>CM024265.1:4476782-5865671 GCA_013621005.1 Aeschynomene evenia | reverse complement strand
TGGTTGTACAATATCATCCACAGCATCATTCCCACTACATCATAAATTAATTTCAATGTTTTAATTAATCACAAATTAACTTAATTCTAATCAATACATTAGAATGATGAGATACATTGCTCACATGTTGATAATATTTTTAATTTAACTCTCTACTACTTTATCCTTTTCTTTGCTTTCAGACGCAGCCAAAGTGGACTCCTCTGCTACCTTTTCAATATCATCTAGATCATCATTCCCCCTACATCATAAATTATGACATTAATTAATCACAAATTAACTTAATTCTGATCAATAACATTTAATTGATGAGATAAGTGATATATAAGAATTTACCTTGCTGATACACTGGTCATACCATCACGAGAGCGGTGCTTCATTGGTGGGAAAGGATGTTGTGTTCATCGCTGTTCAAAAGATTAAATGTTAAACTTGCTCACAGAAATGAATATTATAGCACACAAATAAAGCGAAACTGCTCACAGAACTAGATATTATTGCTCACAGTTTCAGTGAAACAAGCTCACCGAATCAGACAATAATGCTCACAGTTTCAATGACAATTGCTCACAGAATCAGATAACAATGGTCAAATAATAAACTAAAAATCTATTACAATTTTATTCTCTCATATTGATATCTAAAAAAAAATTTATATTATTTTTACCAGAAAGACTTCAGTGTAATTTCTTCACTGCTTGTTGTGCTTGTTGTACTTTCTTTCTTTCCTCCACTTGTTTTTTTCTTCTTCTTTGGTGTTGATGTTGATGGTTGTTTTCTTTCTGGTTCTTGTCTTCTTTTGGCAGCAGGTGTTGATGGTTGTTTTCTTTTGTTGTTTTTGTTTTTTTGCTTGTTCCCTCTTGTTCTTTCCCTCCAACTCTCACTGTTTTTGGTCTCTTAACTGCTGCAGTTGTAGTGTTTTCTGCTGTCCTTTTTCTTGTTGGTGTTGCAGGTGGAAATTTTTTCTTTTTCTTCTCAGAAAATAATAATCCCTGCACATAAATTCAGTTATTAGTGTGAGTAAAAAGGAAATCTGTGATATAATAATAATAGTTGCTAACATACAATTAAAAAACTAATATAAGACATACAGTTGTTAATTTTTTTTCGTCCTTTATCACTGTTGAGATGTCGGCTTCCTTCCAATGTGCAATCCATGGAGGTGGTGGACCATTGTAATTTTCAGGTTTTCCAAATCGGAGAACATGAAAATATAGAATCTGAAAAATAACAGCAATCACAAAGATAGAACATTAGAACATTCAAAAATCTTAGTTAATTTAAATAAAAGTAACACATTTACTCACCATGAGCACGTACAAACATCCATCAATTGCCTCTGTCCCCCCGCGCTTGTATTTTGCAATACCAGACTCCAAGCAATTATGTATGTACCGCCCCCAATTGTAATCGGAGGTGTTCTCCACATCTATAATTGTTTGAAGGTGCCATGGTTATGTGGCTTGGACGGTTGTGGGGCACAGAAAGGTCTTCAACACCACCAAAATGAAGGTCCTTCTGAAATCAGTAATTTCAGCAGCTGACCTCATCCTATTGGAGAGCAAATTGGCCTTTAAATCACCAATTCTGGAAGCTTTGTACCTTTGCACAACACTTTTCTCTTCATCGTTTACAGGGTCGGCAAAAACTTTCCCTATTATATTAAATATATTAGTCATAACAATTATAATTGAAATAACTAAGTTAATAAATTAAATAACTTATTAACTGTTTTGCACAGAAACTGTTTTGCTCACAGTTATTAAACTTTTTGCTCATAGTTATAAACACTATTGCTCACGATTTTCATATACACCAAATAACACATTTATACTAACATGCTCTTGTTATAAAACCTATTTTCCTATATTAAGAAGCTCTTGGTATAAAAATATAAGTATTTGTATACCTGTGTAAGGAAGCCCAAGCGCTTTGCCGACCAACTCCGGGGTAACCTTGAAAGTTATGGCCGGAGCATCAAGCGTGTGAGTTTCTGTGTTGTAAGTTTTTGCAAGTGCTGCAAACAACTTATGCTTCACTTTCCAATCTGCCAAGCTAGCAAGCCCGGCAAACCCCATGTCCTCTATTTGTTGCTTTTGCTCAGCAGTGAATTTTTGAAACAAACTTAATACAGCTGTTGGTGAGCACCTAGAGGTGTTTAACCTCTGCATATAAACACAAAAAATCAATATAGAAGATAATTTTAATTAAAATTTGCAATCTAACACACTAAGTTATATTCAAATGCTCACAATTTTAAATCAACATCACACACCACTCTCAAAAATTACAACAACCATACTAAAAAGCTCACGGTTTGAAACCTTTTAGCTCACAGTTTTAAACCTTCTTGCTCACATTTTAAAGACAATTTCCTCACAGTTTAAATTTGGTTGCTCACAGTTTTTCAACTTTTTGCTCACTGTTTTAAACTTTATTGCTTCACAGTTTCATATACACCAAATAACACATTTTCATATACTAACAAGCTCTTGGTATAAAACTTATTTTGTCATACATTTACACAAAATAACTCACACATTCTCAGAAAAATTCTCACAGCATAGAACTTTTGCGCTTACCTTTGCTGCCTCTTTTGTCCCTTCCTTTTTATCACTACGAACTTCAGCATCATAAGAGGTTGGTTTTTTAGGTGATTTTGTCATTGTCTACAAGAAGTAATTCACACATACTTTAATCACATCATTATAATTTTTTGGAAATGCAAAATAACCACAAAAACAGTGAAAAAAATGCAAAATACATTGTAATAATCATCAATGCAAGTAACAAAGTTTTGGAAAAAATATTGTAACAACAAAATAGGAAAGAACAAACACTTCAATTTGTAAAAGTGTTTTTGTCTTCCATAGATGATTCTGCTATTTCACATCAGCAACATTTGTTTCATGAACCCTAACCAGCAACAAATGGAATTTCGGCGACGAAAATGAGTGAGCAAAATAGAGTTCGTGCGATGAAAATGGTGGATGAAGAGAAAGTGAAGAAAGTGAGCAAAATGAGCGATGAACTTAGAAGGGGGAATTTCGGCGATGAAAATGAGTGAGCAAAATGGAGTTTGCGTGTGATGAAAATGGTGGATGAAGAGAAAGTGAAGAAAAAGAAGAGCGTGAGCAAAATGAGGGATGAACTTTAGAAGGTGGAATTTCGCGATGAAAATGAGTGAGCAAAATCGATTTTGCATGCGATGAAAATGGTGGATGAAGAGAAAGTGAAGAAAGAGAAGAGAGTGAACAAAAAGAGTAATGAACTTACCGGAGATGAAGAAGGTTGAATTTCGGAGATGAAAATGGCTGAGCAAAAAGAGAAGAAAGGCTTCGTGCGATTGAAAATGGCGGATGAAATGGAGTTGTGTGTGTGGATAAGCTACTGTTGGAAGAGAAATGCAGTTTTGTGTGTGGGTGAAGCAAGTGGTGTGATGAAAGTGGTAACCGCCTAGAGATTTGAGTTGGAAGGTGAAGACACGCGCGATGTGATGCGCTTTTGGATTGGGCTGCGCGTTTTTGTTTCTTGTATTTTCGTATTGGGCTTATACGGGAATGGGGCTGGACTTTATTGTCTATTATTGAGGGAGTAAGCCTGTACTCCGTATCCGCGGAGTACATGGAGCAAAACTGATAATAAAATGAGCCGAGCTAATAATATATATATATATATATGGGGCTTAACACCCTTTATTTTTAGCAATTTTTTTTAAAGTAAACTTAGAGCCACTAATATAGTCTATCTAGTATGTCGTATGATAGTGTATAAATTTATCATTGGAGATTATATTTGTTGAGATTATGATTAGTTAATGATTTTAGATATTAATTTAGCGATAAGTTACATTTATTTGTCTATATATATATATAAGATCTAATCCACACACTGATATTGTAGTGGATCTGGTCCAAAACTCGGAACTCGATCCGACTCATCTCACATTATGGAGAGTAATACTCATAACTGACTCAGATACATCACAACTACACTTAAAGGACAATCAATAATATTAACGAGGGAGAGCCGCCGACAACGTTTAAATATGAGTGGCGACTCTCTCAAACAAGATAAGTTATTTTACTCATTCTATTCACTGTATTATACACAATTACATTAAAATATTCACGTATCTTCTCATTAACTTGAGGCTGATTTTAGCGTCAAAACCCCTCTTTAGGTATAACAAAAACGAGTGTCCAGATGAAGCTCGATGCTTGAAGTAGGAGCTCGATTTACTCATCCCTAAATAAAGTCGACTTACGGCTCAACGAGAGAAGAACATATACCATGAATTTCTACGTAGTTTCATAGTTTTTCCACTCACCTTGAATCACATTTTCGCTCCATCCATTTGTTGAGTTCACATTGAACCCATTTTTTCCCCCTTCATATTTTTTTTTTCTACTGTTTTCATCTACACAAAATCCAATCACCAATAATAAGGATAAAGTCTAAGTGTTAGGTATTGGTTATGGGTTAGTTAGTGGTTTATTTGTTAGTTGCTGTTCTTGTTCTCTTCCTCTCTGTTTTCCCTCTTCTATATATTCTCTATTTGTTAGGTAAGGGAGATGAGGGAAAAGGGATTGTATTCATTTTGGTTTTTACTCTTTCAAAAGTGAAATAAAGCATTCAGTTTTTCTTCTTGCTCTTCTCTCTTTACTCTGCAAAATCCTAATATGGTATCAGAGCCTTCTAACGATCGCTCCTCCCCCATGGCTAATCCATACACAGTTCCAAACTTTTCACCCACAACCTTCCCTGTTGCTATTCCACACAAACTCAGTGGGGAAAATTTTCTTCCATGGAAACAGATTGCTATCAGCACCCTTAGGGCTCACAACTTGGAAAATCATCTCTTTTCATAACCAATACCTAACACTTAGACTTTATCCTTATCAACCAAAATAGCAAAAAAAAAAACTTATTTTAATATTTTTTATCCAAATAACATTTTTAATTATATGTATTTTTTTATGAACTAAATGATTTAAATTTAAATTTTTAATTTTGATTGTTTTAACTGATAAAATTTTATATCCTTAATAAAGCTCTAAACAAATAGAAGAACGATTTATGTTCATAAAAGTTTCACGGAGGAGGAGCATATGGCCATGCACTACCTATCCCGTCTCTCCTATTTCCACATTTCAACTTAACGAACCTTATTTTAGACCAAAAAAAGAAAACTTTGTGAGCCTCTCAACTTAGGTCCCAAACTTCAATATAAGTCACCTTTTCCATCAATGTTTATTATTTGTAATGTTTACACCCATAGTCGATCATCATAAAAAGTGAAAGGAATCTCAAAGGTTAGGTTGAGGTTTGGTCCATGCTATAAGCCTCCGTGTCTCTACTCAAGTTTGATTGGTGCATGCATATATATGTATATTTATGGTTGGTCATTTTGGTTTATTAGTTGAAATATATGAGATTAAGAGGTCACCAATGTCTAATCTAGCTGAAAATTATATTCTCCCAGTCCGACCATATATATATATATAATATTATTTATCACTTTAAGAAAATAATGTTTCAATCATTACATTTTTTTCACATTTTTCATATATAATAATTATTGCACAAAATATTACTTTTATATAAAGAAAATTTGTTATTGTATATAATTTTTTTAAATTAATTTGTGTACTTTTAATAGTTCTGTGTAAAGCTCCGTAAACATCTATTATATATGGACAAAGGAAATAATAATATTTGAATTTGATTTAATTATATATTATTACATCAGATATGATAATTAACTTAATCATTCATTATTTAATTTAAAAAATAATACAATTAAATTGTGATTATGAAAAGATAAATAGTACTTCTTTCGTCTAAATTTAATTGTCTCTCTAGCAAATGAAATTTGTCCGATAATATTTATCATTTATTATTTTTTTCAATTTTATATATCCTCATTTTAACACTTTCATACATTTATAGAAAAAATAAAATATCTACTTTAGGAGGTTAAATTTATCATCACAACTTTATTTAATAGTGAAATTTGTGTGTATCAATAATTGTCTTGATAACTGTACATTACCCATAAATGTCATTTAAATTTGGACGGAGGGAGTAAACATCAAAATTAAAAGATACTTCTTCCGTCCACTTTTATTTGTCTTTCTAGGAAATTTATTTGTCCACTATTATTTGTCATTTTAGATTTTCAATGAAACATTTACAATCTTTTTCCAGTTTTATCCATACATACACTCTCTTTTTATCTCTTACAATTATTATTGCATAAAAAACTATAAGGATAATTTTGTCATTGTACATTTACTTCTATAGAAATTTATGTGTTTTAATCACCTTCTTAACAAGTGTGCAATACTCTAAAACGTCAAGTGGACGGAGGGAGCAGCATTTCATTTAAATGATTAGAAGGGAAGGTTTTACTTGAAGTCAGCATTCATTTACTATTAGGACGATCAAATTATTACTTTAATAATCTTAATTAATTATTATTTTGTGTCATATACATGGCTTGTTTCTTTGACCTATCTAGCAGCTACTAATAATAAGTAGTAAGAGACTAGTTTCAACTACAGACAGTTGAGTAGTTGTTTGGTGAGATTACATCAGATACGTCCCTAGACTTTGAGCCTTACCAATTTAATTGAGCTTCAACTTCAACTATTTCTTAATTACTTTAATTTTAATTTGCATGACAATAATGTTTATCATACAATATAAATATATTCAATTAGTATCTAATATGTGTTATACATAATATGGAATATTGTACGTATAACACATGTAGATATATATCACACATTCTATGTTATGTATAACATACGTTGGATACTAGCTAATTTGATATATTTTTATCACAAATGCTTGGGGCACAACAAAAAACAGCCAAAACAGCCAACAAAGCCCATTTATTAATACTTTATGATCCAAATAACACTTTTAGTCATGAGTATATTTTTAATGGGCTAGGTGATTGTTGTCCAAATCCCTATTTATTGGCTGTTTTGGCTGATTTTTTGTTGTTCCTCTAGTAATACTCTATTTCTATTGTACGACCAAGTTATTGATGATTTGCATGGCTTATAATATGCTTCACTGTGCTCTCCATCACTACAATAAAGTTATATGCCTTTTATTGTTAAATTAATTAGTTTAATTTGGCATTAGTTATGGTTAATCAAAATTTACAATCATTAAAAATTAATTGTTGCTGGTAGCATATATATAAAAATTACTACCTCCATTTTAAAATAATAGTCGTTTTGACTTTTTTGGTTCATTGAAAAACTAATGTACGTATCTAGACACAATATTAGTTTTTCAATGAATAAAAAAGTTAAAATAATTATTATTTTGGAATGGATGAAGTAAATTAAACCGAGTGAAAGCGGTTGCTCTATATGCCGACAGAGAAATTAAAAGATTGGAAAGAAAGAAGAAAAAAAAAAGATTGGAAGTGAAAAACAGAAACCAATTTGGGACAAAAGTCCAAATTGGACGAACCATCAATATTTGACACTGACATTTATTTTTAAATAAAAGAAAAGAAAATAAAGTTGAAAAATGTCAAAAGGCCTCTTCCATTGTAAGGGCTGCCTAACATGTGGTAGGAGTCATCCAACATTTGTAGTTTCGAGACCTATAACTATACTCTATTATATGACAAAAACTACCAACAATCCTATGCAAAAACAATACAAAAACAAAATTATACTCTATATATTATTATAATTCGAACAATTTAAAAAGAATTAGTGCCTCTTGAAATATAGTTACTTTTTTTATTTTTATATTTATAAACATTTTATTTATTTATTTTTATTCACTTGCTAATCATGATGATTAGTTCCTCATTGGCTCATAAACACTTTGAAAGATGAGATAGTTGATTCAAAATTTTAAAGTTTTTCATGTCATACTCCTCAAATCAAATATTTTATTTATTATTAGATGAGATATAGATTGTATTTACATGAAATGCGTATTATTCAATAATAAATAAAATTTTAATCAACATATACATACATGCATGCTAAAAAAAATATAGTTCATATATAATATAATATTAAACGATAAGTTTAATCCACATATCAATATTATTAGAATAATAATTTATCAAACAAACTTATCACTTAAAAACTGTAGTGTACCTTCCAACATTTATTGATAAAGTTAATACTCCCTCCATTCCAAAATATTAGTCTTTTAAGATTTTTACACGGAGATTAAGAAATTCAATAAATATTCTTAATTTTATAAAATAATATATTAAAATGACTAAACTACCTAAAACATTAATGAAAAAGAAAGATGATTAATAGTCCCTTGGAGTAATATTCAAGAAAGAAAGAGAAATGATACTAGGGGTATAATAGGTATGAAAAAATTAAAATAACATTAAAAATTAAAAACGATAATCATTGTGGAATTTATTTTTTTTCCCTAAAATGACTAATATTTTAGAACTGAGAGAGTAATAATTAACGAATGCTACAAAGCTTGACTTAAATGCAATACTACAAAAGTACCACAACAACTCTCACTAGTTACATACAGTTACATTAATAATAGTAACCTGTTTTTTTCGTGGAGATCTAGACAAATCAAATATCAATATAGAATACTTTATATCAAAGATATGAAAAGAATACTATAAATTCTTAGGTGCTACGGGATAACTATTTTTCTTTTATTTTGGATGAATTCTAACCACACATATTAAAAAATAAGAGAGAAAAAAATTAATTTTAAATATAAATAAATAGTTAAAAAATAATATAGAGCATAAAATAACTTTCTCTTACCGCACCTAAGAACTTCTTAACAAATACCAGACAAGGCTGCTTCTTTTTCTTAGTAGCATTACAAGATCAGTTTGATTAAGTTTGGTATGGCCTACTCATCAACATTCAACAACTCACATTTATAACCTTTCAATTTTGGGATTCAACCCTTACCAAACTTAACTTTGTCCCCCAGTAAATATTTTTGTTCCCTGAAAAAATTGTGATTACACACTTTTCATTTTGATATATTTCCCCTTTTTAATATTAAGTTACTCTATGATAAACTATGAAATTTTCTTATATATATTACAAAAAACTAATGTACGTAGATTTAATTATATATAAACACATCACCTTTTCAATATTAGAATTTTCCCCTTTCTCATAAAGTCAGACTATATTGAACAAAAGGATCGGAGTATTAATTATTATTTAGATATTATTCATGATGACGTGTATAGATGGGATTTCATGATAAAAATTTACCATTTAAAAAATGTTAACATCTCAAAAGATTAATCAATATTGTTAATTATAGTAAATACTCTAAACAATAACAAAAAAATATTTAATCATTTTATTTCCTTCATTTGAAATACTTCTGCAATTTTAAATGCGTACTGAAATTGACAAAATAATTTAGAATACATAAATGTTAACAAAATTCAATACACTATACTAAAGGGTATAAGTGAAAAAAAAATAATACTAAATTTTATCTAAAATGTTTAATTATACAAGTATTTATGAAAAGTATAGTTTAATTAGAAATTAGACACATATATTTAAATTGAGTAATATGCATGGGTCTGCTCACACTAATTTTTTAGTTTCCAACTTTCCACCTAGTAAAATTAAAATTAAAATATAAAATAAAAAAATTCATATATACAGTCATAATTATCAATATATAATCTCTCGTTCTTAATTTATGATATAATCTTCATCTAAATTTTCTAACTCTTTTTATCTAATTTTAATAGATGTCCCATACACGTCAACGTTAGATATGAGTATAGTATTACCATATAAAATACTTGAAGTTACATATATCCACGTAACGTGGTTATCCTTGTGAAAAACTGAAGTCTTAATTCACATCATGACATTAATCATGATCACTTTTATGGAATCTATATCCAATTTCCACTAATTCACACCACATCACAATACACATACATATACTTCAATTTTGCCTTTGTCAACCTTTTACTCATTACTCCTACGACCTTGCTTATAATATAAATACCACCACACTTTTTAAGACCACAAAGAGAAAGAGAAAGAGAAAGAGAGAGAATACAATAAGAAATTAAAAAAGAAATTAAAGGTATGGGAAACGCGATAGGAAGGAGTAAGAAAGCAAAGGTGATGAAAATAGACGGCGAAACGTTCAAGCTGAAGACACCAGCTACAGCAAACGACGTCGTAAAGGACCACCCAGGTCACGTTCTTCTGGATTCCCAATCCGTAAAACTTTTCGGGCTTCGTGCTAAGCCACTCGAGCCACATCACGAGCTCAAGCCCAAGAAGATCTATTTTCTGGTTGAGTTACCCAAAGTGGTTCAGCCCGAACCCGAAAAGAGGGCTCGATCTCCTTTACCGAGGAGGGCGCGATCGAGTGGTATTCGCGGCATGAACGCTCAGGAGAGGCTCGATTTTTTGATGCTCTCTAAACGCGCCGTTTCGGATTTGGCCTTCGTCAAGAAGCCTTCGTCCGAGGGGGGTGTTGGTGGGCCTGGCCCGGAACATGGTGGGCCCATGAGGGTTAAGATGCGACTCCCTCGGGCCCAGTTGGAGAGGCTGATGGAGGAGAGCGCCGGTGATGGCGCTGATATGGCGGAGAAGATCATGAGCTTGTATGCCGGGAGTAATGCTGCCGCCGTCGATGGTGGCGCCGATGGAGTGGTGAACAATCACAAACCTCGAGGGGTATGTGCTTCTTTAATTGTTACTGGCTATTTTGTTGATTATTATTATTTTGTGATTATAATATTGTTGATTACATTCTCTGATATTTCAAAAATTTGTTTGGTTTTGGTGGACTACTACTATGGGCTGTTCTGATTTATTTAACAAGGGAAAATTTTGGTGATAAAAAATTAATGAAAATAATCAATAGATTGGGCACAACATATAATACATAATATGTATAACATGGTGATATGTTGCAACATATATTATATATTGTAACATCATTTTTCTTTACTGCATGTGATACTATTATTTATACTATGTAAATATTTTATATGCAATATGTAATATATATTGTATATATTATATAATACCTATTGTGCATAATATATTATTTTAATTGTGGTACATTGAACACTAAGCTATACTCGTTTAATAATTAATTCGATTGCATGGTACCGACGTAGGGAAATTCTACATGTACAATGCATTATACATACAACATACTGTACAACGTATCTCTATGCCATTTACATGGAAGTAATTTAAACCCACTCACGTGCTGCTCTTTTTCTTCCGTTATCTCTCATCTCTTCCTCTTTTTCTTTGATTCTTTTTTCTGTTCTTCTCTTTCTTCTTTCTCCATATTATTTTTATTTCTATTTTCCACTTTCACTTAACATATGCACTTTTTTTTTACATCAAACTCTATTTTTTCTTGTTTATTATTACAAAATCAATAACATTCTCTCTTTTTAGCATCAATCCAACTTTATTTTAGTCCATAATGAAAGAAGATTCATATTTTCTTTTTTCTATAAATTCATTATATCTATGAGTTTATAAACAAATAGTAATATTCATACGTGAAAATAATTATTTCTAAAATGAACACATATTTATTGATCAAATAAACACATTGTATAATATTAAATGAACACATACATACATAATTACAGAACACATTAATTTACACAAATTTGTTTGCTTTTGTTCAGATTCACAATATGAAGTGAACACATACATACTCAGTATTGAACACATTTATACAATGAATCTGAACATATTCATAGACTATTACTGAACACATTCACATATATTAGTTTATTTATATTTTTTGCTCTACATTTTATGCTTGAGTTACGTACAATATAATGTATGACATTAATGAAGATGAGATTCCTAAGCTTGGTATATAAAGTAAACACATATTTATACTGAAACTAAACACATAATACAACGCAAAGTGAACACATACATATACATTGCACGCACAGGGCGCCTGACTTCCTTCAAGGGCGCCTAGCGCTAGACATGAATTCAGTGAGCGCCTTGGCTTTGGACATGCTTCAATTGATTTTTAAATGTGTTCATTTGCTACTGAAATATGTGTTCATTTTGTGTGTTGAAATGTGTTCACTTACGCGCGTACTGTACACGCGCGTGTCCGTGAGAGTGGTATACGAAAACGCGTGCTTTTCATTCTTGTTACTTGATTTACGTATTGTACGTTGTTTTATACATTGTAAGTATTATGTGTTGTATAAGCGTAAATGGACCATTGTGTAGTGTAGATACGGTCATTAAAGTTTATACTTATAAATTTATAATTGTTTTAAATTTTAAAATATTATAGAATTAATTTTTGTGCACTGATTTTATAAAATTATTTTATATAGTAATGATTTAATCATGTTTTCATACATTGATTATGATAATTGACTTATCTATTTACCACTTTAAAATTATACTAGTGATGAATTTTGATTGAATTATAGTATATCGGTGTCTTTCTGTGGAGAATATATAAAAATTAAACCCTACAAAAAGTAGTAAATGAATACAAGTGAAATTCTTTAATGTTGTACGAGTATAAGCTAAGAAAAAATATTCATTTTGCTTAAATTATCAATTGACATATCAATATTTCGTGTGATTGTTGTCTCATATTTTATCATGTAATTTTTAAATGCTATTTTGACATCCCTTGGATATCAAAATAACATAACTCAATTTATAATATAATGGATGATGTATGAACTAATAAATAAAATAAAGCAAAGATTGTTTCCTTTCTTTCTTATCACGTCTTAGAATTTCTCATGAATAATATACTTATGACATAATGATTATTAATTTGATAATATAATCTGTGGTAATAACTAGCATGCAGCATGTGGTATTGCAGATTTGTTATTTTCGCTTTACATCACTATATATGTATTGTACTTATAGTCTTTAACCTTTGATAAAAAAAACTGCCGTTGAGTTTGACCACCTAAAAGAGAGGGGATTCAAATCTGAATGCCAAATTTTGACATTTTCTACTTAAGAATAAAAAAATTGGCAAACACGAGGATTGAAAATGAAAAAAAAATCTTTTGAAGAAAATGATCGGTAACATTTGTTGTACAACATAAATACATTCAATTAGTATCCAACGTGTGTTAAATATTAGTTGGATATATTTATGTTGTACAACAAATATTATTACCGATTATATAATTGAGTTACTTATATAATGGCAATGATATGTGTAGCAATCAAACTCAAGCCATGCATAGATTGCTGATGTTAAGAAGATGGAGAAATAGAATTATATTGTATTTTTGTACAAAATTGTTTATTATGTTTGGATACTTGTGTTTTCTCTTTTCACATTCTTTATGACTTATGAGTTTTTTTTTAAGCAATCTAACATAGTAACATGCCTCACCGTTTTCTAATTTTTTTAGTTCTCATTTATACATGGCCCACATCAAAGAGCTGCATCGAAACACACAAAATAGAGAAATAATAAAAGTCAAACTTTAAATCCCATCTTAAGTCGGTGCATTTTTGTTTACATTATACAATTTGAAAAGTTGAAATTACAGTTAAAAAACTTAAAACACAAGTTTTGTTTTAAAAACACCTCTCAAATTGTTACTTCCATATAGGAAAATGCTTTTAATATTGTTACTCATTGCTAAAATTGATCCATCAAATCATACTCTTATTGAAAAATGAAAAGGCACATTTAAAAACAATTGCTTCCAACTTTTCAATTCTAGAAACATTGAAAAATTGATAGTCTACATTTGAGACGGTGAGAGTAGCAGTATTGCATGATGATCTATAACAACCAACAACTACTGAATTTAATCTAACATGGACTTTTTAAGTGTGTAAGCTACTCTAGATGGAAAATATAGCATGTGCATGCATTCAATTCAATTTAAGAATTCCTTCGTTTACCAGCTTGTGCTTGTGGTACCTATAAAAGAATTGTAATAAGGCTTATCGTACAACATAAATACATTCAACTAATATTCAACGTGTGCTATACGTAATATGGAATGTGTGTTATACATACATTTGCTATACATATAACACATTCCATATTATATATAGCACACGTTGAATACTAATTGGATATATTTCTGTTGTACGATCAATATTATTATAAAAAAATGTGTTGTTTAATCATTTAATGTACTTGAGAAAACCCAAGTTGAGAAGAAACAGGACCAAGAACATTTCAAAATGTCAATCATAATTGTCCTAAGTCTAAGATATGTGTAGTTCCGTAGAATTGGTCTCAATTTCCATGCAAATAGATGTTCAATATTCATTATTAATGAGCTAACTCACAATTTTTTTAATAGATCTTAATTTTATTATTATTATTATTATTAAATTGATTGATTGAATGGTTTGAATTTTCAGAAACGAGTTAGCTTCAGGCCAGTGGAGCAAGGAGAAATAGTTCGTGTAGAAGCATCTCCTCCTAGATCTTCACTAATAAATAGTAGCCCTTACTCATAGCGGGGTGCTTCTGAAGCAAGTTAATTTTGTAGTAAAGTCTATATATATGTCGATACTTGATAGTTGATATACATATATATATTTGTACAATTTTTAGTACTCAGATGAGAAGATGCTACCTCGAATTCCCTCATTTAGGCAGTTATTGGTGAGGAACCTTAAATGAACTTCAAAATTCTGGAGGATGTCTTTTTCAATATTTCTTTCAAGAGACCAAAACTTAAAATAACATAAAATATAATTGATAGGGATTAAAATATAATAAACCTAGTAATATATATATATTGTGTAAGTATGGAAAGCCAAAGGTAAACATAGTAGTAGGGTAAGATTACTTTCTAGGTGAGATTCCTTGATCCTCTCATGATTGTGACTAACATTAGCCCTTTCATTTATCACTATTAGATTCGTTTTCAATCACCACCGCCCAACAAACACCGCCGCCACCGCTGTCCGTCACCCACCACAACCGGTTGCTCACCATGCAGGTTTCAATCATTTAGGCCATCATTTCCTGGTTTATATGAATTTCTCCTTATCTAGAAGCAAGCTCTCATCCATTGTGGTGTTGTGGTCATTGATGTTGTTCTTGTACAATTAGTAGGTGGCCACAAAGGTGGTGGCCGGAGGTGAAGGTGATGGCATTAACAACATGGGCAGTGGGGGTGGTGGTAGCTAGAGGATGAGGTTACAGAGCTGGATGTGAAGAGTGGTTGGGAAAAGGAATGTTAAATAGTGAGTGAATATGAAATTACCCTTAAGATGTACCACAAATAAAATCCAATCTATCAATTGTTTATAAATTGATTGATTAAAATGCATGAGCTAGATAGGTTGTGATACCTAAGAATTTCTCCAGATACTAACGAAAGAAACAGCACTATGCAGTGAATACAGAATAGCATCCATAACAAGAACTAATAAAAGTTTCAACTGTAAAAATATGCAAGCATGAGTTATTCAACTTCATTTATCATGAGCATAATAGACACAAAGTTCATTTTCAGAAAGTCAAAAAAAAGTTCTAACAAAATGGTTATTTGGAAACCCTAGAATCAAACTTATTTCTAATAGCTTCCCAGAAAGTAGGTATTGAGATGTCATCAGGTACTTCCTTAAATGAAGGGAGATAGTTTACATCCACAATAACATGGTCATGAGTACCATCTTGAATCACAACATCGAAACCAAATATGGTAAGCTGAAGCTTTCCCCTGAGCCATTCTGCAGCATCTGTAACCAGTTTAAGGTCAATAGACTCATTACTCGTCACGCTGTCCGCAGTGGGTAGCGATTTTAAGCTATCAAACTCTAGGGGCTTGAGTTCATCACCACTAGATAATTTCATCAAGATGTCAGCATTTGGTATCGACTTCTTGACGGCATAGAAAACTTTCTCGCCCAAGACGTAAAATTTATACAAAGTGGATGAATGGTCCACATATTCCTGAACAACAGCTGGAAGAGGGACACCTAAATTCTTAAAATCATCGATTCTGAAGACGATCGCCATCTTATGTGCATCGCTGACACCGCAAGCAACTTTGGGTTTCACTATACATGGAAGTGACAATTTAGCATCAGCCAACCCTGTCTCAAAATCAAATCCATCAAAATTATCAACCTTAAGAAAATGGGCCCCTCTAATCAAATATCTGTCTTTTGTATTTAGTTCTACCAAGCCGAGCAGTACTTGTTGGATTTCTACCCTATCCAATAACGGATAAATGTTATTAAGCGGGTCAATCACACAAAGATCCTGGTGATGTTCCAAATATCTTTGCACTTCTTGCATGTTCTCTGTAAAAGTAAGGTTATTCCCTTCAATAGATACTATTTCATCAGTGGCTTTGTGGAGAACTATGTCAACATCCTTTAATTGAGTTGATAAAGGAAGCTTGGACGTGAGAGGCACAAACATTAACCCATTTTCAGTAGGACACAAAGGAAATGCACCCCTCTTTGCAAAATCTTCCACGCGAGAAGGCTTCATTATATAACCCACAGTCACAGCATTAGTTCCAATTGACTTTTTATTTAAGCGACACATAGTCAAAGGAAACTCTTCTAAATTTTCAATTTCAATCGTTTCTGTTGTGTAAGATGAAGTATTATTATCGCCATCGTTCAGAACGACAACAAGCCACTTAAAGCTGCTTAATTTAGGTAAGAACTCCTTCTTGTTAGAAACTAGATAAACAATACTGCCATCAGTGTTGATCCATACAGGCATAATATCACTTTTAGGGTCGTTTAAGATAAAACAATCGAGTGAGTACAAACTTGTAATTCTCTGAAGAATACTCACCTTCTCATCCGGATGGCCCATACCACAAGAGATTCCCAGAGGAGCTTTGGACAGGGCTAGTGTTCGGATGAGAGACTCA
This sequence comes from Aeschynomene evenia, assembly GCA_013621005.1. Classification (NCBI taxonomy): domain Eukaryota; kingdom Viridiplantae; phylum Streptophyta; class Magnoliopsida; order Fabales; family Fabaceae; genus Aeschynomene; species Aeschynomene evenia. The sequence goes on along the minus strand of CM024265.1, from coordinate 5,848,786 downwards.
GCTCCTGGCCGTAGTGAAAACACATTTTTATCATCACCACCTTTAGTAAAGAGCACTGATTCATCCAATACCACCCCTCTCACTACACCCATCAGAGAGTATAAGCCCTGCAACAACAACAACAAATAAACTACAATTATTATTGCAACTTCTTTCAAGTAAAGAAATATTAAAACATATAACTCAGTTACCATCAAACACATTTTTGTATGAGAGTTTGTACTTTATAGAATCAATCTTTTGAATTAGATTGATTATGATCAACTATCAAACTACAAAAAAGTTCCAGAAAAAAAAAAATACAAAACGCACTAGATTTGTCCAACTAACATATTCTATATAAACAATCGTCTAGGAAAGTACGTAAACTAAGTCAAACTTTGATGATCAAAGAGTGTCCAAAGATTAGCAGTATCAGCTTAATTTCTATCAGAAAATTATGAAGCACCCTCCTTACAGATAAGATTACTATAACAAAAGAATTTTGCAAGACAATAAACCAATTGCCCCTGTATTATTTCTTCAGCTGGAAGGGCAAAACTCAACTCCCTTCTCAAAGACATCATTTCTTTGTCAGTAGTTCTGGTTCCAAAGGGAATGACGTGACCCAGAGTAGCTCAAATAAAGATCCATGTTAACTGCCAGTCCATAAGAAGTGATTCAATTCATAATTCAAACAGCATTGCACCTATCTTGCTTTCTCCAACCCAACACACCAGTCTCACCAATTTGTCCACTACAAGCTTTCACACCCTATATAGCTGCCGTCTCAATCATTGCTACTAAATCTTTTGCTCATAACTTCAAGCACCAAGGCCAATATCTCGAAGCAATATGAATGGATATAATATATAATTGTTTGGTGTGAACCATGCAATGTAATGTCGCCACCAAATTGGGTGTAGTGGAGTTCACCTCCTATCCGTTCTAGTTCTTTCTGAGGGATTAACAAATTATGATCAGAGCTACTGTTTTGCAACAGTTCACTACGTTGCAAGGACAAAAGGGTATTATATATCCTAGGAAATTTTCTATCCAAAAAAACCAGCTTTTCCTCGAGTTTCAATACATCCAAACAGTGGACAGTGTCCAGTTTCCAGGCCTCAATCCCGAATCCATGTTCACATTGCATGATTAATTCCACAGTATCTGTCATTACCCACTCTTATTTCAAATTAATTTATCATCTACAAGGTTGAGATTGTCCCAAAAAAGAAAAAACCATTTGAGCAAAATGGGTAAAGGCCAAGTTTCAATTTTTTTATGGAAACAGATCCAACTAGAAGCTAATTTCACATATTTACTACAGAAAACAATAAAACATGGTACTGGGAAAGTAAAGTCGACAGAAAAAAAAAAGACGATCTCAAATAGAAATGAGTGAATAGAGTACCTATTAGAGAAGAAGAAGCAATGTAGACTCAAAAAACCCAAACATGCAGGCAAATTTGGAAGAAGAAATGAAGAAACAGGGAAAGAAGTAAGTACCTAAGCCGCGGTACAAATATGTTGAGGAAAACTTGTGTGTAGAAATTGGTTGAGTGAATTTATTGGAAAATGTGTGGGTAATGAGCTTTGTACGAAGCCTTAGATCAGAATTTCAGATTAATATGTGAATTTTGGGGAAAATGGTGAAGAAAGAAGCAAAAGGAAGAGTGCTTGCGTTCATCTGACGCTAATTCTCGTGGCATGCACATTGTTATGATGAACTTAGTGATCCAAAGGTGAAGAATACAGGAAGTACCAATACACCTATAACATCTCGTGCATTTTATAGTGTTACCAAAACCCCAGAAATTTTTAATTTTATGTGTATATCAATTTTTTTATATTTTTATATGATTTATAGAACAAATTATATTTTATCAAAGGTGCATTCTCCCATAAAGACATATTTGTCTATAACATATAGACATGAATCTTGTGGGCAATATGAGGCCACGTATCATTGAGAGAAATAAATAGGATGTGGGGCCAGCTGCAGTTAGATATTTTAATTTAAAGTTTAAACTATTGAACATACACAATAATACAAATGTTTAGAAAAATTAAAAGAAACCACAGTCAATCAATTATTACAAAGTTTTAATCCAAGTTCATAAAGCCTAAAAATTAAACAACTAGGATAAATTGACATGTCCACCAAGCAAGTGTTGACCAAAACATCACTAGCCATATTCTTCTCACAATTTTTCAAAACATAAGCATGAACTCACAAACTCATAGACAGAGCTCCTAAACGGCTAAACCAGCTTGTTCTTATTTTGGGTTTGTTCTTATTTTTTATTTGAATTTCGGACTGTTTTATGCAGGATTCAGAAATGGAAGCTAATGGATCGTGGATCGTAGATCGTAATTCTAACTTAGATTAATATATGCAACTCAGATAAAAAATAAATGACACTTACCTGTAGCGGAACACGAACCAGTAGCGGAAGCGCAACCGGCGGATCAAGCGGAGGAGCGAACGGCAGCGCGAACGGAGGAGAGACAGCGGCAGCACGAGCAGCTACGGCAACGGCAGTGGCGGCGCGAGCGGCGGCGACGCACTGCAGTAGCGGAAGCGCAACCGGCGGATCAAGCGGAGGAGCGAACGGCAGCGCGAACAGAGGAGAGACAGCGGCAGCGCGAGCAGCTACGGCAACGGCAGCGGCGGCGCGAGCGGCGGCGACGCACTGTGAATCTGTGATGGTGAGGAACCCTAAAATTCTAGACGGCTAGAAGATTGAAGAAGCAGAGACTAGAGAGAAAGAACAAAACTGTTCTCGGGTAGCATTTAGCAAGTTAGATGGGTCAGCCCATGACCCAATGGGTCAGCCCATAGATTTAGTGGGCTGAATTTGGGGCTTTGTGGGCCAGCCCATTTGTAAGGGGCCAATTTGACAGCTCTAATTTCCAGAAATAAAATACTATATAACCTGCTCTGCCACGCTAAATGCGAGGAAGTAATCCCATTCCATATTGCCATACGTTTTCTACTCAGCTACATCATATCATCATCAGACCAACATTATGCTATATAATATTTACATGCGTGGCTCTCGTGGCCATGCAATTATCACTTTCCATATCATCGATGCTTCTCTTCGTTTCAGCCTCTCACTATATATACACACACATACAAATCTAGCACTCAGAAACCAACCTCGACTAGTATATGTCAACAATATAACAGTACCTAAAAATGGCGATATCTCGGCCGTTGAAGGTATACTTCCTCCCATTCTTCGCTCAGGGCCACCTCATCCCACTCGTCCACCTCGCCCGCCTCGTCGCATCACGTGGCCAGCACGTGACCATCATCACCACCCCATCCAACGCCCAGCTCTTCGATAAAACCATCGACGACGACACCGCCGCCGGCCACCACATCTCCGTCCGCACCATCAAGTTCCCCTCCGAAAACGTCGGACTCCCCGCCGGCGTCGAGAACCTCTTCGCCGCCTCCGACAACATCACCGCCGGCAAGATCCACATGGCGGCGCACCTCATCAGCCCCGCCGTGGAGTCCATCATCTCCCAGTCCCCGCCGGACGTCTTCATCCCCGATATCATGTTCACATGGAGCGAATCCACCTCGAAGAAATTCAAAATCTCTAGAATCGTCTTCAATCCCATCTCAATCTTCGATGTGTGCATGATCGAAGCAATCAAATCGCACCCTGAAGCATTCGAATCAGAAACAGGGCCTTACAACATCTCTGGCTTACCACACCCTCTCACTCTCTCAATTAAGCCCTCACCCGGTTTCGCCATGCTCACGGAATCACTCGTCGCCGCCGAAAACGAAAGCCTCGGCGTAATCGTGAACAGCTTCAAAGAACTCGATGTCGAATACACAGAGCACTACGAGAATCTCACAAAACGCAGAGTGTGGCACATTGGTCCAACTTCCCTCATGGTCCAGAAAACAGTTCCTAATTCCTCCGGCGACGAGCACGACTGCTTAAAATGGCTATCAAAAAAGGAAAACGGTTCCGTCGTTTACATTTGCTTCGGCAGCTTGTGTCGTTTATCAGATGAACAGCTCTATGAAATTGCGTTGGGTCTTGAAAAATCAGGGCATCAATTTCTCTGGGTTGTGCATAGGAAGAATAATAGTAAGAATGGTGAAGGTGAAATTGATGAAGGGAAGTGGTTACCTGAGGGATTTGAAGAGAGGATGAAGGAAGAGGATAGAGGGATGTTGATTAAAGGTTGGGCTCCACAGCCGTTGATTTTGAATCATGCGGCGATTGGGGGGTTTTTGACGCACTGTGGGTGGAATGCGGTGGCGGAAGCCATAAGTGCCGGGGTAGCGATGATAACGATGCCGGGATTTGGGGACCAGTATTATAACGAGAAGCTGATAACGGAGGTGCACGGATTTGGGGTGGAGGTGGGTGCGGCGGAGTGGAGCATGTCGCCGTACGATGCGAAGAAGGAGGTGGTGGGTGCGGCGAGGATTGAGGCGGCGGTTAAGAGGTTGATGGACGGTGGGGATGAAGCGGAGAGGATCAAAGGGAAGGCGAAGGAGATGAAGGAGAAGGCTTGGAGAGCGGTTCAGGAAGGTGGGTCCTCGTTTGAGTGTTTGACTTCGCTCATTGACCAGCTTCACAATCTGGTGCTGCATACTGATAGTAATGGTAGTGCTAATAGTGTCGCTAGTAGCTAGGTCGTAATAAAGAGTTTTTCTTTTCTTTTTTCTTTTTGTTATGGTAGTGATTTGATTTGGATTTTGCTCCTCGGAGTGTGAGTGTTGTTATAAACAATGAATAATAATAATAATAATAATAATAATAATAATAATAATAATAATTTGGAATAATGAATAAAAAAATATAAGAAAATGATCAATTATCACTAAAAAATTAGTACCATTACACTAACTACTCATTATAATAATTATTCATCATAATTTGATATCTTTATTTAGAGAAATACTTGGGGCACAAAAAAAACAGTCAAAAGAGCCAATAAGTTGTGCACAACATATATAATATAAAATGCACAATGTATATTATATGTAATGCACAACGTATATCATCTATTGTGCACAACATATATCACATATTGCAATATCATCTTTCTTTGCAACATGTTATATATGTTGTGCACATCATGTGTTATATGTTGTGCACATCATGTGTTATATGGTGTGCACATAATTTGTTGGCTGTATTGACTGTTTTTTTGTTGTGCCTCTTTTTCCTTTATTTATAGGCATATCATCTTCCTTCATGCATTTTTGTCTCTCTTTTAACTAATTCTGCTAAAACTTTCTTTCCTCGCGTTGTAGGTGTTAAGTGTTCTCCTTGATGTTAATAAAAAATAAAATAAAATAAAATAATGGGTGATGTTATATATTAAATTAAAAATCAAATATACATAAAAATTTTATATAAATTAGGATATTTATTAGATAAGATAACAATGATACAACTCAATAATTGATTTAAGGGCAAGTTACTCCAACCTTTCCTGCGGTATATCAGTGGTATACTTATCCTTTTTAAGTTTTTAATTTGATAATAATTAACATCCCTTCTTCTCTTTCAAAGCTTCATATTATTTATCCATCATCTTCTGTCTCTACCTACACTCAAAACTACCATCAAAAGAGATGCATTAAGAACTAGATAAATAATTTATTTAAATCTTTATATAAAAGTAATTTCTGAGAAATAATTTATAACAATAAATTTATTTCAATTATTTTAAAAAATACTTATAGAAAAGTTAAATATTCTGTTTTTTTCAAAAGTACTGAAATAATTTCAAAAAAATCATAAGTTATAAAGTCAAATAAGACAAATATAATTTTTGATAAGTCAAAAATTAAAAAAAAACAAAAGTTAAAAAACACTGTAAATCCCTAAGAGTAATGAAAAAATCTCCCATGTTTTGGGTTTTCTAATTAGTTGTCGTAATGTGTAATTATGAATTTAATGACTCATTATTTGTAAATTAGTAATCCTCTAGGTAGGAATGTGGAGTAAGAGCCAGTTTGGATAAATAACTTATTTAAGCCCTTATATAAAAGTAACTTCTGAGAAGCAACTTATGAATAAGTTATTTTGTATATGAATATGATATAACAAAAAGTTTTATTTCAATAATTTTGAAAAGTGCTTATAGAGAAGTCAAATATTATAACTTCTTTAAAAGCACTGAAATAACTTCCGAAGAAGTCATAAGTTATATAGCCAAACGAGACAGATATAACTTCTGATAAGTCAGAAGTTAAAATAAGTCAGAAGCATTGTCATCCAAACTGACCCTAATTAAGTAAGGAATCGTAGTAATAGAGCATTTTTCTATAGCCAAACCGGACCGGACATTGAACCGGACGAATGAGGGGTTCAGAGGTTTAGAGGTTTAACCGGTTCGACCGGAGGTTCAACCAGATATAATAAAATATACATAAAATATATATTTATCAATAAATATATACATATATGATGAATTATATGCTATAGAAAAATTACAGTGCATGAAAAATATTAATAAAATTGGAAATTTATAGCATTTGATAAATTTAGAGGTTTAATAGTTCTTAATTTTAATAATTAAAGTGTATTATATATTAAATTTTATTATAAAATAGTTATTAAATTTTAAAAAATTAAAATTTTTATTTTTATATAAGTTGACCGGTTCAACCGGTTTTTACCGGTTTTCTCGGTTTTGACCGATTTTTTCGGTTTTTGACTGGTTTTCCCGGTTTTGACCGGTTTTTTCGATTTTTGACCAGTTTTCAGAGTCCCGATTTTCAGGGCCTACTCGGACCGGACAGGGGTCCGGTTCACGGTTCAACCGGTCGGACCGACCGGTCCGGTTTTTAGAACAGTGATAGACACACACGAATATGGCCCAAAAAGAGAGCCCCAACTCGGTGTAATAAAGAACCTATTATGTTGAGTTTTATGTGTTTAATATTTTGGGTTATTATCTTTTATGGTTGGAAGTTGAGCCCAAGCTCCTAGGTCTAGGTAGGGGGTGGCTGATGACCCCTATATATATATTGGGTTATTACCGTATTGTTGGAGTTCCCTGAGCTTCCATGAATGGAGTGGGGTTCAAAACTCTTATCCTAGTTTGAGTCTGAATTCTGGAATGAGATCATATTATGATTTTTAAAATGGAGTCATAGAAAATGTGAAAAATAGATTTAAGAGTGTGTGATATATAAAGGAGATTTCTCTTAATTTCATTTTGGTAGAGCATATATATTTTTAGTTTTTAAATATAAATCTGAAATGGCTAGTTAAGTATAGTTAGGTTGCATTTTAAAATGATATAAAATAAATACTAATACGAGAGCAAGAGTGTTAGATATAGTTAGATGATTAGTTCCTTTCATTAATCTATATAAGGCTTCTTTTGTATTCAAAGATCACTTTCTCATTTCAATGAATTTTTCATTATTACTTTTATAGAGTTTTCCTTTATCTTGAGACTAGATACCATAATTTTCTATACCCTACATAATTAGTTCAATCATTCCGTTTGAATCCATACATAAACAGGATAGTCAAGCATATCACCATTTTGAGCTCAAAGACAAGGCATGTTCAAGCTAAGCTTCAATATTCTAGCACTAAAAACCTAATCTATTCTTTTGACCCTGAGTTGTTCATTTTGCTGATTAGCAATATTGTCGTCAAGATCAATGAGGGATTTGAACATAGTACAAATTTAATAACCCCAAGCCCATATATGTTATAACCTTTAAAAATTTAAGGAAAGTGAAAAGAGAAAAAAAGGTTTTAGTTGGGCCAAAATTGAAAGAAGTGAGGCAGAATATGGCTAGAGGCAAGAGCTCAATGATTCTCAATCACTCATGACTGAGAATGGACTTCACTTCCTAATTTTTTGCCCTGTTTCTCAACAAAAGTACTCACACCAGCACCTGAAGATGGTCAATGAGTGAAGTCAAACTCTCAAAAGAGGACCCACCTTCCTGAACCGCTTTCCAAGCCTTCTCCTTCATCTCCTTCGCTTTCCCTTTGATCCTCTCCGCTTCATCACCACCGTCCATCAACCTCTTCACCGCCACCTCAATCCTCGCCGCACCCACCACCTCCTTCTTCGCATCGTACGGCGACATGCTCCACTCCGCTGCACCCACCTCCACCCCAATCCCGTGCACCTCCGTTATCAGCTTCTCGTTATAATACTGGTCCCCAAATCCCGGCATCGTTATCATCGGTACCCCTGCACTTATCGCTTCCACCAACGAATTCCACCCACAGTGCGTTAAGAACCCTCCGATTGCATCATGATTCAAAATCAACGGCTGTGGAACCCACCCTTCAATCAGCATCCCTCTATCCTCTTTCTCCATCCTCTCTTCAAATCCCTCAGGCAACCACTTCCCTCCATCATTCTTCTTCCTATGCACAACCCAGAGAAATTGGTGCCTTGAATTTTCAAGACCCAACGCAATTTCATAAAGCTGTTTATCGGGTAAACGATACAAGCTCCCGAAGCAGACGTAAACGACGGAACCGTTTTTCTTTTCTGAGAGCCATTTTAAGCACTCATGCTCGTCACTGATTGCATTAGGGACTGTTTTCTGCATCATGAGGAAAGTAGGACCAAGATGCCACACTCTTCGGCCAGTCAGATTTTCGTAGTGTTGCGTGTATTCACCGTCGAGTTCCTTGAAGCTGTTTACGATTACGCCGAGGCTTTCGTTTTCGGCGGCGACGAGTGATTCCGAGTGTTTGGCGAAACCAGGGGAGGGTTTAATTGAGAGAGTGAGAGGGTGTGGTAAGCCAGGGATTTTGTAAGGGCCTGATTCTGATTCGAATGCTTCGGGGTGCGATTTGATTGCTTCGTTCATGCTCACATTGAAGATGGTGTTGGAGTTGAAGACGATTCTAGGGATTTTGAATTTCTTCGATGTGGATTCGGTCCACGTGAAAATAACGTCGGGGATGAAGACGTCAGGAGGGGACTGGGAGATGAAGGACTCCACGGCGGTGGTGATTAGGTGCGCCGCTTTGTGGATCTTGCCGGCGGTGATGTTGTCGGAGGCGGCGGAGAGATTCTCGACGCCGGCGGGGAGGTCGAGCTGTTCGGAGGGGAACTCGATGGTGTGGACGCGGATGTGGTGGCCGGTGGCGGTGTGGTCGTGGAGGAGGTGGGCGTTGGATGGGGTGGTGATGATTGTCACGTGCTGGCCACGTGAGGCGATGAGGCGGGCAACTTGGAGCAGAGGGGTGAGGTGGCCTGGAGCGAAGAAGGGGAGGACGTATACTTTCAACGGCCGAGATGCCTCCATTTTCGTGGTATGTGTGTGATTTTTGTTACGGTATCTTTTTTAATGTTTCGTGCTAAGTATATGTGTCTTTTGAATTTCTAGTTAAGTGGAGAGTTATTATAGTGATAAAGTGAGTGAAAATGACTAGCTATCAGGGAAATAAATAAAAATGGCATATGGGTAGACAAGAAAAGTGTAGATATATTACTCGCCCACCGGAATGTTTCGCAGTAATGTAATAATATATGGGATTAGTATGATAACGGACTTAGTAGAGTAGGAAATTAATAAAATAAAACTCACGAGTGAAGTAAAGATGTACTAGCTATTTTAATTTTTAAATAATAAAAATAATAATTATAATTAAAATGATGGATCATATTCGTACATGTCGGCACTTAATTGGAATGAAGACATGTAGCGTCATGACTCATGAGTACTCTTATTTTAATCTGCTTATTTAATATTCTACTAATGTTTTTTCGATAATGGATTTTTACGTGTTGGATCCTGATATGGTTTTGGACACTTTTTCCAAAATAATTCGGTGATTTCAAGATAATTCAAAATAATTCTGCCATAAGAAAACACGCTTTTCCATTGGAGTGGTGAAGATGTCTCACTTATCGTTTAGCAATTTCTAGTGTTTGGTGCTTGAAAATATTTTTTATTTTTATTTCTATTTTACACAGGTGTAGGAGTTATTTATATATTTTAATAAATAATAATTATGATATTTTTATTTAATTTATTTTCTATTTTTATATTTTTAGCTAAAAATATAGAAAGTAAGAATTTAACATTTTCTTATTTTTATTATAAATAGAAAATACAAATAAAAATATTTGGTTTTATTTTATTGAAATATAAAAATAAAAAATAGAAACAGGAAATAAATCAATTATCACCTAAATATTCTTTCCATTTTTTTAATTTGCTTGTACGTTAATATTGGATACACAAATAAAAAATTGAGTAATGTTATATGTACATCACAAAATCAGCCACCATTTATAATAATCTAATATTTAAAAATATTGAATTAATATATAATATTAAAAGTTTGATTAATAATTTTAAAAAAATTAGATTATATTATATGGTGGTTATGACTAATTTTATGATATATACAAGTCATTTCTCTAAAAAAAAGTAGTCAATCATTTAATTAATTTTATCTCAACTATTAAATTGTAATATGATCTTAATTTTACATTTAAATTCTTAAAATGAAATAATACAAATAAAATTGACTAAATAGTTAGCTACCTTTTAGTTGTACACTTACCATTTGTCAGTATAATTGTATAAAGCATGAGATGATTAAAGAGACTTTTTACTTTATTACTTCCGCAAATGGATGTTTCAATTTGATGATAACTTTTTTTTATACTCTAGGTATTTATGTTTGAGGAATAAATTAAAATAAAAGGTAAATTTTTATGAATAAATTTTCATATAGAAAATTACTTATAACACTTATTATTAAAAATTTACCTATTTTTCCTATAACAAGGTGTATTTAATTGAGGAGTAAAAGAGAGCATAAATCTTCATGGATAAATTTTTATATAACAATTACTTATCGAGCTCATTCATAAAAATTTACACCACATTTTTCAACACCTAACAAAACATATTTTTAGTGATAATATTTCACCCAAAGAACAGTACATTTGGTTAAGGGATAAAATTAAGTAAATTTTCATGGACGAGTATTATGTGTAAGTTTAGAAATGAAAGTTTATAATGGTCAATAGGTCTAGGACTTGACTGAAATATTTTTAAAGTATAGAAATCTAATTAAAAAATTTTGAATTATAGGAATCCAATGGAAGATCCTTAAATTATAGGGATCCAATAAAAAAATTGATCATAATTAGGGATCTGTAAATTAATTAAAAATAAAAAAAATATCTTCAGTTTTATATTGAATAAAAAATTATGTATTTCAAAATATATAGTCTTTAAGTTTATTGAATAAACTATTTTTAAATCTACTATTTCTAAGTATATAGTCTTTAGATTTATATTCTATAAGCCAATGTGTAATCTCAAATTTCATAGTATGTAGTTTTTAATTCTATAATTATATAAAAATTTTGTATAATCTCATATTTCAAATAATATATTTTTAATTTTATATATTAGATATAAAAATCATGTAATTTGATATTTCAAAATATATAGAGTTTAGATTTATAGTATAAAAAAATTGTGCAATATTAGTTTTCATAGTTTATAGTATTTAACTTTATGCAGTACAAAAAATTTAAATAACCTCATATTTTAAAATATAGGTGTTTGCTTGGATACTTTCAATAATTAGATATTACCCATATCACAAATGCTTGGAGCATAATAAAAAATCAGCCAAAACAGTCAACAAAGTCCATTTAACACTTTATGGTCCAAATAGCACTTTATATTTTTAATGAGCTTGGTGATTGTGACCCAAATTCCTATTTATTGACTGTTTTTTGTTGTGCCTCTAGCAATGCTCTACCCATGTATACCATTATGTGAAACGTTTTGATTAGTTGTATCATCCATGTCAGCGTCTAGTAAGTACCTAATCATCACTTATTAAATTTAGTACTCTATATTTTCTAAAATTTATATTTTAAACCCAACGGTCATTTAATAAATAAAATAAAATTATAAAATTCCAAAATTATCCTTAATACTTTTTGGGTGCACTTGTTAAGGAATTAAAAATGGAAATAATTATCTTGAAAACATGCATTTTTATGTTTCCTATATAAGAGGTCCATTATTATATTTTAAATTTTTTCTAAAGTTACTATTTTAAAAAAGTTAACTTAGAAAACTTGTTAGTAAAGCCCATGCTTTTTTATCTCATGTCATTTAAATCCCTATCTCATCAAATTCTCAAATTACTTTCAACCTGGCTAAAACACCACCCCATCTTAGCACCCACCACTCATTCAAAAAATGCATGTAAGCCTTCCGCGAAATGGTTTCACCTCTACTCCACAATGGCGCGTGGTGTCAGAGACCAACATCAGTTTCACGTTGGTGAATCGTACGGAACAATGGTGTTATTGCCGTGAACTTCTATCCCATCCAAAAAGTTCCAAAAAGTTTCGGTGAGATCTTTTCTTCCTCTGTTTAACATGTGATTATTATTTTCAATTTCAATTGCCACTTATATGGTTTTCTTTTCAAAGAATTTTTATGTTTAAATTGTGAAAAAATTTCTAGGATGCTGAGGATTACTGAGAGCAAAAGCCCGGTTAAAACCCCATCAAAGCACATAACCACATCGATCTTCATCTCAATTGAAGGACAGTTCTGAATCGAAGAAGAACGATTCTGAATTGAATGAATGGTTCCGAATCGAATAAGCAAGATTTCGAATCAAATAAACGGTTCCGGATCGAACCAGAAAACGTGGTGATCGGGATCACTGTATCGCTACCGGCAGTACAGTCTTCGGATCGATGAGTTCCGTTGAAAGATAACAGTGATTTTGTTGACACCTGAGGCAGCAAGGTTCCTCTCTTTCCTCTTCCTCGCATCACACTCGCGCGCATCGCACCGCCACGTAGGTAATCGGAGTAACTGTCTTTGTGCAGAACTAGTCGGAGGTGCAGCGCACATTTATTTCCGGCGTCCTACCTCATTCCCTCACAAATGGCGAAGGGGCAAACGGATCCTAGGACCTTGCCAATTACAAGCCTTCAATGGATCTTTCTATTCTTCTCAAATGCTCCATTGACTTGAAGGGGCACCGTAGTGAAGGGAAGAAGCCATTAGGCAAGGTAGAAGAAAAAGGTAGGCGGCGCTGCAGATGAGTTGAGAAAGAGTAAAAGTGAATAGGGTTCCAAATTATGGGCCTAATTAATTAGAGTTCTAAATTATTGGACTAATTGAGGTCCCAAATTATGTCCCAGATAAAGAAGGCGCTGGTCTAACAAACGCGGCCCAATGGAAAGACCATTCAAAGAAGCTCCAAGAAAACTAAAGAACAAAGCACGTGCTCATCGGAAGCCAAGGTATTTACTATGGGCCCAAGCTAGTAAGTAATCTTATCCTGGTCTTTTATAACTATAAATTGTCATGAAGTGTGCTTTATTAAGTGTGAAAAAAGAATTACATAACCTCATGATAGTTAAATTAATTATTATATTGATAATTATTATTTGGCATGAAGTAAATTTTTCCAGCCATTTAATAAATTATTTTACAATATTATTGTTGTGCCTATCATCCTTTTGACAATTGCCATCTGAGAAACACTGACATAGAGTTCATCAATTTATCATTTGGGAATACCGAGTCAGTGAAGGTCGAGCTCCGGTAAATCCTGAGCTTTGGTAAATACCAAGCTAAGGTAAAAATCAAGCTCTGGTAAAAGCCGAGCTCCGGTAAATTTCAAGCTCTGGCCAAATACCGAGCTCTGGTCAAGGCCGAGCCCTAGTCAACGCTGAGCTCCAATCAATGCCGAGCTCCGGTGGAAGCCGAGCTTTGGCGAATGCTAAGCTCTAGTAAATCCCGAGCTCTGGCAAAAATCGAGCTTCGGTGAATACCAAGCTAAGGTGAAAGTCGAACTTCGATAAATACCGAGCTCCGGCAAAAAACCGAGCTCTGATAAATATCGAGCTCTGATAAATACCGAGCTACGGTAAAACCCAAGCTCAGGTCAAAAGCCAAGCTTTGGTAAATACCGAGCAATGCTAAATGTCGAACTCCGGTGATTACCGAGCTCTAGTCAATACTGAGCTCCGACAAATGCCAAGCTCCAGTAAAAGCCGAGCTCCTGTGAATATCGAGCTCCGGTAAATGTCGAGCTCCGATCAAGGTCGAGCTTCGGTCAATGCCGAGCTCCAGTAAATTTCGAGCTCTGAAGAATGTCGAGCTCCGCATAATGCCGAGCTCCAGTAAATGTTGAGCTCTGATCAATGTTGAGTTACAGTCAATGCCGAGCTCCGGTAAATGTCGAGCTCTAGTAAATACTGCTCCGGTTAATACCGCTCTCTGGTAAACACCGAGCTATGGTGAATGTCGAACTTCAGGGAACAGCGAGCTTCGATAAATTACGTGCTCCGGGATATTATACCCAAAAAGTTTAAAATTAGTAAACCTGAGCTCCGGAAAAGGTTCCTTAAATCAAGAGACTTGGGGGTAGGCTCCCGAATTAAGAAATTTAAGGGGGCAAAGTATTTGAAGTGGTACATGACCCCAACTTGGCGCACGATGTCAAAGTCGGAGAGATCAATTTTACACTTGGAGAACCTGAAATGTACATCCTCCAAATACTTTATAAAAATCCATGAGCTTTACTTAAGTCAGCTAGAATACACGAGACCACAAGGAAAATAAGAGACTCGATGTTACCTAGAAACTCCAGACCACTGAACTAAGGGGCAAACGAGTTCTTCCAATGGTACACATAGATGAAGGCAAGCGACAGATTGCAATCATGGTGTTAGAAGGGGATGCAAGGGAACTCCGAAGACACAGTTAAGGAACTCAGAGTAGATGAATGTGTCGTTCGAGGAATCCATAGATAACCAAATGTTTTAGGATAATCGAAAAAGGGCACACATAATCCACTGCCCCTCAACCGAGGTTGACTCAGAAGTCCCTCCAGGGTAACCAATCAACAATAAAGAGGTTTGGGAGATAAGTATCAAACCACCCTACTTCGGTATAGATCTAAGTAGATCAGATCCACGAACCGGGTAGACCTAGCCTCTTCTAAAGGGACGCCATAATTTGAAGGTTCGACCCAAGGTGCTAGGAAAAAGGCGTGCTAACTAAAAAATAAGTCCTAAAAGGCACGTGTTGAGGGAATCCACTTTGCGACTAGATGGACAGAGTATTGCGATGACCTAAGTCTGACTCAAAGGTCGGAACTGAGAGAGGTGACCCCGTATCCAGAGACTAAAAAGTCACAACTATTCAAACGTCTTAAAGTTTATACATAGAGTCGGGGGCATAACACAGAAAAGTGTAGTGCACCTCGTCTCGATACATAAGAAGATGTGACACAAAAGGTCGGTTAATTGACATAAAACTTGACATGCACCATGGACAAAACGTTGATTCGAGGAACCCTAGAAAAGGCCTTCGATCATGGATGAAAGGAGTATCTTCGACTTGGACTTTTGAGTTGGTGATGCACATCAAACTCGGGGTCCTCCTGGACGATGAGAAAGTTGTCAAGATTGAAGTAAGAAGGGCCATATGCTGCACCATCATAGTGCTCGTACCCAGTCCTACGACCAGGTTAGAAGGTCTGAAGGGTAATTGATCCAAGTAGAGGATGGCACAATAACTGTGACATGAACTCGAACCACGATTTGGTGAGCCCATAAGGGAACTCAAATATACACTTCTTGTTTTTGACCGATCTCTGGTCTTAAAGAAGGGAGCGCGGAAGAAAACAACTTAAACCTAAGGCAAATGATTAGCCAACACCATGAGCCAACATTGGACTATTAAGTCTTAAGATTGGCCCCAAGGTGGAGCGAACCTTATTATCTTTTATTTGAAAAGGGGGCATGTAAATTGCTAAGCCGAAAATGGTCGAGAATGCCGAGGTCGCGGAGAATGTGAACCTTAGGTAATAAGAGACCAAATTGAGTTACGGAAACCCCAAGAGGGCACAAAAGTTAAAGCAAAAGTTGCTTAGACAACTTAAAAGCTAGTTCGCAAAAAATGTGAAAAGGGCCACTTGGAGACCGGGATTATCCAATCTTGTAACTCGGAAATCTCGATAGGGTTCGCTCAACCATACAACCTCAGAAAGGGACGTCTCAGCCAACATGGACGTTAAGCTCCAAGGTCAAAGCTTGGAAGTCGAGAAACAAGGCTATCATGATAAAGATCGAGGGAAACTTCTACTACCAAGTCGCCAGCAACATGGTAAAGTTACAATGCCTAGTGGCACACTCTCTC
Organism: Aeschynomene evenia; assembly: GCA_013621005.1. NCBI lineage: Eukaryota > Viridiplantae > Streptophyta > Magnoliopsida > Fabales > Fabaceae > Aeschynomene > Aeschynomene evenia. The sequence continues at coordinate 5,832,612 of CM024265.1, read as the reverse complement.
CAATCCTCGCCATCACGTGTAAATGACTCGACGGATAAAAGAGGAGGAAGATGCATTTAAGGCTGATAGCTCAAAAGAGAAGATGGTATTTGGAAAAATCAACGTCTTGATCATGCTGATTTAGAAAATATTCAAGAAAATAGGGAATATCCAACATCACAAAGTTCAAAGCCTCCTAGGAAGGACGAGATTCACCCGACGTAGTTTTGAGAAAATCATCAAAGGCTAGATTGATTGATGTTTTAACTCAAAGTTCTACATCATCTTTCAAAGGCACTCCCATTATTAAGTCACCTCATCACCATCTTGAATAATCTCCAGAAACCCGCGTCAAATTGTCGAGTAGCTGACAAAATGGAGTGACGAATGTGGTAGGTGGAATTAAAAGCTTTTAAGGGGAACAAACTTATAACTCAGAACTGAGTACTGAGTCAGAAATGAGTTGGGGGCAATGTTCACAACCCGAAATATGAACCACTAAGGCCCAAAAATGATAGAATGGATGAGGCCCATACTAAGAAGCAAGGCCAACCCTAAGAGGATAGAGTTTGTTGACTAAACACTAAGCCAATAAAATAAGTGGTTGCACAATAAAACGAGTAGTTGATTGATGTGATAGGATAGAGTCAAACCACTCACTTTCATCCTCTCCTAAAATCACTCAAAACATGATTATTCTAATGGCTATAAAAAGGGGGTCATTCCACTGCTCACGTAAGCAATTAACTAAGTTCCCATATTAAGACCAGAACTGACTTAGGCATCGGAGTCCTTGCAGGGAGACCCTCTCTTTTTCTGGGAGGGGAGCACGGAGCATAGGAGTCCATAGAAAGGAGCGGTGGCGCGTGGAGTCAGAGACTGGCGAGAGTTCCACATCGGTGAAAGGTACGAAACAAGTTCCGTGTCACTAGGAAGACTTTGAAGGAGCCCATAACTGAGGTAATTCATTAATTACTATCTTTGGCAGCGAAATAATCGTACTGGCGTTTTTTTAATTCTGATTTGTGAAGCGAGTATAATGTAATGTGTTATGTATGGAAGTTGATTATATATATATATATATATATATACATATATATGTGTATATATATATATATATGTATATATATTTTGTCTGCCATGTATGACTCTGTTATTATAACACTTACTTTGTTCATCATGATTATTGTTCTATTCTTTACATCTGCAACTAGAACTAATAGTATGAAGGTATATTATGATAATAACTGACAAATCAAGAGAAACAAATAGTTTTAATTAATCATATGATGCAAAAAGAGACACTGAATAAACTGAAACCCTGTCATGTCTCGTGATGCTCACTCATCACCATATACACCAAATCAAATGGTCACAACATATACAGAGATATAGTTATTGTTGCATGCTTTTATCTTACCCGTACATAAAACACATTCACAAACACTCCATCATCATTATTTTGCATCATTCTCATTGCCGTTACTACTACTATCATCAATTTAGTTTTACATTCGACATACCATGTTGGTTGTTGCCTCTTTTTTTTTTTTTTGGTGACACACAATGTAGAGAATTGAAGTGAAAAGTTCTAATCTTGTGTATTGCTGAAACTGTTCCATGGGTTCAAAGAAGAGAACTAGAGGCACAAAATATGGTAATTCATCCCAAGCCACACAAGATTTTGACTCGAATAAGTTTCTTTCACAAATGCATCAAGAGAGATTTGCTACTAATATCAAGAAAATGGGTCTAGTCCGAGATAGAGGTATGGATGTTTCCAGAATAAACATGAAGGAAATCAGAGAGGCAGTTGAGAGGCGTGGATGGCAAGAGCTGATAACTATTGGGCTTGAAAGTTGTAAGACATTAGTCCGCAAATTTTATGAAAATGCCTATTTGGAGGAGAAGCCTGAGGAGCCGCTATACACGAGCTATGTGTGCAGCAAACACGTTAGCTATTCCCCACTGTTATTTCTTCTTTGTACAAGCTCTCAACACTCAAAACAAATGAGTTCAATGAACTGCGACCTTCCAAATGTAACCCCCAAGAGTTTCTAGAGACATTGTGTTATCCCGGAGCCATTTGGACGATGACAGGTTTCGGAAAACGACTTAGTTTCATCATTATTTCAAGTTTACACCTCAAGAGCCTTGCTTACATTTTGCCTTGTGAAGGGAAAATCAGTGGATGTTGGGGGCATAATTGCCAATAACATCTACACGACTGCCCAATCTGGAGCCCAATGGTCAACCATACTATTATCATAGATCTCATTCGTGAGGTTGGTGTTACTGATCCCGTATTTGACCTCATTCGTCTTTGGCCGCCCACTTCTTCACGTACTATCCAAGATTGGATCGATCAAGCCGAACAATATAAAGTCTATCAAGAAGCCTCAACCACAAAAGAATCTTCCCAAATCGCTTCAATTCCATCTTCTGAGCTGCAAGTGTTGTCATATGCAGCTCAACAACACACCGTTCAGCTGATGCAAGCAATCTACTGATAGAACCAATGTATGATGGAGTGGATGTCAAGTTATTCCTCTCAATTTCGACCACCTTTAATGGTATCTGTGGCTCCCCTAGGATGAACCAAATGGTGATACTCTTTATGGATCTCAGCTTGTCAAAGATGTTCCTGTAGAAGACCAAGAGCTACCAAAAAAGGGTGTTGGTGTTACAAGCTCTACAATAAGAGAGACAATGGAGCAAGACTTTGATAATGATGACTAGTTTTTAGGTTGTGTTTGGTAGTTTAGGACATGAAAATACGATAATAAGAATTAAAAACTAAGAAACCTGCTAAGCACCAAATGGGCAAGGTCAGTCACAAAATGATACTAAAAATGAAAATTAGACTAGGATAGAATCCAAATTTGGCTTTCCATTGTTTGGATCTCATACAACATACACTGAAATTTGTATGCACACACATTGTCGAAGCTATTGCTTTGTCATGACAAATTTGATCCTCATCAATATTTTCCTCATAAATGCAAGGGTGATCACATGTCCCCTCCATCATTTTCCCTTGTACCATAGGATGCTCATCAAGCATTTCTAACTCCAACAATTAATAGATACTATCACTTGAGCCACAAATTCTAGATATATGTAAGAGACTAAAATCTCTTAGGTTGGACAAACAAGTATATTGAACTTTAATGCAACAGTACAACAATGAAACAATGAATTTAAATAAACACTACAGCAAACAAGTAAATGTTTTTGGGGGTTTTTTTCTGAGTAACGATTCAGCGACAAAAGGGAAATGATTCCAAGTGCAATACGTACAACACTTAAAGATGAAGAATAAAGATCAGAAATGGAAAGGGGATTGTAGCAGAAGCAGAGAATATTCAGAGAGCAGAGAAATTCACAAAGAGAGGGAATATTACCAAATACAGCCTACATCACAAAGTCCTCCAGCAGAGAATTATATCGCCTTTCCCTCCTGTATTTTTGGAATGCCTGTCACCTGTCCATTTTGCATTACTAACTTTGATTCCTCCAACTTTCCACCCACAACCTTCATTTTTTCTTTTTGCCCATTCTCCTCAATGTTGCTAATTAGTGTCTTAGTTTTACTCATGACAATATGAAAAACTGAATTAAAAAAATTCTTACATTAGGGATATGTTACTAAAAAAGAGATAACAACATGTTCTCAACTATTGATTAAAAAAAAAGAGAACCTAAACTACCAAACACAACCTAAAAACTACAGTAAACAAGTAAATGTTTTTGGTAGAGCTGCTCCATTATCAAAGTAAACTTCATTATTATCAAAGTCCTGCTCTATTGCCTCTCTCATTGTAGAGCTGGTAACACCAACACCCTTTTCTGGTAGCTCTTAGGTCTTCTACAGGAACATTTTTTGACAAGCTGAGATCCATCACCATTTGGTTCATCCTAGGGGAGTCTCAGATACCATTGAAGGTGGTAGAAATTGAGGGGAATAACTTGACATCCACTGCTTGCATCAGCTGAACAATGTGTTGTTGAGCTGCATATGACAACACTTGCAGCTCAGAAGATGAAATTGAATAGATTTGGGATGATTCTTTGGTGGTTGAGGCTTCTTGATAGACTTCATATTGTATAGCTTGATCAATCCAATCTTGGATAGTGCGTGAAAAAGTGGGCGACCAAGGACGAATGAGGTCAGATACGAGATCGGTAACACCAGTCTCACGAATGAGATCGATGATAACAGTATAATTGACCAGAGATTGGGATCCAGATTGGACAATCATGTAGATTTTATTGGCAATGATGCCACCAACATCAACTGATTTTTCCCTTTACAAGGCAAAATGTAAGCAAGGATCTTGAGGTGTAAACTTCAGTGTAGTGTGAGACAAGAAAGATTTGACCCTGAACAAACTGACACAAGGCTCTGGCAACAAGTAGCAAATCTAAAATAGTGATGAAACTAGGTCGTTTTCTGGAACCTGTCATCGTCCAAATAGCTCTGGGATAACACAAAGTCTCTAGCAACTCTTTGGGGGTTCCATTTGGAAGCTCGCAGTTCATTGAACTCATTTGTTTCGAGTGTTGAGAACTTGTACAAAGAAGAAATAGCAGCTGGGGAATAGCTAATGTGTTTGCCAGGCACATAGCTCGTGTTAGCCGGCTCCTCAGACTTCTCTTCCAAATAGGCATTTGCATAAAATTCACGGACTAATGTCTCACAACTTTCAAGCCCAAGAGTTATCAGCTCTTGCCATCCACGCCTCTCAACTTCCTCTCTGATTTCCCTCATGTTTATTCCGGTGACATCCATACCTCTTTCTCAGACTAGACCCTTTTTCTTGATATTGCTAGCAAATCTCTCTTGATGCATTTGGGAAAGAAACTTGTTCTAGTCAAAATCTTGTGTGACTTAGGAAGAATTACCACCTTTTGTGCCTTTAGTTCTCTTCTTTAAACCCATGGAACAGTTTCAACAATACACAATATTAGAACTCTTCACTTTAATTCTCTATATTGTGTGTCACAAGAAAAAAAAAAAGAGGCAGCAACCATCATGTTATGCCGAATGTAGAACTAAATTGATGATTGTAGCAACCATGAGAATAATGCAAAATAATGATGGTGGAGTGTGTGAGAATGTGTGTTATATAAGGGTAAGATAAAAGCATGCAACAATAACTATATCACTATATATGTTGCGATCATTTGGTTTGGTGTATATGATGATGAGTGTACATCACGGGACATGACATGATTTCAGTTTATCTAGTGTCTCTTTTTGCATCATATTATTAATTAAAATCATTTGTTTCTCTTGATTTGTCAGATATTATCATAATATATCTTCATACTATTAGTGCTAGTTGCGGTGTAAAGTATAGAACCAATATCATGATGAACAAAGTGTTATAATAACATAGTCATACATGGCAGACAAAAAAAAATATAAATATAATAATACAAAAATTATAAGAATCAAGTCATACAAAATTGAAGAAGTCAAGTCACAGAAGAACTCAAGTCAAACCATGGCACTCAAGAGCAAATCAATAAAAAATTAAGAGTTCAATAATCAAGACAAATTGTAATAAACTACAATAAAATAATCTACTACTTATTCACATCCCCAATATAATCATCATCATTGATGACATATGTCTCTGTTTCCTCTCCTTTCTATTTTGAATCATCAAAATGTATACAATCCTCTTCCTCTTGATTTTCCTTCGAGCAGAACAGAATAAGAAGAAACAACAGCAGACCAACAGTAGATTTTATTGAAAAAGAAAGAAGCACTAACTCTTGAAAAAATATAAAAAATAAAGCGAGTCTCGAAGAAGAAGTTGTAACCTTCAGAACCCTTCTAAAAGTAATTAAAAAGTTTCAAGATTACTCTTAAGCATCTAAATATTTTAATGATAACTCTCTTAAGTGGAAAGATAAAAATTTTGATTGAAGAAAGCTAATATGTGTGCTAAGTGTACTAAAAAAGGTTTACATGAGAATAACATCCATACATTTGAGACCAAAAAATTGCATCAAGTAACTTTGGAATACAAGAAAAATCCAAAGTTTTAAGACATCAAAACGTCAGAAGCCCTAGGCAAAAAATGCTCCTTTGAGAAAAGAACAAAAGTAATTCATAAATCTCTCAGAATGCTACAAAATTTTATTTCTCAGAAGGATTTTCTTTCAGAAGGATTCACACCCAGAAGGTCGTACACCTCTCAGAAAGACATCTTCTGTGTCACGTCAGTCTTTTATACGATAGATATACGGAGGATGTGTACAAATGATGTACATGAAACTTTTTTGTTATATGATTATCTATTAAATAAGTAAAAATGAACATGTAATATTTTTTATTATTTTTATAGAATCATAAAGAGACTAATAATTTATTTGTTGACTCATCCATTTTATTCAAATTAAGCTCATCCTCCAGTTATACATTCATGTTTTTGTTCCTGCCTTTGCCTTTTTCGGTCAAAGTTGGTCAAACCCAAAGTAAACCGACTAAACTCGACTCGAACCGGTATTAAAACCCGGAATGGACTTCTGTTTGCTAACTTACCAAATTTACTCAAAATTGGCAAAGTGGGAATCGAACCCAAGTCTTTGAAAGGAAGAGATATCTACTTAACCACTAGACCGATTGTGTTGTTGTGCTATTCCTCCTTAATAAATATACATATCATATTTTTAGTTTATGAAATATATTTAATTAATTAAATTCGATTCAACCGGTTCAACCACTGACCCACTGGTTGAACCATTGACCCAGTGATCCAGTACCTCGACCGGTTTGATCTCCGAGTCGAGTCTGATAACTATACTCATGCTTCTCCTATAAATAATAATAATAATAAAAATAATAATAATTTTATTTCCATCCTTATATGAATTGAAGCTTTGCTTCTTGTACTCCAACAATACATATATTGAATTTACTCTCACTCAAAAATACGGTCCAATACTCTATTAACCACTACCCGGTCAGATGAGGATTTCTCCCACATCCATTTTTTTTCTAAAAAAAAAAGTGTACATTTCTCCCTATATCAGCCACGCAATTAAAAGCACTTCCCACCTCCAAGAAGCAAGAAACGTAATAGAATATAATATGACACATAATTTATTAAGAATACTTAAAATAATAAGTTTATAAAAACTTTTAAATATAATGGTGGGTCCATTATATATAAAACATAAAAAAGTATGTTTTCAAGATGAATATTTATTTTTTTATTTTTAAGAGCACTTGTAAGCAAAACCTTTAAATATATAATGATTCTTTTTTTTTTCTCATCACTATTGTGTATTGGATATTACTCACCTTGTATCCCTCACCTCTTTTTTTTTCCCTCATTTTTCTCCTATTTCTTCTACTTTCTCTCCCTCTTTTTATTTATATTCTTCTTCTTATTTTTTTAAATTATTTTATTTTATTTCTATAACTAAATTTACAATTTTAATATGAAAATTATTTTTTTTTATTTTTTCCATAGAAATCTTTGGTTATTTTTTATTTTAACTTCATAAAACTTTTTTCTTTTAAAAAAACATGGGTGACTACTTTAATAGACGTAATAATGGATTTCTTTTATCACTGCCATACAATATAACATTAATTGCTCAGACAGTTTATACAAATTACTCATAAATTTACAATTCACTTTTTATTGTATTACAATATAACCACAATTTCATTCAGAATATTATTCATACATTAACATATTTTTGCTCTTAATATAATGCCTGTTTGCTCACATAAATTGCACAAGTTGCTCACCATTTATTGTAAGTATGTTCACAAATTTCACACAAGTTACTCTCAGAAACATACACGTTTGTTCACACTTTTTACATAATTTGCTCACAGTATGATCCATATTTTCTCAATCATTTTACAAATGTTGCTTACAGTATAATTTTCATTTTCTTGCTCATTTTACTTAACTTATTCACAAATTTCTCTTACAAATCACAAATATAATACATATTGCTTATAATATGAAACAAATTGCTCACAAACATTAAGAAAATCAATCACATTTTAACACATTTTTTGTCGGAATAGTGTACACAAATTGCTCACAATATAATGCATATTTGCTCACAAATTTGCACATGTTGTTCACAATTTATTGCAAGTTCGCTCACACACTTCACATAAGTTACTCACAGTAATATAGATGTTTACAAATATACTGAGATGATCAGGTTTTGCATTCACATTTAATTAACTATAAAATTCAAGGGATTAGAGGTGTGTTTGTTTTGAGGTGATAATAAGCAAATCAATTTTATGGTCTGATCAGGGTTTATCAATTGTTAAAAACTTCTCTTTATATTTATCTCAAACTAAATACATTCTAAAAAAATTAAAAGAGAATAGTTAATATACTATTTTTGTTCCCCTTCTATGGAAGAACTTTATTTTAAATAATCATTGTTCCTACATAGCATGTTTTCTCATTCCAAGCTGATTCAAATTAGATCTAACAAGATTTTTGCCTAATGTAGCTTCAAATGGTCCTGGTCATATTAAAAACTTAAATTTTGTCTCTTTCTTCTTAAATAGAATCTCATCTTCCTCATCCAATCTAACATGGAATATAATTTTGATCTTAAAATTATGTTTGGAGAGAGGTATATATATATATATATATATATATATATATATATATATATATATATATATATATATTTATCTGACACTTATCTTACACACAAATTAAATAGCCGTCTCAAATTCATAATGTGACATGTCATAATCTTCTAAAGTAAAAAACTAATCTATTTAATTTTGTTACCCATCCATATAAAATAAGATGAACTCTGCATAGCCCAATCATTTTTTTAATAAAATGAAATTAGTTGATTGGATAATAGAATTGAGCATTTGAGTGGATGACATTATGCAACCTCTCTTTGAACTTGAATACCACTTATCTTCCAATCGTTCACATGAAGAAGTTAACGACAATTGACCTGCATTGGACACATGTGGGATGCTAGAAATTCTCCTAATATTATATTTAGACCAACAATGCATCCATAGAGACCGAATTCTGAGCAAGGCCCGACTGAATAACATACATTGTCTCTTTGGGGAATTTCTTCGAACATCTTGCAAGCGTGGTGGGGCAAGCGGGACTTGAAGTAGAAGATGAGGAGAGCGGTGCCGGCAAAAGGGTCTTCGGAGAGGGCAAGCTTGAGGGAGAGGTCGAAGAAGAGTATATATGGAGAGTGCTACGGAGCTGCGAAAGAGGGAGGCGATGGGGTGGTGGAGCATGGAGAAGAAGGTGTTGGAGTGGGTAAAGATGAGAGCAGTCCATGAGACTAAGTTAGGAGCGGTTGAACATGCAAAATGAGTAGGATGATAGATCCTTAGATTTGACATAGAAGGTTAACAGGTTTGTTATGTGATTATTCAAAACTAATATACGGTTGTAAATATGGGAGTAGTATTTATAATGTACATCGAAAATTATTGTATGAATTGTAGCAAATAGTGTACAACACCTTATGATACGTAAGAACCCAGAATGAATTAACAAAATGTCCCCCTATTACCAGATCAAGGATTGTGTGTTACTGATGTTAAAGTTTGTCTTTTGAATGCTTCTAACATAGACTACAATATGGTTTCACTATGACTTCTTTTAATAATGCTACTTGTACATCCAATTTTTTATTAAGTATTCAAACATTTTACTAATAAAATAAGTAATGTTTGGATATTTGGCTAATGAATGTACAAATTGAACTGTTGTTTGAACATAGGTATAAATTTAACAATCCCAAGCCCATATGTTAACCTTAAAAAATTTATGAAAAACGAAAGGAAACAAAAATTTTGAGTTGGGCCAAAATTGAAATCAGTGAGGCGAATAAGGCTAGACCTCAAAGATTCTCATGATGAGTGAGCTAGAATGGACTCCACTTCCTAATGTTCTATACTATATATTCTCCCTCGGATAATCCTGTATTCACAATTCACAAATTATTTATACTAATGGAAGCCATAATTGTGTGGCAACCAAAGGACCAAATGTAAGTGCAATAACCAATGCTTGCAACAAAAAACATTGAGCATCTGGTGCCTTCATCTTTATTATCTGTAAAAACAGAATAAGTTCTCCGATCCAACTGTATATAAAAAGTTTACATGTTTGTGAGCAGGATTCACATCATGCATGGACAGTCATAGCTACATGCTACATATTTAATATATACATACATATAAATATATATGATAATGTTTGTTGTACAACATAGATACGTCCAACGAGCATCCAACGTGTGCTATACATAAGACATAATGCGTGCTATATGTATAGCACACATTACGTCTTGTACATAGCACATGTTGGATACTCGTTGGACGTATTTCTGTTCTACGACAAGCATTATTATATATATATATATATATATATATATATATATATATATATTGCACCAATTAAGCAGCATTCATGAAGTAGTATTGGTATAACATTGAGTATCCTGGTCATTATATTATATTATATTTTACTTCAAATTTGTTTCTGATAAATCTGAAGCAAATGAAGACCCTACTCATGGAAGAATATGGACATGGTTGATATGCAACTTCAAGTAAAAGTGGCCAAGAATATATAACTTAAAAAGGAATGGTTGATCGGTTCCAATAAAATTAAAAAGTTTAGAAGTGCACTTTTTTTAATCCTATTCCTGGTATTTGATTCCTTTCTTAATGTGTAATACCAAACAGGTCACAGTTTTGCTCTTAAAAAATGCAGAGAAGTCAAAATCTAAATGTAGTTTTAATTATTATTGAAATGAACTATGACATCCATTTCCAGCTAGTTATACACGAACAGAGTTGAGAATGTGGGTTGGCTAAGAAGAATTTATCCCACAAAGACAGAAACAAAGTACAAAACTTTCTGTGTGTTCAGAGCTCAGGAACTGAAATAAATTCTTAAGGAATTTTGCTAGCTAGTTTGTCTCAGAAAAAAAGTGGAAAAGGCCATAAGATACTTCTACCACAAGTGTAAGCCACATTATATAAATAATATTTCCAATAATTGGTCACTCAAGAGGAAGAATAGTGCAAGCTTGGCACTTTATGCAAAGTAAGTTAAGGAAGGATTCTGTTCTGTACATTGACATGCAAAATAAGGTCAATCAACAGTAGGGTTTGGGTATCATGTTAAGATTATAGTTGAAACTAACAAGTAAAAAATGAATTGGTAATCTAAGTAGATTATATTTGCAAAAGGAATTGGTGTATAACAAATAACCAACCAAGCCGCCAATATCTCTTGTGCACACCATATATCGTATATGGCAATATCATTTTACTTTGCAATATGCTTTTTGACTGAAATTTTATTATACACCTAGCAATTCAGTAATATTTGTATCCATTGGGCTACATACTCACCCCTAAACTCAAAATTATGCGATTCATTATTTTAAAGGCTATAGTCTTTACTTTTCGAGTGTTTTTAACAAAATAGTGAAATTTCACTTTTTAAAACATATAACCATCAATTTCTACCAACTTATAAAATTATGCAATCCACTATTTTAAAGACTATAATCTTTACTTTTCGAGTATTTTTAGCAAAAAAGTTAAGTCTCACTTTTTAAAGTCTATAGCCTTCAATTTCTACTAACTTTTTCAAATTATGCAATTTATTATTTTAAAGGCTATATTCTTTACTTTTCGAGTGGTTTTAGAAAAATAGTGAAATCTCACTTTTTAAAGCCTATAGCCTTCAATTTCTACTAACTTTTAAAAATTATGTAATTCACTATTTTAAAGGCTATAGTCTTTACTTTTCGAGTGTTTTTAGAAAAATAGTAAAATACTACATTTTAAAGCCTATAGCCTTCAATTTCTACTAACTTTTAAAAATTATGCAATTCACTATTTTAAAGGCAATAGTCTTTACTTTTCAAATGTTTTATCAAAATAGTGAAATTTCACTTTTTAAAGCAAATAGCCTTCAATTTCTACTTTGTATAAAAAATTATGCAATTCACTATTTTAAAGGCTATAGTCTTTACTTTTCGAGTATTTTTAGAAAAATTGCGAAAATCTCACTTTTTAAACTCTATAGCCTTCAATTTCTACTTTGTTTAAAAAATTATGTAATTCATTATTTAAAAGACTATAATTTTTACTTTTCGAGTGTTTTCAGAAAAATGGGAAAATCTCACATTTTAAAGTCTACAGCCTTCAATTTCTACTAACTTTTAAAAATTATGCAATTCACTATTTTAAAGCCTATAGCCTTTGCATTTCGATTGTTTTTAGAAAATAGTGAAATCTCACTTTTATAAATTAAGTAATTCACTATTTTAAAAACTATAGTCTTTACTTTTCAAGTATTTTTAGCAAAATAGTGAAATCTCAATTTTTAAAATCGATAGCCTTCAATTTCTACTAAATTTTAAAATTTATGTAATTCATTATTTTAAATACTATAATGTTTAGTTTTCGAGTATTTTTAGAAAAATAGGAAAATCTCATTTTTTTAAGTCTATACCTTCAATTTCTACTAACTTTTAAAAATTATATAATTCAGAGTTTTATAGACTAAAGTCTTTATTTTTATAGTGTTTTTCAAAAAATAGTTAAATCTCACTTTTAAAGTCTATAGCCTTCAATTTCGACTTTCTATAAAAAATTATGCAATTCACTATTTTTAAAGGCTGTAATCTTTTACTTTTCGAGTGTTTTTACAAAAATAGTGAAATTTCACTTTTTAAAGTCTATAGCCTTCAATTTCTACTTTGTATAAAAAATTATGCAATTCACTATTTTAAAGGCTATAGTCTTTACTTTTCAAGTGTTATTAGAAAAATTGCGAAAATCTCACTTTTTAAAGTCTATAGCCTTCAATTTCTACTTTGTTTAAAAAATTATGTAATTTATTGTTTAAAAGACTATAGTCTTTACATTTCGAGTGTTTTTAGAAAAATGGAGAAATCTCACATTTTAAAGTCTATAGCCTTCAATTTCTACTAACTTTTAAAAATTTTGCAATGACTATTTTAAAGGCTATAGTCGACTGTTTTTAGAAAAATAGTGAAATCTCACTTTTTAAAGTCTATAGCCTTCAATTTCTACTAACTTTTATAAATTAAGTAATTCACTATTTTAAAGACTATAGTCTTTACTTTTTGAGTGTTTTTAGCAAAATAGTGAAATCTCAATTTTTAAAGTCTATAGCCTTCAATTTCTACTAACTTTTAAAAACAATGTAATTCATTATTTTAAAAACTATAGTGTTTAGTTTTCGAGTGTTTTTAGAAAAATAGGAAAATCTCATTTTTTTTAAAGTCTATACCTTCAATTTCTACTAACTTTTAAAAATTATATAATTTAGAGTTGACTATAATATTTATTACTTTTATAGTGTTTCTCGAAAAATAGTTAATTCTCACTTTTAAAGTCTATAGCCTTCAATTTCTACTTTCAATAAAAAATTATGCAATTCATTATTTTAAAGACTATAATTTTTACTTTTCGAGGGTTTTTACAAAACGTAAAATTTCAATTTTTAAAGTCAATAGCCTTCAATTTCAACTTTATATAAAAAATTATGCAATTCACTATTTTAAAGGCTATATAGTCTTTACTTTTTGAGTGTTTTTAGCATAGTGAAATTTCAATTTTTAAAGTCTATAGCCTTCAATTTCTACTAATTTAAAAATGATGTAATTCATTATTTTAAAAACTATAGTGTTTAGTTTTCGAGTGTTTTTAGAAAAATTGTGAAAATCTCACTTTTTAAAATCTATAGCCTTCGATTTCTACTTTGTTTAAAAAATTATGTAATTCATTGTTTAAAAGACTATAGTCTTTACTTTTCAAGTGTTTTTAGAAAAATGGGAAATCTCACGTTTTAAAGTCTATAGCCTTCAATTTCTACCAACTTTTGAAAATTATGTAATTCACTATTTTAAAGGCTATAGTCTTTACTTTTCGACTGTTTTTAGAAAATAGTGAAATCTCACTTTTTAAAGACTATAGCCTTCAATTTCTACTAACTTTTATAAATTAAGTAATTCACTATTTTAAAGTCTATAGTCTTTACTTTTCGAGTGTTTTTAGCAAAATAGTGAAATCTCAATTTTTAAAATTTTTAGCCTTCAATTTCTACTAACTTTTAAAAATTATATAATCCATTATTTTAAAGACTATAGTGTTTAGTTTTCGAGTGTTTTTAGAAAAATACGAAAATTTCATAAGTCTATACCTTCAATTTCTACTAACTTTTAAAAATTATATAATTCAGAGTTTTAAAGACTATAGTCTTTACTTTTCGAGTGTTTTTAGAAAAATGGGAAAATCTCACATTTTAAAGTCTATAGCCTTCAATTTCTTCTAACTTTTAAAAATTACACAATTCACTATTTTAAAGGCTATAGTCTTTACTTTTCGACTGTTTTTAGAAAAATAATGAAATCTCACTTTTTAAAGCCTATAACCTTCAATTTCTACTAACTCTTAAAAATTCTGTAATTCACTATTTTAAAATCTATAGTCTTTACTCTTCGAGTGTTATAGAAAAATAGTGAAAATCTCACATTTTAAAATATATAGCCTTCAATTTCTACTAACTTTTAAAAATTATGCAATTAATTATTTTAAAGGTTATAGTCTTTACTTTTCGAGTGTTTTTAGCAAAATAGTGAAATGTCACTTTTTAAGCCTATAGTCTTCAATTTCTACTAACTTTTATAAAAATGTAATTCACTATTTTAAATACTATAATCTTTACTTTTCGAGTGTTTTTAGCAAAATAGTGAAATCTCACTTTTTAAAACCTATGACCTTCAATTTCTACTAACTTTTAAAAATTATGCAGTTCACTATTTTAAAGGTTATATTCTTTACTTTTCGAGTGTTTTCAAAAAAATAGGGAATTCTCACCTTTTAAAGCCTATAGCCTTCAATTTCTACTAACTTTTAATAATTACACAATTCTCTATTTTAAATGCTATAGTCTTTACTTTTCGAGTGTTTTTAGAAAAATAATGAAATCTCACTTTTTGAAACCTATAGCCTTCAATTTCTACTAACTTTTAGGGGGCGTTTGTTATGAGGTAATGTAGATAGGTTACCGGTAATCTTACAATTAAATTTCCTGGTATTCCAGATTATTCGTTTGGTTTGACAAAATTATTAGTAATGTGGATTACCCAGTAATCCACATTACCTCCAAAGTGGTAATGCGTATTACCCTCATATCAGGTGGCTATCTGGGTTACCACCCCTATGTAATCCTCTAATTTATTTTTTTACACAATTACTTCTCTAACAAATTACACTGTTATTCCCAATTTTATATTTTTCTAACAGACCGTGACAATTAGTAACCACTATAACACAATAGATATTTAATTGGATTTTTATTTTTGTTAAATAATTATATTAATATCAAAACCGAAAATGTTGATATTAAATTCAAAATATAAAGACTAAAGTAATTATTCACTCAATAATTTATCATCAAAATAAAAAAAATTAAAAATTTATATATAACATGTTATGCATTATAATATATAAATAATTAATTAAATATAAAATTGTTAAAATTTTACTTAATAAAAAATGTTTAGAGAATGAAACTAAAAATTAGAGAGTATTATAGTCATATGTGTATTTTAGAATGTATTTTAATAATATATGTAATATTATTATATTTGATTAATTTATTTTATAATTATTTAGAGGGTATTATAGTAATATACATATATTACCTTGTAATCTTTTTAATATACCAAATAAGGTAATGTGGATTACAAGTAATGTAATTTTCATGTACCAAACAAGGTAATGTAGATTACTAGTAATTTATTTAGAGGTGTAATATATCCATAAGGTAATCTAGATTACCGGTAATCTTCCACGATAATGTGTCAAACGCCCTCTTAAAAATTATGCAATTCACTATTTTAAAGACTATAGTCTTTACTTTTCGAGTATTTTTAGCAAAATAGTGAAATCTCACTTTTTAAAGCCTATAGCCTTCAATCTCTACTAACTTTTAAAAATTATGTAATTCACTATTTTAAAGACTATAGTCTTTACTTTTCGAGTGTTTTTAGAAAAAAAAAAAAAAGTGAATCGTAATCTTAGTCTATACTAAGAGTCATTACCACAAGTACCAAGAGTTATTGGTAGATAAAAGACCTAGTTCACTTATTTATTTTTTATTTTCTTTTCATTTTAATTTAGTTCTATCTTCCTCCCTCTTAGTACTTAATGTGTTTTAAAAGTCGGACCGGACATTGAACCGAATGAGAGAGTGGTTCAGAGGTTCAACTGGTTCGACCGGGGTTCAATCGGTTCAACCAGAGTTCAACCGTATATAATAAAATATATATAAAATTTTTTATCTAACAATATATATGCATATGTGGAATTATATGCTATAAAAAATTTAAAACGTATTAAAAATATCAATTGAAAGTTAAAATATAGAGCATTTAATAGATTTAGAGGTTTAATAGTCCTTAATTTTGATAAGTAAATTATATTATATATTATATTATATTTTATTATAAAATAGTTATTAAATTTTAAAAAATTAAAATTTTTATTTTTAAATTGGTTGACCGGTTCAACTGATTTTTTTACCGGTTTTTCCCCTAACTTGAACCGATCCAGGGTCCGATTCCCGGTTCAACCGGTTGGATTGGTCGGTCTGGTCCGGTCCGATTTTGTAAACTATTATTATCCACGGCACAAGCTATTTATGTTTGATGACCATAAGCTCATGTAACAGTTAGCCATGAAAGTTAGTGGCATAATGGAAGGAGAGAGAACTATAAATTGTGCAACTGATGTCTGAATCTGATCACCTTACCTAATGCAAAAAGGCAAAAATATATTCTTATGCTTGATCGAAAGTGAAGGGAATAAAGGACCCATTATATTACTAGTGGGGTGTCTTGAGGACATAATATTTAACATGTATATTATTAATTAACCCTTCTAAGAATCTTGAGGTTTTCTCACTAAATTCTCCATAGACACATACAAAAGGATTGACCATTTTAATCTCTTTGCTCAACCTTGCACATTGAAAGAGTCGACACAATTCAAGGTCCCCTACAATTTATAACAAACACATGCAACTCGCTATCAATAGTGCTCAAAACACCAATAATTGAACTAACTAAACCAAGTTCCCCTTACTTCTCTTACCATGCAATTTCCCAAAAAATGACCAAACCTACGTATTGCTGAAATGGAACATGACCATTAGTCCATTAAACGTAAGGCAAGAACATCAGCAACACTTTACATTCTTCTACACACATTCACATTCACATTCTCTCTCTCTTTCTCTCATATTTCTATGCCTTTGGCTTTGGAACAAAAAGGAGCAAATTCCAAGTCCCTACTACTCAGAGAATGGCTTCTCCAACACAGAGTTGGAAGCCTCAAAAGCTTACAATAATAGTACTTGTTCTTTCATGCATTCTATTTTCATTTCCAACTAATGCTATAACTTCTAACAAGTTAGACCAACCTGTGGTTGCTCTGCCACCATACACTGAAATCAAGTGTGGTTCATGTCCCTGTGGAGACACATGTGACCAGCAACTTTCTCCGCCGCCGCCGCCACCGCCACTTCCACCTCCTTGTTCTCCTCCACCACCACCACCGTCACCACCGCCACCGTCTCCCCCACCACCTCCAAAGTATCCGTCCTGCCCAGAGAATTGCAACCCTTTGCCGCCTCCACCGCCAAGGTTCATATATGTGCCAGTGCCAGGGCAGGTAAATCAGCCTAAACCATATACTTGGATATACTATTACTCTGGTGCTGAAAACAGAGGTGTGGGGTTGCTGGTTCTGGTTTGTTTGGGAGCACTCTCAATAACAACCGTGTTTGGATGATCATGGCACATAATGAAGCTAAGTTAAACTTCCACAGAAGAAGTTTGGTTTAACGTTTGGCTCTCTTCCTTATTCTTGTTCAGCAATTTTTTTATATTAGTTCAGTTGATCTGTTGTATTTTAAATTTTCATGCACTTTGGCATTTCCTGGTAAAAGCTTAGAGGGATATTGATTCTAAATTTGTAATAGGAATAACTAATATGTGAGTAGGGATAACAATTCAATTCAGAAAGGGTTACCGGGTTGCTATGATATGTTTAAAATAACATGTGATGTAGGAACATCAACTCGTTTCATCAGCTTGAAGAACATGTTAGCCATTTTTAGGGCACATTCATATCTCATAACATACAAGTTACCAAAACGGAATAGTGTATCC
Organism: Aeschynomene evenia; assembly: GCA_013621005.1. NCBI lineage: Eukaryota > Viridiplantae > Streptophyta > Magnoliopsida > Fabales > Fabaceae > Aeschynomene > Aeschynomene evenia. The sequence goes on along the minus strand of CM024265.1, from coordinate 5,814,354 downwards.
GTCTAGATACACTTTTTTAAAGCAAATACATGTTTGTTGTTTAGGGAAATTTATCATATGATGAAAATAGGGATTTAAAACAAGGTCATAAAACGTTAATAGGCGAGAAGTTAAAAAGGAGGGAAATGACAACTGAAGATATACTAATAGCTAACATTTCCACTTTCGAAGATTTTCCATCACTTGCAGGTGAGGATGATGCTAATGGATGGGGGTTTGATAAGATATACAAAACCAAATAGAAGCTATCTCTGTTTTTCATACCCTAAAAAATCATAGATACTTATTATTCTTTTTCTCTGTTTCTTTTTATTACTCGAGCTTTCTAGTATATGTATAATATAAATGAGGCAGTGTACATGATCCAAATAACTCATTCCCAGCCTGAATTGAATACCTCTCTAGTCAAGCATGGATTCATGGCAATTCAATAGAATAAAAATATCATATGAAGAGCATCTAATGTGCAACACTGCTAAATCCGACGTCGGAAATGCTCATGTGTTCATCTGGTTCCATAGGGATGTGCGTACCAGTAATATTCTCTGCTCATACGGTTTTGCAGTTCAATGTCTTGATTATGTTACGATGCCAAATTGCAGTGTCTGGGTTAAATCTTAGTTCCCATGTAGGCCAGTAGTGCAAATCTTGCTTCAATGTTAGGACTCGCGGCTTCCCATTGAGGTGAATTGTCCTCACACGAACAAATTCTCCATGCTCCAATTCCTGGTAACATTTCAAGAAATAATTATAATACATGCGATTCAAGAGAATACTGAAAAAGAAGCTTCGTTATCGTTAGTAGTGGTGCAGCAAAAGCCATGATGCCTTATCATGAACACTACCATCAGATTCTGACAACAATTACGACATTCTTCTCAAAATATGCAATTTCTCAGTCATAGAGAGCAACAGCTTGTAGAAGAAAAGTCAACAAACACCTTTAGAGGCACGTAAAAAGCATAATAAAGATCTAAAATTCCTTAAATGTCTAATGTTAATTAGTGAAAACACAAAGTAAATCAAGTGGGTTAATGGTTTTCTCATTATCTTATCAGTGTTAACTAACATGTTATATAGACTGAGCCACATCTACACATGCCATAAATTCTAACGTACGCAAAATCACTAGGAAGAAAAGCGAGGCAAGTGTATGCATATGATATAAATCCAAGCAGCATTTGTCCAGAGTACATTCCATACCTTGGTCACATCAACGAAAGAATCTAAATTTGGAGTTGGTTTTCCATTAATTTCAACTATCCACTGTAGAGCATATAGACCATATCTATGTACAGGACTGCCATGACACCACCTGTAAACATGACAAATTTTGTAAGCAGATGCTAAATCAAAAGTATCCAATGCAAGAGCAGCTGTGAGTTCATGAATGTATTTGTCATTATATGTCTTCTATATATATGTATAGGATTTGCAATCTATTACATATTTTCAACTAGTATTTTGCTTTTTCTGAAGTAGAGAGTAATATTTAGTTATCCATAATATATCTATATAAAAGTACAAAACAAAAAAGAATTTGGGGAAGAAAAAAAGGATACATTAGTTAATTTTTATTATATTATATATTTATGGACAATACTAATATCTAGTTCCTTGTATCCATTCCAGCCAATCATCAAATGAAATAATGACATGTGGACATTTTTTTATGGAATTAGTAATTTGAAAGTTAAAAAGTACATAAACTTCTCAATAAAAATATCCACTTGTTATTCTTTAATTTGAGAAATGAATGTAATTGAAACAAGAAATTTGATCTAAGTTTTTTCCTATATTTATATTATTTTTAAAGTAAAGAAATTGAGTTCGGATTGCAAATTACTATACTGAGATGTAAACACGATAGGATCAGAGTAATCAGACAGCGAAGTTAGTGTGCAAATTTTACAAAGCAAGATTGTCCGTAGATCCACTCACAATCTAAAAATCAGTACTGATGAACAGATGCAGATGCAGAGACAATTGCAGAAATTCTTGGGTAAAATAAAATAGTCTTAGGAATGTGATTCATGGGAATGTAATTTTAAAGCTCAAGACAAATGCCCCCTAGTTATCTAGACCATGCTCAATGGCCACTCCATACAATTACAAGTCAGCAGTTTGTATGCGTAGGATGAGCAAGGTTCGAGTGAGCTTACTACAACTTCAGTATGGCCTCAAACAATTACTAGTAAATAGGAATAATATAAACATCCCACCTTGCCACCATCCATTAATTAGGGAGTTTACCCTTTTGGAGAATTAAGAATTGCAAGCACAAGTGAAAATTTTACCTTGCTACATATACACCATGACCTTCTTCAGGAAGAAATCCAAGAGCACGTACTGCCGGGTGTGGATCTTGAACAATACAGCCACACCAGTTAATTGCCCGTGCTGTGCCATTTCCATCCCTAACATCTGTTCCCACAAGAAGCTCAACCTCTTGTCCCTGAAAAACAATGAAATCAATCATTAAGGAATAATCCGTGTGACTCATCAAAGAAGGAAAAGGACAAGCTTAAGCAAAGGGTAAATATTCTCAGATACCTGCCGGAAGATAGTCATATGAAGCTTCCCATCATTGGCCTGAGATTTGTCTAAAGCTTGGCATGCAATTTCAATGTCACGGAAGCATGTGACTGGTTCTTTATTAATAGATAAAACCATGTCTCCTTGCTCTAAAAGGTTCTCAGCCTTAGATCCAGCCAAACAACCTTTAACACGTAAAACCTGCCGTCTAACTGGATCTTTCTTGACAAGTGCCTGCAATAATAGAGTTACCGAAAAACTAAATCCAAAGCATAATAATGGCAATGCCGAAGCTAGTTCTATATAGTGAAAGAAGGTATGGAAATTTAATAACTAAACTTAACAAAAGATACTTATATTTTGGCCTTGCTAGAAATATTTTCTGAAATAAAGATGGACAAAAGATACAACAGGGATAACTTGGAAAACCTTGTCGCCAGTACCAACTCAATTCCAGTCCCAGATCAAATCACACTGACCCCCTTTTGATATTTGTCTAAGCTACACTCACATCTAATTTTGTTTCAGAAAGAAACACTAATTAAATGCAGGCAACTGTATGCCTTGATTAAATTAATCTGATTTATACAACACAGAATCATCCTTGAGATGAAAATACACCTCAACAGAAATTAGTGTGATTCATTGAATCAAACAATGCAAGAACTTCACATTCTTTCAATAGCTTGAGTCAAAAATACCTTACAAATTGCACATACAAAGAAGAAAATATCCTAAGGCAAACAAACTATATCAGGAAGATCCATACCTGAATCCAATCATCGCTCAATCCAAAACTCCGAGCCTTAGAAAGCAACGTTGGATAAAGTTCAACCTCTAGAATTCTCAGAATGGGCATAGGCCGTTTGACTCCATTTATTAGAAGAGGTGGCCCATTGGAACCAGATACAATCTTTTCAAGGACCTGACTTATTGCATAAATTGGTATACCCCTCACAAATTGATGATCTTCTGATGTACTGCAACCGAATTTCAGCTGGAACAGAGATTTCAGCAAACACAAATAAATAAATAAGAAGTATATCAAAACTCAGTCAGGATCTGTCATATACCCTTCTCCCCACCCTTCCACAAAAAATGAAAATAATAAGATAAACATCTACTAACTAAAAATAATGCCCCTAACCCCAAAAATATATATAACAATGTCATGTTATGCAGGCATAAAAGCTAAAACAGGATTAAAAATCAAGGAATCAAAATAAACGCTTGCTTTGTTGGCAGAAAAACACATTAGGACTGAATAACAATGGATTTACGATGAAAAATAAGATACTGCAATGAGAAAAGCCAAAAAGTTAGATGCATGTTTTCTACTCATAAACCCTTCTATTTATGTTAGAAATACTTCCATAGAAAAGAATATATTAATTAGTATTACAATTAAATTTTTTCACTCCTCTCAACTTCCAATTGTACTAAAAAATAAATTTAGTCATCCCAATTATCATAGTCTCTACTATACACCACCAACAATTCAAAATTAAAACATTTTCATTTATCTCCATTTTCCCTCCTCTATCTTCTACCTTTTACTTCCACACATCCAATCAAGCCCATCTTGAAAATAAAATAACACAGGCTAACCTTTATAAAACTCAGACCAACTAAAAAACTAGTTTTCTTTTTATATAATTAGGTTATTTTATCCTTTAACATAAAGGTCTGTTTTATATTTTTATATTATAACAGCCATACTACTTCAAAACAGGCAAATGACTTTCTTAATTAATATTAGAATTTTCAATGAAAAGGAATAATGACAGACTTCGAGGACCAACCCACCATCAGGTAGCCTCTTGAAGTTTGAGTAAAATTTGTCTTCTCTCGTCTCTTTCCAGTTTTCATCTTTCTTCTCTTTCCCTTCCTCTACGAGGACACAACTGCTCGAAGTTAGGCTTTTTTGGCTTAAACAAACAGAAGACCAAAACTACCATAGAATATGTACCTTGTGTTAAGTCTCTCATCTAGCAATTTTACTCAATATGATAAGATTGTTTGAGTCTAGTAATTCTTCTATCGTTTTTATTTAGAAGTTAATATTTTGATGGGAGCAAACTGTGTCAATACTTAGGTTACAGGTCTGACTCCTATTGGTGATCCATCAGTAGTGGGTCATCTACAACTACTATCATCGTAAACCCTTATTAAGACTTTTGCAAGCCTTGAACTTTGAATGGTGCAAGTCCCCTCCCCTTAAAATTCGATTCACCAAAAAAGATAATAATTAAATTTGATATTAGGTTTATTAAGGTCTATCAACCAACTTTGCTAACAGTTTAAGCTGTAAGGAGAAGACCCAAGAGAAGATCTAATTGAAGTTTCGAAAACAGTGCCTCACAAACTAAAGAAGAAAGCTTTAACTATAGACATTGTGCAAGCCCACAAAAATTTAGTTCTGAAATTAATTTAATAATTGAAAAAAAGGTGCAGAAAAGGTTGGACTCTTTACTGTATGGTCATAAAAGCGCTGATATTATTATGCCATAAAAGCAAAGCAATTCACAGATGGCTGAAAATGGGTAATATTAATGTCTTTAAGGATTAGTTTTATCATTCAATCTACTATATCAGCTCTTGTTTTTTTTTTTTGGTCTAGATGCAACCCAGCAAGCAGAGAATAAGTGGTAGAAACCTGAGTAGAGAAGCTTCCCCATATAGCTTGGACCCTTCCTTGTTCATCCGTTAGCACACCCGAAAATGTACTACCAAAATCTACAATTTTAAACAAATGATGAGTGAAAAATTAATCTGTATGAGTAAGATGCTAGTTAAGACAAAAAGGGACAATAAGAATTATCCAAATTTACCAGTATCGAGCTCAATTACTTCCATATTAGTTGCTCTGTAACGTGGGGAATCAGCAGATCCTATATTTAATGCAGCACAAGGATTGGTGACAACAGATTTCCTGGAAGTTGCTTGAAGGCTTCTACTCAACCCCACAAGGTAAACAGAATCTCCTCGACGTAATGCCGGCTCTGGACAAGAATATTGAATAAATAAGTCTCTCTTGAATATGGATAAATGATTGCAAAACAGCATGTGCCCTCAATCTCTGCCTACTCAATCTTTTAGATCTAAAATACATAGCTTTTCCGACAAAATATCATTTTACTTTTTAAATATTCCCTCATTCCCTTCCTAGGGTTATTGCTTCATATACCAAAAGGAATAAACTTCAACATAAAGAAATAAATCTATCAAGTATTGATTGCAAGTAATAAGCACTCAAACAGTTAATCATGTTCACACTTGTCAAGTTACCCTCACTGGTACAATAAGTAGTCCTTGACAGAAAAGGATTGAATAAATTTCACTTCCAGGAAACAGCCAATTATAAATTTTCCCCAATTCCTATTTCTATATCAGCCCATAGGTGGAAGCCAGTTAGTTTCTCCATTCATCTAGAGTATGGTAAAATTTATGGCTCACTGAGAATGAAATTAGTCTTTATGGCTAATTGTTAATGAAAACTTTCTTCATGCTCAAATCTAGATCTGATTAAATTAAAACAGTAGAAATTTACCAATTAAAGAATCAAACCCACCTGGAAGCAACTCTGCAGCACGAACAACTGAAGAACCAACAGGTCCCAAAGCAGAAGGATCATATGATATGAGAGCATAATTATGAACAGGGTGGAGAAACACCACCTGTAATTAGACATAAATAGGTGCATTGAGCTAATGAAATACCATCTTGTTTAATCATTTTTCTTATGAAAGTACTAAAGCTGATCGAAAGGTTTACCTCTCCTGGAATTTCAACTGGGAAAGCAGCAAACGAAAGCATCACATCTGACGCAGATATTGCAACTGTATTCTTGTCGACTGCAACTAATCCCATATCTTTAGAGTGATATATTATGACACCAGTTCCGAAAAAGTGCTGTGAATGAACACCATCAAGCATGCAAGATGGAGGAACATGAACCTGCATGTACAAAAGGATTTTATTATAACAAGTTTCACACATTAGGAATAACTGGGGACCATTGGAAACCACTAAGTATGAACTAGGCTATAAAATTATGAATGGGTTTCATAGAAGAGGCTCTACATAAACCAGATTCTTTTAGTTAGTAGAGTAGAGTTGCCAAGAGAAATTAACTTAGACATCAAATATGAGAGTAATAAGGAAATGCAGAGAAATTGAATTAGGAGAAAAGAAAAACCAGGGGACGCCATAAGCCATATTACTGCATTTCATTTCAAGCAAAATAAAACACTGATAGGAATTGGGGATCACATAATACAGCTAACTGAGCTAAGACAATTAGGCAGGCAAGGACGAATTGAACTCCAACCAATCGCAATGGGAAACACAACAGTTACAACTTACAACACAGGCAACATTTACAGAAATCATATCGAATTTTCCAGGCAGGCACCCATCACAATTCCAATATGACATGTGCCTATATGAAGCTTCTAAGTGAATCCACTAATCAAATTGTGATGAAATTTATAGAATAATACCTCAAACATCACAAGAGTAGGCTCAATGACACGCTCAGCAACTGATGCATTTGCTGCTGCTACAGTTGCACCTTGATAGTCCATCAACACATCATCCTGAATAGCATTTGGTTTTTCAAGCTTTGTTGCACCAGTTTCATTTATGGAAAAATCAGCAACACTTCCATCAGCAGATAAATCTTCCTCTACTCTTCGTTTTTTCACCCCACCATCTGATGCATTATGGTGAGATGAATATGCAGGAGGATCTTCATGGTTGGTTTCCATGCTAGTGACACCATCAGCCAGCTCCCGATTGTTATCTTCATGCAAATGTCCCCCACAAGTATGATCACCAGTAAGTGAAACTGGCTGGGTGGTGGCCAGGTTTCCAACATCTTTAACACCAGTAGATAGATAAGCAGAGTCAGGCTGAAAGGCAGGCCTAGCAATCCAGAGGCCAGTACTGTCATCCCGAGTGTATATCTGGGGCGGCGCATACCACTCATGGCGGTCAACCGTCACTAACACAGACTGCAGTCATCAGATACGTTCCAAAATCAAAATCAAATATTTGTTATTTCTTGTAGAGACATCCAGCCCAATTATGGATCACAGTAATATCGACGTTTACATGATGAATACATAACAAATATTATAATTTGATTATTTATGCATTCACATGCATATCAAATTGATAATATATAATCATAAGTGGTTGAATCCACCATAAATATGACAATTTAAACATTATTCGATGGTGTGCCTCAAGTCTTTCATTACTGATCATAGATCCTAATCACATACTCATCAATCAATCAACATTTACTGATAATAAATTATAATACATTACTACTAACACAAGAAACTAATAATAACAAGTACAGTGATAACAGCTGACTTCTGTAAAACCTATGCATCATCTTCTAAATATGTACATTAACCACATGTACAAATAGCTAAAGGTACACCAGTTGCATAGCCTAATATCTTATCGAACAAAGAAATGGAAAGAAAATTATTACTAGAGAAGGGCAATGTTTTCTTTAAAATATCATACCCAAAATCTAAACGATGAGGGGGTGTCTTTAATTGATTAACAACTACTACCAGTATCAAGATTTAAAAAGGTTAAGCAATTCCATATAAAAGTCACAACAACAGGAACAACCAGTATCTGTAAATATACAATTTACAATATTTGATGTCTTGAAAGCATAGTAATCATACCTTCCTTCGATGACGATCCATGTAGCTTATATACTCCAATGGAACTCGAGCACCCCTAGATAGCTTAGAGAGAACTGATATCAGCTCCTCTACACTAGATATTTCTTCACCAGCAAATTTCTTAATTATTGCATGGCGGGGAACCCCTGCTCTAAAGAGCATATATCTGCAAAAGGTAATTAGAACACAACCAATAAAGGACATGTTAGATACGAAAATGCCAAATAAACATCACAAGAAACTCCTTCCAGAAAAAACCCTCATACATTTATGGAGAAGTGATGCTAGACTTAGGGTTATTTGCAATTTCTTCTCGAAGAAGTAAATAGCTTTAGGAATTCTTAAATACAACAAAAATAAATCCTATCAGATCAACAATAAATGAATAAATTATAACTTAATAATTTCACCTGTCACTAATTAGTAAAGGGATCATTTTACACTAGTGTAAGCTAAATACAAGTCTAACCCCATTGATTACAACAACAACAACAAGCCTTATCGCTACATGGATCAAACAACGCCATTATGCTCTATAGTGTATAATATTAGGGTTTAGAGTTTAGATCATTAACTCTTAAATCCTCCCTGATTACCCATTTTATAGTTTATTTAGATCTCCCTCTACCCCTATTCATTGTCGTATCTCCCATCTAATCCACCCTCTTGACTGGATGTTCTTCAGGACTTCTTTCCACATGACCATACCATCTAAGGCAAGATTCCACCATCTTATCAATTATCATGACCATACCATCTAGCCCCATCGAGTAATGTCTATAAAATTTCACACTAATCCAATATAACTTAATACATTTTTTATAATTATATAAATCAAAATAATAAATAGTTTTTAAATGTAGACACATATAACCATTTGATCACATTCTTATCAACATCTAACTTTTTATAAATTTTGGCACAAATTATCAACATGGTAGATGATTATAATTCAACCACCGGAAAGTTAAAAGTTATATTCTATAAAAAAAATTTAGTGGTATAAATGTATCAAGTATAACATCAATGCCAAATGATCAATCCCCCTCTAATTATACTTTGATAAAATTTACCTATTAATATAAGCCACAAATATCTAATGTTGGCTGTGGCCTGTAAATAATTGTAAATTTGGAATAGTCAACTTTTATATTGGTGTAAACATACCCTGGTTCAGACACATAAACAAGACCACAGTGAAAACGGAAGTTTCTAGCCTGCATTAAAAAAAATGATACAGAACCATAGGTGAGACAGGTAGATTAAAATTAAAAAAAGTAAAAGAAAAAACTTTGGGGAGGGAGACAAATATGATGGAAAAGTTGAAGCAAGAAGAATTAAATATAATGTGTTGCATAACATCATAATAAGTCCACATAACTCTCCGTAACCACTCCCCCCCCCCCCCCCCAAATCAAATTTTTTTAAAAAAAAGAAGCCCCCATAAATTTTTTATGTAACCACATTAAGAAATAAACTGGGACATTACATCATTAAGAGGTGTTAAATTGACCATTTATAGGAGACAGTAACTTAACAAAAGACAGGCATACAGAAAGAGATGGACCAATAGAATGAAGCCAAAAGCTGAGTTCTCTATATTTTCTTAAAAATCACAAATGAAGTATTCAAGACCCCGTTCTTCAGTACATTAAAATGGTCACCTCCTTCAACCTCTCAACAGCAAGCATATTCTTACCCAACCTTGGTTGCTTCAAAGAAGACAAAATAAATTATATAAAACATTCCACTTAAAGTTCAACTAACCTGCTGATAAGAAAGAGGATGTATGACCGCCCCACTAACTTCTAAGAAATAATCAGGAGTTATTGAGTGCAAATCTTGCACCTGAGATGAACATCAATGGATAAAAAGATTAGCACAACAGTAAGCAGGATTGAATTTTCACTAATCCAAGCTGCCAGTGAAATCATGAGCCACATCACGTTCATAATAGCAATTAGCAACAAAGAACCTTATGCACCCAACTTTACTTTTTATATTCAAAGAGTCACTTATTACTTTCAGATATAAAACAGTTCATTTTTATTTTACTACAAAACTGTATTTTAGGATCTACTCATTTGACAGGATTACAGGGATATACAAAGTACAATAAGATGCTTTTTTATTTATTAACCGTTTATACAATTCTGGTGTCTTCAGCCCCTCTCTTCAAAAGGAAAATATGTTGCAAGATGATCACCACAGAGTCAATATTCTTTCTTCCCATACAATAGTATACAAAATGTGCTAATGACATATATATAATTCAAGGGAAAATTTATCTCACCAACAAAGATAATATCTTCGGTGAGCCACCCCTTTCAATTTGCAATTCGACATTCTTGTTTACACTGTCATCAAGTATAGTCTCTAGTTTTAGAAACTGAGTAATAACCTGCAATGAAGTTCAGAGAGCTGTCAAGCTACAGCAAACTGATTAGAAAAGTGGTCACAAACCCTGAAGATATGAAAGGTTCCTGATTATGAAGCTTTCAAGCAGGAGAAAGTAATTCTTAAAACCAATGATCACTCAAAAAATACGAGAAAAACTTTAAAAAAGATAAAATTGATCAGGTTATGTAGAATTGTAGATTAGGAGGGCAGTATTTAGACATCCTAGAAACCCACTTTTCTTAAAAATAGCTAATGAAACAGATCCGATAGATGGGGGGAAAACATAGAAGACTGCAATTCATTTGTACTTTTCCACATAGCAGTCTCCTTATCATAGTACTTAATAAAAGCAAAATTGTCATAAGCAACAGTTTGGAGGTACAGCTACTTCATTCCATCCAGATGTAACCTCCTAGCCCTGACAATTTTTTTCCCTATACATCAGCCCTCCATAATCAAGCAACACCTTTCTACAACCAACTCTCATTCTTTTAGATGAAGCATGTACCCCAGAGTGTCACCAAGGACAGTATGCAAACTAAATCAGCATGAAACGTAAAATAACAGAACCAAAGAAAGACCGGTAGAAATTAAAAAAGGGGAGAAAGAACAACTGTCCTTTAGACAAACTTACTTCCCCATTTACACGAACTAGTACGTCACCCGGTTCCAAATGTTTATAACCTGGACCACCTGGCACCTAAAAAAGTCAAGGATTAAGGCCTAAAAATCTGAAACAGAATATCATTACATAAAAGATTAAATATGTGGCTATCTGCATAACAATTTGCTTACCACAGAGTCCACAACTAGCATTCCAGTTTCACTAGCTGGAGAAGCATGACGTACCATCTACAAAATTCACAAGCAGGGTAAATAATTCAGGGCATATTTAAAGAAAACTGCTTCCCAGTAAGCAGGGACGGATCTATCTACTCCTAAAATGTTGGGGGCACATGCCACCACCAAGATTTGAGAATTTTTTAAGTACATAGGCATAAGCATATGCTGCCCCCAATATTTTATTAAGTTTGACCACGCACACCGATGATAATTATGAAATTCTATGCATAATCTCTGTCCTTCATCATCTAAATTTTATGGATCCATCACTACAAGTAAAGATACTGTTAATAGACCAGCAAGTAAAACAACCTGCTCTGTCTCACTCCTTAGCCCAAGCCGACGGGTCTCGTCAAAACCTTTATGGAGAAATGTCACCTGTATCATATTTCACACAAATTAGAAATTAAAAAAAAAAACAAAAAGATTGCTCTATACCAAAAGGAAACATCAATCAGAGAACCAAGGAAAACATTCCTACAATCATCTTGTCCAATACGAAAAGAGAAAAATCTGAGCAGACAAACAGATTGAAGATGCAACGAATAAAAATATCTAGGGATTACTGAATGATAAGTGAGAAAACCCCTAAATTCATATCGAAAATGGAAGGAATTTAGGAACACCCATAATGAGCAGCAGAAAAATTTGGGAGGAATAAAAATTATCTTGAAATCATTAATTATACTACAATCATCATGATCTGGTATTGAAAAGACATCCAATAAACAGACAAACAGATTCAAGCTTTGAAGAGTAAAAATAATCTTGGAATTTCCAAATGATACAGGATAGGTCAGTATTTTTATGTTGACTGATATCAAAATTAAAGCTCAGAGGGGAATGGACAATCCATGTTTACTGTAGGTAAAACCTGTGCAGACTTTGATTAAGAATTTTGTGATCATAAGCTACAAAAATAATCTAAAAGGACAAACCTGAAGTGTACCACGAGGTATAGAAACTGCCTTCCATTTATCAACATATGTTTCACTGCCCTGTTGAAGAAACCTTAATGCCCTCACAACCTGAAAAGTATATCACGGTATTTAGTTGCTCACTAGTCATAAATTGATTCAGTTTACTCCCAACTAGAAAAATCGTGCTTCTCCTTGGTTACTACAGGAAGCGTCAGATAAATTCAGCAAATACATATATAAGAGCTCACTCGTTCTAGAGGTAAAAAGAACGCTGATGCACTTGATGACTTGCTCCCAGCATTCAAGGCCACTGCCCTGCCTTGCCAATCTATAACTGGGGAACCACTTGATCCTCCTTTGGTCCCAGATGCTGCCTGCAAAGCAAAATCAATAGATACATGGTTGCAATCAGCCTATGAAAAATTGCTGCACAAAATTTAGTAATGTTTTGATCATGAACAGCAATTTTAAATCACTTCTCAAGGGACCTAAAAACCATGTCAAGCAAATCACTCAATCTACAAATTAAGTTGCCCAATGATGGAACACTGACCCAGAATGTATCTTATCTCCAGAAGCTAATTCTCTTTTCCTACCATTTTTAGCAATGAAGCCCCATGTCACTTCTACCTCAATTCCAAGTTTCAAAGAAATTTAAATTTAAAAACAACTAAGTAATCCTTTAAAATGATATTGGACAAACTATAAAGACACTGAAAAAGTCCAAATACAACCTAGCAAAGAAATTAAAGGATGCTAAAATTTGAAGGGGGGGAAAAACATGTACAAACTCATAACTAGAAATTTTCATAGAAAATATGTGAACAAGCTAATAGATAGCTGATCTCACTTACTTGCATGTAGAAGGTATTGAAGTCATTGTACCCATCCCTGCATCAAATAATAGTTCAACGGTTTAAATTCAACTAATCTTGGAAGGAGCCATATAAAAAGAAAGTGATACATATCTAAAACATACTTCTTATAGTGAGGAGCATCTCTATCCAAACGAGCAAGAGTACCAGCCAAAATGGAAACCTGAAAGTAAAACCCAAAATCATAATATAGAATTTAAAGGGAAAAAAATACCCAATATATTAGAGTTCATGATCCTTTTACAGACATCACCAAAGTGCAAGTGGCAGTTATTAGCAGGAAAGGAGGCTGGCTTGTTCCATTAATGTCCACAGAAGACAACTAATGAATGAAGCCAGATGTACCATGAAATTGACCATGATATGAAAATAAAAAATAAATCATATTTCAAAGCATAAATCACAGTATCATTATGTCTTTCTCAGTAAGGTTCAATGCCATTGGTCACTTAGCCATCACATCTATCAACTGCTAGCCATTTGATCAGCATGGATGTAAGCACAGAAATCATTGCACCTTGGTTTTGCTTTGATCCATGTCATAGGATTCAACAAAATTTTATGTTGGTTGTCAAAAGCCTAACACAACCCTAAGACCAAAAAATGTAAAAATGCACGAGAGGTGGTGGGAAATAGAATAAGAGATTAAGAGGCATTAAACCAAGAAATGGAACATGTTTGTCAGAAGTGTTTGGATTAAGGACTTAGATCATCTAAAGTCTGCATACCTGTAAAGTGAGAAAGTGAAGAGTTGACTACCTTTAGATCATTTGATAGGACATATATACAATGGAAGTTATTCATCTAAGGGTGGTTAACCTTTAACTTTCACTTTATAAGGCTACTCACTTTAGAGAATCCAAATACATAAATAAAAAACCAAGCAACACAATATCTAGAGACAAAATGAGGGGTGTGATAAGTAATACCTTCTCACCACTATCATTACCAACAACTCTGATTTCTAGTCCAACACAAGCAACCTCAGGTGCAAGAGGTATCTCCTCATAGTTCAGAAATTGTACAGCACCAGGATCATATCGAAAGAAGCCAAAATCATGGACCTGCAAAAGTGAATGTATATAGCAGGTTTCATCAACAGGCACAGAGAACCCACAAAGCAAAATTTAAGCAATGATCAATCAACTACATTAAGAGCATTAAGAAATGGAAAAACTGTGTGAACCACCATAATTATTTATAGAATTTAAACATACTTACAAGGCACAGTATAAGCAGGTCAACGGTACAAATTATTTTATATGATATAGAACATAAGACACCTTCAGCTTTTGGAAACGATTAACGTCATGTATAACAAAACACAATGAGAATAGTTAAGGTGCAGAGATCAAAAACATAATAGTAATTCTCATTAATTTGTACAACAATATCATCTTGATCCTCAATTTGATAATTGGTAATAACCATACATCCAATTTTTTATAACAAATTCTCATTTTCGCATGTCTGTATCACCCAAATTTCCCTGCATTCCTAGTCGTACAAGCATTTGTGCAAAATGCAAACTCATTGATAAGGAAGCAAAACGCATTCAGAAATGGTCACAATGTCAATCAAACAAAAGAAACGATTGTACCAAGTTATAAATTAACCTTAGAAGCACCAAATGGAAAAATCAAAATCAAAGTTCAGTAATCATCAAACTCACGAAAACAAGAAGTAAAAGCTTCACTCACTGGATCTCTGTATATCGGATGCACCGGAACTTCTTCACGGTTAAGAAACATAGCTTCGGCAACCACAGGTCCTACACATCACCAAAAAAAAAAACAAAAATCAGCACAAATTACATAGCCAAAAAAAAAAGATTGCAGAAACTCTGAATCATTCATCGGTTTCTGTAGTACCAGGCTTGACGACGTGGCGATTAGTGAGGATGATGCCACGGCGCTTGTCGACGATGAAGCCAGTGGCGTAGCTGGCGCCGGCGGACTCAGTGTCGAATGAGCGGCACGCGGTGGTGCGGAGGACGACGACAGCAGGAACGACCTTGTTGAGTGCTTTCCGCCAGTCCTCAGCCGTGGCGACGTTCTCCTGCAGCGGAGGTGGATCGATCTCCATGCACAGCTCATCAGCCTTAACGGCGGCGCCACCAGCAGCAGCGGAGGAGTCCAATCCGTCCGATCCCAACCTCTCGTCCACTTGATCTCCCATTCTTCCGTTCAGAGTGTGGTTCGCGATTCGGTGGTTTAGGGTTCAGTGAATGAACGAAGCTTAAAACTTATACGCACTCGTTCTTGTGTTGTGTGAGAGAGAGTAGAAGAAGTAACTACTGAGTGACTGAGTCCACGCCAGCGAGAAATGGTTTTCTACTGAGTCAGGCAGCGAGTGAGTGAGTGAGTGAGCTCACGCGACTCGCACACGGGTTTCAGTTTCAATTTTCGAACTCGCTGCTTTGTGTGAAAGTGCGAACGTGTCTCTCGGGTCCAATCGCAAAATCATATACTAGCAGTGGTAATATAGTACCGATAAATAATAATCAAATCAAATAATGAACCAATCATGGTAAGAAATCATATTTTTATTATACTTTATTATTTTATCCATCCTTTGTTATAAGAACTAAGAAGTGAATGTATTATGACCACCAAAAAGAAGTGAAATTACTATTAAAACACTTATTTTATTATCATTTTAAATGTCATGAATATATGTAAAAATACATTCACTTTCGGCTAATTTATTTTTCAGCTGATCGAGTTCAGTATTTGTTATTTGATACTTGAAATATGTTGAGTAATGATTTTTTTCACTAACTAGTTACTAGTAACTTTTGTGGCTAATTTTATTAAAAATTTGTCAGATGAAGGGTGAAATCGCGACCGAAATGCCAAAAAATGAGATTTTAAAAATTATTTAAAAAAATCGCGACCAAATTTATTTAAATTGAAAAACCATGAAAAAACTCTTTATTGCGAGAAAAATGGTCTTTAGAATTTGATTTGGACTTAATCAATTAATAACTTAAAAAATATTTTTATATTTTTAAATTTTTATTTTTTTATTGTTATTTTAAATTGAATCCACACTGAATGGCCAGATAAATTTCTCGTTAAACTAAATACATCGGCACATCTGTTAATGAGCTCCCGGAACTAGACATTACTATCGACAATGGACATCTCCCGGTTATAAAAAAAAACACGCTGGCACATCTTCACATGTGTAGAGTTGCATAATTATCAAATCAAAGCAACAAATAAAATAAAAGAGTTGCATAATTATTTTAATTTTCATTTCTTACAATGTTTTGTATAGAAATAAAGTCAGGTCAATTTCTTTAAATACTTTCTAACTTGAAAATTCAAGACCCCTGAGTAGACCACTCAGTCTTCTTGAGTTATATTATATGATTTATAAGTTTACTTCAATAGGTCATCGCAGACATGGAAACCAAGAAAATCGGGATAAATAGCATTTACTAATGACAAATTAATAGTAATTACTACTACTAGTAGTAATGTATCATTTTATACATCATTTTTACTTTACAAACCAACTACAAAATCAATAATGTTTGTCGTACAACATAAATACATTTCACTAACATCCAACGTGTGATATACATGATACGTAATGTGTGTTATATGTATAGCACACATTGGATACTAGTTTGACGTATTTTTATTGTACGACAAACATTACTGCTACAAAATCATGCTATTTATCTCTCACAACACTTAGTTTATTAACAACCACCAGTCACACGATACCTCCACAATGGCCTGGACTGGCATACTTCACTATGCAGTATTATTATTACTACTATTATTATTCACTTATTTTTCTTTTTTCTACAGAAATTTTATCTCACAAAGCCCAAGTGGAAAGAAAAAGGAGAGGGCAATAAAAAAAGGAAAAAACAAGTTACATAGTTGACCAACAAAGTCAACTACGATTTAGAAGGAACTTCAGAAGCACAACCAGGTAGAGGAATATCAGTTGGTGTGCACACAAGAGCCCTTTGCTGCAAATGCCTTAGACTCTGCTCCATGCTAACCTGAACCATCTCAGCCAGCATCTTTTTAGCTTTACCAGATTGATCATCTCCATCAATCTGTGATATGATGTTGCAAACTATGTTCTCAAGTGTGTCAGGTTGGATTTCAGATCTTGGGTAAGGAGAATCTCTCAGTTGCTGCAACAGAATTCGCGCTTTCGACTGAGACTTCGAAGTTCCCTGAACTGTTAGCTCAAGAAGTCCTGGAATTACACCTTCTCTGAGTATTGGTTCTCTGTATTTGCATCTGTCACTTTGGCACATTGTTAAGAGTGCTCCAACAGCATGCTCTCTGCTCTGGACCGTGCCGTTTTCGAGAACTTCTATCACTGCTAGGACCCCTCCTTCTTCAGATGTCAAGGCGATTCTTCCCTCATCATACTCCACCAAGGATTCTATCAGGGCACAGCATTTCTCAGCTGTTTTTGAGGATTTCTTGCATGTTTTGAGGAGGCCTACAATGAAAGGGATTGGATTCGTTTCGAGGATGATGTTGAGGTTATTGGGGTGTGTTGATAAATTAGACAGAGCCATAACTGCATCAGCTTTGGCTTGTGTGGTTCCATCTCTGAGGATGTCCACAAGAAGAGGAATCGCGCCGCGAGCGCTGATGATTGGTTTGTTGGTTGATGAGGCAGAAAGTGTTAGCAGAGATGCAGTTGCAGACTCCTGCAGATCTAGATTTTCTGACTTGAGGAAACTAATTATCGGTTCTAATGCGCCGGCCTCGACGATATTGATTTTGTTCCTGAAGGAAAAGCAGAGTTCAAGTGATGAATAGATCAATACCACTGAATTATGGCAAGAACAAATTAACCATCTAGATTCTAGCAGAAAGAAACTCAGTTTATCAGCATTGAATCTGAATGGTGGCTGTGTTGTGCAATCACAACACATAAAAAGTATTGTCTTCTCTTCTCAAAAGCCATCTAGAGATTACAATTGCATTAAAACACAAGCCAAAACAAGAAATTTAGAAAATCACTTGGCACTAACTTGGTATAACAAAAATGTATGGAGGTTGAAGAGATCAACCCCACAAATTTAGGCAACACTTATAGCATGAAAGTGAGAGATATGAAAGTGATTTTCCACCCTCTAACCAAAGCAACAAAAATATTGAGTGAAATTCAAATCAAAACCTTACACACCACTCAACATTCTTTCCCCTCATTTTTTTTCTTATATCCCCAATTTCCACCTACTCCAGCAAGCACATCATTAAATGAGAAGAAGAGTAGGAAAAAAGCCATAATGTTGGTTGAACATCACGTGGACTTCAGACATATGAACCATCTCCAGAAAGGATTAAGCCTGTAATTAAACAGTAATGTTTGTTATACAACATAAATACATCCAACTAGTATCTGACGTATATTATGTGTCATATGTAATGTGTGTCATACGTAAGAAAACATTATGTATGACAGATAGCACGCGTTGAATACTAGTTGGATGTATTTCTGTTGTACATCAAACATCACTGTAAAATTAATCCATGCTGAATAATATCAGCTTTAGCATTCATTTAATTCTTTTACTATTGTTCCAAGTTTCATATCTAGAGGTTTTAACTACCACTGTATTATACAGGTATTTTGGCACCACATATATATAGAAAGTACGAGTATATATGTATGTGGTGAAAATTAACCCGCGAAACACTAAATGTTGTGAAGATTACTTCAGGAAGAAGACATCAGGGAAAAAAGGAAAAGAAACAAAAGTGAAAAAAAGGAAAGTGCGCCATGTGAGCCAAAGAAAACCCACTTAATTAAACCACCTTCAAATCAGATACGCATACGCTTCGACATATAAAAGCATCCAAGGAAAAAAATAATTAAAAAAAAGATGATAAATAATTGATAAAAGGCAAGGCAACATCTACCAGTACTCATAACATGACATGGTACTCATCAATTTTTTAAAAATTGAAAATAAAAATTAGGCAAATACCCATTTAGTATATATATATATACCGAGGAGGAAAAATTTAAAGGAAAACAATTCTATCGTCCCTAAAAATATCTTGCTATTGAATAAAAAAAATTGATCCATTCATTCATCCCACTATCCCAAAATTTTCCTGTATTTTATTTTCTCAGCAGCCAATCAGCTGCAAATAGGAAGGAAAAAGGGATAGAAAAATGAGGGAACCGAAGAATAAAGAGCAGAATCATGCAGTACTGCACGAAATATAGTACTCAATAAATATCATGAAATCCCAAATTGACATTATTTTATTCTCAATTCCATAAAATCGAATCCCCGAAACTTGATGACTTCAAGGCATAATCGCATATGTTCCCATAAAAAGCGCACGAATTCCTAAAAAAATCGAACACTAAAGCAGAGGAGAAAATCACATCAAACAAGTAACAACAACAAAATCAGCCACCGAAAACCCAAAGCTAAAAAAAGAAACCCCATAAATTAATTAATTAATTAGCCCCCAAAAAATTAATTTTTTAACTTTTTTCAGAGACCCAATTTCGAAGGAAAGTGTTAAAATATTGAAAATTCGTGGAAGGAGGAAGAAGGAAGTTTGAAACTTACTTTTCGTCTTTGACGGCGAGGTTGAGCAAGGCGAGGAGAGCGGGTTCGTGTGACTCGGGCGAGTCGACTCGGAGCATGGAGACGAGTGGACCGACAGCCTCAGCCAGCTGTCGGCGGCACCGCTGCGACGTCTTGGTGAGCCGCCGGATGTCGCGGGCGGCCTGGACCCGCAGCTCAGGCTCGCCGGAGTTGAGGAGCTGCAGGGCCCGGCGAACGGCGAGCGGCGTCCGGGGCTCGTCGGCGTCGAAGCTTCCGTCAGGGCTATGGCTCTCAGAGGAGGAAGAATAATAAGGGGAAGAAGGAGAAGATGGAGAATGAGGAGAGTCCATGGAAGAAGAATGAGAGAGAGAGAAAGAAAGATCTGGTATGAGTGAGAGAGAGAAAGAGAGAGAGAGATATAAGAGGGTGAGAAAAAGAATAAGGAGGGTGAGGTGGAGCGTTCTGGGAGAGGCGTTAAGCAACAGTTATAAGTTATGAGAGACAGAGGTCACAAATATAGAGAGAGAAAGAAAGGAAGATGAAGATGGTGATGGAGAAAGAGTGAGAGAAAAGTAGTTGTTGTTAGTTTGGAGGTAGTTCGGTAAAAACTTTATAATGAATATTTTTTTTTATTTGTTTATTTTAAAACTAATATTCAATTTTGTCAATAAAAATACTCCAAATCAAAAAGATAAATAGATTTTTTAGATTTTTTTCTCAATGTTGGAACTTCTAGTTCTATCTTTCGTCCATACTACTGGTGAATTTGGTTCAAATATAAAAGAATTATGTTAAGCTTAGTGATTTATTTTTATCCAATATAAAAGTGTATCTCTCTTAATTTAAATTTTGAGTAATGTTATATGTAATGTAAATCACAAATTGATCACTATTATCTAATCTTTAAAATATTGGATTAATATATAATATTAATAGTTGAATTATTGCATATGCTATATGTACACTCTCTTATCCACCACCATCAGCCACCATTCACTTTCACTACTAGAAACTATCGGATTATCGACCGACATTATCGACGGATTATCGACGGATGGTTTTGAGAAGGTTATCGGCGGATTTATCGACGGATATAGCATTGACGAGACTTTTTAATTAACGAATATAATTATCGAGGGATATTTTCTAAAATATCCCTCGATAATATGTTCCCGCTCAAAACAAAAAAAAATTTTTGGACATGTTGATGTTATCGACGGATTAAGATTAAAATATCCGCCGATAAAACCCTAAACCCTAAACCCTAACCCTAGAAGACAACTATCGACGGATAAGAATGGTTTCATCCCTCGATAACTCAAACGCACCGTTTCATTAAATCGGGTGCCTTTTATCGAGGGATGATATCGACGGATGGTTTAAACCATCTGTCGATAATCCGCGAATATGAGGAGACAGCGTCTCCTTCTTACTCATTTCGCGAAAACTCCTCTCTCTCTCTCTTCTCCGCTCTCTCTCTCACCGCCGCGAAAAACGGCCGTTTCCGCCACCGTCCGCCGCCTTTCGCCCTCCGGGAAGTGCCAACAGGTTAGTCTCTCTGTCCTCTACATTTTAATCGGTTTAGATTTTTTGTTTGAGGTCTCTAATGAGAACTAATTGTAGCATTCTCCGCCTTCTCCGCTGCCAACGCCGCCACCGGCCCTCCGCCGCCACCGCCGCCAGGAAGCATCTCTTGCTCTTCCATTAGGTATTTTTGTTAAATTTTAATTTTTCATTGTTTTGGTATTTTTATATATTGTATTTATTAATTTTTTTTATTTTTTCTATTTAAAAAAATTAATATGTTAAACTTTCTGGTTTTAAAAAAATAAATATATTAAATTTTTTAAAAGGAAAACTATTTTAAACAATAATAGAAAACGTTATTCCAAAAAAGATAGATTTAACAAACTTATATGTTATTTAAAGTAAGTAATTTTTCAATAACGTAACAAATATATTATTTAAATGATATATATGAGAACAGTTGTTGATATATTCGAGCGATTGGAGCTTACAGTTTTTAGGAGCTTACGTTTATATTAGGTATGTTATTTATTAATTTTAATTTAATGATATGATTCTGTTGTTATTGTTGCAAAACCTTAGGGTAGATGACTTAGTCTGAGACCGGTCCTTAAACTCCGGCAATACTGGTTGATTGATTTGTAAAATTAAATGAGAAAGTTTGTTTAAAATTTAGGGGAGACTCTGTCAAAATTTTGTGAAATAAAAATTTTGAGAAATTAAATAACTGTTGTTAAGTTATGTAAAACTAAGGGAAACTCTGTCGAAATTATGTTGGAGTAAAAATTTAACAAATTTGTAAAAATCATTAGTGTCGTATTAATGGTGAATTTAGATTAACTAAAAAAATGTTATTAATAAGCCTTAGTTAAACTTCTCATTTTTTGTAAAATTAAATGAGAAAGTTTGTTTGAAATTTAGGGGAGACTCTGTCAAAATTTTGTGAAGTAAAAATTTTGAGAAATTAAATAACTGTTGTTAAGTTATCTAAAACTAAAGGAAACTCTGTCGAAATTATGTTTGAGTAAAAATTTAACAAATTTGTAAAAATCATTTGTGTCGTATTAATGGTAAATTTAGATTAACTAAAAAACTGTTATTAATAAGCCTTAGTTAAACTTCTCATTTTAGGATTCTCCAATATTCAAGGGCAATGTCATCAACAAATAGATCATGGATGTATGATAGGTTACACCCGAATAGGGGGAATTAAGCCGGAATTTTATGCTGGAGTTGAAGAGTTTGTGGGGTTTGCTTCTATGTCTGAACAATTTAGGACTGAGGGAAAAGTCAAGTGTCCATGTGCCAAGTGTGTTTGTAGGTTTTTCTATGATGTTGACACGATTAAGATTCACCTGTACAAAAAGGGATTTATGGATAATTATTATATATGGACAGTCCATGGGGAAGTCGAGTCAGTGTCAGTACAGCAGGATCAGTTTGTCGGAGGTAGTTCAAGTGGGTTTGATGGTGACCAATATGGGGATCGTAATTTAAATTGGGGCGGTGATAATCGTGGGTGTTATGAGGAAATGATCCATTATGCCTTTGGGGGGCAACATGATGAAGATTATAATGAACCCAGAGAGGAGGAACCAAATCCTGAAGCGCAGAGGTTTTTTTCTTTGTTAGAATCTGCAAAGACACCCATTTGGGAGGGTTCAGCCCTTTCTGAGTTGTCAGTGGCAGTTAGGATATTGTCTATCAAGTCAGAGGCAAACGAGAGTCAAAGTGCTTTTGATCGATGAGCTACTTTAATGAGTGATGCTAATCCACGACCAGAGGCAATTCCTAGGGACTATTATAGGGCAAAGAAGTTAGTTTCAAAACTTGGGTTGAAATCAGAGAAAATTGATTGTTGCATGAACGGTTGCATGTTGTACTATAAGGAGGATATTGAATTAGTTGAATGTAAATTCTGTCAGGCCCCCAGGTTCAAACCTAGAAGAGCGGGTAATGGGAGGTATAAGCATATTCCCTACAAAAGGATGCACTATCTTCCCCTAATCCCTAGGTTAAAACGCTTGTATGCCTCTATGAGCTCTGCACCTCACATGAGGTGGCATTATGAGAATAGGAGAAGTGACAGGATAATGGCGCATCCCTCTCATGGTGAAGCTTGGAGGCATTTTGATAGGTGTCACCCTCAATTTGCAAATGATCCGCGGAATGTTAGATTAGGGCTTTGCTCAGATGGGTTCACGCCAAATAACTTATTTAACAAGCCTTATTCTTGTTGGCCTGTTGTTGTTACCCCTTACAACCTCCCTCCTGAGATGTGCATGAAAGATCCGTACATGTTTTTAACATGTGTAATTCCTGGCCCTGATAATCCAAAAGCTAAAATTGACGTTTTCCTCCAACCACTCATAGATGAATTGAAGCAGTTGTGGCACAATGGGGTCTTGACCTATGATGTGGCCACCAAAGAAAATTTCATGCTAAGAGCCGCTCTGATGTGGACGATTAATGACTTTCCTGCTTATGGTATGTTGTCTGGGTGGATGACACAGGGGAAGCTAGCTTGCCCTATTTGCATGGAGGATACAAAATCCTTCACACTTAAGAATGGCGGCAAGAACTCATGGTTTGATTGTCATAGGAGATTCTTGCCAAATGATCATGCATTTAGGAATAACAGGTATGGGTTTAAGCGAAACTGTGTTGAACATGAAGAACCACCTGTTAGGCTTACTGGAAGACAGGTCTGGGACAGAGTTAAAAATCTGCCTAAGATAACTGAATTGGGTAAAGTAGTCAAGTTTCCAGGTTATGGTGTGGACCATAACTGGACTAAGCAGAGCATATTCTGGGAGTTACCCTATTGGAAAGATAATCTTGTTCGTCACTGTCTAGATGTCATGCATGTTGAGAAGAATGTTTGTGATAACATCATGAATACTGTTATGGACAGTGACAAGACTAAGGATAATGTCAAGGCAAGAGTAGACTTAACAGAGTACTGTCGACGACCAGAGCTACATTTACAAGAGACACGTGATGGTCGCGTTGTTAAGCCGAAGACAAGCTATGTTTTAAATCCTGCGCAGAGGCAATCCGTGTGTAAATGGGTGCAAGAGTTGAGAATGCCAGATGGGTATGCTTCCAACCTCCGTAGGTGTGTGGATGTTGCGCATGGAAAGTTTCATGGGATGAAAAGTCATGATTGTCATGTGTTTATGGAGTGTTTGCTTCCAGTTGCCTTTCGAGAGTTACCTTTACATGTGTGGAAACCATTGACCGAGCTTAGTTTGTTCTTTCGTGATTTGTGTTCAACCACACTGAGATCCCATGATTTGGAAGTAATGGAGCAAAATATTTCTGTAATTTTGTGCAAGTTGGAAAGAATATTTCCCCCCTCTTTTTTTGACTCAATGGAACATTTACCTGTGCACTTGGCTTATCAAGCGAAAGTATGTGGGCCGGTTCAATATAGATGGATGTACCCCTTTGAAAGAAATATTGGGACCTTTAAGAGAACTGTCAAGAATCGAGCTCGTGTTGAAGGGTCAATATGTGAAGCTTATTTATCAAAGGAGACGTCTTTCTTCTGTTCATTTTATTTTGAGCCACATGTTCATTCGAAAAGAATAGCAGTAGGCCGCAATGATGATGGAGGTGAAACTTCATATCCGCCTACTTTTTCTGTGTTTAATCAACCTGGACGTGGTGCCGGTAAACCCACAAACTATTGGCTGAATGATAGAGAAAAGCATGCAGCGCACCTACATGTTCTCATCAACTGTGATGAGGTGGACACTTATAGAACATAAATGACATATCTAATTCATCATTTCAATAATGTTTTTGTACATAGTAGTGAATGTTGTCATTAAAAATCTTTAATTTCTACTTAATGTCAACAGATATTTTGAACAAACCATTCAGAATCATACGCTTGACCAATTCCCTCAATGGTTCAACTCGTTCGTAAGTTTATAGTCTTCGTACTATTAGTCTTTGATTTATATCTTAACATAAAATTCAAAATTTTCCCTTCTATTCTCTTTGTTCTCTACGTATGTAGGTGCTCAATCATGACAATAATGCCACAAATCCTCATATAAAAAGCTTAGCTTGGGGTCCCACCAATGTAACAATTTCGTGGCCAATTTTCCATGTGAATGGTTATAAATTTCACACCCTAGACTGGGGTCGTGAGAAGACCACGTACAATAGTGGAGTATGCATTCGAGGGGATGCTGGAACAGGGGAGAATAATTGGTACGGGGTACTCAGACAAGTCTTAGAGTTGGAATATGTTGGTGAGGACCCAACGCCAAAGAAGGTTGTCTTGTTTAGCTGTGAGTGGTATGATCCTAGACATCCTGATGGAACACGCAAGCACGTTGATTATGACATAATTGAGGTTAACCATACACGACGATTTGGTGCATATGATCCTTTCATCATTGCACAGAATGCTCGGCAAGTGTATTACACAAGGTATCCGGGGAAGTGCAAGAATAAGTGGTTGGTTGTTTTCACAACCAAACCTAGGGGCAGAGTTGAAAGTGATGATGTGGATGAAATAACTTACCAAGTCGAAGTTGCACGTGCTCCAAGGGTGGTTGTAGATACAGGAGTCCCTGCTACTTTACACGATGATACTGGTGAAGATGACATTATTAACATGTCTCGCCAAAACATAACAAGTCAGAGTGATGACTCCACTGAAGGTAGTGACGAAGAAGAAGATGAACTTGACAGTGACGATACAGAAGACGAGAGTGAAGACAGTCCACAACTTTCTGAATAAATGGTTTTTAACAATTCAATTTGTTTTCAAATAACACTACCTCATTTTAAGATACTTTGTCAAACACTTTAATTAATGAAAAGTAACTTGTATTGTTGTGAATAGATATGACAGATGATGATACGGGTAGGGGTAGGGGTAGGGGTAGAGGCCGAGGAGATTGAGGGCGGAGGAAGACCGCCGCCCAGCCTCGTGGTTATCTTTCGAGGGGTGTTCAGCTGTATGACATCCCTGGCCGTGAGCTGAGGCCAGAGACGGAGGAGGACCCAGACTACGAGCCAGTACCATCACCATCACCATCTACTGTTGGGGGACCATCGTCGTCACCCATTACTGCCTCCCCACATGACATTGGGGGCAGTAATGAGGTGCCGGTCGAGATTGTATCAGCAGCTTCAGATACACGTCATCTCCCCTCCATCAGACCGGATTCATCCGGTCTAAGGTATATGATTTAAGTTGTTATAAATGTCAATCTTTTATAAATAAAATATGTAAAAGTGATTATTATATAAAATGGAAACTAATTCTTTATAACAATGTAGTTTTGTGCCTGCCACCCTCGGCACTCATCAAATCACGGCCACGATACAGAAGATGTATCATAGGCCGATCGAGTATTTCTCGAAGTTGACCGAGGAGGAGAGGCGACGATGGTATCAGGAGTGGAAGGTAATATGAACTCTTCAATTTTAGTAATTAGTAATTAATTATGCTGTGGTAACTAACAAATTAAAATTGTCTATATATTGTAGTCTCACTTCACCATTAGTCCTGCCGATGATCCAGTACTGTACCGTGCCTTCTGCCATCGGGCAGCTAAGAGGCTCGGTGACATGTACTTATGGATCCGTAATGGCAAGGACAAGGATCACAAGTGGATGTCGGATGCCCACCACCGTGTGCTGCAGGAGTATTGGTCTTCTCCGAGGTTTAAGGCCAAGTCGGAGAAGACCAAGGCTAGCAGGGCCTCATTGAGGGGTGGCTCCCTTCATTGTGGTGGATCCGCTACTGTGGACTCCACTAAGAGACGGCTGGTACGTAATATTTGCAATACATTTAATTTTATGTTTCTTATATATGAATTGATTAATTAATGCTTTGTTCTTCAATTGTTTTAAACTTACAGGAGCAAAGGCTGAAGAGACCACCCACGCAAGAGGAGTTGTTCAGGGAGACGCACACGAGGAAGAGCGACAAGACGACATGGGTAGACAAGCGGTCGCAGCACACTCATGTAAGTGATTTCATCATAGTTGTATAAATGTATTCAATTAATATGATTATTTATTCCATTTAAAATGATTATGTATTCTTCTCATTTTAGGCTGATTATACGCGCTGCTTGGATGAGGTCCGCACTCAGCTGGCAGAGGCATCACAGCCCGGTGAGTCCGTCCCACCCGTCGATGAGGAGGCAGTGTGGACTGAGGTTGTGGGCGGCCCTTACAAGGGCCGCATATACGGGCGGGGCGCGATCGCGAACCCCATTGCCCGTTCCTCCCACGCATCTGCTGCTACAGCACCAGCAGTCTCAGGGGAGAGCAGCGATGCTGAGGTCCGTGACCGGGTTCACAATCTGAACCTGGAGCTACAGACCCGGGTCGAGGTGCTGCAGGCGCAGCTTGAGGAGGAGCGGACCGCCCCACAGCAGGCAGATTAGAGAGCAGATGTCCCAGTATTACGAGATTTTTGCTGCTGGAGGGTCATCATCGGCTGCTGCTGGCGTCTCTGCACCACCACCACCTTCTCAGCCATCACCCTTCCCTCCCACTCCCCCACAGTATCCTCATCCCCCTCCGCCTTATCCCCCTGCATTCTGGCCTCCTCCTCCACCTTCATATCATCCAGGCTATCCACATCCCGCATATTCTACACCACTTCCACTTCCTGTTGCTGCCGCTGCCCAGACGACACCGCCTGCTCCTCAGCCCTCTCCATCTACACCACCTCAGCCTGCTGCTGCCGCCGCTGCCCACACACCGACTCCTCGACCTCCTCCTGCCCAGACTCCTCGTACTCAGCCGGATGCATCCAAAGATGATGCTGGTGATGGTGATGATGATTTTGACGTTGATACGATGGATTTTGTATGACTTTTTTTTATTGTTTATGTTTTGGATGTTCAGACATTACGTTTTGAATTTTTTATGACTTGACTTATATATAGTGTTTGGATTTTATCTATTTTGTAAATATTGATTACTATATACATTATGATATTTCATTATAGTTTTATTTATGGAGATTATTACTTTGTTATAATTTTTGATTTAGTTTAAATATTATTAATTTAGATATTTAAAAAATATATATTTTCGGCTACTGTTATCGACGGATGCATCCGTCGATAACTGAATTATTTTTTTAATTTTTTTTTGTTCGAAAAATACGTTATCGACGGATAAGCATCCGCCGATACAAATATTTAATGATTTTCATTTTTTTTAAAATACTTTTATCGAGGGATATATCCGCCGATACATCCGTCAATAATATCGACGGATGTCGACGGATATATCCATGGATAAAATATCGACGGATGTTTTGGTCAAATCAGTCGATACTTGAATTCCGACTAGCAAGTAATCGTGGGGGACTATCCGTCGATAACATCCGTCAATAATCCGAGAGTTTCTAGTAGTGTTTTTTATACTGGGCCCCATCAGAATGAAAAAGTAATATTTGATGAAATTGATTGAGTGGCTGATGGTGGCTGCAAAATGGTGTACAAGAAGCATTGTTGATATCTGATGGTGGTTACGGTTTTTTTTTTTTTGGTGCACGACCGGGGTATCCACTGTCGACCACAGTGACTAATCCCTCGTTGGCTTGTAGGCACCTCGAAGGGTGGGACAACTTGCCCGGAGTTTTAAAGTTTTTCCATACCCAAGGCGAGGTTCGAACCCTCGACACTTGGTTAAGGGAGGATGAGCCCCTACCGCTCAACCGCACTCCCCGGGGTTATGGTGGTTACGGTTTTTTGTGTACATAAATTATTCTCTTAAATTTTTATGTTAAAAATAATATCTAATTCTCTTCTATCCAAAGGAAAGAAAATGATTACTCAATTTTTAAAGTCCCAAAAATGATCTCTTTTTTGAAAGAATATGGATAAATTAATCTTTTTATATAGAGATTACCCTTTATATATAAATTGTGACTAACCAATTGAAAATTTGCCAACCAATTTTGGAGGAATTGAATTGAATTTGTAATTTATTTTATTTGTTTTGGGGTTGTGATGGTGAATCGATGAAGGCATTAATCCATCGAAAAATAAATTATTGGAAATTAACAGTAGAAGGGGAGATTTGAAAGGGATTCAAATTTGAGATCGTAAATAATATTGTTATAATCTAATTTTTTAATGATCATCATAAAAATTAGATGCAGTTTCTTTTTCTACTTGTTCTTATAACGGATGGACATTTTATTGTTGGTGAAAATATACAATTCGCACATTTTTCATTGCAATGCTTTTTGTGTTTAATAATATGTCCAGTTTGCAATTGGACATAAATATTTAGTCGGCTAATAACACTTTCATTTATTATTACAATAGTTCGTATTCTTTTTTTCTCATGAAGTGAAAATTTCATTATTTATATGCATATCGACATATAACATATTAGGTTTTAAAGTTGATTTTATTAGTATATGATATCAACGGCAAAAACTACTAAATTTTGTCCTATTCAATAAGGTCATATATTTTGTCAATGAATTCTTTTATTTTTAACAAATAATGTTGATTTTTTTAAAATAATTTTATTAATGCATTTGATTTTTCATGACTAGCTAACTAGCTAGCTATTTTTTCTTAATTTAATTGACACTTAGGGTATTCTTAATTTAATTAATTCTCATAGTTCCAAGGATCAAATTAAATTTGCGTGCCATCTAATCAATCTTTGCGAGTTTTATTTTATTACACTGTTTCGTTTTTTATATTATTATTATTATTATTTTAAAGACTTTGGAGTCCCATGATATTATTAGCTTTTTTCTGTGTTTTCAAAAGATTTGTTAAATGGCCAGTACATACCATCCACGTGTTTTAAATTACGGGTCGTATTTTATTGTGTAGGGCAATTCTTGAATTTGATTATTATTTTTATAATATATCTATACTATGTGCAACAAAATTTGAAGTGGAATATTTGTTTTCCTAACATTGTCTTTGGTATCATGAGTAGGCTAGTTGAAATAAATTATTATTGGTCTGGTTGTGAAAGTAAAATGTATATCCTTGTTGAATTTCTTTTCTTTTGTATGAGATTATTCTAAAAATACTGCTAGTAAATTGTAACATACAATTATTAATACACACATAAGAAGATTAACATGTATGTATGTAAATGAAGAACGTAAAAAATAACGTTCAAGAAATAATACATTTAGTCCACTACGCTGACATGGACTTAACGATGCTGACATGACAATTGTCTTTGTTGACGTGGACTAAACGATATCGACATAACATTTGTCTTTGCTTACATGACAGTTAACTTTACTAACATGGTCGTTGATTTTGTTGACGTGTGCGTTGACTTAGCTGATATGGTCATTGACTTTGTTGACGTGTTGGTTGACTTTGCTAACATGACTGTTGACTTATGCTGACATGTCTATTGACTTACCAGTTGATTAATAGTGAACAAAAAATGCTCACAGTTTGAAAGTTAGTGGACTAAATCAGCTAAGAACCACGGGCACTGACACGGAGACACATCAAACTGAAAAAATCACAGGACACAGACAAGACATATATATAAATATATAATAAATATTTTTTAGTAAAACTTCTCTTACTTTGGGTTAAAAATACATATTTAATTTAAGTTTTTTTGAGTCAAGTAAATTTAGGTTGGATTTGATCTTAAGTTTCTTTATAAAGTATGAAAAGATCAAAAAAGGAAAAAAGTGTCATGTCTACGGTGTACCCGGCTTGTCTCTATAGTGTGTCACGACGTGTCTGATACGTGTCAGACAGCGTCTACCGTGTGTCCAACGCGTGTCCGATCCAAAAAAAAATAATTTTTTCTCGGACACGTATGGATGCATGTCGGAGATGTGTCCACCGAGTGTCGGTGTCCACCGGGTGTCGGACACGGGACACCCCTTAGCATCCGTGTGTCCGTGCTTCTTAGACTAAATGTGATAAATTTAAAGATAGTGGACCAAAATTAGAATTTATGTGAAATTAGTGGATTAAAATGATATTTAAACCTATATAATATTAATAGTTGGATTAATAATTGTAAAAATTTATATTATTACTTATGACTGATTTTTTAATATAATAAATTATTTTTTATTCTAGCATGCATATATCTGCCACATGAAAACCATGAAAGGAATTTCCAACCCCATAGCCATAGGCGTTGGAGATGGAGCTCGTGTATGTATTAATTGAATAATTGATTATGAAAAAGACACAACCCTACCCCTCTCGTTACAACTAACTTAGCTTGTTGAAACCAACGAAACCTTTTCATGCCGTCGCTAGTTTTCTAAGCTTAAAATCAAGAAAGCTATATATGATCGTTTGATTTTGGTTTAGTTGGATGAATGAATTGAATAATGGTGATGATGATGACTATACTCTCTATATGCCCTTGTTGTAACATGTATGTGTACTATGAAAACGTTATTTACACCAATATATAATAGACAATTTTTTTTACATTATAAAATTAATTATTATTTATCATTATATATAATAATTTAATTTTTTTAAATTATTAATTCAATATTTTTAATATTATATATTAATCTAATATTTAAAAATTGAATTAGTAATTTTAAAAATTTATTACATACAATAACTAATAGTAACTAATTTTATAATATACATATAATATTACTTTATATAATATCATCAACTAAAAAATGTGCTTAAAGGTACGGAAAAGGCACCTGGTTGGAAGAAAAATACACAATAATGAAATTGAAAACTGCTTCTCTTTGTTCGTTGGCACATTACTATGCCACTTTTGCCACATGACTCGTGACATATGTGAGTGAGTCCTTAGAGTGCAAGTTTTGTATTCACAAAAGCAATGCCATTATAGTATTACCTTATAATTTTAGTATAAATTATTAATGCCATTTAATCTATTATTATACGAAAAGGTAAAGCCAAAAAAAAGTTTACAAAACTCATATGGATAAGTTCCTTCCTTGAGTTTCAAGTGATTTTTTCACAAGATTCATCTCTTTTTATTTTTCACCCATAATAATTAGTCTCCCTCGTGTTGTCATCGGTGTATATTATTATTGTACAAATATTTGGAGTACAACAAAAAAAACCAATCAAAACAGTTAATAAAGTCCATTTAACATTTTATAGTCAAATAACATTTTTAATCATGAGTATATTTTTAATAGGCTGAGTGATTGTGGCCCAAATTCCTATTTGTTGGCTGTTTTGACTGGTTTTTTGTTGTACCTCTAGCAATACTTTTATTACTATTAGACTTAGTGTAAAATGAAAATTGTACTATTTATGTTTTGTAATATTGATTTACATACTAATGCAATCTAAAAATAGATATAATTATTATACAAGTATTGAACAATTTTCACTGTACGTAAACATAAAATTCTTTATATTATTATATCTTAATTACACACAATATTATGCCCTGAAGGACGGATGTATATATACTTCTATGGGGCTTATTCCCCACTAGGTTTTTAACATTTTAGTTAAAGTATATATGAATATATATATTTTATCTTCATTGTATTATTAAATTTGTTCCCACATTATAAAAAATTTGAAAAATATTATTTTATATTTATATATATTAGTGATGTAATATTTTTGCTCTAACTGTTAAAATTTTCTGGATTCGTCACTGATTTATGTCCCCATTAATAATCTAAAACCGAAAATTAAAGAAAAATAATTATTTTTTACTGATGGACTGCGTATATATCATAAGTAATATATTACTTTTTTTGGTGTCTAAAAGTAGTATATTATTATAACAACAAAATAAATTATTAGCATATATTAACATTGATTTATGATAGTTGTTTTGAAAGTTTGAGAAGTATTTTTTTTTCAATTATTGAAAAAAATTCAGGCAATGATTTGTGGGACGATGTCAATATACAACCGTTAACATTGATTTTTATTACAATAGTACTACATATATATCAATATATAGATTCATCAACCATCCATCAATCATATTATGCTATTTTGGGCCCACCATTTTAAATAAAAACAAAAAAAACTTACACATATCTCTCAACCGCCAGTTAAAATAATATCTGATGGATGTTTGATGGATAAAAATCTGATGTATGTCTATCATTTCTCATTTTTATTATGTGGTTAAACAAAATTATAAAAATAAAAAAATAATCACTCTATTTTTTTCTTTTTTATTTTCTCTTTTCACCTCTAACATTCCATGTTACTATTCATTTAATTTTTTATTTATATTTATTTAATTTGAATCGAAAGAAAAAAAAAAGGGCTTGACGGACACGGAATATCAAGCAAGGAGCTAGTTATATAGTATACAAGTGCTATGTTTATAGTAAAATACACTAAAATTAAATATTTAAATAACATTTTACATTAAATTATCATATTTGTTTATACATAACTTCATGGAAGGAATTCGACCTTTGGGGTGGCTGGTTTTTATTTATTTATTTTTTATATTTATTCTTGTTTTGTCTCGGTGCTTTGTGGCATCATGCTAATAGTAATAATAAACAAATTTTGTTATTATTTTTTGACGACATTCTATTATTATTATTATTATTTTTTTGTTCTTAGGAGCTCCTAATGGAGCTAAGGGGGAAATGGGGAATGGGATGGGCATGTGGGGATTGAACCCCTGACCCTATACTCAAACCCCTTAGTCACTTGGACCAAGGGAAATACCATTTGAGCTACACCTCATTGGCACGACATTCTATTCTAATCTAATTAACGATGGAAAAGAAGACACGTAGCGTTGGGCTTCCAACAAAATGTATTACATCACGGAGTTGCAAATCTCGTGCGACTAGATTTTGTTCTCTTTGACCTTTCTAATATGGGCCTCTATGCTCCAACGACTCATCCACTATATTTTCCTTTCAATACCTTAAATGCTCCTTCAAGATATTTTTATAGGACAATATAATTTTTTAATATTATCATAAATTAACCTTAAGGCCAATCAAAAATAAATTATAAGGAAATTTAGTTTCTTTGTGAAATTAATCTATCAAATCAGTAATAAAATTGTACACCGGGTCATTAACATAGTTCACATGGAACGCTATTTGACATATGTGCAAAAATATTAAAGAAGAATGCTATATATATATAATACAAAGTTATACAATATTTATATAACACTCACTTTTACTGATGAACTATAATATAGACTCATTATTCCATCTAAATTCTTACAATTTAATGGTAGAGAGTATTGTTTTACAAATGTTGTACAATTTTTATCATACACATAACATTTTATTATATGAAAATAGATTAGGAAAAATATGGAGAAAGAATTAATTAAAAAAAATAAGTAATAAAATAGTGTGATCTAGATATTTTATCAATAGAATATATAAATATTAAAAAATTATTAATGTACAAATAATATTATCTTTTTACGAGCCACCCAATAATGAAATCAAATTACAAAAAACCCTTGTATATGTTACATCTCTCATTTGTAGCTCCAATTACGTGAGTTATAGGATCGTCCTTTTGTGTTTAATTAGGTGGCTCATTAAAATGATGTTGTTTTGCAAATACATCATTTAACGTTCATGTATCACTTTTGTAGTGAGATTAAATTGCCCTATAATTTATATACAATAATAATTGTTATACAATATAAATACGTTCAATTAGTATCCAATGTGTGCTATACATAATATGAAATGTGTGCTATATGTATAGCACACATTTCATATCATGTTTAATTTAACACACATTAATAATTGATTTGTTATATGATAAATATTATTGATTTATATATTGAGATGGATGAATATAATTTTTTAAGGGATTATATTATCATTCAAAATATCTTGAGGAACCATATTGAATACTCACTATTTTTCAATCATTTTTTTTACACATGTAATATCTGCTATATAGCTTGTTGATAATATTTTTCTCATATTCACTACTTATAAGTTACTAATAATACATGAAGTTTATATTAGTACACTTTCAATATATCCTGCTTAAGACTTATTATGATTTCATGACATACTTTAGAGTCATCACAATCAAGAGATCATAAAATCGAACCCCCACTAAATTAAAGAACAAAATTATTAGTATATTTCTATCCATTCGTTTGAAGCATTCATAAGAAATGATTTCATCACAAACAACCTTTCTTTTTTCTTTTTTGTTTTTATGAATTCAGCCATTGTAATTGTGTACTGTAGTGACAGTCACAATCTCCCTCTACTATTGAATCTTTTCAAAGCCAAAGAAAAGAAAATAAAAACGTGTCGTCTTAATCCATATCCATGAGAATGAATTGCATTGTGCCAAGTGGCAGTGTTCTGTGCTTTGTCCCTTCATCAGTTTCCATCGTCATGAGGATAACAAAGCAAGCACCAACCAGTGCTTTATAGACGGTGATCAATCATTAATGTTATGTGTACAATGAAAATTATATAATATTTATATAATACTTATATTCATTGTTGAATTATATTAGCTTATAATTTTTTATTACAATCTAATGATGAATATAATTATTGTATAAGTATTGTACAATTTTTATTATACATATATTATTCGTTATGATTCCATAAAAACCGATCAATTATCCATTAATTGTTTCGGACAAACGTGGCCACATTTTATTAAAAATTGTGGGCCCATAATTATGCATAATTGGGCCAATAGAATCAAATTTTGAGCCCACAATTATTTTACCCGATTCACCTCTGAGCCACACGAGTCAATTTCTGCATGTATACAATGAAATTTTGAAAAATTGTTCATAGCAAAAAGTATTATGGTCTTACACAACTCTATTATTAACGTATAAATATATGAGTCAATTAGTTAGAAAAAGATAAATTAAATTTTATTTTTTAATATAAACTAATTAAATTTTATTTATATATCACAAATTGAATAGTACAGAACTCTTTTTTTATATGACTATAAGAATCTCTGAAATTTTTGTGTTTCTGGAGCACGTGCATGCGTACGTGTATGTATATGCATCGTAGCTATCAAGTATCCACCTTGTATTGACTAGTCGTAATCTTGTATGAATTAACTAGGGATGGCAACGGGGCTGGGCGGGGGCGGGGAGTATAATCCCCATTCCCATTCTTGCTTTATGAAAAAGTCCCCATTCCCATCTCCGCTCCCCGCCTCGGGGGGAATTTCTTCCCCATCCCCATTCCCCACAGATATCGGGGATCCCCACGGGCCCAAATGGGAAATAAAAAAATTATAAAAAATCTTGTTTTACATAAAATATAATGAAATTTAATTTTAAGAAAACTAATACAATAATCATCAATCCTAAAGATATTGTTATA
This sequence comes from Aeschynomene evenia, assembly GCA_013621005.1. Taxonomy (NCBI): domain Eukaryota; kingdom Viridiplantae; phylum Streptophyta; class Magnoliopsida; order Fabales; family Fabaceae; genus Aeschynomene; species Aeschynomene evenia. Next base: position 5,777,677 of record CM024265.1, on the reverse strand, counting down.
TAAGTTCTAAATGTCACAAAAAAGTAAAATAAATCTTAGACAACAAAATATAAATATAAGTCACTAAAATAACTAAATATGTCTTTGACAGTGGCTTGGTATCAGGATATGTGTGTGTTATGGTTTGATAAATATGAATGGAGAGAATGAAGGAGGGGCGCAAAGAGAAGAGTTTGGTTAAGACGTTAAGTTATTTTTAGGATTTCTCTGCAAAAGTAGAATTATATACATACATATATATCAAATTATAACTTTATCCTCGGGGCAGGGAGCAAGTCCCCATCCCCATCCCCGCACTACCCCTCGGGGAGATTCTCCTCCCCGTCCTCATCCCCGCGGGGGAAAAATCCCCAACTTCGGGGCCCTAAATTCGGGGTTCTCCGCGGGGATCCCCGCCTCCCCATCCCCATTGTCATCCCTAGAATTAACATCTCATGCTTCCAAACCAGGCTAAAAGTCTTTTTTATTTTTTTTAAGAATTTTCTACAATTTATTTTTAATAAACAAATATTTAGAAAATAGAAATATTTGATATACAATGAAAAATAATCAAATCAGTCAATAGTTCTATTTTTACAACATTTTTACCCAAAAAAGATCCATTTAAAAAGTTAAATTTTAATAGACAGAGTAATTGTGACACAAAATCTTTATATTAATTAACTGATTTTTTATTGTACAGATAGCATCACTCTTAACCTTAAGGAATGACATGGTGGTAGCTCACCTTGTCCTTTAACCATGTGGTTGGGGGTTCGATCCCCAACTCATGGGAATGGAAAGCTTCTTGTCGGTAATAATGGACACCTCCCGATTATAAAAAAAAAAAAAAAAAAAAAGAAGATAGCATCACTCTTTAAAAATTAGTTTAAGATATAAGAAAAGCTCAAGAAACAACCAATATTCAAAGAAGATCTGACATTATGTTAACCCCACTCAAGAGAATCAAATCAGCTGGGATATTCTATAAGAACCGTATTATGTTCCACTCGTCGAATCTCTTGAATTGTCGATATTTCTAGAATATTATTGTGTGATAATATAATTAGTTTAAACTATTATTATTTTTTAATTATTTCTCAATTATCTTAAGGAACTATAAAACTTATTATGATTAAATCATAATTATTTAATATAAAAAGTTATTATTGATATCCTTGTGATATGGCAAAATCTCTACCGATTGTAGTAATTAAATGAATTGCAAAGTAATTTCATTATTTAAAAAAATTGTTTACAATAACCGTAAACACTTGAAATGGTATATATATATATATATGCACCATATATATCATGTTGTGCACAACATATATCATATGTTGTTATTCACACCTTGTACCGGAGGCCCAAATATCAAAGGCCCACCATTATAAGGTCTAGGATGGCAATTCAAGAGTACTACTTGACCTATGGACTAACCGAGCGACCTATAGTCGAACCTCAGACGCAACCTTAATGGACCCCATCTAGACTAAGGTCCAATAAATGACCCAATACAAATGAACCAGAGCTCGGATTGGACCCGGGTGCGGATCACGGAACCCGATCGACCCGAGGTGGATAAGGACGATCCCCCACTTAGGACGAAGTCTAACTAGTAGTGGATGACAATGCCGAGGAACTCGAAGTCACAACGGGCATTACGAGGATCAACACAACATGCCGAGAAATGCGGGATAAGCCTTATCCCGAGATGTCCGGAGGTGGTTACCGCAAAAAGGGTTGCATCACACTCTATAAATAGGGTGTCACTCAGGGGCGAAGCCACATGCATCCTTGGGGGGCGATGACTCCCCCTGAATTTTTCAAAAAGCTAAAATAAAATAATTGTCCATCCCAATTAATATATAAAAGAATATATATATATATATATATATATATATATATAAATAATCCATAGGCTACTAATCCTATACACTCTCTCTCTTATTAATAGTTAGTATTAGTAGTTATAACTGTATTACCGTCTGAATCCTAGTAGAGCTAATAGAATTATACAAAACATTAGATAAGACATTTACATAAATGATCCAACGCATCTACTTTTGCCTACATCTTAGTCAAAAAAAGAAAGATACGTATAACAAAAGGAGTGATGGAAATTAACGTAATACAATTGGGTTAATTAGCAAATAAATAAGCTTATTACGTGATCATAAGCCATGAAATCCATCCACTTCAGATTAAGCTTTTAGTTAGGTTGAGTTTGGTAAAGCTTTTCGTTGGGGTGCTTCTGCTCTCAAAAAGCTGGAGCTCCTATTTTGCGTTTGGTAAATAAAAAAGTTGGACTGCTTTTGCTCCTGGCTTTTGAGAGCAGGGGGTGCTCTTGAGAGCCATCAAGAGTAGCTTTTCAGAGCCAGCTTTGGCTCTCTGAAAATGAAAATACATAAATGACCCTCATTTACACAATATCTTTTAATATTATGCCTATTATGGTTATTTAATATCTTGGGAGTCACTTTACACTGTTTTATCAAACATTATAATGATGATTTCTGCTTATTGAGAGCAATTTTTGTATAATTTTATCAAACGGTACTACTATAGCTCTCTAAGAGCAGCTTTTTGAGAGCCCAAGAAGATCAGCCGCTTTTCAAGAGCCACAGCTTTACCAAACTCAGCCTTAGTCATCGAGCTCTATTCATGATTTTTGAGTTATAAATAGTTAAATACAATACAATATGCTCGACACTAATATTTATTGTATAACAGAAATATATCTAATTAGTATTCTATGTGTACTATATATCATACATAATGTATTATAGATATGACACACATAGTACATTTTTCTATGAGTATTGCTAAAGGCACAACAAAAAACCAGCCAACACAATCAATAAATAAGAATTTGGGTCACAATCACTCAGCCCATTAAAAATATACTCATGATTAAAATACTATTTGAATCATAAAATATTAAATAAATTTTAGTGTTGTTTCTAAAATATTTGTGTTTTTTTTAATTTGCTCACGGTGGGACTCATACCAGTGATTTAATATAGGTGCATAACATAAGAAATTATTTTTCACCAACTTAAACTAACTAAGACCTTTTACTAACCATAAAATCTTAGATAACAATATTTTTTAGTTAAAAATTTTTATTTTAATACTTTTAATTCAAATAATATTCTTAATTTTATATTTTTTTTAATAAACTCAATAGTTTAAGTTTAAACTTCTATTTTTAATTATTTTAACATATATAATTTTATACTCATGGCAAATTATTTGCTAATTTATACTTTGATGAACGGAATCGAATCTAACTTTTTTGTTGTTTTCTAGAAGTCCACTCACTTGAATGGTCAAATCTTTCCAAAATATCAGAGAACTTTACAGCACCGTTTCCGAGATGTGGTCAATAGAATAAAGTGGAGTAATGCTATATATTATGTAGGCAGCATCTCGGAAGAAATCTTAGCCGTTGATGCTGCCTAGCTACTGAATAGAAAAAGTTGATACATTATGTAAAAATTTATGTTATTTAGCTCAACATAAGAGAACGAAATATATATATATATACAGAGAGAGAAATATAAGAGGGTGTTGCTTTATATAGGCATGTGAGTATAACTAATTACTCACCGATATTTACACTAATTTAATTACAATCATATTTTTTAATATATTATAATTGAATACAATAAAAATTTAAAGATGATAAAATAAAAAAAATATCATCATGCAATACGAAAATTGAAAAGTGAGTTAAAATAATGTTTTTGAATTAAGTGATGAATTGCTCTCGCAAGTTCAATGATATAATTAAGATATTTCAGCCTTTCATATCTCTTAAATATATAAATATTAAATTTTATTAATAAATATCTTTAAAATACTTGTTAAAGATATTTTCATATTTTTTATTTAAATGACCTACCATAAAAATTTTAATATTCTCATAACTTTTTTTGTTAGGAAAATTCTTAAATATTATACTTATTTTAATTTAAAATATATTATATATTTTAACATTATAAAATAAGTATTTAAATGAAACACTTACTTTTATTATCATTGATCATGTTTGACAAATCTCAAAACACATTCAACAATTATATGATGAATATATGATCTCATTTAGACATTCATTTTTTAACAATAAAATAATTGATGTACAATATAAAAAATTTGTTTTTCTGTTGAATTTTAAGAACTTAAAAGTAAAAATAAATCCGTATTAAAATTTGATAATATAGATAAATATTATACAAATACTATATAAACTTTGTATTGTTCAACTAACTTTAATTAGTTTCCTCATTTTAACATGGAATAACACAACTCTTTTTATTTCAATTTTTTCTCTCTTTATCATCACTTCTATTTTCATCATTTCTCTCACATATCCCTAATTGTGTGGACCAATGATATTTTATCATACCCACATAGAACGAAGCACAATGATTCATATCGTCTATGAGCACTAAACCTTAAGACTTTTCTTCTATGCATAATGACCACTCGATGTAGGTTTAATCTTCAAAGTACTAACCTCACTCCTATGGCTATGCTTTCTCGAATATATATATATATATATGAGAAAGAGAAATGTTTATTATACATATCTATGGTATATATATATATATATATATATATATATTGTACATTATTATTATTGTAAGAGGACTAATTAATAAAGAGAAAAATTTTAGATACATTTTATAATAAAGGAAGCATAATAATCTTTTTGGAATTTTGATATGTTGATATATTACTCTTCTATAAGAAATAATTTATAGCATATTACATATAGCTTTTTATTCGGTCGATGAAATATGTCCTTCTAATTAGATTTATAAATATTATTATTGTTTTGAAATACATATCATATAATTTCAAAATTTTATTTTTGTTACAATTTCAAATCATCAAAAAGAATTTATAAAATCCGAAATTCATATATACATGAACTTCATTTTCACTAACAATTCACAAATTAATTAACTCAACCTGATGAATTGAATCCCAAACCAAATCTAATGATCTCATGATCATCATCTACTTTTGTCATTTTCATCAAGATTTTTTATTTGCATCTTATCCATTGTGCTAAACAGATCAATCACACGTACATTGCATGAGTAGCCATCACATATAGTGAAAAAAATGACATCCTTAAAATAAGCTTAATTAATATGATTAATCCGTATTGTCTGAAATACAAGGCCAAAATTAAATTAATTTGAATATTCATCAATGATTAGAAGGAACATAGCCACGTGTGGCTATGCTTCTCACAATTTGCTTCTTCATCTCCCATACTTCGATCCTAGTCAAGGGGCCACGTATAAATTTAATGTCAATTTGAAGTTAATTTAAATTGTATTCATTCGGTGACTTTGCATGCATTATTATATATAATCAATAATGTTTGTCGTACAACAGAAATACGTTCAACGAGCATCCGACGTTTGCTATATATGATATGAAATGTGTACTATATATATATATGTGTATTATACATATAGCACACATTTCATATCATGTATAACACATGTTGGATGCCCGTTAAACGTATTTTTATTGTACGACCAAAAATATTGTTATTATAATATAAGTTTGTTTCCAATTTGGTATGTTAAATTGTGAGACAAGAAAACTTAGAACATTATTATTTTTTAATAATTTGACAAGATACAATAGATTCGTAATGGACAACTTGAAAAGCACCCTTCTAACCGTTATCGGCGTTAGTTTTTCTGTCACAAACAAAACCTAAATCAAACCAAAAAAGAAATCCATAAATTTAATTAATTTTATACTACTGTATATCTTTTTTCTGGTTTTATGAAAAATGGGGACTATAAATTAAATATAATATATGTTTATTATTCAGGAGGTCATTAAATTCGAGAACAATTTCCCAGCTACCGCAATACACCAACAAGAGTTTTGTCGCCTAGAAAAAATTAATAATGCTACATGTATAATAGAAATAAGTCAAATATTCAATATATGTTATACATAATATGAAATGTGTGCTATATGTATGTATGCTATACAAATAGGATACATTTCATATTATATATATAGCACACATTGGATACTTATTGAACATATTTATGTTGTATAATCAGTATTATTGCCTAGAAAAATATGACAAGTTGATTGGACAAAACATTAATGATTAATGAGAAATAATATTTAATTTTGTCATCCAAAATTTATGATTATTTTGAATGTGATAGTATTGCTTATCGAACTTATCAATAACTAGCACATAGCTGAGCATTCTATACCCGTTAAGTTATTGCATTTTAAATTTTTTTTATTTTTTAAACTTTTTTATAATGATAAATAAAAAAATACAAATAGTTTTAAAAATAATTATAAAAGGAATGATAATTTTTTTTTAAAAAATAAAAATATTATACTTTAAAAAGAAAAAAAAAATAATTGAAATAATTTGAATAGAGAAAGTAGTTATTCTTTTAATTTATTTAATTTATTTTAAAACTTTTTGTACTTATTTTTAGAGATAAAAAATAATTATTATTTTTTTAATTCTCTTTATAGTATGTATAGATATGTAAGAAAAATAAAATGAATGTATATATGACTTGTTAAAGTATCAATTTTTGACTAATGTATGTGTAAATAGAACACATTTGGTGATTTATCTATTATTGTAGTTCTGATATATTATTTTCATCCCTTTGGATAAAATTAAAGTGCAACCCTATAATCCAGTTTTGACAAGGCAATAACAAACAAAAGCTTTATAATCCTTACTAATAAGACTAATGATAGTCAAATTTTAACACAAATATTACAGTAATCAACAATTTCATTGATTGCGTTCAAGCATAGCATACAAAAAACATTATTAAAAATGCGGTAAATATTTGTTGTACAATAAAATTTAACCAAAGTAACTAATATATTGTGCACATTATATATTATATAATATGTATATCATATATCACATGTTGCATTGCAACATCATTTTTCTTTATAATATATAATATATGGTGTGTATATTAACTGTATTGATTGTTTTTATGTCATACACGTAGCAATACTCTTAAAATACACTTAAGGAGTTTTGCTCCATCAAATAATAGAGTGACACACTTAATTTAGATAGTATAAGTTAGTAGTGCGTCTAATTATCTTAAAATATAATTCTATTATTTGACATAAATAAGCATCCAATAATCCTGACCCTATTTATATATCTTGAATATACTTGTCCCGACATGTTATTTATTATTTAACTATTATTTCTTTTTGTGGGGGCAGTTTTCATTCTCTTTCAAGGTTGTTTGAATATGAAAGGAATTAATCCTCAATTATTTGAAGTATTGAAAACCTTGTATGTTCTTAATTATAAGTTAAGTCTTAACCGTAAGTATTGAAGTCTTTAATTTAAACCTAATATCCCAGATCTAGAAATCCTCAACCACTAACTTTTTCGTGGTCTTCTATATATGTCCTACGTACGCCAATTCACGTGCCATAACATGAATAAAAACTAGATCATATGCTTTAATTCCTCAATTATTTTGATTTATATATATATCCTAACTAGGTTATACTCATCTTTGATTTTCTTAACTAAATAGTGGTTAAAGATATTGTTTAGTTCATTCAAGAAACTCAATTATATGCGGGTTTAGGTGTTATTTGCTAATTAGGCTTAGGCTTTTATCAATTAGCACGTCATGATGAATATTCAAAGATGGAAAGCGACACCTTCGGTTGGAAAATTATTGTGTGGTTGATTGGGTTGGGGTGGCGTTGATTTTATGTGCAAAATGTTATTAGTATTTTCAATTAATTAATTAATAATAATCTTCATAATTACTATAGGGTAGGGATTAACGTGGATATTTCATTTTCCACTTATGGAATGTTAAGGGAGACTTCAGAGTTCAATCATTGAAGCATTGGGCCAATAAACTAGACAAACCTTGCTAAGGAAACCACAATAGAATAACACACCACTAATATAATAGTTTAATAATAAATTAATTAAACCAATTCAATATTTTATATAGGATTTAATTTTTATTTATTTAATAACAGTGTACCATTTTTTACATAGTCATTCAATCATACGATTGTGATTTCTCTATTTTACTATATAAAAATTATACAAACAAAACATTTGAATTGAAGAACAATATAATTTACAATGTTAGTAAATCAAAATTAAACTCTTTTATATATTACTAGTGTATAATCATATAATATAATATTTGTGTATGTCTGATTGGGAGACACTTCAGATAATTAATGATAGCGTATATTTTAAATCATAGTCATAGACACTTGCATGGAATTCCACGCATGCATGTTCTGATGATGTTCATGCAAATTAAGAAAACAAAGACCGAAGTTATACATGGATGGTTGATATACTTCCTCTATTTTTTTTAAAAAGTATGGACTTTTTATTTTTTATACATATTAAGATAATAATTTTTATTTTTTATAAAATAATAATTGAATAATTTTAGAAATATATAATGTTTAATGTGTTTTATACTATTACACTTATTAATATATATCTTTTTGTCATATTTAATTTATATTTAGCTTTTTCTCTCTTATAATAAAGGTATCAAAAGAAATAATAATAATCAATAATATTGTCTGAAATTTTTAAATAAATAAATATTATAAAATATAAAAAAAATAAACACTTAATAATGTGCTGTTTGGAATTCAAATTACATAAACCGGTGTAACATTAAGTAAAGTTACATCACTTATAACTTCGTATAAAATAATTTTTTTGTCGATCCAACCGTTAAATTAGAATAACTAATTGTGAAGATCATTCATGTCAAATTTCATTAAAATTGAACATCATTAAGAATATAGTTATATAACTCTTATTCTTATTTATTTTGAACAAATGTATTACATTGATTTTTATGTCTATCAAAACTATATCAAATAATTTTATATTATTTTGAAAATTTATAGGTATGATCTATATGACGTGAACCTCTAATCCAACGGTTAATTTAATAAAAAATTAATCCAATAAAAAGTTATTGAACGATATAACAATTGCTTAAAATTACACTAATGTCATTTGAACCTAACTCATATATATATATATATATATATATATATATTAAAAAAATATATATATCTTGTAGACATTTAACAAAAGAGAGATAATGGTAACTTATCAATTAGTTTTTTCATTAAAACTTCTAAATAGTGATACGTCAAAAAAATTTGATACCCCTATTATAAGATTTATTATATTTAATGTTGTAGTGTAAATAAGAAAAATATTTATGTGTCATAACATATCTCAATTCATATATAATAAAATTAAACCAGTCAAAACTGAATGAATAAATTTTAAAATAAAATTCAATTAGTCTAAAATTTAAATATATTTTTCTAATTAAAAATAATATTTGATATTAATATTATATTTTCTTTCTCAATTCTTTAAATTTTTTTTTCTTCATTCTCCGTAATTCTTATTTTATCATCTCTCATTCTTGCTCTCACTCTTAATTTATTAATTCTTTTAATATTTTTTTTATTTATCTTCTTCTTCCTCCTTCACCTTTTTTGTATCTTTATCTTTTTTTTTATCCCTCCTCTATTTTTTTCTTCATTATTCTTCTATAATTTTTTTGTTTTCTTCACCTTTTTTTTCTCTCCATCATTTTCTTTTTTTTCACCTTCTTCTATATCTTCTTCTTCCTCCTCCATTTTTTTTTGTTATTTTGTTTCTCTTTTTTTTTCTTTCTTCTTCATTTTTCATATTTTATCTCTTTATCATCTTTTACGCATTTTTTTCTTCTATCTCTTTCTCTTTTTTACTATCTTATTCTCTTTGTTCTTTTTTGTGCTTCTTTTATATTTTTTAATATCTTTGTCATCGTCATCTTTTATATTTTTATTTATTTTTATCATTAGTTTCTAGTAATTATTATTTTATTTTATTTTTTTTAAGATTTAATTCTTCTTCTTTATTTGAGTGGATTATGGTGAAAGCAACGTAGGTCAATGGTTGCTGAGGAAGCTCTTAATATATATTATACTTTCTCTTTTTTCTACTGTATTTTTGTTACTTTATTTAATCAAATGATTTTTTTGTTATGACATGAATGATTATTTTTTTAGGGGATTGATTCGGTACCCAATATTTTTGTTGGGTACCGGTACCCAATTATATGTTTAACCTACTAATCTATGTTAAAGTAAATATAATTTGGTACCAACAGTGCACGGTGGTCACGGTCGCAACTTTCCTAGAAGTGTCTCATTCCTAATTACACCTCTTCTTCATCTATCTCTTGCATAATGTGCTCTTTCTCTAGCGATATGTTATGAATTGAGTTTTTTTTTCATAAATTGATAAAGTCATAGAATATTAATATAAATTAAATTAATTTTTGAAGATTACTTACCTAACATGTTAACAGTTATCTAAATTTTAAAAAATTAAATTGGTTTTATCTATAAACCATGATATATATATGTGTTGGGTATCGGTACCCTATATTTTCCTGGGTACCGAATTAAAATCCATTTTTTTATTTAATCTTTTTAATATTTTATTTTATTGTAAGGAATAAGAAAAATATGATCTATCTATACATATTTAATTCACATATATTTAGACAAATTCATAACAAATAGGATCTATACGTATAAATGAGTGTAGAAAATAAAATAAAAAGAAAGTGTGGTTGACGAATATGTAAAGTATGATATGTTAGAGAATAAATTTTGGTAACCACAAGGGGTGGCATGGTGGTAGCTCATCTTGTCCCTTAACCATGTGGTTGGGGTTTCGATCCTCAACTCATGGGAATGGAAAGCTTCTTGTGGTCGGCAATGGACACCTCCTGGTTATACAAAAAAAAGAAAGAATAAATTTTGGTGCAACGATAAAATTGTTCTTTTCTTGTGATATATATAAATGTCATAAATTCAAATTCTTAAATATATGTTCTTCTTAAAGTAAGGACAAATGAAGCATCCTTTATGTCTAAATATGATATGTCATAAATGATTTAATTTTTATCCACTAATCAATAGTGTCAAGTTATTATATACTATCAATCAATAAAAATATAATAAAATGATAAATTATTATTAAAAATCATCCACTATAATAACTATATATCCACCATAATTTGACATCTTTTTGGTTAATAATAATGTATAGGAATTAAATTAATCTCATATTGTAAAAAACCTCTCATCACAAGCTTATGTATAGCACATTTTTATATACTTTATTTTTTGTTTAAACTACACTTAGTATCTAAAGTTCATTGCATTTTAAACTAATTTAACTCGAAATAGATCAAATTATTATGAGATTTGGAATATTTTCTATTCATGAAAATTGAGGCCTTACTGAAGGGGTATGTGATGAAATTAATTATAAGGACAAAAAATATATAAATTAATGAATCGTAAAAATATCAATTAAAAAATACTACCTTAGCTTTAAATTGAATATAGATAAATTTGTATATATTTATTTATTACGTTAATTTTTATGTTATTAAAACTATTTCAAATGATTTTAAAAATTTATATGTATGATCTAGTAAACTTTTAACATAATGATTAATTTATTAAAATATTTAATTCAATAAAAGTTGTTTAAAGTTATACCATATTATTTGAACCTACTTATTGTGTATTATTATTGTTTGATAGAATTCATTGGAAATATACCGTGAGCGGCTTCTGTGGGATAGGGCATGTGATTACCCCTATGTTTACAGACCCATGTGAGCCTTCTTAACCGTTACACGTGATTATTAATGACCCCTCTATCTCTTTAATTAATTTAATCATTATTATTTCCCCAAATAGAATGAATGAATAAATAAAATGGTTAACAAAGAGGGTACTACATATATAGATCAGAGATATCGATATCTTAAATTAGAGTCTCTTCATCATAAAAAAAAATGATTCCTTTTAAATATTCCCTTGACAAAGTAAAGCATATAAGACAACTGTACGGATCCTGGCCTTGTATTGTATGTATTAGTAATGTGCATGCATGCTTAGTAATTAGTTTCTCATGATCAAGTCAAAATTATATACGTGCATATGTTTAGAACTATAAATAATGTAGGGTTATAATTGACACTACAACAATAATAATTATTTTTAATATGTAATTGTAAAATAGTTATATTAATATTTATTTGGCAGTTGGAAATATTAATTTGTAGATTATTTTTTAACGGTTAATGACCATTAAAAATATTTATAAATTACTTTTAAGTAATTTTTGTAGTTACTAATTGTTAATTTTATTTTTATTGACAATATTTTTATCAATACGTTTAACATTTAAATGGTTGAAAATGTTGGCTTTTTGTAGCAGTATGATTTGAAGAATGAACCAAATTAAATGCATTTTAAGGCTATAATAATGTCAATTATTGAACTACTGTAGTATATATAGAGATGCATGTAACTATAACTATATATGCTATATGTCTACTTTGACTTAATTGATATGATTGATATATGAATGTATAATTAGAGGCAGAACAAAACTAGCTAGAAGATAAAGCTAAGTCTCGAAGTGCTGAACATGTTCTCATCAGTGGTGTTTTAATTTGTTTTTCATCATTCTGCTTTAACTATCAAATCTCAATATGCTATATATATATAGATATATATATTACAACTGTAATATTGGTTTATTATGTTAATTATAACTGATAAGCAACTCCTATAATATCATTGTTGATTCAAATTTTAAATCAACAAGGAAAATACGAAACATCTTTGTTTCTAATAAGGGTTAATGTGACCTTTGAATGGACGAGTGATCGATCTTCACTTTTAAATTTATCTATCAACCCTCCTTAATTTTGGAAAATAATAATTCTGATAACAATTAATTTTATAATTATGGTATGGTATATATATAGCATTAATGAATTTTTACAAGGTTTAAATATCATAAAATATAAAATTATTAATGGACCTCATCTAAAACTTAAACTTTTAGGATAGATGATTCCTTATTAATAATACATAGTTCATTTAATTTAGAGCTACTAAAATACAATATATAGATTCAGGGAGTAATAAGAACTTAAAAAGTTTATTATATTTCTGATTGTTGCTGCTGAAGTTGCTACTAAAAGGGATGCGTTTGGAGATTAGCTCTGTAATGGTAAAATGAAAAAAAAAAGAACAAAATATATAATACTCTCTTTACTGAGTGATAATAATGTGTGGATAATCTTGATCCTTTCCAAAGCATTCTACTTTTTTCTTTAATGGCTAAAACTACGGTTAGTTGGTGGTTGTAGATGGTAATCTTCTCGTTATGAAATTATCTTTTCTAAAAGTTTAAGTTGTTAGATTAAAATTTACTAATAATCTTATATTCTAAGGCCTCTATATCTTTGGAAGGAATAATGTGATGCTTAATGAATTTCAATATATAAGGTAAACTCTTTTTCCTAATAAAATGTTGAACCTATAGCAATATGTATGTGTGTGCATTATTTTTCACAATTTAACCTTTTTTTTTTATCAAGATGGTAATGTAGAAGCCTCATTTTTTAACCCTAAGTTATGAATGTAGCACAAAACAATGTCCACCCTCCTTAATTATTTGATATGATGAGAGTGATGAGACCAAGGAGATGTGTTATGTATTGTACTAGTGTAGCAAGACATGAACATTTGTTCTCCCTCCTCTTGACATGAAAATAAATACTCCTGTGGTCAAATATGTAGGCTACAAACTCATTAATTGATTCATTTAACTCATTATTGATTATAACAAATTGGTGCTGCTATTTTTATAATAGAAAACAAGCTAATATAGAAATTTTGGATCATAAATACTCAGCTCATTAAAAACTAATTTTTTAAAGGAAATTATTTTTGGACCAAAAAATTGTCAAATGAACAAATTGACTGATTTGACTGTTTTTCTATTGTTCACCAAGTATTCCTCAACAAATATTTTTCATTGCTACTTCTAGCAATTTTTTTTAAATTTATATATATACTATATATCTTTCAACTGCCAACTTATTTTTAAACATTTTTATTTTATTAAGAAGTACCCATGGCTACTTCATTAGTAACAGCTCATATTGATATTGCCATTGCCATTTGAGAATGAAAAGAAAAGTCAATGCATATATATATATATATATATATATATAATATATGATTTTATAGCTTTTAATTTGTTATTGCCAGCAATTGCAAGCAGGTATCATTCCTCTTGCATTGAAACAAATTCATATTCATTTACTACGAACAATTGAATAATTAATTGTTAATGGAGAAATTAAAGGAAATACTTTGGATCTAACTAATTAGAACACTTCTTTGCTACTAATACAGATAAAAAGTACAAGGTTGACATATAGATAAAATTTCTCTGATGAAATTAAATTATGGGGCAAGTTAGAAGCCCCAGAATACATACAATAATGCTAGAAACACAAAATATTCAATTCTTAGATGCTAGTTTTATAATATATATTGATATATGATTGCATTCTGAATTTTCTAAAAATGCCCTTCAGAACGACCAACTCTGATCAGAGCAAGATGCTTTTGTTCTCTGTTCTGCAAAGTTGTGTGCTTTGAATTATTAATTATGACACTCTTTCTTTTGCTCTTGTTGTTTCTACTTTGAGCTTGAAGTTCTGTCTCTTTGGGATGAAAGAATAGCATCAATGGCTTCTTTCACTTGAGAAATGTCAGGTGCTTTTCCACCTTGAACTGGCCAAAATTCATCAGTTGCCAACACCTAAACCATCAACAATAACAGAACAAACATATGTAACATTATATATCACAATCAAATTTCAATTCAGATAGATCCTTATATATGTTATTATATTGTTTATTCATATTTAGAGTCAAGGATATTTGAATGATGAATGTTATTTGCATAATGAGAAACTGGTTTTGGTTTGGGTCATAATCACTCAATCCACTAAAAATTAACTTTTCAAAGAGAGTTTTTTTGGGGCAAAAAAGTTGTCAAATGGGTCAATCAACTGATTTGACTGGGTTTTTATTGTTCACCAAATATTATTGTATCTGAATGAAAAACTCTTGGAGAACAACAATTTTGCAGCTAAAACAGTCAAAAGAGTCTAATTTAGTATTTAATGATCCAATAGCATTTTAATGGGTTTAATGAAATATGATAGATTTGACCAATATTTTTATTTTAACTGGTTTTTGACTGGAAAATTGTTGTGCCCTTATAACAACTCTATTTGAATATATAGGAAGAAAATGAAGAAGTTTAAATTAAGTCTCACACCTTCACTTGCAATTGAAGAAACTTTACATAATTAATAGCTTTCTCCAGCATTGTAACCAAATCAACCTGAGAAGTTCATTTTTTCAGTTAAAAAATTGAACCTGCATATAATTAGTTGCCACAAATTAAAGGAACTAATTAACCCTTTTCTTTAATAATAATTCAAAGAAAAATCTTACCTTGGAGCCATTAGGCACAAGATCTTGTAGTATCTTCAGCCTCTCACTGATCCTCTCTCTTCTGTTCTGTTAGACAAACACACATACATTCTATCAATATTAAAAATCTCTCATATTTTAATTTTGCTTACTTTGCAATCAAAACAGTGTAGTGTGTGCATTCTAATCTAACACAAATTCATCACTTAAGATTGAAGCAAACCTTAGCAGCAACACTTTGAGGATCTTTGGATGGTCCTGACTTTGGTTTTTGAGTCTTACTCTCAGTTGAATTTTGTTTCTTTGCACCTTTCATGTTCTGATCACCCTGTAACAAAATATTACCATTCTAATTTCAGAAGAAAAAAAAATGTAACAATACATATTCAAGATACTATAACACTTATTTCTGGATACTATAAACTTTAACATGAACATATTTAAATTTAATCATACGTTAGATTTGTGTTCACGCAAGAATTATCTGAAAATAAAAATAATAATATTTGTCGTACAACAGAAATACGTTCAACTAGTATCCAACGTGTACTATACAATAAGACGTAATGTGTGCTATACATACGTGTGCTATACATATAGCACACATTAAATCTTATTGTATAGCACATGTTGAATACTAGTTAGACGTATTTTTATTGTACGACAAGCATTATTGAAATAAAAATGGGGCAATAGTAATAATAATAATAATAATAATAATAATACCGTAGAATGGCGCCTTTTCAAGACTGATTCTTGAGCTCCTGATGATGATGATTCCTTGATGCTATGATCAATTGTAGGGGCAATTTCTTCAGAGTATAGCCATCCACCATAAGAACTCTCACCATGATGTTTCTCATTTGAATTGTTCATCACAATGGTGCTATTATAGCTACTAGTGGTAGAAGTTTGATGGAAGGAACTAAAATCCTGCACCAGGTGGATCTCTGAAGAAGTGATTCTAGGACTAACAATCTGATTCCAATAATTATGATCATTGTTCTCCCAAACATAGTGCTCTGATCTGTGAATGTTTGTGCTATGATCTTTCATGTTGTGCTGAAAGCTAAGCAATGATTCACCACTACCTTGCATGACACTATTGCTGAACTCTGCCTTGAAATTGATCAGAGATTCTTCCTCTTCAATTTGGTAGTTTGTGCTTTTATAAGCATAACCATTATTGTTATTATTATTGGCACATAGTGTAGGAGAATGAGTTATAGCTGAATCATTGCTATAACCATTTGTGCTTTGTGATCCATCTTCATCTTCTAGAACACATTTGTGGTACTCATTGACAACTTCATTGTTACTACCCCTCAATGTGGTAATATTCATAGCAGAATTGTCATTGAAAACATAACTTTGAACCTTGCTTCCCATGCTTGAATCATGAGGAATTTGGTCTTTGGCCAGAGCCATTAACAGAGTTTAAGGCAGGGAAAAAAAAGAAAGTGCAAAAAGCAATTAATGCTTTGTTTTAGAGATGTCAATAATGAGGGTGACAACTAGTAAGGGAGGCCTATTTGTAGATGTAAAAAATTTCAACTAAACTTTTTAATTCATTATTTTTTATTATAAAATCATGGAAGATATTGCTCACACTTATTTTTCACAATGTTATGTTAGGCGGAACATTTAAGATTACTCATTTAACAAGTGCGTTTCTCGAGATTTAAACTTGTGTCAGCATTCTTTTGGATGACCAAATTACTTACCACTCGTCCAACAATTTGTTGGTACTTCTATTTTATTATTGTTATATGGAGATGAGAATAGACAATAAATCAAAATGTAGTACTAAAATATTGGAGGCATGTTTTTATGAGTTTCCAAGGTGTTATAATTTCATTAATGAAATTAATCTTTTTTATTTGTATTGGGATTGTTAGCTGGCAGGAGTTAATGCAAATTTGAAAGCAGAGAGAAAAGATAAAAACATTTAGCAATGCAGCATAAGGGTCGCCGTATCTTTCGCCAAACCCATGTATCTATCTATCTATCTATCTATCTATATTTGATTCCTATACTTTGATGAATGAATGAATGAAGGAAGTAGCTTCTTGCATGGTTCCTTTTACTCACAAAATCACGTGGCCTTATTTTATTTTCAGTAATGATTATTGTACAACATAAATATGTTCAATTAGTATCCAACGTGTGCTATAAATAACACGTAATGTGTGTCATATATACGTGAATTATACATATGATACATATTATGTATTATGTATGACACATGTTGGATATTAATTATACGTATTTTTGTTGTACAACAAATATTACTGTTTTATTATAGTTTTATAATTTATTATAATGTATGTGTGTGTTTAACATTCTATGTAGCTGTCTCTGGAAATTAAATAGTTAGTGAACAGGATAAACAACACTGATTAATTAGTATAAAGGGTCTTGTAAGCTTGAAGTTGAATAGTTAATTAAAAGAAATTACTTGAATTTGGAATTTATTTGGTTGATGTAAAAGTGGAGTTGGAATATAAAGTAGCTGGGGAAGGTACATGGGGAAAATTTGTGATCTTAGCATAAAGAGTCTTGCATTGTTTTATAGAAGTTTGAATAGTTAAACTTAGAGTTTAATTTTAATGCAATGATAATGTAAATATGTTTTATATTGTCATTCAATTAAAACTATTTATTTGTATGACTTTTAAGGTAATAAGAGAAAGAAAACACTATGATAATTTATATAGCATCACATGATTGAATAACTGTGTAAAAAATTGGTTCACAGTCGATGAATAAAAATTAAAACCTTAAACTTATTGAATTTAAGATGATGACTTATATCTCATACTACTTAAGAGTAATGATATATTTGATATTTAAAATTTAACAATAAAATTATTTTAATATTTATTATCTCATAGTTCATGTAAATATTTAATCTATTATTTTTTAAATTTTGTGCCATCTCACTCGGATCATTTATATGTATATATACTCTTTATATATCTTACACTTAGGTGAATTCATGTCTACAAACATCCACTTTATATATATTAATAGAGCATCACTCAAATTTGAATGTTATTGGAATATTCAACAAGATCAATAGTGGATGAAAGTAGTTTAAGTATAATCACATCAAAGAATGTCAAATAAAATATGAAAAAATAAATCTAGCTACGAATAATGTTTTTGTATTGCATAAATTTCTATTATTATTAAGAGGGCACTTCTATATAAATGATTAGAGTAATGGTATATGTACACTACAAAATCAGCTATAATTAGCTATCATATATAATAATCTAACATTTTAAAAATATTAATGCAACTTTTAAAATGTTGGATTAATTTTAATATTAAAAATTGGATTAATAGTTTTAAAAAATTAAATTATTGTATATGATGAGTGATTTTGTGATGTAAAAAAGTCATTTCTCAAATGGATTAATACACTTAAGAATGAAGCTTCAAACAAAAATCTCTTGCAAGATAGTATCATTATTCGAAAACACTATTCTTAAACACAATTACTCACAAGGCGGTAGTCTTGATATGTAACTCAGATTCTAATTTGCACAAAAGTCAACAATCCCATGTACTTCGTACAAAGTACATCTAGAGAGGAATAAACAAAGCAAAGGAATGTAAAATATTGATATCTAAACACATAACTGGATTTTATTTGCACCCTCCAATCAACAAATTGAGTTTTAATCCACTTTAATATATACATATTTTGCAAATTATTAAAGTTAGAATTGTATTTTACTGCAGGTTTTGTTCTTCATTCCAATGAATAAAGTTTTGAAAAAACTAGTTGTTATCTGTGAGGACAGACCATAGTGTATATATATATATATAACTAATCAAAACACATACTTTGTAAAATTAAAGTGTCTCTTTGCATAATATAATCTAATAAACACAACTTGTGAAAGAGCTACATGATGCAAACTCAACTTAGAAATACTTTTTGTACACCACAAAATTAGTCGCTATTAACTACTATATGTAACAATTCAACATTTTAAAATAATTATCTCTAATTTTTAATATTATATATTAATCCAATATTATAAAAGTTTGATTAATAGTGTTAAAAAATTGAATTATTATATAAAGTGACTGGTTATGACTGATT
This sequence comes from Aeschynomene evenia, assembly GCA_013621005.1. Taxonomy (NCBI): domain Eukaryota; kingdom Viridiplantae; phylum Streptophyta; class Magnoliopsida; order Fabales; family Fabaceae; genus Aeschynomene; species Aeschynomene evenia. The sequence continues at coordinate 5,758,122 of CM024265.1, read as the reverse complement.
TTATGGTGTATATATAGTATTACCCAATTCAACTAGACCAAGTGAAATCATATGAAGTTTGCAGTCCAAATAATTTAGTAATCATTCACTGATGGACAGAAAACAAAAAAAAATAAAAAAGTCACCATTCAAACAGATTCCATCAAACTGGATTATAAAAACCAAAACTAATTCCAGGGGTCAACTTAGCTTTTTCCTTCCTCAAACATCATATATATGTTCTTGTGTTTGGTTTATTTTTATGAAAGACAGTTAAGTATATCTTTTTGTAGACCCAAAGAAGATCATCATCCACATGTTTTTGTTCTAAAGACTACAGCAAAAACCAGAGCTGGCATTGGAAAAAGGAGCAATTCCTTTTTCCTTGTCTCATGGAGACTGTCTAACCAAATTATTCTCTATATATCTCTCTCTCACACACACTAATGAACTAACAAGGAAACTCAAAATCAGAGAACAGATCAGAATTCCAACCCATCCATTAAATGCTGCTTCACCTTGTTATCTTCCAAATCCATTTCAACATTATGTATTCACTTGCCAACTGGTTCTGTCATTAGACTTTCATTGTTATTTTTTTCCCCCATTAAAATCAAATCACATGTATCTCTATACCTAAAAGCCAATCATGTTTAAGTCGAGAAGGATCAGAAGGGTAACAAAATTCTCCATTTTTAAGTCTTAAAGTAGCTGCATACTTAGTCTTGAGTGCAAGACCTCAAACTAATCCCACTGATTTATGCTCTTGTTGCTAAACTTTCATTGTTGTTTTTGCTTGAACCATCACTATCCAAACCCTATTACCAGCAGGGATCGACTGATCCAATTCCGGGTGCATATCTGCCCCTCCCAACACAGTTTTTTCATTATCTTTGTGGACTCGAACTCAAGACCCAAAGGGATCTAGGGGAACCTTACACTGCTAGACCAATGCAGTGTTGGTTAGTAAACTTTTATTGTTGTTTGAATTGCCATAATAATTTGAGTAATATTATATTATACTTAATTATAGGATAGAACTAGGCAATGAAATATTTGTAAAGCCTTTCATATATCGTTACACAATGAATTATAAATTATAACTGAAAAAAATCTCTAAGATAAAATTACCTGCAAAATATGCAGTAAAGACAATTATACAGCCATTGCATTTTTTTTTCCAAAAAATGCTTTTTATGTTGCTGTACTTGAATCCTTCAACTTAAGTACTTGTTGCTAAACTATCAAATATTTTGGCGTTTCCTAGTTGAAACCTCTCTAATAAATTTTAACATTTGACTTATTTAGAAGAGATGGAACAAATAAGAAATAAAGGAATCATAGTCATGAAAAATGCTCAAGTGCCACACACTGAGTGCAGTGCTTAATCTCACCATAATAAGCTACAAGATGAAAACACAGTTGATGATTACATCTGCATGCATTATTTACACAGCACTTCAGATTCTTAAAATTTTTTAGTTTGCGAGCAACAGCATGGAATTACTACAGCTACAAAAGCTAGGAACAACTTGCAAACTCAGTGCGGCATCGTTGCTACTAACAAAGGCAGGGCTAATGATGAACCTACTTGCTAACTCAGTTTGACAGAACCAAACACAAGGTTAGTAGTATCTTCTGCAAGATAGGGTTCTGAGGACTGAATGATATTATGTTCATTCTTGAACAAAAAGGCTGAAATGCCATTTCAAAAATCAAAATAGAATGATAAAAGAAAAATACATGCTACATGGTTTTAAATATAAACAAGGATTTTTAACCAAGAACTAGAAGCAAGTGTTGACCTTGCCATAGAAAAGGTTGTTCGCTCTTTTCGAATTGTCACTGTGCAACTGAACAAGGAATTACTGCCTGCGGTAACCTGCATAAGTCCACAACAAAACATCAAGTTAATTATAAGAAAAGACTGCAGAAGTAAACACCATGCTTTGAAACAAACATGTAACCGTGTATCAGGCATTATAACAATTGTCTTCCTCCCTTGACGCAAAGAATGAATACAAATTTCTTTTAACTTACAGATAAGTTTTAATGTAAGGACCCGGCGTCTGAAACATGGATGAGTAAGTTTTGTAAAGACGTATGCAGTAAAGATATTTATTGCAAATCCATTCTCCTTTATAGGGTTGTTGGCCCCAAGGAAATTGACAAAGACAAAGACAAAGCACTATGATCATGTGATAGAGGAAGGTGAACTATGAAAATTATGAGCAGACAAGGGAACCATGCACACTTGAAACTAAAATTACATGGACATGGATCAGTATACAAATTTACTGAAGACAACTACAGCAAATAACAAAATATTAAGAAACTTACGGAGCTTCCAAACGTGACTTCTTATTAGCCTTCTTCTTATTCTTCCGCCTCTTTTTTGAACTGGAAGCATTAGCAATATCCTGTAGGCCGTGTTCTGAACCTCCTGGTTGGAGAGAGATGTTTGGAAGCTGGGTGGCTTCTGCAGCATGAACATGTACAGGCATTTGAAGTTCCTGACATGCAGAAGTAGAGATGTTTGGCAGTTTGGTGGCTTCAGGGTCTGGTATGTGTACAGGCATTTCATGTTCCTGAGTTGCAAAAGGTATTACAGAAGTCGCAGGAAGTTCAAGTATTGCTACATCATTATTGAAAGCTACAAGACTTTGAACTTCCTTATCTTTATGATCCGGCAAACTAGAGGCATGCCCTGTACTTGCTATGGCTGATACAGTGTTAGCATCAGTAGAGTGGGATTTGTTTGGTTGAGCTGAGGCATACATTTTAGATTTTGACTTTATTATCTCGCAAAGTGTTCCAGGGGTAGAATCACCTGCTTTATATAGGCATTCAACTTTGATTAGCCACTGCTCAGCAAAATAAAAATTATAAAAAAATGCATAAAAATATGCATAACAGACAAACAAGACGATACCTAGAATTGAACGAATAGCAGCACGTGCTGCTAACTGCTCCGCCTCTTTTTTGTTTCTAGCAGTATCACCAGTGTATTTTGTACCATTGAAAACAATATAAGATTGGAAATGAGGAAGCAACCCTTCAAGCTGAATAGTGTCATAAGTAGGTCTTTCCACACTCAGCTTAGTAGCAAATTCATTCAAGATAGACTTGGAAAGAAACAAAGTACTCTGGAAGATAATCACAAGAAATCACTGAGAATTCTACAAAGAAATATAAATATATTAATGAAAATGTATGACCGAGCTAACATGAATCAGCAGCACTAGCAATGATGCTATTTCACCACCATCTTGTTTCTCTGTAGGAAATAATAACTTAATCATGACATCAAGACTCAAGAGTGATGATACATCTTCCTAATAATCCTCCATTCCTCCTAATTACTAAATAATGAAAAATATTAAATGCTTTTAATACAATGAAAACAAAAAAAAAATCAATATTTTCTATGTTAAGTCACTTGGAGAATAGTTAGGAGGAAATTTTAGGAGTATATAATATGTGGATGACATGATTGAATCAACCAGATCTGAATGCAATGCAAAACAAGCCAAAGAATGTATAATAGAATAAAGTCTCTAAACTTGAAGAGTTTATGATTAACATGCACATCAAGCTGGATTAAATGTCACTAGCAAATACTCAAGAGAGAACACGGTACAACAGGAAGTCGGGTAACATGACTAAGCAATCTATTTTGGCCTGATTTTAGTTAACAGTTCACAAAATTGATATTAAAAATTACATTGCATCATACCTCATAAACAAGAGGGTATTCTTCATCTTTAATTCTTTTCATAAGGTTCTCCAAAGCAAGCCTGGCAACATCCTGTTCGGCAGCTTTTCGTTGAGAGAAAGTATTCGGGGAAGTGTAGCTCATCTCATCCACCCACACTGTTGACCTAAACCTTGGAGCATGTGGAAGTCCCTCATTGCTAGTTTGATACACGGGAAGAGCCATGCTTGACCTCAGAGCGAATTCTTGTAGACGATTTTTGTGCATCAAGCGTTCTGTCAAACCTGATAAAATCAATCTACAAATTAGAGAGCAAACAAAAATTATCGCAATAAGTAGCCAAAAAAAGCCTCACAATAAAAGCATGTAACTGTAGTAAACACAGTAGACTACAACAGAGCACTGAACAGTTCAGATCTTAGAATCACATGATGCTGTTGGAAGTTTGAAATGTTTTGGGCTTCCCCGAATATCTCAGCATCAAAGAAGTTAGATTTCAAAGACACCCTCCAAAAAGTTAGATACCAGCTGTTTTGGAGAGAAGGTTCATGCTCACAATGAGACATCATCAGAGAGATTGGAAGTTGAAGGAGAAGAGATGGAAAGAGGGATCTGAGAGGTGTTCTAAGAGCTAGGGTTCCTAAAACAGTCTTTGCCAATCTAAATGTTTCCTGGATGGGTTCATGATCTGATACTCCAATCTAATTCAGTTACCTTGAATTTCACAAATCTCAGAAAAAGCGATCATTCACAAATTTCAGAAAAAAAAACCATCATTCACAGTTTGGTTTGGTTTTGAACCACGGTTTGTTTTGTTTGTATCTCAAATTCATCCAATAACCTCCCAATGCTTAACAGCCTTAACTTCATACATTCAAAACTATTGTCCAACAGTAATATAAACTTCAAATAACAGAAATTATAAAAATGTAAGTAATAATATATGATTCAGTCACAGATTCTCACACCGACCAAACAGCAACAGCAAATTGCCCTTGTACACTCAAAATAATCCAGCACTAGATAAGCAAGATATGGGTCATCTTAAAATCCAAGATAACATCATACATTCATTTCTGTGGGGCTCTAGGCCTAAGCAAAACTCAAGATATTATTCATACTTTGCCAGAAAAATTATCTTGACATATGGTAGGTCATTCACAATCACAGCTTCAATTTTCTCAGGTTTTTCCAAAGCCCTAGGACACACCCCAACTCCTACTAAAATACCAAACAAGCCATATCCCACAAATTTCAAAGGAAAATGATGTTTTGCAAACTGCATTTGGGGCATGGTAAGCTAGGGATTCATTCACGGGATTCCATCAAATTTCTCAGATGATATATAAGCCTAGAGAATGGAAATACCTACTTCCAAAAGAATAAAAAATAACCTACAACATTAAAAAGGAAAAAAAAAAACTAAAAAAATTAAAAGCACTTCAGGTTTCAGACACGGCTACTAACTGCTAGGCCAATTCATAAATTCCTCAAAAACCCACCAACAAAAAGATTGAAACTTTTCTTAGTTTATGAGGAAATAAGAAAAATGAGAGAAAAGGGGTGGGTAGGACTTACGAGCTGGAGCAGGAGGTGGAACAGAGGAGGTGGATGCATGTGTGAATTGGATCTGAGGAAAATTCATGGCGAAACCGTCCACCTTGACCTGCAAGGGCTCCATCAGCGCCTCACTGTCACTGACTGTACCAAGTGACGCGAGAGAGAGAGAGATAACTGCAAGCAACAGTCAGACACAGATTGAGTAATTTCGAAAGAAGGTAGGGTTTTATGACCGAAAGAATTTTATGATGCAATCTATATATAAAAACCAGTACGATTACTTTTTTTTTACATAGTTTAAGGGCACTTGTTAGCATGACATGCTCTGAGATAAAGCTAGAAAAATTAGGGTTTTAAGCTTTTAATTTTTTTAAATATTTAAAAAAAATTCAAAAGTGGTAAGACAATATTCATCATTATAACTTATGAGTTGATCAACATTAATATTTGGGAAAAAAATAGTCTACCTTCGTGGATGTTTGGGTCATTGCAATTTAGCCCCTGAACTTTCAAAACGGGCAATACGATTTCCTGTATGTTTTAAAACGTGCATTCTGTCTCATCTGTCACAACTCCGTCCATATTTCTGTTAAATAAGTGCATGCAGAGCACATGTCATTTATTAAATGACTAAAATATCCTTTTTTTACAGGGGAAAAAAGCACTTTACCTCCTAAATTACCCTTTTTTTACGGGGAAAAACATACTGTGTGCTTTTTCCCCCCGTAAAAATTGGTATTTTAGTCATTTAATAAATGACATGTGCACTGCATGTGCTTATTTAACGGAAAAAAGGATGGAGTTGTGACGGATGGGGCAGAATGCACGTTTTAAAACATACAGGGAATCATATTGCCCGTTTTGAAAGTTCAGAGGCTAAATTATAATGACCCAACCATCCAGGGAGGTAAAATATTTTTTCCCTTAATATTTAAAGTATGTGTTGTATATTAATCCCTGTATATACATATTTTTTTTTCACTTTACTAAATTATTTATTTATTTCTCTTTGTTTTACACAAATCATAAAACGTCATTTATATATCTTCTTTGTAATTTCTATAAGTTCTATGTATAATTTTTCATTTCTTCTTTAGTTCTTCTCATCTATTATCATAAATCCTCTTTAGCCCTCTTCCATCTCTTCTCATTTTTGTGCTAAACTCGAATTGTGCAGATTGTTGCTTAGTCTTATAGTGACAAGTGATATAAAACTTTCTCTTATTTTGATATGATAAGTTATAAGTATTATTTATTTATTTTTCTCTCGTTCTAACTTATTCTGTTGTTCTAAAATATTCCGGAAAGAAGATTTTTAAAACAAAAAATTAATAAAATCTTATCTAAAATCCATAATGTTTCACCAAAGATTAAGTGGACTAGTTACATTATCAATTGAAAAAGATTTTTTTAATGAAATCAATTACAATATAATTTAATAATGATTATGCATTTTAAAAATAAGAAAGATAAAATTTAAATAAAAATATAATAAATTCAATATAGTTTTATAAATTTGATTTAAAACGCCTCAATTTATAGTTGACTTTAGGCCTTTAAAAATGTTGGGCTGCCACAACTTTTTAGCTACAATTTTTTTTAATTTAATTTAGGAAATGATTTTCTTTTTTTGCAAGTTAATTTAGGAAAGAGTAATGTTACATGTATATCATTAAATCAGTCACTATTAATCACTATATGCAATAATTTAATATTTTAAAATTATTAATCCAACTTTTAAAACTAATAGACTAATGTATAATATTAATAGTTTAAAAAAGTAGGATTATTGTATGTAGTGACTGGTGGTGATTAATTTTTTTAGTGTACATAAATCATTTCTTTTTATGAAATGTTTGGTTGCATGAGAATAAATTTTTCTTAATTGAGGTTTATACATAAAATTATGTAGGAAATTCAATTAAGAAAAAATTTAACCTCAATTTTATCTTTCAATTAAATACATCAGTAAATTACATAGCTTTTTCTTATAATTTTGGCAAATTTTATCTTTCCGACTGACACTAACTTCCATATATAAATTATTTTAGGGGAGGTTAGTGTAATTCTTGGTAGTATAATAATTTTATAAATTTAGAATTTTATGAGTAATTTTTATAAATAAAGGGAAGATAGATTGAACTTAATCCAAGAAAATAGTATTAAATTTACATTTACCTATGTTGTGTATGTGTAAAAAGTACATGCTTTTTTTCTTTCTTTATTTTTTCTAAATAATATTAATGATTTTGTTAATAAGTATCCTAAATCATAATTTAATTGAAGGAAAAATAACTTTATGCCACTCATTTATTGCATTTGTACAATTTAGACCCTCACTTTTTTAAAATGTAAAAATTGTTACCCTTTGTGTTTTAATAAGTGCAATTTATCCAATTTGATAAATTCTCATCCAAACATTTGTTAAATAATAATCATGTGTCTCTTAAACCTCTTGCAAAATATCAAAATACTCTTTATTTTATTTCAATTTACAAACTCTTTGTTATAAGGGGAGAGGGGACGAATGCAATTCACAAGCGACGGTGAGAAATTGCAAGTAGCAACCTTCCTGTGAAGGAGGGACAGTGAGACCGACAATGGCGTGAGCTTAGAATAAGGGATGTGTGGGTAGGTGTGGGGTAAGTCATACGTGAGTGGAGTATCCAAGGGTTTATAAATTGAAATAAAATAAAAGAATTATTTGGTAACTTCTAGAATGTCATGTGAAGGGCAATGTTCGTTTAACAGAGGTTTGGATGAGAAATTAACTACTTGAGTAAATTTCACAATTAAAATGTAGAGGTATGGATCTGCATATTTTTAAAAATGAGAGCCTAAATTGCACATGAAAGAACTTGTGACGTGAGAAGGGGTTGAATCACGCCCACTTAAAACTAATTACCTCAAAAACTTGCAAGTTGATCAAGCTATAAGTTTGTCTTGTTAATATAGTGCACCGGATTAGTGAACCTTGTAAGGTTATATTTCGAATAGCTTAGACTTAGGTGTAAAACTTGCTTATCTTATGTGCGTTTTGAGCTAGTTGATTAAATCTAGTAAACTAGTATGTGAGCTTTGGCTCTAGATGACTAAGTTAGGTTGCTTTAAAATAAGTTAAGTGTGAGTGTGTGTTATGTGATATGTGATTTTGCTAAGTAAAAGAGCAAGATAGAGAGAGTGTACACAGTAAGTTTTGATACTGGTTACTTCAGTCCTCAAGATTTACTTAGATGTTTACTAATCATCACTTCAACAACTAGAAGGATTTCTGTCATGCCACTAGGACTTCTCTTTGCCTTCACACACTGAAGGTCTTTCTACCATGACTTGAACCCTCAAGGACTTTCTGTCTTCACAACTAGAAGGACTTGTACAAACATTGAATTGAAGTGATTCATGAGGTTCTAACAATCAAATAAGAACGTAGATGGAATTAAGTTTTGCTCTTATTTGTTCTTCTACGCTTAGTTTGCAAATACAATGATATTCAAAAAGTTCTATGCTAAGACCTTACAATCTACCCTTTTTTATCTTAAAATATATGAATTTGAGTACAATAAGTTGTTAGAATTTTTGACAGAGTTTCGACTTTTTTTTTCTTGGTTCTTCTTGATGTTCTTGTTGTAATACCTGAATAATTAATCCTCCATGTTATAGTCATTTCGGACTAATTATTTGAGTGTCACTCTTGAACATCACAACATATGTTAACTTTTAAAAATATATTAGATTGAAAATATGTGAGAATTTGTTTCTAAAGTATAATAAGCGGAAATTAGGGGCATGCGTCATACATATAAGTGTTGTAATACAATTATGCATATTGATTACATGATAAAATACATGCAACTCCCTAGTTCTAGGCTTACATTTCAATATAATACGAATAATCTCTCACATCACATCATCACAAGTATCAATAATAATAATAATAATATGAAACAGCAACATAAATATCCTCGGTTAGCAAAAGTCTGGTCTCGTACCTAAACAAAGAGGAAAACTAAATAAACTATAGAGGCTCTACTCGCATCCATCTTCACATCCACCTGGAGTCTCCAAGTCCAAGCTTGCATGATCATCTAAAAAGATCCACAAAATGTATGAGTAGTGAAATGTTACTCACTAGGGGCACCTCAGGTTTATTGTAAAAAATGTGTAGCATACCAAGTTGAATTCGATTATTAGTTCGAAAATGATGTATCCCGAAGCGACCTTAACTTAGGGCATTTTTCTCATTTTATTAATATATATATATATATATATATATATATATATATATAAAAGCTCATACATTGTGTCGTGATTAAAATCTTAATTTGTCTGCCACCACCCCTATGAAACCTTTATCTCATCTCCACTACAAACTCCTCAACAAAACCTAAGTTTAATACTCCCTCCATTCCAAAATATTAGTCGTTTTAGGGAGAAAAAAAATTCCACAATGATTGTCGTTTTCAACTTTCAATGACAATTTAATTTTTTCATACCTATTATACCCTTGTATCATTTCTCTTTCTTTCTTGAATATTACTCCAAGGGACCACTGATCATATTTCTTTCTCATTAATGCTTTAGGGTAGTTTAGTCATTTTAATATATCATTTTATAAAATTAAGAATATTTATTGAATTTCTTAATCTACGTGTAAAAACCTTAAAAGACTAATATTTTGAAATGGAGAGAGTAAAGAGGAGTGGATCTTCTTATTTTACTATTTGACATAATATTATCATCTTAAATTTTTATAATTAATTTGATCAACTTTTTATCTCATCAACTACTTTTCAATATAATCAAATGTATAATTCAAATTTGATCCTCTAAAGTTAAAAAATAACATTAGAGGACATTAATAAAGTTTCAAACTAATTTTTTAATTAAAAATCTTTGTATAATATAGGAAATCGATTATAATTGTTTTAATTTAAAAGAATCTAATTAAAAATTAAATAAAGTTATAGAAATATTTACTATCCAATTATCAGAATTTTCAAATTAAACACCATTCAATTAAAAAAAATACCATTATTTTTTTCATTTTTTATGTTTCAATTCTTAACATTTTCTTTTTCATTTTTTAAATTATCTTCCAAGTTTCAGAAACAACCACTCCCGTCTAGGTTTTTTTCACTCTCTTCCTCCATTTGCAGAACCACCAACCCGCAATCGGAACCCACCGCCGCCACCATGGCCACAACCACCCGAAAGAGACCATACCCATACGCCGACGACCGCCGTTCCCCTCCACCGCCATCAACCTCAGACCCCCATACCCAAAACCCTCCATCCTCTTCATTCCCCTCCTACCTCGACGCCCCTTCCCTCTCCCCAACCGTCAAATCCCTCTGCCACATCATCGCTACCACCCCTTCCCACTCCGTCGAGCAAGCCCTCCACAACTCCTCCCTCTCCATCGCCCGCTCCGACGTCGAGCAGGTCCTCAAGCTCTCATACTCCTTCCCCGGCCAAGCTGTCAAGTTTTTCCGATGGTCCGGCCACCACCTCTCCGATGACCACTCCCCTTACTCGTGGAACCTCGTCGTCGACATCCTCGGCAAGAACCGCTTCTTCGACGCCATGTGGGATGCAATCAAGTCCATGAAGAAGGAAGGTCTTCTCTCCCTCGCCACATTCGCATCAGTCTTCAGCAGCTACGTCGCCGCCGGAAGGATCCGCGACGCCGTCATGACCTTCGAGGTCATGGGCAACTACGGCTGCGTAAACGACGTCTTAGCGCTGAACTCTCTCCTCTCCGCCGTTTGCCGCGACGGCAGAACCCTTGACGCCAACGAGTTCTTGCAGGTTGGTAGCTAGAAATAAAAAGTAGCTTTGTATCTCTTTGATTGATTTAGGCTTATTTGTTCATTTTAAGTTTAATTTTGATACATTATAAGTATAGATTATAGAAGTGTCAAAACCTTTTATCTGCATGATTTTAAGTAATTGTTAGAAGAGTCAACTATAATGGTTAATTGATCAGTTCATGATTGATTGAGTGTGTGTGTGTGCATAGAAATTGAATCCATATGATTTTGGGTTTAATTTTGGTATAGTGATTGAGTAAATTCTCTTGTCCTCTGCCATGGATGGTTTACACAGGCTGCAAAGAAGCTGGTTCGCCCCGACGCAGATACCTACGCAATTCTGATGGAAGGGTGGGAGAGGGAAGGGAAAGTGAACAATGCTAAGGAGACTTTCGCGGAGATGGTGATTGAGATTGGTTGGGACCCTGCCAATGTTTCTGCTTATGATTCTCTCTTGTGTACTTTGATTAAAGGGGAAGATGGTGTTAGAGAAGCTGTTAAGTTCTTCGATTCGATGAGGGATCGTAGGTGTTACCCTGGGATTAGGTTTTTCAATGTTGCCTTGGAAGAGTGTGTGAAGAATCATGACCTTAGGACTGCTGAGTTTTTCTGGGAGGTGATGTTGGGGAAGGTTGGGTTGAAGTCTACTACTCAGATGTATAATTCCATGATTGCTTTGTATTGTTATCACAATGATACCGATGTTGCGAGGAGGTTAATGGATGAAATGGTTTATGAAGGGGCTTTCCCTGATATGTTTACTTATAACTTACTGTTTAGGTTCTTGATCAAGGGGAGGAAGTTGAGGGAAGCCGGGGTGGTGTTCGCAGAGATGGTGAAGAATGAGTGTGTGCCGGATAAGCCTAACTGTGATGCGGCGGTTAGGGTTTATGTCGATTGTGGGGATGCTTTTATGGCCATGAAGGTTTGGAAATGCATGGTGGAGAATTACCAGGAGGACTTGGAGGATACCGCGAATTTGCTTGTTGTGGGGCTTCGCGAACTGAATAGGCTCCCGGAAGCTGTTAAGTATGCAGAGGATATGATTGCAAGGAGAATCAAGTTAACCTCTTCCACATTGTCTAAGCTGAAACAGACCCTCGTCAAAGAGAGAAAAGAGTTTGTGTATGAAGAACTTTTGAGAAAGTGGAAATCTCATTAAGTAGGTTGTACTTTTTGCTGAAATCGCATATCTTAATATCAGAGCTTGATTGGAGCTTTTTTGTTCTCCTCTGATGTGTGTGTGTATGTATGTACAGACTTGCAGTAGAAGAAAAAAAAAATCAGTAATTTAACAAAGATTCTGCAGAACATTGAAAAGGTGTTGTTTGGTTTCCGTTTTCATTTCTATTTTATCTGTTTTCAAATTTTTGTGAAGAAATTATTGAAAATAGAGAAAGAGTGATTTTATTGTTTTTTTCTATTTTCAGTATTTCCTTCATAAAATTTTGAAAACAGAGAAAACTGGAAATGAAAATAGAAAATGAAAATGGAAATCAAACAGCACCTGTTTTCTTCTGAATTGGATAATCATATGCTCCATTTGCATAGGGAGTTAAGTTACTTGAACACATGCTACAGGTGTTGGATTAGACCTTCATATGAGTTTTAGTAAACATTAATTATTTACCATATACTTGTAATATAAGAATTAAGAAGAAAATAAAAATAGCACTTGAATATATCAGATTTTATGGACTTGTGGTCTCTGTAATGCATGATTAAGGGATCTTAAATATTTGGATTAGGTGTAAAGTGAAAAGGTAAGAGATTATGCATCATTTGATCAAGAAAATGTATTGTGTGTAAATCGTTTTGTAGAGGATCACTGCAGAATACTTCAATCAGTCAAATGTGAGAATTGTAAATGGCTAAATGCAACTGCAAGAACATATTCATTAACATTACTGAAGAGTGGAATTTCTTCGCGTATTATATAAACAAAATTTTATTAATTATAAGATGATTTAGACCTATATGATTTAATAATGCAAATGATACTCCAGCCTCATCAAAGAGAGGTGAAGTGAGAATTAATTGAAAGAAAAAGTAACTAATTAGTGAAATATAAATATTTGAGGAACAACATTTTTTCAGTTAAAAAAGCTCATTTTAACATTTTTAACCTAAATAATATTATTAATCATGTATGTTTTTTTAGTGAGTTGAATAATTTAGGTTCAACCTTTTATTTTTGACTGTTTTAGCTAATACAATTTTGTATCCTCAGCAAAGTTCAATGAAATTAGACTCATATAATTTGATAATTTGTGAGTAAGACGATAGGAAAACTTAGACGTACAAATAGCCTTACAAACTATGAAGACATACCAAAAGGAAGAAAAAGAAGAAAAAAATATTGGATTGGGAAAAAAACCGTGAACGGCAGGATTCGAACCTGCGCGGGCAGAGCCCACATGATTTCTAGTCATGCCCGATAACCACTCCGGCACGTCCACCTGCTTGTTATCCTTTGTGTGATAAATTATTTTTTAAGAAAAAATTAATTATCATCGTCACTAATACTTTTTTTTCAATAATTGCATTAGTGATGATGATAATTAATGCTATAGCCTATATCTATTCTATTCTAAATATATTGAAAAAACTTTCTACTATGTACTATTTCATGATGAATTTTCTAAAAAGCTCCCATCCATCAAAATATTGAGGCAAAATCTTTTTAATTAAATCAGTAACAAGTTTGAAGTTCCGTTCATTAGAACTTGTATGATAAAAGCATATATATAAAAAATTACTTAGATAGATAAAATAGGATGTAATACAATAGAATAGGGAAATATAACTTAAAACCCAATAACTCATCCGGGCCATTTCATTATATTTTAAAATAACAGTATGTTTCCTTAGGATTGAATTTTCATTGTATAATTTTTATTTTTACACAATCATCTAATCATGTGTTATATGTCACGTCAGTCATAATTATGTTTTCTTTCTCTCACTACTTGAAAAGTCATAAAAACAAAACGTTTTAATTAGATGACAGTGTAAAATACATTTGCACTATCAGTGCATCAAAATTAAACTCATATATATATATATATATATGATAGAATTTAACATTTGTTCCATTCCATTCCACTTTATATTATTTCATCATTATTTGATTTCACTCACTATAGTATTCAAACATAATCCAAAGTAAATGAAAATTGGGATGTGCATGTACATCGAAGTTCACCACCATATAACCTATAACTAAAAAGAAAAGATTGGCAAAAAATAAGGCACCAATTAAGTTATGCTCCACGAAAATAATGCAATAATGCACATGAAAATCGCAAGCAATGAAACAAGTGAATATGAAATTAATCTATAAGAAGAGTAAGCACAAGCTACCTTTATGTAGAGTAATATACAAAGCCAGGATTAACTATGTATATAAAATTTGGATTTTACTGATAAGTGTTTTAAGGATAGTAATTAAGAGTGAAAATAATTATAGTAACAAGATGAACTTTTATATTTTGAATAATAATATATAATGTACAATGAAAAATTAGTCAATAATACAATAATAGTGTGCATCTCATCATATGATTGTAGCAGTGTATATCATATGTCAAATTTGAATTATTGAGTGACTTTCGAGTTCTTAAATGACATAAGGAGCTGTTTAATCTGATCTGGATCAATTTCTTCTACTAATACTTAACACTACACAACTACCTAAGCAGTAAGCACCCAAAAAACGAGAAATATGATACGCGTACATCATATTTTTATCCATCAAGCCTCTATCAGATATTATTCCAAGAGGGTGAGGGGATATGTGTAAGTTTTTTCGTTTTTATTTAAAATGGTGGACCCAAAATAATATAATATGATTGATGAATGGTTGACGAATCTATATATTGATGTACATGTAGTACTATTAAAAAAAAACACTGCACAACCACCAAATTATTTTTCGTTCATTTTTATTAAAAAAAAATCATGCACGATGTTCTTTTTGCGCCTGATACAATTTATAGGATCATATATCATATTGCATCAGATCAGGCCCACAATTAAATTTTAGTCAACGATTATAAGTAGTCAAATTGCCTATAAAATTTAATAGTTTTCATAATTTATAAAATATATTTAATGGTTAAATTTGTGATTTTAACATAAATAGGAGTGATTGGTTAAAAAATTATCATTTTTTTATTAATTTTTATTTTACTTTTTATTATGTTGATTCTCTCCATGAATTTCGCTTTTATTCAACTTATTTTTCGTCTACTTTGGTTCTCTCCACTAATCTCTCTTTTATAGTTAAAACTTAACAATTTATTTTTTTTAATAATTGACTTAATAAATAATTTAATTGATAGTTTAGTTATACACAATTTTTCAATATATAAAATATTAAAAAAATACAATGACATCAAGTAATATAATACTTATCCAATTATACAATTTTATATGAAATGAGTAATTAACGAAATTCAAAATTTAAAAGTTAACTGTAATTCAAAATTTAAAAATTAACTACAAATTATAACAAAATGGTATCAACTAAAGAAAGAGCATTTCAAAGTTTTATCAGGATTTTTTTAATTTAAATTTAAATTTAAAATACAATTTATCTTTTTTTTATCAAAACACTATTCAATTTTTAATGATGATTCGATCAGATGTAAGAGAATCTTATGTTAAATGATTAAACCACTATTTATATCATCCAAAGATTAGTTATTGCTTCTAAAAGTAAATATACTTAGTTCATAAGAAAATATGTGCATTATTAATATCAGGGAAATCCAATTTAGTTCAAAGTCAACACGTGTATTACAATTACAAATGAATATATATTATACTTATATTTTAATTATTTTTCTCATTAATTTAAATTAGTCATTATTAAGAGGTTAAATAATGTACTGATAATGTAGGCTAAGAGAAAGTAATATAGTATTAATTTTATAAATAGTCATTAACATAATAACACTTCTAAATTTGACATTATCATTTAATTTATTTAATAGTCTTGAATTAATTCACGTGTTGTAAATTTCAATTAATAGAAGCATTATGTTGTTTGCTCTAGTCATATTATCCTAGATTTTAAGAATTCTAAAATAATATATATTATCTCTCTCATAATCCTTCACAATCTTAACAAACTATCTAATACTAGTCTCTCATCTTATTTTGTGTAACAAACTCTACATATTTGAATTTAAAATTCAAATAAGTGATCAATTTTTGTATTATAAATAATAAACTTTTATTCTTTAATCAAGTTGTAGAAAAAAATTCACAATCAGTGACAATGAATCTAGAATCAATCAAACACGGAAGCATCATTTGCATCAATTTATTTCTTTTTAAAACTTATAAATCTATTTTTTTTCACAGCGACATATCAAATAGAACTAGGAGTCATTCTGAAAAAAAAAAAAAAAAACGTACGCAACAAGCAAGACAATTCTGAAATGAGTCTACATATCGTCAAAGTTTATTTTTTTATTTGTAACATTATTGTTTGCTATATGTTTAATTATTCAAATTTCAAAAAGATGAAGAAGAAATTTTTGCAACGTAACGTTACACATCTTGGCTTTCATTATCCAAAATTAAATTAATTCTTCTTTCAATTAATTTTTTTTTGCTTTTTACCATCTTCAAGACTTGAACAATTCTTCTATTTTATTTTTTAAGTCGAAAAATCACTTCTCCAATTCACGAAACATTATTTGTTTGTTTATTTGTCGCATTAATTGTTTAAGTTTTTATATACATGACCTAATTATATTGTCATTATAATATTGTAGCTTGAGTATATGTCGCAAACTAGCGACAATGTCCAATTGACCGTACAGAGAGAAATTGCAAAAATGAAGGAGGCTTTGATGCATTCAGTCACACCCGTATCAAATCACTCAATGCCTACCTCTTTGGATGAATTCGATAAAACTACCGTGAGATTTTAATTGTCATAGTACTTAAAAAAATTTCCTAATTACTTTTTAAATAAAAACTAGTGATTGATTATATGTAGGAATCGAAATGCACTTTGGCAGGAAGAACGCTTCCATTCAGTTATGATGAGGATGAAGAATGTGTAAACAAAACATTCCCTAGATGGATGACAAAGGTACATGTTACAAATATTTTTATTCTTTTATTAATTATAGTGTAACTTGGTTAAAATCAATTAAGAAAAGAAAAATGGTGAATTTTAATATACCAATTCATAGCATGTTATATATAGCTTGTTAGTGTAAATTTAGTTAATGTTTCAAGTTTCATCTTTTAAATTTTAATTCAAATACTAAATTCAAAAATAAAAAAATAACAAAGATTTTGTTTTGAAATTTTACAATATAATTTCAAGGTGAATTTTGAAGTCCGTATTGGAATGAATATAAATGAGAAAAAAGGGTAGTGGCAAATTATCTATACAATGTGAATGGTTCTCAAACGTAAGTATATTTATTTAATTATAAATTCATTTTATATTAAATATATTTTTATTCTTTTATCAATTTTATAGTGACACATGTTTTCATGCTTTATTTCAATATAAAGAGGAAATCATCAAACATCCTGTTATGAGTGGTAATAGAAAATTATTTCAAGCAATTATTCACAATATTTTGATAGATTCATATATAAGTATTTGATGTGAGGAATCCAAAATATCTTTTTTATTTTTACTCAAGGTAATTGTTTAAACTAACCTAAGTTAAAATTTTTTAATGGATTGAAATTTTATTTTGTTTGTAAGTGTTGAGCATGGTTTCATGTATGCTCACTCATGAAGAAAGAATTCTTCCCTCATGTCAAAAGATATGGTTTTTGCCTCCTACTATTTCAGTAAGTATAATTAACTTATTTATAACGTATTTGAAAATCAATTTTCAAATTACATTGGTTTTGAAATAATAAAGATTTTGTTTTGAAATTTAACAATGTAATTTGAAAATTTGTTTTCAAATACGTTATAAATAAGTTAATTATACTTACTGAAATAGTAGGAGGCAAAAACCACATCTTTTGAACGGAGGGATGAATTCTTTCTTGCATGCATGAAACCATAGTCAACACCTAAAATCAAAACAAAATAAAATTTCAATCCATAAAAAAACTTTAACTTAGGTTAGTTTAAACAATTACCTTAAGTGAAAAACAAAAAAAAAATTTGGATTTCTCACATCAAATACTTACATATGAATCTATCAAAATATTGGGAATAATTGCTTGGAATAATTTTCTATTAGCACTCATAACACAGGATGTTTGATGATTTCCTCTCTATATTAAAATAAAGCATGAAAACATGTGTCACTATAAAATTGATAAAAGAATAAAAATATATTTAATATAAAATAAATTTATAATTAAATAAATATACTTATGTTTTAGAACTATTCACATTGTATAGGTAATTTGTCACTGCCCATTCTTACTCATCTATATTCATTCCAATAGGGACTTCAAAATTTACCTTGAAATTATATTGTAAAATTTCAAAACAAAATCTTTGTTATTTTTTTTACTTCTGAATTTAGTATTTGAATTAAAATTTAAAAGATGAAACATGAACTAAATTTACACTAACAAGCTATATTTAACATGCTATGAATTGGTATATTAAAATTCATCATTTTTTCTTAATTGATTTTAATCAAGTTATGCTATAAATAATAAAAGAATAAAAGTATTTGTAACATGTACCCTTATCATCAATCTAAGGAATATTTTGTTTATACATTCTTCATCCTCATCATAACTGAATCAAAGTTTTCTTCCTGCCAAAGTGTGTTCTATTCCTTCATAATCAATCACTAGTTATTATTTAAAAAATAATTAGGAAAAAAGTTTTAAGTACTATGATAATTAAAATCTCATGGTAGTTTTATCGAATTCGACCAAAGGGTAGGCATTGAGTGATTTGATATGAGTGTGACTGAATGCATCAAAACTTCCTTCATTTTTGTGATTTCTCTCTGTACGGTCAATTGGACATTGCCGCTAATTTGCGACAATATATTATTTCTCTCTGGATTATTTTTCTCCGATTGATGTTTTTCATTAGATAAAGAATTATTTTTGTCAACCGATAAACTCAAACTACAATATTATAATGACAATATAATTAGGTTATGTATATATAAAAACTTAAACAATTAATGTGACAAATAAATAAACAAATAATGTTTCATGAATTGAAGAAGTGGTTTTTTGACATAAAAAATAAAATAGAAGAATTGTTCATGTCTTCAAGACGGTAAAAAGCAAAAAAAAATAATTGAAAGAATAATTAATTTAATTTTTGTTAATGAAAGTCAAGATGTGTAACGTTACAAAAAATTTTTGTTTATCTCTTTGAAATTTGAATAATCATATAGCAAACAATAATGTCACAAATAAAAAAAACAAACCTTGATGATATATAGACCATTTCAGCATTGTCTTACTTGTTGCATACGTTTCTTTTTGCATTATGAGAGATTGTGAAGGATTATGAGAGAAATAATATATATTAATTATTTTAGAATTCCTAAAATCTAGGGATAATATGACTAGAGCAAACAACATAATGTTTCTATTAATTGAAATTTACAATACGTGAATTAATTCAAGAGTATTAAATAAATTAATAGAACACTTGTTAATGGATCGATGAAGTTATTGTAAATGGAATAACTTTCAGATTCGTGAAAAGCTAGCTCCACCCCCACATGCATTAATTCCCACATGGATCATATATAATTTTGGGTCATTCTCCAATACAGACATCCTTTTTTTCTATGGTGCAGAAATGTGGTGGTACTATTTCAGCCACATATGTATTTTTGAAAAATTATAAAATATAAAAGTGAAAAAATATAGAAAGAGAAAATGTTGGGATTTCTTGCTCAGTCTTCGATTCCTTTCTCTTTATCACCGGTGTTCCATCTTCACCTGCCCTGCACCATTTAATTTGGTACATATAAATGTGACGTTCTATATTGTTCCTTTTCTTGAAGTCAGAGAAAAGTATTGTAGGAAAAAATAAGTCTCAAATATATTTTCTTCTTTGTGCAGTTTTAATATGAAAGATACTTGAATCTACATAACAAACTTATTAGAAAATGAGCTCTGAAACTTTAGTTGATTACTTAGAGATCATATTTCATATTTGCTCTGTTTTCCAGTACGTAGCTTGTCAAATGTAAGAAAATCTTTGGTTTTAATTTTTGTCCTATATAATATTTTAAGAGAATTATCTAGTATTTATAGTCATTCTTGAATTTATCTGTCTTTTATTTAGTATGTATACTTGATTAATTAACTATTTAGATCATTTTTAATCTTTTAAAAAATTTTCTCTACTTATAAAATGCAGAATCTTGAGTGAGAAAGTGTCAAGCATCTCATTTTCACCCATGGCTCCACAACTAGAGTTAAATTTGGTGCTAGGTGGAAGCATTTCTCCAAGTAGCACAATCTCAAAAAACTAGTTAATAATGTCACTTCCAGATTACAATCCTCTGTTCTAAGGTTAATCCATGTTGGTATTGAACTAACAAATATCTTTTTGTTTATTTTGCTGCTAGTGTCCTGTCTAGATTTGCATATTACTCATTACGTTTATACTTTATTATGCTTTCTGCAATTTGTTCCCCTTCTAAATTATGGGTCTATTATTGTTTTGTTTTAAACACCATAGCAACAGCCCGTCGAGCTTCTTCTTGAATCATAAACATAGAGAATGCAAACCCTCATTCCTTCATGACTTTAGCTATGGCATCCGAAACGCCAGCTGCAAAGCGCCGTGTTCGACTCCGCGTTCATATGAAGGGAAAGAGGACAATGTTTGTGAAGAACATCGGTGATAAAGAGGAAGAAATTGAACAGTGCTACTGAGCAAGAAATCCCTACCTCTTATCTTTCATTTACAATGTTTTGTTTATTGTAAGAGTATTTTGGACTTATTACTTAACTTATCATTTTTATATATTTTTTTACTTTTATATTTTATAACTTTTCAGAAATACATATGTGGTTGATATTATACCACCACATTCCTGCACCATACAGGAAAAAAATGATTTCTGTATGGGAGAATGCACCTATAATTTTTGTTTTAGTCCACTTTGCACGGACGTGAGGATTATGAGGGTAAATATTATTCTAACCTACGTGCAAAGAAACGCACCAAATCACATGGAAACAATTACCAAATAAGTAAAGATATAAATATTCTCTGCAACAAATATTAGAATCATGGTATGTTTGAATAATGAGTTGAAAATTTATTCTCATTTTAATCATGATCTATTTGTATAGCTATTTTCTTTTATAATTTCTTAATTAAGGAAAAATTATGTTTGAATATTTTATTTAACTGAAAGATATTTTTTAAGTTAATTTATATTGTTTAAATAGTTAAAAAGTAATTGCTTGTTGTTGTAAATTATTGATTTGAATAAAGAAAACAAAATAGAGACATTATCAATTAGGGTAAATTCGGTCAATTTTCCGAAATAATATCTAAATTTATGATTCAAATGTTCAACCTCTAGCTTTTAATTTTTCTTTAAAAAACAACTTAAATTCTTTCAAAGAAATTATAATCTAATAAACAAACTTTTGTTACCGAACAAGATTAAATTTACAGAAATTTTTCGTACACAGTAAAAAGTTAGTCAAAATAGCCAATAAATAATACATAATATATAATATGCACAATGTATATTATATATTATATATTATATATTATGCACAACATGTATGATATATTGAGCACAACACATATATAATATGATAACATTATCTTTCTTTATAATATGTGATATATGTTATACATAACATGAAAAAAATGTTATACACAATACATAATATATATTATGCACAACATATAATTAATATACGTTATGTACATTATATAATATATGGTATGCATATCATATTAATTATTTTGGCTGTTTTTTCTATACTCTTAAATTTATATAAAAAAGATTTTTCCTTAAAAAAATTTGTTTTGACGATACGCTTTCAAAACATGAGCTCTCCATCAAGATGCTCTAACGTCTAACTCGTAATTTAGTTTGCATTTTGTTAATTAGTACCTAAAGATATTGATTAAGTACTAAAAGTAACTTTTTGTGTTAACAAGTAAAGGCCATTTTTGTTTCTATTTTAAATTTTCACTTTTTAGAATTTTAAAAATTGAATAAATAAATTATAAGTCATCAGAAATGATTTTTTTTTTAACTTTCAACCAATTTCACCTAAAATGATATTTGATCTAATTAAAAAATATATACAAATGCATCATAACTGAAATGTTACTCTAGTATTATTATTAGGATTCCATTACATAATATTAGTGCTTCAACCATGTTTTTCCATGTTAAAGTATAAAAACATTCCTATATCATAGACTATAAACTTAAGTTTTGAAGAAATATTAATTTCGTAATATAGTATTGTTAGAGCTTTAATTTTTGGAATAACTACTAGTTTCATGTCACCTTAATAATAACACAAATTTGTATATTTAATTAACAAATAAACACTCTGATTATTATCTCTTCCAATCTACCAAAAATTTTGAAATCCCTAATCTATTAGGTTGTATTTATTTTTACTAACTCTGATATGGTGGCAGAATCACGTATTTAGTGAAAAAGTAACTTTATTCATTGTTTGATTTTGTGGTCACAATATGGAGAGACACAAAATCACTCTTACCCAATGAACAAATTTACTAAATTTGTGTTCACTCCAAAATTTTCACGAGTCAATGTAGGTTTATAATAATTTCTCCTTTTTTTTAACCTTTATAATTTCTAATTATTCCCAAATTGTTTAATTTTTTCTAACCTAATTTTTGTTTGGACTCAGTCTCTCCATCATCTCCATCTTCTTCGTGCACATTATGATTCTGTCTCTGAGATTTATCAAACATAAAATTGTGACTATAATGACTCTCTCACTAGAGCCATTAAAAATAAACGCAACCCTAATGCCCCACTCCATAATTTGAAAAGACCTTCAAATCCTGCAAAATATGCAAATTAAAGGTGCATATGTATTATGCTTAACCACTAATTTGTTTGTTGAAACATCTATAATTGATAGGTGAAAAATATTGTATGCTTAATTCTATTATTTAGCACACAATCACGTTATACTAATTGAGATTTCTTAATCTTAGGAAGGTTAAGGAAAATGAAACTTAACCGAACCTAAACTTTTGTTTACTTAATAAAATAAATATATAGGTGTTATGATTAAATAATTAATAAAATAAAAATGAACCAAAACAAGAGGAAAATCTGTATGGCGGCTTAATTTATGTGTAAAATGACAAATGCAAGACTTTATGCATAGTGATTAGTTAAACGTTCTATCCAAATAATTAGGATTTAGATCAACTGGGTGAAGTGTCAAATTTCGATGATTAGATGTATATAGTTGATGAATAATTGATAAACAAGCTAGACGTCAAAGACAACCCATGAAATTAATTAAGAGATGCATTATTATGTAAAATGATAATTCACGTACGTTTTGAGGGTGCGTTATGAATTGACGTCTTTAAATTAAATTAAACTCCATGCATATCATTTATCGAGTTAATATTACATGTTTTAACTTTTAGCTAATCTAATACGCAATGAATGGTAAATTATTATATAGTATACCCGCCCAATGGAGTTATTGAAAACATATATTTTTATTTGGTCTATGTTATAGATCCATAATAATTTTTAGGGTAAGCCCCTACATGGCTCCTGACAATTTTTGTGGTGGACAATATAGTCCTTGATATTGAGAAATTGACAAGTGAATCCCTTGTAATTTTAATTTTCGAACAACCGTTAGTCCATAATCAATTTCCGTTATTTCAAGGGACCAAGATGACTTATTTATTAATTGTTATGGACTAATAAAAGAAATTTAATAAAAATGAATCATATAAATTATGATATGAATATTAGCTCATATTCATTCTAATTATGTATTGATTTCAAGTTACATATAACTATTTATGTAAATATTAAATCTCTATTTCGATGTATTACTATCAAAAAGTAAATATGTTGGATAATTTTTCAATCGAAGAGGTAACAACATTTTATTACTTTGCTGTAGAAAATAATTACATGCATATAATAAAAAAAATCACTACTTAATAAACAACATTTTATTGACTCTATTATTAATCATATCTTTAAAAATATTGAATTAATATAATAATTCAATATTTTAAAATTATTAGGAGCAATATATATAATAGTTATATATATAATATATCGTTTATGAAAAGTTTTCCAGTAGTGGAAAGTTTGTTTTTTCTTGAGAAAAACAAAACAAAAGGAGGCATAGATAGATAGAGTTTTATTTATATATGTGAAGAGTTCAATTTTAATGGTATATAAAATGCTTCACAACATTCGTGTGCTTATCCTTATATAATATTCATAAGCGTAGGAGCATGGACTCATTGTATTCAAGAAAATTATTACAAGAAATAGAAAACGTATCCAAAGTTAGTACACGCATTCAACAAATTAAAGTTGAAAACGTATTCAAGAAAATTGTTTTATTTTATTCTTTTTGGTTGCCCAAGTAGTATTTTTAATACTTATATTATTATCCAAGCAGGGGCGAAATTAGAGATTTTCTTTAGGGTGATCAATAAGAATACACAAATGCTCGGGGAACAATAAATTAAAAAATCAATCAAAACAGCTAATAAAGCTCATTTAACATTTTATGGTTCAAATAATATTTTAATTATGAGTATATTTTTAATAGATTTGATGATTGTGGCCCAAATTCCTATTTGTTGGCGGTTTTGGTTAATTTTTTTTTGTACCCTCCTTAGCCATGCTCATAAGAATATAGTTAGACATTTTTATTGGTACTAATATTATAAAATGATTAGTAGGAGTATAAACATTTTTTACTAACTCTTCAATTTTCTTATAAATATATAGTATAGTGTATCATATAATTAGTTGTACATAAAAAAAAAATCATTAAAACATGAGAGACCAAAATAAATTTAAAAGAAACTAAATATATAATTTATTCATCATTTTTATAAATAAAACTAAAAATTTCATGAGAGTTGATCGCTCCCTCAGGCTTCGCCTCTGATGCCAAGCACATTCATAGTAATGTTTTAAATTAATGTAGTAGTTTATGAGAAATGTTTGACGTACAATAGAAATATGTTCAATTTGTATCCAACGTGTGTTATTCATGTTATATGATGTGTGTTATATGTATAACACACATCATGTAACATGAATAGCACACGTTGGATACAAGTTGTGTATTTCGGTTGTACGTCAAACATTATTGGTAGTTTATTCACTCTAATGATCATCTGTATAATTAAGGGCACCACACAACACATTTCGTGCAAGAATAAATTTCTTTCTTTACTTCTTAAGTTCTATTAAGTTAGAACAAATTTCATCAATTACCATTTACTCTAGTAGGAACTAGGAATGAAGTGATATTAGTTTTTCTATTGGAGCAATATCCAAATTGGATTAGTTGACTGGTGGAATAGCTAAAGCTAGTACCATTAAAAACAATAAAAATAACTAGAACAAATTTATAGAAAAAATAGAAAAATATATTTTCTCATAGTTATGGGATATATATATAAGTAATCTATAAAATACAAGTACACAATATGTCGTCAATGAATCATGAAAACCTAGTTGTAATTTGTATTATGAAACCTATCCGATAAGTGAAACTTAGTGATTGTAACCTAATTTTTCATATTAATTAATTTTTTATTATGTAAATAATATCATATATATATATATATATATATATATATATAACTAGTGTCTTTTATATAAGGGTGATGCTAAATGAACAATATAAAACCAGCCAATAAATGAGATTTTGGGCCATAATTACTCAACCCATTACAATCTCAATGATTATTTGGGCCAAAACTAAAGCCAAAATAGGCCTATTGACTGTATGAGCTAGTTTTTCATTGTCCACTTAGCCTTATTGTTTATATATTGATAGTTATTATTATTTAAAGTTGGTCTTCATAAGAGTCCAATTTAGACATTCATGGTAGGGTTCTATTTCGGGTATACCGACACTTGTGTTGTGTCACACGTGTGAGGCTACAACTAGCTAGGGGAATGCCATGGTGATGGGCTCCTACTCTTTCTATGTTTGCTTGCATTATTTCAGTACTATTTAATTTGTTGTATAATAGAAATACATTTAATTCATATTTAATATGTGTTATATATTATACGTAACATGTTATACATATAGTAAACATTATATGTACATAAATGCTTGGGAAACAATATTTTTTCAGCCAAAACAACTAATAAAGTCTATTTTAACACTTTTGGCCCAAATAACATTATTAACCATGTGTATTTTTTTTAATGAGCTGAGTGATTTAGATCCAATTTTCTATTGTTGGTTTGACCGATTCTTTTTTATACCTCTATCAATCCTCTTATATGTAATATATAACACAAATTAAATATTAATTGAATCTATTTCTACTTCATAACAAATATTATTATCCTTCTTTGACTCCTCTCCTCTCTCTAAACTCTCAAGTTGATGGCTCACAGTCACCTTCACAATCACATATTCACATCACCTTAGTTTATGACTTAAGGTCTTCTTATAGTACACTATATTGCGCACGTAATGACAAATATCCACTCATATAATGTAGATCGATGGAAAAAATAAATATTAATTATATGTTCCAAAATTATCTCATTCTCATAGTGATCTAGATTTTTAACAGCACTATTTATTGTACAACAAAAATACATTCAATTATATGTTATATATTATACTTAACGTGTGTCATATATAACATGTTATACATATAAAACACATTATGTATGATATATAACACATATTAGATACTATTTGAATATATTTATATTGTACAACAAATATTATATTATTATTGATTAATTAATTTACCATGCTATTACTAACACATACAATTTCATTAACAATTTTGATGGACGGAAAAAGGGTTTTTTCCCCCCTCAAATTTCAACACTCTCTTTCGAGTATATCTTTTTATTTTTAAATTGCTTTTAGAGGATCTTTCATCAATGATCAACCAGTTAAGAATAATCGTTATAATTTCCGCTTTGTTGATGATTAAGGCAAAAAGAAAAGGAAGTGATAGTTTATCCAAAAAAGAAAAAGAAGTGATCGATACTAGTCTATATGATCTCAATTGTATTCACCAAATCACTTTAATTTGCTTATAACGTGTCAATTGATAGGAAAATCGTATTATTTTGTACTTTTCATCATATCTAAAGTATTGTCTCATTAAGATAATCATGCAAATAAATTAAACTCAACTAATCTCCATCAACAAATAATTTGCATCCCATTGCCGAATTCAACATGATTGTATATCCTTCTATCATTAACTCAGAAATAAAGGGACACTTTTCAATCTGCAATTTTCATATAAAAAATAATAGTTATTGTGTTTCAAATTTACTAACGATATAACAAGATTTTAATTATAGGATACTACATATGATGTGATAAGATAATAAGTTAAGAGAGAAATAACATCAAATTCAATAATAATAAAATGAATATTTTAAAAAAGATACATACTCTTATTTGTTTGAAATGATATTTTTATTTGCTTTAACATGATGAACTGTGGTCACGAATTATTTATAAACTAATGGCTAAAAAGTGTAAATATTTAGAGCTAAAATATCTGTGTAATGTAGAGCATATATATATATATATATATACTTCTCCCTTTTATGAAAGTGAAGTATTCATTCTTACTCTAATAAGTAATGTTATATTAATATCTATAAAATGAATGTTTATAAATATTTATTTAAATTTAAGAGTAGAGAATAAAATAAATAATATATAAATAAAAATTTTATAAAAATTAAAGATGATAGATTATGTATGTTAAAATAATTTTATTGACGTAATAAATCAAGTTGCGTGCAAAAGCCACAAATATGGGAGCATATTATATAACTCATATGAGATCCACACAAGAGTAGAAAACTAAAAAAACATTTTTTTAATTTTTTATTAAATCCCTCACAATAAAAAATAAGAAAATGGGGTTTTGGTGAGTGAAGTTTGGGCACACAGAAAGAACAAAGCTAGCAAAGGTGTGCTGTCAAGAGTGGTTGTTGGGGAATGTGAGCCGTTGGATGGTCACAAAAACTGCTAAAGACAGTGCACAGTGACATATCTTAATGGCCATTGATTTTCTATCTTTTGCTTACCTTGTTCCAAATTTTATTAAAAGAACCCAAAGAATCTTTGTCCTAATAGTAGAATTCTTATTTTATTATTGCATACCACGTTGTGCTATTTATTGTCTCATTCCCATTTAGCAAATATTATCACTAATCAAGTTTCCTACCTAAACTCAAAATTAAAAAATGAATTGGGGAGTGTGATTGAACGATATGAGTTTATTCTCTCTTAACTAAGTGATGAGAGTTCGATTCTCACTTTAGGTATAGAAAAATTTTAAAATTTCAGGTCACCTATCCTGCCCTTCGAGGTGCCTATAAATCAGTGAAAGATTAATAATCATGATCCATGATGGATACCTTAACTAGTGGTGAATAAAGAAAAAAACTCTCTCTCAAGCCTTTCAATTTTTGCAAATGAGTTTTGGATTTTTATTGATTTGTTTTCCAAGTTTAATAAAAAAAGTTTGTGTTCTTTTCTTAGTTATTCTTGTTTCCATTTATTATTATTATATATATAGACTTTGATTTGCACATTTCACATAAAGTCAAGTTTCTAATTTTTTAGGAATGAGAGGAAAAAAAAACTTCTTTGCTAACTTTGATTATCATCATCATCTTAACAAGCAAAAGACTAAGCTACCAATTTCCCTGAAAAATACATCTAACATACGTAAACTTATGATACATATCAATTTAATTCTTGAAAGATACACATGATATAGTTTTTATTTCTAAAAATTTTGTTAGAGTTAATTTTGTCCATATAAAAAATATATGTGATATCAGTTTACACTACTAGAAAAATAAACATTTTCAACATTAAACGTGTCAGTAAAAGTATTGTCAATAAAAGTAATATTGACAATTAGTGGCCGTCGAAAATATTTAAAACTAGTTTTTGAGTATTTTCAATAACTACTAATTGCCAAAAAAATATTTATGACTATTTTCAACGGCTAACAAATGTCAATATATCTTTTTTTAACAAAACTTTTATCAACACTTTTCGACAATATTATATGTTGAAAATGAGCATTTTTATTGTAGTGTTAATTGTTTTGTTATCACATGTATCTTTCATGTACTAAAATGATCTT
This sequence comes from Aeschynomene evenia, assembly GCA_013621005.1. Taxonomy (NCBI): domain Eukaryota; kingdom Viridiplantae; phylum Streptophyta; class Magnoliopsida; order Fabales; family Fabaceae; genus Aeschynomene; species Aeschynomene evenia. The sequence continues at coordinate 5,728,718 of CM024265.1, read as the reverse complement.
ATATATCTTTTAAGAGTAAATTGAAATTAAAAAAAAAGTTTAGATTAATAGAATGTTTGGTTTTGCTTTTGTAAAATTGATCAACTAGAATTGATTTTGAGATATGAATTGATTTATATTCGACAATATAATATGAAAATTGATTTTGACCAAAAATAGAAGAATAAAAATTTAGAAGTCATAAATTTTCACTTTTACTATGATTGATTTTAGCTCAAAAATCAATTATAGAATTAAATCCTTATTCATAACCAAACAAGATTTAAATTGGAAAAAATTGATTCTAAGGCATCTCCCACCGGTTTTCCAAATACACTTAAGTCGGTGTAATTTATAATTTTTGAGACTAAATAAATTTGAAAAATAAACTTATCACATATCTCTATGAGGAATTAAATTAATGAGAATGATTATAACAGTAAAACTATGTTTGATAAGATGTATATGGTTGAAATATAAATTTTATGTTTTTTCGTATTTCTAAAAAGTTGAAATAAAATAGATATAAATTCGACCTATTTTTACATTAATTCAAACATTATATAAAAATTTTATATTTTTTTTATCTTTATCCTTTCTATCTCTAAATTCATGATATGTTTTATTCTTCATATCTCATCAAATGTAATAGGATCTGAAAAAATAATATCATATTTGTTCATTATTTTTTATATATTGTATACATATACTCTATTTTTAAATTTGGACATGATCTCATTCTAAATCTCAATTTTTATATTTTACCATAAAATTAAGAAATCTTTACTATTATATGAAAGAGTTCTATCCAAAAAAAACTACACTTTAATATACACATTCATTAAGATAGTTATTTCTTTTAACTTAATATACAAATTTGAAATTAATAAAATAAATAATAACTATATTCCCACTATTTCAATATCACCAATTAATCATCTATTTAACTTCAATTTATATAATTATTAAATTAAATTAAAATTAAATAAAAATATAGCTTGACAGACACAATGTTAATATATATAATATATATACAGTTTTATATGTACAAATAATATTAACCAAATAATATTTCTATATATTTACCAAAAAAAAACATGAAAATAATAATTACTTAAGAGAAATGCTTCTTGTACATCATGAAATTAGTGACTATCAGTTATCATGTCAAATAATTCAACTTTTAGAGACTATTAATCCAACTTTAAATATTATATATTAATTCAAAAATCTAAAATATAGATTAATAATTTTTAGAAAATAAATTATTATAAATAATGACTGATAATAATTAATTTCATAATTTACGAGTAATATTACTCATTACTTAATTAGTAGGCCAACTTGGGAGTACCCAATCTTGGTTAACAACTAAATCATAACCAAAAGATGTTGCACTGTGGTTTCCCTGTCTCCTTCACTCTTTAAAAACATCCAAAGATTCTCTTCTTTTCCTATCCCCCAAACCTCCAATCCTTCATTTTCATTTCATTTTTTTCTCTTTCACCTTCTCCCACTCTCATGATGTAATGTAATGACACATACTTTTAAATCTAAAAAAAAAAATTCTTTTTTTCTTCAATTATCTATTTATTTATTTATAAGACATTCATGTCCTCTCCTTCTCTTTTTTCTAAGCTCCTGAGAAAATTCTCTCCCACTCCACAAGCAAAGCAGCTTTAACTTTTTTCAGTTTTTTTCCTTTTTTTCATCCTTCTTTTGGGGTTCTCAATCTCTCTCTCTATCTTTCTACACATACACACACTTTTGTTATTCTGGGTTTCTGTGCATTTTGTTGGGATCTACTTCTTCAATCTTCACAATGGGTTTCTCCCAAGGAACCTGCACTGATTCCAGAGAACTTCATAATCACCAAAACGCTCCCTTTGCTTCTTCCTCATCCTCATTACTCACAGATCACTACTACTGTGACCACAACAATCTCAAATTCAAAACCTTTCTGAGAAAAATGATCTGGGGTTTTGGTCTTGCATGTGTGACCGACCCTTCTCTTAGAAGGAGGAGCAAAGATGATGAATGCAGCAACTTCCACAACAAGAAGAATGGTGCAACAATGAATTTGGAGCACAACAAGGCTTGGCTTCTTGCTGAGTCTGGTGGGTGTGGTGGAGGACCAGAACTCAGCAACAACAATGGTGACCCTCAATCTGTTCACTCCTCATTCAGGTTCAGCTTCTGCTCCCAGGTTGAGTTGGAATCACTGAACATGAGTTCTTCCTCTGCTGCAACCGTTTTAATGGTGAATTTGGACAATGGGGTGAGTGAATCACGTGCTAAGGAGATGAAGTGGAGGAGGATTGAGTCCTTGGAGAAGAGCATATCCCCAGTTGCAAACACTTTGATTAGGTTTTCCTACTCTGAAATCCTCTCTGCTACCCGCAATTTCTTCAAAGGTAACTTTTTTATTTCTGGGTTTTTCTTGTTTTGGTTAAAGTTGGTTCCTTTTTTTGTGTGAGATCATGATTGGTTTTTTTGCTTTTTTCTTTCTTTTTGTGTGTGTGTGGTTTTAGGTAGAGTGTTGGGGAGAGGGGCATTGAGCTGTGTTTTCAGGGGCAGAGTTGGGTTGCTGAGAACTGCCGTGGCAATCAAAAGGTTGGATAAGGAAGACAAAGAATCTGCAAAGGCATTTTGTAGAGAGTTGATGATTGCAAGTTCTCTTCATAGCTCAAACGTTGTTCCACTTGTTGGTTTTTGTATTGACCCTGAGGAGGGTTTGTTCTTGGTGTACAAGTATGTCTCTGGTGGCAGCTTGGAGAAGCACTTGCACGGTACTACTCATTTCTCAGCTTTTTTGTTTTCCTTTTTATTGGCTCCTTTTTTGAGGTTTTGGATTGGAATTGAAGAATTTCTCTGATTTTTAGTATGCATTTTTTGCCAGGGAGGAAGAAGGGTGTGAAGGGTAGTTCATCACTTCCATGGTCTGTGAGGTACAAAGTTGCGATTGGGATCGCGGAAGCCGTGGCTTACCTGCATAATGGAACTGAAAGATGTGTTGTTCACAGAGACATTAAGCCCTCAAACATTCTGCTTTCTTCTAAGAAGTCTCCCAAGGTGAGATGTTTTGTTGCAAGTAGGTGGTAGACTTGTGGCTTAGTACTGAGGAAATTGTGTCTTAAGAAGCATTGGAAGTCATTCTGATTGCTTTTGTTAAATTGCAGCTATGTGATTTTGGATTAGCTACATGGACTTCTGCACCTTCTATGCCTTTCCTTTGCAAAACTGTTAAAGGGACATTTGGGTACAAATCTCATGCCCTTAATATGGATTATGCAAAATTTTGGTCCTTTTTCGCATTTGTTTTTGTATTCTAATTACTGAAGTTTAATATATCTGTACTTCCATTTCCCCAACAGATATTTGGCTCCTGAGTATTTCCAACATGGGAAAGTATCAGATAAGACCGATGTTTATGCTTTTGGAGTGGTTTTATTGGAACTCATAACTGGCCGGAAGCCAATCGAAGCAAAAAGGTCTCCCGGGGAGGAGAACTTGGTCTTATGGGTGAGTTAACTCTAATTCTTGCAGAGTTGCCTTAATTTCTGATTGAATGGTTTCCCTTTTGAGGATTGTGTCTGTTAATGTCCAATGCATAACCGAAAAGCAACAATATGAGTTTCACATCTTATAGATCACAGAACAAAACGCCTAGGTAGCCGTCTTACGAATCAAAATAAAATTGAAAGTTGTTCAATTTATTAGGTTCTATTTTAGCGCTGCATTTACGTTTTAGAACAATATCAAATGGACATGGCGTCGTTGACATGCCTACAATCTGCTTTCATTTGCAGGCTAAACCTTTTTTACAGAAAGGGAAAGGAGCCATCGAAGAGTTGCTTGATCCTCAACTCAAGTGCAGTCTGAGATACACGAATCAAATGGCTCGAATGATTGAAGCAGCAGCTGCTTGCGTCACGAACGAAGAGTCTCGGAGGCCTGGCATACACGAGATTATTGCGATACTAAAAGGTGAAGAAGAACCTCTTATCTCTAAAAGAAAGAAGTCAAGTTTTCTTGGTAATGGATGTGTGATTGATTGCTATTCTCAACTACAACAAACAAATAATGAGATGAAAAGTCACTTGGCTTTGGCAATGCTAGGAGTTTCAGAGTTTGAGGATGAGGATTATCTCTATGGTCGTTAAAACACAATTAACTACCTTGAAAAAAAAAGAACTTTCTCACTTTTTTGCCATGATTCTTAGTTTTCTGACTGAACTTGCTAAAGAGTAGATGTGAGGGTGTTGAAATTGTAAATAGAAATAGGAGCTCAGACAAACATTGTTTGCTTGTAGATATCTCAATCTTCCCCTTTTGCATTGCATTTCCCTTTACTCAAAGGGTAAAGAGTGTGATAGATTTTTCATTCATTGTTTGTGGTTATGTTGGAAAACTATACTTTATCTGATCCTTCTAACTTCTTGGCTCACAAGTTTTGGGTGGGATAGGGGAATAGAATATTTATTCTTGAGCATGTGCAATATCATCATCATCATTATATTTTATAGTAAGTCCCATATAGTTTCATACATAGCATGGTACTTCTATTGTCTTTTATTTAAACGGTAATAGTATATGTACGATAGAAATGCATCCAACTAGTATTGAACGTGTGTTATGTATCGTACGTAATGTGTGTTATACTCATGTTTGTTATGTATGACACACATTACGTATGACACATAGCACACGTTGGATACTAGTTGGATGCATTTCTATTATGCAAAAAATCATTTCCCCTTATTTAAATGTATGATCCTATATAATCGGGTCTTTTATTATTCATTTCATTATGTGACATTGTCCTATATAAAAAAGATGTGTTATGTCTAGTCTAGGTACATCTGAAGATTTGATCTGCATAACTACTCTGGCATTTTTGTTTTAAAGCAGGGCCCCCTTGGAGATTAGAGTATCTTAACTTTTAAAAGTAACCTACCCTTTATGTCTAGGTCAAGGGTCCTTTCTTTATAATAATGCACATTCAAAACAGACCAAAGACACAATAAAGTTAATCACAAGACATAGTAACCATCCAAAACTGAGAGCAAAAAATTCCAAAGTGGCCAAAATGCAGAAAGTTATGTGCACACACATCAACCATTTTCTCTAATAATTGTTGACAAAATAGCACAAATAATTAAAAAAGAAGAGAGATTAAAGAAAAAAACTATTAAAAGATCTTAGCAACATCCTTGATTAGGCCACGGTTGGCTCTTGCAAATTCAGTGAATTCTTCATATGAGATGAAGCCATCACCATTTGTGTCAATCTCTGCCATCATCCTCTGCACCTCTTCTGGGGTCACTGATCCAAGTGATTGAAGTGCCTCACCAAGCTCTGCTGAAGAGATTTGGCCATCACCATTTGAATCAAATCTCTTGAAAATTTTCTCCCTATCAGCTACATCTTGTGGATCATCAGCCATTGTAGAATTCTTTTTTGTTCTGTTTTGTATGTATATGTATGTGAGAATATATGTTTCTATTCTTTATGGATTTGTTCTGAAAAAAATGGAGATTGAGAGGTTCAAATGTCTTAAGAGCTTGGCTTTTAAACATTTTGAACCCATTAAGGTGAGGTCACCCTTTAATATCGGAAGAGGGTCCCTTTTGTTTGATTAAAGACTTAGTCACCAAAATAACATAGTTCACATTTTGTTTTTTACCAAACTTAGATGTAATTTAATATTTTTCCACTACTTGTTTTTTGAGAAAAAGGAGGAGAGGGACAAGAGCAATGGTTCAGAGTGTTCTGCCAAATTTAGTCAATTTGCTATATGGGATGTAGCATTTGAAGGATTTGCTTTATTCACCATCTTTAAATAAATAGATAAATGAAAAACTGATGTAAAACTTCATGTTACCAACAACTAAGAATGTGTTTGCTCCATATTTTAGTAAGAGTCATAATATTTGTACGTATCAAATGGTATGTTCAAATATGTTGTTATTTAAGGGTGAAGTATAAAAATTTAAATATTAAAGTAATGTTATATCAAAATTTAAGGATAATAAAGTAGGTGAAGAAGCTATATAAGATAGAATATATATATATATATATATATTATTGTTTCAGTAAATAAAAGAGTAAGTATATTTTTCTAAATTCTTATTTTTATGAAAATAAAAAATATTCGTACACTTGTTAAAATTTAAACCAGATGAATATTAAACTATGTTTGACCTTTATGGCAGGTTAAGGTAATATGGAAAGCAATTAAGAAAAGTAAACTCTAGAGCCTAGGCATTCTTTTGTATCCATGAAATTTACATTTAAGATAAAATATTTATGATTACTAACACAAGGGTTGAGAAAAATTTCATTCATCATTAATTTTCGAGTTTAATTATGATAGTAAAAAAATTTATATGATATATGATATAATAAAGAGGAAAGTTATCTCAAATATAGCCTATATAGGGAGTAAATATTTTGGAATTTCATGAAGTATTATTATATTCATATAATAATACTATACTATAGCAAATCCAGTGTGCCGCAACTTGTAACACAGTTGCCAGTGGAAATAAGTAAAAAGAAAAAACAACTGAAGAAGGACTTGACAGAATGCAGAATAATACACAAAATCCATTTTCATTATATCAACTAACAGAAAATTACAACTCAACTACTTTCTTGAGATCTTCCAGCTTTATGATAAAGTAACTGTGGTCACAACTAGGGTATCAACTTGTCTCAATTAATTCACCACCTTCATTCTGGACTTCACTATTTCTCATCACCTTTCTCTTCTTCCGGCTTAGTCTTGTCAGGCGGCGGCGGCAATGTTTTATTCACAAGCTCTAATATTTCGTCGATCTCACTCTCTACATCCGGGAATCGATCTTCACAGCACTCTATGATCTGTTCAACAGAAGATAACAAACTCTGATCACAATTAAGCTAGTGTGACTATAAACATAAGTTAAAATAGTTCTATGGATCAAAGTCTTACCAAGTAGGGAAGAAATTAGGATATAGAAATAACACAGCATACTAATCTCATGGTTTAATAATTCATGCACAGTTTTTTCTTTCTTTCTTTTTTTTTTTTTGTGGCAATCTTGCAAACCTTTCAGTCCAAGTTTCCACAGAGAATTTCAAGATAAATGCAAACTAATCAGGAATCACAATACAGAGACACAAAAATTATGGGTCTTTGTCCTCACTATCTTTGTGTCTCAGACTCTCAGTCCTCATTGTCCTAGGACAGCTACCAAACGCAACCTAAAAACACATTTAATATGGTGACTTGAATATGGGTGATATGATGATACAATCTTGAGGCCATGGAGTCAATTTTGATTCAAAATACAAATGAATGATCAAAATGACATTCCTTCCTAAATAATTTTCGAAAAGAATTTAAACAAGCATCAGAAAATTTGCTCAAAAGCCTGAGTTGCTTCAAAATAATAAGCAACAGAACAAGAAACATTAATTTGGCTGAAAGTACTATATGGTTTTAACATATTAAGCAACAAAAGATAAAATGATTAATGACGTCAAATTCTTTTTCAATGTTTACTCAGTTGATGTTCAGTGAGATTAAATTACTTTTCTAATATTCTAATTAAGAAATGTTCAACTGCCCTTAATATTGTACAACCAAATGAGCAATGCTTGTGGTATCTAAAAGTTTGGGAAGAAAACAAAACTAGAGATTCTGAAAAACCTCAGATAGAATATTTATTCTTGTAGATTATCATGTTCAACTAAATTTTGCTTCTATATATATAAACAAGGTAATTCACTACTTTAGACCTTAAAAATTACTAGAGAGGTCTAAATGCATTCAACTGAGATATCATCAAAGGAATCTCAAAAAAATAAATAAATTCATATATTGATAACAAATATAAATGGGTAATGAATAGTTTCAAATTGTATTGGTCATAAGGCCTCAGATAGTCAGATAGATTCAGGACAATCAATTACTTGTTCTTTTTTTTAATGCCGCTTTTTAAGCAAATGAAATGCAGGTATTATGGAACTTACCCACCCATAAAACTCTTATAGATTACTGAATCATCATATTTTGATAAACTCAAAGCTAAGAACTGTTAATAGTCATTAAAAATAAGGAATAATGTTATAATACCTATTAGTTCACAGAAAAATTCAGTTGCTTATACATTACTGCTAACCAGTCTACAACCGAGCTTCAAACCCCAAGACATCAGATAAAATAACATAACGAAATACATTGCATGGATGCAGGTATAACTATCTGAATTCTAACTGAATGCTCAGGTGTAAAATACAACAACAACAACAACAAGTCTTATCCCACTATGTCGGGTCGGCTACATGGATTAAACGACGCCATTGCGCTCTATCATGATAATATTAGGGTTTAGGCCATTAGGTGTAGAATAAATGCGAAAAAACATAATTGTTACTCACAGCAAAATTTTCAACTGCTTCAGTTGGCCTGATGTTTACTATGTTCAAAACCTCAGCTTTTGCCAGGTCATGTTTTTTAACACCTTTCAAGAACTCATTGATGCTCTCTCTTGTTTGGTTACAGGCAGCAGTACTATCCAAATAATCATAAACCTGTTAGAGATGCATGCATCACAGTCATCTACTGATATTAAAATATCAATAATGTGGGTCGTACAACAAAAATACGTCCAACTAGTATTCAACGTGTGCTATACATATTATGGAATGTGTGCTATAGGTACGTACGCGTGTTATACATTTAGCACACATTCCATAATATATAGCACACGTTACATACTAATTTGACGTATTTTTGTTGTTCAACAAGCATTATTATTAAAATATTGCCATCTATTAGCAAAATTTGAAGTCACATATTGAAAAAAAAAAAGGCTATCCTCTCAAGGCAAGAACAAACCTAACCTTGTATTCAGACTGTGCTACATTGGCAATAACCCTAGTTCGATCCTTCGAAGCTCCTTTAGCTCGTAAGAAATCAAGGACCTCAAAATTGAAGAGCGCAGCATCATTGGCCTCTATGCTATTACAACAAAATTATCAAACTTCAACACAATCCCATTAGAGAGGCAAAGAATATTTGCAAACAAGTGTATAAGTTTGAAACTTAGAAGGTTTAGGGTCGTACATTTTCATCAGCAATGGTGGAAACAAGAAAAAGAAAGGCCTTCACTTCAATTCTGCAACCAAAAGGGACATGGACATTGAACAGAAGAAGAAGAAGCAGAACGAACAAGAGGAGGGCAGAGGCGCCGAAGACCGAAGCTGAAGCAGACCCAGAAGCGGCGGCTAAACACGAGGCAGCGCCGGAGCCCGAAGCTGAACCAGACCCAGAAGTGGCGGTGACAGAACCAGAACCAGAAGTGGCGGTGCCGAAGCCCGGAGCTGAACGCCTGAACCCAGAATCTGAAGCTGAAGCAGAAGCACGCGGCAGCAGAAACCTGAGGCGGCGCCGGAGTGGTAGTAAGAAGCAGAAGTGGCGCCGCGGAGAGGTGGATTGGTGGCCGGCGGCGAGGGAGAACTCAAGGTGGCACTGTGAGGGTACTCGATGGAGACAAGAGGCAGTGAGTGTGAGTGATTTAGTTAGGGTAGGGAGTGTTGGGCCGATTGGGCCTGGATTGGGTTAAAGTGAATATTATTGGATTGGGCCTAGAGTTGGGGTAGATTTAAGAGTAAATGAATAAAAACATTGGTTGACTTATTATTTTATGACTTGTTGCATATAATGGTTGATTATGACCTTTTATGATGTACCAAAAATATTAATATCGATACATGTTAATTATTTATGGCTAAAAATGAGTTATAGGTCCTGCTAATTTAAATGTTTCAAATTCATTAATTTAATGATTAAATAATAACCATTGATTATAGTTGGATATCAATACCTATGAAAATCAATGAAAAAACCTCACATTTTTTGTAGGGTAAATATTATTTTAGTCTTAGGTTACTGCATGTTTGTGTTTCAAGTACAAAAATCATTAAAAGTCAAACTTAGAGAAGGAGTATTACTTAGTTAAGATTGATTTTTTTTTCAGATCACCCATCAAGCAAATAAGTTTCAAGTTAGTTTAGATTAAAAAGTTTCTAATACTTTTTTTTGTATTATAGAATTCAGTTTTAGTATAGATATAGTTGTTATTATTAATAAGAACAATGTTGTATGCATAAAAAGAACAGTAAAAACAGATAATATATTATGTAATGTGCACATGTTTACCTATTAATAATATCTTAATATTCAAATAGTTATATTCAAATTTTCACAAAGCAGATCACATAATCTATAGCTTTTATCTAACTTCTACATTATAAAACCTGGACACATGGAGTTATATAAAACTCATGACCCTCTCTAGGAACCATCACATTATATTATTCATTGTTTAACCAAACAATAATCTTGAGGCAATTGTGTGGTTGCATGAGAAGTAGTAGTAGTAGTGGTCATTGTTCCTAAGTTCTGAACCAATTCTTCATCCTTGACTACCTCATCATCACCATCATGATCCTGTTCTTGTTCAAACATCCCTGCAGCTTCAAGAATATAAGCCTTGACCTCTTGGAACCTCTCTTGAGAGAGTGAAACCTCAGCAAGGAGTTTCCATGCGTATGCTTCTGATGCTTCATCGAAATCCTCCTTCCTTTTTAGAACTATGTGTCCACTTATCTCCCACACTGCTGGATTCACTTGTGCTTTTAGGATCTCCTCCCTCACTTCTCCTAATGCTTGCCTCTCCGCGAAGCACTACTCTCAGAAACAAAAACAGAACAAACCAATAAGCCACTAGGATTGGTCCAGTGATGAAGGGTTTGGGTAATATGCAAACGGATTAGAACGAGGTACAACAAAAAACAAATCAAAACAGCCGATAAGTTGTGCAGAATAGATGATATATGTTGTGTACTACATGTGATATACATTGTGCATTTTATATTATATATGTTGTGCACAATATATTGACTGTTTTGGCTTAATTTTTGTTGTGCTACAAATATTTCCCAACGGATTAATAGAAAAGTAACAAGAAAGCAAAATTGAGCTATGTATTTCCTTAAAGTGCTATCAAAGTACATATATATACCCTCTTTTTGTATATTAAGGAAAGGGAAAATGTAATAAGAAAGCAAAGATACCAAATTCCAAGAGGTAGCTCTATGTCAAACTAACTCAGATATTGACACTTGGAAACAAAAAAACTTAGGAACAAAGAATCATATTCATATCAGTGAATCAATCTAGAAGCAACCAAGGTTTGTGCATGTAATTGTATCTTTCAAGAAACCAACAAATTTGGTAATACTGCACAAATGTAAGAATTTTAATTTCTCTTAAGGCATTACTTATTATGAGGAATGTGTAGAATATGCATATGAGAAAGAAGATGATCTTCATTACCTGAGGAAATAGATATATCCTCTTGCCACAGTCAGAGATGAGAACATTGAAAGGGATGTTATTGTTCTGAAGAAAAACAAGGGAGTTTGCAACAGTATATGATAGATCACGTATGGTGTTCCCACCCTCAAAAACAAGTGCTCTAACTGGATAGTTCAGAAGCTGAGACACACAGATTCCTTTTGGACATTGACCCTTTTCTACTACTTTTATTTTCTCTCTTTCTGCCTTCTCAACTGGGAATTGTGCTGCCAAGTAATAAGCCTGTGTATCAGACAGAGAGTAAGAGTCATTAGCTACCACTTAAAAATATAACGTTGCGTTTAGAGTAGTTTTCAGTTCTCTGAATTTTACGAAAGAAATACTAAAAATTACAAAAACTATAAAATTGTTTTCCATTTTTAAATATTTCTTTTGCCAAATCTTCTTGAAAACTGAATATTGTTTTTTGAAACGAAATGCGTGAGTCCTATATAAATATGCTATGTTATGACTTGAACTGCAAGAAACCACATGATAAGCCAGAAGATTTGAGCAAGAAAAGCATATATGTATGTATGTATGTATATATACTTGGAAATGGAGATGATTGATAGTGGCAAAGGCACCCAAGCTATTGTAACCCAATCTGAAAAAAGGGTCAGAAGCTTCTTTAGCCATATGCATTGCAAGCTGGAAGCTGTCATGATCAATCCTCTGAGGCAAGCAATCCAGCACACGAGGAATCAGTAGCACATGTCCATACTCAATTGGGCTCACCTATATAATTCATATGAAAATTCAATCAATTCATCCATATGAGAATGAGAATGCCTTAATTGTTCTCAAACTATCTGTTTGAATTTTGTTGTAAATAATATTAAAAGGTTCAAATTTTCAAATGTTTATGATTTTCATCCTATCAGTAAAAATTTACCATGTCTATATCAACTGTATTTGACAGATTTTCAAGCATAACTTATCTCAAGAAGTCAAAACTAAACAAAATTGTTGCTCATATTGCTCATCTTTCATGTATCAATAAATAATTGATGAGACACAAGCAAATACCATTTGATACGTATGATTTTAGTCTATTGTTACTCACATTGCTAATTTGATGAACATTGAATTCTCAAGTAACACAATTAAAGTCATGTAAAATCTTTGCAAGCAAATATGCAACAAAGAAACTCATATTAAAAATATTATTTTAACACTCAAATTGTGTATCTAATTGGGACGTTCATTCTAATCACGAGAAATTCTTACATGGTCCTGGTACACATTTAATATATGCCCAAGAACCTTTATAACAACATATTTTAATTTAAAATAATTCAAAATTACTATTAAATTCAGAACGTGTGGTTTTAAAGATTTACATAGCACGAGTTAAATGTGTTCTATGACCATATAAGGTTTTCTCATTCATTTATCACATTTAACGACAATGATAAAACGAGTGTTTCAATCAAACAGACATTCAATTTTAAGCGTTGAAATCACATCGCTCGCTCAACTTACATTGATTGCAACCACATTGGGGGATGGTGAGATGTGGTCAACAGATGCAGCAGGAAGGAAATGGGTGGTATGGTCAACGCTGTGATCAAACATGAAAAGCACCTCCTCTTGGCCAATCTTCTTGAAATTGAACTTGGTCTCATCAAATGGCTGAAGAACTTGGTCCACACGGAACTCTGTTGGTCGTTTCTTGAGGTGTCGACCTTCATTGAGCTGTGCAATGAATCCATGGCTTCCAGGTATCACTTTTGTGTCGCATGCTGTCACATCGTACCTGAATAGTCCCCTGTTCATTCTGTCTTCCCACTGTCCAAGCAACAAATTGTGCAGGAATGATATCTCAGAAACTTCCTCTGATGATTCCAATTTGATGTCCCCATCTTTCTTGAACGAGTATAGTGGAAGCTTCGCTACTGAAACATCAACATCAAATGTATGTACATACATACGCACATTCACATCCAGAATAATGAAATAGAATCATTTAAAAAATTGTTAAAAGTTTTAGCTAGCCATTTTTGAATTGTTATGATAATGTATATATTCAAATTTGCTCGATGCATAAAGAAATAGAGCTATGTAATCTTATTCCTATATATAAAAACTATTTTTAATCCTAATTTAACATGTGATTTTCAGATTTCGAGATAAGATCTTATAGTTTGGTCATCAATCAAGAGCATGTTTGTTTTGACGTTTATAAATCTAAACTTGGGTTTTTCCTTGAACAAAAATAAAATAGTTTGGATGATTTAAGGTAATTCAATGCCAACTTGATTTTGTTGATAAATTCTCTTTCGTCTCAAAGCAACTACTTATTACTTCTGGGTTGCGTTGATCATGTTATAATTACTTTTAAATAAAAGTATTCAAACATAACCACATTAACATCAACTCAATTTTGTTTAAAATTAATTTTAACAAAATTAAATTAGAACAAAGTTTCGCTTATAAACTCTAATCCAAACACACATTTTGTCTTCGACCAATTTTTTAAATCTTAAGAGAATTAGATCAACGATTGTACAGTCCCTGAAATTGAAGGTTTATATAGGGTTTTCAATGCAACAAAATAAACATGAAGTAGATCAATCAGAAAAAATAATTAAATAAATAAAGATAAAAAATTGAAAAGGAACGAACCAGGAAGACAACAGGAGCCAAGGCAATTTCGGCCACATCCTAAGGAACCCTTTTCAGAATCATCTTCCTGGTAATTCGATACAACAGTTGCAACCCTCTTTATGGTCAACATTTTCTTCCTCACCACCGGCAAGGGAGATTCAACGCCCCTGCCGCCACCACCTGCAGGGGAAGGCGAGCGTGTACCACCGGCACAATAATAATAATAACAAATTAATTATATAATATAATGTTTGTTAATGTTGTTGAAATATTAAGAATGAATGAATGTGGAAGATGATGGCTAAAAAGGGTTTTATGGCGCCTCTTTTTTGCTTGTTTCTCTGCATTTTGTGTTTGCTTTCGCGGGTTTTCCTGAGGCGGTGGTGAACGAAACGACGCTTAGTTTTGACGCACACACAAGTAGTTATTGACTTGTTGCTATATATATATATACGTTTCGTGTGGGCTCCATTTTTGGACCTTCTAGAGATATTATAAGTTACTTTTTCTATTCTCTCCCCCAACAAAACCCACCACTTCCCTATTGCTAGCCTTTGGTTTTTCTTATCTCTTTAATTTCAAATTCAAATTAATATCGGTGAAAACATATTACTTAAATCAAATCAAATTAGGTTTTATAAAAGGGGATGCATTTCTATTAATTAATAGTGTAAAATAATAGATTTTTAGATAATAATATTAAAAATTTTAATAAAATATAGAATTTGATTATGATAATGTAAATATCTTTATATTGTCGGTCAATGAATAACTAATATATTAGTTTGTGCAATTTTTTAAAATTTGAATTAGCGTTAAGGACTTAATTGTGGGCACTGACCGTGTAAAAATCAATAAAAGATTGTCATGTGTCCTATTTTATTATCAACTACTCGTGGATTCTAAAATACTATTCACTTTATGCTTACATGTCAAATTTTAATTGGATATAAATTTTCTTTATACTATCATAGTATAGTAATTAAATTCTTAGAGTTAATTATAAAATAAATTATGTAATGATTTTTTTATTGACCACTAATGTAAATACATTTTAGACTATCTATAATAATTAAATAAACCCTAAAATATAGTGAACAGTTATCATTATGGATAATTGATCATCAATTTTGATATTTTATTCAAGTTTTTTTGTT
Source organism: Aeschynomene evenia (assembly GCA_013621005.1). NCBI lineage: Eukaryota > Viridiplantae > Streptophyta > Magnoliopsida > Fabales > Fabaceae > Aeschynomene > Aeschynomene evenia. Next base: position 5,713,562 of record CM024265.1, on the reverse strand, counting down.
GGAAGTAGGTTTAGTTAATTAATCAAATTGAGGCAGTTTTGTGGGCCCAAGGATCATCATATAGTTTGTCTTGGATTGGTATGTTGGGCCGGGGTTGATATGTATAGTTTCACTCTCTGACCACTAAAACAAATCCACTCATGAGAAAGAAACCCAAAAAGATATATTCAAAAAACACACTAGTAAGCAAATTCAAACATTATTATTAATGGAGATTGACACAGGTGGTAAGTGATTTGTTGTCCCTTTAAATAAGATATTTGGTTCAAGTCTTGTGAACGAAAAAATCCTCATTGAAAGTCTCACATGTCATTCTCATATATGCAACCCTGACCGACTAATTGAATTAATCAGAGTGAAGCTCCGTGAAAACAAAAACAAATTCAAGTATTTGGTATCTTTAAAATTTAAATATGGTATAGAATTTTAATAATTGTATTGAATTGAATGATAAATTTTAGAATTTAATTTAAATGTATTAACAGTATACAAAAATTTATATAACAATCTAATTATATGATGTCATAATTTGACAAATCATACACTCAAAGAGATTTAATTATATAATAATATAAACTTTTTTAGTACTGTTACAACATCAAAATTATATTCTAAATGTTATTAGTTGTTCTTATTAACAAGGGGCTTGGTTAGTAATAATGTGTATGAAGTTTTAGATTTAGATATTTCATTTCAAGCAATATAATTTTCGAAGCTCCAAAATACTTTTTTTTTTTAATTTTAGGGAGATACTACGGTACCGTTGAAATAAAGGTTACAATACCCATTTTTTAACAATCCTGCAGGCATTGACATGTGTCCACTTAAAATGAGTAGGATTACCGATTTGTCCTCAAACTAATTTGTTTCATGAGAAGCAATTTGTCCTCTCGTTAGTTCTTTGTTTTCCTTATATTATTTTTTTAGCCATTATATTATTTTTCTTTAAAAAATAAAAAGTAGATTATATTTATTTGATTTTTCTCTAAAAAATTTGTTACTATTTCTTTATTTATACATGGTATAAAATGTTCTATCTATTTTATTTATTATAGGCTTGTCACTATTTTTTAAAAAGTACGTAACATAATTAATTTTCAAACATAAAATTCCTTTTCTTTTGTCAAGGTTTAATATTTTTAAGAATAAAATTTATATATTATATACACTATATTCATAAGAAAAATAAATAAGTAAAATCAAAAAGCATGTTTATATAAAAAAAATTAAATTTTAATAAGAAAAAATTATAACTATCTTATAAATTATTAGATTGAACATATTATATTTATTTTATATAATTATCTATTTAAAAATATAATGTAATCATTAAAACAATTTATTAATATTATTTTCATTATATTGTTTATATAATAAAAATATAACATTTTATAATAAAAAATTAATTCATACTAATTTAAATAGCATGTTCAATTTTTAAATTCATACAAATCTATATATTATACTAAAAGATAGACGATGGTAACTTCCTCGTTAGCTGTTTCATTAAAACTCTTAAATTGTGTCATGCACGTAGGATAATTTTGATACTCTTTTAAGATTCATTCTATTTAGTGTTTTTGTGTAAATATAGAAAATATTCATCTTACATAATATATTTCAATATGTATATAATAAAATAAAATTAGACAAAATTGAATCAATAAATTTTAAAATAAAATTCAATCAGTCTAAATTTTAGATATATTTTTTTCCAATTAAAAATGTATTTAATATTAGTATTATATTTTCTTCTACAACCCTTTAAATTTCATTTTTTCTTCCTCCTACATTATTACTCCCTCCATTTTTTTTAATTGTCCAATTTAGAGATACATGTTTTTTTTTAATTGTCTATTTCAGATTTTAAGACAACATTTATTATTTTTTTTTCTATTCTTACCCTTATTTAACACTCATTGTCTCTCTTACTCTTTTACCAAGTAAAGGGCAATTTAAGTAAATAGATATATATTTTGTTAACTTTAATATTATATCAATCATTACCTAAATTCCTGTGCGCATTTAAAAATGGACAATTAAAAAAAATTGAGGGAATAATATTTTGTCATCTCTCATTATTGCTCTCGTTCTTTCTATTTATCAATTTTTTAATCTTTTTTTATCTATCTTCTTCTTCATTTTTCATCTTTTTTGAATCTTTTTTTATTTTATTTATTTATTCTTCTTTCTTCTCTATTTTTTTCTTCATCATTCTTCTATATGTTTTGTTTTGTTTCTTCTTTTCCTTTTTTTCCTCCATCTCTTTTTCACTCATTTAAAAAAAAAAACAAATTTCACCACCTTCTATCCTCTTCTTCCTCTTTCATATTTTCTCTTCTCTTTTTTGTTTATTTTGTTTATTTTTTTCTTTCTTCCTTCTTTTTTCTTCTCCATAATTTTCTCCTCATCATCTTCTACGTGCTTTTTCTTCTTCTTTTTCTTCCTCTTTTACTATCGTATTCTCTTCCTTTTTTGTGTTTCTTTTACGTTTTTTAATATTTTTGTCATCGTCATCTTTTGTATTTTTATTTATTTTTACCATCAATTTTTATTAATCATTATTTTTATTTTTTTTTAGATTTAGTTTTTCTTCTTCTTTGTTTGGGTGGATGATGAAACGACTTAAGTCCACAACTGTGGAGAAGTCTCTCGATATTTTGCTTTTTTTTTCGTACTATTTTTATTGCTTTTTTAATCAAATATATTTTTTTTATTATGACATGAATGACTCTTTTATTATCACTAGTATTTTGACCCGTGCGATGTTCGGGATAAAAAGAAATGATACTAATAATTCAATTTTTAAGTTAAAACTTAGATTGCATAGATTATATAAAAAATAATTAAAATAAAAGTTGAATGAATTAAACTACAAATATCCACGATTAGACACATGTGTGATAAACGATAAAAAAGACAAAATGATTGGGCAACAAAGATAATCATATGTCAAGTATAAACATTTTCAACACGAATATGAGTTAAAACAAATAAAACATGTCTAACCTTAATTCTATATTTTTTGAAACACCTCTTTATAAACTACATTCTTCGTAGAAGTACATTATTTTCTAGAACATCATTTCCTGCAATTTAAAATGATTGATGAAATCCAATGAATATTCTAACATTAATTTTGAATGATTTAATCACACAAACATATAAATAGTTTATTTAAATATGAAAAAAGAATACATTTTTAGATAAAATATGATCACAGCACGGACCTTTAACCTCCAACACCAAAGTCGCACAACACGAACCTTTAACCTCCAGCAATCCTGTACACGAATGATATACCCTTCAGCGGGTCACATCGAGCAACCATCGTCGTAAAAAGGTATATGGTTAAAAGATTAGCGGAAAATGATATTAAAATTAGAGTATAATGTAAACACCGTAAATTTTTAAATGATGACCACTCAAATAGAGTAATCAAAAAATTTATAGTAGATTAGTAGGCAGGTAACCAGGTAACAGAAGAAATTTAAAAAAATATATTATTATTGAGAAATTCAATCAATCAATAATATGAAACAAATTTGTTAAAAAATAATTTTTTTTTAACAAATCATGATTATATTAAGATATAATATCTCCTATCAATAATTACCATAATATAATTGATCAAACCTATAATATCTCCTATTAATAATTACCATAATATAATTGATCAAGTCTATAATATAATTGTATATTCTAGATAAGTATCCAATCTATTATATCTATAAATTCATGTGTATAATCTATACATTTAGTGATTTTGAAATAAGAAGGACGTAACATCTATTTCACTTTTGATTTCTATACCTGTATAGATTATAATATCCATCTATACATAATTTTGAAACAAAAATTATGAATATATTATTGTGTATATCTTGTAATAAAAGCGATGAAATAAAAAATCGGATAATAAAATATTAATTGAAAGTTACCTCTTTATGGAAGATTTTAAAACAAATATACTATCTAAAATATACATATTAAGTCATTGAACATAACATATTAATAGAATAAAAAAAGGAATTAATAGAATAAAAAAAGGAATAGTATGGTTTGATAAAAAAAATTCTTTTTTTAATAAATCATGATAATATTCTGCTATAGTATCTCTTATCATTAATTATCATAATATAATTGATCAAGCCTATAGTATCTCCTATCAATAATTACCATAATAGTGATTATATATATTTAATGATAGAATATATTAAATCAAGAAAAGAAATTAAGTAAACTTTTTTTAAAAAATTGAAAAATCTGAGAAAATGACACGTGGCAGAAAATTTATTGCAGGAGGTTCGTAAATATTATATGTATAGATTTAATGTTTTATTTTTTGTAAGAAATGGAAAAAATCAGCAAATTTCTCTATGGAAATATATTTTTATTTTTTTATTAAAGATAAAAATTTTCTATTTTTTACTACTATATATATTTTATAAACGAAATAACTTTTTTAGATTCTAACTTGAATGACTCCCTTTTTTGTTTTTAATTATGTTGCATAGAATGAAAAAAAATGTCGACTTTCTTATAGGTTTGTATTTTTTTAAAGATATGTTTTTCTTTGTTAATAAATATTATTGATATTAATTAGTATTTTTTATTTTGAATAAATTTAAATTTTTGTATAGTCTAAAATAATCCAATTTATTTTTCTAATCAACATGTTTATATTAGAAATTGCATATATTTTTTAATTTATATACTTTTTAAAAAATAATGACAAGCTTATAATAAATAAAATAGATAGAATATATCATGTATGAATAAAGAAATTATAACAAAATTGTTAGAGAAAAATCAAATAAATATAACATACTTTTTTAGTTTGTTTAAAAAATAATATAGTGATTAAAAGAAAATAAAATAAAAGGGAGATCAAGGAACCAGTGCAGTATTCGAACCCGTCCATAGCTTCTCACAAAACAAAATTAGTTTGAGGACAAATTGGTAATCCAACTCATTTTAAGTGGACACATGTCAACGCCTGCAAGATTGTTAAAAAATAGGTATTGTAACCTTTATTTCAACGGTATTGTAGTATCTCCCTTAATTTTAAACCTTAAGTTTTTTATTTTGTAAGTTTTCAATTCATTAAGTTTTTTTAAGTATGCATGAGTTTTCTCTTTGTACTGACTTTTAAGGAGTATAAAAAATATATAAATTTTATATTTTAAAACACAAATTAAAGTTTTTATCATATCATCACCACCAAAGAGAAGCATAAGAATCAGATTTTTTTTTTTAATTTCTTAATCGGTATTCTTGTAATTATTTTAATTTAATTTTGAAATCACGACTTGAACTAATAAACAGGTAAGGTAGCATGACAAATCCATTTATTTCCTTTAGCCATATATTATGTATACATGACTGTCATTGAATCTGTAATGATGGATACAGGCCTCTACCATATGAATGCATTTAATAGTGGGAATCTTTAGTTTATGTATTTTCAAGGTTGTAGTAGAATATTTAGTTATAAGTCTTATAACTAACTAAACCAAATGGTTGGACTCAACGCTTTTGGCATTTGTTATTTGTTTTTATTTTTGAGAAAATATCAGTGCATAGTAAAAAAATCGGTCAAAATATTTAATAAACTATACATAATATATAATACTCAACGTATATTATTACATATTGAGTTTAATTATGATACAGTGTAAAAAATTTTACATTGTTAGTCAATCTCATCCATTGATTTGTGTGACATTTTTAGTTAGTGAGTGGTTGATATAAAGACTTTTGTTTATGTGGCAATCCATGATTAGATGTCAGTGTAAAATTTTTTACACTAAAAGTGCATTGAAATTAAACTCTTACATATTATGCATAACATATATGACATGTTGTGCACAACTTTATCACATATTATAAAATCATTTTTCTTTATAACATATGATATATATGTTGTGTATAACATGTAATATATATTATACATATTACATAATATATATTTATTATGCATAATATATTGACTATTTTTTTGTTATACATATAACAATGCTCTTTATTTTTCGATGATGACATTTGTTATTTCTTATATATGACTTTAATTGAAAATATTATCTTAGAGACTCACGCCATTGGTTCCAACATGAATGTGATAAAAGACGGGATCAATTTGTAAAAGTCATGTAGGAATTAGAAAGATAAAAATTAATCACTCCCCTATAATCTTCCAATAATGTAGTAGATAGAGTACAATTATATGTATTTTAATTTGTTTAATCGACAAAATTTAAGACCAATCGATAAGAAAACTCATTTTTGGTTAAAAAATATACGGTCAATAAAATTACTTTAAAGTTATAAAAGAAATTTTTTGTATAAACAAAGAAGAACAATTTTGATAAATGTGTCTTTCAAAATGGTAATGATGGGTGGACAATATATTTTCAACGAAATATCGATCAGTCAATAATATATAATGTGTATTTTAAATGTAATTGAATGTGTATTATTTACAGTAATATACGAGTATTATATATATACATTAACGATTGTGTATTCATATTTGTTATGTGATGTATAATTATTTTAATTACTTGTGTTTCGTACTAATGTGCATTTTACTGATAATATAATATATATGTTATGATACACAGTAATGCATCTGTGTTGGTTAATATTAGTTAAATTTTTATTATTTATCAATATTTTCTATTTCCAACTATTATAAAATATTTATGTGAATAAACCATTACGTCTTATTTGACAATTGAAATTGAGCTTAAAATCCCCAATTTTCATATTTAAAGTAACATAAAAGTATAATTATAATAATTTAACAATCCAATTTCATGAAATTAAAAAACAACTGAAATGGATTATTTTTATTTCATAACTGAATTCCAATAATGTTGGTTAAATATGTCTCCATAATTAATTACAAACATATAAAAATATAGACTAAGACTAAGTAATACATTTTACTTATATATATAAAAATACTAAGTTTTGATCTTACCCGTCATCCTAAAATGTCTTAAATTTGTATTATTTCTCTATCCATGGTATGAGCTGTCTTGAATTTTTTATGATAAAGATAACCCAAGTCAAGTTCATAGTAAAAGTCAAGCGTGGACTATACCTTATTAAAAGGGTGGGAACACTCATTAATTAGCAATACAATTGCATATTCACACTATATTGAAATTTATTAATAATTAATAATTCCATCAACTTCTTCTTCTAGATTGATGTTATTTAATCTCTTCTATGATTTTTAGATCGCTACTCATAAGGGAAAATAATGTTTGTGGATGTTGATATTCAAAATATGTAAGGAAAATAATAAAGAAAGAATAAGTTAAAATAAAGTAAAAAATAAAAATAGTGAGACTCATATATTTTAAAAATAAATTATTTATCGAAATAATTTTAGATAGATTAACCCTTGAGAAAATAAACACCATTCTTAATCCCTCAAAATTAAAATAAAATGGATTGATTCCTAACTATTAAAAGTCAAACTAATCCATAATAGAACTCAGTACTACAAATTAGTCATTTATGAGTGACCCAATTGAGGATTTTTTTTATATCGATAGAACCATGCATTCATATTTATGTTCACTAGAAATATATCAAATTTTGCTTGTAGAGCTCAAACTCAAGAGTTTTAATTAAGGGATTAAGGTATCAATCAACTTTATCACTTTTCCCCCTGTTTTCACTTCTGTCAAATACACGCCTAACTCATAACTTGTTTGTTTGGGTCCGTTTAGTCAACAAATGACATAGTATTAGAAGACGCTAAAGCCTAAAGACTAAAGACTCGACCATTGGTTCCCAATTTACCAGGGAATGACCAACTACTCTAACTCCTTAATCACTTTCTATAACTAAATAAATAAAAGAAAAATATTTGAGGCGCAACAAAGATTTAGCCAAAATAATCAATATTTGTGAATAACATATATAATATAAAATGCACAATGTATATTATATGTGGTGCACAACATATATTACATGTTGTAGCATCATTTTTCTTTGTAACATGTGATATATATATATATACTAGGGATTAACCCGTGCTACGCACGGTGAAATTGTATGACTTATTAATTGGACATTTATTCATCTCGTGGATTCCCTAAATTTTATTAACAATTGTACAAAAAATGGTGTCTTATCGTTCTTACGGTCACGGATTGAATCTGTTAAGAACATACATTTTCACCGGCACAGAAAGTTTGATTACCTATCAACACGTTAAAAATTACTTAATAGTGACATGTATCTTATCTATTATACTAATTGATAGTAGACATGACTTTAAGATGATTCTTCACTTGTTACATAATTGAAATTTACAATACTTGATTAACGACAGGATGGAGTAAACCATTACTTATGCCGTATGCAGGTTATCAAATATTTCTCTGTAAACGACATTAATAGTACATGCATGATCATAAACGTCACTATCTTCCACCAACACTTTTATTGCTCGTTTTGATCTTACCCTGGAAAGAGCAACGTACAACTGACCGTGAGTGAAGACAGGCTTTGGAAGATACAAACCAACTTTGGATAGAGTTTGTCCCTGCGATTTGTTGATAGTCATGCAAAAAGAGGAAATCAGGGGAAATTGTCTCCTTTGAAATCTGACAGGCAATGTTTCATTTGATGGAATCATGTTAATCCTCGGGATTAACACAATTTCTCCTACATTGTTTCCTGATAAAATATAGCATTCAATAACATGATTCGCCATTCTCCGGACCTGCAATCTTGTACCATTACATAAACCGTTGGATTGATCAATGTTCCTTAAAAGCATAACTTGAGAGCCCTCTTTAAGACATAGTTTGTGTGGAGGAATGCCTGAACAGTTTATAGCATTTAATATGTCAGTTGAAAATGCAGCTAGTTCTGATTCCATGTTACCTTCTTCAACGCAAATTGAATCAGAGCTAAGATATTCATTTCCGTCGCCTGGAATCATCGACATTATCAACTTATTCATTTCATTAACATCATCAAGTGTTGGAGCTAGAATTGATTTTTCCTTAAAATAATCCCTAGTATTAAAATTCTCAGTTAAACTGGGATATACAAAATCTATTAGTTTTTCTCGTGGGTTGTCAAAGTTTGGAATCAGCATTTCTTGAGGAATTGATATTAATGATTCACCATCAGTGGAATCACCTTCTAAACCATCTCCTATTCGCAATAACCATTCACTGAATTATTTTATCTGATTATTTTCTAATTCGTTATTTCCTGCACTCAACCTCATATTTTTTGTCAAAGTCAATATCTTGCAGTGTTGCCAAGTATATGACGAATTTATAGAAGACAACACAACATCTTGCCTGGTCCCTCGTGGAATTACTGGTAATATTTGTCTAAAGTCACCGCCTAATACAACAATTTTTCCGCCAAATGGAAGGTCGGGATTATAATCACTTGTACTCCTTAGAATGTCATTAATAGTTTTATCAAATGCTTCAAAACAGTATTTGCTAAGCATTGGTGCTTCGTCCCATATGATTAACTTTGCAGACATTAACAACTTAGCATGTGGAGATCCTTGTTTGATGCTACATGTTGAATCTTCATTGACCGTTAAGGGTATTTTGAATCTAGAATGTGTTGTTCTACCATTGGACAATAATAATGAAGCTATTCCACTTGAAGCAACATTGATAACAATATCACCTTTTGATCGCACAGCAGCAGACAACGTTTTCCATAAAAATGTTTTACCTGTACCACCATATCCATATACAAAATAAAAACCACTTTTCTTTTCGTAAACTGCATCAATAATTTTTTGGTATGCATAAAGTTGTTCATCAGTGATTGTTTTCATATATTGTTCTAACTCAAGCATAAGGGCGTCCTTATCATAGTTTAATTCCTCAAATATTAAAGATTCTTCAAGATTATTATGTTCATAGTCATCAGGAATAGGCATGTCGGGATAATCAACCAATGTTCTTCCACTATTTTGGAGTAGACGTTCAATGAAAGCCAGAGCTCTATTCTTGATCTCGCTATTTGTGAGGACTAAATCTGCGCCATGACAAAAATAAATTGGAAAAAATGACAAATTAATAAAATATGAAGACTATAATGCATTAAAATAATCATAATAAAATGCTTGTTTAGGACTAAAGAAATTAGCCGCTTAAATTTACCTAGGTTGTGGTGGTTTCGACGTAGTGTGTAAAGAATATCATCTTAAAGTTTTTCCCAGCATTGCTCCCACACTTCACCTGGATTTTTCATGTTGTTTGCCATTAGCAGTACAACAAAGAGTCTTCTCAAAGCTGATGCTGACGACCAGATGCTGGCCTCATTAAGAGCATCAACCCATTCTTTATCATCTTGTAGCAAACCAAGTGCATAGCATGCTTCTTTATATGTTAGATGAACAACACCATTAACGGTTCGGACATCATCATAGGACTTACATCCTTTTTGAAAATTTAACAATAATCGTAGGTAATAGTCTTCACTATTAAAAGCAGGGATGTGTGTGATCCTTCCTATGGCGAAATTTTGTTTCCTGTAAACCCATTCTTGAGAATTTTTCTTCAAAACAAATCTAGTTGGAAAGTCACAATACGTGAGATCATTTGCATCAGAATACTTAGAATTTGCTTCAAACCAACCAAGCAACATAGTTTTTTTGAAACCTGCATTGTTGAACACAGTACGAAGGTCATCGTTTTGTTTAAATACAATAGGTTGTTTCTCAGGTAAGTGAAAGGGTAGTCGGATGACAGCCGGCTCTTTCATTTGGACATCAAAGCTAAATATTCTCCATGCTGCTTCACATGCTGATAAATATCTACAGTCGTAATAATTTGCGATTTCATCAATTGGACCATTACCACCACTATCAGAACGGAACAATCCTGCAGTTACCCTATCATTGCCCTTGTGTACATATTTGAATAGATACTTGATTGCGGTAGTTTGACATGTGTACTCAACATTGATGTGACAGCCATATTTCAATAATAGATCCGGGTTATATGGCACGACATATCTATTGTCAAGCAAACAATTTTTTTTTAGCACGACTCTTCCATTATTTATCCTTCTATATTTTGGAAATCCTCCATCATCAATGATTGTCCTTGACCTAAATTGCTTAGGGTAATATTTAGAACACATACCTCGCAACATGCATGGACTGTTTGTATTGTAATTACCACAAGGGCCATGAATCATGAATCTTTCAACAGCAGCATATAATAATGGTTGTTTTTCCTTGTCTGGAATTTCAGCTGATATAAACTTGTTAATATCTTCCGTATTTCTTGGCCTACAGTTTTGCTGCATGAATAGTAGAATATGTGCATGTGGTAACCCTCTTTTTTGAAATTCAATTGTGCAAACATCTGTACAAATAAAAGAACCTGAGGTTACTTTTTTATGAGAGAAATATTTATTCAGAACTAAAAAGAACTTTAATTAAATAAAGTAGACAAAAATTGGGAGAACTTACATCCAATAATGTTACCGAAGAATTTTCCTTGTTTAAAATCACGAATCAACTGGTCAACCTTAATCTTGAATATCCTGCACAAAATGTCTGGTCGATCCTCAGCATTCAACCCTTTACTTTGTATAAATCTACGTACCTCTGGCCACTCTGGATTGCAAGTGATTGTTATAAAGTAACTTGGATAACCAGCAAACCGGCATATGGCAAATGCATCTTTGCAATTGTTGAACATATATCGAGGACCTCCTGTAAAACTGCTCGGAAGAATTATACGTTGGCCGGTTCTAGATGCATCATGTTCGCCTCTTACAATACAATCAGAAATACAATTGTATTGATCAACCCTAAGCAATTGCTGGTTGTTGCGAATGTAATTCAAACGATCTGATTCAATCATTGTGTAACTATCCACCAGAAATTGTTAAAACAACCTTCTCGCCCTCAAAATAGTATCAGGTTCATCTCTTCTACCTTGTAGGCGAAAAGCAAAAAATTCTCTGAGGCTAATTCTATTCCTCTTGGAACCATAAGAACGTGCTGCTATACCAGAGACATTAATATCAGGCTGATAACCATCTTCACCGTGAGGGAATAAAAGTGGATACTGTAAAGCAAGATATAGCGGATGATATACATCAATCCTCTTCAATAACCTTGATTGAGTTTCAACAACAATGTCACGCTCCCCAAGAAGTTGGTCAAAGTCACCGACAATTAGCGCAGCAACCTCAGATGTTGTGGGAAGATTGTAAATCCTGCCATCACTTTGCCGTTTGCGGATTAATTTTAGCTTCACATTGGAAAAGTTCCCTTCAATATATCTGCCTCTAGCATATATGAAAGATTTGACCAAAACATTGTAATTGTCAAGCATAGTCTGCAGATCATTAACAATTTGTCTTTCCATGTATGACGCTGAATCTTCAATCCTGAATACAAAAATTTAATTAATTTATGAAAACAATCTCAATTTTTATTTGAACAAAACTTGTTCATAACATGATATAAAAACTTAAAAAATATATTTAACTATACGATCAAATTTAATAGTCATTTGATACTACCAAATGAAGAAACAAAGGTTACTACATAACAATGTGATAGGTGTGAATATTAAACACACCTGAAAGCTGATAAACGATTGTCAACTTCATTCTCTGTATCATATATGTATAATTGGGCAAACCGAGACTTCGTGTCATTCACTGGTAAAAGACTACCAATAGAATGATAGTTTTGACCATTAATGACAAACATTGGAGGTCCCCTACCGTTGTTGATAGAATGATTTACTTTGTCAGCCATAGACGTGAAAGCAAACATTCCATTGTACAACCTAATATTTTTCTGGAAGTTTTTTGACCTTAAATCATTGTCTTGCAGAAGTTTTTTCAAAGTCTCAGGTGGCTCTGGTAAGTATGGTATTTGTACTTTCCCCTCCATGCAGCACAATGAAAATTTTGGACGGACATTGTGCTTACTTCTAGTGAGTTGTTCTAGTTCCCACATCATTGCATTACAAAATTCACATATATATATAGGATCACCAATATCCCAATAACATGTATCAACTAATTAATAAGTATACAATTTGTAATACTTTTAATTATACAATTTAAAAATGCGAAGGATTTATATGTAAAAGTACCTTGTTCACTCACTACCAATGCCATTGACCCTATCAAACAGGAACATCGTTACTCAATCAATTTCAAACATAGTTGTTTTGAACACCGATATTTGTAATATTCGACCAACTGAGTAAAAATACAAACTCTAGACTTCGGGTAAGAAGTTTCTCACCTATGTTTGTAGCAGCTTCAGAGTCAACTTCTTCAAACCATGGATCATCAAGATCAGCATCATCAGCACCGGATACGTCTATAATGCATGAGACAAACAATAATTGTTTTAGTTACCCTGTTTGCTACTCTAGGATGATTTATAATTCAATGTCATTTTAGACTTTGACATACAATAGCTACCCTAATGAAATTGTTCGAATATCAGATTACATATCTATCTACTGCACTTTCTATTCGCGTTTAAGAAAAATAATTGTTCATGTATACCTTCATGATCTTGGAGTGGGTCAATGCTGGAAATATGAGAGTCCGGCGAGGAGTTTGTCTTTCCATTACGTTTACTCTGACCACTGGATTGGAATGTGAGAGACTCTAATTGTGCATCATGCATATCATTTTCAGTGTCATTCCTGAAATCATACAAATAAATCATAACATGAAATGTCACATCATTGCATTGACACCTACAATATAACAAAATGGAAAATAAGAAGTGATGAAAACTACCTGGTGGAAGTGTGGGGATTATATTTTCTTCCGACATCTGGGTATGAGAAAAATAACAGAAAATTCTAAGGTCACATGAGTGAACAATAATTATCCTATAGTATTATATTTAATTAACATTTAATTGGTACCATATAAATAGTTCTTGCATTCCTTTCCTAAAAATATACACTACCTAAATAGTAATTGTGTCGTACTTGATTTTTTTGTAAAAGTTCACATAAGTTAACATACCGTCTTACAAATACATGTGTTCTAAAATTGTTAAATAAGATTAAGTAAGTGGCAATAGTGCATAATTGGACTAACCATTTGTTATTTCGCGAAGAGGATCACAACTGGTAAAATTAAGGTGTCGGCGATGTCGTTGAACGTTAAACGTTCTTCTATGGTCTGCTCCTTTCTTACTCAAAATAGTTGACTCATCAGGTAAAGTAGCAAGTGGAGTGTGTAAGGCTCTATAATTCTGGTCCGCATAGTTTGGTCGTGTGTTAAAGCCCTGTTGTGTGTTGATTCGTGGTGAATAAGTTGAAGTAATGACATGCGATTTTCTCTGGATGTCACCGTCTTTCAGAGGAGGAGTTAACGCGTTTATGTTGCTACATTCACCTATATAACATTCAAACATAATAATCTTTATTCAATATTGGAAAGATTAAATTCCCATAATTAATGATCCAGAAATTGATTTCATAATAAATATAAGGTTTAATTACTCCGAAGGTCCCTATAGTTTCATCGATTTTTCAAATGGGTCCCTATACTTAAAATTTTTGTTATTGAGTCCCTACATTTTAAAATAAATTTTAATTAGGTCCCTAACACTAATTTTGTCACTTAGCCACATTTTAGAAGTGTGCTTAATGAAAAAAGAAAAAAAATAATAGTATTATTAAATTTTATTTATCTTTAATTTTTTTATTTTTTGTAATTTTATTTTGCTTCATATTATATTGACTTTATTTTTTATTTTGATTAATTTATATTTATACTTATTTTATTTTGAATAAATTTAATTTAATTTTTTATAAAATTAAAAATAAAATTTAATTGAAATTAAATATAACATAAAATTAAAGTAAAAAGAAAATAAATCTAAAATTAAAAATGTCTTAAAGTAAAAAATTATAAATAAAAAAATTTAATAAGAATTTAAGAAAGATAATTTAAAATATTTATGTTATATTTAATTTTATTTAAATTATTTTTATATTATTTATTTAGAGTGAAGTACCAAATTAACCCCCGAAAGATTTTGTCGCTGACAAAATCATCCCCAAAATATTTTAACGACAAAATAGCCCCCCAATGATATTTAACGTTTGACAAAAGACACTCACCGTGAACTTTCTTCAACGGACGTTAACTACAGTGATGAGATGGAACACACAGTGCCACTGTGGATATTTCTATACAATCAAAATCCATAATTAGTGTCTCTTTCCCCAAATTTATGAATTGAAACCCTAATTAGTGTCTTTTTTAGGGAGAATGAGGGAGAGAGTAGAAGATGATTTAGGGTTTCAATTCATAAATTTGGGGAAAGAGACACTAATTAGGGATTTTGATTGTATAGAAATATCCAAGGTGGCACTGTGTATTCCACCTCATCACTGTAGTTAACGTCCGTTGAAGAAAGTTCACGGTGAGTGTCTTTTTGTCAAACGTTAAACATCATTGGGGGGCTATTTTGTCGTTAAAATGTTTTGGGGGTGATTTAGTCAGCGGCAAAATCTTTCAGGGGTTAATTTGGTACTTCACTCATTTATTTATTTTATTTTATTTGTCATAATATATAAATATAAATTTATTCAAAATAAAAATAAATATAAAAAATAAATTAAATAAATAATAAATAAATAAAATATAATATGAAATAAAAAAATTATAAAAAATACAAAAATAAAAGATAAATAAAACATAAATAAAATTTAATAATACTATTATTTTTTCTTTTGATTATAAATACCATATAATTAAAATGTTGTAATATTTTTTTCTTTTATCTTTAACCACACTTCTAAAATGTGGCTAAGTGACAAAATTAGTGTTAGTGACCTAATTAAAATTTATTTTAAAATGTACGGACTCAATTACCAAAATTTTAAGTATAGAGACCCATTTGAAAAATCGATGAAACTATAGGGACCTCCGGAGTAATTAAACCTAAATATAAGATTAGACATATGAGCAAAACATGTAATTTTACTTACCTTGACATGATAACGAAATATTACGACTTAAATCAAGACTTGCGTGTAGTGAGCTCCTCTTTTGTCGTTTACTTTGAAGTACCAAAAACCTGTTAATGCGTGCCCGCTTGTGGTCGTCAGGGTAATCGTTCTCCATCTTAAATCTTGTCAAGTTGGTGAAAGTAGTACATGCAAGCAGATAACATCAAAGTGCAATTCTTCTTCAGTTATTATGAATTTAGTTGGAATGGTTCGATACTTCTCAAGTGACCTATTGGTGCTCTATTTAATTTTCTTTTAAGATAGCATCAATGGTAGAGCCCTTATGCTATTATATATACAGCATTTTCACGTGATACCACTTTGAATGCTATTATATATTTAGAAGGCGGGTAAATATCCCGCTCAAAATAAATCTATTTTACAGGCCAATCTTTGGCGGGCTGGGTGAAATTGGCAGCATTCAATGCAAGAATGTGCTAAATTTAAAGCTGTGTATAAAAACTTGGTGTTTTATGGGCTGGAGGTGCAGAGCCTACCGAAACAGTCTGGGGTGCTGTTGTCCATTAATTGAGCCATAGTCAACTATTTCACGTTGGTCCTACATCCGAGCACTGCAGACGTGAATTGGTTCATTTATGGTGATAATATTCTTCAACACATGATAGATAAGGTTTATCTTGTTCCTACCCAAAATCATGTGGCTCACATTTTATCCTTACGCCTGCTACATTATCCGTTGATAAGCTTATGTGTGTAAGAAAAGACTTCAACATTTTCACTTTAAACAAATGAGAATGATGTGAAGAGTGTGAGGAGGATTAAAAAAAAAATTCTCTGTTTGTTAGATATACTTATACCTCATCTGGGATTGTTATATATTTGCTAATGAGACTACTTAATACTATAAGCCCGACTAGATTATTTACCCGTGCTATGCATGGACTATTAAATTATTTTAACATTTATTAATTATATAAAATATATATTATAAGTATTGGGTATATTATTTATGTTTGTAAAAAAAATTGAGGTTGAAATGCTCCTAATCTAAAATAGATAGATTATGGTATCATAATTTAATGTATTTATTATTTTTATTGTTGTGAGTTAATTTATTGTGTAAATGTTTCTGGTTTGTTTTTTGTTAGATAAAAATGATAACATTTACTTCAATATTAATCCATTATTTCAATTTGATTTTAGGTAATAAAATATTATATAATTTTCATGAGAAAACTCTTTATATTTACAATCTTAAGAAATGACGTAGTTCTTTGAGTTGAAAAATATTAAATGAAAATATAATAAAGATAGCTAATAAATTTCTACTTTGTTTGATAAATTGTGCGACGCATAAACTTAGGTTTTTTTTACGTAAAAATTCACTTTAAAATAGTTAAATAGGTATATAGGTAGTTGTAGAATTAGTTACGTAAATAGATAGTGCATTTTTACTTAAATTCATTATTATGTAATCAAAGACAGATGGATACATACATTGATTTAGAACTGTTGAATATCTATCAAAAAAAAACTTAAAAGATGCTATTAATAATCACAACTTCAATATTGTTAATCCTCATTTAAAACACTTAATTAAATATTCAACACAAATGGCAACACTTTTCAATTAACCTCATCATCGAGTACTATTTAACACACTGGTCCCAAAAATAAAATTACATTAAAATAAAAAGCACAATTAATATATGTAGTGAAATAAAAAACACGCATACAGGCTAACACACGTCAATGCTACATATGTCTTCCATTACATATATATTTATTTATTATATTAATTGGTGGCACTGTCGTCAGTTCAACTTTTCCTTCTTGATAACTTTGCGCAACTTTGTAGAAGATGCTCCAGTTGGATGATCACCCACAACATCTGGGGGGTAGCAACCCATGGTTCAGCTGACAGAGGTTTCTGTGGAGTGACCTCTGCTGATGAGAGTAAGTGAGATGTGTTTTCTAGAATCTGTTATGTATATAAATGGGAGAGTAAAGGTAAAATAACATAAGTATTGATAGAAATAAACTATAAGGTATCATATACATAATCTCCAAAAGAACTATCCTTATTCATAATTTTAACAATTTTTACCTGGCTTTCAAAGGGTAAATCAGATTGATTACTCTGGACCACTGAGGGCTCTTGGGAGGAACTAGTCTGCAACCAGCAAGTTTTTATTATGTCAAAGTATAAATAGTATCTACATTACTACACAAACAGCATGTACGATAACTATAAAATTATGATAAAACCTATTCTTATTTGCATAGAAAAGCCACAACATGTGAAATATATAGGGCGCAATAAGTACATGAATGCATGAAATGGAACCTTGGAGAAATACCTGTCCTTCCAAGTGGAATTCTAATTGGTTACTATGCCCCACAGAATGTTCTTGGGAGAAAAAAACCTGCTTGCATGAAATCATAGTATAATTAGAAAGAATATATCAACAATTAAAACTTTTAGAAAATGTATACCTTAGCTTTATAAATTAAATATCATACCTCTTCCAAGTTGTACTTATCAATAAATGATGAAATGAGATTCTGATCTTGACATAGTTTAACAACTTCAATTGAATTTGGCTGAATTGAGTTAATGTTGTCTAATTTCACAGAAATTTTGAACAAAAACCTCTTGTCTCTTAATGAATCAATCTCTTCTGGATATGTACTTTTTGAAGTCCTCTACATTACGTATTTATCGTCATATATATAATTTATGAATAATTATCTTGAGTGCGAGAATGTTGGTTCGGTATTATTGCATCGTCAATAATACATTTGTCCAATAATTAGTAATGTTCCCTTTTAATACACACATAATTTTTTACAATACCTGAGTAATGTATTTTGCCCTGAGATCATGCGCCGTAATTCCTAAGAATTTGGTCGCTTCACGGTCGTACAACATAAACATCATGGATGTGGTGTCATTAATAACCCTCAGTTTTATGTTGTACCTGATAAAGGTTGTTCCATTTTTTTAATAACCACTTACTACTGCAGTGCTCCATTAACAATATACAATTTACCTAGAGATAGTGATTTGAAATCGGTACGACGTACTCCATATACATTAGTATACGTACCTAGGCACAAATATGGTAGCGACTTGATCGCATTTTTTACAATAAAAGTTATCCCTCTGATGTTCCAAAGCGGCAAAACATTTTTTACATCCTTTATACCACCAATTACTTCCATTCTCAATCGATGTCACCGTTCCAATGGTGGCAACCAAGCACTTCTGCATTTATAGTCCGGTGATAGTTTACATGTCCTCATAAAATAATTTTAGATTTCATAATGATGTGAGTACTATAATTATTTGCAAAATTTAATATACCTCCATTGGTTCCTTCAACTCACTTAGCGACTTATATATAGTTGTGTTAAGGAGGTCATACTCTAAAGAGTACTCTTGTGTACTTTCAATCTGGGAAATCTGTGACAAAGTACCCTCTTGTGTTGTATCTAGCCTATAAAGGATTTAGTGAAAGCTATATCACATTTATCATTCTAACCATTAGTTGTGTGATATATTTTTTAAAGATAACTAAAAAAACATGGTCCATATGATCTGATTTCATTCATCAAAACTCTTTGAAGTTTACTTGCCTTTCCCTAAATTTAATCATGTCTGGAATATTCTCGTTGATAATCAATTTGATTGTATAATTCATGTTGGAGATACCCATTTTTCCTAAAAAAAAAAAAAGTACAACGTTAATCTAGGGGGATATGTTACAATCATTTCTAACAGAATAATTATTTTACATATAATATCGTCAAAAAAACTCAACTTTGCGAGATGCAAAATTATAACATATTCTTTTGCTGGGTGTTCCTCCAAATGAGACAGGAATTGGTTTGCATAGCTTTCCCAAAGTGTGCACCGTATCGTTTCATCCCCCCTAGGTTACAATGTAAGCAATATTCGATGCTTAGAATCTTACGTCCTTAGGCCTCCCAATAACAGTTTGTATGTTGCAACACATTTAATAGAGAATTAGCACTACTTAGAAAATTATATAGGAAATATTCATAAAATGTTAGTAAAAATAACGTACAATTTGTCGTCGAGATCAATATTAATAAAATGAGCTGAATTGCCGCCCTTGCTGTACTCTCTCAGATTTCCTTTAGCAACAACTACCCCTATGTAATCTGCCAAAAATGCACAATCCAAATCAAATTTGAAGATGTTAATTTAAACAAAAAATTAACAAATTGATGATTTATTAAATATATGTGACGTAGATCAAGTAATTCCAATTAACAAAAAAGATTTTACCTATCAGGTGATCATCCTCTTTGACGCAGTTGACAATATCCTTATTAGACATAAACAAAAACCCAAACAATGGAATGCTTGGATCTTCGATAACACGGATCTGTGTGTCCTTTTTAAAGAACACCTTCAGCGGATGGGTCGTTGGTCGAAATCTAGAGTCATTTGGCACAACCTCAACATTGCTGATAATATAAGAACACCCTTCTACTAATTCTTTTTGAAAAATAATAATTTCTGGAGTCCTAACAGTTAATTGGATTCGGCCACCCTGTTATAATATTATATCAAAAAATCAGGTACTAAAAACTTTTAACTAAATTAGAGATCATGTCAAATAGGTCCAATAAAATATGTTTCAATAACCTGTTCGTCAATTCCAATCATGTCAATGGCATGGGTTAAATGTTTCGCAGAAAACTTTGGCACAGACCACAAACGAATAATGCGAACCTTGATTTTAAAGGTTTTATTGGAAGTCCTGCATTTCAAATCGCTGATTAGGTCAAACTTGGAACCCATAAGTAAGCACAAATGCAAATATGGTAGCACGAAATGGCAGAGAAATGAAATCGGAATGGTGAGAAGCAAAGAACAAAGATGAAAACTGTACTGGTTTTAGGAGGTATACTGCACATATTAGGAGGCATACTTATTTATAGGGATTCTAAATCAAAGAAATAATAAATGTAGCCGGTGGTAGTTGAAGGAGCATTTATGATACCATCAGGTTGGTGGAGTCCTTTATTTGTTGTAGATTGCTGTAGAGATATAAAAATGACTTGGGGCTCCCTCCTGATCAGTATTTGAGAAAATCTCAATAAGTCTAACAAAAGAATCAAATTTGGCAAAGGAAACTACATGTAGTAATATATAAACTTATCAACGGCAATCATATAATAAATATTTAAGTGTATTACTGTACATAAATCATTAAATAGTATTAAGAACATGATATATATCACAATATATATATTATGTAATGTGCACAACAAATATTACATGCTGTACAAAACATATATGACATATTGTACACAACACATGTCACATGTTTAAAGAAAGATGATGTTACCACATGTGATATATATTGATAATTTACATTTTTATATATGTTGGGTATAATATTTAATATATTTTATGTATATTACGTATTATATTTTCTACATTATTTATTATATATTTTGGATAATTTTTTTTTGTTGTACAAAAATAATATAATGATCAAACTTGATAATATATTGAAACTATGAAGCTAAGGGGGGCCAAGGTCCCTGCCACCCCCCTGGGTCCATCCCTGGTCGTACATTAAAACTAAACTTGGAATATCATGTCATATTTATAAGTTTTTCACCGATATGCCATTATTTGATTCTATTATTTGTTGGTTTGGGTTTAATGAAATATATCTGGATTTATGTGACCAAAATGTAAAAGAATATATATATTGTGGACCCAGGGGTTGTTCCCTTACTTTAAGCTACACTTCAATAACAAAAAAATAGACCATGACTATCATAAATAGTATTCGGTTTGCTCTAATGAAATGCAATTAACATTAAGTAAATATATATTTATAAAGATACATACAAATATATATGTAATCCAGGTGGGTAAATAGGCCAATATTGCATCACGGTATTTATAGATGAATTACAGTACATTATGATTCACATAAGTTTTGTTCAACTTTGGTATGTACTAAAATTCTCTTTGTACATGAACATTATATTCAGCCAAAAATAAAATAATTAATTAATGTAACTAAAAACATTCTAAAAAAGACTTGATTTTGAGTAAAATATATTTGAGGTTTTAAGTGATTTATACAAATTGACAGTAACTACTCCCTCCGTTTTTTTTTTAATTGTCCAATTTAGAGATGTGTGTTTTTTTTTTAATTGTCCATTTCAAATTTTGAGACCAAATTTATTATTTTCTTTCCCTTTTACCCCTATTTAATACTACTCACTAATCTCACTATTCTAAAAAGCAAGTAAAGTAATAAAGGGATAATTTAGTAAAGTAGATGTACATTTTGTTAATTTTTATACAACATCAATCATTTCCTAAATATCCGCGCGCATTTAAAATTGGACAATTAAAAAATAAAAGGGAAAAAGGGAGTAATATTGTATAAATCTCAATAAAAAAATTTTGACAATGTGATTGTAGTAATTAAAAGTGAATAAATGTCAATATAATGTGATGATTTTTTGTACATAAAACTAATATTCTTCAATCATCCATTGAAGACATCTATTCATACTGTACCCATCTTTTATCTCTTTGGTGCTTTAATCTCGATTTGAACTTAAAACTTCAACGTAATAGTAGAAACTAATTCAATCACCTTTTTCCCTTGGAGCAAGAACGTATTGCATTTATTATATTTATTTAACTTACTCTTTTATACTTGATATCATCACATACTTATTTTTTAAACTTATTCATTAATTATTCGATAATTTACCTTTATTATTTTTTTATTTGTATAATTATTTGGTGTGTCACGAAGATTTCAAATAAGGATATTTTTTAATAGAGTATACCGATGGGTAAGCAAGGATGAAAAGATATAACAATAAACATAATATATCATAAAACGGAGAGATTGGTACACTTATATATCTTAGATGAACATGTCCAATTAAGAGATTGGAACAACTTAAAGCATTTGTGATATGCAGACATATCAAATTTGTACATAACACCCATACATGTAGTCATAGCATGAGAAAACAGATGGTGGCAAAAACTAATACAGTACTAAGGACAAAGAAAAAAAAACCTAATGGAGAACAGAAAGCATCAACCGACTTAGGGTTTCTAAACTTATTATACGGTTTTCGATCATGAAACGATTTTTTGATCTCTATCAGCATTATTTCTTCGATCCCTGACAGTGCTTTGAGAATAAGTAAATCCCCAGGAACTGCTGAGTGTTCACGCAGGACACGTCGCCATCCACCAGATAGTTTCACTTCATTGTAACGATCCTGGCTCCACCTAAGGTACATGTTATATCGATATCCAAGAGTACTTACCACATGAACACGGTTGAAATGGCTAGGGAAAGCTGTCTTGGCAAATGAGGAAGGTATCATCTGTTAAAAAAAGAAATTCAATCTAATCAGGTTAAGACTCCTGTCATATGCAGTGGTCAAGCCAAAATATTACCAATAATAGGAACAACTGAAGGAAATAATACGTACAAATGAGTAACTGGTAAAATTACTTTCACCAAGGACTCTTTCACAATTGATAACATCAGATCCACTCCCATTTGTCAACAAAAAGTGGGTAACCCTCTCGGTTGAATAAGGTTCCCCGAAATAAACTGGGATACCATGCAAAGGTGGCAAATCATCAACGTCGAAGAATGCAGGATTGACATTTGATACGGGGGGTATGAGGGTTTTCATGATGGAGGTACTTTCCCCCAATTCATCATTTTGTGGAACGTCCAATTTATCATCTTTCACATTACTAAAGCCATCTTCTGCAACATCATTGGATGGCCCTAAGGGTTCTTGTGTGAAAGGTTCTTTCATGAATTGAGGGATAAGTTGTAATTCCCCTAACAATGTGACTCGATGTAATTCCCCTCCACCCAAGCACCAAATCTTAGACTTGTATTGAGAATAAACCTTGACCAATGTAATTCCCCTCCACCCAAGCACCAAATCTTAGACCATACAGATTAAGCAAGCCATTAATACCCTCAGAAATGTAACCACTACCCTGTAATTCATACATACTCATTTGAAACTCGGGGTTGCTTTGCGTGATGTTAAAAATACAGAAGAAATATGTGATGGAAGTCAGTATTATCAAATAAATTGCATGTGGGAATAAATAAAGTTTACCCGATGCGGATCTAGGCACAACCAAAAACGCCGAAAAGAAATACCATTACTGTTTTCATTATCTTTACCACTGCCATTTGAAGCACGACTGGAAATCGACATGCTGAAGGGGCTGTAGAAGAAATAAGAAACGAATATAAAAACAATTAAGTGAAACTAAAAAAAAATCAAAATAATTGAATAAGTTACAGAGTAGAGATCAGCAACATGAGTTACCGAGTTGATTTTGTTTCCACAAATAGATTACAGTATGAGTTTCCTTTAGTGGTATCGTCCCATTTATAGAGAGCTGAGCTCTACTTAAGTGCAAAAGATGTGTTCAATGTAATGTAATGTAAAAATTCCAAAAATAAATTAATAAGCATAAATGTTTAAAAAATCCACTTAGGTCTACTATGTCTGATTCAGGTAGTTGTGTATGAAATGATTATTATTAGTTGGCACCCATAGAAATGGTTCGGGAAGTCATTTAATGATTTTAGAAGATACTGTAACATAGAAATCACCGTGTCTATGTTATGATATGCATGATGAAAGTATTTGTTATTATATACGGTGATCCATACTGCATTAACAAAATTGTGCATGGCATGGGAACGAAATCTGATTGTGTAATTCATTAAAAAATAAAAAGAGTAAATTTTCAATTTTCATAGGAAAATGGAGTCGATAATAACATGATAAAAGTTAACAAAAATCAATAATGAGGTATCTACAAATATATAACCACATATACTGGTTTTAAAATGGCACTTGTGTCGATGACCGTATTCCATAGATAGTTTTGAACATAATTGTCCATAATGGCATGAGTTAACAGTGTACACAGTAATATGTATATACAAAAATATATAGTACAAATACGCACAAGGATTACACGTATCGTGTAGTATTTAAAGTTTATTCACTTAAAATGATGTGGGTTGTATTAATGTTTTGCACACCGCTAAGTAAAATATTTATTGGTACTATAAGCAGCATAGGTGATAGAAGGGGTTGTAAATAATTGATCATTAGAAAATGATCTTGTTGAAGACAACTGTGTTTATAATCAAATGGCAAAAAAAAACGGATTAAAGCAATTTTTTGATAACATGATTTGACATTTGATTGCTGGTTTTTGAAAGAAGGGCGACGGAAAAAGGATTGAACCATGGTGACAATTAATGACTGAATTAAATTACTCCAGTTTTAGTTGAGTCGATTAATGGTTCTTTAACGAAGACAATAAGAATATTAATATTATAAAAAGGGTTCATTCAGCTTTACAAATAAAAAAATAAAAATAGTGTTGTTTTAATCCTCTTATAAGCTTAACAAATAAAAAATGATAGGTTAAAAGAGACTACAAATATTAAGTGCTGAACAAAGTTTTAAATAAAAGTTATTATATTTATTATCCTTCTAAGTTTTAAATTTAATATTTTCTTAAATAAAATTTTATTTTTCATAATATATATATTGTAAAGAATGTGTACAGTATTTTGGATAAAAAAAATATAATTTGTATATATTACATTTTTATATTTTTAAGATTATTCTCTATATTTATTATATAAAATATCGTTTAAATTAGTGATCGAAATTCAACAATGCAACTTATATTTTTATTTTTATATAATTTAAATTTAATATCTTATTTAAATTATGTTTGATTCCCACCGTTCAGATTGATTTATAATTGTATTAGATAATCACTAAAAAATAGTGTATGATATTATTTTTATATTATTTAATGTTTATAATATATGACTGCATGAGATAATTGCTTGGAAGATTTCGTATTATGTATGATTTCATTCAATAGACAGGAAATGTTTACACTTCAAAATTCAATTCGCTTCGAAATAAGTATTTGTCACTCAGTGTAAACTGAATGAAACAAACAGTGCATCTTTTAGTAGCAAGTATTAGAATTTGGCTTCGCATCCAAGTAAAACATTCAATGCAATAAGATGAAATGAGATAGTGACCAACATCGTAGTCTGTCCAAATCTGACAACACTCCCGGTTATAAAGGCATGCATAAAGATTGTAATCTTCCAAGCAAACCAAATCGAGGGGGGAGGGCAAGAATTATCCAGTGCAGCCATTAATGCAACCGCGTAATAAGTTATAGCATTGGTAGGGACACAACAAAAAATCAGTTAAAGTATCCAACAAATATGAATTTTGGTCAGAATCATCCAGCCCATTAAAAATATACTCATGATTAAAAGAACTATTTGAACTATTAAGTGTTAAATGGACTTTGTTGGCTGTTTAAGTTATTTATTGTTATGCCCTGAACATTTGTGATTAAATTATTATAAAGTTAAGGATATTTCTATGCTGGTAAATTTGTAATACTATATTGAAAACTAACTATAACCAAGGACCAATTCATGTAAAAGTTTATGGGGGCTTATAGCCCCAATCAATTTTTTTTAGTTTAAATATATATAAATGTATATATTTTATCATTAATAAATTTTTAAAATTTGTCCCCACACTAAATAAACTTTAAAAACATGATCTTATAATTATATATATTAGTGATATAATGTTTTCGTCTAAAATTTAGAAAAGTTTTCTGTTGTGGTCAAATTTAGGACGGGAATCATATATAATAAGATTAAAAAGTCGAGAAACATATCAAAGCTGTTCTGAAAATATATCTCTTTAAATTATATCATACTGGCAGGATTACGGAGTACATTGTGCCTGAAAGGAACTACTACGTTTAAAATTTCGGCTATTTAGTAAAAAAAAATTTTACATGTGTCAAGACAAGATATGTATAATCCCATCAATGACCCTTTCCCATTGTAATCATTATAATTGTTGAGTAATAATATATTATATATATATTATAAAATTAATCATCTTAAATTATATATATATATAATAATAATTTAATTCTTAAAAATATCAGATTAATATTTAATATTAAATATTAAATTAATAATTTTAAAATATTGATTTATTGTATAATAATTAATGATGATTGATTTTCTATAATACATATTTACTTTCAACTTTTCATCTATATTAAAATAATAATTAAATAATCTTAAAAAGTATGTAATATTTAATATATTTTATCGTCTTATTTTTATTAATATTATTTCTGTTATTTTATTTTATATTTGAATTCCTCTCTCTTTTATAAGAATATCAGCTTTCCCTAGTAATTAATATTATCTAAAATTGTTAAATTGATCGATATTAATAAAACTAAGAAAAATAAAAAAATACTTAATAGAAAATGGAATAAGCTAGTGTTTCGGTCCTGAAATTAATAAAGCACTGTTCAGTTTATCAAATTACAAAAATTTATTCAAATTAATCCCATATAATATAATAATTATATTAATGTTAATGGTGTAAAACTACTATTTGTTCAACACTAAATTTGAATTATTTTTAATTGAAGACATTAAGACCTGCTTTGCTTCATTAAATAACCTTTCCCTACCATACAACAACCTACTTACTTGGGGAATCAGACACTTGCACTAATACTTATTTATAACCACCAAAAAAAGATACCATAATGCGAGTAATAGGTGTGACAAATATAAACCGACAGTATAGGAACGTCCTACTAACATGGTAGGAATAGACAATGAAGAATTATTTTGAGGGTTATATCAATGTGATGAATATTACTTAGTTATACAAATACTACTTGTGAAACATGGTAGAAATTTGAAAATATGATCCTTTATTGTTAAGGAAGATGTGTACGATTAGTTAACATTGAGTTAATTATTGAAAAACTCATTTATTAAAAAATTAATATCTGCTATAAGGACATAGTGACGATTGAACATAGTTTTGTAAAGTGACTTAAACTGAATTGGAAAAAAAATGATATACAGTACATCACATAATTAAGAATAAAAAAAATGTATTAGTTATTATGTGGTGATAAACAATAACTACCATGGTGATGACAGGTTATGTTGTGGTAAATACTTCGTCCATTTATTTTAATTGTCCATATTTAACTGGTTACTGGAATTTAAGAAATAGTTTGTATAATAGTGAATATTAAATAATATTAAGAGTGAAAATAAATATTAAATATGTTTCGAATTAAAAATCAAGAGTGAACAATTATTAAAAAATTGACCGATATTTATTATCTACATTGTTTTGTTCAAGTCCCCTCTATCGAAAAAGTGAGATTGCTGGCCTAATAATATCATTATTGTCGTATAATCCACAAATGAAAATGGTATGAGTTTTAAGAATTTTATACATCATTGTTTAAAGTTACAGTTATAAAAAATGTGATATTGTTGACCTGTTCGATAACACACTATACAATAATATAAGATATTAGATACAATTCGATTAAAAGAAAGTACTAAGTTCAATATATCGAAATAAAACAATGGAAGGAAATAATGGGAAATTAAAGATTGGCATCCAGCAAGAATGTTGCATAACTACAATACATGAACAGTGGAAGTACTTAAAATACAACAACATAAATGCCAAACTGCGGAAAAAACCATTACGATGCTAAAAAAACCAAATTGTTTCCCAAACTTATTTAATCTAAATCAACAGCTGGGTCTTCTAGGTCACGCAAGATTGCACCAACAACATCATCCACTTCTTTGGATGATGTACCTACAGTATCTGGTGAAACAGACTGCTCTTTGGACGATTTGGGTGAAGGATTTTCAAATTTATCGGGCATAGACAGGTCAATGGTTGCGGGTGGAGGATTAACTGATCCGTCAGTGGGTTAATGGAGAGAAAATAGAGAAGAACTGCCCTTATGCTTATATTCTAACTTGTGATTCAAAAATCTCAAGGACAAACGCCGAGACGCAGGCGATAATTCATGATCTGGCACGTGTAAAGGAGGTATTAAATCATCCAATGAAGGAGAACCAAGAACTGACGAAAAGAACCAACACAACGCTGTTTGTTCTTCATCATAAAATTCAGAGATGGTACATGAGAACTAACGACATCAAAGGGTTCTGGTAACATGAAAAAAGATCCATCCGCTTGAACACGTGATGGTGGAAAAGGAATTGGAGCGAGCTGGTTGTCAATATCCTTAACTTTGATCAAGAAATGGGAATTACCGGCATAACAAAGCTTCAACTTACAATCAAATGGTAATTGGTACATGACCAATATGTTGATTAACCCAAGTGTAAGGAAACCCTGTTCTGATCCCTTAAAAATAATAACTTGAAACTGATTACTTGACTTGTCAACCATCGTTAGAAAATCTCCAAACTCATGTCTATATTTACGGTAGAAATAACCAGGAAAAGAAGGTATGCCCTGCACGTACGAAAAAATAAATAAATAACCAAAAGATTAAAATGAAAATAATAGTTCAGACAAATTAATAAATATACATACCATTTTTGGATCTATCTCCAAATACATCAGCCTGGCATGGTAGTCTTTCAACGGGAACGCAGGCGCCATTGATGACAGAAAGAAAGTACACAAACTCCACCTCAAGTTAGGTATCTTTCTAATAAATCTGAAACACAAAATGATATGTATTATAGAATTAATACAATTAGTTGAAAAGAAACTAAATGTTTATATTCTAAAAACAACTTAGAGTCGATTGAATTTAAAAACATTAAAAACATAAAGGCCGAAACATTACTGGGTGAGAAAGAAAACGATGGCTATATGACCCACTATCAAACTATGTATTTAAAGGGGGAGACTGCCTTCACGAATAATGTAGACCATTTGACATGCAATCAAAAGGAAATAATATAATAGTAGTGTACATTTAATAAGTGGACCAGTTCAGCAGGCCACGGTACCTGGGGTGTAGGGGTCTGTGAAACAGAATAAGAAAATGCAGTGGTGGGACATGTAGAAGGGGTGGGAAATTTGAAATTTAAATCACATAACTTGAGTAAGGAAGAATCCAAAGAACTTAATCGAAGGAAGATAATGGTAGGACACGTGTCGGAATTTGGTTATGCATTTGCTGGTTTTTAGAATAGTAAGGAAGATATATATATATATATATGTTGTATGTGATATATGACGTGTATAAAATGTAGTATTTATTGTGTAATTTATATTATATATGTTGTGCACAATTTGTTAGTGATTGTGTTTTTATGGTTGTTACACCTATAACAATGCTTTAAATAAAAATCCTTCTAAGCTATCAGTGGTTTCGGCTATAACTTACACATTAAGATTAACATTTCTCTAACCCAAATTTGTCTTTTCTTGACTTGCGACTTATATAGTCAACTCAAAAGCGTGTACTCAGATACAGAAAAAGACTTCACCCCCTGGATTCTATAATATTTATTTACTTCTTTACTGAGCACATAGTAAATCTTATGAACTCTTGCCAAATATATAAATCAATTAAATGTCTTTTGGATTTCATTCTAATAATGCAATTTATTACTACACATTTTTTAGGAATGATTACACCATATTTGGTATTTTAGGATGAAAAAGACCTTTTCTTTTTCGTTAATGGTATATGCAAATGAGTGTAGCTGCACCAAATAACACCTGCTTACATAGTAAAAGAAAAAAAAAGGGGGGGTTACATTACCATCTAGACTTTATTTAGAATTTAGATTACAAAAAATGCCATTAAAGTCTAAGTTATTATTATTAATTTTTACTAGTTTCGAAGGATCCTATAAATAAAAGAATTAGTCATGAAGGTGCAAGTGGCAGGCAATAAATAAGGCACTTTAATTCATAGATACCACCATCTTGTGCTTTTGAGGCAGTGATATCACCTCCAATATTTTTGTTTTCTCTCTCTCTCTCACACACACACACACAACTTGATCAATTTCATCAAAATTTCTCAATGGAGAACATGATTGGTCTGCTGAGAATTCATGTTCAAAGAGGGGTCAATCTTGCTATCAGGGATGTTAAAAGTAGTGATCCTTATGTTATCATCAAAATGGGCAAGCAGGTAAGGTTTCTTCACATTCTTGTAATTTAATTTGTGTCTCTTTGATTGTTCTTCTTGTTGATGTTGTCCTTGAATGTGCTTTTGTGAATTTTGATGATGTTCTTTGCAGTTTTTTTCTTTTTTTTGGGTTGTTTTGCTGGGTTTGGGGGTTGAATTGCTCTGTTTTTCAGAGCACTCTGTGACAAGTCTTAGCAACCTTTTTTCACTTTATGGTTTGTGTAATTAACCCTTTAATTAATTCTCATGATTTTTTCTCCCCTCTTTAAAAATCTTCATTACTTTCTCTTTCTGTCCTTTCTTCTAGCATTAGCCCTGATTCTGATGCATAAAACACTGAATTGACTTTTGACTTCTTCACCCAGTTATGAGTTTTTCTGCCTTTTTTTTTTTTCCTTTCATCTCGTTTTGGGATAAGGGATTTGATTTTTAGGTGCACTGAAGAGTAAGATTTATTATTTTCTATATCACAATTATTTTATCTCCTTATTTTAAATTTAACTTTCTCTCTTCACAATTTTCTATATCACAATTATTTTAGGTGCACTGCCTTTAATTTTATCACAATTAAATATCTCCTTATTTTATCTCCTTATCGATTATGTGTCATACAATGAATTTAGAGAATAAATGAAATTTTTGCAGCTAAAATTTTTTGGACTCTGTTTTAATTAAACTGTTTCATCCGTGATTGAAGGGAAGAAGAAGGTTCTAAGAAAACCGTGTCTGCTGGTTGAGGCATTAAGCATGTATCAACTATATCAAGTCATACTTTTTTACTTCTGGTCTTTCTTTATTTTATTTTTAAAAAAAATAGATAAATAAGCGACAAAGAACTTTTCTGCTTTTATTCCCAAATTAGCCTTTCCGTGATCCATTTTATCAATTTTCATTCAAATTTGGTCAATGAAGAAATAGGGGAAATTAAAGGGTAGTCAAATTTATATTACTATAACTTTACAACGAAATCAATATTATTGTATTAATTTATGCTTGATATGCAGAAGCTGAAGACTCGGGTAGTGAAGAAGAATGTGAATCCTGAATGGAATGATGATTTGACTCTGTCAATTTCAGATCCTCAGATTCCTGTCCAACTAGTAAGTACCTGTTCTTGTAGTAAAGATTACATAGAAACTTGATTCATTTTATAACAGAATACTTAAACCATATGAAACATTATCTTATTAGCATCAAGATGTAAAATTCTGGGGATTCTAAACATTATCTATGTAGGGTTTGCTGAAATACTCCATAACTTGTTACTTGCCCTTAATTCAAGGCAAATTGTGCTGAGCTCTTAAGATTTGGTAAAATTTATCTAAACTTTTTTCTATTTGTAAAATTAACTTAGAAGATTCCTAATCTGTAAAGTTATTACACCGATCTCCTTGAATTCGAGTCCTCTCCTCTATTGCACGTTGCATAGTGTGCCTAGGGGAGACCATCGGTACTAGACAAATAAAGGAAAGTCATAAAATCTCAAGCGAAATCAATATAATTTACTCTATCAATATCAGCACATTATGTTGAATTCAATTGTGGCAAACAATAACACTCTATCTGTGATGCAGTTTGTGTATGACAGGGACACATTTAGCTTTGATGACAAAATGGGAAATGCCGAATTCGAGATCGGACCGTTCCTAGAAGCGGTGAAGATGCGGCTTCGGGGTCTCCCTAACGACACAATAGTGACAAGGGTGCAACCTAGCAGACAAAACTGCTTGGCAGAGGAGAGCCAAATTGTGTGGAAAGATAACAAAGTTGTGCAAAACATGGTTCTTAGGCTAAGAAATGTGGAGTCTGGTGAAGTGGAGCTTCAACTTCATTGGATTGATGTTCCTGGTTCAAAGGGTCTGTGATGATCATAAGGTCACAGCACAATGGCTCTTTGGGATAGTATTGTACAGAGCTGAAACTACTCTTGCAGCTAAGCTTCATCATAGATTATACAAGTGTTTTCCCCTGCACTTATGTGGATCTTCTTGTTATTGTAATAATCTTGTTCAATGTGTTAGGATCAAAAGAGGTGCTGCAATTGGTTAATTTTTATGTTAAATGAAATTTGTTTGATTTCAATTTTGAATTTTTGTTTCAATAAATAATCATGAGAGTCTAAAGACATACGATGAATGAGAGAAATTGAGCCGATGACAACTCTATCCTAACGAAAAGAGTCTTATTAATAAAAAAATTTAATCCAAGACAAAAGGAAAGCTATAAGGCAAAACTTTTGAGCATATGAAGCATTAATACTAAGCATTCTTCCTTCTTAATTTTGTACTTATTATTATAGATTGTTTTATGAAACTTATGATTATTAATGAATATACAAATAATTATGGAGTAAGAAGAGGACTAAACTCATGGAGGACAAAAGGACAAAAGAATTTCCCACTTTAGGATCTAGTCATCATTCACATTGTTAGGTATCATCCAAACAAAAGGGGACCATGCTCTTTATTTAATTTTATGATTGTTATTAATTAAAGGGAAAAAAACATTTTACCTCCCTAGATGTTTGGGTCGTTGCAATTTAGCCCCTGAATTTTTAAAACGGGCAATATGATTCCCTGTATGTTTTAAAACGTGAATTCTTCCCCATCCGTCATAACTCCATCCTTTTTTCCGTTAAATAAGCACATCCAGTGCACATGTCATTTATTAAATGACTAAAATATCTTTTTTTATGGGGAATCCTGTAAAAGAAAAAGATATTTTAGGGGGTAAAGTGCTTTTAGGGGGGTAAAGTGTTTTTTTTTCCATAAAAAAATGGTATTTTAGTCATTTAATAAATAACATGTGCACTGCATGTGCTTATTTAACGGAGAAATGGATGGAGTTGTGACGGATGGGGCAGAATGCACGTTTAACATACAAGGAATTGTTTTGTCCGTTTTGAAAGTTTAGAGACTAAATTGCAATGACTCAAACATCCAGGGAGGTAAAATGTTTTTTCCCTTAATTAAATGGACAAAATGTATGGAAATAAATACTTTATGCGTAAATTTATATGATATAATTTTCATCCACTTTGTACCATGTTTTTACACCGTCATTCAATCATATGCTGTTATGTCAATTATAATTGTGTTTTCTTTCTCCCACCTGAAAAGGAATTCAAAGAGTATTTTGATCTTGTATTATACACCTTATCCCTAAAATCTTACACCTTAATTTGCATTTAATTTGTGGTTTGTGTTGAAACATGAAAGTCAGAAACAGCAAGCAACATGCACATTACTCATCTCAAATCCCCACGTGTCATATATGATCTAAAATAACCGTGTCCCCATCAAAAAAAAAATTAGCATACTCCAGGTAGAAGATTGTTTCTTCCTCCACAATGAATCATCGCATATAAAAACTTAAATAGAAATATAAAATCAACTTGATAATACAATGTCGGGAGATTCTGTGGTGAAAATTGGTGGTGGAGCAACAGTTTGTTTGCTCCATGGTGTATGATAGAATGACTCTCTCTGTTCACCACAAAACTTGTCATGTTTTTGGCCATCAACGAAAATCCTCAAGAAACTAAGTGAAGAAGCTGCTTCAGTCTCAACAAAGGGGGTTTCAGTTTCATCAATCATCTGCTTCTGTTCTTCGTTTTCTGCGTTGAATCGGTACACTGTTCAAGATTCTTTTTTTTTTTTGTGCTTGAATTTCCATTCATTAGCTGTGGTGGATTTATTATGTGGCCATCTTTTTTTTCCTGTTTCTTTCTCAATGAAGCATCAATTCCTTTCTGAGAGGGGAAAAAAGGGTCTTGTTCAGTATTAAGAAGGAACTGGGTTAGATGATATTTTGATTGGACTTGGGAGTAATGTTAGTTAATGGTGAATCGTATGAGTGCCAATTGTTTCCTGAAAATATAATTTATAATTTTGTAAATATCATATTACAAAAAGAGTTTAATTAAGATGCGCCAATCACATTCATTGATTTATGTGACATTTTAGTTAGTGAGTGATCGAGTTAGAGACTTTTGCTAATGTGTTTATCCATGATTGGATGTTTGTGTAAAATTACTTTACACTGACAGTGAATTAAAATTAAACTCTTATAAAAAATTAATGGTGAATATGTTATCTGATCCAGGATTCACTATACTAACATTTCACTTTTGGAGTATGCTGTTAAGTGTTAAAATCTGGCCAATTAACTAAATTTAGAACCTCTTGTTAACAATTTGTTACATATTTTCTTTTTACAATTATGGTTTTGTGGTGTGAACATGCTGTAAGATTGACATTTCTTCTTGAATTAGGTCCTGATTTTTAGTGTTATCTTATCTTTGACAGGGGAAGTGAAAACCTCTTCGTGATGGAAATAAATATTGCAAGGTAAGATGGCACTAGATATAATATTAAGTTAACCTTGAAGTGAAATCATTGTTCTTAACCCCAGAAAATGCAAGTTGGGTTGTGTTTTAGCTTATTCTTTTCTTGATATTAGCCATCTCTCAATAATTGACAAAATTGTCGTTGTAATTATAAAGTAGCAGGGTTTTCTTTTAGTGATACTACATGTTAAGTTTGAGATTGAGATTTATTTAGTACTAATTATCACTATTCTTTCATAATTTGAGTAGATGTAGTGTCAAAACAGAGGGATTATTGTTTTCCAATATTTCAAGAACAATAGGATGGGAAAACGCTCAGAAACTTGTGTATAACGCGGCTGCCCGGAGTTCAAGATGTGCCTTGCACAGAGTTGCCTCGACTTACCAAGCTCTCACTGCAGTGTATCCAAGAAGGTCTTCTTCCTGTAGAACACATGCTATGTCGACTAGTTTGGAGGAATCTGCATCGTTACAACCTGGAGATAATTCCAATGAGGATGCAGATCCATTTGCAGACTCGGAAGAGGAAACTTTGTCACAGCCACTTACTAGTGAACAGGTAGTCTTTTTTAGCCACTTCATATTTGTCTTTTGGAAATCCCACAGCAGCGATTTTATTATGGTTACAGACATGCTCTTAACTTTTCATGCACCTTAAAATTGAAGTAATATATTGTAATTGTTTATTTGACTGTCCTAACATGTTAAATTTTGTCTTTTGAAGGAGCAGACAAAGTCATTGTTTTGAAATTATTTTTATTATTCCTTTTGAATTACATATCAGTTAAATGATCATAATGTGAAATAGAAATTTAAGCAACTGCTATACTTTTAGCCAGAGTGATCACACTAGTTGTAGATAATGGGTTATTATATCTTATGATGATTTTCCATCCCAATTTTTTTTGAAAAAACAGATAATGGCACTGCTTGCTGATACTGAAAGAGAAAAACTTACTAAGAAGC
Source organism: Aeschynomene evenia (assembly GCA_013621005.1). Taxonomy (NCBI): domain Eukaryota; kingdom Viridiplantae; phylum Streptophyta; class Magnoliopsida; order Fabales; family Fabaceae; genus Aeschynomene; species Aeschynomene evenia. The sequence continues at coordinate 5,677,141 of CM024265.1, read as the reverse complement.
TTAGTGAAGCCAACCAGCAAAATCGGTTCCTCAAAAGACAGGTGTGTGCAAATATAATCTTGACATCCTTTTGCCTTATTATTAAATCAAGTTATAGGTGAAATTTTCTTTATGGTACCATTGGTCCTTATTTGGAAGTTTATGCTAACACCTTTACGATCAGAGTTGGATCATCACATTTTTGTATAAAACTGAGAAACTTTTATTTGAGCTGAACTGTATATCGATCTATGAGGAGTAGATATGTCAGACGTTGACACTAGCCCCATTGGATTGGTTTAGTCAATGAATGGTAAATTTAGCATCTTTCTAAGTATGATATCAATAAAATAACATAGTTATTTTTTGTTGTATTGCTGGTACAAAAAAATGGATCACGGGAAACATGATACTGGTAGATGGCATTTAATTTGGATCATCACATTTTTTGGCCTTGACATTTTTCATAATTATACTAGCCCATTTGTATAAGGGGTTATTACTTAAATAACATGACTCATTGATTCTTTAAAGTTTTCATCATTGATTGCCATAAGATGGAAGTATGAATACCATTAATATTCATTTGAAATGGACTTAGGCTCTGATCTTTTTTTCCCCCATCAGGTAATCAACTGCAATTTTAGCATCTCTTGTTAAAGAGTTACCAGAGTCTATGAATTTTCAGCCTTTCTCTATTGTTTTGTCTTTATTTTTGTGACCAGGCCCCTATCGACAGAGATGGGTTTTATTATAAAACTCATAAATTATGCTGATTAATTTTTTGGGTGGGGAATATTTTTCTAGTAATTTGAGAAGGTGAGTCAGAAGATAGAATGAAGATTTAATGATTTATAAAGACAAAGGCCCTGCCACTAAGCTCCGATATTGGCCTTTTTCTCTGCAGTTGCATATAAAGGAGGACGCGTTGGTAAAATTTAAAAGTGAACTTGCTGTCATGGAGCTTGAAGTTCAGGTAAAGAGTTGTTTCTATCTTCTCACTATTCATACTGTCAACAATTTTTTTTATTTGATACTTGTTGACCGGCAAATAGGCTTACAGGTTCTTTTAACAAATGTTTAGGTGATTGTCAAAGTTAAAGCAAGGAAAAGACTATTTACCTCCTTCTTCACTTGGACTATCAAAATTTTATTGATGAGCCATTGTTAATTTTAGTGTGCATGTTACTACTGACTGAAAGTCATGTGGTGCTTACAAAATCGTTCAAAGCTGTTGAGAAACGTCGACAGTTGTATAATATTGTTTACTTTTGGTCGCAGGCTTTGGCCAGATTAGCAGAAGAAATAGCTCAATCTGGTATTCCAGAAGGTTCAAGGAAGATCAATGGAAAGTACATTCATTCTCACTTGGTTGCTCGATTAGAAGGTATAACGGTTTTGTCTCGATTATGTCTCCATGTCATTAGTTCCATCCCTGTATGGTTTACAAGTGTACTTGTAAATGACTAACTATACACCGATTTTCATGCCAAATTAGTTAATACAAATTAATATTAGTGTGTTGTCTTACTCTTACCAACATTGCCTCTTTTGTGTCCTTATTGGTGGAAATGCAATTGTCTTTGCCTATATAGCTGTACATGAAAAATTAAAGGAACAGATAAAGGATGTTGATGCAGCACAATCCAAAGAGGTTTCTGTGTTTTGGATTGGCATGGCCGAGGTAATCTTTTTCAAGAGTAGACTTCCAAAGTCTATGCATCATTATGTTGTTATAGGGTGGTTTTAAAATTTAACCAGCTTGGTTACTATTTTCATTTTTAGTAGATTCTGCTTTCAGGATTTCGTGAAGAAAATATTGAAAATGTTAAAAATAATAACCTCAACTTTTCAATTCCCGTTTCCCGTTTTCATTATTCCTTCACAAAATTCTAAAAACAGACAATGTAGGGAATACAAGCATAGAATGAAAATTGAAACAAGACGGACCCATTATCGTGCTTGCTAATTCCTAGATTGCGCGTTTTTGACTTTTTGTTCCTAACAGAGTGTTCAAGTTATGGGCACCTTTGATGGTTGGAGCCAAGGAGAGCACCTTTCACCTGAGTATACTGGTTCTTACACAAGGTTCTCAACAACATTGATGCTGAGACCTGGAAGGTACCATTTTTGCCAATTTGCTTAATCTTAGCCTTTTAGTCTCTTCTTCCAACCTTAGAACAAAAATTTACTATGATTGTAGGTATGAAATCAAATTCTTGGTAGATGGTGAATGGCAGCTATCACCAGAGTTCCCAATTATTGGTGAAGGATTAACCAGAAACAATTTGTTAGTTGTTGAGTGAGTGATGAGTATTTTCAATCCTAGCAACATTTAAACTAGATAAAAATATATATGTAGCAGAACCTTGTGTGTTAATAATGCCAATGCCAAGTATAGCACATAAATGATTTAGGGTGATTTGTAAAAAATTGATTTTCCTTGCATTATGAACTTCATGTAATAGAAAGTTTTTCCCATTATTATTTATAGAGTTTAATTTTGATGCGTCCAATCAAAACGCTCTGTTTGTATGACTTTTCAGGTAGTGGGAAAGAGAAAACACAATTTTTATATTGACGTAGTTAACATTTATATTTGACAAATACTTAGTGTACAACAAAAAAATCAGCCAAAATAGTCAATATATTGTGCATAATATATATAATATAAAATATACAACATATATCACATGTTATGCACAATATATATTACATGTTGCAAGATATATGGTGTGCACGACATGTAATATTCGTTGTGTATTTTATATTATATATGTTGTGCACAATTTGTTAACTGTTTTGACTAATTTTTTTGTTATATATATAACAATGCTCTTTATACTTATTCAATCAAACTTCTTATATTGATGATTGATTTAGTATTAGTACACGTCACTGCGTGAAACTAGCTAGCCTAAGCATCTCAAAGTCCTTGGTGTGAATAAAGTATAAACATGCAAAGCCGTGAAGACTAGAGAGAGCGTCATGGACAACTACTATATCCCGGTAACACCGAATACATGGTAGAGTTACTACTATAAAAAGACAAGTTTTAAGAGTTAAAAACTTTGGGCATGCTATTGCAAACGTGGGATTGAGAGCGAGAGGCTGAGCAACAAAGGTACCAAAATTGCAAAGTGTCATCATCTTCTCCTCAAGCTCAAAGGAAAGAACATACAATGGAATAATATTTTAATTAGGACTTAGATGCCAACTTTGATATATTTGTTTATGGTACCAAAACAAAGCATATATATATATATAATATTTTTCGTACAACAGAAATACATACAATAGAAAAAATACATACAATAGAAATACATTCAACTAATATCCAACGTGTGTTATACATAATATGTAATGTGTGTTATATGTATAGCACATGTACGTATAACACACATTTCGTATTATGTATAACACACTTTGAATATTAGTTGGATGTATTATTGTTTTACGATAAATATTTTGAAGAAATATATATATATATATATATAAAACTCTACTTTCATTCTATACCTTACCTGCCACCATCCATTCACTGCACCATGCAGCAACCCCTCAAAAAGAATAATCCTTCACCAAATGCACATTTCACCAATTACTCACATTGTACTTCATTTTTAATACATTTAATTTTCTGTTTAATTTTTCCACCCAAAATTAATCATGGCCCATATTTTATCTAATTAAATAATGTCAACTAATTCAACAGAAAAACAAAAATGATGTCAACATATATACAACTTGATTTTTATTTGTCATCAATATAAAAAAATTATGTACCATCGTTTAAATAATTAATTAAACTAAAAAGTCATATTACAGAACAATAAAAACAAAAATGGAATAAAGCTTGCATATATAGATGAACGATCCAAAATTAGAGCACATTATTAATGCGTGTCTATAAATGGTATATACTCAATATATAATAAAAAATCAGTCAAAATAATAAATATATTATGTAAAATATATATAATACAATATGTATAATGTATATCATATTGTACACATCATATATAAATTGTTGTGCACAATATATATTACATGTTGTATCATTATATTTTCTTACAATATATAACACAAAGTGGGTAACAACGTTTTTTCAGCCAAAACAGCAAAAAAAATTCATTTTAATCCTTTTGGCTCAAATAACATTCTTAATCATGTGTGTTTTTTTAATGGACTGAGTAATTTAGACTCAAACTCATATTTTTTGCTGTTTTAGTTAGTACAATTTTGTATCTCTAGCAAAACTCAACATATAATATATATTATGCATATAGTGTAATATATCATATATACCACATATGATATAAGTTGTGCATATTATAAAATATAGACTCTTTGAAGTAATTTTTTATTTTACCTGTAGTAATGCTCTCGTCTATAAATATACATAAAGACATTAAAGAATTGGAACAGAGAAGAGAAGGCATATATAAACAGAGCAATTCAGTGAAGGCTCATTGCAACTTTGATCATTCTTCAAAAAAAAAAAAAAAAAAAAGTCTGATAAACTCAAAAGCTTGCCTTGAATGCTGCGTTCATCTCTTCCTTTGATGCTCTTCTCCATTGCTTCATCTCCAAGGTTGGAAGCGCGTGGCACCACCCTTCACGCGCCATCACCCTCTTCCTCTTCCTCTTCCTTCGGTTCCTCAAAAACTGGTTGGTACTATCGTTGCCTTGGCCTCGACCCTTGAACCAATTTCACTCCTTTTTTCTGTTTCAACCACAAAGTCGCAAACTTTTTGGTTGGTTTTCATCTGGGTCGAAGAGAAAAGGGGGGGCCACCATGGTGAAGACGAAAAGTAAGAGTGGTTTTGAGAAGAGCAAGAGCAAGAATAATAAGGGAAGCTATGGTAGGTTGTTGGTGAATATCAATATCCTAGGGAGTGCAGGGCCTATAAGGTTTGTGGTGAATGAGAAGGACTCTGTTTCTGAGGTGATTGACACTGCTCTGAAATGCTATGCTCGTGAAGGCAGGATTCCTGTTCTAGGGTTTGATGCCACCAACTTCCTACTTTACTCTGCAAATGCAGGGTTCGATGGTATGCTTACTTATCCCATTTGTAAATAACTTGTGTTTTTTGTGTCAATAATGGTGCAGGCAGAGGAGATTTGTGTCTACTGCTACATAAAATGTATGAATATTTAATATAAGTGAATATTAAAATAGAGTGATGCTAAATGCATAATAAAAAACCAGTCAAATCAGCTAATAAATGATATTTTAGGTCACAATTACTCAGTCCATTACAATTTCAATGATTATTTGGGTTCAAACCAAAACCAAAATTGGTATATTATTTACATTGGCTTGTTTTTTATTGTGCATCTAGCATTATTGATTAAAATAACATTGTCTTCGAATTTAGTGATTAAATAAGTGCATAGTATAGTATGTTGATATAACATTATATATATAGAGAGCATTAAATAAGTGCATAGTACGATAAAAAAATTAGTCAAAACAGTCAATAATAGGAAATTTGGCCTAAATCACTTAGCCCATTGAAAATATACACATGGTTAATAATTCTATTTAGGCCAAAAGTGTTAAAATAGGCTTTGTTGACTGTTTTGGCTGGAAAAATGTTGTTCCCCAAGCATTTATGATATATATATATAATGTTATTTGAATGGTCAAGATTAGAACATAGAATCATATAATTTTTAAAATTTTGATCATTCAGATAAAATTTAGTGATGTAAGTTTATTTCTCACTCTCATAGATACTTAAAAATTAAAATGTCAAATAATTACTTAAAAAAGTCATATCACTTTATATTTTAATCTTAACTATAAAATTCAATAATCTAAAATTATTTCTCTCCGTCATTATTTCACATATATATATATATATATCATAAAGTTTTGGTTCATTCCATGTGAATTTCTGAGGGTTGTTCTGTATGTTGGAAACTATTTTTTGACCACAGCTCTGAATCCGTTAGAACCAATAGGATCTTATGGGTCAAGGAATTTTGTGCTGTGCAAAAAGCAGATATGTTCATCATCAAAACCACAGTCAGAGCATATATCCCAAAAAAGCAGTGGTGGCTGGAAGGCATGGCTTAACAAATCAAAATCATTTGGTTTAAAAATCTTATCCCATTGAGATATATATTATTATATTTTAATAAGCGAGTTGTTAGGAGAATTTATGTATAGACACAATTCTAAAAATCTATTCTTAGATATATATACATATACAAAAGTTAGTAGGACTCTAAATGAGTGAATATACATACATTAAATAAAGATGATAAGATCTATTTTTATTATGAGTGTACTAGATTGTGGATTTGTATGGTTGTGCTTTAGGCAACACTTAATAATTGTGAGGCAGTTGTGTGTTGTTCTAGCAACCTGAGACATATTTTATACTGAATTCTAAAGTATATGATAATGGAAAAGATGCTGTTCTTTAGAATAAATTTGATGATATGATGATTTTCTTTATATTGAATAACTTGTGCTGATATGGACTTGGAATTAAGATATTGAAACAAGTAACTACTACTCCCTCCCTTCTCTGATAAGTGTTCATTTTACATTTTTTAGTTTTCTACTAATATTTGTCCATTTAAAAATTTTAGATAATATTAATTGTTTTTTTCCATTGATACCCCTATAAGAGAGAGAAAATTAAGATATAAATTAAATATAAGAGATAATATTAATAAGGATAGTGATATAAATTTTACTAAATATTTTTTACTTTCAAGATCATTCAATCATTTCCTTAATAAGTGTAAAAAGTGAAAAATGGACAGAGGGAGTAATATTTAGTCAAACTTGGAATCTAGGGAAGCATAAAATTGAGGACCGAGGATTATAGCCATAAAAGAAAGGTTGGGAATTAAAGAATTGTCTTCATAATTTTTTTATGAGTTTAATTATGACCCATCAGCAATATTAAAGTTTTATACTTTTCATGATTATTATTTGAAGAGTTATGTAAGTAAAATTATTTGATTAGATGATAATATGCTGTAATTAAATACTTTATTTATATATTTTTTATTCTGACTAACAATGACAGTATCAAAGAAGAATATTTTTTGTTTGAAGTCCATTCTAATGGTAGGTTTAGTTTAGATTCTATCTCATGCTAATGGTAGTTTAATGGAAGAAGTAGAGAGTTTTTATTGGTAATTTATGAATTCTTGGATTGATTGAGTACAGTCCAGATTGATTGAGTCAATGTCACAAAGTTTCTCTCTTGAAGGTTCATTCTTCTTTGTCTCTAGAAATGATAGTGTCATCAATTAAGATTTAAGGAGCAATAATATAAAATCTTTTATGTATATTAAATTTGACATTACATTAGTCATTCAATTTAACTTATATTTTGATTCAATCCAATATTATATTCAAATATTTATACTGACACAATTCAATATTTATACATAATCAATCTAATCATTTATACTGATTTTAGTGTCAATGTTAGTGAAACATTGCTCAATAATATTATATATTAGTAAGGTTGTCAGGATCGAGTTCCTACATATGAGCGGGAGGGGTAGTCGAAACGTAAAGCACGGGAGCATAGCACGGAACGAAAATTTCTACTAGAATATAAGAATATATTTATCCAAAATATTTATGCACATATCAGTAAAAATAATCATAACCAACACACAAAATTATAAATACTTAGTCTCACAATGCATATTCCATAAATTCTTGACATAATTTAAAACTAAAACATCAAAGAAAATAAGGGTTGGATGAGTCAATTTTCAAAAGTCTAACTACTATAGAGCCAATGGCGAGCGAGGTGGCTATACACCGAAATAAGCACAATGAGAAGTTGCAGGATCGTAAGATCATACGCTCCTGCGTTCCGGAGCGCCATCCAAGCAACCTTGAAAAGGTTTTCGTAAGCACCTATTACAATAAAAAAAAACACGGCAATAGATTTTATCATGAAATACTAAGGTAATTTTGAATTGAATTCATTTTTACAAAAATTAATAAAATAATATTATTTAACAATAAGTATTTTTTTCATTAATTAATCATTCCTAATTTTCTTTGAGCAGTAATACTTGTTATATAACAGAAATAGATTAAATTAATATTCAACATACACTATATAGTATATATACCATATGTAATGTATGTCATATGTAACGTACTATACATACAATACACATGATATATAATACATGTTAAATATTAATTAAATATATATATTTATGTTATACAATAAATATTATTTTTCTTGGAGATTTCCCGAGTGGCCTGCTGGCCACCAGCTCGATATATAACAGCCTCTAATGAAACAACGGTTTCTTTATATTATAGGATTTTATATCGTTAATAATTTATTACTTCCATGAGTCGTGTAACTCTCATATTAAATTTTTACTCTTTTCATTTTATGATAATAGTTATTTTGATTTTTTTTATATTAAAAAATTAATACATTTAAGAAGTCGAAATGATTATTATTATAAATTGAAGTATTTGATAAAATCAGAATATTTTCACGTCAAAAAATTAGAATATTTTATGTTAAAAATAGGGAATTCTTTACATACCTCCAAAACTAGTATGCTACTTAACTCAAAGATATGATTTAATTATGTGTTTGATATATATAGATATTTTAAGTTAGTGAAATACTTTACATATACTAAATTTGACACTAAATCAGCTACTCAATTTAACTTATATTCTGACTCAATTCAACATTATATTCAAATTTTTCTATTAAAACAATGATAATTTTTATGCTGATACAATCCAACATTTATACTTATTCAATCCAACTTTTTTACTGGTGGTTGATTTAGTATTACTTTTAATACACATAATATTGTTCTTTAAGTTAACCGGTCATGTGCTAAAAATATCACCTAGTACTGTATTATACTCCTTTAAACCCATATTTGTTGGGCCCATTAGTAACATGGAATGAATGCTTATGTTCATCCATATATAGGAAACTAGATCAGTGTGCCATAGAATATTTGGGCTAAGTTGATTATTAATTAAGTCTAGGCCTAATAACTAAGCTAAATTAACCTTTTGTGTTAAAACCCAACCTAACTATAAAGGTAATAAAGCCCAAGCCAACGAGGGACTTAGCCCTGCTTGTCCCAATACAGGCCCAAATTGAAAACTACGACTTTTTTAATTTAAATATTTTAGATGTCAGACCCAAAAAAAAAAAGAACAAAATTGAACTCTTTCTTCGCAGGAGCTAATGCACAATTCTCTTTCTGTAACCACGCAGAGATTAACATCTAAGAATATAAAAGAAATTTCTGTAAGTACTCTATTTTCTTTCTTTAATATTTAAAAAGGATGCAGTTTCTTTTTTTTTTTGGTTGATTTTCTTTTCAAGTTGTGTTTGGCATTTGGGTAAAACTTGAGTTAAAATTTTTATGGAAGAATGTACGTATAATTTTATTGTAGAAGTATAGAACTTATCCATCAATTATTATTATTTTTTAATATTCAACCAAACATGTACATCTAAGTGATATCACTGAGTCTTGGATAACAATATTTTTCTAACCAAAACAGGTAAAAGAAATTTATTTTAACACATTTTGGCCCAGCTAACATTTTTAATCATGTGTGTTTTTTAATTGACAAAATGATTTAGACTCAAACATCTCTTTGTACCCCTAGCAAAGCTTAAGTGACAATAAGTTGTATTTGGTGATGTACGTTTATAGGATAAGACAAAATAAAAATATTGAGATACAATAAGTATAAAGGGTTAGCTCACTTGTCCGCTTAAACAATGGTAGGGGGTCCGATCCCCTCCTTGTGGGTCTATGCAGCAACCCGTTGGCCAGCGGTTAAACCCTTAAATAGACCTCCACACTGCGACGGATTAGTCTTTGACCTATTGGGCTGGGGATACCGTTGGTCCAGTACAAAAAAAATTAAATAAATAAATATGAGATTGATTTCAATGCATCAATAGAAATTGAGGATTGATCTCAAATTATAGTGAATAATTCGTCAATTTCTTAAATTTCTATTAGGTGTAAAATATTTTTATACTATTAGTATATAAAAGTTAAATCCTTAATATAGAAGATAGTGATTTTTATTCTATCATGATCAATTTCATTATGTCATTACCTTTTGAGAGTACAGAAACACACAAAAATTTTGTGATATCCCTAGCTATAATCAAATATATTTCTCCTATACTTGTGATGTATTTATTTCTGCATTTCACCAACCATATAATAATATATGTGTACCTTAAAAAGTAAAGGTGGTAAGAAAGCCTTGCGAAATGGAGTAGGTGTGTAAGACTCTAAGCCTTTATGGTGGTCCTTACTCCCAAGTGACTGTTCTTTAGACTTCAACATAGTACTCTCATGAAAAGAACATAATTCTATAGAGGGAAAAATAAAAAAATCAAATTAAAAAAAGAATTTATTTGAAGTTTGAACCAAGATTCGACTATGAGTTAATGATAAAGAACCTTGTCCTTAATATTATTTCAATCTATTCATATCAATCACATTCAAATAGCTAGTATGGGAATCATTCAATGTTATGACTTTTCACAAATAAATCAAAATAAAATGTTGTCATCTTTGATTTACCTTGCAAAACAGAGTACTATCGAAATGTTTGGGAAATCAAATCCATATTACGTGAGCTGGCTTCAATCTGTAATTTTTCAAATGAAAAGAAAGTCTTAACTTAATAAAGGTAGAAAATAGGGTAAAATATAATTGCAATAAAAGCAATTAATTAAGTTCAACCTTATCCATTTGGACGGAGATGTTATAGTAATTTGGATAGAAGTCAGATGTATAGTAAAAAATTATTCGATTTTAATATGTATGTTCTCACTCTTAGGTAAGAAGTAAAATAGTGCGTCAGTTAACCCAATTAAAAAATAGTAAAAGTACTATAAATAGATATACATTGCAATTGTAAAATCATTACTCGTAAAAATTATGATATCACATTATTTTTTTTTACCCTAATTAGAATTCTGCCTTCTTTTCATTGGTCCTAATTGAAAACTTTTCTACTCTTCAATCTACCTCTAAAATTTTGTTCCTTACATATCTTAAAATTTTTAAATTTCAACAATGAAAATGAAAATGAATATATATTATATACTAATCATTTTACTTTCTATTGTTTTGTTTTGCAAATATAATCCTGGAAAAGTCTGGAGTGGGTCAATTATTGCATATAATCCTAAACCAACTATTTCAAAATAGATGATACACATAGTATTAATATATTAAAATTTTCACATTGAAGTAATTAGATATAGTAAAATAATATTTTTTTCTCACAATCAAATATCCTCTACACAGAAGGTTATCATGTTCGAGTCGAGAACATTCAGATCAAGACTAATGGATATAACTAACTCTCCTAACATGAATTTTTTCATCCACAAGACTTAAACCTTAGAATTTACTTAAAGAGAAACGAGCACATATCGTCTTAATTAATCTTTGTTGATATAAAGTAATAAATTTACTCAAAGAGAAGTTAATTTATGTATGAGAAAATATTTCTTCACATGTATAACCATAAGATATATTATCATCTTTATAAAGATAAAGTTGATCGGGATGTTATTTATTTTAATTGAATGATGATGATAGATGATGCAAATTAAATGAATTCTCCATTTATAGGAAGTGAAAGAAAGTGCTAATAGAAAAAAAAAAGAAAAAAAACTAATAGGTTCCATTTCAATAAGAAGTATAAAAAGATAAAAACACAAGAGTAATGCTATTGGTACATACCAAATAGTATGTATAGTATACATATGATTTGATCCAAGGGTGGAGAAAAGAAGTGTAAGTGATGAAGTGATGTCACATCAAAATTCAAAGATGATGAAGTGGATGGAGAATGTATGTAAGAGAAAGTATATGTACAAATATCATTATTGAAAGCACAAACCCACTTAACAAGGCTTTAATTCAGAAGAGTGAAAACAAAGTTTAATTAATTAATATTAAATTTAAGATGGTCTCATGCAACCTAAATTGGATGGATATAGTTATAAACAGAAAAGGTTCACGGAATTTATGATAAAAAATAAAGTACAAAAATGACCATCCAAAGGATAGTGTGTCAATTTCAAGAAATTCAAGTGGAAGGGTCAACTTCCATAATTCATATATAAATAAATATATATATAAATTCTTTTTAAGGTATTAAAATATTATATATACATGGGATTGATGTAGAGATGGTACCCATAGGCAACACTAATTTTCATATTCAATTGATGGATCAGCTGTACTGCAATCAAGAAAATAAATAAATTAATTAATTAATAAAATAAAGGGTCACAAATTATTGGCTTGCCTTTCTTAATTTCTAATGGTTTCTGTGTTGAAATAAGAGATTGATTGGACGAAGGAAAACTTTTCTCAGTAGTGGAATGAGTTCTATTTACTTGACAATTGGCTCATCACAAAGCAAAACCCTTTTTTCTTCTTTCTTTTTTTTTTTAAATATTAATATTAATATAATATTATTTTTTCTATTCAAAAAGAAAGAGGGCCTTTTAACTACAATAGTGGAGAATATGTGATGGATGATTTACTAGCTAGCTACTCATGGGAAAAGGGAAAACTTAGAAGTGGTTGTTGGTTGGAAAAAGGCCACTTTATTATTGTTGTTAAGAAATCTTTATATTTTTCATGATTAATTACATTAAATACGTGTTAATGCATAATATTATATTTAAAAAAAAATTGAAAGAGTTACTGTATTTTTTATTCACAATCAAGATATTTACAATTGAACACGATATTTACCTATTGCTGATTTGTAGACACTTTAAAATTTGTCTATATTCATTATTAAAATCGAACTATTTGATTAAGAAGAATAAGTCTCTACTACTCAATTACATTCTTCCGAGTTGAAATTAAGGTGATTATTATATTTATATAAAAGTGATTTAAGTATTAAATATTGTTCTCCGCCTCATCGAGCAGGTGCAGGTGACCGACTTCAAGGTTGAGTATGTTGAGCTCCTTATTTGAGCATCAAGCTCCTTAGACATAAGTTGGGGTGGTGCCTGAAAAAAGACCCTGACGTTGAAATCAACCTCAAGTGGTTGAGACAAGTACAAGAGTGTGTTATAGTGTGTAAGTAATATCGTATATAGAATAAAATAGTAGAATCCGTGTGTAGAATTTATATATCTAGAGAAACCGTCGAGCCCACTACTGTTAAAGATTCTCGAACAATTTCTCCTCATTGATAGTGATCATGTTCATTATGTGTGATTAAAGCGTATATTCATCGGTTACGCGTATTATATTGTGACTATTCGCCGGCTCCACGCCAGCATTTCATACCGTTTAGTACTGTAAATGTAAATTGAGCCGAGTTCCGAGTCATTTAGGTCTAGTCCACCACAAATATAACACCGGGGATCATTCATTTCATATAGGAAGTGGACGACGAAAAGAAAAAGGAGAAAATGTTTGCTCTCATAGTTGGTGGACCCAAATGTTTTTTCCAAAGAGGAAAAAGAGTAGTGGTGGATGATGGAGGGTGTCAAGGTGAGGCGAAACCCTTTCCTTGTCAATTTTGATCGAAGAACCCAACCTATCACCATACCATAAAATTTGTAGTATATTTTTTGTTGAGGAGACTGGTTTCCATTGATTGTGACCCAATGACCAATTGCTAGTTGAGAGTGTCTCATTGATTGTATGTACCCATTCATCTGAGATCTGATCCATCATATACAATTATTGCAGTGTTTTTTAATGTGTTGGGAACCTAGTGCTTGTCACACAATATATATATATACTCGATAATAATATATGTACAATAAGTATACATTCGACTAGTATCCAACATGTATTATGTATCGTACGTAATGTTTGTTACGTATGACACACATTACGTACGTATAACATATACCAAACGTTGGATACTAGTTGAATGTATTTCTGTTGTAGAACAAACATTTTCCATATTAATTTAATATGTACACTGTAAAATTAGTCATTATAGGTTATAATTTAATTTTTTAAAAATTATTAATCCAACTTTTAAAATATTGAATTAATATATAATATTATTAATAATTTTAAAAAATTGAATTATTGCATATGATGAACAATGGTGATGAATGATTTTATGGTGTAAAAAGTACATTTCTCTCTATATATATTAATTATTAATCATGATGAATCTATTTCATTCTTTGGTTACATTGCCTTTGGTGCAAGGTTTATCAACACCACCAAGTCTTATGTTGACTTGCTACATATCCGCATGGGTTCATCATAGCTTGAAATCATTTCTTTTATTACTGCTCTAGTTGTTTGAGTCTTTTTGGATCAATTTCACTGATTAATGATTAATTTCTTTGAAACGACAATTTCTATAAATGGATAAGTATGTTACTATGAAATCAATTTCATATATATTAATTTCTGAAAATTTAGTTATTTAACAATTATACTAAATCTCATCATTGAAATCAAGGTTTATATAGAGTTTTATTTGAAATCAAGGTTCGTTTATATTAAGTTTAATTTCATTTTATAAACCATTAATATAAAATAGTTTTACACACTGATAATTATCTAGACATTGTCACATGTATTTGCATTGTTATTGATTTTCATAACTCACTATTTCAAAAAAATTATTGGTATGTACTTAATTATAATGAAATAATACATTATTAGATATTAGTATAAAATTATTTTACGTTGAAAATGTATATAAAAATTTAACTTTTATACGTAATCACACAATTTGTGACAGAAAATTAACACAAATGAGATTGAGGAGGTACGATCAATTCTCTTTCAATTGAAAATTTGTAGGTTTTACTTATGAACATTGTTCTGAAAACCGGACCGGTCCGACCGGTTGAATCGGAAACCGGACCCCTGTCCGATCCGAGTGAGCTTGAAAAATCGGGATTCTGAAAACCGATCAAAAATCGGAAAAATCGGTCAAAAACCGGTCAAAATCGGGAAAATCGGGTAAAAACTGGTTGAACCGGTCAACTTATATAAAAATAAAAATTTTAATTTTTTAAAATTTAATAACTATTTTATAATAAAATTTAATATATAATACACTTTAATTATTAAAATTAAGGACTATTAAACCTCTAAATTTATCAAATGCTATATATTTCCACTTTTATTAATATTTTTCATGCATTTTAATTTTTCTATAGCATATAATTCATCATATTTGTATATATTTATAGATAAATATATATTTTATACATATTTTATTATATCCGGTTGAACCTCCGGTCGAACCGGTTAAACCTCTGAACCTCTCCCTCGTCCGGTTCAATATCCGGTCCGATTTTCAGAACCTTGCTTATGAACATGACTTCTTTTTCAAGAAAACAAAAATAGAAAATGATGCTTAGGATTTAAGTGGCCGAAAAAATGGAAGAAAGTTTTATAGATAAAACTCATTCATAATTTCATGAAAAAATGCATGAGCATAATTATAATATGCACAAACTAGTTTAGTTACTCTCTTATTGTCTTATCCAATATAATAACCTAATTAATTTTGTATGAGAACATGCATATCATTTGTCGAATGTGATTAAGGTTCAAGAATTTGAGATTTGGGAAAAAACACTACCCGCCTTCAATTCGTTGTGTGACGATAAATCTTACATTATTGGTTATATTATATTCCCTAATTAATTAAGGACGTCCTCTAATTAAGCTTTTATTCTGGCTTTAATTAGCTTAGCTATAGAAATACTTTGTCGTACAACATAAATACGTTCAACAAATATCCAATGTGTGTTATACATGATACGAGATATGTACTATTTGTATACCACATGTACGTATAATACATATATCATATAATGTATAACACATGTTGAATATTTGTTGAACGTATTTCTCTTGTACACGTAACATTATTGGAAATACAAATAAGTTATTCATTGAATGTAATTGACACATACAATACGTGGTAAAGATTGCAAAGAACCACAAATTATTGATGGTGATTGGGATGGAAAATATGTAATGCTCCTTTAATTTAATTAGTTAATTTAATTTTGTTTTACTTTTCCTTTAATTAACAACTACTAATAGCTAGCTAGTTCCTCTATATATTCCCACAATACACGAGATCTACCATTCATCACAAGGATCCAAATAAAAGGGCAAAGCAATTAAACAAATCGATGAATGGTATATAAACTTTAAAACATCAACATTCTTTTATGAGTTTCCAAAATTTATAGGAAGGAGTAGGACATATATAAACTTGCACTCTCTCTCTCTTTCAATATTCACTTTTTGTTCCTCCTTAAATAAGGAACTAGCTAATGGGTAATGCTAATAACACTATTTTTAATTTATAACAAATCATTTTACCCCAACACTTTAATTATTTGTTAATAAAACACCAATTAATGAAGGTTATATTTATGTCACATTTATTTATGAATATTGAACGTAACCTTTATTTTTCCTTCATATATATTATAATCATTCAACCGGAGAGAGATCTACTAATAAATCAATGGGGCTCATGCCCCCCACAAAATAAATTATAAATTTCTTAAAATTACATATATGTATATATTAATTTTACCTCCATTATTTTTGCCCTCCTACTAATTTAAATTTTTTTTTATCAACCACTTTATTCAACTATGAGAAAAATAGAAAATCTTGGTGCAGAATAAAAAAAACAGGCAAAATAGTCAATAGACTATGCAGAACGTATAATATGTAATATGTACAATTTATATTACATATTATACACATCATATATGATATATTATGCACAACATATATATTACATGTTGCAATATTACCTTTTTTTAGAACATGTGATACGTGATGTGCATAATATATGATATATGTTATGCACATTACATAATAATTATTGGGCATAATATGTTGACCGTTTTAACTATTTTCTTTCATTGTACATGTAGCAATGTTATGAAAATAATAATAATGTTTGTCGTACAACAAAAATACGTTCAACTAGCTAGTATTCAACGTGTGTTATACATAATATGAAATATGTGTTATATGTATAGCACACATACGTATAGCACATATTTTGTATTATATATAGCACATGTTAGATACTAATTTGACGTATTTATGTTGTATGATAAACATTATTGTAAGAAAAAAGGATCATATGTATGTAAACAATGTAACATGGTATGCTTGGTTATGTGTTTACATATATAGTGTTACAGTGTAGTGCGTATAACCAAATCGATGGAGTCCATGCATGACAATTTATGGTAAAAGAGTAGACACATCCACAATAATTCATTCACACATATATATAGTGACATTATTGATCACAATTAGCTTTATATAAGTGAAAAAGTAATAAAAAAAGCATAAGATTATTAGCTAGCTAGCTGGCCCCCCTATATATATTTATGTGTGTGTGTGTTTGATTTAGTAATAGGATAAACATCACCAACCTTATTTCCTTTTTATGCCAATCACTTTCACTAAACACTAGCCTAGGTTCATAGCAATACGACCCTTCTTTCTCCATTTTTTTAGCTTTTTTTTTCTAATATAAAATAAGAACAGTCTCACCAATATTACTTCAATATTATGCCTTAGGTAAAATCGTAAGTTGTCGCAACTTTAAAATGAGCATCAAATCGTAATCTCATCATGATTTTATGGTGATAAAAAAAAAATTTATTGACCAAATTTTAAATGTCATAACTTTTTATTTGAATGTCAAAATGATAAATATTATATTTTTACGGAAAGTTCTCAACAAAAGCTACATTATAACACTATGTTAGGAAAGGGTTATTAGCTTTCACTATTAGAAGAAAATTGAGTATTTTTAATATTAAATGTGTCAATAAAAGTAATATTGATAATTAGTGGTCATAAAAAATACTTAAAATTAGTTTATAAGTATTTTCAATCGTCATTAATTGTCAAAGAATAATTTATAACTATTTTCAACGGCTATCAAATGTCAGAATATTCTTTTTTAACATATGATATTTTTATCAATAATTTTCAACAATTATATGTTGAAGATAATTATTGTTGTTGTAGTATTTTTTGAAGAAATTTTTTCATATAAATGTGGTTCAAATCCCTAACCATATAATTAAAGAATGAGATAAATTACTATCATATCACTAAATAACCTTGGTTCTTAGCTAAAAGGATAATGCATGTGATATTCAAAATTTGAGGGCGAAGGTAGTACGTTTTTTCAATCCTCATTACTCAAACGAACAAATTAATTAATTTCGTTCTATGGAATATATATTTATTTTAAGCTAGACTAGTAGGGACAAGCGCTAGACTTTTTTCATGTAATTTTTAGGATGTACATGTCTCAAATTATCACTTTTATTTATATTATTATCAATAAAGGATCTTAGTAATAGAGATAATGTTGGGTAATATAGTAGCTTAGGCTGATGCAATGGATTTTGATGATAAGATGAAGTTAATTGTTTAACTTTTTGTTAACTTGGGTTAAAAACTACTCCTTTATACTTTTTTGTTTTCTAACGAACCCTTTTAATCAAAAGGTAAGTTTAGATCCATGTCAATTTTTAATGGATTATTATATATACTATTCGTTATGGTGCTGTGTTATGCACTTTCGTAATTTTCTCTCTTACTTTTTTCAACAAATGTAGCAGATACTTAAAAAAAAAACATCAATATATTGTTTGTTATTATCAAATGAATCTTTAATAAAAACATGCCGGAGGAACATTATTTCGTTGAATCTAATAATATATATAAATAAAAATATATTGTACAATAGAAATGCATCAAATATATGCTATATAATATTATTATACCTAACGCATTTGTGTGGTACGTAATAAAATTATGTATTGATATACATTATGTATGACACATAACACATATTGGATACTAGTTGAATGTATTTTTGTTATATATAAATAAGAAATGATTGATGAACAATAAATAACCTGTCAAACCAGTCAATGGATCCATTGGACAACCTTTGATCTAAAAAAAATTATCTCCAAATAGTTAGTTTTCAGTGTGCTGAAATATTTGTGACCCAAAATCTCTATATGGGCTGATTTTGACTGATTTTTTATTGTGCAAATAACAACACTCAATATATATAACAAATGTTATGTGTATAATGAAAATTGTACAATATTCGTACAATAATCATATCCACCATTAAATTGCATTAGTTTATAAATTCATATTACAATTCAAAATATAATTATTATACAAATATTATACAATTTTTATGTGTATATACACTACAATGATCTAATTAGATTGCGACTAGTTTAATTTCAGTGAGCCAAACCTACCTAGCTACCTACTTCGTTCTAACTTATCTCGTGGGGAACACCCCTTCTGCTCTGCATGGAAGATGCTGGATTCATTGTATCAACTGTGCATGAATAAATGAAGTGAAAAAAGGACCGAAAATGTATGTTGTTCGAAAAATTATTGAAATAGGCTATTTTATCATGAATTTAATTGTAATATACTGATCATCCAATTAAAATATTTTGTATGTATAATATTTTAGGTAATGTAAGAGAAAAAATACAATCGTAGCTGACATGATAGTACATGATTAAATAACTATGTAAAATATTACATATTGTCGGTGGATGACGAAAATTAAATTTTTTCATCATTTCACTTTATATATATATATATATTCCATACATTTTGCTTAGGTAGAACTGTCGACGGCCTTTAAACTTTTCACGCTGCTCCTCTCCAAGGTGTCGAGGGTTTTTCCTGAAAAGGACTCCGAAACTTAAGTCAGATTTTAATCTAGCTTAGGAACTAAATTTGAAAGCGTATCTGATTCACTGAGAGTGACACTCTATTTATAGAGTGGGAAGCAAGTGTCTCCGCAGTAACCACCTTCGGGCGTCTCAGGATAACGTTTGTACCACTTTTCTCGCTGTGCTGGGTCGATCCTCGTAGTACCCGTTGTGGCTCCGGGATTCTCGACGTCGTTATCCACCGCTAACAAAGCTCCGCCCTAAGTGGGAGATCGAGCTCAATTACGTACCTCGGGTTAGGGTACATGACCCGTACTTGGGTCCGATTTTGGCTCATTCACATTGGGCCATTCACCATTGATTGGGTCGTGATCAGGACTTGTTCCATAGAGGGTGGTACCTGAGGTCTGACCTCGGGCCTTATATTGGTCCATTTGGCATCTTGTTTTGGGTCGTCCTTTTAAGCTATTAATTGGGATTCGAAGTTGGGCTGTCGAATTGGACCTTCAAATACGAGGTGTGAACATTTGATAATATTTGATCATTCTGAATGTTCTGAAATATCTATCAACAACAATTGTCTCATAAATTTTCAAAGTGACGTAGGTAAGTAGTTACGTTTTCACGTTTTTGTGAATTTGGTGATCTCTTATGATTTTTAAAATTAAAAAGATGAAACTAATAATATTTAAAATATTTAAATATTAATTAATTAAACTATTATCTGTTTAGATAATATTATAAGTTATAATATGATGTTATTTTAATTTATCTTTAGAAAGAAAATACAAATATTTTCCTTGTTTGTTTGTAAGAGAAATAGAAGAGATGTTCAAGGAGAAATGGAAGGGAAATTTTCTCTCGTACCAAACAATTTTCCCACACAAATGAGGTGAACTGGAGGGAAAATTTTGAAGAGCTTACCTTTTTTATTTCTTACTTATTTTTAATCTATTATTATTTATAAAGATAATATTTTAAAAATTAGTTACTTTTTTATTTCAAAAAATAAGATAAAAATTAAAAAATAAATTAAATAAATAACTATTTCCTCCATCTAAATCACTTTAACTATTTTTTATTTTTTCTACATGCAAATCTCATATGATAATTTTTTTAAAAAAAAATATCATTGCCTTTATAATCATCTTATATAATATTTGTCTTTTTTACCATTATCATTAGAAAAAATTCAAAAAATAAAAAATATTAGTTGACCAAAAAAATTAAAAATACGACTTGACGAGCACGAAATGCTCGACAAGACGCTAGTAGTTTATTATATTCTTTTTTTATATTTAGATTGTGGTTATCCCTTATTATTTATTAAACATTGATTTATAATATAATATAATTTTTTATGTAATTTAATATAACTTGTAAAAAAATTAATTTATATTAATGAACTTAATAATTACCCTCACTTAAATTTAAATATTTTTAATAGAATTTAATTTATTTAATATTTTTAAATTTATTATATTGTAAAAAATACGTTTAAACAATTAAATAGTAATTTTACTATATACAATTATTTTTGAAGGATAAAATCATATCATAGGTACTTCTTTTCTCTTTAATTTCTTTTTCAGCTAAACAAAAGAATTTAACTTCTTTTCAATCATTTTCTCTTCTACTTCATTCTAATCAAACAAATTAATAGAAATTAAACTTTCACTTTATTTTTTTTCTCTTTACTTCTTTTCTCTTCATTTCTTTCCTTCCTATTATTTTCCTTTTCTAAATACACCCTAGATTGGAGTCTTCTTATTGTACACAAAGTACTTACACATTAATATAATCAAAACCCACAAATATTCATATATATGAAAATGTTTAAAAAATATTCATAGCAGAATTTGACGAGTGAGTAGTAAATATTTTGGCTACATTTTTTCTTCTCTTATTGAAATTGGTGTTATTGATACACGATGATAACATGTATACAATAATAGGTTATGCATTGTGAATTTAAGTAATAATTTAATTACACATACGCTTAGGATTCCAACATGTGACTATTTTCTGATACCACACATCATCACATGTTTATCCATTGTTAAACCAAATCCCCTGAATTTTGTCATGTTTGATAATCACAAAATCGTGAGTTCATGATAATTATTACAACTATTGAAATGTCATGTTATGCTAATTAATCACACTTTTACTTACCACTCTAGTCGGATTTATATACGTTGTTGATCTCCATCATTCAAAAAGGTCATGATGATATAATAATAATAATTATTAAGTGGAGTCCATTTGATTTATTGCTAACCACACACTCTTATCTTAAATAAAGTAAATCAGAAAATAATACAGTTACGATTTGAGAGGCACAACATGCGGAAATGATTATTATAAAACGATATAAGGCAACTTACATTAGTTTATTTATCACCAAATAATATATATTCAAGTAATTGCTTAATCTTCTAACAAAACAGAGCAATTGCTTAATCTCTTATTGCATTTATTATGCTAAACTTGTCCTGAAATTTTGCTAATCATATATATTTCAATGATGCTTGTTGTACCGTCCAATAATTATTCAATATGTATTATACATAATGTGTATCATATGTAATGTACGCTATATGTATAACACACATTACATATGACACACATTATAATAATATATTGTACATATTGAATGCTAGTTAGATGTATTTTTATTGTATAACAAACATTATATCTTCCTATATCATATGAACAAAAGCTAAGATCACACGTTTCCACCCTTTACAATCATCTTGCATTTTATGTATATATTTATTGAGATCCAATAATATAATCTTGCTCCAGCTCCAATTCATCTAATAATAGATGGTGCATGTTCGTTCAAGTTGAAAATTTTATGAAATTTCTCAAGTTGATTTGTGAGGGCAAAACATTTCTTGGTGTTTAATTGATGTATATAATATGCGTATTGGCACTCCAATTATGAAGAAACAGAGTCATCCCATGTTTTATGAAGAATTGTTGTACAACATAAATAAATCAAACTAGTATACAACGTGTGTTATATATCATACGTAATATATGTTATTTATATAACATGTTATGTATAACACACATTATATTACGTATTGTATATAGTACATATTGAATACTAATAAGATATATTTCTATTGCAGTATAAGCATTATTGAAACCGAATGACGGAAGATTATGGGTCGTCACGAAGAAAAAGAAACACTAATATTATCTTAAAAAGAAGTTTGGAAAATGCAAGTAATATATTATAAGCAAGTTTAGGAAAGCTCAACTTTAAGGCAGTGATTGGAATATTTTTACGATTTAATACTCAAATTGACAAGTGAAAATCATTTTGCCTACGATTTTAATAGGACATTATTAATAAACAAGTTAAGATACTTGCAACTTATTTCTTTACCAATTTAATTTTTAATCATCAAAGCTACAAAGTGCAAATTAACTTTTATCAAATTCATCAGGTGATGTAAATTCGCTTCTTTGTAGCTAAAAAATATGGTTTCTGAATATCATCGATCAACCTGGCTTGAGCTAGAAAACACCAAAAAAGAGAATAATTTATAGCTCAAAATCTCCCATTTCATTGAAAGTATTAGATAATAATAAGCATTCCATCACCGTCATTAACGAAAAGATATTTTTTATAATCCCCACTTTATCTGCAGATAATCACATCCAAAGATTAGAAAAAGAGTACCCCAAAACTTAAACAACAATTTTCACGTCTGAGTCACCCCACCCTTGAAACACCGTTTCAGAAACAGGTAACTTTACTTTTCTTCTCCCCAAGAGGGGAAACTGTAATTAAAATTAATCTAAACATATTAAAGCAAATATATATATATATATATATGGATAAGAATATCCAGCTGAAAAATTAAATAAATTATCTAATTCAGAAAATGCAAAACACTAAGAAGGATACCACAGATTAAAAGTACAATTACCAATTACAAACTATGGTTGGTTTCTTTTTTTTTTCCTCTTTTATTTATCTTCTCTCTCTCACTCGCTTGCTCACTCACTCACTCACTCACTCGGTTACTGAGTCACTCAACTGCCAAAGCTCAAACAATTCCCATTTCCCCCACATAACCCCCGATTAATCTACAGAGTATATATAATAATAATAATTATTATTATAATAATCATAATAAATAAAAGGTCACCATCCTCCGGTTCCCTAACTCGGCCCCACCCACTGGGTCAACTCACTACGACTCGCCGCCGGAAACCGACGGAAGCTTCCAGGCGGAGGTTGCAATGAGAGACCTGGTGTGCCACCCAAGCATCAAACACCCATTGTTCTCCTCCACCCTATACCCATCACCACCAGCAAAAAGCGCCAACAACATGCTTGCTTGCTTGAACGCGTTTGAACCGAGATGAACCGGGTCAAACCCGGCCGAGCCAATCCTGGCCCGCCACTGGGTCAACGTCTCGTGCCGCTCGACCCGTTCCGATCCCTCACACGCCACCACGTTGCAGATCTGCCTCCCAAGGAAAATCTCCGACATAAAGAGATCCTCACTCGGCGGCGGCGCCGCCGCCAACCCAGTCGCCGTCGACCCCTCCAGCGAGTCAAACAAACTGGAATAGTAATGCAAGGCCTCCGTGAACCGGTCCTGAAAAACCGGACCGTTATGGTTCGCTTCCTGCTCCACGACCGTGAAGATCTTCGGTTTGATCTTCTTAACCATTCCCAATACCTTCTCAATGGATCCAGTCCGGGCGAGCATGCGATGCAATTCGAAAACTGAATTAACCGCAACGGCTTCACCGGGTCGGATCTCAAGCATATCCGGGTCAAGATCCGATAAACTGGAGCAGACAAACCCGCGAAACTCGAACTGGACTCCGATTGTCTGTGCTAGCTCTGCGAGCTTCCAACCCACCTGTTGGAGCGCATCGGTGTTATCGGGCTGCGGGGGCCCGATTCCAGTTAAGCGGAAGGTTGGCGGGCCTCCGGGGTTCAATGCGAGGGCCTGCATGAGAGCGGGCCACTGCATCCCTTGCTTGAGCCCGAAGTCGATGACGTGGACCCTTTTGGCGGAAGCGAAGGCCTCGAGGATGGCCTGGTTGGCCGTGAAGTGCGCGAATTTGAGGTAAGGGCAAGACTCATAGAAGTGCATGTGGAGAAGATCGGAGAAGGAAGAATCGAGAGGCTCCTGAGGGTATAATGGGTAAATCCTCCTCTCCAGGGCTTGGGCGAAGTACGATGCAACTTTCCCCATGGCTCCGGCCTGAGACGCCGCGAGTAGCTTCACGTGCTTCACGAGCGCGTCTGCGAGCTTGAGATTCTCCTGCTGAACTGCCTCGGCGCAGGCGAGGAGCGTGTGCACGAGGCGGACACCTGTTTCTTGGGAATCGACGAGGACAACTGGCCGGGTCGGTTCTTGAACCGGGTTAGACCCGAATGGTGGAAGCGACGTCGTTTTGAGCCTCTTCGTGTTGGGTTCTTCGTTCTGCGGGTACGCCGCGATTCCGGGGATGGCTCTCAGGTCGTACTCCGAGTCGTCCGTGAAGGCGCGTGTGGCGTTTTCGTCAATGGAACCCTCAATTTTAGCGTTGCACAAGAGTGATGAAGGGTCGAGAGTGGTGGTGGATGTTGCGGCGGCGGTGGGTGGGAGAGGGTTGAGCTCAGTGAGCATGCTCTGCACCCAGGAATAGAGATCCGTTGGGTCATAGTGAACGGTGTCAGTGGCGAGGTGAGAAATTCCGTCTTCTTGCGCGGTTCCCATCACCATCTCCAGCTGCTCGAGCTTCTGCGCCACGTCAGCCATATCGGAGGAGCGAACCTTATATCCCAAAGCCGCGAGAAGCTCGTCCATGCCGCCGGTAGGGTCGTGCTCCTCCTCCTCCCGTATCTCGGCTTTCCCGTTTGGCATTGATGAGCATTCGCTTTTGACCTTCGCCGCCGATGCGGCGGCACCCTTCTGGCCGTAGCTGGTAGAACCAGCTTCCCTGTGATTCCTCTTCATTTTTTTTTTCAAATTCGCTTTTGCAAGGAAAGGAAAAAATGAACGATTTGAATGGAGGATGTTGAAATTGGCGTTCAAATCGGTTCACATAGCATGGGAGTGAAAGAAGGAGGAAGGAGATTGGGGTTGTGTGGGTTTTCAAATGGTGAATGTGGTGAGAGAAAAGAAGGTGTTGAGATTGGTGAGAGGTCCAAAGGGGGAACGGAGAGAGAGCTCAGAGTGGAAAAGATAATGAACAACCGAAACCATAATAATGGAATTCTTTTTTCTCTTTGTTTCTTATTATTATTATTTTTTGAGCTTTATATTTGATATTTAGGGTCGTAATATATTTAGAAGAAAAGAAATGAAGGTGGAGGAGGAAATACGGGTTGGACTAACAATTAAAAATGAAAATATTTATTTTAAAAATTTATATTTTTATATTTTCTATATAAATGACTTATTATTATATTTTAAACTTTTTTTTAAATTATTATCTTAAATATTTTTAATAAGTGTTCTTAGTACTTGTTAACAAAACTCATTCTTAAAAGGGGCATAAAAGAGAAGAGCCGTGGCAGCACCGCAATGCGAAGAAAGATGCCCATGATAGTGTACAGCTCGTGCATACCCCAGACACCATACACTAGAAAATCAGGTGGCCGTACTCTTCATCGATTGAGAGTCTTGGGGACCGAGAATGATAGTGGGCTCCACCCTATGTCTCTCCACCCTCACGCGCCCCCTTCTTTTACGCGCGTGTTCTCCACTCTCTCTCTCTCTTTCTTTTTCCCACTACTGTACTATTCCCCTCCCTCCATCCTCTCTCACTTTCATTTGATGGGTGATTATGATTTTGATTATGATTCAGGATGGGATTAGGGCACTAGCTACCTAGGGTCTAAGGAGTTGTTAAGCTGTAGTTAACGATGCTATAGTTGAGAATACCCTGTCCAATTCTAATGTGCTTGCTTATCCTAAATAGAAATTATTTGATTGGTAACCATCATTTATATTTGACTTTGCAAAGAAAAAAATATATTAACACCTGCTAATGTCCCCTCACTCATTATTTTTAGGTACAACTATGTCCAATGTCCCCCCCTATACATTTTCACGGCTAGTGTGGGGGCGTGGCTGTAATGGATTTGTTACTCATTCATGTACGTTTCTGAAGACTGTACTACCATTAGGACCATAGAAAAAAAAGGGTTATTGCAATTTATCAAAAATAATAATAAATAAATTGTCATCTCGATGGGTTCTCTAATATCATTTTAATTTCATGTATGAATGAATGAATGTGTTGTTAGTGAAGAATAATTTCAGATTCGGTTTTGTTATATCAAGCCAAGTTGACAAACGTATTTTTGCTCCATAAAAAAATCTTTGTAAATGTACAATGACAAGTATAAATAAAGATACTCAGAGATTTTTTAAGTAAACATACACAATTAATTTCAGAAATTAATTCTCCATCGTTCATTCTTGTTGTAATATTTTCAGGAGGGAAAAAGGCGCATTTTCATGCATGGCGCCTCTATAAGTGAAATGACATGATTGTACCTTGTTCTTCTTCATCAGCTACCTCAATTATTCATTGAACATAATTCACCACTTCCTTTAATTGGCACATAGGCTTGCTATTTCTAGTATCAGTCTTTCTTTGCTTTTAAAAGTTATTTTCTCACTTTTACCATTTTTGTTTGCTGCTAATTCGAATGGTAAAAAGCAGACACACCCATACATGCAGTAACACATTTTCACGAATTAAAATTTCTTATTGCAATAAAGCCCTTGTTTTGGGGTCAAAAATAAATAATATTATTGCAGTGAGAGTCATAATTTTAATTGCTACGGCTACGGGAATGGCCCTATTGGCAAGTGTGAGTGGTCGGCTTCCGTAGGTTCGAGTGGGGAATAACATCTCGCGACGCACATGAGGGAGAGATCAAGGGACGGGTCAACTTTGGTCACCACGCGCCACCCTCACACGCGCCAACCAGACATGACTCGTACACTCCTTGGTGCACTCACGCATAACCAGGTGGCGCGCTGCTGTAGCGAGTGTTCTGCACGCGTCAAGTTTGAGGATGGGTGGAGAGAGGGATGAGTTGCGAAGAGGGCCCCACAGAAAGAGAGGGTCTGGGCGGAGAGAAGATCAAAGAGGACGGGGATTCAGACGTCAACATCGATTTTAGGACCATCCGACGTGGGACCCACTGTCCCAAAAACACAACATTACTGCTCTATTCTCTCTCTCTCTCTCTCTCTTTCTTTCATACCGAATGAAAAGGGGTTGCCAGCAAAGCACGTCCATAGTAACGCCGTTATCACATTCCATTTTTTTTTTCATACACAAAATGAGAATTGCTCTTTACTAAAATCATCTAAATTTAAGAAATTGTGCGTTTTTCTGTGTTATTTTTATGTAGGTGTAGACAGATTCTTACTATAAAAATATCAATAGGTAAACATCAGACAGATAAGTTTGGAAAATTATTTTTTTGGACTTTGAAAAACAAAAAAAAAATTATTTATTCATCTGTAATTTATAGGAGGGTTTTTTCATAGAAAGTAAACGGAGGTTTGGAATTTATTCTCTTTCATATGTGTAGAAAAGAAAATAAAAAAAATGTTTGTTATTTTCGGTGAGAAGTAAATATTAATTTAATTCGAATACATCAATAATATATTTTTTAAAATAGGTATGGAATGTTAAATGGATTTAATTTCCATCCATTGTGTTTTTTCTCTTTTACTATCTAAAAATTTATACAAATGGAGTGTTTTGATTGGATAACAGTGTAAAATATATTTTACTATAAATATATTAAAATTAAACTCATATTAAATTTTCTTATTTTATATAACTTTAAAACAGTGAGATTACGTGTTAAATATATTTAAGATGTGAAAATATATGAATGACAGTTATATTATTAGACATTAGTATACCAATATTATGTCCAATATAACTTAATATTTTTTTAACAAAATGGTCATATTAATTATTTTCTTAGAAAACCAAAAAAAATGTAACAGGATACTAATAAATTATTTTTAAAAAATGATAATAATTTTATTAATTTCTCAAAAAATGACATTGGAAATACGTTAAGTACAAGTCAGTGTTCAAAAAATCGGACCGAACCGGCCAGTCCGACAGGTTCAACCGTAACCGGACCCCTGCTCGATTCGGTTCTGAGATGAAAACCGGTTTTCAAAAAACCGATGAAAAACCAGCCAAAACCGGTCAAAAACCGGTGAACCGGCGAAAAAACCGGTTGAACCGGCCAACTAATTTAAAAATAAAAATTTTATTTTTTTTAAATTTAATAACTATTTTATAATAAAATATGATATAATTATTATAATTAAAGACTATTATACCTCTAAATTTATTAAATGCTCTATATTTTAACTTTCAATCAATATTTTTAATATATTTTAATTTTTTATAGTATATAATTCATCAAATACATATGTATTGTTAGATAAATATATATATTTAATTATATACGGTTGAACCTCTGAACTTGTGAACCACTCCCCCATCCGGTTTAATGTCTGGTCCGATTTTTAAAACATTGGTACAAGTATAATAAAAATAGAATAATCTAATTTCTAGACAAAAAATTCAAGGCATTAATAAATCTGATAAAAATTATTGAAATTGTGATGGTCCATTACTCCATCCAATAGAAAACGGCGTTAGCTGCATTTCCGTTACGCGTAACTGTGTAAAAGGGACGTCCCTTAATGGCAAAAAGGGTGGCGTCTTCATCCGGACGGTGACGTTAGCGGACCAACACAAACGGGGCCTTCACCACCCTTTTTTCCAATCCAACTAATTTCTCGAATATTTCCATAAAAAAGAAAAAAAAATCGATTTCTTAATGCTTAATTTTGTGAGTAATAAACGGCATGATTCTTCTTTACATATACTTTTTCAATTTAATATTCATACATTGGACATGTAAAGAAAATTTACAATATTATCATGTAATATGTGTTTGTGAAACTTTTAAGTTAAAAGAATAATTAAGTTAAATTATTTTGAGTTTAATTTCAATTCACTGTTAGTATAAAGTAATTTTACATACACATTTAATTATAGATTGACACAATAATAAAAGTTTTTAACTCAATCTTTAGCTAATTAAAAATTCATACAAATCAATGGATGTAATTGATTGATAGTGTAAAATCAGTGCAATGCACTGTATATAAACTAAACTCAATTATTTTACTTATATGATAATATATTATTAGATAATAACAATGTAAAACTCTTATTTTAGGATTTAAATTTTTATTTTATCTTTATGAATATAACTCGAGCAGTATTATTTTTACATTCAAAATGGTATACACAATATACATAGTTTGCAATTCATGATGAAGAATAAAAATTTATATTTCGAAATGAGATCCGAACAAATAATGTATGTGTACACCACACATTTTTCATAAAACTCACTTGTTGAGATCCAATCATTTTAGTGATTATGAATAACACTCTATAACACTATGCTTTCAATCCAAATTAAAATTTCACTTAATCATTTGAAATAATACTAATTAACAATAAAATAAAAAAGGGTATGCATGTAGTATATATATAGGATTAGTAAATAGAGAGGAAATTTGATTTTGTTTTGATAATTGGGGAAGGGAAAGGAAAAGATTGAAAGGAAAGAGAGAGGAGAGGAGAGGAGAAGAGAAGAGAAGAGGAGGCACTGACAGAAAGAGTGAGAGGGCCATGACCATGTGATTCTGCCACGTTTCCCAGATTCTCTTGTCCCCGTGGTCCCTCACTTCCTTACCCTCTCTATCACTTTCACCATAATATCCACCCTCCTACCTTTTCTTTTTACCAATCCACCATTTTTTAATTTATTAACCTTAATTAATAACCATAATACATATACCCTGATCTCTTTAACAATTCTCGAAAGACAATAAGACATTACAGATTATTACTTGTAAATAAGATAATTACTATTACTGTTGATTAATTAACAGAGTTAAATAAGTAAATCCTCAATTTTATTGAAGCAAGAGTAGTCAAATTTTAATCAGCTATAACACCTAGCTACTGCTGGTCCATATCCTACTCTGCGTCGAAATATATAGATAAAATATCCAAATATTTGGGGAACAATATTTTTCCAGCAAAAACAATTAACAAAGTCCATTCTAACACTTTTGGCCCAAATAACATTATTAACCATATATATATTTTTTAATGGACTGAGTGATTTAGGCCCAATTTCATATTATTAATTATTTTGACTGATTTTTTATTATGTCTCTATCAAATGCTCAATAAAATAAAATGTACATGAAACGCTTCGCACGGTTATACTAATTGTGGTTCTGTTATGAGGACAAGAATGACATATAATCACAAATATTTCACGTGCATAAATATATTCAACTAGTATGTAACGTATATTATGTGTTATACGAAATTATGTTGGATATGATATATAACACAAATTAAATACTAGTTTGATATATTTTTATTGTATAACAAATATTATCGGACATATATGATCGCAATTCCCCAAATATTACCTAAAATTATGGAGTGAATATTCAACAAAACATATCTATCTATCTTGCAGTTTTGTACATCTCAAACTCTGGAGGATAATTATTCGTCCTTTATCATCATAACATGACATAATTCCGCATTGTATTAATTCCTTCATTTATGGTAGCAATTAATCCTAGTTAAAGCATTAACGAAACAAGATAATGCTACTTGTGTATTTCTCCAGATTCTTTTTGGAGCAAGATATATTTTTTTTTACTTATCCTATTTTATTTCATGAAAAATATTTTTTACATACCATATAATCATCCACTCATATAAATATTGGCAAATTTAATACACTTATGAAGATATGCATTAAATTTATCGACATTTGTACACGTGGAAAAAATGATGGATTGTAATATGGTATGTACAAATGACATCCCTTTTCATATGTTTAAGAATGAACATTGTTATATATACAATAAAAAATAACTAAAATAGTCAACATGTTATGCATAATATGTATTATATAATATATACAACATAATTACATGTTATACACAACATATATCATATATTGTGCACACTATATATCACATATTGTAAAGCTAAGAAAGATGATGTTGTAACATATAATATATTTGTTGTGCACAACATATATGGTATACATAATATGTAATATATATTATATATTGTGCACAATCTATTATCTATTTTAGCTAATCTTTTTATTGTGTATCAAGATTTTTCTTTTAAGACATAATAGGAGTAATAATCTATAAATATGTGGCAAACAATAAATAAACCATAGATAAAAAAAATTCTAATAATACAGAAAATTTTCCTAGTTGAGTTTTATTTTTGAGTTTAATTGTTAATTATACAATGTCAATATAAAAATTATTTTATACTAATATCTAACCCATAAAAAATTATGTTTAGTTTTCATACCCCTGTTATCTGAAAAAATGATTATTTTTATTTATATTATGTGACGATACCATATTAAATTTCACTAGTACATTTACCAACATTAATAAATGTAAATGAAATAAAACAATATTGGTCTTTGCTAGTAGAGCCCTTTAATTATTTGTATAATAAAGATGGTCGTACAACAAAAATACATCCAACTAGTATCCAGCATGTGCTATACATATTATAGAATGTACTATACATACGTATACTATACATATAGCACATGTTATTAGATACTAGTTGAACGTATTTTTGTTAAACGACAATTATTATTGATTTTTTTTTTTTGGTATTGGACCAGCGGTATCACCCAACCCGATAGGTCAAGGACTAATCTGTCACAATGTGGAGCTCCATTTAAGGGTTTAACCGCTAGTCAAACAGGTTGCTGCATACACAAGACGGGGATCGAATCTCACGGCCAAATGGGCTAACCACGTTGACAATTATTATTGTTATTTGTATGGTGTTGCAAACACATACCCACATATATATTATTGTTGGTATAGTAGCAATTGTACAAATAAATAAAAAAACCCTGTAGCCCCACAAACAAACCCGTAAACGCAAATGCCTTATCCTGTTTCTGCTTCTGTATGTGTTTGTGGAAGTGGACCTTCATTCATTCGGCTTCATGCTTCAGAGAAATTAAAGATATATATATATATATATATATCATCACAATATTTACCAAGTGATGAAAATTTATATATATATATATATATATAGCAGGAATTGCCAACAATGTATAGAGTCAATGCTCAAAATTTTCAATTGTGGTTCACGAACATTTTACCTACCAACTGTGCATGCACTACTATGCTCCTAGTGCTTCCTTCCATCCCAAACGCTTTTCTCTTTTTTTCCCCACCTGATACTATATATGCTTTAGTTTGAATAGTAAAAATATCATTCAATAACTATATGTTCAACGTGTGATCATATATAATATGTACTATACAAAATGTGTGTTATATGTATAACACATATTATATATAATATACATTGGATACTAGTTTGATGTATTTATATTGTACAATAAACATTATTACTTTAGTTTTCATATGTAATAATTGTCTATTTTAAATTTTTTGATAAAATTTATGATTTATTTTTTAACTATATCATTTATAAATGAAAAGGGAATAAATATAATTAAGATAATTAGTTCTACCTAGTGTTATTATTGTAAAATATTCTTAAACTTTTCTAAAATTGATATTTTTAAATTATTGCGTGCTTTGCCTTGAATCAAGTACACATTTAAAATTGAATGATTAAAAATTACATATTACATTTAGAAAGGTTGATTCGTGTGATATAAATTTAATTTTTGAAAGACTTTTCATGTTAATTATACACTAGCAGAAAGATCAAATTAAAGAGTTGCTACATGTACAATAAAAAATAGTTAAAATAATTAATATATTATGCACAATAAATATTATGTAATATGCACAACATATATTACATGTTGCACACAATATATATATCACATATTATGTATAACATTATCACATGTTGTAAAGAAAGATGATATTATTATAACATAATGTAATATATGTTGTGCACAATATGTCATATATATTGTACATAATATGTCATATATAATGTACATAATATATAATATATGTTGTGTATATTATGTATTATATATTTTGCACAATCTATTAACCGTTTTAGCTGTCTTTTTGTTAACATTTTTCATCAAATTAATCACATACATCACATCAAGTATTCGTATCAAATACATTATATTATAGTTGAAAATTTAAATGTATGTAACTTTAATTTACTTTTGTTCTTAAAAAAAGTCCATTTGTCATTGAATTATCGATCTGCCCAAAAATTTTAAGGAGATATTTAATTCATTCTCTTGTACAATGAATGTCTCCTTTTATTTTAAGATTAAAACATGAATAATTTATCATAATAAAATATAAAAACAATAATCGAAGTTTAAATTACTTTATCGTAATACACTCTACTATCTTAAAACCATTTATCTTGAAAAAGACATAAGTTGGTAATAATAGATGCACACAAATTATTATTTTTTAAATATCTAATTAACGCTCTTTTCAATAGATAAAGTATGAGATCGGAAGTTGATTGTTGTTAAAATAATAACTTTTGAAATGACTAAAATGATATTATATACTATAACTTTTTTAGACCTAGATATCTGATGATAGCAAACAATATAATTTTAAGTGCATATATTGTGATATCAATTAAGTATTAACTTTCAAAGAAGCAATTATTGTCAAAAACTTATCACAAACTAAACTAACGTCATAAATGTACATTTCAAAGAATAAAATACATGTTTACTCTTAGGAAAAGTCCCTACAATAATAATGAGTATTTTTAACATGTAATTGTAGAAAAATATTGATAAATGTATTGTAAAAAAATTTATATTTATTGACCGTTGAAAATATTCATAAAATATTATTTGACAATTAATGACCTTTAAAATTACTCATAAACTAGTTTTAAATATTTTAATGACTACAAGTAGTTATCAATATTGTTTTTATTGACAATATTTTTATTGACACGTTTATTCTTAAAAATATTTACTTTTCTAACGGTGGATCAATACATACATAATTAAATTAAATCAACAATAAGTCAACACATTAAATTATAAATTACAAAAATAGTTCACAAGTATTTAAGAATTAAATGATATCAATAACTTATATATTTATTAAATTAAATAGGCTTATTAGTTGGCTCTTAATTAACTCCTATCAATTCAATTGTACGTGTGTAACATTACTCTTATTCTTAAGATAATTACAGTGATGTTATGTTAGGTTTATTCAGTAGGTAATATCTTATCTTTACGGCAAGTTAAAACCGTAATTAAGCGATAATGACTACTACAAATAAGAGACGCTATCAATTTTGAACCCAAAAAATAAATTTAAACTACATAACCAACAAAAGCTAAAATTAATTATATGATTGTATGAATTGTGTTTTCCATAGAAGTAAAACGTAATTTTCATCCTAAACGTTGAATCGGGCTCGTAATCATCTATTACGTGCAAATACTGCGTTTACACGACACATTCTTGTGAATTAGGCATTCTATCTCATCACATATATATAGGCTTAGTGTATATGATTCGTTTTAAAACTCAAATGCCTAGTTTATTATTATTGCCATTTTGTCACAACAATGTAACGAATAATGACGTGTATATGATATCATGATTCATGCACGATGTAATATTATTTCATCATCCATCATATTAAAAATTATAGGAAAAAGTATTTTGTTTATTATTTTAAGAAAATAGGGTTTGATGAAGAGGTGATGTGAAAATGTATTATAAGTAATCACTGTTCTATTAGGAGGAATAATTATACGTGTACCAACTTTTTACATATAATTACGCATGTCAAAATTAAACAATGCATACAAATAATAATATTTTAATACCAGTTTTTTTATTGTCTAATTTAGAAACTGATTTCATTACTCTTGGATGAGATGGTGGATCCTTCTGATTTCACTTATTCATCTTATTCAAGAGTGATAGTTGAGTGTCTAAATAAAATATCATCAAAATCTTGGTGTTGGAATAATATTATTTTATTATATTTAAATTAGTACAAAACAATATTTTCTATCTTATCCTAGTCAATTATATATATATATATCATTGTCTCATATTTTAATTTGAAAATACAATAAATATATAAATTTTATATTCATAGACGCAAATTTTCTATCATATATCCTCACCAACAAACACTTTATTATATTTTTGCCTTTATATGTATATTTTTATCCTGTATATCCCATATCAATGTTTTGGCATTGAAGGCGGAAATTAATGTACTGTCTAACCAACTTTTTTTATGCAAGTATTGCTTATTAAATAAGTGGTGCTATTAATTCATATTTTCTTTCAAAGTTTTCAAACCTGGCCATTAGTTGTTGTAAAGATATTTTGTTATTAGTCAAAGAGCTTTGTTATATATATACATAATAAAAAAAACAACCAAAACATTGGGATATACACAATATATATTATATAATATATATAACATATATTATATGTTGTGCACAACATATATCACATGTTATAAATAAAAGAAATATTATATTATCACATGTGATATATGTTGTGCATAATATATAATATATGTTATACATATTACATACTATATGATATGTACACTATTTATTTAATTTATTGTTTTGACTGATTTTTTATTATATATCAAGAATTTCTATCGGTCAAAACTCAGAAATAGGCATATGCTATTTTTCATATGGTATATGCTATTTTTCTTTTTATAAATGACCAAGAGGACCCGGGCTCAAGTTTGATTCAAATTAGTATTTTCGAGTCCTTTTGATCACTTATAATTACATGTTTATGGTGAATTTTAAAATTTCATTCTTGACTATATATACATATAATCGATAGGAGTATTGCTAGAGGCACAACAAAAAATTAGCCAAAACAGCCAACAAATAGGAATTTGGGCCACAATCACCCAGCCTATTAAAAATATACCTATGATTAAAATGCTATTTTGGCCATAAATTATTAAATAGACTTTGTCGGCTGTTTTGGCTGAAAAAGTGTTGTTCCCCAAGCATTTCTGAATCCACAAATGCGGTGTACCATTAATAGAAGGACTTAACTTTATATAGTTGAAAATTAAAAAACTGTATACTATTAGTAAACATCTTAGGAAGTAAAACAAGGGTACCCAGCCAATTATAGGAAAATTACCATTAATTAGGAGTATAATAGAGGTTTTATTCATTATATATTATAACAATTATGAAATCATTTTCTATTTTGACCTTTAATTAAAGATTTTATCTTCTTTCTAATCCTTAATAAGAATTTCTTTTTGTTTTTACTCTATTTTTAAAATTTTACTCCCAATTTTGGTGCTTTCATTAGGAGAAGATAGGATAAGATTTTTAACCTAGAG
The DNA here is from genome assembly GCA_013621005.1 of Aeschynomene evenia. Classification (NCBI taxonomy): domain Eukaryota; kingdom Viridiplantae; phylum Streptophyta; class Magnoliopsida; order Fabales; family Fabaceae; genus Aeschynomene; species Aeschynomene evenia. The sequence continues at coordinate 5,639,936 of CM024265.1, read as the reverse complement.
TAAAAGTAGAAAGAAATCTCAATTAATAATGATAGGAGAGAAGATAGAATTAATCCTTAATTAAGGATCAAGAGAAAAAATAATTTTATAACTATCATAATAGATGATGAATACAATTTCTATTATTGCTCCTATTTATGCTAACTAATCCTATTTATGCTAACTAATGATAATTTTTCTAATTGGACTTATACTCCTATTTTACTTCCTAACATTAACTAGTTAATTTTTTGTATTAAATTAAAAAAAGATGTCTTAATTTTGGGTTCCTTAATTACGTGCAAACAAATAAAGTAATAAATATTTTTTTTTCGATGGACAATAAAGTAATAAATGATGACTTAAATATTTTGTTTAGTCTTTATATAAATGTAGGCTGTTTTGGCTCTAGTCTTTTGATTTAAAGTTCAATGCTTCAAGATAAAAGTACATTTTTTATATGGTTTAATCTATGTAAGTCCTAACTCCTAATTAATAGCTTAGATGAAGAAATCGAATTCAAAATTATTTGTAGTGTTACTAATATATATTATACTCATAAATGCTATTCATACATACAAAATTACTCTATATCTCTTTCTTTATTAATAATATATTGACAACTTTATTATATATATATTGAAAAGTTATCAATATATTATACGTGAAAATTGATATATAATAATTTTATATATATCAATAATATCTCTCTTATTATATTGATCCTGATAGAAACAAGAAGACCAATAATACTAGCTTAGATATTTTTTCCGAGAAAAAAAAAAAGAAAATTGAAAAAACAAAGAGTCCTTTCAAATAGAGATGGCGATTTGTTATCACTTTCTTGAAAGTTGACATATCAAATCCCGCGAAATGGGAATCTAGTCATTTCTTGTATTTTTCAATTTCACACAAATTAAACCAAATATGTTGCCCCAAGCAGAAAAGCTGCTTTAGAATAATAATTTAATTAATTTATATTGCTAGTAATTTTCTTCTCTTTTTCTTCTTCTTTTTTACCAAATATTGACTTGATCTAACATCAATTGGCCGGTTCGTGAGTCAAATCAGACCAAGTGCGCTGGAGTAATTAATGTATGAGAACTACAACTGAAAAATAACTTACAAAGGACGATAATAAAATATATAATTAATTAAATGCGTATGATAATTACTAATTAATAATATATTTTAATAACCTAATTAAGATGGTCATTATCCTTTCATAATTTAGTTGCAACGTAACCCATGCATCAACTTCGTATTTTATTTTATTTTTCTCTCTTTCTCAACTTATGTCATTGAAAATTATATTTTTTTTCATGAGTAATACTATATGTACACCATAAAATTAGCTATCATCAGCACTAAATATAATAATTCAAAATTTTTAAATTAAGAGTCCAACTTTTATTATTATACATTAATCCAACATTTTTAAAAGTTGAATTACTAATTTAAAAATGTTTGATTATTATACTTGGTGGCTGATGATCGCTGATTTTATAAATTATACAAAGCATTTATCATCTTTCACAAAGTTTCATTCAAATAACAAGCAAAAGCTATGATCTAATAAGAAAAACGAGACAACAAATTAAATAAAATTAAATAGACATATGCATATGTGTTTATTTAATTATTATTTTTAATATTTTTTAATTTTTTGTTTTCCTGTTTGTCATTTCATCCTAGTTGTGCAATTCTTCCTCGTTAAAATACAACTCCACGAGATTCCTTTGGTTGATGATAAAGTTACAAATCCTGCTGATACTGTGTTGTACCTTTACGTTAAACCAACAAATTAAAAATCGAATAAATATATAATTTAACAATAATCTCAGTGCATGAAGTTGAATATTATATTGCTTATACCCCGATCAAGAAAATATAATTAATTAATTGAACATGGATTTTGATTCGAAAATATAAGTTACCAATACCCAATACATGTATATGTCATGATTTATAGATAAAATTAACTTAAATTTTTTTAATTTATATAACTGATAACATGTTAGGTTACTAATCTTTAAAAATTAATTTAATTTATATTGATACTCTATAATTTTATCAATTTAAGAAAAAAAACTCAATTCATAACCTGTCGCTAGAGAGAGAGCGCATTATGCGAGAGGGAGATGAAGAAGAGGTGTGATTGGTACCAAATTATATTTATTTTAGCATATATTAATAGGTTAAACACACAAGTAGGTACCGGTACCCAACAAAAATATTGAGTACCGAATAAATCCCCATTGAACATATATAATATATAATTGATAAGCCTCAGGTTACTGTCGCTTAATAGTTTGCGCCGGCAGCAAATATCATACAAAAAATAAGATACATTCGTTCTACCAAGTGATTAGGGACTTAAAAAAAATACTATTAGTTAATTAATGGCATGTCCTAATCTAAGATCTATATAGTATTGATTAATTTTCCCTTTCATTATTGGGATTATTAATTTAACTAGCTATAATATATACTAATAATTATTGAATGCATAAACATACGTTGGCGCATTCGAGATGAGATCACTTTGAAAATAATTTAGGAGCTAATAACTAATTAATTAACATACATATGGCACACATAAACATGTATGGTTGGGGGATATAATAGGGTGTGGAACATATTATATATATAGATAGATTTAATTTTCATCTACTAACTGCGTTCAATTTTTTTTACACAATCATTCAATCATGTAATGTCATATCAGTCATGATTATGTTTTTTCTCTTCTATTATCTGAAAAGTTATACAATATTTTGATTGGATGACAATGTAAAATATCTTTACATTATTAGTACATCAAAATTAAATTATATATATAATTTTGATGCACTGACTGTGTAAAGATGTTTTATACTGTCATCCAATCAAAATATTTCGTTTATATAACTTTTCAAGTAGTATAGAGAAAAAATACAATATCTTAACTGACGTGACAATACATGATTAATAAATGTGTAAAAAATTTATACGTTATTAGTGAATTAAATCATATATATATATATATATATATATATATATATATATATATATATATATATATATATATTGTGAGGCATTGACCCAAGGGTTTTGGCTTAGTTGTCGCGAGCATGCATGCCGCAACCCTCTCTAATTAAGGTAGCTAGGTATATATAGATATAGATATAGGGGTGGGTGCCCAACTGGCCAAGATGGATCGAATAGTATCATCTTAATTAGTAATTTAGGGATATATATATATATATCTTCAAACCCAAGCCAAAGGGATTATAACATTTTAGCACATGCATCATGATAATCATCATCTGTCATGCTAAAAGTTTTAATTTCTAGCTGCATATGGTGGTTTCACCTAGAGTTTTCTTCACTGTTATTAGGGAATTATTTAGGTAAACTAATTATCTACTATCCACGTTGCCCACAAAATTTAACTGTAAAATTATATCTACAGTCTAAATAATTTATATATAAGTTATTTTATATTTAAATATAAAATAATAAAAGTATCTTTTCAAAAATATTTTGAAAATTTTTTATTGAGAAAAGAATATTTGACTTTTTAAAAAATAATAAAATAACTTTTCAAAAAGTAATAAGGGTCATTTTGAATAAAGAGTTTAATTAAGTTCTTATAAAAAAGAACTTTTTAATAAGGACTTTAATAATAAGTAACTTTTGAAAAATTTATTTTGTGTTTGGAAGTAAAATAATATAAGTGCTTATTTTGGTTTCTAGTGGTAGTTTTTAGAAAATATTCCAAAGACTTTTTGAAGAAGTTAAATATTTTAACTTCTCCAAGAAGCACTTAGGGCTAGTTTGGATTATAGTGCTTTTGGAATTTTTTAACTTCTGACTTATCAGAAGTTATTCTGTTATGTTTTGTTATATAATTTATGACTTTTTCAAAAGTTATTTCAGTGCTTTTGGAGATGTCAGAATATATAACTTCTCTAGAAACACTTTTTAAAATAATTGAAATAAAATTTTTTATTATTTTATATCCACATATAAAATAACTTATTCATAAGTTACTTCTTCGAAGATACTTTTATATAAGGACTTAAATAAGTTGTTTACTCAAAATGACCCTTAAAATAACTTTTTAAAAAGTTAAAAGTTATATAAAAATTAATCCAAACATCTATACAATGCAATAACTTATAACTTAAAAAATAATTAAAAAAAGTCATAAGTTTGCTATTCAAACTGACCATAAATCATATTGTCAAACAGATAACTTATGACTTTCGGAAAATTAAAAAAAATTATAAGTATTGCGATCCTAACTGACACTAAGATGATCACACTGACCAGATGTTCTAAACAAACGACTAAAAATGTGCTTAGTTGCAAAATAATGTAAAAACTTGATAGAATTAATGTTTTGGGATTTAATTTTTTCTTAAAAACAAAACAATTGTTTAATTAAGCACGGCCGGATGTTTAATTTCACGGATTGTGTACTAAGAGTTTGTCGCCATCGCTATGATAAAAATATATTTCTGCTATGAAATACTAAATCTAGCTAACAGTTGAAATTCATTTGAATTATACTGAAATTTCTTTATATCTATATACATATAACTATATCCATCCTCTTAGAGAACTTGATCCTCTTTCATCTTCCTAGAAAACTTGATCCTCTTTCACTACTTTTATCACTTTTGTTTTCCGGTCGCTAGTTCCGGCCTGCCTCCAAAATCCTTGCATACACTCCTTTGCGGCAAAATGAAGATTCCGATGATATATTGGACAATAATTGGATATGAGATGAAATGATTTTTTAGGGAAAATTAAAAAAATACTCAAGAAATTAGTGTAATTTGCTCTATTTATTTTCTAAAGTTAAATACTTAATGTACGACAAAAAAATCAGTGAAAACAGAGTCGATATATTATGCACGATATATATAATATAATATGCACATCATATATTATATATGTTGTTTACATCATATATCATATATATGTTGTGCATAACATATATCATATATTGCAACATTGTATTTTTTACAACATGTGATATATTGTGCACAACATGTTGACTATTTTGATTGATTTTTTTATTAGCACTGGACCAACGGTATCCACCAGTCTGATAGGCCAAAGACTAATATGTGGAGCTCCATTTAAGGGTTTAAGCACTGGCCAATGAGTTGCCGCATACACAAGACGGGGGTCGAACTCCCGACTCTTGCTTAAGCAGACAAGTGAGCTAACTACTTGACTAAGCAAAGTTGATTTTTTAATTGATTTTTTATTATACATTAACATACATTTTTCTAAATGTGTGACACTTGTCCAATTTATCCAATAACATATATATATATATATATATATATATATATATATATATATATATATATATGATTGATGGCCACCGAAAATAAAGTTTTGCAACATTTTATTTCATCTCCCAAACATGAGGGTTCAAAATTGAGAGAGCAAAAGCATGTGATCTCTAGCTATAACATTATTATGGATAGCTTCGTGTGGGTCTCCATGTGTTTGTGCATAAATAGGGCATCAAGTAACACTTTTTGTGCAATTTAATTTATTATTATAAATAAAATATTATTCTTCTTCGATCTCCATCATGGGTTTGGATTGATGTGTGAAATGAGTGAATCGGAATTCCCTGCAAATCTTGGTAGAGATTCCACACTCTCCTGACATATGAACAATGAGAGGAATCCTATGCCATTTCTCTATGTATAGTTTCTATTTATTTGTGGTTGAAAATTATATGCATAATTCTATATATTATATATATAAGTAGATTAAACTGTCAAAAAGTCTCATTGATTTGATCTTTGAAAGTATAGGCCCCAATAGTTACAAATGGGCAGTGGAAATGCCTAATGAATTTTCCTCTAAATAGTAAATGCTACATAGATAGATCCATTCATATAGTGCTTGCTGCTAGATCCATTTATTTAAAATATTAATTTATATTTATCAATAATATAGTTCTTTTTATACAATCATCAAATTAAATTTTATTATATCAACTATGATAATTGATTTTATATTTCATTACTTAAAAAGTTATTGAACTAAGTATTTTAATTAATTTATTAACAGTATAAAATATTTTTCTATTAATAAATACAACTATAATTATTAAACACTAATATAAATATAAAGTAATGTAACTCTTCTCTGACTCACTGTAAAATCTTTAGGTAATATGTATTTGTTTTCATTTACGGTAAGATAAAGTGAAAAGAGTGATATAGTTAATGTCACATAAATTAGAGACACAACGACTTCAAGCACATTCTCACATATTGTATCTCTCTTCCAACATATATACAATATATAAGTTCAATTTTAGAGTGAATAAAAAGTTGGTAATTTTATTCAATGGATCATTATATGACTCTGTTCCGATCTCTCTTATGATTCATACGCACCAAATATCTAACATATTTATTTTTTACTGGCACTACTAGAAAGTGAGCATTTTCAACATTAAATATCCCAATAAAAGTGTTCAATAAATGTAAAATTGATGCTCTCTCCATCCAATTTTAATTGGCATTTTAGAATATTATTGCACACTTATTAAGAAAGTGATTAAAACACACAAATTTCTATAAAAGTAAATATTCAATGACAAAATTATCCTTATAGTTTTTTGTGCAATAATAATTGTAAGAGATAAAAAAAAGAGTGTATGTATGGATAAAACTGGAAAAAGATTGTAAATGTTTTCTTGAAAATCTAAAATGACAAATAATAGTGGACAAATGAAATTTCTAGAAAGACAAATAAAACTGGACGGAGGGAGTAACTAGTTGTCTTCGAAAATACTTAAAACTAATTTATGAGTATTTTATTTTAACGGGCATTAATTGTAAAAAAAAATAGTTTATGACTATTTTCAACAGCAAAAAAATGTCAATATATCTCCTTTTGACAATACTTTTATCAATATTTTTTGATTACACGTTAAAAATAATCATTATTGCTATAATTTTACTTCTTCACTTTGTCACTAGAATTAGTGAAAACAAACAATGTGTTAATTTCATCATTAATTTGTTCTAACTTCTATGAAGAAATGGTATCTAATCTGAAAGATCTCATCGTTTTCTTTGAAGATTATATCAAAATGATGGTTATATATATTTCAATTGCAAGTGGTGGTGTGATTAATTATTTCTTATTATTCGATACAGCTGGATGGTGATGAGTAACGAAAATGAAAAATCTACTGTAAATTGACTAAATTCTGAACTTATAGATACTAATTTAGAGCCGTCCTAGTCTGGTATCTAAATAATATAGATTATCATAATTTTTATCAAATTTGATTATATAATGATGAAGATCAGCTTAATTAGGATATTCGATGTGTTCCGATGCGTGTGACTATACTTAATTATTATGTGTCAAACTAATTAAGTATTGCAGCTATATATATATAGCTAGCTTGCAAGGGCCATTCAATTGAGACAATTAACAGTAGTTTTGCTAGGTAAGGATAATTTAGGTTATTAATTATGCTTTGCTCACACATGGAACTAGCTAGTATATATTATCCATGATCATTAATTAATGGGTAAGATGATTTTTTTTTAAATTAGGCAATAACGAATGACCAATGGATGGTTAAAAACTATTTTAAATGAAATTCAATCCATTCATAACTGCATCAATAATGCTAGATGCACTATGAAAAACCAGTCAATGTAAACAATGAGCCAATTTTGATTTTGGTTTGAGTCCAAATAATCATTGAAATTGTAATGGATTGAGTAATTGTGGCCCAAAAATCTTATTTACTGGCTGGTTTGACTGATTTTTTATTGTGAATTTAGTATCACTCTAATTGAATAAATAAAATTTGATTTTTGAAGAAGTATAGTTGAAGGACTACATACAACAATTATTAATTTCATTCATATTTTTACAACTACAAGGACTGAAATTTTCTTTCAAACTAGTTAGTTTAAAAAATAAAAATGTCTCAATATTATTTCTCTTTAATTCATCATAATCCATTAATTCACCCGGCCAGCAACAAGCAAGAAAACAAAACAATTATAACGATGTGCTCTTTTATTATTAATTGCGACAAAATAAAAAAGTGTCGAGGAACATATATATGCTAGCTCCATGTGCAGCACATCAATTCCTCACATGTTCCACCACACAATACATTATTATTATTATTATTATTATTTAATTTTCATTAGGTGATAGTCTACCATTTTTTTACATCAAATTATGTGTTGTCATGTCAGTTATGATTGTGTTTTCTCTCTTCCACTACCTGAAAACTCATACAAACGGAGCATTTTGATTGGACGATGGTGTAAAATAATTTTACACTGTCCGTGCATCAAAATTAAACTCTTATTATTATTAATGTTTTGCTAATTAATAAGTATTCTAATGATAATTATTTAGATAGTAAAATTGAAAATAATATTTATATGAAAATATGTATTTTGATATTTTTTTATATAATAAACCTATCATAATATTTTTAAAATATCCAAATTTACCATTTTAATATCCTTAATAACTATTTTCAGAATATTTTTTAACAAAACCTTTATGATTATTATTATTATCCGACATGGGATCACTAGTTCTCTGTGTGTACGAAGCAAGCACGAGTAGAGGCCCCCCTTCCTTCTCCATCAATTCGTGATTTTTGGGTCCCAAAACCAACCTAGCACCAAGGACATAACATACATACATGCATTTCTTTTGTGCCATTTTAGTGGAACCAACTTTAATTTCACACCAAAAATATAAAATAAAAGAGTCGAATCAAGGAACAACTTTATTATTACTATCATTATTATTGTTGTTGTTGTTCATAGTAAATAAAAGGGAGAAAAAGGAAATTGAATGAGAAATGAATGAAGGGGATGAAAGCTAGCAGAGGAAGAAGCTAAGCTAAGGTCCACTTTATTAGAGCATTCAGGTCATTGCTTATCCTAAACAATCCCCACATGCATGCCCTTCCATGTGATTTTGGTCATCTTTGGGGTCCCCTGCTCCTAATTGTGTCCTTAAAAAGTTGACGTGTAGCCCTAAAGCCAAATTACTTACTCACATCACTATCATTTCATATATATTTTTCCTCTCTCGTAAATATGAAGAATGAATTTCCATGTGCCATGTGTGTATGTGTTCTTTATCCTTCAAATACATATTAATAACTATAACAGTATATGAACAACAATTATATATCTAACTAGTATCAAATGTGAGATATATATTATATGTAATGTACGTCATACGTAATGTTTGTTACGTATCATACACATTACGCATGACACATAACACACGTTGGATACTTGTTGAATGTATTCATGTTGTACAATAAATATTACCGTTGTTTATTAATTATGCCGGAGAGGTTATTCTATAAATCTAATTAATATAAAGTGATCAAAAGGTACGTACTAATTGTAAATATAATTTAGATTGATTTCTCTGATCTTCTAATATTCAAGTATGAATAGTTACACCCATATATTAGTATTTTATCATTATTTTTCGTCATTTAATCATGTATTTTGTACTAATTTTAATTAATTAGATTTTCACTTATGTATCTATAACGTATTATACCCTCATCTAATCTAATCAACGATCTGGTTTAATTACTGACTAATTACTAAAATTAAAGCTACAAGATTTTTAAATTTACTTCATTCTTTCCATTTTATATGTCATTTTCCCTTTTAATTTGGTCCATTTTATTTATTTTTTTTACAATTTCAAAAAGTATTTATTTTGATCTCCTATTGTAGCCTTTTATATATATTTTTTCTATTTGACTAGCTAGAGAGAGAAATTATAATAATTAGTAATAGTGAAATATTATTTTAATTATATTATTTAAATTTTTAATAAAATATAATAATTATCTTAATTGGACTGCACAATTAAAAAAAACATGTAAGATAGATAGTAATAGGGAGTGTATTTTATCAATTGATGAGCTATGAAATTTTATACATTAAACTTAAGCTCTATTTGACTTGCCCAATGTTCTATCTGTCAAAAATCAAATAATAACACACATATTAAAACAAATAAAAAATATCTCAGAAAAAGTACAAAATTATACGAGTTAACAAAATCATTGCGACATAAAAAATAATATTTGTTAGTATTGTACTTATTCTCTATATAGTCTCATTGTTACTCTTTACTTATTCTCTTTTTACCTAAAATTATATGTATGTAGATGGAAAAGAAAAATGAATACTCCTTAAAGAGTGATCATTACGTTGTATCAGATTGAAAATTACTCCTAGATGAAAAGATGTTTAGAGAAAATAAATTAAATAACAAAATAAACTTATCTTGTTTATATATATTCGTTTGATGGATCACTAGTGGATCACATTTGATCTTTCTTTGAGGTCCTAATTTTGTTCGTTTAGGGGTCCACTCTAAATTAACTTGTTTGATTTTGCTCAACGTTTCAAAGAATCTCAAAAACCCCACTAACTAACACAACATATATACGAGACTTAGCTTTATTAATATTAGAGGAAAAAATTGTGAATGTCCTTCATCCTCAATATTCATTCAAGGAATATATTGTTGAAAATATCTCAAAATATTAGAAGAAAAGTAGAAAACGAATTTTCTTTAATTTTGAAGAAAAAAGTGATTGAAAAGCACACTTCCAACAAAAGAAAAATACATAGATGAAGTAAGGCTTATATTAGGTAGAAATGTTCACTTTAGCATTTTTTTTTTCCTTTCAATTAAACAAACATAAAGTGTTTGAATCATTTTCTGAAATAATAAATTACTATAGTAATTATCGTTTTGACTTGTTTGATAAATCTGATAGGATTCACTTGGATAAACATTTATTTTATTTTTTATCGTCAACATGAAAACATAAGTATGAGTTTTACCACGTGGTTGAATTTGTTGGCCTCATTTTGTTAAAATTTGGAAATCCAATGAACCAAATGGATCCTCAAAATCAAACAATTAAATTGTGCTTTATATATATATATCCCCGTTGACTTATTTTTAACCCAGTGTGAAACACGTGGAAAGCAAGGTTAATTTCACGTTTTGTTGTTGGACAAATTGTCATAGAAAGTCAAATACCTGTGTTGACGAAGTGATTATATGCTATGTTAGGGGTACAAAATTGTACCCGCCAAAAAAGTAAAAAATGTGAATTTGGATCTAAATTACTCAACTCATTAAAAAAAATACACATGATTAAGAATGTTATTTGGATAAAAAATGTTAACCAAAGGGCCTTAGCACAAGTGGTAGTGGCTTGGGTTGCTTAAGCATCTAGTTTTGGGTTCGATCCCGGGGCGGTGTGTATGCAGAAAAGACCTTGACCAGTCGTCCCATCCTTGAGGTGCACGCACAAACCGACAAGGGATTAGTTCGATCCCGGGGCGGTGTGTATGCAGAAAAGACCTTGACCAGTCGTCCCATCCTTGAGGTGCACGCACAAACCGACAAGGGATTAGTCATTGGAATCGCTCCGATGAATACCCTAAAAAATTAAAAAAAAAAGTGTTAAAATGGATTTGACTATTTTAGTTGAAAAAAATGTTGTTAACCAAAACTCCGTGGTCATTATTGATTTTCATCATCTCTCACACTCTCTTGGCAAAATACTACTATATATTTTCAAATGAATAATTGTTTAATTTCCTTGTTTTGGGCTTTCGCCTGTTTCTTACTTATTATAGCAAAATAATTTTTGGGCTCACCAAAATTATGAAGCTGAAAAACCTTTAGCTCTCCAAAAAATAATTTATTGGGCTCTCCCAAAACTGACCATACAAAGAAAGCATGTGTGAAAACCCAAAAAAAAAAAAAAACCAAGGGCCCTAACACAAGTGGTAGTGACTTGGGTTACTTAAGCATCTAGTTCCGGGTTCGATCCCGGGACGGTGTGTATGCAGAAGAACCTTGGCCAGCCATCCCACACTTGAGTGCACGCACAAATCGGCGAGGGATTAGTCATCGAAATGATAGATACCCTGAAAAAAAAAACCCAAAAAAAAAAAAAAAAAAAGAATTCATGAACGACCGAATAATTTTGTAAAAGTAAAAGAGTTTATTTTAGAAAAAAAAAACAAAAATAGAAGAAATGAAAAACTTAATTTTTATGCATAAAATTATTTTACACTATAATTTAACTGCCGCTATGCAAAAATAGTTTCTTTTAAGATAATGAGGTGTGGTAGACAATAACAAACAATACTTGATAATATTCTATTGATTATCTGAATAAAATTAGTTTATAATGACTATGCAAAAATTAAACTAAAAAATACATTAGAAATTCCAACCCCAAAAGAAGTTATATTATAAATTCTGGAAATATCAACGGATTTGATTCATGTACTATTTAGAAAAAACAAAAAAATGAATGACATTAATCAACCCAATCCTAGTTGATAATTCAGCCATGGAATAGTTAATATGATCAATTTGGATCACAATGTTTATGATATTTTTATTAACTTTTTAAAAGTTAAAAATCATAATTTTCCAATTTGATAATATAACTTATTGTTTTTCATAAAGATATTTTAGTAGTTTTTGAGAAGTTAAATATCCTAACTTTTCAATAAGTATATTTTAAAAAAATAAATTTAGTATTTAATATTTAAATATAAAAAAATTATTTATAAATTATTTTTGACTTATTCTCCAAACTTATCCTAAATATGACAAAGAAATAAAAAAAACAATAGGACAATGTAATGAGTATTATGTGTTCAGAATTAATATTTCACATTTTAACAAAGGTTTAATTTTATCTATAGGCATACAAGTTTTTTACATAATCATTCAATCATATATTATCATATTAATGTTAATCATAATCGTATTTTCCCTCTTTCATTATTAAAAAAGTGATACAAATAAATTATTTTCATTGGATGTCACTATAAAATGAGTTTAATTTTGATGTACTAATAGTGTAAAAATATTTTATACTGTCATCAAATCAAAACACTATGTTTGTATAACTTTTCAAGTAGTTGGGGAGAAAATAAAATCATGACTAATGTGACAACACGTAATTGGGTGACTAAAAAAATTATACACTGGACGAAAATTAAATCCTTATAAAATATGTGTAAACTCTTTTAACAATACTAATACATGTTTAACACTATTATGTTACGTTTGTCAGAATCATATAGTTAGAGAAAAAGATGACCGTATAAATTGTTTGATTTTGAGGTCACATAATCCGAGACACAGAGTTACTTTGACCTAATAAACAAAATTTTCCAATTTTTTGTCTACTCTGAAAGTGGAGTCTCGAAATCATTGACGGGTGGACACAGATTTAGGTGATGATTTAATGAATTTTTATTCAATTATGTCTTTATTTATTTTTTAAAATTTCAATCTCATCATTTGTTTTATCAAAACAAATATAATACGAAACACTAATGACTCTAGTTTTAAATATTTACCAAACAGAAAATTGAATTATTGTGATATTATAATATTGTGTCAATGACTCCTGTGATAGTGACCCATAGGGATTCAAAATGGGCTCGACCCGCCTAACCCGCTTAATTTGGCGGGCTGGACTGGAATTTTGGGACCGCCATTTCTGAAAAGCCCGTTTAACCCGCCCCACTTAACCCGCGGGCTAAACGGGGCGGGGGCGGGCTAGCCCGCTTAGCCCGCTTTTTTTTTTTTACCTAAACACAACTAACCATTCGGCCCATACCCAATACCCAATAACCCCAACCTTAATTACAAACCTAATTTATAAAACACTAAACACACCCACACAGTATTACAGTTCACATAAATCATAACCACACCCACACTCCGGCGCCGCTTCTACTCCCACCGGGCCACCACTCCAGCGCTGCTTCTGTTTTTGGTCTTACAACTCCACAGCGCCGCTTCTGCTGGATTAACACCACCACTTCTGGATCTTCTTCTTGGTTCTGTTCTCTTTTTCATTGGTTGAGAGAGCAGCAGGAGGGAAAGAGAGAGAGGGAGGCCGGCGGACCAAAGGAAGCCATGTCCTCCACGGCTTCCATGGCAGCGCGCAGATCTGTGGCCGGAGCTCATCTTCTCCCACTCTCTGTTTCTGGCTTTCTGCTTTGTATTGTTTCTGTTTGATTTTAAATTAAGAATAATAGGCGGGCTAGCCCGTCGGCCCGCCAAAAAGCGGGGCGGGCTACCCGCTTTGACATCCCTAGTGACCCGATCCAATAACTCCACTAACTTGCCACCCGGATTGTTCAATTTCTGTTGATTTTGCCACGTGTGATATTGAAAACTGAAATGCAGAGGGTGACACGTAGAAACATTTGGAGGAAAGAAAACACAACCTCATCATCATAATCATCTATCACATTCATTCATTCTTCTTCTTCTTCTTCGTTTATTCCTTCAAAGGATACAAAAACCGTAGAAGCAGCTTCTTCCAATGTCCACAGCCAGAATCCATGCTTCGGCGTGCTCTCTCTCCACCACATTCACCCACCTCCGCCACCGCCCAAACGCCGTCGTTTCAACCACTTTGAAACCCCTTTCCAGAAACACCAAGCCTCACGGTTTCAGAGTCTCAATGTCTTCTACTCCTCCTTCTTCTCCCTTCGAAATCTGCGTTAAAGCTTCTCTCACCATCCCCAACAAAATTGGAGACTGTAAGTCAAAAACAGAAAAAAAAAAACTAGTTTTTTTTTTACTCACTTTATATCTTCGCATTGCTCTGTTTATTGGAAAATTGAAACTGGATAATGAAGATTTGGTGTAGATAGGACTTACATGGGTATGATTTTTCATAGGTGTGCTTTGTTAGGAGTGAAAGGGGAAAACAATACAAAATTAGGGTGTATTTAGACTTATGTTGTGTCCACATGCACTGTTGTAGCAGATGAGATACAGTGGGGGTAGAAAAAGTTACCTAATTGAATTTCATGTGTAAAATAACACAAGAAACTCATTTAGGTCATTTTCACTATCATTTTTATCCTTCAATGTGTAAATAAGCCTTGGATGGTCAATGTGACTCAGAGCAAAATTGTATCATTTGGATGAACATAGTTCATATGGGAGTTTTCTCTACTTGAATCGAATGAATGAGAATTTAAGAGGTTTGAAATTGTGTAAACTAGAATGGAAACTTGATTCCTTGGAACACAGTCATAGTGGCATTCTCATGTATTTTGATTCAGGTCCGGAATGTATGTAATCATAGTGGCAAAAACAGTTCATAATTATGCATGTATGTCATGTTTAGGAAGAAAACAAATGAAGATTTATGTTTGGTTTTGAGATTTAAGCTCGGGGTACTTATTATCAATTAGTGACTGTTCTTTGAATTGTCTGTTTAGGCCCCTTTTGCCAAAGGGTATTGCTGACATTGGAGGAAAAACATCTACCTTATGACCCGAAGTTGGTAGATTTGACCAACAAGCCAGAATGGTGATCTTCTGGTCCATTTCCTTGGGTTAAGTTCTTACTTTGTAGAGGGTGTTGGAGTTGCTATTTTCTTATAACACTTCTATTTGCACACCACTATATGTCTTGTCTTGATTATACTTTAGTCGTTCCTTTTCGTATTGTTTGTTTTTCTGGTTTAGGTTCCTTAAAATCAATGCCGATGGTAAAGTTCCTGTGATAAAGCTTGATGAGAAGTGGGTTACTGATTCGGATGTCATCACACAAATACTTGAAGAGAAGTATCCTAGCCCACCCCTGGTTACCCCACCTGAAAAGGCTACAGCGTATGCATCTGACTTTTATATTTCCTGATCATTTGAAGATACTTGATGCTATAATGCAGTAGTTGTCGTGCTTAATGGTTCTTTGCCTGGAAAAGTTGGAAAGGAAAATAAAAAACATGGTGCTGCAGTTAGATGAGCTTAATGTTTTCCTTCTACTCCCTTCCAGCATTTTATTCTTAAATGTTTTGCTGAATATGCTAAATGTCTTCGTCTGTAGTGGGTCAAAGATCTTTTCCACGTTTATTGGATTTCTCAAGAGCAAAGATCCCAATGATGGAACAGAGCAAGCATTGCTGAATGAACTTAGTGCTTTCAATGATTACCTTAAGGAAAATGTATGATTTCTATCTGCTTTTATCTCTCTCCTTTTTGCATTGAGTTGATTTGATTTGATTATCTAAATGGGTCAAAGAAAAAGTGCATGCTATATTGTTCAATTGTTGATTACTTGATATAAGAGTGGCATTAGGATTTAGGACCTATTAGCTAGGACTTACTCATTGATTTTGTATTACACCATAAAAATGGGACCTGTCAAAACTTAGGGACCAAGTAGTCCAGAACTTAAACCTCCTGAACTAGGGACCCTTTGCTTGATTCAAACATAGGAGATGGAAATATAAGCTGATATATATTATTGATTCTCTCCCATTCTCAGTGGAAAACTCTACTTGGCAGTTGCCATTTCCATGATCTAAACTAACGTAAGGGAAACAAGTTATTTGAGTTATTTAAGGGCCCCAAGCATTCCCATGGAAGCATTCTGGATTTCTGGTAGTGATTATGGAGGACTTGATCAAAAACACTTGTATAGCACTGTTCTCTTGTCTTTCTTCCTTCTGGATTTCAAAAATACTAGAGAAATTCTTAGCTAGGCATGGTTTTCCCTTACATCTTGATGCACTCAAATCATTGTTTAGCATGGGTAAAAGCATTTTTAACGATAGGTGCATTTCTGTTATGGCTCCCATGAGCCATGACCTTACAGTGTCAAATGGTGATTTGTATGCTTATGGTAAACCGTGGCTAATTAAGAATTACTCTTTAACATAATCTGAAGTCTGTAATTTAACAAACTGCAGGCAACACTCTTCATTTTTATTTACCTAGCGCATATATTCCTTCATTTTATAGGGTCCTTTTGTCAATGGGAAAGAGATATCTGCTGCGGATTTGTCACTTGGACCAAAGTTGTACCATTTGGAGATTGCTTTGGGGCATTATAAGAAATGGACAGTGCCTGATTCACTTCCATATTTGAAGTCATATATGAAGGTATCTTCAATCCTCTCAACATCTTCTTATCATTTTCTTAGTAAGGCAGCTTTCAAATCTAGGAATGTATACATCTACAAGCTACTTCCCTTGAACACATTTTTGCTGACAAAGTTTCATGAACACAAGTAGTTGATCACATTCATGTCCAAGAGATATTCTGTTTTCATAAACCATAGTTAATCAGCAAGAAGAATGACCTGACCTCGAAATCTATTCAGAGCTCAAATGTTACACTGATAAACATGCTCTAATATTACCATACCCTATAGCTAACAACAACAACAGACCTTATTCTACTGTATGAGGTCAGCTACATGGATTAAACGATGTCATTGCGCTCTATCGTGAATCATGTTAGGATTTAGTCTATAGCTAATAATGCATTCAAAATTCTTGTTTAATCATAATGTTTGCTAGCTATAGCTAATAAAAGTGAATGTTACAGGATATCTTCTCGAGGGAATCATTCATTAAAACACGTGCAGAACCCCAAGATGTAATTGAAGGTTGGCGTCCAAAAGTGGAGGGCTGATTATATGATATTACACAGTTGTATCAAATCAATTCTCTAGGACTATGAGACACTGAGGACTATTCATGAATCTAGTTGATTGAGCATATCAAGAGTAGTAATCCATCAAGTGTATCGTTTTGTCTCATATTTTGCTATTGCCACAATTGCCTGTACTGTATGTAGGATAGTTACTCTTAAAGAATAAGTTGGCTACTGATTGTAACTTGTTTGGTAGAGGCCAGAACACTGCATGTAATTTAAGAAAAAATAAGATGAAAAAAGATTGCATTCCCATAAAAGAGAAACCAGAATTATTTTCCATGAGCTAGTGGTGCTGTATAAGAAAGTGAGAAACAAGTGTGTTATATCGAGTGTGGCTAAGAATTTAAGTTATTCTAAACTATGTATTTTAAATGAGTAAAATTTCAATTTAGTTCCTCTTTGTTTGTACTAATTGGACCCTGGCATTAGGCATTGGGTGCTGATGAATATGATGATCCAAAGAGCATTTAAGACCCAAGAAAAGCACAAAAGCAGATAAAAAGAAATATTTAAGTAACCATCAAAAACGCCGTCTGTGGGGATCGAACCCACGACCACGTGGTTAAAAGCCACGCGCTCTACCGCTGAGCTAAGACGGCCACATTATCTTCCTTGGTTTCAAGTGTTCATATACTTTAAAACATAAGCACACGTGCTAAAACTAAGTAAAGCATTAAATTCTAAGTTGATTTTGAGTTACATTCCTTAAAAACAGCATCATTAATTAATCCATCTAGTCCATTCTCAGAAGATCAATTCTATCTTCACTACAGAGACTTATATTGTAAACCTTATGGTTGAGTTTCAATGATGTTAAACGATTGCAGGATCCAAATTATGTTTCAGCAAATACTAATTAATCTAAACAACTACTGTTTTGAGCTGTAACACAAGTTATCACATTTTTTATCTAAGTTTTGATAGCTTCTTTAGGTCTAATACAATGAAATAACAAATATATATAACTCACACACTCACTAATATTTCTTTTGATAATACATAATAACACAAAAGGAAGAGTATTAATAAAAAAATAAAAAAGTAATTACCATTTATAACTTCTACTATTTAAATCATTTCTCTTTCTTTCTATTTATATGTTATACTAACATTTTAATAAATTAAAATGAAATTTAAAAGAAACTTTAATTATAATAAATAATATTATTTATAAAAAAAATCAATAAAATAGAATTAAATAATATTATTTTATAAAATATTCACTAAAAAATAAAAAAATAACTTGACAATCAACTTGCTAGATTTTAGAAACAAATACAACTAATCAACACATATTAAAGTTAAGAATGATAAGCTTGACACGTGTTAAATATGATAAAATTTAGTTTAATTTTCTAACATACTCATAACTTTTTGAGTATTGGAGGTGTTCATTCTATTAATAAGACGATATATAAATGGATGATACTATCAATACATAAAAATAAACTTTTAATTATCAAAATTTTATGAATGAATAGTACAAAATTTAAAATAGACACGATAAACAACAAAATAAAAAAAAATAGTTTATTCAAAACATAATGTAAATATCTATAATTCAATACATGAAAATGAGAACATGAATCAAATCAATCTTACAAAATTTTCTAATAGATTCGCGGGCTTTTAATTAATTAATTAATTAATTAATTAATCACGAAAAGCTTCAAAACCCGCGAGGTCGAAATTGCTATGGCGCCAACATCACGTACCACTTTTTATTCAAACAGTACAATTGGCCCGCTCACTCAACTCATCCACGTCATCGATCCGCACCACACTCCAACAACAAATCCACACCGTACATAACAATCCCATCAACGGTTCCAATTTCCCCATCCAAACGATCCCACGGATCCACGCTCTAGCTCCAACACCACCACCATCACCTATAAATAAATACTATCACAAACGAAATCCTCAAACGCTTTAATTTCACTTTGCTCATCCTCTCTTTCTTTTAGGTAATCCTTCTTTTCAAATTCATCATCGCAATAGCTCAATTGCTTCTTCCTTTGCTTGTTCTAAGCTTAATTTTGATTCAATTTTGTGTTCTGATTTGTTTTGCAGATTCTGATTAGCGCTAATCGATCAGAGCTGTTGACGAGAAGATGTCTGGAAGAGGAAAAGGTGGGAAGGGTTTGGGAAAGGGAGGAGCAAAACGACACCGTAAGGTGTTGCGCGACAACATTCAAGGAATCACGAAGCCTGCGATTCGTCGTTTGGCTCGTAGGGGAGGCGTCAAGCGTATCAGCGGCCTCATCTATGAGGAGACACGTGGCGTTCTTAAGATCTTTCTAGAAAACGTCATTCGTGACGCCGTTACCTACACAGAGCACGCTAGGAGAAAGACTGTAACGGCCATGGATGTCGTCTATGCACTCAAGAGGCAAGGAAGGACCCTTTACGGATTTGGGGGTTAAGATCTTCGTAATTAGGGGATTAGGTGCTGGTTTAATATGTGCTTAGGGATTGGTTTACTTTAAATGTTGATTACTGGTTGTAATCGCTGCGATATTGGAATGTTATAACAATGTGTGTTTTCGATCTATTTAACTGAATCTGATTTATTCCTTTAAGATATACAGTATTGATATTGGGTTTGTTAGTATATTCATGCTAATTCTTGAACTCAAATGTTAAAGTGAATCGAAGATAATTTAGGATTGGAAAAAAAATAAAAAAACAGGTTTCCTAATTGAATAAAGTAAATATCCACAAGATTTTCATCACCGGAAATATCCACAAGATTTAAATCTATCAATAGGTAAGCTGATAACGTTAGCAATTATCCACAAAATTTAAATCTACAATTTTATTATAAATCACCTTAATTGTATCTTAAACTTTTACGAATCCTTCAATTGTTTGTTCTAATGGTATGTAAGGTTTTTTTACTATGATATAGTGTACTGAAAATTCTCCTAATTTTATTTAAATAATTAATGGGAGAAAGATGCTATTTATTAGTTTTTTTAATTTCAAAA
This sequence comes from Aeschynomene evenia, assembly GCA_013621005.1. Classification (NCBI taxonomy): domain Eukaryota; kingdom Viridiplantae; phylum Streptophyta; class Magnoliopsida; order Fabales; family Fabaceae; genus Aeschynomene; species Aeschynomene evenia. The sequence goes on along the minus strand of CM024265.1, from coordinate 5,619,390 downwards.
TAATAGTTATTTAATGATTTTTGCGCATATATTAAAAAATTTAATAAGTTTTTAAAACAAAATTATTATAATGGCTAAACTATTCTTATTAAATTATTTTTTACAAGTGCACTATAAAAAATATAAGATAGAATAGATTAAACGACATTAAATTTACATTGAAATTTAAAAATGATAATTATTACTGTATAATTTTTTCCCCTAAAATGATTATGTTAAATTGGAGAGAGTATTTGTCTATGCTCTTTGGCATATTTCACCCAATACACAGCATTCAATGTATTATATGCACAATAGTATGTGTACATCACATGAAAATAAGAATTTTACCGATAAGTATCCTAAAATTACTTGATAAGAATATTAAAATAATTAAATTTTTAAAAAATTAAAAAATTATGGTGAATCCAATTAAAAGTTATTAGCAAAAACCTAAAAGTAAGAATGCATAGCAAATTATGAATCAAAATTCAAATTATATATAACTTCCTTTTTAAAGTGCACAACACAAAAACAAAAAAGCACGCCAAAAATTAACAATTACAAATCACTTGTAGTTAAATGTGTACATTAGAAAGAAGGGGATGAGTGGTTTGAATGAGTAACTGGAGGATGAGATGATCTAGACATGAATAAATTATCCAAGATAAAATAGGTTATGTCAAAGGACAATCAAACTCAACTCAATTGCAATATCAAATATGCTGATTTCATATAACGTGTAGTTACGCCTATGCTATAAATTAAACTTTTTGTCGAAAGAAAATCAAGCCACACATTACCGGTGATAAGCATAACCAAAAGAAGATAATATTGGTTCAACAACAAAAATATATCTAACTAGTATTCAACGTGTGATATATAATATATACATCACACATACGTCTATTATATATATAATCCTAAGTAATCCGCCTGTCGATATGCAAATGCTTCTTCATCCTCACTACTTTCTGTGATCCCACCATCACAGTACAAATCAGCATAAGGGTCATTATCATCATCATCATAATAGAGATATTCAAGTGGATGCAAAAGCTCTTTGATCTGCTCATGCACTCTTTTCCTTAAACTACCTTGAAGATAAAGATTATAACAGCCTCTAATGTCAAGAGATTCAAGGAGAGGGCATCCATCAAGAATGGCAACCAATCCAGCATCATTCATATTGTTTCCCCAAATCTGGAGTTGGCATAGATTAGGCATGGTTTTCCCAATAGCAGTGGCTTCTTCATCGCACTTATAGCCGCCTTTGTAGACAATACTCCTCATACTGCCAAACTTCAACACTTTCAGAAGAGGACAGGATTGGCCTATAGCTTCAAGAGTATTCTTTGATAGGGAGGTGTATGAAACATCAAGCTCCTCCAATAGTGGAAGCTTCTTAACAGCATAGGTCACCATATAGTCTGAAATACCCGTGCAAAACGCAAGCCTCAGGCGTCGAACCGAGCTAGAACTGTAAAACAGAGGAAGAAACAGGACAAAGTAAGAAAAATTAAAGTTTGAATCATCGGAAACATTATATATAGTGTAAGAAACCAGTTTTGCATTTGAGAATAAGCACAGAAAAATTATATTGGTTGTTGAATTGACTTAATTCTAGCCAAAAGGAACCATACAAACACATTGAGCATGTTCACCCAATATGAACTAAATGGTTGGTTAGGAGTAATTTTGAAAAAAATGGCAGTTAGAATATTGAATTAGAGCAGGACCAGGATCATCTATGTGTCACGAAACTTATCCGATGATGAGACGGACTCAAAATGAACCATTAAGATTTGCACAACAATACGAAGTTAAATTTGGGTATTATCTTTTCATTGTAAAAAGATAAACCATCTTACTTTAACATGAACAAAGGGTGCATGTTGATTCATTTCAAATCATAGCCAAATCACTAATTGTATTTAGAATAATTGTCAAATTTTAGTTGGATTTTGTGAAGAAAAAAATACATACCCATTCCATACTTTAAAACATTAAGAAAACATGTCTCAAATGAATATTTAAATTTCACATATCAAAATATCAAGGAAGAAATAGATAAGACCATAAAAACATCATGAGCCATAACTAATTAGCAGTCTCAAAAGATTTGATTCTGTGTTACTACTGAATAATACTTCATTCTAAACACACCTCACAACATTGTTTGTGACCAATAATTAAATCACAATGTTCTAATGTAGTGTCCTTCTTTACATTCTTAATTGCAAAGCCCTTGTTTCATGAGAATGAAAAGAGTAATAGAAAAACCAAATAGAGTGCATACAGAGTAAATGAATGAAGCCTATATAACAAAAGATCAAAACCAACCACCGCACCAGTCAATTGGAAAATTGCTAAATACAATGTTCAAACAGTGCTCACTTTACAATGAATCGCATACCAATCAAACAATTCTAAAAACTAGGTCTCTAACCACTATTTAATTTAGCACAAGTAACCGAAAATCGAAACCTAAGTAATTTCAAAATCCATTAGTTTTAGGGTTTTTTCTAAGGGCAACTGTTAAAAAATCAAATTTGCAGGGAACCTTTTACATGAAAAATAAAAAAAATTATTATTTTTTTCAAAATAAATATTTCCTATTTTAATTCCAAAAGAATTGCACTTATGATCGTAACCCTTCTTTTTTAAACCTAAATCCCAAATAACAAATCCAAACAACAAATCATAACCTCTGAAGAAGAAAAAAAGAAGAGATTTTACCTATCAGCAATGCGTTGGAGGAGCGAGTCATTACCAAAAACCTCAACATCAACCTCTTCCAATCGACCACAACCAAGACTAATCGCATAGCAACACATTTTCACCAAATCATACTTATCAGCAAGCGAAGTTCCACGAACACGCATTTCAATCTTGCGCCACATGAGAGGATCTTTGAGTACACAGGGCACACACAAAGAGGACCCTTCAGAATCTCGATTTGAGACCCAACCTTGCGGAGAATCTTAGTGGTCACGTCTTTTGGAAGATCAACCCAGTTCGGCATTGTTGTTTTGGTTTCTTCTTCCACTTTGGGTCCCTTAGAAGATGATGACGATGCCATTGTAGAAGAGTAACGATGCCATTGGGTCACGTTCTTCTTATTTATTTATGATTTTAATTAATATTCCATAAATAATTAATGTTAAATGTTAGTAATATAATATTATTTAAAATAATATTGGCAAGAATCTTAAATTGATTTAGATTCAAGTAAAATTCGTTGAAGTTTTTAGGAGTCATATACTTGCCTAATATTGAAGGTCACTATTATTGGTCTAGTAACTAGTGATAAAAAATAGAAAATTTAAATTGATTTGATTTGATATACTCATGATATAAGATTATTTTGATCAAAATTGATTTTGACCTTAGGATGTATTTGATATATTACCTATAAAATTATCTAATAGTATATAATGTAATATTTGGTATGCACAATATAATTTAATTGATAATTTATATTTATTTATTTGATATGCAAAATAAAAAAGTTATTGGATAATTTATATATTTTAAGAGTTTAATTATGATGCACTGACAGTGTAAAAATTTTACATTGTCAGTCAATTACATCCATTGATTTGTGTGACTTTTTAGTTAGTGTGTGATTGAGTCATTAGAGATTTTTACTGATGTGTCAATCCATTATTGAATGTCTGTGTAAAATTTCTTTACACTGACAGTGGATTAAAATTAAACTAATATTTTAATAAGTAAAGATGACAAACATAATGATTTGGGTTAGCCTCTTTATTATATGGGTTGAAAATGCTGACCTATTCCATTTTAATGTGGATTGACAAATATATTTTAAATTAAAAAATAAATATTTTAATTAAAATGTATTTTGAGATAAAAAAAATTAAAATGTATTTTGAAATAGAAAAAATAAAATATATTTTAAAAAAGAAAAAAATAAAATTTATATTTTATTATTAGTATTTAATTTAATCTCTAGTCTTAAAAAAAGAAATAATAAGTTGGTTCATAAAATATTAATAATAAACTATTAGTATTAATTTACACATAAAAAAATAAAATAAAATAAACCAACTTAATGAATTGATCTGTCTCATCCCATCATGAATTGAACTAATAAAATACTTATATAATCATACAATTAAAAAGAAGTATTTTGGAGTATTTATAAATTATATATGTTAACATACAGTGGCCGGTTAGCGTGGATAGTTTAATTAAGTGTTGTTATAAAATTCTTAAGACAGCAAATTGCAATATCATCATAGTGGAATTTAAGATTTCAACAATTTATAAAGATGTATGTGATAGGGTACATTATTACATACTTCTATACAAATTTGGTTAATAAAATGTATTAGCAATATTATCTTTATTTTTAACAATAATGTTAGTCGTATAACAAAAATATGTTAAACTAATATCCAACATGTGTGGTACATAATATGGAATATGTGCTATATGTACAACACACATCTAATATTATGTATAGCACACGTTGGAAACTAGTTGAACATATTTCTGTTGTACCACAAACATTATTATTGTTTTCAACACATATATACCACATGCTGAAATAGAATTATTTGAGTTTAATTTTAGTTCATTGTCAGTGTAAAATAATTTTACACAGACATCCAATCATTGATTGACCCATCAGAAAGAGTCTTTAATTCAACCATTCACTAATTAAAAAGTCTCACAAATCAATAGATGTGATTGGTTAACAGTGTAAAATTTTTTACACTGTTAGTACGTTATAATTAAACTCATTATTTTATGTTTAATTTAAATATAGGAAAAAAAGAAAGAGTATGCATCTTAATTATGCATGTTGATATATATGTTTGTGTGTGTGCATGTGTAAATACAGCCCACTTGCTTGTTAAAGCAAATATAAATGTGCAAATATCGCTTGTCAAATAGTATTAGTGAAGCATTATATTAGTCATTTTGGTAGATTATTCATGCCAAATTGGTGCATGCAACTCTAAAAAGCCATGTTCTCTCACATGTGCATGCATGCAACTCAAAGACACTGATGAGAATGTTGTAGCTTTAGATTATGATAATTAATTAATTACCATTATTGTCGGTCAATAAAGAAATATACCTAATAAAAATATGACTTTGCTTTAATATATAAGAGATGGCTGGATCAACAAAAACATCCAAATTTAATCGTCTAATAACTCTAACCGCCTTTTAAGATTATTGTGTTTAGACACTTTGTGGAGGCGTACATAGTTTTTTTTTTAAATACAAAAACCAGTCAAAACAGCCAATAAATAGGAATTTGAGTCACAATTACCCGTCCCATTAAAAATATGCTCATGATTGAAAGTATTATTTGGGTTATAAAGTGTTGAAGAATGAGCTTTGTTGGCTGATTTTTTGTTGTGCTCCAAGCATTTATATTTTTGTAATTTATGTTGTATGTATGTAGTTATTTATAAGAATTTTTAGTTTGTAAATAGTTAAGTTAAAAAATTTTATTGATATATTTTTATTGATATGTTAATTTATAATTGAATATATATATATATAATTATTTTAGATTCAAAGAAAATTAAACTCTTAATATATACCTCAACCGACACATATTTTTCCAAAACTTATGGATGTCAAAGGTTTGATTTGTATATCTTGCACAATAGGAACAGGAAAATAAAAAAATGGATGAAAAACTATAAAAGAAACAATATTAATACTTATACGTATATTTTTCTCTTATATACCACCTTAAAAATTTTATATAATATCATTTTATCTTAAATTTTTATTATCCATCATTAAATATAAACAAATAATGTATTTTATACGTGCCATTTTATATGCACGAATATCACAACATAGAAAAGGAACGAGTCAAGTTATTAGGTATAGCATGTTCCCAAGTTGACAAAAGAGGTGTCTTGTGAAAAGAGATAAAGATTATTTTTTATGAATTCACCATTACTTGCTCTACTACTAATAGATTTATTTATTCATTTTTTTAAAGCTTCAAAAAAATAAAATAGATGAAAGAATATACAGATATTCTTCGGTAATTCCTATAAATACCCACACAATTTGCTTCATCATCATTCATTCATCTTCTTCCTCTGATAATAACAAAGTGATCTTTCGGCAAATCATAGCAATGGCAGGCCATTCCTATACCTCAATCACGGTCGTTGTCTCTTTACTTCTTTTGGTTACATTCTCTGAGGTAACACATCAAGTATGGATCCTTTCATATATATCATGGTTAATTAATTATATTTGCATTATATCCAATTGAAGAAACTAATTAACTTTAAAATAAATGAGAGTCCAATAATATAAATAGTATGTCCTAACTCTCTTAGTAATCTTCTTGTTGGTATTGAGCAGGTGAGTGGACAAACACAGCTTCGCCCATCAGGTATTTAATCTGGGAAAATATTAATATAAAATTGTATTTACGGTAAATTTTATACGTAATAATATATATCAATAAAAAATTTCATAATATTACTATAGTCATAACTTTTAAATAAATTTTAAATTATTGATATGTTGTTACTTATAGATTTATCATAAATACGAGTCTATATTAATATATATTTGTTAATTTAAAGCATACTCTTGTTCGTGGGTACTAATATGATGTATTATATTAGGGTGATGCTAAATGTATCATGAGAAACCAGTCAAATCAGTCAATAAATAAAATTTTGGGTCCGATTGTTCTGTTCATTATCATCTCAATGATTATTTGGATAAAAAACAAAGCCAACATAAACATATTGACTGTATTGACTGATTTAATTATCATTGTACATCAAGCATTATTAATTATATTATGAATCCACAAATGCTTGAGGAACAACAAAAAACCAGACAAAACAGTCAACAAAACCTATTTAATATTTTATGGCCCAAATAACATTTTAATCATGAGTATATTTTTAATGGGCTGGCCAAAATTTCTACTTGTTGACTGTTTTGACTGATTTTGTATTGTATCTCTAGTAATGCTCTTATGAATCATATCCACGGAAATTTTACAGTCATTTTTATTTGGATATTAAACACACGTATATATTTCATCTTGAACTAAATTAAACAATTTACTTCAGAATGTACAGGTAATTAATTAGTTATATGATATGATTGTACACATACATATACAGAATGCAAAGGAAGGTGCACATACCGTTGCTCAGCAACATCACACAAGAAGCCATGCATGTATTTCTGCCTCAAGTGCTGCGCCAAATGCCTTTGTGTTCCTCCTGGTACTTATGGCAACAAGCAGCTTTGCCCTTGCTATAACAATTGGAAGACCAAGGAAGGAGGACCCAAATGTCCTTAATTAATTAATTAATTAAACCTCTTAATTTCCTCTTATGTATTGATATAATCATCAATCAAGCAATGTAATAATAACGAAGGTTACATTCCTAATCGACCACCTTATATAAGGCCGACATTATTTCTTTTTATTAAGATTCGATCAATTCTTTTAAATTAATGTCATGTGTACAATGAAAGTTTTACAATATTTGTATAACAATTATATTTGTCGTTATATTGTAATATGAATTTACAAACTAGTGCAATCCAACAGTGAGTATGATTATTGTACACATAACATTTCTCACTGTTTAATTTGTTTCTTAGCTTCTTTGTAAAAGAATAAGGGTTTTGCTAAGATTTACTTATAAAAGTAAGATTTAAAAAATATAAAGATACATTCATTCAATTAATAATCTTTTCCCATTGATTCAATAGTACATTTATTTATGAATTTAATAATGATATATTGACAGTGTAAAAATTTTTACACTATCAACCAATCATATTCATTTGATTTGTGTGATTTTTTAATTAGTGAGTGATTGAGTTAAATATTTTTACTAATATGTTAATCTATGATTAAATATTTATATAAAATTATTTTATACTGATAATGAATTAAAAATAAAGACTTTATTTATTTATTTTTTTGGTTCTGAACTAACGATATCCCCTAACCCGATAGGCCAAGGACTAATCCATCGCAGTGTGGAGCTCCACTTAAGGGTTTAACCACTGGCCAACGGGTTGCTGCATACACAAGGTGGGGATCGAACTCCCAACCCTTGCTTAAGGGGTCAAGTGAGCTAACCACTTGACCAACCCAAGTTGGTTATTTATTTATGTTCATATAACATTTTTTCTTCCTCGACTAACTTAATGCTTTTTTTTTCCCTGAGTGAATAAAGGAGTAACTTAATGGTAAAGGTTGGGCTGGATGGGGTAACAGACCTAATTGGGGTCCTTATCCCATTTTCTCATCATTTGGGCCTAATTTCTAGTCCATAACACTTTCCCTTAATCCAAGTAATGCCACATAAGGTGTAGTCCTCATCCAAGTTATGTTTGAACTAAACCCATTTATACTTTTAGTAGAAAGCAAAAAATGGCTTCACACCAAAAACAAAAATTCGGTTTATTTTAAGAGACCAAATTTATATCTAACCAAAACATTAAATTATATCAAGGTTTAGTTAATTCACAAATTCTTATAGTTTAATCAAACTTTTAATTGGATCTCTATGATTAAAATGTTTTTAATTAAATTACTATTCTTTTTTAAAAAAATTAAATCGGGTCATTGACCCATTTAACATTATAAAAAATTCTGTCAATTGTATTTTTTTATAATAATAAATCAATGGATTATATTGACTTTTTTAAGTATATAGGTTAAATTCAAAAGTTTTAAATTATAGGGACATATTTAAAAGTGAGAAATGGTTTTTTTATCCTACAAAATCTGCTGCCATATGTAATAATTCAATTTTTTTAATTATTAATTTAACTTTTAATATTATACATTAATCAAAATTTTAAAAGTTGAATTAATAATTTATAAAAGTTGGATTATTATATATAGTGACTGATTTTGTGATGCATATCTAGCATTACACATTAAAAATGTGATAATATTAAGATTAATTAAATATTGAGAAATACTTTATATACACAACAAAATCAGTCATCATATAAAATAATATAACTTTTACAAACTATCAATCCAACTTTACTAATTCAACATTTAAAAAATTTAAATTATAACATATAATGATTCATGATGAATGATTTTGTAGTATATATATAACATTACTCTTAAATCTTTACACCTTCCATTGAAGAATTGGTGTTACACAAAGAAAATCTTGGCATGCCTGCCAGTGAACCACCATATCTGGGTGAGTGTGTGAGTTAGATGACACATAATCTCTCATAGAAGAAAATCTTGTTCAATATTGCCTTTTGGTACACAATCATTTTACAACAATTTCGACCTCAATAATGATATTTGTACATACATTTTCTCTTACATATAATTTACTCATATTATTCCACTATTTATACTTCTTTTCTTCACCCTTAAATTAAAACATATATATATTATACATACCATTTGGTATGTAACAATATTATTACTCATTTGTACCTACATCTGCTATGGTCACGAAAACAAGGAGCTCACGTTCTGGTTTTAAACTTTGAATTAGACCCCACATCCAAGGACAATTTAGTACTTTCATAATTCCCCTAATAATAAGTTTAATAAAACAATATAACTTTTGCCAAGTCATCAATCGGTGTTTCATTCCAATGGTCAAGACCCAGCCGTCCGATCAATCATCCATCCGTGATTCCTGACCGTCCATCTTTCCCCGAAAACATCAACAACAAATCAGAGAAAAAGAAAGAACCTTTTACTTTTTTAAATTTAATTAAACTATTATTATTAGGTGTTAGCATGGGCACTTCCAATAAGATGGAAGTATCCATACAAATCATTACTTGATATGTTCTGATTGGTTCTCTAATATATGTCAACGCATAGTCATTATTTATAAAATTTAATATCCTATATTTTCTAACCAATCCGAACATGCCAAATAATGATTTGAATGGGTACTTCCAACCTATTGGAAGTGCCAAACAAGCACCTTATTATTATTATTTAATTTTTTGTTTCTCTCTTTATTTCGATTTATTATTATCTATCCTTTGTTCCTTCAAATCAGATCCTCAATTCCTTGCAGGTTCTGCTCAAACAAACAGAGACAGTTCTGTGAGAGAAAACCTTGAAAGCTCTGTGTCTTACAAAGGTTGCTGTGTGGGGAATCTTCTTCACTGTCTTTTGAAACCTTCACTCTCTGCCACAAAACTTTAATGGCGTCTCAAGAGCTTAATAAACCTCGCTCACTCCCTCCATACCCTGAGGTAACTTTTCCCCCTCAAATCTCTCTGTAAAATTTTTTTTTTTTTTACCTCATCAAACTCTTGAGCTTTATTTGATCCCAAAATCTCCACTTGATTATCCACCCATGGTTTTCACTTTTTTTTTTTCTCGCGAGTAATTTCTGGGTCACAAAATAAAATATAAAAAAAATAATAATGATGATCCTCTTTACTAATTTTGCTTCACCATGCTTGAATTAGGCTTAATTGGTCCCTATTTATCTTTTCACTGTTCTGGATATGCTTGCATGACAATTTCTCATAAATGATTTTTGCTGTATTTGTACGTAGCAGAATACTATCAGAGTATAAATTAAATTCTTCAAAAGGAAATTTGATTGTAGAGACTGTGCTAGGTTGTTGTTAGTGTGTGTGGTTAATTTTGTGAGTGTGTATTTCAATTTTCAGATGATTTTGAGGGCAATTGAAGCACTCAATGAAGAGAATGGTTCAAACAAAACGACAATTTCAAAGTACATAGAATCAACGTACGGTGGATTGCCTCAGGGACACAAGGCACTGCTCAATGTGCACCTTGCCAAGATGAGGGACAGTGGCCAGCTAGTGTTCTGGAAGAACAACTACACCATTCGTGACCCGAATGCTCCCCCGCGACGCGGCCGTGGCAGGCCGCCCAAGGCCAAGGATCCCATGGCCCCGGGCGCTGCCATCTTTTCGCCGCCCAAACCTAGAGGCCGGCCCCCTAAGGACCCGAATGAACTGCCAAGGCCACCCAAGGCCAAGACTTTGGGTGGGAGTGGCAGGCCCAAAGGCCGGCCTAGGAAAATGGCCCGCCCTGTTGGGGGCCTTGATGGATCCCCACCGCCATCTGCAGTGGGGCCCAGTGGGAGGCCTAGAGGTAGACCTCCCAAGATGAGGGAAATTAGTGTTGAGATGTAGAGAGTGAGAGCCCCTTTTGTTTTTGCTCTTTTTCAGTGTGGTTGGATTTAGGTTGTTTCTTGTGTGTTAGTGTTTAGATGGAATTGTTATGTACAATTGAATAGTGGTAGTTGCTGAGGCTTTGTTGGTCTGTAAACTGTAATTGTGAAAATAGGACAATGGATAGAGTTAATGGACTCAATCTCTGCAAATTCATGACTTCCAAAATCTGTGTGTTCTTTTGTTTGAATCCACTAAATATTGTTAGTGGGTCTGAATTTTTTGTTGATAAATCCTAAATCCCCTTAATCCAATCACAATGTTTATTTTAGTTGAAACATGGTTTGAAGTTTGAACACATCTTGTTCCAGTTTAGGCTTTTGGGGTAAAAATAAATTAAATTCAAAATTTCAATTATATGGTTTTTTGGAGTTTTGAATAAGAACCCAAATACAGTGCAGTAACAATCTTCACAGTTCACCAGTTGCTTCTCGTTTTAACTAAATTGTTATTACTTTTGTATGTATGATTTAGACATGATACAAAAATGTTGGATAGATACTTGTGGCTAATCTTGGATAAAGATTATTAATTTTATATTAACAAAAGGGATTATTGTCTTAGTGCGTTTTGTAAAATATTATTTTAGTTGGCCAAAGTGCGTACGCAATATTCCTTTGGCTTTTACACTTTTTTTTCCAAGGTGGGGGGCACAACACTAGGAAGAGTAGCGGTTAAGTTAGGAATAGTTATTGAATAAAATTTTAATGTATTGCTAGTAGTAATAAAGAATCCAAAGCATTATGTAATTAATTCTTTTTCTTTTACTCGTTTGACTTTTTAAAATGAGATTGTTATTAATCATAAATTTCAATACAATAGATATTTAGGTTGTTTAAACATCATATCTCAATTTTAATTTTTGGAGAAGTGTGTATAAAAAAATTTTGTGATCAATTTCTTAACTATAGAAATTAAGGATTAGTTGTCAGCTATCAAATAACAGATATTCGAGAAAAAACCTTTAAATTTCAATACGATGATAGATAATTTGATATAATGTACAATTATTTTTACATTTCATACACCCTTTTAATAAGTGATTAGAAGGGAGATTCAAGTAGTAAATTCTTCATTTTTTTTAGTTTCTCTTTTACACGGCAGATCTCATTTACTTTTTTATCATAGGCAATAGAATTTTCAGTCTTTTAATAAATAAAAAGTATTAATTAATTAGTTTGTTCTTATAATTTTATTAAATTTTTAGTTAAATCTCTATGGTTTGAAAACGTAAGTAATCACATATCTCTACACTGAATATACGTATAAGACTTTTTTTTTTCGATAATTATCATAAGTTTCCAAAAGATAAACGTATAAGACTTCCTTATTCAAAAATGAAAAGTGATATATGCTTTTGTGGAAAAGTAATATTCCCTACTTTCATGCCATATCCCAATTTTTATAAAGAAAAAGAAGAGTAAGAAAAGAAATAAAATGGTGACCTCATCCCAAAAGCCAAACAAAATAGAGAACTTGGGAAGTGTGAACTACATTACTGCCATGTCAACAAAGAATCCATGTGACTCTAAAATGGTGGATCCTTAACCAAGTGAACATTCTTGCTAGGATGGTTATAGACAAGGTATTTTTGAGTTTGGTTCTATGCCAACACCATTAAAATTATCAAACTTTTAAGTTAACTCATAAATTCTCATGATTTTATAAATTTTGAATTCTAATCGAGTCAATGAGTTTACGAATAATTTTTTCAAAATTTATGAGTTTGACTTTACGATTCAAATTTATCTAAATTCATAAGAACTCGACAAATTTATAAAAATTTTCGAGTTTGATAACTTTAACCACCACTGCGAGGGTACTCTTATCACCCTATGATATTTGTGCCTTTGTGATCATTGCTTGTGTTCTCGATCTAATGAGAAGTAATTGGAGAGTTGTTTTTTGGTCATATTTATCGCTTCTTTCTTGTTTGGTGATCAATTTTTGTGAATTATTTTCTTCGTATTGCTAACTCATTAAATATTTTAGACAACCTAATTATAATTTAGTAGTTTCCATCACTATTTTTAAAATTGGACCAAACATTGAATTAAATGAGCTAAGGATTCAAGAGTTTATTGGTTCAATTGATTAAATAGGAATTCAATTAGAGATAGTAATATATATATATATATATATATATATAATACATTTATCTAATATTATATATACATACAATAGATTATATGCTATAAAATATATTAAACTTTTAAAAATACACATAAAAAGTTATTTTGAGTAATTAATATGTATTTTATACTAATTTTTATCATAAAAAAGAGTAATTAATATGTGAATATAAAAAAAAGAGTAATTAATATGTATTTTATACTAATTTTTATCATAGAAAAGTTAATAAATTTTAAAAACTTCAAATTTTTATTTTTAAATAAATTAATCATTTTAATCGGTTTACTCCAATTTTAAACCCATTTTATTGGTTTTCAATATTTTTTTATCGATTTTCTCGAATTTTGACCTAATTTATATATTATTAGTTTTTAGTCCTTAACTCAACCGCAGAAAGGTCTCGTTCTCGATCTAACTAGTTGGACTGACAAATTCAATTTTGAAAACACTAATCTTTATACATTATCTTACATATATATTAATATCTAATCATGTGTTTTATATAAATATTACTAGTATTTTTTTACCCGTGCAATGCACGAGAATTATTTTTTGGAATAATAAAATATAGAAATCAAGCTATTAAATATTAAATTAAGATAAATATATTATATAATAATTAATTATTAATGATAAATAATTTTGTATTAAAATATTTAAACAAATCTATTGAAATAAAATGTTTGTTATACATTTATTTCAATCAAATATAATTTCAATCAAATTCAATTTTGCCTCTAACAACTAAATACTCCACTTATAATTTTTAAATTATGTTAAGGTATAATTCTTATTTATTATCATTAATGTTGTAGATAAAGTGTTTGTTTTGGTGCCATTATTTAGTTAAAATAAGATCTTTTTTAATTAAAAATATCTTATTGAATTTTTTGATATGTTTGGGTACTAATTTTAAGTAAAAGTATAATCTCTAAAAAAAGTAAAAAAATATCTTTTTTCAAAAGCTATATTTTTCATCTTTTGAAAAAAGACATTTTATATAACATAAAAAAGATGTTTACGATAAAGAAAGATCTTTTTATATTACATCCAAATATAAATTAATTTTGTATCCAAACATAAAATTACTTCCACTTCTTCAAAATATCTTAATTAAAAAAACCAATTAAAAAAAGATCTTTTTCTAGAATCACATCCAAACCAGCCCAAATTTCAAAATTTATAATTAATATTCATTACTTTAAAAAAATCACAAAATTACAATTGATTAAAATAGAAAAAAATCTAAACTGATAACAACTACTTATAAATCAAAGATTTGAATGATTAAATGTTTGTTATACATTTATTTCTTTTATATATTTTTTATTTTTATTTTATTATAATCATATCATATATTTTTAGTAAATAAAAATTTAGATATGAAATTGTTATAAATGGATGTAATAAATTTTATCGATACATTATTTTGATATTATTTGGTTGAAATATATTTATGGGAGACAAATTAAATGATATCATTGTTAGACTTCATTTTCAAATTGAAATTTTAAAATGATCCAATCACATAAATTATATATATATTTTTTAGTAAAGTTGCATTAATGTGCATTCTGATTGATTACTCTATTAGTTAGGCATTTAATTAAAATATTGTTAATATAAATTATCAACTGAAAGTAGATTTAAATTATAATTTTCATTGATTGATATAATTTAAAAATAATTATTTATTTATTTAAAAAATTTTAAATCATATATATTTAATTTAAAATAAAAACCAAATAGCACTAAATAGAAATAAAAAGAATGATGAAAGATAAATCAAATTATTCAAATTTTTATCCTTATATACCCATAACCATATAAAATTGAATTAGAAGAATATACTCAGTTAGACTTGTTTCATCATATTATTTTTAAAGTTAGTTCATCGTGGGAAATGTCAAAAATTATCCCGTCATCATCATTATTGTTTGGCCTATTCCAACCTAACTAAAAAACGAAAATCAACATGATTGAACCTTTAAAATTAAGAGAAATAATATATCTATGACAAACGATACAAAATGGTCTGACCAACTTATAATATATAGTGAAGACGAAAAATAGTGTTAATAAAAATTAAAATTAACGTCTTATAAATCACTGCAATAAAAAATTTTCCATTATGATCCTTAATTTGTAAAATTAAATTCAGCTTCGTTGTAGAATTCCACAAAATGAGCATAATCAATTATGTTTTATTTTTTCAATTTACATTTAATATACATACATTCAATCCAATCAATTACATCTTATAATACTTAAAAAAATTTCTCTCCATATGATATGATCAATAATTTTCAAATGATACTAAATCAATATTTTTCAATTAATTAAACACATATCAAGAACAATATAATATTATATTGAATCAATTACGTATTCAATCATTTACTCACAAATCACAATAATATTGAATCATCTAAGTACAATTAATAAGGTAACTTATATACAGGGTAAATTTTATTCATATAATTATTGAATCAATTAATATAATTATTGATATTAATGAGAATCAACCATATTAAATCAAATTAAATCATATTAACTCATATTAAAATACATCAAATCAGATTTCATACTAAATTAAATTATTTTCTAAAATAAAAGGTTAATTGCAGGGTTATTCTAGGAGTGATTAATAACATTTTTTTTTAATTAACCCGAATTGAAAAGTTTAATACATACAATGAATATTCATTCTTAACCAATTTAAATAAATGCAATCTTATTAAAAAAATCATTTATATATGATTTTACTCTGTAATATATATACCTTTTAATGATAGAAATTTATTAGTTATAATATACTTAAATAACCTTAATTAATTTAGATAATTTTCATTTCCTTGATTTTTTCCTTTTATAAATATTTTTGAATGATTTATTGCTCAACTATTTTCATTCTTACCAAAAAGTATTCTACGATAATATTCAAATCTTATTAATTGATTAAAATTTACTATAATGATTTGTGATTTATCATTTTCGTTACTTGATTCATTCTTCTAGTAAATATTTTTTAATGATACACTATTAAATATTTTTGTTTTTTATAAACAAATTTATTTTATAATAAATGAAATTATAGAGAGGAGAGGGAAAAAATTACAAATGAAATATGAATAAAATATTTAAAAAAAGTTAGATAATGTTGGGTTGTGGATCTTGTCACTCTCTGAGTTGCGAACAATGTCTTATATTAAAAGTTTAGACGATATTCATGTCTTGTAGTCCGAAAAGAACCACCATTTGATGTTACATCAAAATAAGACATAATATATACACTCCTCTCAGGCATTAGGGGTTTAAACTTGTATATCAAATGTCTTTCCAATTGTTACATGGATTGCAATACCCTATTTTCAACATGTTAAAATTTTAGAAAATTACATGCATGAAACATAATAATAAAAATCAACATACAGAGGAAGCTCTTAGATATCACATGTACATATACTCACAAATTCATGCGCTAACATAATTTCAATGGTGTTAGTTGACTCAGATATGTTAAAAGATGAGACATACCAAAGTTGCAAAACACACTCTAATATTTCTATTATGTCTTTAAACTAAGATCAATGCAACATATTTTTTCTTTTTCATATAAGACAAAATTTATTTGATAATACCTCTATTTTACCTTGAATGACGTTTTTGATTGATAATATTTTTTCTTTCTAACCTTGCATCTTTTGCTTGAGGTGGAGAAAAGTAGAGTTGATTATTCATTTTTGACACATAGAAGAGAGAAAAAAAAGTTGTAGAGAATGTTTGGAGTATAATTAGTTTTTAACCTATTTTTATTTATATAATCTCAGGTGATCTTAATAATGATATGAATCAAAAAAATATAATGATAAAAATATCTTTTTTAATTACCAAAGTTAAAAAAAATAAAAATAACTCAATTAATCTTATGTTACATTATGACTATTATATTCTAACATATATTTCCTTTTTTAATTAATGTGCTTAATCTCCAAAAAAAATTCAAATCAATTATCATTAATTAATTTCTTAAAATAGAATCATTTAATGTTAGCTCATTGAGGTTGCGCCACTTGTCAGCACCTCATGAAGCTAACTCTGTTATATTATAGATATAGATTTTATTTATATAATCTCAGGTGATCTTAATAATGATATGAATCAAAAAAACATAATGATAAAAATATCTTTTTTAATTACCAAAGTTAAAAAAAATAAAAATAATTCAATTAATCTTATGTTACATTATGACTATTATATTCTAACATATATTTCCTTTTTTAATTAATGTGCTTAATCTCCAAAAAAATTTCAAATCAATTATCATTAATTAATTTCTTAAAATAGAATCATTTAATGTTAGTTCATTGAGGTTGCGCCACTTGTCAGCACCTCATGAAGCTAACTCTGTTATATTATATATATAGATATAGATTATTGTTGACTTTCAAAGTTCATTATCTGAATAATAAACTAATTTTGTTTTAAAAACTGTTTTTTCCAATTTTTTTTGTTTGGAAATATATTTATAGAAATATATTTTTATCACATAAATTAGATTGTTAATATATACCAAACACGATTATTATATAATAAACTAACAAGTAAGTTACTATCGTTAATCAAATCAACCATCATAATTCACAATTCACTAAATAAGAATTTATAGTTAAGAGTTTGACTTTTTACTATGTGGACAAGATTATGTGGTCATAGACTTTTGAGAGTTCTTGTCTCAAAGAAATTAATTAATATTAATATTATTTAGTGAAATGTACAAATTATAAATACAAAAATAAAAAGACATATCACATTTATATTAATGAGAAATATTTTGTGTACAGCACAAAATCAGTCATCATGTATAATAATATAATATTTTGAAATTAGTCATCCAACTTTTAAAAATGTTGAATTAATATATAATAATAAAAATTGGTTACTAATTTTAAAATGTTGAATTATTATATATGACTGATTTCATAGTATATGTATCATGTAGCATTATTATAAGATAATGATTTTTATGTCATCATGATAAATTTTTGTATTTCTATAATTCTATCACATTATTTACTTTTCTTTTTTATATTTTATATTTTCCTATCATATTTATATTTTATTGTACTATTCTTTATTTATTTATACTTTCTCTTGTACCTATGACCAAAATTCAATAGGCTTGTTAATCTTCAATGTGATTTCTAGGAAAAAAGAAAAAAACAAGAAAGCTTATTGTACACGCTTACACACACGGTATGAAAGAAAAGCGAAAAGACACGGAAGCCCCTGAAGGCCATTTTAAAGACGATCAGAGAAAGAGCTATAAAAATTCAGTAACACAAAACGCCTTTCTGAGAAGCTAAGCCAAACCCGAAAACCTCGCTTAAATCAAATCGAATCAAATCGCTCTCTCGTCGAAACCCTAAACCTCGTTTCAGCACAAGCATGGATCTTTCCTCTCGTTTTCCTTAGAAACCCTAATTCGCTCCTTTCACATACTTCTCCTTTTGCCCCCCAAAACAGAAGCTCCTTCTCACGCTCTCTCTCCCTCTATTTAAGTCTTTACCGTCCGGTTCTTACTCGATACGCCTTCATTGCTTCTTCCGTATTCACCTCAGTTCTGTTATCTTCTTCAGGTGATTTTTTCTTCCAATTTTGATTGTATTTTGTGCGTGTGTGTGTTTTTTGGTTTAATTTAATGGGTTGTTGTTTGAAAATTGGGATGTGCGCTGGATTAGGGTTTTGAGCTTCGTGTTTGATTCATTTTGTGATCTGTGACGAGGGTTGAATTGTAGGCTACAGTAGTAGGAATTTTGTTATTTAATGATGTTTTCTAATTAATTGTGTTGCGAATCTACTACTTGATGTTTTGTCAGGTTGTGGTTTTGAGATAGTAGATTATGTTTGGGGATTTTAAGCAGGGACTGGTTATCTAGTTTAGGGTGCTGATTGTTTAGCAGTACAGAATAGGCCTCGTTATTTCCGGAATTATATATGAACTGTATTAATAAAATCATGGTTGATCCATTCTTTGTTCTTAAATCCATGATCTGTTCTCACTAGAATCTATGTGTAAGTATATATTATAACCAGTTTTATATTAATTTTGCAGGTCTACACATTTGTTGAAGAATTTGACTCTGTTACACTATAAGAGCAATGGCTTCTTCCTTGGACATGTCACTTGATGATAGAATTAAGAACAGGAGTAACAGAGGGAGAGTTAGAGGACGTGGCAGAGCCCGCTCTGGACGTGGACCAAGCGGGACTCATGGTGATGGAAGAATGAGTGGTACTGGTAATGGTCGAAGAATGATGAATGCTGCTGTTAGTGGTGGAAGAATGACTGGTGGTGTTCGCAGAGGTCCTCTTATGGTTAATGCTCGATCATCATCTTATGCTATTGCCAAGGCAAGCTCGAAAAACGTGGATATTAATACATGTGCTTGAGATTCTGATATTCTTTTAAATACCAATTTATGAGAGGATTCAGCATTATAGAAACTAAAAAGCAGGAGGAAGTTCTACTTAAGTATATGATCCCTTGGAGAAGCTCATGCTCAATCACTTTGCATCCTCAATGCCCTTTTCATATTATCATACTACAATTATTATGCACCTAAGAGTTGTTTGCTTTTGTTTTTGGGGGGCTTTGCTACAATCTCTGATGTGTGCAGGAGTTTTTTGGGTGATTCCTGACATATTACGTGAATTAGCTTCATTAGTTGAAATTCAAAATGGAGCTCTTATCAGTAGCACAAAAACCATATATTTATAAGTGGGGCTAAATTCTCTAAACCATGCTTATCCATTTCGTTTAGATGAGATGACTTTAAATGTTTGATTGGCTTCTATGGACTGGTGTTTTGTTGGATCCTGTTGCTAAGTTGGGTTCAACCGCGCAAGTGTTCAGTTTTCTTCCCTATTTCATGATATATTGGAAAGGAGCTTCACACTTAACAACAGAACTGGAGCTCTCACTTATAGCATAGTACCAGTTTGTATGCAGTGGGTTGAATTCTTAATCCCATTTACTGTACTTTACCTAGACATTTCATGTTTCGGTATGGGTATTTTTTTGAATACATTGCCATGGCCAGGTCTACTTCATGAACAGCGTGTTTTGTTTATTTCTGGGGATTTTCCTGCTCTGACTATTATTCAAGAATGGTGCATATCTTTTTTCTGGTCATAATCTGATGTGTTGTTTTGCCACTCTGGAACCTGTTCTGTTTGCTTTGGCCAGTCTATTCGCAGAACTAGGCCTTTTCCATGGCAGCATGATTTGTTTGAAGATAGCCTACGAGCTGCTGGGATTCAAGGAATTGAAGTCGGCACCAAATTGTATGTGTCCAACTTGGACCATGGGGTAACCAATGAAGACATAAGGGTACATATCGTTCATATCATCATATGCTTCCTTCTTAGCCACTGTTTCTAGCCAATCTCTCTGCACAATCTCTTGAAACTTGATTTGCAACTCAGGAACTTTTTGCTGAGCTTGGAGAGTTGAAGCGCTTTGCTGTTCATTATGACAAAAATGGGCTTCAAAGTGTAAGTATCAGATTTTGCATTGTAAATGCAGCTAGAGGTTTATATTAGTTTCTTGTTCTTGATTATTCTTTTTAGTTTGAGGTCCATTATGTTTTCTTTCCTAGTTTACATTAGCATGGTTGGGCTTCGGAATATTTTTGCTTCTGAAATTGGCAATTTTTGCAATCTGTCTTACTGAGAACTGGAGATTGGAGAAGTATATCACTGTAACCTTCAGTTAAATTATATGATATGGGCGCATCGTGTGCTTTTACTTTTCTGTCTTAATTTTTTTTCATCATTAAGTCCCTCAAATTTGAAGAAATGATGTTATGGGGGTGCTAAATTAAATTTTTACGATCTTGTAGATCAACACTGTAGATTTTATGATTCATTTGCTATGGCTTTTAAAGTTTGAGGTAGCTGACAGGGTCAAAGTCTAAATATTTTGCAATATGTGTTATAAAGTAGTACCGATTTACATGGTTTTTTTCCTGTTCATCTTAGCTTTTCATCTTTGTGGTTTTGAGGTATTTCTAGCTGAATCTTTAATAATACCTTTCTGTCTTACAGGGTTCAGCTGAAGTTGTCTATACTAGAAGAAGTGATGCATTTGCTGCACTTAAGCGATATAATAATGTCCTTTTGGATGGAAAGCCTATGAAGATTGAGATTGTTGGTTCCAATGCTGAATTGCCTATAACTGCTCGTGTAAATGTCACTGGAGTAAACGGGCAAAGGAAAAGGACAGTTGTAATGACGTAGGTTACTTCAATTAACCATAGTAGCTTTAGTATTAGAATCCTTTGATATCTTACCTTAATTGAAAAATAAACACTATTTCAAATTGTGAGCTGATGTTAGAGGTTATGCAGGCCAAGAGGTGCTCGAGGTGGAGGTCCTGCTGTCCACAATCGTGGTGCTGGGTAAGTAATGGTGTAATCTCTTGTAAAACATGCCTTTCACCGCAACTTGTGTATGAATTTCATGCACATTTTATTGTTGTACATGAAGAGTTATATCTGTTAAAGACAGCCTGAATGAAGGATACCTTCAGTAATTCCAAAAGTGAAAATTGTTTATGTATTATCTAGGCTTTTCATTGCTATAGTGCTTACAGAAAATGCCTCTCACTGAGTCACCGTTTTCTGCTTATTCTATAATCCGATGTTTTGACCAGATGTATTGGTGGTATAATGTCCTTTTTTTTTTATTGTTAAATGAATTTATTTACCAATGACTTAGCATTTGTTGTCATGTTATATTTCAGCTGGGGACATCGAGGTGGTGCTAGGAGTGCAGGTGGTGCTAGGAGTGGCGGTGGTGCAAGGAGTGGGGGCGGACGTGGTCGAGGCCGTGGACGTGGCCGAGGTGGTGGCCGAGCTCGTGGGAAAAAGGAAGCCCTTGAGAAGTCAGCTGAGGATCTTGACAAGGAATTGGATACCTATCATGCTGAGGCGATGCAAATCTAATGAAGCAGCGAAATTTTCTCTTGGCCATTATTTACTATTGGCACTCTTGTACAAAAAGTAGTAGTCTATTTGGCGTTACTATGACTCTTATACTGCACTGTGCTTTTGAAATGCCCTCCTAATTTTCGACATGTACTCTTGTTAGGGGCTGAATGCAAAACTTGGTGATTTTTTTTAAGTTGTTGGATAAATATAGCTTTGCAATTGTCTTGCTATCAAATCCTAGTGTTTGTTGTGTGGTTTAACCATTTTTCAATATTGCTTCCGATGAGACATTGCATTCTCTGGATGAGCTTGCAGAAAAAATATATTTTTAGTTGATTTTTTAAATTAGATTTTTCGAATGTAATATAAAAAATATTTTGATTTAATTGTAACTAATATTTTTAGATGATGGAAATTATAGTTCCTGAATTTTTTATTACTTTTTTTAATGATTCTATTTTCATTAAAATTTGTTACTTAAATGTATCAAAATTCAGTAAGATAAAATTTCTTATTTTAGCTTTATAGTTCAATCTACAACACTAGAAAAGTCATTTCTAGTACTACTGTACTAGTTTTGTATTTTGATATTCGGCATAAGCATCAAGAATCATGATACCTTTCACAATAATATTTATTGTACAATAGAAATACGTTCAATAATTATTTAATGTGTGCTATACATGATATGAGATGTGTGTTATTTGTATAGCACACGTTGAATATTTGTTGTACATATTTCTATTGTACATGTAACATTATTGTACATTTTAAGATACGAGAGAACGAAAAGAATTGATTGAAACCACTATGAAATGATGAAAAAATATATCAATAGATCAATGTTCAGTTCTAACGAGCATTTCGTGACCAACACATTTGAGACATCACTTGTACCCAAATAATAATTGTAATTCCCCTTAATGCTATACACATCACCTGAGGTCCCTCAAAGCAAATTGTAACCATCTTTTTACATAATAAATGTACAAACAAAATATATAAAAAAAATAAATGTACAAACACAAAAAATCATCTAAAAATACAATACAAAACAAAAGAAAAGTATTAAAGATGTCTCTCCCTATAAGAACAAGGAGATGAAAAGACGTTATTGTGGGACATTTGTGTTGCTATTTGCATGTGCATGATCTCCTCCTGACTCATTCTTCTTCTTCTGTAAGAGTTTTTCAACAACTTCGTCCCAGTTTGCCCTTCCACCACTTGATCTTGATTGAGTACTCGAGGCCGCGGCGTCTTTGCCCCCACCATTGGATGCCTCAGCTTCGTTGTTTTCCGTCGGTACATCCTCTGCAGCATCCACTGCATGAGGTACATTTAAGCTAACAGCTCTTTCCAATGCATCTCTGTGTTCTTTCTCTATTGTCTGCAGCCTCTCAAACTTCTTCATGGTTGGAGGGACCATCACAGTTTCGGTGCTGTGCTCCTTCATTACCTGAAATGAACGACCGAACACAGTCAGAGATACGTTGAATGGAGAAACAAGAGATAAATTTCCAAGTTGACAGATTAAGATTATTGTTGATGACAAAACATCTAAAAACTCAGAACAATATTAGAAAACCTGCACAAACAGCAAATAGCACATTCCAGCAACTTAATATCCTTACTTGTAAAGCTTTCTCTGCCTCTCTTTCGATCCAAATAATTCCATGATCTGAGGTCGCATTGCAAGACAAGACAATATGCTCAAATCTTCCTTCAACAGGAATTGCAGTCCTCACCTCAGGAGGAAATCTCCCACATCTGTGTTCAAAAGCAGTAACACATTTCATTATTATAAGCAACATATTACTGTAACAGTAGTTCAGGACAATATTTAGGAATACATATGATACATCAAGCCTTATGTTTTTTTTCTTGGTACAGGTATGAACAATTCCTAATGCTAAGCCACTAGCATTGGAAATTGTTCTTTATTATACATGTAATGGACAATGCTAGAAGTTGAATTATGAAATTCCCTAGTGATATGGAATTATGTTCGCACCAAGACCGAGTTTACTATGCACATGATATCAACATGCGAATATATACCTGCAAAATTTTCTCTCCACAACATGGTACATTCGTCCAGGTGCGTAAAGTCTCCTTGGATCTCTAAGCTTTCTACCCTCTGGTATGAAGGTATCCCTCAGGCAAACCAAGAATAATAAGCAGGGCAAGCTGTTTAAATCATCAAGGCCTGGTTTAAGAGACCATTATGATAATTTACTCCATTCAATAAGAATGAAAAAACAATCAAGGACAAATAACATGCACAATAAGAGAAACAAATCACATGCAATAATAACCCAATGTGCTCCCACATAGCATTGCCTTATCACAAAAAAGGGCAGTACTAACCAGAATATTGATTTGAATATATCTTCCAATGGAGTGGCCGTTCTTGGCAAGAAATCATCCTGCAAAGGTAAAAGAAATTGTAATACATCATCATCATACAGTATACTGAACTTAATAGATGAGCCTTTTAATAAATCCATATAAGATTATTTACAAATAGCATGTTTAAGCGGGGAAGAAAAAACATCACCACAATTCTTTAGTAAAAAGAAAGAATGAAGAAAAATGACAGAGGCACTCTGTTCAGACAGACGAAAACCGAAAAAATGACAGAGGTACTGTTCAGACAGACAAAAACCCAAAAGCCCAGAAAATTTCAGAATCAACAAATGTCAAAACTCAAAAGATACAAAAGAAACAACAAATAACATAGTTCAGATCATCTTATACCCAAAAGGCAATGACAACACAAAAAAATACTCAGCATTGACTGACTCATCAACACAACAAGACAGACAACTAATACAACACACAAAAAATACAATCTTGTTATTCACACACCCAAAATTTGCACGGTACATATTGTGCAATGACCTAGGTTCATAATATGTGCCAATTACCAGTTATTTTTACACTGATCACTAGTGCAAAAGTTCTGCGATAAAAACGTAAATCCTAGATAAGAATTAAGGCGCTGACATACTAGCATCCTATGTCCAACACTTAATTGGTTCAAATGGCTTAGCACTTGTTACCCTTAGGTTACGGTTGCTTGAACCACATTGGTAAGAATGAATACACCATGCACAATGTGGTTTAGACTTTACACTAAAAAATTCAGCATTTTAGCCACCAAATACCCTAGCATTAGTTAGCAGTGGAAAGAGCCAAGGCATTTGATTTATCACCTGCAACACAACAGAATGTATGACATTGGCATACTTGACAGCCAAATTGAGCGACATACACCGAGCAGGAGCAATAGCGTAGCACCGAATCTTCTCCTTCGGAATCCCTCCCAACCTTTCCCTATGATTCACCACCAGAATAGTCAGCAACGACACAATCCCGGAACCAAGCGAATGCCCCACGAACACCATATCATAGCTCGAACCGTTCTCAACCCATAACCGCTTCAGGGTCTCAGACTCCTGGTTCAGCAGCCAAACCGCCGACTTCAGCAAGCCATGATGAACATACCCGCCATCAAACATCTGCAACATATTGCATAACCACTTATTCTAGAAGGAAAAAAACCACAGTTTTTTTTTAAAGAGGATTATCAAGAATTAAACCAATCAAGTTTTATTTTTATTAACAGTGAGTCTAAGTGGAACTTTAAAGTTGCTACCATGTGACTCGATCTGAAGATTATTGGTTCAAATCATTTCTGATCTCTCTACTCATTAGACTTAGACTACACGTCTCGTGCACTACATTAAGGGACTAACTTAATCAACTAAGGTCAACTTCAATACTACGAGAAAGTTATCAAAACTCAGTTACGAATTTGAAGTCAATTCCCAATTTGACCACTAATTTGTTGGATTTACTCCAAAATAAGCAAAATTGGAACAAACACACACAAACCTGTTTCCCGAGGCTGTTATCCAACAAGACCTTGTAATCGCTCTCCTTGGCGAGGTTGAGGCCGCGAACAGCAAGCACGATCTCGCGGTGGTCGTGGTCGGTGTAGATGAGGTACGGCGGCGCGCGGCCGAGCGTGTCGTCGTAGGTGGCGCGTTTAACGATCCATTCAGGGTTGAGGCGGTACCCGCCGCCGGGCTCATAGTGCGTGGGAGTGCGAAGTTCGGGCTCGTAGTTTGCGAGGATGAGGCGGCAGAGTCGAGGGACAGGTTCGAACTCGTCCGGGGTTGCCGGTGGCCACGTGGCACTGTCGTAGGAGCCTATGTATGTGCATCGCTTCCATAGCCACCGCGCACAACCCAGCACGAACACGCACTCCACCCCACATGACACTGACATCGCTTTTCGATGTTTTGAGCAAATGGGTATCCCAAAATGCGTAAAATTTTGGAGCTTGCTGGTCGAAAAATGAGTTGAACTGAAATCTGAAGCTGGTTTTGTGTGAAACAGAGTATGAATTTTCTTATTTATTATTTCGTGTTATGACAGTGGAAGCTTAATTGGTGGGTTACAAATGTTAAGAGGCGGGGGCTCTGCACATGGAAGATTCGAGTGAGAGAGAGAAACTAAGATTATGACAGAATGGTAGCTTAGGAAAATGTTTAGATACTTGTCTTCAAGTACAGGATTACGTTTTTTCTGTTGTTAACTTTTGATTAGGACCAAAGAGCAATAATATAATGAAAAAGGAAAGAAAAAGAAAAAAGGAATTTTGATTGGGTGGAAACATAAATGTTGAATCACGCGGATATGATACGGCATGAAATATCTTAATTTTCACAGAAAATTCTGAAATTCGATACGTATTTTGTTACTATTTGAAATGAAATATTATTAGGCCTTAGATGTGACAAGTGGATTTAGCTTTGCTGTCTTGTTATTATTGTGTTCTATTGTTTTTCTTTTTATAATCATCTCAGCTCTACTATCCGTTAATGACGACTGAGTTTAGTTTGCTTGATTAAATGTTTAAATATTTGATTTTTCATTGATTCTCGATACAAATGTCTTCTATCTGTACCGTAAACCTTGTACTTATCAAGAATCAATACTAATATTATGTTAATTATTCCCTATTTTCTAATAAATGTCGATTTTACATATTTAAAGTGGATATGTCGATTGGGTTTAGTTTGCTTGATTAAATGTTTAAATATTTTTCTAATTAGAGATCGGAGGCAATGTGTATCACTGTGATAAATAAAACTTAGTGGATAGAATTAGTTACTACATTTTAAAGGGATTAGGTAAACTACTTGTTTTAAATTGGTTATGGTTTTGGTTGTATGCATGTTTGAATTTATGTACAAATTGTCCTTTAGACATAATTAATATGTTTTTTTATAATAATGTTAGGTTTGATTGATTTTAACTAAAATCATTCTTACACGTAAACCTCCCATTAAACAAGAAGTAATAAATAATTTGAAACTCTTGAAAATTCCATGGGGATTTTCAATATTCTAATATTTAACTTTTTCAATATCGATTCATCAATTCTTTTTATAAAATAATTGATTTTTTCTTTTTGACCCGATGGTTGCCAATAAAAACACCACCAAGAAGAAGAGAAAAAACACGCTTATTTATTCAATCTGTATGTTAATATGTCATATATTCCTTGTTTACATATATAATATATTATTTTGTTCAGAAATAGTTGATGCATAAAAAATCAAGTCAAAACATTCAATAAATAGTACATAATATATAATATGTGATATGCATAATATATATAATACCTAATATATATCATGTTATGCCTAATATATATCACATTTGATAACATTATATTTCTAACCAACACTTGATACATGTGTGCATGTTATATTAACTAATTTATCTGTTTTTTCATGGTGTACATATCAATGCTCTATTTTGTTAGATTCCTTTTCCTTCTGGCTAGTTGTTAAGCTTTTCTTTCACTCTTTTCCTTTTTCTATTTCTATCTGGAAATTTCAATGAAGAATATTCCTCTTTCCAATTTTTTTTTTTTTTATAATTTTAGTTTTACTTGTCCTTGAACAATAAAGTGAAGGCACAATTCCTCAAATGGAATCAAACATCTTGGCAGCCATCTATGATTTTGAATTGCATTAGCAATTTACGTCTAAGAAAAAGTGCTTCCAGATGATCAATGATCAAAATTGATGTATTAGTTGCATAAAATATTTATATATTTTAGTATGAAAATTGAATTGACCAATTTGAACAGGGCAATAAACTCAATTTTATAACACATCATGCTGTTCCATAAAATTTCCTAACAAGTAATATTTTTTCAGGCAAAATATATTTAACATTTCATAGCAAAATCATTGCTCCACATAGTAGAAACCCTATCAGCATAAGAAGGCTTCTAATTCTTAATTCACATCTATGGAGATTGCAAGCAGAGGAGTCTGAGCTTGTGGAATTCATTGATGCTGCTGTAACATTACCAAATGTGCCATTTTTTCCAAGACTGCATATAATCACAAATAATAGAATCACTTGTAAGCAAAAATCAATGGCTCAAACACACATTATTATATATGAAATCAAGCAATAAAGCAATATATATATATATATATATATATATATATATATATATATGTCTTACCTTCCCGGAAATACACAAGAACCATGACCTGCAGTATTTAATTATACAAAATGTCATTAGATATATAAGAAATCATCAATACCAAATACAATAGTAATTAAGTCTCATCAACTAAGTGTATATTTGGTTCTGCGTTCGTAGAATCGGATTCTATGTAGATTTATTCTATCAAAATTGATTTAGTTAGAATCACTTTTAAAATGTAAAACTTATACAGAATAAATATAATGACCGCTTGATTGATTTTGAAATTCAAATAGATGTAAAACCAAACATGTTATAAAATCAGCAAAATCAATTTCACCACCCCAAAATCAATTCCGACTTCCTCCATTGAAAAACCCAAACACACAGTGAGTGCGGTCGATTACATGGATCAGATAACACCATAGTGTAATCTACTTAACTTAAGTACTAATCTCATCATTGATCAATATATATATATAATCACAAAAATGCTAGATCAAATATATATCCAACCCAACATTTAGAATCTAAAAAGGAAATGGAAACTTACTAGGATCAGATGTGGAGATAGTAGCCATTTGATTGAAGTTACAAGCCTCAGGGGACTTTCCCATCTTATGATAGTAAGTGTCAAAAGCATAGTTTGCATGAGCAACCACATTGTCTGGCTCATAGCAAGCTTGACCCTGCAGCAATGGAGAACAATCCACTTTTCCAGGTCCACAAGCCCAATCTATCCCAGCCTGCAGCATCTTAGGATCAGCACCATCCTTTGCAATGCAATAAGTTTGATTAGTTGTATCATTGGCCAATACTGCTCCTGATCCTGTCAAGTGTAGCATGTAAATTGGTGCACCATTTGCATCAAACAACCCCCAATTCTTCTCTGACAATGGCCCTGCCCTTGTGTCCTCATTGTAGAGCTCATAGATGTAAGTACTAACCGCCATTCCGGGGTATTTCGGCGTCCCGGTTTTGTTCAGCACATGCTTTATCAGATTGCTGTTGTAGGTATTTGCATTGTCCAATGTTGCATCAGGCTCATCCGAGTCGCCTTTCGAGGGCCAACCGGTTTCGGTTACTACAACCGGAATGTTGGTGTAGTTTAGGAAAGCCATTGCATAGTATGCTGCATCAACCACAGCATCAAACACATTGGAGTAATGGAGAAGGGTGTTAGAATCAATTGCTTCTTTGTTTGGAGGTAGGGGCTTGAATAATGCATAATCCAATGGAATCACACCATTTGATTGCATATAGTCATAGTAAGGGTAAATGTTGAGCATGAGATAAGAGCCAGAGGATTGCAAGAAATCCAGCATAGGGTCCAGTACCGGGTTCAACGAGCGGTTAAAGAAAGCTTGGGAAGGAGGGAACGAATCGAGGATTATGGAAGAGGAAAGGGGCGTTGAGACCTTAATCTGGCGGTCTAGATTCGAAGCGACAAGGGCTGAATGAATGAACTTGAGAGCGTTGACTAGGACTTTTGCTGCATTAGGGAGGGAAGTTAAGACCTCAGAACCAACACAAATAGATGTGATGTTGGTGGCTGGATAATGTGCTACCACATTTCGGTAAACCCAATTTGCTGCTGTGGAATTTGATTGGCCAATTGCTAAGAGCTCTTCATTAGGAACAGATACAGAAACTTGGATTCCTGTTTTTGCTAATGCTATGAGCATTCCTTGGTCAGCATCATACAACCGAACATGTCTAATTTGCTGTGATTTGAGAAGTGCTACTACTTGTGTAGGGTGAGGCATATCTGACAGTGATGTTCCAATGTTCACTCCAATAAATGGTTCTGCAATCACACAACTTCACTTCAACATCCATACACATATATATACTCTCTTATACATTGTACCGACTATTATCTGTCACCTCCAAAACAATAATGCTTGTCGTACAACAAAAATACGTCCAACGAGCATCTAACGTGTGCTATGCATAAGACGTAGTGTGTGCTATATGTATAGCACACGTAGGTATAGCACACATTACGTCTTATGTATAACATTGCCTCCAAAAATAGTGATGAATTGATATTGGATTGATGGAGTAGTTAAATAATAAACCAATCTAATGGCATAAGGTTGGTTTGGAAGTATATGCAGGTACATTCTTTTGCACATTTTCAATTATGTTGTCTTGAAAAATATGATTGTGTATAAGTATATAGTTTTACAAAATTTAATTTTAACAAGAGTATTGAATGTAGACAATTCCATAAAAAGGAAAAGCTTTTTATCCAAATAACTTATTAACTATAAAGTGATACTGTATACATATATACATAAATGCAAATGCTGAGTGGTAGAGGAGAAGATAATAAATTATTGAATTTTTGGACAAACAATGCTCTGTCCTGCCTCCAATTAATACATCTGAAAGTTATAGGTGGACCAAATTTTCATTCAAGATGATTGAAAGAAAAGAAAAAGAAAAAGCCTTTTTATGACAATGGTAAAAAAAACCCTTCTCTTTTTTCAGTTTTAATTTCACACTTATTTTTTTTGGATTTTACTAAAAGACACTTGTTAAAGATATTACAAACCGAAAGTTTTAGAAAAATTAAAAATATTTGTGGAGTGTCCAATGCATAAATAATGCAAAAGTAAATATTTTTAAGATAAAACTTTTTACTTTTACTATTATCTTAACAAGTGATCTTGGGATGGACATTTGTTAGCTGAATTCATCCCTTTATTGTCCTATGAAACATGTAATAATGGAAATTAGGTTTTGCTCATGGGTGCCTTTTATGACATTGAGGTAGAAAATAATTTGCTTAGACAGTAAAACTTTTAGTACCTTAAACACTTGAACAACTTCCCCTATACTAATTTATGAACTAGTACTGTTAAGGCACCAAGAAAAATTGTTAATGCTTTGAGATTAAAGAAAAGAAAATAAAAACAGAATGATACATTACTCTGCCATAAACATCCCATCAAACATTTGGTCTTTGAACACATCAACACAAACAAAATCTCATAGAAAATACTATTTCATCTAGGAAGTCCTACTTGCTTGGCCCCAATACATTGTTATGTTTCACTAACCACTAAAATAACCCAACCCAAAAATGTTATAGAACACTCCAAACAGCAAGAACTAATCTACAAAATCCACTTCTGATGTTTGAGCTAAAAACAAGTGAAAAGTGTTGAGAGTAATCCATGAAGTTCAAGAAAATGCAGTATTTTAAATACAAGAATATTTTATTTGCAAGAGAAAGAAGCACAAAAGAGAAAAGAAGATAAGTGAAACTGTCCATTATTCACTCACCTTCATCAGCTGCAACCACTAAAGATGACATTGCAAAAAGAAGCAGAAGAAAATGCAGAGCCATAGTTAGTTGCCAATCTGGTCTGGAAATATGGTGAGAACTCAAGTATGAAATTGGAAAATGGGAAGAGGAAGAAAATGGGGTAAAGCTGTATTAGTAGGAATATATGGAAAGAGTGAAACAGAACAATGCAATGAAGGGATGAAGAAGAAAGTAAATAAATGGGGGCAAATAAAAAAGCTGTCGGAAAAAAATCAAAGTGTTAAGGAATCATAAATGTCTCCTTTTTATTTTCACTGCAAAACAAGCAGAACCATTACAAGGACCATAAATTATATTTTAGGCATGTATTGTACTTTTTTTTCTTCATTGTCATAATAATCTTTTTGAATAAGTTGTGCAAATAAAGTTAAAGATAAAATAAACGATAAAGATTACAGTAATTAACAAAAACTTAACATAATATTTTCTTGTACCTTCAGTTAGTATTGTATTATTTTTTGTTTTGTTTACTGTGTCCTAGCCGTTAAAGTACTAGGCTTTGTCCTCTGTTGAACGGTTTTTTTCTCAACTTACTCGCTAATAAGTTAAGCATGGGAATTTGTTTTTTTTGTGTAGTATTATATTATGTTAATTTGTCTTTAATTTAATTATGAGTTTAATTTTAATATAAAGATATTTTACACGGTTACTTTTCAGGTAATGAAAGAGAAAAATACAATCATAATTAACGTGATAGCACATTATTGATCATTAGGTCAAAGAATTGTAATCTTTTAATTACTATATATATTATCAATAAATTAGTTTCTTATTGACATTCAATCAGGCATATAATCAAAAGTAATTTAATTTTAAAAGTTAATACTCCCTCCATTTTAAAATAATAGTCAATTTAGGAAGAAAAAAAATTTTATAATGATAGTCGTTTTCAATTTTCAATGTCAATTTAATTTTTTCATACCTATTATACCCCTAATATCAATTATCTTTCTTTCTTGAATATTACTCCAAGAGACCACTAGTCACCTTTCTTTCTTATGAATGTTTTAGGTAGTTTAGTCATTTTAATATATCCTTTTATAAAATTAAGAATATTTATTAAATTTCTTAATCTACATGTAAAAACTTTAAAAAATTAATATTTTAAAATGGAGGGAATAATAAAATTTATGTGATAATGAATAAATTAAATTTGATGATATCGATTTTTGAAAACATAAGGGTGAAGTAGGTCCCACAAACAGAGTCTTGAAGAGAGGAGAAAGACCTGTCAGTATCTGGAGCCAACAACGGTCAAGTTTACACGCCTATTGCTATTGGGTTTCGCACCTATATATACATGCATGCCCCCTTTTTATTTCTTGGATTTTGCTAAATATTACTACTTCTATTTTAAAATAATTGTCATTTTAATTTTTTAAATATATTAAAAAATTATATACCTAAATATAATTTGTAATCTGAATATATTATGTGTTGAATGATTTTTATTTTTATTTTTCATTATCTTTGTTTTAAAAATTTTCTAAACAAGTATTTAGACAAAGAAAAGAATGAAATCATATTTTTTATATTTTCAGTAATTTATGAAAATACTTAAAACAGAAAAAAAAATCAATTAAACCTTAATTTTTTAATGTATAAAAAAAATTAAAATGATCATTATGTTAATATAAAGAGAATAATGTTAACTGTATATCTAAATATTTCTTACATTTAAATATTTTAGTCATAAAATATTTAAGAAGTGGCCGAAATCCTGCCTGATTCTCACCTCATGTCCTAATCTGAAATTTGTAAGAATAATTAAAATGGTCATTTTGAATTCATCCTTTTATCATTGGCGATTTGATGAAATCGTTAGTTTTAATGTAACATGATATTGTCAATTGATAACATAATGCGTGTGTTGGATTGTGCTCACAAATCATAAATTGATAACAAAGACTACATATAAAAAATAAATAATAACAATAATAATTAGAAAGTAGATAATGGTTTGTGGAATTTTTGTAAAATAACATATGATATAAAAATTTTGTAACCTTATGTTCCCAATAAAAAAAGTTATATATGCATCACTAATATCGTCCTCCATATATATTTATTGTATAAAAGACTGATGTAACGTGAAAATATTGTTCATTATACACTTCTGTATGTTTTGCGTGTGCATTTCTATATATTTTAGTGTGTACAATTATGAATGTTTAATGTGAATTATTTATATATTATGGTGTGCTCGTTTCTTTGTGTAAAACTATAATTTTTTAATCAAAGAGATAACTAATTGTTAACATTCATCCAAATTATTTTTTCTTTTAATTTTGAAATATTTAATAACACAAAGAGCGAATGTATTGAAAAATATATAATAAATCAAATTAAATAGAAAAAAAATGTGGGTTAAGTTAAAAAACTTATGAACTAGAATGAAAGACAATAATTTAAAATTTTTTACTAGAATGAACCAATTGTACACATCAAACATACATAAAATGCACACACTAAATATATCATATTGCACACGAAAAATATAAAGAAATGCACACATCAAATATATCCATTAACACATACGAAATATACAGAACTGCACACATCAAATATATATAAATAGAGATGATAATTAGAATCTTATCTGCGAGGCACCCACACAATCCTACCCGCATCATGTAGTCAAACTGTTCCCATTAATGCATTTAGTAAAATATATAGAACAAGATAAAAATTAGTGAAAATAAATATACAAACTAAATTAATGTAAAATGAATTATTTTTATCTCATCTTACTCAATTTAATGTATCATTTGTCATAAATTTGCAAGAATACATAAATACACAAAATTTCTATCTTCGCATAATGCATATTTGAACACCATACTTTTATGGGAAATACTTGGGATACAATAAAATACCAGCCAAAACAGTCAACAAGTTGTGCACAATATATATAATATAAAATGCACGTATATTATATATAGTGCATAATATATATCATCTATTGTGTACAACATATATCACATATTGCAACATCATCTTTCTTTGCAACATGTTATATATGTTGTGCATATCATGTGCTATATGGTGTGCACAATATGTAATATTCGTTGTGCAATTTATGTTATATACGTTGTGCACAGTTTGTTGGTTGTGTTGGCTGTTTTTTTGTTGTGCCTCTAGCATTGTTCTACTTTTATATTTCTATTATGAGTGATGTTAAATATACAAAAAACCAGTCAAATCAACTAATAAATGAGATTTTTGACCATAATTACTCAGTCCATTACAATTTCAAAGATTATTTGGGTCAAAACCAAAGCGAAAATGAACTTGTTGACTGCATTGGCTGATTTCTCATTGTACATCTTGCATTATTCTATTATTAAACTTGCCACGTAAATACTCCATTGTACATATAGTCTTTCTATACCTATAGGCTATAGCATTATCCATGAACCATCCACTATTACCCTTTTTTATTCAGAGGTGAATTGCTACTTAGGGTGTGTTTGATTTTCAGATGAGTTTTGTAAACCATGGTTGAAAATCATAGAACATTGTGCCATTATGTTTGGGTGTATTTTTTTTCATGGTGGACCAACATGATTCTATCCTTGAACCCAAGTTTAGTAGAAGCAATATTTTGTTGCTTTTGAGTTGAGTTTGAATTGATATAGATTCAAATATTTGTGCTTAATTTTTATTTACCATATTTACCCTTTTAATTGGATAAATAAAAAAGGATTTGTGAATTATTATTAAAATAAAATATTAAATTTTATAATTAAATATTTAAATATGATTTATATTAATATTATTCATATCATATTCATTTTAGTATAATTAATTTTAAAATAAAAATTTCTAAACATAAATTATACTACCGTGCTACCAACTCAATTATAATTAAAATATATTTTATAAAATTAAGTTAATAAAATAAAAATAGGAGCTCATTTTATATTTTTATCCATCCATAATTTTTTCTTTATTTTTATTATGTTACTTTTTTTTAAGTTATTTGATATATTTAAAATAAATTTAAAGTAAAAAATAATACTTATTGCAAAATATTAAATTCATATCCTTTTTTATAATTATACCTTCAAAAGTGATTTTGGTTTTGATCACCCAAACAAAATTTACTATATCAAAATCAATTTTAAGATGAAAGTATCCAAATATAAATCACGTTAACCTCAATCAACTTTTACTCAAAATCAATTCCACAGAATCAAGTTCATCCAAACTCCAGTTTGCAAACGCTAATCCAAACACACACTTAATAGGTACCAGATCTTCTCACATTGACATATATGTGAGACATTTTGAGTCTGAACTAAGAAAGAGATATATATGAAATTAAAATTAGGGTTTTACTTTAAATGGAACAATATGAAAAGAATTAAACTTTTGTGGTGGGTCATTTACATAGAAAACACCAAAACAACTTAAACATATGATCTTATGTTACTGTTTTAAAATATATAATATCTTCTTTTTCAAAAACTGAATCTGAAAAATATAAATTTTAAGCTATTTAAAATCTAAGAATCCTCTACCGTAGAACTTCTGACTCTTTGAGAAAGGGCCTTATGTTTAAAGATTTCATAACTTTTTCAAATTAGAAGAGTTAAACTTCGTTCATGATTTTTACATAATTGATGAAATTCTTGATTCTGCCAAAAGAAAGGTACTACTAGTTTTCATGCAAAGTAACATATGGTGCTACATAGTCTTTTAGCCCAAACATATTCTATTTTGTCTTTCAATATGCCTTGTTTATGATCAAAAATATGTTTTTGGATACTTTTGTTTTTGGTCAAAACTATTTTTGGAATACAGGCCTTAAGATTTGTGTTCTTTATAAATAGTCAGACCAAAATAAACTAACATATTTTTAAGCTTTTGTTACAGTGTTCAAAATGCCCTATGGATACAACAAGGCCCAATCTAGTTGAATTTAGGACCCAATAAACAAATTTGAGACTTTACATTATTGTACTGTCGACCAAAAAACTAAACGTATATGGCATATGAGAATTTTCTCTCGTAAGTCATAATTCTAAGGTAAATTAGTATTTATATTACAAAACTCTGTACTTTTACAGCTGCACTATGTAAAAGAAAAATATAATTATAAAGTATAAAGATAAAATCTCAAAATATTATACTTTTTACATTTTCCAAAAAAAAAAACATATAATTTGGGTTTAGGGACTAGCTTTAACACCTTATACAGTTATACCACTAAAAAGATCCAATTTGAATAACAATTTACAACTTTATAACAAACTTGGCCTAATTAAACTTATCTCATATTAAGTTGGAGAATGGTGACCAAAAAGGGTTAACACTTAACACTGCATCTATTGATCATCAATCCAATAATGTTTGGTATACTGCATACAATAATAAATCAGTAAACACAGTTAATGAGTTCATTTTAACTTTTTTCTTTATCCAAATAATTATAGATATTGTAATAAATTGAATAATTGTAATTTAAAATTTTATTTATTAACTAGTTTGACTAATTTATCATTATCATTATACATATAACATCACTTTTAACTATCAACCATCTTTTGCCTTGACAGGAGAAAAAGAGAATAAAAAATAAATTAATACTTTTTAGAATTCAGATAACAACATTTTACTAATATTGACTATTGAGTAAACATGATATCTTTTAGATTTTCCCTTTTTCCCTTTCCACCCATCCTTGTCTTCCACTCATAACATAGTATAGTTTTCAAACTTGAGGCAATCATTTCTGTGCTTAGTTAGTTTGCTGATTCATCTAAAACGTGGAAGTTTCTCGAATTTATTGCTCAATTCTTGTGTCCACTACCACTTTCTCCTAACATCAAATTTTATTTATTTATTTTAATTAGTTAAATAGATAATTAACGAGTCAGATGACGTTGTAGCTGACATTATATATCCACGGTAATTTTGATCAAGCTCTAAATGCCATTTTGCTAATTCTAATTAATTATGCTCATGGATACGTAATACTCTACGTACGTAGAGTATTACGTATTGTAAACAAAAATACGTAATTTTGATTTGGAATGTAAACATATATTATTTTGTTTTCCAATAATATTTATCGTACAACAAAAATACATCTAATTAATATTCAATATATATTATACATAATATATAATGTGTCTCATATGTGTAATACCCGGACATAACACATTAAATACTAATAGAACATATATATTTATATTGTAGGTGTTGTTTGGTTTCCATTTACATTTTCTATTTTCTATTTTCTCGGTAACGTAATTGTATTTATCGAAGTTTTTATTTTTAATTTTTGGGGGTGGCAACACAAAATTAAACCAGCCAATAGTCTTCCAAGAAAGGGCACTAAAATGTGAGCACGTGTCGAGAAATGATTGAAAAGCAACTCAATATGTATGTAGCTATATAATCTAATTGATAATGTGAAAGAGTAGAATGCAAAAGGCAAATGAAAATGGGTGGTACTAAGTGGTTACAAATCTTGGGTGCAACTACACCTGTATTTGTTAAATTGGAGCAGCTAGCTAGCTCATATCATATAGATGATGCCATGATGATGATGATGATGATAGGTACCCTCCAAAACATAATGTTCGATTCTGCCTCCCATATTCTATATAATGCTTTCTCTCTCCCTTCCCTTGCTAAATTAAAATGCCACATCTTAGAACAATGTAGAAATCCATAATGTATGTGGATGCACAAGATAAGCTTTTCTATTTAAGTGAATGGGGTAGCATTGTCATGGAGATCACAATAATAATCATATATGGAAACAAAAAAAGGGCTTTTTGAGAATCGCATATTCATCATCATAATAGTTAGATAAAGTGATCGATGATGATGATGGATTATTTAGTCATATGTTCCTAACATGGTTTAGGTGGTCACACCGGGCGAATAAAAAGTTGGTCTTCCCGAACGTGAACTTAATCTTTTGGTATAGGAAAATATTGAAATTTAGTTAGAAGTGCAAGTGTCAATGAAAAACCAGCCCATACAGTCAATGGACCTATTTTGACTTTGGTTTTTGTCCAAATAATCATTAAGATTGTAATGGGCTGGGTAATTATAGCCAAAAATCTCATTTATTGGCTGGTTGGGCTAGTTTTGTATTGTTCATTTAACATCACCCAAAAAAGAGTTTAAGTGTAAAAAAAATTATATTATTTATATCCATTGATTTGTGTGATTTTTTAGTGACGTGTCAATCTATGATTGGATGTTAGTATAAAATTACTTTACATTGACAGTTGATTGAAATTAAACTCTTAAAAAAATTTATAGAGATTAATTAATTCGTCAAATAATAGGTGATGATTAAAATAAAATCACTCGAATATGTTATAGTTTCATATGTGAGAGATGATATATTCATATTGGTTAATAATGCACATATATATATATATATATATATAAAATTATATTGTTTTAAGATTTTGAGTTTGGCTGACGTTGACTCGTTTAATTTAATTTGTATTCTCTCATTTAGCCTGTTGATAAGTATATGACATTCAATGTTAAAAACAAAATTAAAGTAATAATTATACTTTAAAGAAAATGGAAGTTTTATTTTAATCAATCGGCTTAAAGTACTTGTATGGTTCAACACATAAATAAAAATTTGATTTGGGGTAATGTTGCTGAAAATAATATATTCTTTGACTCTTTTTTATTTTTATTTTTTGAGGATTTAAAAAAAATTAAAATTCTTGCCGTCTAAAAATGTTGACCTCTTGTTTGTTCTTCTTTTATTATTCCTCTTGCGTTGTGTTGGCCAGAGCCATCTCTGCCATTAGGAAAAAAAAAACTGAACCAGTTATTGCTCCACCTTTTGTACCCATCACCAGCTTCAGCCTATCGAGTATTACACTTAAATACATACATTCTTTGTTCATAAATAATACAGAAATTTGTTATGCACGATTAAAAAAAACTAATCAAAATATAATAAATAATGTATAAATATATAATATATGCACCTTATATTGTATATTAAGTATAACATATATGATACATTGTGCAATATATATTATATGTGATAATATTATAGTTTTTTACAATATATAATATATAGTGTGTTGTACATATTATATAATATATATTATGTATAATATATTGATTGTTTTGGTTTTTTTTTTATATAACAATACTCTAAATAAAGTCGCATTCACATATATAGACGCGTTCAATATGATAGTGGGTGGGGACCAAAATTATTAGGATTCCATTGCAACGGGGCATTTTTATGATTTTATCCAATTACAAATTAAATGAGGAATTCCAAATTATATATCTATTAAAAAAATTGTCCAAATTATCTATTATGTTTGATTCCCCAAATTTCCCTTTCTCCATTTTCAACTAGGAACTCCAATTGTTTATAAACCATATGTGCTACGATAATTGATCAGTAATGCTTGACGTACAACAGAAATACGTTCAACTTGTATCCAACATGTGTTATTCATGTTACAGGATGTGTGCTATTCAACATGTGATATACGTATAGCACACATCCTGTAATATGGATAGCACACGTTAGATACAAACTGAACGTATTTCTGTTATACGTCAAACATTACTGAAAATTGATGGTCATAATAATTTTTTTCTTTCTAAAGATTTATAAGAAGTTATTAAACGAAAAACAATATACTAAAATGTCATCCCAACCAAACTAATAGGACAAGCATTATATATTGCGTCAAGCTTGAATGTTGCTTAAGTCATTCAAGTGGGGGAAAGTTTAAGATAACATAGTACTAATACTAAGTTAAAAAAAATGGTGGCATTTCCCATTCCTATAAGCAATTATATATATGTATGACATTTTGAATGACCAAAGCATTACGAATTCATGAGTCGTGTATGTGTTGAATTAAGTAGCAATTAATTATTACCACATGTGAACTGCGAGATTATAATAAAAATGAAAAATATGTTATGCATGAAAGTGAAAAACAAGCACACAAATTGTAATTAATCACCATACTATAGTACTAGTACTAGTCTACTTTTAAGGTTAAGGAGAACATGTATGTCACTCATTGATTTATTAATTATAATAAAAGTAATATTACATGTACAATAATAATAAGTATAAGTTAATAAGGAGTTAATTAAGTTTATTTAATAGTAAAATATATAAATATATAAGTTGACTTGTTATTGGTATTTGGTTATATATACAATAATACTTGTTGTATAACAGAAATACATATAACTAATATTCAATGTGTGCTATATATCATATGTAATAATGTGTGTTATACATATGATATATAGTACATATTGAATACTAGTTGAATGGATGTATTTCTGTTATATAATAACTATATTATTGTTTTGGTTATATATATATATATATATATATAGACTTTTCTTTATAATAATGATGATGAAATGGATGGCAGTTATGATTATGAGAGTTATATTTGTAGCCAGTATGTAAGCTTGTTTTTCCATCAAAGATTATAATTATGAACACTTTTGTTAATACTTTGGATGAATTTGTTTTTTTTTTTTTTTGGTATTTGGATGAATTTGTTATAGTTAGGAAGTGGGTCCCAATATCCACTAATTGGACCAATGGAATTGATGCGCGTTTGGGTCGAGGGTTCTACTCATTTGGGAGACCAATTTGCACCGCCCCAACCAAAAAGGGCTCATATTTCTTCATCCATCTCTCACATATCCTTAATTATTAAAACCCTACTTTTATTCATTTCGTTTCATTATGTGCTCTTCTTTCTGCTAACCAAATACCCAAATTGATCCCTATAAAATTTATTATTGGTCAAAATAATTTTTTAAGTAATAGTAGAAATTTAAAATATTGACAAATTGATCCTTTAAGAAAAATCAGACAAATTAATCTCTCAAGATTCATAGAAATTGTCAAATTAGTTCCTAGCAATTGGAATATGATGGCCCACCAATCATATCTACTCCATTGCAACAATAATAATTATCACTACTAAAAAAATAGCATTTTTCAACATTAAATGTGTCAATAAAAGGATTGTCAATAAAAGTAATATTGACAATTAGTGGCTGTCGAAAATACTTAAAACTAGTTTATGAGTATTTTCAACAGTCATTAATTGTCAAAGAAAAGTTTA
The DNA here is from genome assembly GCA_013621005.1 of Aeschynomene evenia. Taxonomy (NCBI): domain Eukaryota; kingdom Viridiplantae; phylum Streptophyta; class Magnoliopsida; order Fabales; family Fabaceae; genus Aeschynomene; species Aeschynomene evenia. The sequence goes on along the minus strand of CM024265.1, from coordinate 5,577,099 downwards.
TGACTATTTTCAACGGCCAACAAATATTAATATATCTTTTTTTTACAATACTTTTATCAACGAATTTCGATAATTACATGTTAAAAATGATCTTTTTTTGTTGTAGTGTATTTTTAACGTATAATTGTAAAAAAGTATTGATGAATGTATTGTCAAAAAAAAATTTATTAACATTTATTGACTGTTAAAATAAACTATTAATTAACAATTAATGACCGTTAAATACTCATAACTAGTTTTAATTATTTTCGATAGTCACTAATTATTAATTTACTTTTTATTGATAAATTTAATATTGACATGTTAACTCCTTGGCTCACCTTCTTAACATTTTTAAAAGGAAAAAAAAAAAAAAACTAGGGTATCCAAATATCATAATGACTAATTCTTTAAGAGAGATAATGTGTTTCATTTCATTCTCATAGAAAGGTATTTTTAGTATTCTTAAAATTATATAAGTGTTTTGCATTTCTATTTTCTATCCATTTATATATGTTTAAAGCATATCTTAAAGTATTCATATAAAAGGGTTTCAAAAAGTTGCTCAAATTAAATATATTCATAAATTAAATATTTATACTTTTCTATATCAAATAATATATATAAAGAATGTTAGTGGCTTTATCCTCTAGATCAGCCTCAATTTCTGGTTGCATGCCTCGTTCTTTTTCTATTTGTCCAAATCTATCTGTGGATAATATGTTAGGCGCATAGACCCTTCTTTTCACATGTATGTCATTAATTATTTATTTGATTTTAGATCCTTCCTTTAAGTTACTATCTCTGTTCATTTAATTTGTTGGCACAGTTTTCTTCTGTTGCACCGACTCAATATTGTTTTTTTATCAACAAAGACCCCCAAAAAGGAGACTAATATGATTGAGTGAAAATCAAAGAAAAGTATTCACTATTACTATGTTTAATACCACTAGCTTAGTCTTGAACTATCATAACCTATTCTAGCATATATTGTTCTGTTTAATAATATTTACTTTCTTATACCTTATTAGCATTATATATAAATATGGCTGTTCACATGCATTATATATCATATTTTCACATACATTATCATATTGAGTTTAATCTGCAAGAAAATCTTAAGTAAAATCATGTTTGTTGAGAAGTTAATTAGTGTTTGACATCTTCTAGCTCCTCTTTTTACACGTCTTAACTCTCTTCATTATTCTCTATATTTTTTTTAAATTATTAGAAAATAATATTTTTCCAGTCAAAATGATAAAAAAATTTATTTTAATATTTTATGATCTAAATAGTATGTTCAAGCATATGTGAAAAATGGACTGAGTGATTATAACTTAAATTTTTATTTTTAATTATTTTTTTGGTAAATTGGTAAATTGGCAAAATTTAAAGCTCGACTGTTTTGACTGGCCGTTGTATACCTAAACAAAAATGTGTATATTTATATATGGCTCTTTCTACCCCCAAAAATAAAAATTTTGTACTATTATAAAGGAATATATTGGCTATATTTATGCTCCACATGCATTCTTGAATTAGGTGATGAGATTTGAAATAATTGTACTAGTAAAAAAAATCTATTTGAGAAGTACAATTATTTTTAATTCCATGGAATACTCGTGCAATATAAATACAATTAACACATTCGTTTATAATAAAAACAATAATCGTTATCTTTGTGGTAGAAATCACTTTTATATCAATAATACTTCTCGTATAACAGAAGTACGGTTCAACTAGTATTCAATGTGTGCTATATATAATACGGGATGTGTGCTATATATACGTGTACTATATATGTGACACATATTACGTATTATGTATGTATTATAGCACACGTTAGATACTAGTTTGACGTATTTATGTTGTACGACAAATATTATATATTGCTTTTATATCTAGCTAGTATGAAAAAATATATAGGGTAACGGTAGTGATTTTATATGAAATCAAAAGGAGTAAATTAGGGTTATATAATTGTAGATAAATAAATTATTAAGATTCAAAATTATCAAAATATCATATAATCATATAATTTAATATTTTAATCTTACTAATTAATATAAGATTTGACAATTTTGATTTGTTCTCCAACTTTAATATAAAATCACTCTTTCTCATAAAATATATCCACGATATAGTTTTATATAATATATATATATATACAGAATACGTCTGTTCTTCAGTATTCAAGTTGAATAAAGTTTATTGCTTCTAATTGATTTATGACTCGATAAAGGAACACATAATACATAATTAATATTTAATATAGTCCTTTCTGATAACTTTTAAAGGGATAAGAACTTAACATGACAATTACCTACTAGCTTTTCTTAATCTAAGGATATTGATACTCCCAATAGGGATCCACCGCGGTACGACTTATGGCAAATTAATTAGTCTTAAGTTGTAATTATGGCTGTAATACTATAACTAATAACTCAATGAATAAAATTAATGACAAACTAGTGATCCATGAATTGACCTTCTAACGACTGCTTTTTGAAAGTGATTTATTTATTTCACTCTCACTAAATGTACCACGTCAACCAATCACACACCTTAAATTATGTTTGATAGGAGGAATTAAATTTATATGGGAATTAAGAAAGTAAGAACCAATAACCTCTTGCTCCAATCGACAAAGCCAATTCAACCATAATAATTCACTAATATTCAATATAAATTTTACTATATGGTGGGTTTTATATTCTCTAGAGCTATACTGGGATGGATTTTTTTTAAATAATCCCAAAAAAACAGAATAAGAATATTTTTTAAAAATACTCTTCATATTGAAGAGTAGTTAAATTAGATTAAATATTTTTATTTAGAATTAATAATATTTCATACAATTTAATATTTTTTTTAGTATGCTGCTTTATTTTTAAAATCCAAATATCTAAAGAGTATTGCTATTTGTATATATAATAAAAAATGAGCGAATATAGAGATTTTGATTACAATCACTCAACCTACTAAAAATTAACTTCTTAAATAGAGATTTTTTGGACCAAAAATTATCAAATAGACTCATCATTGGCTGATTTGACAATTTTTTCATTATTTATCAAGTATTTTCCTATCTCAAAATCGATATAAAGCAATGTAAATTAAATAGTCACTTTCCCGGAGAAACAATTATTCAGAAAATAATCATTTTAATTTCCTCAAATAAAAAAGAAAGATATCACAAATATATGGACTACTACGTACTAGATCCACGTATAAGGTGTTGATTAGTTAGAGAGTATGTGCCTCTCAATAATTAAGTTGAACACTAATGATGGAAAATGCTATTAAGTCTTTTTAGTATATATTGGGTGCAATAATTATAATATTACAAGCTAAGGACAGAGATTAGTGATTTATGGCTCTAAAGAAGTTCCAATTTGTAATATATACACTTGTCTAGTGTCACAAAATTTACAAATCCACTTGTCTTAGTATTAGCTTAATTCAGATTTTGAGGATATGTTAGAATCCGTAGGTGATATGATATGGATTTGAGAATGATGCGCATGATGGGGGCAGTAGGCACCATATATAAGACTCACTATCACATCTTGTAGGGTATCATGTCCTAATTTGTTTTATTATTGGGTAAATGACTTTTATGAAAACATTGGTGAGTGATATATAATGTCAATTCATAAACAATTGTGGCCAATCCCAAAAATTTTATTAAAATTTAATTTTGGATACGGTTTGTGAGATTCTAATTTGAATATATAAGTAATATTAAAAATGTAAATATTTAATGTATAAAAATAAGTTAAAACAGTCAATATATTATACACATTATATTTATATAATCTGCATATGATGTGTCACATGGTGCAGTATAAGAGCTATGCTACGTGTACACCACCAATCAGCCATCATCGTATAAATATACGAAATACATGTATAATCCAACTATAAATTACTTCACCGTATTTTTAATTTAAAATAATTTTTTTTCACCTCACGCGCTTTGCTCACCCATCTATTTAAACATTTAGAGAAGACTCGATATTGATTTCGGAAACACCAACCCGCTCTTCCCAGTTTCTATAACTTTGAGCTGCTCCATAAATAAAGATTTCCTCTATCAATTTCTCTCATGCCCTTGATAATTTGATTATGGTCTTTATTTATGTTGGATTGTGGTCTTTATGTTGGATTGTGGTCTTTATTATGTTAGATTGTGATTTTTATTTATGTTGGATTGTGGTTTTCATTATGTTGGATTGTGATTTTTATTTATGTTGGATTGTGGTCTTTATTTATGTTGGATTGTGGTTTTTATTATGTTGAATTGTAGTCTTTATTTATGTTGGATCGTGGTCTTTATTATGTTTTTTTGTTGGTCTTTATTTATGTTGGATTGTGGTCTTCATTATGTTGGATTGTGGTATTTATTGTATTTATTTATGTTAGATTGTGGTCTTTATTATGTTGGATTGTGGTCTTTATTTATGTTGGATTGTGGACTTTATTATATTGGAATGTGGTCTTTATTACGTTTGATTGTGGTCTTTTATTTATGTTGGATTGTGGTCTTTATTATGTTGGATTGTGATATTTATTTAGGTTGGATTGTAGTCTTTATTATATTGGATTGTGATCTTTATTTATGTTGAATTATGACCTTTATTATGTTGGAGGAAGAAACAGAGCATGACACAACAAATGTCGATCTGAATCTGATAATTCATCACTTCTATAATGCACCAGCAATTATAAGTTCACATATGTGCAAAACAATTATTGAATTGATGATATTCAGCTTGGTAAGATTCAAGCATCGAATAAGTTCACAATAATGTTAACAGGAGTCCTACCTAGGACTCATGATCGTATAACATCAAAGTGTTATCGAAATTTTGAAACTTGATAATGCAGCTAAACAGAAATTGCTTTCTGCATCTAAACCAAATTAATTCCCTTTTGTTGATTAGCAGCTTTTATAAGAACTTCCTTGGCTACTTCAAATCTGTATCATAATATGATGGTTTATAAATATAGCAATTTCCTTCTTCAAAAATCAAAACTCAATCAAATGCTAAGCATTGTCTTTATTATGTTGGAAGAACAATCAGAATATGGTAAAACATGAAAGTATATATTAAGTTTGATTTTTCTTTGTCCATATTCACTCTCTTAGATATTGGATTGTGGTCTTTATTTATGTTGGATTGTGGTCTTTATTATGTTGGATTGTGATATTTATTTATGTTGGATTGTGGTCTTTATTATGTTGGAGGAACAAACAGAGCATGACACAACATGAAAGCATATATTAAATCTGATTTCTTTTGTGTCCATATTCACCCTCTTGGATGTTGGATTGTGGTCTTTATTTATGTTGGATTGTGGTCTTTATTTATATTTGATTGTAGTCTTTATTTATGTTGAATTGTGATCTTTATTATGTTGGATTGTGGTCTTTATTTATGTTGGATTGTATTCTTTATTATGTTGGAGGAACAAATAGAGCATTTTACAACATGAAAGCATATATTAAATATTTTTTTTTGTCCATATTCACCCTCTTGGATGTTGGATTGTGGTCTTTATTTATGTTGGATTGTGGTCTTTATTTATGTTGGATTGTGGTCTTTATTTATGTTGAATTGTGGTCTTTATTTATGTTGAATTGTGGTCTTTATTATGTTGGATTGTGATCTTTATTTATGTTGGATTGTGGTCTTTATTTATGTTGGATTGTGGTCTTTATTATGTTGGATTGTGCAAACACAACTTTTTCATGGTCCCCATTGTTCTGTTCTTTTTAATTTGTTCACTATCATGTGCGTCACTTGAAAGTTTATTGTGTTTATTATTTTCAAGCGCGTCACTTGCATGCAAATTCTGTGCAATGAATACTCCAAAGTTGCATTTTTTAGTCACGTGGGACCCACCGTATATAAAGTGGAAGTGGCTGATTAGTGGCTGATTATGAGTGTACAATGAGCATTTCTCGCAGTATAATCTTTCTTTACAACATATATATATGATGTGCATAATATATGATATATATCATATAAATTATATAATATATGACGTGAATATCATATTAGTTGTCTTGATGACTTTTTTTAATTGTACATTTAGGTGGTTGTTTGACAAGTAAATATCAATCAATGATATAATTAAATGAATAAAAAAATATGTACAATAAATATATATCCAATGTATATTCAAAGTACATGACATTTTAGTGGGAAGTAGGAGTGAGATGTGTGTGATTAATGTTATGTGTGCGATTAGTGCGTCCGTATATTTAGAGCATTGCTAGAAACACAACAAAAAATCAGTTAAAACAGTCAATAATAGGAAATTGGGCCTAAATCACTCAGTCCATTAAAAAAATACACATGGTTAATAATACTATATTTGGGCCAAAAGTGTTAAAATGAGTTTTGTTAACTGTTTTGACTGGAAAAATATAATTCTCCAAGCATTTATGATATTTTTATACGTTGGATCAATTAGATATCTATTAATGTTGTACATAGAGTACAACTAAATAAAAAATGAGTCCTAATTTTAATTTTTTTACCGAGCAACTAATTAATAATTTTCTCTTGAGCTATGTATATCATTTGAACATTCATAATAAATATCCCAATTAAACATCTATACCTATATTATTAAAATGTGATGAATAAGGATTACTAGCTATCACATCTAATCGAACAAAAGTACATGTACATTTGATACGTTCATTTTGCGATATCAAAATATCATTTTTGTTTCTAACCTCTTGCGAATTAAAAAATGGTTTTGCTATCAAACTTAGCATCATAATTTTGTTTGAATTTCTACTAGTAATGGCATAGTTTTGGTCTTGGTGGACAAGATTTTAAGGTAGAATCCTTCTATCTCTAGTGAACTTAATTAGCATATTATTTAACCGTTTGATATAAATGGTATACGCGTTATAAATATGAAATGGAGATAACGCGGCATCATGCATAATGGATCTTTGATCCATCATAAACTGCCAATCTCTGAGGGCCATGCGAATGAACCTTCTCTCGTTGGGGCAAATAAAGACAATAAGTGCCAAAAATAGTGTGTAAATACAATAATAAACTATATATATTTGTAACAAATCCAACAAGTCCATGAAAGATGACATAACCCCTATGTTGCCTTATCGATCAAACATTATGTAAGGAAGAATATAAATGGAAAACTCTTCTTGCACAGCCAAATTAAATACTACTAGAAAAATGAGCATTTTCAATATTAAATGTGTCAATAAAAGTAAGATTAGTAATTGTCGAAAATACTTAAAAATAGTTTGTAAGTATTTACAACTGCAATTAATTGTCAAATGATAATTTATACTATTTTTAAAAATCAACAAATGTTAATATTTTTTTTACAGTACTTTTATCAACATTTTTCAGCAATCACATGTTGAAAATTATCATATTATTGTTGTAGTGAAATATAGTCAATCATCAGTCAACCTATTAAATATTATACATAAAGATATTAATTATATTTTTTTAGAAAGATAAAAGACTCTTATAACTTCATATTCTACTACATTAATTATGTTAACTGCTATATATAGGGTAATATAATTATTGTGATATAGGAATGAATGAGGCAGCACAAGAAATTGGAAAGCAGTGAAAGAGACAGAGATATAGGTAGCTAGGTAGAGAGCAAAGATGGGAGAGAGTTCAAAGTCCGTATCATCTTTTTCATTACCCTCATTATCATCCACTTCCGTCGCGGGTCATTTTCTTTGAATGTTTTTATTTATTATTTTGTTACTTTCTAATTCACATCAAACAAGTGATAGTTGAGAGTGGATTCTAACATTTTCTCTTCAAAGATATATAGGTTAATACACAATTCATTATAATCATAATAGTAGTGCTTCTATTTCATACGCGTTTTGGGGTTTGTTTCCTTTACGAATTGAATTGAATTGAATTGCCTACATGCATGCTTGCTAGCTGTGATGATCAAACTTTAAATGAAAAGTGGTTCCGAGCAGCAAGTTCATTCAAAGTTGATTCTATTCTCAACCTGCCGCCACTTGAAATTAAAGGAAAACAGAAAATCATAGATTTTGTGCCTTCTTGGTTTTAAGTCTTTTAATTTCTTTTGTATCTTATTTATCCTTATACCCATGATACTTTATGTGCTTCATATTAACTGTCTTTTTTATTTATATATATTAATTAATAATTAAATTATATAAAAAATTTAAATAATAAAAATAAAAACATAAAATATCTCTTATTCTATCATTATTATTTTTTCTATTTTCATTAACTCAAAAGGATATATAAAAAGTTATAGTAGAAAAAAATAAATTAATATTTCTTGAAATTATAAAAAAAATAATTTAAAACAAAACAAAATATAGGAAGAAACAATTATATATGTCGATATTGGGTCTCCCACAAATTAAAGAGAAATTTTTAGATGGTCAGACCGTCATGTACGATTATGATCCAAACATTCAAATTATATCATATATCTATAAATAATGTCATATGTTTATATGACATATTATTATTTAATAAAAAATTTATTATATTTGATTTTTAATTTATTTTTTATTTTCAAAAATAGAATGTGATGATCCACATCTTAATAAAAAAAAAATATTTTATTTTAACATAGAATTATGATTTAACTTCCTAAATAATATCATGTGTTTATAGAACTTACTATTTATAATTAAAAAACTGTAAATAATGTTATATATCCATCCATCCCCGGACCCTTTAATTATAACAATTATTGTATAGATCTCTCAGAAGTCATACTTATCATCTAGCTAGCATGTAAAGTAATAAAAGCAGTAAACTTTATTTCATCATTATATATATAGAAGAGTGCTGATTTTTCATGTATGTGTCAACAGCATGCATGAAGATAGATGAAAGGCAAAGCAAAGCTAGCTTGAGAGTTTAACTAAAGGCGAGTTTGGTAAACAACTTATTTAAATTCTTATATAAAAGTAACTTCTGAGAAGTAACTTATGATTAAGTTATTTTGTATATGAATATGATATAACAAAAAGTTTTATTTCAATAATTTTGAAAAGTGCTTATAGAAAAGTCAAATATTCTAACTTCTTCAAAAGCACTGAAATAACTTTCGGAAAAGTCATAAGTTATAGGAAAGGTATAACTTCTGATAAGTCAGAAGTTAAAATAAGTCAGAAGCACTATCATCCAAACGGGCCCTAAAGCTATATCTATCTATCTATCTGACTTGCCCCAAATTTAAGGTGTCGGTTGATCGAGTTCATCTTTTGACTTGGTGTATGTACGGATTAATGCCTACATATATAATTCAGTGGATACAAGTCAAATATAAGTTTCATTTCATTAGATTATCTAATCTTATTACTACTATTTTTTAGCAATACTAATGTACATTAACATTATTAGCCATAATATATATAATAATTTAATTTTTAAAATTATTAATCTAATTATTAAGATATCAGATTAATGTAAAATATTAAAAATTTAATTAATAATTTTAAAAAGTTGAATTATTATATATGCTGATTGATGGTAATTAATTTTAATTTGTGGTGTAAAAGAATAAATTTTTTTTTATTTATAATTTCGAATTTTCTGATCTACTCGAATCTTGCTCGCTCTTTCGTCAGCAATTAGAAGAAGAAGTAAATTTCAAAACAGTATTCAAGAGACAAAAAAAAAAAAGGTTTAAAAATAGTCAAATATTGTTGTTCAGTTCCTTAGTGTACCTAGCTAGCTAGTATTATTACAATTTAGAAATATAATACTGCTCATTTTCTTCTTAACTTCGTTGACTTAAGTTGTTAATTTTACTTTTTAAAATAATTATCGAATATAATAAAGTATTACTGAGTAGTGTCTTTATGAATATGAATTTTAGCTAAAGTTAAATAAAGGATTTATGATGTAATATTTTAGAATTTTATACTGGAAACTCTTATTACTTCTTTCATTTTAATTATCGAAAGAAAAATAAATAAAAACTAGTATTGTATAACAGTAATAAAGGGTAAAAATGTTTATTGTATATCAGTAATATATCAATCTAGTACCCAACATATAATATATATTATAAATAAATAAGTGACACACGTTACATATTTTAATAATAACACATATGTATGATATATTTTTTTGGTGTTATTTCCTATTTTTACCTGACCAATTTCATATATATATATATTCTTATTATACATACTATTACCATATATCATATCACTTGAATCGTATTAAGTAAAATTTTATTTATCCATGTCTTATATATATCTGATCAAACTTGTGAAGCGAAACTAAGCCTAGTCTTAGCTTGCAAAAAAGATATACGGGCTGTCATGATGTAATAACTTAGACAACCGTATATATATCTTCGTAATTAAGGTAGTATTTAATTAGCAAAGATACCATTGTCACGAACTCATCACCATCATATAATTTTTAATTGATCTTGTTAGTTAATTAAATAATCTGACCTTTATTTATTTATTTATAACCATGTCTTGATAACCCTACCGTGGTCACCGGACTACTGATCAAGAGTGGTTCACAATTAATAATTATTAAAAAAACAGGCATAATTATTATGACTAATTATTATTGTTGTTGTGCAGAGAAAATGATGTGACTGTACATACGTATAATAATTTGTTATGTGTATAGTCCTGCAAAAAGAAGGACCAGTAGAATGATAGTAGTTATTAAGAGCAAAATCCTTAGGTCATGAAAATAATTGCAAAGTGTATATATTCATTTAGGTTGTTATTTTTTAAATTTTAAAAATTAAAATTAAAAAATACAAAAATAAAACAAATATAAGAGATAATCTCTTCTATATTCATATATAAGTTATTTTTTTACTATTTATTTTATTTTTTAAATCTTTATAGAAAATTAAAAAATAAATAATATAACTCAATAAAAAGATAAAAATGCAGCTTAGCATACATAAAGTGTTCGACAAGACGCTAGTATATATAATATATATAATATATGAAAATAATGACAGTAAAATTTATTCTCCATTAATCAAATCTTAGAGTTTGATATATGAAAAAACTTTAAAAATTTCGAGTCGAATGTTTAGGTTTAATGGTTTTATCGGTATATGAGTGATTAGCTACCATGCTATTGCTCGACCATGGACATAGAAATAAAATATTTTTTAAAGGAAATAAAATAAAATACTTTATTGTGATGATTGCTGTTTGAGGCTAGCGGTGTTTTGATGAGCTTGCCTTAATTTGTTGCTTTAATTTAGAAAGAACATGTACAACGGTGCATTACTTTAATTTCATCACAAAGATAATGGCTCGCCGGCCATGAAGAGATATAAAGATTTGTTTGAGTTTTTTAAAATAAATTGAAAAAAAGGAAGATGTGTGAATAAAATAAAAACTAGCTAGAAATAATATAATAAAGATGTGAACAATAATTAAGACTTGCGGTTTGTAATAAATTGCTCAAGAGGTTATTCAATGGCATCTAGTGCACAAATTTGTAATGCTTGCTTCACAATCAAATAAATATTCACTGACGTTTTGTTTTTGGATGACTACTAATTATTATTATTATTATTATAATTATTATTATTCTTAAATAAAAATTTAAGGTATTTGAAGCATGGAAAAAGACATATATCTAGTTGTTGGAAGTATTATGATGAGTCTTCCTCCTTTTCTTTTTCCTTTGTTTTTTACCCACTTAATATTTGAGCTGTTCAACTAATGAATTAGAAATATCTCAAATTGGTAAAGTCAAATTGCTTCAATAAATATTACTCCATTAGATGGTAGTCGTTGCTAATAACATAGTGAAAGACCAACCACATCAACAAATCAATAATAAGGAACCATATGTAATTCAAGTGAAAATTAAGGAACCATAAACTTTTAGAAAATTATTCTTTTACAACAATACAAGAATAGTACTTATATGCGCGCTAAATTCGTACCAACTTAATGATAAACTTTTAGAATATGTCTCAATAAGTTATAAAAAATTATAAATTCAACTTTAATCCCTATCAATATCTCATGATATCTTAATTGTATTTTGTAACAATTAAGCACAGTTAAATTAAACGAGTTAACTAACATGTTCATATAAGTGTTAAGTGGTTTGTTGTCGCTTAACAGTTTCATCTATTATTCTTAAGTACGCAATTCGAAATAATAGATTAGTCAGAGTAAAATTCCGTACCGTATAAAAAAAAATGAGTTGATGAATAGATTTTAAGAAGTGACAAGTTTGGAAATAAAATATTAAAATGAAAACATATGCTATATAATATTTATAGTAAGAAACATTATTGAATTTAAATTACATGAAAATCAAGGCCACAAAATTTGGAGTGTAACAAAGTAAGTATATTGCCATGAACAGTAGAAACAACAAACCAACACATTTTGCACTACCATATACAGATTTCCTTTCCCTCTATTGTAGGGAAAAAAGTGGGTAACACTAAACAAAGAGTTTTTGGGGGATTCACTTTGATTCCTGATTTTTACTGTTTATTCTTTGCAACAACTTACAAGCTCAAGTAATCCATAAATTTTTTTAAAAAAATCATAATAATAATAATAAATTCAAAACAAGCCATATGCCCAAGATTCTGAATCCATGATCATTCTTGGGTACTGATTGAGAGTGGCATCAAAACCTTGCTGCTTTCTGTCACCACCATCATCATTAATAAGCAAATCCCAATTGCTAATAAACTCATCATCCCATAATGCCACACTGTTATTACTATTATTATTATTATTCTGAGGCCAGTCAAAATCTGAGAGTAGCAAGTCCTCAAGAAACTTGGAAGAATATGAATAAGAAGCAGAAGAAGAAGAAGATGATGATGTTGTGGTTGTTGTTGTGGTTGATGAAGTTGAAGGGTCAGATGGAGGAGGAGGAGGAAGAATCTGATGAGGTTCTATTATTGGAAGTTCATCTGTGCAAAAACCATTATTCATAATAATTTGGTCAATTGAGTCAAAAAGTGGTGGTGTCATGATTTGGTCCTCAGTGATGGTTGATGATGATTCAAGTGATGCCTCTGGCTTCTGCTCTGCCTCCTTATTGGCTTGGTCTTTTATTGTTTCAGGTTCAATTTTGTGGTCTTGTTCTTGTGGTGGTTCTGTTTGAGTTTGAGTCTGAGATTGTTCTGTTGTGGAGGAAAGTGGCTTGTGTGTAATAGGATCAATTCCCATTTTCTTGAGCTTTTTCTTTATGTGTGTGTTCCAATGGTTCTTAATCTCATTATCAGTTCTACCAGGAAGGTGAGAAGCAATCTTGGACCATCTACATAAGAAAAGTGGAAAAAAAATCAATCAAGTGATCATTTAAAATTACAATAATATTTATCGTACAACACAAATACGTCCGATTACAACATATACTATACATAATACGGAATGTGCTATACATATATCACACATTACATATTATGTATAGCACATTTTGAATACTAGTTGAACGTATTTCTGTTGTACGATAAACATTAAAAGTAATAATGACTATTACTAAGAATAATATTAAAGAAAGATTTCATCATGAGGTCCATGCTAAAATAATACAAGGGGAATATTTTGTTAGGGTATAAAATGACTTTATAGCCACTAGAAAGTTACATCTTAACAAAGTCATGCAAGTTAAGAAATCAATCTTTTTCACTTTCTTTTTTATTTTATTTTAAATAATTAATTCCCATTTGCAGTCAACTTTAAAGAACTGCAATCATAAGAGGTAAAAAGAAAGAAAATGAAAGATTTTGTCTACAATTTTTATACGTCTTCTCCTAGCAAAGCATGTCCCTAGGGACCATGTCTTCTCTTTGTGGTGAATAAATGAGTTACAACTTGGATGACAAGTATTATAGAAATGATCAATTCAATATATCTCAATTGAGTAAGTGCTTTAGGTATTGTCACTAAAACATTTTCTTAATTTGTTTTTAAAAAAGCATTTTCTGACATAAACCAAGTCCAATATTTAGAGTACTATTAGAGCAGAGCATGCACAAAACAGAGGAAACAGGGGAAACAGGGGATGAGTGAGGATTTTGAGAATGAACCTGTTGCCTAGTTGAGCATGAAGATCAATGACCATTTTTTCTTCATATTCTGATAAAAGGCCTCTCTTTAGGTCTGGCCTTAGATAATTTGTCCATCTAAGTCTGCAACTTTTTCCACACCTTAATAAACCTGCATGAATTCATAATCAGAAATAATTAAGTTCAAATTCAATGAAGTATTGAGAATGAAGCTTGAATCTTCACTCCACTTAGTTTTTCCAAGCCAACAGAGATTATGAAGTAAATGAAAATATATGCAAGCTCTAATATTTCTTGCATCCTTTGTGAATAAAATGCTTAAAAAACATATGCAAGTCATATTTAGACAAAAAGAGGAGAAAAGAATATTTTTTTTAATGCTTGCTTTCTTTTTCTTTGATAGGAACAATATGGACAGAGAATGACAGAGCAACCAAAGTGCAAGAAAATCCCTTTAAAAGAATTTATTTTTTTATAAGCAAAACTACGATAGAAGCCACTATTAGACTTGAGAATGAACATAAATTTGTATAACATCACGAGTTTAGATAAATTTAAATCATCAAAAAAGTTAAACTCATAAAAATTTATATATAAATTTGTTAAAAAAATTTGTTAAAATTTGATTAGAATTTTAAGTTTATAAACTCATAAGAATTTACGAGGTAATTCAAGAGTTTAACATATCAGTCGTACCAATACAAAGAAAATGACTAAAATGGATGGAAACAATGATAAGGGGTAAATGTGCCCTCAAAGAGTTGAACACTTAGCACCAAAATAACCAAAAAAGAACAAGAAGGAGGAATGAAAAAAGATGTATATACCTGCTAGCTTAGGAACAGCTCTCCAGCAACATTGGCCATTAGTGAGGATGAAGCTGATGAGTTTCTTGTCTTCCTCAGCAGTCCATGGCCCTTTCTTCAACCCAACCTTGTCACAACATGGTTGCCTTCCCATTTCTTTCTTTTTTGGTTTCAGCAAAAATGGAGAATGCCAAACAAGGTCTTAACTATGAAATGATATCCTCCTACAACACTGAAAGGACTCAATTTGATATATAGATAGATAGAAAGAGAGAGAAATGGACTTAAGAGAGTTCCTATAAGAATATGCACATAAACAAGTTTTGGGATAGAGCACCACCACCTACTTATTTATATATAAAAAATTCAATCCCCCTCTATAAAACTACAAAAAGTCCTCAAACCCCACTATCTCAAATAGTACTCTTTTATTATTACTTAGTTCTATTTTTCCTTTTTTTATTTATTTATCAATAAATCTTGTTACATAATAGAAAATAATAGAAATAGTTAATGAGTTTACTTTTGATAATTTTTTTTTCACTAATATGAGAATGGAGAAGATAAATTAATTTTTAGCAGGTTGAATGATTGTCGCTCAAAAACTCTTATATTGATTTATATTGACGGTTTTTCATGGTGCATATAACAACACTATTTATTATAAATAAATGCGTTTAACGAGTATTCAACGTGTACTATACATAACATGGAATGTGTGTTACACACGTTGGATACTCGTTGTACGTATATAAGCTATACTAATGTGATTATATTTTATTATTGATTTTGGTGAGAGATGACACGTGTTGGTCAGGGAAGCTGACACGGTCCACACGTGCTAGGTCATAGTCAGAAAGCGCCAACTCATCGACCTGCTTTGCTTGGGTTTGAAGCGTGAGATACTCCACTATCTCAAACTTCCCCAAAAATAGCATTAGCACAAGTAAGTAAACATAATAACAATAATATAAATATAAATATAAATATATTGAAATAATTCATTTTAACCAATTATTCGGAGCTCAGTGCTAAGTCTTTTCTTTTCTTTTCATTTTTTTGTTGACATTTTCATTTGTACTAATAGTGTGTGTGACTGTGAAAACAGATATGAAAATTTCCCTCCACTCTATCTTTCTAAATATAATAATAATAAATATTTTATGTGTTCCCACTCTTAGACTGATTATTTTGAACAAGTAAGTAATTTTACATGTTTTACCACTTCAATAATTTGTTTTGCATGTTTTACTATTTCAATAATTTGTTAAAAAATAGCATTCAAGAGAAATATCATACCAAGATTATTTAGTTGAGAATTTGTCACCTATTAGAGTATGTGCTTGATTAGTGAGTGTAATTTTTTTTATGATTGAACTCCATAAAGTTTGTTCATAAATATTTATATGCACTTTTACTATATTAACCAATTACATGTTGTAAAACACCCTTGGTTTTTTTTAATGTTTATTATACAACATAAATACGTCCAACTAGTATTCAAAGTGTATTATACATAATACGTAATGTGTATCATACGTACATGTGCTATTTACGTACTATATATAGCACAAGTTGGATATTAGTTAAACGTATTTATGTTGTACAACAAATTTTTTTAATAAGAGAAAATGACTAAAATAGTAAACGTAATAAATAGAGAAGCTACATTAAAAATGGGTAGAATCAAAGAAAAAATAAGTGACAGTTAATTTTATGTTTTAAAATGGATTTTTCATAAAGAATTTACACTCCGTAAGAATCATATGAATAAAAAAATAAATAAAACAGTAGCCACTGATTTAAGCCATTCTTGCACTCACATGCACTCTTTATCTATTTGAGTCATGAAAGATGTATTTACGGGAAAATCGTGTTTTTTGAGCTATGGCAATTTCATAACCAATTAATGTTATATATATAAAGAATTTCAAGTCATGATGGGACTTGAAAAGATTGTGTGATTTACAGCAAGAATCTGTTTGTGGTCCTTTAACTAACGAAGCCAGGAAGAACAATATGTGACGAAATAAATTGTCATCAAGATAAATTTTATTTAGCGGAATAAGTAAGTTTAATATTTAGGATAAATGTTATTATTCCTTATTTAATTATTTTTATAATGAAAAAATTTTGATACACAATAAAAAAATCAGCTAAAACAACTAATAGATTGTACAACATATATGTGTAATATGCACAATATATATTGCATATTATGTACATCATATATGACATATTGTGCACAACATATATTACAAGTTATAATATTATCTTTCTTTATAATATATGATACGTACATGATGTGCACAATATATAATATATGTTATGTACAATATGTTGTATATATTACATAACACAAATGCTTGAGGAACAACAGAAAAATCAGCCAACAAAGTCCATTTAGTATTTTATGGCCCAAATAGCATTTAAATCATGAGTATATTTTTAATGAGCTGGGTGATTGTAGCCCAAATTTCTATTTGTAGGCTGTTTTGACTGGGTTTTTTTTTTTGTACTTCTAATAATACTCATTACATAATATTGCGTATAATATTTTATCCAATTTTTTCTATTTAACGTATAATCCTGCTCTTTTATATAATTGAAGATATATAATAATCTTCATTGCTCTTATTTGAACCATTCTCTATATCGTTGGTGACTTGGTGTAGATTTAACGACGTGAGCAAAGATGAACAACTTTTTTGCTATAATTAATTATATGCATTTATACACGTGGAAAAACAATTGTAGAATATATATATAGATCATTGAACTGGATTCCTCCACATTTTCCTTTTCATTTATGTGAGATCACGAGATGTAATTTTTTGAAAAAAAATCTTAAATTTAAATTTTTAAATGAATATTTATTTTATTTCTAATAAATAATAGGTATCAATGTAAAAAAAAATTTACATAGACATCAACCATATGCATTATATTGTTATATTATCTCTATAAGTGTTGAATTCAATAATGATTATTCAATCTCTCATCACTACTTTTAAAAATCTTATACAAAAATATATATATAATATATCAAATCATCATATAAAAAAAATTTACACATTTATTTTATATATTAAAATCATTACTAGAAAAGTAAGCATTTTCAACATTAAATGTGTCAATAAAAGTGTTGTGAATCAATAAAAGTAAAATTAACAATTAGTGACCGTCGAAAATACTTAAAACTAGTTTATGAGTATTTTCAGTGGTCATTAATTGTAAAAAATAGTTTATGATTATTTTCAACGGCCAACAAATGTCAATATATCTTTTTTTACAATATTTTTATCAACATTTTTTAATAATTAAATGTTTGAAAATAATTATTATTATAGTAATGAATTAATCTCATGTAAATATTAGTATAAGTTTACAATAATATTTCTCCAAAAAAAAAAGCCTGCAAATAATAACTTCTTTGAAATTTGAATTTCCAATTTTCCGTACTTGACCCTTTGTGAGTGATGTACACTATATATATCTTGTTTGAATTACCTTCAAAGCAAAAATACGAAAACTACTACTCTTGTTCCTTTTAAAACGTAAAGAAATAACTCCAAGCTGTACGATCTCATTATTTTACCATGACTTTCAAGTACACTCTCCTGAATTGAATTTACTTCTTGAAAATGAAGTCATCATCAGGTTGCGACATCCCATAGCATCACACCCATCACTAAATTAGTGAATAGCGTGTTTATTATGGACTCATGCATATAATATATTCGGTAATAGTATAGGTACAACATAAAATTATCCAACTTTCATCCAACTTATAATTATATGGTGATGAGATCCATTAATTTACAAAGTCCTACAATTATGTTTAATGAGTTGGATGCTAGTTGGATCAATTTTAGTTGTACGATAAACATTTCCCTAATATATTAACCAATATATTTACTTTGATTTGTTTATGGATTTAATTTTTATCCGATAACCGTGTATAATTTTTGTACACAGTTATCCATCCAATCATGTGTTGCTATGTTAGCTATGATTATGTTTCTCTCTTCTATTACCTGAAAAGTCATACAAACAGAGTATTTTAATTGGATGACAATGAAAAATATCTTTACACTATCAGTGCATCAAAATTAAACTCTTAGTTTATTACTATAAATTTATTTAACATATTAAAAAAAAATTGCTATACACAATCAACACTTTTATCAAAAATTTATATTGTGAGAATGATAGAACATGATTGTTCACATTTAAATAAAAAGGTAAGTTATAATTGATTGTGTCAAGAAACCATTTTAGTTTATATGTTCATAATATCTAGCTAGTAATTTTGTTATTAAGTATAATTGATGGTGGAAACCAATTAAAGCCCAAGTAGTAGCAACAAAAGCCACACTTTCAAATGAGCCAACCTTCCTTATCTATATAAGAAGCTGGGCGATGAGGGAGAGAAAACATTTCTATACCTTCAAAGTTCTCTTCTTGGAAGCCCAACGCTATATATATATATATATATATATATGTGTGTGTGTGTGTGTGTCTTCTCTCTCTTTTTCAAGTTCGATCTACATATATATCCAAGTAAGTTAATCAACTGTTGCAAGTATATTATAATTAACTTGATGAGATTCAGATAAAAAAAATTTGATCGATCTTTACTATATTTTTCTTTGATTAAAATATGTATGTGGATGATTCGTGAGACGGTGCAATAATTATAAATATGTTTTAGGTTCTGATTCATTCTAGGTTTCAAAAGTTTGGTTGTGCATGCTGAGCGGCTGTGCCCTTAATTAGTTTTTGTCATGGTTCATATATACCACAGCTAGCTAGCTAGGTTGAGCTATAGATCACTCCCTCAGACCTATAAGTGTATGTATATATAGGCTTCAATTCTTTGAACCTAGCTTAACGTGTAAATGAATTTGATTTTTGGACTCAAATCTATGTTAATTAGTAGGATGAAATCGTCTTTTCTTCCTGTTTGAGATTTGATCCTTCTATCTATAATATATCCTATATTATTATGAGAGAAAAAGAAGGAAAAAAATTCATTAACATGTTTCTTTTTCCAACTTCTTGAATTTTTTGAAGAGATATAGTTTAATTACCATAGTATCTAGCCTACTTTGGACTGATCTGACCGTAGCAACTTAAATTATATGTTATTATATGGTTAATAATAATATAATCCAATATATGAGTTATGATAAAGTAGATTTGGGAATGTTTTATTATGCGGTTATAGATGCACTTCATTATTACTTTCTCTAATATATATATATATATATATATAGCGCAGCTATTATTCTATAAGCTATGTATTAGGCTTCAATTTTATCACACTTGTTTCAAGTTTTCAAACATATCATTTTCTAAAATATATATATAATAGATGAGGCCAAATTTAAAGATGATCAATTAGGACCTTTACTTCTAAATCAATAATGATTGACGTACAATATAAATACGTCCAACTTGTATTCAACGTATGTTATCTATGTTACAAGATGTGTGTTATACGTCTGTAATATGAATAACACATGTTGGATATAAGTTGGACGTATTCCTATTGTATGTCAAACATTATTGCTTCTAAATATTCATCTAGCATTATTCACTCACATATACTGCAGTAGTTTGATTAGTTTCTGGCTAAATTCTAAGGTGTTAATTATTATTAGGAGAGGAAACAAATATTTACTCTATGTTATTTATTATTAAACACGTGTACATTAGTTTTAAACTTTTAAACATAATAAATATCTCTCATTTTCTCTCTCTATTTAATGCAAAAGATTATTTATCAAATTATAATAAAAGCTCTTTCATTCAAATGCTTGAATATGATTAGCTTCTATGAATATTAAACATACTAGCGACCAAATAGACACGTAGCTAGTCGCATTTTCTAAGTTTTTAGCTCTAATAATTTTTTGCTATTATTTGTTATTTAATAATTGGAAAGAATGAAAAAGAAATGAAAGTTTTTTGTGATGGTAAGGTGGAGATAGTTAATGAGAGAATGAGTGGTTAATTAGAAAAAAGTGTGGAAAGTTATTTTTAAGAGAAATGATATGTGTACACCACAAAATTAGTTACTATCAGTCACCAAGTATAATAATTTAACATTTTGAAATTAGTAATTCAACTTTTGAAAATGTTGGCTTAATATATAATAATAAAAGTTGGATTACTAGTTTTAAAATGTTGAATTATTACATACAGTGGTTGATGGTGGCTGATTTTATAGTGTACATATAGCATTATTCATTTTTGAAAAAATCCTATAAAATTAATTTATTTTTAATTTTTTATTAAAATTTTACAATCCAAATGTAATTGTTTTTTTCCTCAATTCTCTTTATATAAACTAGTACTCTCCGCACGAACCCCACGTCAAGCCGTATTTTTATTATTTCATTTGATTTAATTTTAATTGAATAATTATATAAATTAAAATTAAATAAATAGTTAATGAGATAAAATTGTAAAAAATTAAAGTAATTATTATTTATTATTTGTTTTATTATTTTATATTTTTATATTCACTTTTAAAAATATAACTATCTTAATAATGTGACCGGACATGAAAAGATAGTTATTTTGGAAAATTCCGTTAATAGTACGTAGTATAGAATAGTACAAATAATAGATATTAGTATTATATGATTTACAAATCACTCTCAAATTTTCCTACTCTTGCTATATATCTTAGCAAACGAATAATGGTTAAATAGATATGCTGGCAAACAACCTTGGTCACAAAAATTTATATAAAATTATAATATATAGTTGCAAGACTGAAACTGATCGATCCGTCCAATTAAATAGAGAAAAACATGTGAGTAGGTCTTGATTGCAATTTGAGAGAAGCTAAGTATTTGTAGTGATCACTAGGCAGAGTAAACCTATTCTAACTAATATTCATTGAGGTATTTTTTTTAGGTCAAGCTAGCTAGTCTCATTAATGTATGGGTGATGAATGTCAAGGCATAGGGGATTTTAGCGACAAATTATAGTTGTGACAAAGATATCTCCTAAATCAGCCATCAATATAAAATATATGATTAAAAAATTATAAATGTTGAATTATATCAATATAAAATTATTATTGTCTCAATATAAAAGTTTTAAATATAATATTGTATTGAGTTAGAATATAAGATGTAGATTGAGTAGCGTAAATATGTGTTGTATCAAAGTTGAATTGAACTACATATTTAGTGTCAAATTTAGTATACATGAAGTATTTCACTCGTACTAATTAATAATTTCTTTTATTTTTAGTTTTTGTCAATCATATTGATAATAATTATAAAGTCATGTTAAATATTATATAAAATAATTACACTAACATTACATCAAAACAAAATGCTATATATTATCCATAAATTATTGAAAACCTGTATGTTTTTTATAATACCTTTCTTGCTGGTGCTCTTACATTTATGTTATTTTATCATGCATATATTTAGTTATAATATTATATGTTACTTATCAATTAACATATTTAGTATCCCATCAACCAGATATATTTTATTAAAATATATTTAAAGTACAGATATAATGTATATATACTTTTTCCCTCTATATATATATTCAGTTAGTTTCAGTTCAGCTCAACTAACTGTCTTGATATTAGACGACCAAAGAAATAATCAGTGGCTCGAACCTTTGATTAGGTTGACATTCGATTCGATCCAGGAATAGTATCTACCCTACACGACTATTGATAAAATATAAAATGGTGGCTCTATATTATTTTTCATTATGTATTTTTATAGTGATAATATTTTAAAATTCAACAGATTATTTGACGCACGTTATTTTTTTTTTATTAACTCCCCATTTTCTTTAATTTGGATTCAGTTGATTCACAATTCATGTGCTTGATATTTTATTCATATATCTAATTTTTTTTGTTTTTTTTTTATTTGCTCATTTTCTATTTTCAAGGTATTTTAGATAATTATTGGTTTTATCTAAAATTAACAAAAAAATTAATGTATGTTACTATATTATCATTAATTAAAATAAACATATTATTTTAGATTGATTGTGTAAGTTACTTGATAGAAGATGATAAATTAAATAAAGGTAAAATTGAAAAAATATATTAAATATTACCTAAATTACTAACTGAACAAAAAAAAAATTTAAAATACAAATTGGACAAATACAAAGATTGATCGTGATTTCCTTGCTTATAAATTGTTAAAAACAAAACTAATCAATAAAAAATAGCATTGCTAGAGGCACAATAAAAAATCAGTTAAAACAGTCAACAAATAGGAATTTGGGTCATAATCACCCAGCCCATTAAGAATATACTCATGATTAAAAGTGCTATTTGGACCATAAAGTATCAAATGGACTTTATTGACTATGTTGGCTGGTTTTTTGTTGTGCCCCAAGCATTTGTGATAAAAAATACTTCGTACCGGTTTGCACAAAATATTTTGAATTATATAGCACAACTCTTTACATATACATAATTTAAGGTTATTTTATACTACGTGTTAATTTGTCATGATGGGGACGTGGCAACTACACAAATTAATATGTTAGGGGAGACGCGTGGTCAAATTGAATTATATTCACAGAAATACAAAATTGTACTGATGAGAGTTATCTTTAATTTCCACGATAAAAGGAGAACCAAAATTTCATACACTATAAGAAAAATTAATGGTTTTCTTTTCTCCTTTTTACAAAAGTTTAGGGAAAGGGTAATATCAGAATCTACCATATACACATACAGTGAATCTGATTAACAATTATATTTACATATCACTGAAGAATTCCAATCATTAACATCATATATTAGCATAATTGATAGATATTTTAACTGTTTAAAAATATGATGTCCCGAGTTTAATCTTTGAAGCATTGTGTATATAGAAAATTTTATAATTAACTCTCTATTCATCAAAAAGTGATCTATATTAAAACTAGAGATTAATTGTCAACTACCGGTTAACGATATGAGACCCATAATAAAAAGAATAAGGGAAGTAATTCTTACCACCTTTTCAATTAGACCAATCATTTTCTCAATTAATTACTGATAGTGTTAAAAACGATGACTACATATATTTTAGTCTAATCTCCTTCTTCCCAGGAGTCACATTCAGTTTATTAGTAATGATTATTAAACTTCCTATGGTGACATTCATCATATATATATATATATCATCTTCTGTGTGAATATGTTATATATAAGCAGACAAAGATTATGGAGTCAGCTGAGCATAAGGTCAAACTTTAACAAGTTAAGATGAAACGAAATTGCGTTACGTTTCCTACTTCAACTCAATAAATTAAATGCAGTATTAGTACATCCAAATTGATGTCCAGATTTTAATTATTTATTGACATACAATACTAATAAACTGGAAAAAATAGGATTAACTTGGTTAGTGAAAAGGATTAATTTGCTACATACAATACTATAAGAAATGGGAAAAAAAAAAGGGAAACAAGTTTTTGATAATTTGAGGATAATTAGAGCTAGGTGCATGTTTCTTAATTATTATAGATAAAGACTAAATTTTCATTTAACTAAGTGTCGATCATTAGATTCTCATTTTTGAACATGTACAAATTTTAAAACTCCGAATCTACTACTACACCAATTGAAATATGTATAAGCTAATAGATTAGTCACTATGTTATGTTTGATAATGAATATTCAAGTCCTGAACTAACTCTTATTAGTGATCGAGTGATTTAATTATTTACTAGTAAAAGTTGAAACAAATAATATAAGAGGTCAAAATAAACCTCATACAATGAAATTTGAACTTACCAAAGATATAAAATAAAATTTTGAAAGACAGTTTGTGCTAAACTAGGTGCAAATAATACATTTTCTGTGCATAGTTCAGTGAGTTCTGATGTCATCTTGAATTCAAATATGTAAAGAGACTTCATGACATTTGAATATAATGTTTAATTATTACCTAGTAATTTTGATCCCTCAAGAAATTAAATTTTGAAGGTATATCCTGCATGCCCACTATATCTTTTTTCGTATTGAAGAAAATGATACATCAACAACCCATTATTAGTAGCAAGGTTTGAATTTGATATCTCTCCGAACATTTATATATATATTTGTTCTTAGTTAATATTATTATTATTATTATTGTGTGGTGACTATCTAGTGACAGCGGATGGAAAATGGAAATCTTGTATTCTATCCTAAAATTTATTCGACATTATTTATGTCTCGCTAATCACATTTTATAACTTAAAAACTAGTGCAATGGTACGTGGAAATCAAAAGTGGCACTACAAAAAGTTGAATTGAGTATGTATATATTGAATTATGTCAGTATATTATATATCTTAATATAAAAGTTTGAATATAATGTTATATTGAGTAAGAATATAAGTTAAAATGAGTAGCCGTAAATATTATATTGTATTAGGATGAACTGAATGACTGATTAATGTCAAATTTAGTGCACATCAAGTATTTCGCTAAAAAATAATATTTACGTGATTGAAAATTGCTTTAGATTTTTAAAATGTTCAAAATCTTTTTTTTTTAAGCAACAACAAATCATGCATGCAGAAAAGATAAAAGGATACACATTATCCACAATAATGTTTGACGTACAACAGAAATACGTCCAATTTGCATCCAACGTGTGCTATTCATGTTACAGGATGTGTGCTATACGTATAATAGCACACGTTGGATACAAGTTGGACATATTTATGTTGTACGTCAAACATTATTGCATTATCCGTTGCTTGAATTGCTTCCCTTTCTTCTAAAATGAGAACTACTAGAAAACGATAGCTTCCTATTTAAACGTAGCATATACGGCATACATCACATATTCTAAAGAAACTTGATGAAAGTGTTATAGCTACAAATTAAGACCCCCGTTTGTTTGAGAAGAGGGAGCAAGTACAATTGAATAGATATAAATCATTAGGGTAAGATCCGTGTTTGGATTATTCTCACCAATTTCTTTTGATAAGTAATAAGAGGTTTAAGGAAAAAAAAACAAATAGAAGCAATGAGTTAGAATCGAAATATATCTCCTTACTTAACTAGAAGAATCTCGTTAAAAAACCAATAATACTACGTTAAATAGAAATACGTCTAATAAATATTCAATATGTGTTATACATAATATGAGATGTGTGTTATATGTACGTCTTCTATATAAATAGCACACATCTCGTATCATGTATAGCACACGTTGAATATTTATTGGACGTATTTATGTTGTACGACAATCATTATTGTTAGAAAACTCCTACATTTAATAAATGAAATAAAGAGTATCCGCTTGTCAAAGAATTCTCACACGAATAATCTTCCAAGATTTTAATAATAGAGACTCTCACTATACTAATGCTTCCCATTATTAATTTAGTTTAGTCTAGATATCCGTATATAGTTTTACAAACTTTATAATTTTTATAATGAAAATTTGTTTGTTAACTAAAAAGAATGAAACATCTGTCCTTGAAACGGCGGGATCGGAGATAGATGTAGCTTCAGCTGACCCGTTTTCTTCTAATTTCATAATTCTCTTTTGTTGATGATGACATCCAAAAACTGACTATTCATAAATATCGACTCAAATCTAAAAGTGAAAAACAGTATGTAAAGAGTGTTACCCACTAAATTTAAAAACAATACATTAAATATCTATACGAATTATGATGTAATAAATTTTAAATATCATTTCTGAATAATGTTGGGCACCTTGTGTTGGCTGGGCTTGAGGACTATGCACGAGATGAGATGTATTATTTTTTTTAATGCTTCTTGATCTTACTTATTATGAAGAGACCATTTCTATTCTTCATTTTGTTGGTGTGACCACATATATATATATATATATATATATGATGATGCTATAATGAAAAATCAATCAAATAAGTCAATAAATGAAATTTTGAATCATAATTACTCAGTCAATTACAATTTCAATGATTATTTAGATCTAGATCAAAATCAAAATGGACTTATTGGATATATTTTATATATATATATATATATATATATATATATATCTTTTGTATTGTTGATGAGTGGACATGTTTACCGGTTCAATTATTTAAAAAAAGAGGTAAGTTTAGGTAATAAGCTCCATCACATTATCAAATTCAGGACATACATGCTCCCCAAACTCAATAACTACTTACAAATTGCCTATTAAAATAACTTTACACAGTGATGTAGAAGACCTTGTGCAATACTTAAAGGAAAAAATTTAGATAAAATTTTTAATATTCATCTCATTCAATTTTCAAATTAAAGAATAAAAAATAGACATTTTTTTCTTGAGAAAAATGTATTTGAAGTACTAATTCTAATATAAAAGTACACATGTGATTGATTTGAGAATTGATTGAAATAAATATAAGATACTTGATTAAATATGCATCTGTAGTGGTGGGAAATACATCACATTAATTATTATATGCTTGTTTGATTTAATGTTGAGAGAAATTATGTTTAAAATAATAAAGTTGGAATAATTGCTTTTAAAATTTGTATTTGGCTAGATATTTTAAAAGTAAGTCCAAAAAATTTATTTTTGTTTAAATAAGATAAATAAAATTACTTTTAGGAATATAATTACGAGAAAAGAGATCTAATAAAAAAATTCTATTGCATTTTTTTAAGGTCCATGAGAGCACAGTTGATTGAGAAATAATGATATATATATATATATATTCTTGGCTGCGGAAGCATAAGCTCATGGGATTTTGCAATAGATGGCTAATTTATTATTAATCAATAGTTATACATGCATGCATATTTCAAGGTATTTAATTTGCCTATAAATAATTTAACATGTTGGTTTGGTTATTGGTGAAATTTCACTTTTTATGGCGGCTAACAACAGCCATCTTATTAACATCTCTCATCACTTAAAAAGAGTAGTTGACTAAATAATGTTTAAATTGACTGATCAGTAAAAATTTGAGATATTAAATCAGCTAGTTTCAAACTATTTAGAATGAAAAGTAATTTAATTTCAATCAATTTTTCCAATCATATATAATATTTAATATTCAATCATAATCGATCGTTATATATTAATTTATTCTTAATTAATCTGCATGTATTTTATAAAAGACTGAGTTGATATTTAAAACTTCTAAAAGACTTACAGAATCAATATATATTTATATATATTCGATAAATAATAATTTGTTTAGATCATAAAACCAACCACCATTAATTGCTTTATATAATAGGCTAACTTTTTAAAATTATTAATTTAACTTTTAATATTATATATTAATCTAATATCCTTAAAAATTAGATTAATAATTTTAAAAAAATTGATTATTATATGTGGTGATTGATGATGATTAATTTTGTGATGTATGTATATATTACTTTTTATATATTATTACAAGAAGAGGACTAATTGTCTTATTAGTTTGTATTTGCGTAAAAGTTTTTGCCTGACTAATGTTACTTTTATATATAATATTTAAATATTACAAATAAAATAAACATTCATGCATGTAGAAGGATAAAATACAAAATATTAACTCCACTGATCATTATCAATTTATTTTATTTTATTTTAATTGGATATGTATATCCTTTAATTTCAACGTGCAACTACGAATGTGGTCGAAAGAAAGTAGCACGTCATTTATATTACTGTACTCGTGATGATACATTTGAACTTGACGTCCTTCTTCCTATTTTCTTTTAATTAATTTTATATTCTTCAAAATTTTGAGGTCATTCTAACGTATGGCTGCTGTATGCAATAACTCTGTTGCCAATGTTTTATTCATTTATATAGTAGTGTTAATAATGCTGTTTAAATATTATTTAATTTTTAAAATATTGAATTACCTTATTTATATAAAAGAGAAATGTGTTTGGTATATATCAGTAATATACTCAATTAGTACCTGGTATTCAATATATAACATACATTATAAATAAATAAATGATACACATTACGTATTTTAGTAATGAAATACATGTATGATATATTTTTTAATTTGTGTATAGTTTTCTATGTTTTAACTCAATCAGTTCCACACATGTATGATACATATCACATATGACACGCATTATGTATAGTACACGCTGAATAATTGTTAAATAATATTTTTGTTGTACATATATTATTACTATTTATTAAAATGTGTGAGCTTTATATGTTTTAGTATTTATTTTTTTTCATTTATTTTCTCACTGTCATTTTTTTTATATATATTTTGGATGTATATTCAATAAAGTCTAGCTAATATATATATATAAAGGTCTAATTAACAAAATCTCAAAAACCCGTGCTTCTTTATTATTATTATTATTATTGAAGGTTTCTTTGTTATTTTTGTGTTGTTAATTATATTTTATTTTATTTTTTTATGTTCAAGATGATTCTAGTGGATATTTTTCCCAACACCACCAAATAATTGTAGAGGATGAAGGAATAGAGGAACTATATATATACTTATTAGCTTGCAAGAATTTAAAATCAATTAATTTTGTTTTTTCTGTAAAGCTAAACTATAAAATTATGGCTTTAATTAATAATGATCTCGATTAATCCAGCACCTAAAATCACAATAATAATAACGAGCAGAATTTTGAGAAATTGTGAAATAATATTATTCTTATGTTAGAATGAGTTATTTGCAGGTTCGGTTGTTCTTATTGGAGAAATGATAGACGTACATCAGATTTTTTATCCATCAAGCATCCATCAGATATTATTTCAATTGGCGGTTGAGAGATAATATGTGTAAGTTTTTTGGTTTTTATTTAAAATGGTGGGCCCAAAATAGCATAATATGATTGATAGATGGTTGATGGATCTATATATTGATGTACATGTAGTACTATTGATTCTTATTGTATGGTGATTCACACATAATGGTGAGACTATAAATGAGATAAATTTTTTAATAATACTAAGTGAATAATAAAAAATCAGTCAAATTAATCAATAAATTTATTTAATAATTTTTTACTTAAAAAGTTTCTTTTTAAAAGATTAATTTCAGTGGACTATATGATTATGACAAAAAAATTATTATATTAATTAATTTTAACTGATTAGTATCACTCTAAAATTTTAAGCTATTAACAGAATCTAACAAAGTAACAAACTTCTAAAAGACTACTCAACAAACTATATAACAAGTCTTAAATAACTTATATTGACCACATGTTCTAATATCAGTTTCAACAAGTTAAGCTAACTTAATTATTTTATAATTATAATTCATACTTGTTGATTATATTCAAAAGTGAAACATTATTTAAATTTGACTCGTATAGTATCATATGTGATTGGCATTTATACATTGATATAAAAGGTTGTGACATCGAGAAGATAAATTATATTTAATTTAAGTTACAAACAAGTGCATGCGGTGGATCAAAGCTAGCCAAGAAAATCAATCGTGATTCTTTGAATAATTTGATCATTGATGATTTGATTTATATGTATGTATACCTAATTCAGCAAAGAATAACTACTTTATATCCTTTTAACAAATAGTTTTAATTTAAAGTATTACTAGGTGCACTCTGAAAAAATCAGAATAAGTGTCTTATGCTATATATTATACATATCATAGATCACATATTGTACACATTATATATTATATATATATTATATAAAGGAAAACGATAATATTGTAATATGCGATATATGGTGTGTACAAGAGAAATGATTTGTGTACACCACAAAATCAGCCACCATGCATAATAATCCAATATTTTGAAACTAGTAATCCAACTTTAGAAAATATTAGATTAATGTATAACAATAAAAGTTGGATTACTAGTTTCAAAATGTTGAATTATTACACATAATAGCTGATGGTGACTGATTTTATAATGTACATATAACATTAATCGTATACACAATGTATGATATAAGATGTGTATAATATATAATATATATTGTAAAAAAATATTGACTATTTTAATTGATTTTTCTCCTTTCATTCATGTATCAATACTTTTCCTTTAATTTAATAGTAAGTAAGGATAAAGTACTTTACTGAGTTTCTGAAAACCTAGGAGAATATATAATACTCTGGGTTATAATTACATCTTCTTAGCTAGATGAAAGTATTTCAAAAGTCTGCTAGAAAATCATATCATTTTCAGTTTAATTATATTATACTATAGTCTGATTGATCAAATTTCATGCTTACATCATTATATCTACACCAGCCACCAGGTAGCTTAAAACTTGACGTTGCTGAGTTATATAAGTCAAGATGCTAGTATTTGCGTTCCTAATCACAGTTTTTTTTTTCTCTTTCATTCTTTCTAACTATTCAACGATAAAGAATAACCAAAAATCATTATAACTCTAAAAAAAATTAAAAAAATGCGACTAGAGTCGGTAGTAATTATAAATGGGGTGATACTAAATAAACAATATAAAACCAGTTTATCCAGACAATAAATGAAATTTTGGGCCATAATTACTCAGTCCATTACAATTTTAATAATTATTTGGGCCAAAACCAAAACCAAAATAGGCCCATTGGCTGTATGAGCTGGTTTTTCATGATCCACTCAGCATTATTGTTATAAATGAGGTTGAGAAATTCCAACCACTTTGTGTCCCAGTTGTGTATCGGTCTCAAATCAATCAAACTGTTCATTGGAAATTTTATTGAAAACAACTTATTGTTGAAAAGAATATCGATGTTTCAATTTCGTGCCTCGCCAAACAAAAGATTAAGCAGTATCTGCTCCATTGGCCAAACGATCGAGAACACAAGATTATATAATATGATTTTTGCTTCTCAGATCAGTAATGTTATATATACATAATAAAATTAATTATCATATATAATAATTTCATATTTTAAAATTTAAATTAATTTAAAATTAAATTATTATATATAGTGACTAATAATAACTGATTTTATAGTGTATAAAAGATATTTCTTATCACAAAAGTTTAGAATCCTATGCACAATGGGGTATTAATATTAATTGGGCCCACAATAAGTCCATTCAATGGGTTACTATATATTATTTATTGGGCCAGTAATAAGCCCACATGCGTTCAACCATTACATAATATTTTTTTTAAGGATTTATGATCGATGGCCTTACATCCACAAATTGAAATGCCACATTTCTTTGATTCATACAGGCTGCAACATTAGTCCATGTGAACTAAAATCCAGTGAGTTTTTGGGTCAGTTGATGTGCCACATTTATTTTTTGTTTTTGGTGAACATCAACAATTTGATTATGGTCGGTGATAACTGGCTTATTCTTAATTTCTTTGATTTAATCCTTAAAAAAATCAATAATGTTTATTGTACAACAGAAATTTACATCACACTAATATCCAACGTGTGATATACATAATATAGAATGTGTGTTATACAACACACATTTCATATTATATATAGCACAAGTTGGATACTAATTGAACGTATTTTGATTGTACGACAAAGAATTCTCAAATATGGCATGACTTTCTCACCAATTGAATGGAAGCTAACTAATATAATTAAGAGCAGTTAAGTTACATTGTCTCTGCGAATATCTATCTCAGTTGAAACATGAAAGATTCCATCGTTCATTCAATGGTGAGTACTAATTGCTTTATGTTAGATTAGATGTCCCACTTAGCTTGTCAATAATATAAGCACCAAAACTACAAAATAATTGCATTAAAGTGAACTAACATCAAATCAATCTGGCTTTTTGCTAATTAATATTTGCGACAAAAGATAATTAAGAAGAGAGTAACACAAAATTCTATTGGTATATATTAGAGTTCACGGGGGCATATACCAATGATTCACAAGTGGAAAACCTTTTGTATGCAACTTTTATAAAAGAAAGAATTATATATATGATTATTATAATTATAATTTCTTTGCAATAGGATGAGATCTCACAACTTTGTAAATTAAAGTGGAGAGGATATATAATAGAGAGGAATAGAGAATCTTTTTTATGTAGTTCTATTTTGTTCATCATCATATATAGCCTTTTGTATTCAAATGATGAGAGTAGTGTCCCATTATCTTGCTTTTCCCATATGGTATCCTCATCAAAGTCCTCTTTTGAATTGAATTCTATATTAGAGAAGTAATAAAGTGACAAGATAAAGAGAGAAGAAAAATTAAAAAAGAAAAAAAAAGAGAGAGAAGAAGACATTGTGAAGAGGAAAAGGGAAACAAAAGAGGCCCCAAAAAGCAAACCATTGGAGAACGCTTAGAATTGATCAGTGTGTCATGCCCACTATGTTTGACAAATTTCATTAAATTTATTATTTACCTGCATGGACAAAATAAAAAGCAAAAAAAAAAAAAAAAGGAATCATATTAATGTAAATCCGAATCCATTATTTTTTTCTTAGTCAACATATATTAATGAACACCAAGATGAAAAAAAATAAAAGAGTAAACATACAAATTAGTCCTCTAAAATTATAAATAAGGATAATTTAATTTTTCAAGAAAAGAAATATTATTAACGGCCTCTCATTATTAAAATAAGATAAATTCATCTATCATAATTTATAAAAACAAGATAAAATAGTTCCCTATGAAAATATAAATTAGATAAATTAATCCCTTAAAATATTTTGCATGGATTAATTTGTCCTGTATTTATTATCGTGAATGACTACTAATAACATTTCTTTTCTTACGGACTAATTTATTTTGAATTATTTTTTTAAGGATGAAATTGAATATTTACTTAAAAAGAGAAAGAACG
The DNA here is from genome assembly GCA_013621005.1 of Aeschynomene evenia. Lineage (NCBI taxonomy): Eukaryota > Viridiplantae > Streptophyta > Magnoliopsida > Fabales > Fabaceae > Aeschynomene > Aeschynomene evenia. The sequence continues at coordinate 5,543,541 of CM024265.1, read as the reverse complement.
AGGCAAAATAAATATTAGAAATTATGTACCTTGTCCTTCACAAATTCTCCTCAAGAAAGCAAGGAAAATAATGAGTATAGCTACACCTGCTAATAATCCAATAATTATAGCAAATGTCTTTTCACCTTGATTGTCCGATTTACCTGCTAAACTCGAGTTACCATTATAGAACAAACTAAGTTAATTAGCTACCCAACAAAAATAAAAGCTATTAACTGAAATATATATATATATATATATATATATATATATATATATTAATTTGCTACAAATCTTTTTGTGAGTGACGGATAAAGGCAAAGCAAATGTTCACGTGATGTCCAAAGCGAATGCATATACCTTTAATTTGAAAATTTAACAAACATAGCCTTACTAGACCTTTTGTTTTTTATTTAAGTATTATTATACAAAAATAACTTATTCTTTTAATGAACAAGGATATTCCTACATTAGCTCGCTGTGACAAGTATTAGAAAAAAAAAAATTTAATCCAATGCTAATCCCTCATTTCTCTAATAATTGTCCATTTTTTATTTTTTACACATATTAAGACGATGATTAAATAATCTTAAAAATATATAATATTTAATGTATTTTACATTATTATCTTAATTAATATAATCTCTTTTATTTAATTTTCTCTCTCTTATAGTAAAAGAAAAAATAATTATTATTATCTATAATTCTTAAATGGACATATGACATAATTAATTAAATACTTTTGATTTTCTGAAAATCTAACTTCTGATATTTCGAAAACTTTCATCATCCAGGATTTTGCACTTAAAAAATACAATGCCAAGCTATTAATAACCACAACAAAATTAAAAGAGTTAAATCTCAAATTGGTCCTCCACTTTGTATGCGTGAATCAAATTAGTCCTTCACTTTAATTTTTACTCAAAATAGTCCTCCACTTTGCACTTTGTGAATCAAGTTGGTCCTCCATTTATTTTTTATGTTATAACTCTGTTAATTTATAATGATATGAACTGTTTATTGCTAACTTAGCAAGTAACATGTAATCCTATAAATTCATAACTCCTATAAGTCCTCCAATTTACTTGTTTTGAATCAAAATAGTTCTCTTTAAATAAGAGTGGATGATTATTTTAATTCAAAATAAGTAAAATGGAGGAATAATATGAGATATATGTATTTCTAGAGTTACATGTCACTTGCCAAGTTGGTATTAAACATTCCACGTTAGCAAAAGTTAACGAAGTTATAAAAAAAGAATGTCAGGAGGACTAACTTGATTCATATATTGCAAAGTGGAGGACTATTTTGAGCGAAAATTAAAGTGAAGGACTAATTTGATTCACGCATGCAAAGTGGAGGACCAATTTAAGGTTTAACTCAAATTAAAAATTAAAACTCATCAACTTCCCTTTTTTTTCAATTATGTTTTTCTTTTGTCAAATTTATTTTGTCTTTTGGGTCAAATTTATCCGAATAATTTTTGTCAATATCTTACATGATTCAAGTCCTACATTTTATTGACAAAATAAAAAAAAGAGATATATCCTTAAAGTTTTGGGCCTTACCATGGGCCTTGTTGTTGTTGTAGTACCCGTGGGCCCCACCCGTAGAGAACCTCGCGTAACACTTCCCCAAGAACACATCTCCGTAATCCGTACCTCCGCAATCGCTTCTCAGCCGTCGGATCGCCTCCCCAACACAATCCTGACACTCCCCAACGCTCAGATCCCCCGTACACTGAGCCACTCCCCTAACCCGACCCGACCCTCCAACCCGAAAATACCCGCCCGAATCAGCCAAGCCAACCAGGACCGCCTCCGGGTCGTACCCGCCCGAAGAGAGCGACCCGCACTTCCTCAAGACCACAGACTTGTCCTCCACACCGACGAAGGTGGCGTTGTCGTACTTGACGAAGCAGCCGTCGAGCTGGACGGCTCCGCCGCACGTGGTGGAGCAGAGCTGGCCGGCGCGTGAGATAGCGCGTGAGACGCAGGAGGCGCAGTCAGGCATAGAGAGGTCGCCTCGGCACTGGAAGAGGGCGTAGACGACGTCGTATGGGGATGAGGCGAGGACGGTAAGGTTGTTGTAGGATGAGAAGGTTGCTGAGTTGAGGAGCGAGTTGAGGAGCGAGTTGAGGTTTGACTCGTAGGGTGAGTTAGGGTCGTACCTCTGCTGCGTGCACCCGCCGTAGACGAACGTGTCCGCTGATGAAGAAGAAGAAGACAATGAGAGTGAGGAGAGAGAAAGGACAATAAGAATGAGCGTGAAGTGTGAGTGTGAGAGTGCCATTAATTTCTCTCAATCTCTCTCTCTTTCTTTCTTTCTTTTTCTTTCTCTCTAGGTAGCTAGGATGATGATGATAATTGGAGAAGCTGATGTATGTATGTATATATGTATAGGTGGAGATAGAAGAAGTAAGAAGTTGTTGATATATGAAGGTGACTGAGTGAGTGTGTTTGTGCATGTGTTTGGGAAGGGTACTACTCTAGAATCATGTTCTCATGGTTTCATTTCATTTGATGCTATATATGTTAGCTATTATATAACAATAACGCTTCACGTACAACAAAAATATGGGTATCCAACATGTGTTATCCATGTTACAGATATGTGCTATACGTATATGTAATTCTGTAACATGAGTAGCACATATTGGATACAAGTTTGACGTATTTCTGTTATATGTTAAACATGACTTATTATATAAAGAATAGTGATATTGGTATATACCCTAATGTCATACACTTCCTTTTTATGATGAAAATGTTGATAAATTTATCAATATTTTTATCAAAATTATAATAATAAATAGGAAAATACTTGAGTCACAAAAAAAAAATAAGGAAAAATAATTAATAAATTGTGTACAACATATATAGTATAAAATGCACAATGTATATCACATGTAGTGTACAACATATATCATATATTGTGCACAACATATATCATATGTTACAGTCTCATCTTTCTTTGTAATATGTGATATATGTTGTGCACATAATGTAATATGTGGTGTGCACAACATGTAATATTCGTCGTGCAATTTATATGAATAATGATAAGTTGACAATGAAAAACCAGCTCATACAACCAAGAGCCTATTTTGGCTTTGGTTTTGGCCCAAATAATCATTGAGATTGTAATGGGCTGAGTAATTATGGCCCAAAATCTTATTTATTGGCTGATTGACTGGTTTTGTATTGTTCATTTAACATCACCCATTTATATTATATATGTTGTGCACAATTTGTTGACTATTTTCACTGATTTTTTGTTGCACCTCTTGCAATGCTCAATATCATAAATGATTGGGGAACAATATTTTTTCGGCCAAAACAACCAACAAAGTCCATTTAACATTTTATGGCCCAAATAGCATTTTAATCATTAGTATATTTTTAATGGATCGAGTGATTGTGGCCCAAATTCCTATTTATCGGCTGTTTGTTGGGCTAATTTTTTGTTGTGTCTCTAGCTATGTTCCTCTAATATAAATAACCTCTACAATTTGTTCAGTTTATATTTTAGTAAAATTAGTTTTAACATAATTGATGTAAAATAATATTTTTTTAAATAATTGGTTTATAAATAATTAATTTGTACTTGAAAATAATGTTAGAAAAATAGGTTCGAAAAATTTATTATATAATGCTAAAAGTTTAGTTAAGAAATGTTAGATGTATACAACTAATAAAAGTTAACTAACACTTATTCGACATCCATCCACAAATATTCTTCAAGTTGATTTTATAAAAAAAATTTACTTCTCCTCACATAAAAATAGCAACTTAAACTAAATAAAAATACTTTTTATCACATCAATTTTTTTAACTCATCAACTGAAAGTTGAATCCTCTTCGTGAGAGTTTTATAAAAAAAAATTATTACCCTTAAATTTTAATATGATCTATATTTAAAATTCAAAACTTTTTTATTCACCTTTAATTCTAATATATATATTATAAGAGAAATGATTCATATCCACACAAAAAATCAGTCACCATATGCAATAATCTAACTTCTTAAAACTATTAATCCAAATTTGAACATTATATATAAATTCAATATTTTAAAACTTAAATTAATAATTTTAAAAAAATTAATTATTATAATAACTGATAATGATTGATTTAATGATGTACGTGTAACATTACTCATCCTATAAATATTCAATTTTAGGTATCTAACTTAACATTACTCAGAGATGGTTCATGATGACTTAATCTAGGTCTGTTTATTTATATATTAAATGAAATGAAAGGGTTATATATAAAGGAAGAATATAATAGAAAGCCTATGACGAGCTTGGTGATATGGAGATGCTTATAATTAAGTGATGAAATCTGAAATCCACGGCATAGCCGTGTCACCATCTGATCTATCTATGTGGTCAACAAAGTAGAAAAAACAGTTTCTCTTCATAATAATTCACTCTTGTAGCCATGTGGGGCTCCATCCTTAGACACTGTTTTTTTGTTCTTTATTACTTTCTTCGTTATGTCATGAACAACGTACAAGTTATTTCCTTTTTATTTATTTATATAATTTTATTGCTAATAGGAATTGTTTTGACCTAGGAGGGGGTTTAGGTTGAGTGATAATGAGTCCCCACTTGTCTCTCAGTCTCAAGGTTTTCATAGACAAAAATTAAACATATATATCCATTAGATATATAGCTCTATCATACGTAGCCTATATTAAACAGGCAATATAATTTATTCATTCATTAAAATTTTACACAGTTTAGGTATAAAATTTTCAAAAATGTATTGAGCTAGTGCTAAGTAATTAAGAAAATAAAGGAACGAGTTTAAATTTAAAAAACATTATTATTGGACCATAAAAGTTTTAATTTGATGGTCGATCTAATTGAGTCATGCATCTCCACTACTATTAAATAAATAAAGTACATAAATGCATGTTTGAATTTGTTATATTTCTAACAGGGTAATAGCTTCCTTAATTTAAAGTAACTTTTCTATAATAATTCAATATTTAAAATTTTCTAACGGAAAGAAACCCTAAATCCTTTAGTTTTGTCACTTTAAGTGTATGTAAACCTAATAATTATTGTAGTTGTTTCTGTACCAATCACTATAATAATCTTTTTCAAGTATCTTTAAGTATTTGCACCCTTAAGCAAAGTGAGGAATGGCATGGCCCGAAGTTTATACTAAATTAAATTTTACAATAGATGGAAATATATATGTGAGACATAAGTTATACATCATTACCTCAGTACGTACCCTCACTAGAGAAGTGGAGAAAACAAGATGAGAAAAGGATGATAATGATGAAGAAGAAGTCGGTTCACTATTGCCAAGACGTATACGCACGAAAATCAAATCCTAAAATCTAGTGACGAATCAAAATTACTATTAATAGCCATAATTCCCGATCCATCGTTGATAATGCCACACATGAACACATATTTATAATTTATCAAAAGAAAACGTTATATGCACCATAAGAATGTGTTAACGAGTTATTAAAGGAAAAAAAAATATTAAGACTGAATTATATAAGTATTACTTATTTATATAATACAAAATCAGACCAAATAAGTTAACATGAAGAATTTGGATTACAGTTATTTAATTCATTAAAAATTAATTTATTAAAGAGAATTTTTTTATTAAAAAATTATCAAATGAATCTATTAAATGATTTGACTGTTTTTACATTGTTAAGTAATTATTTCTCAAATCATATATAGAGTTTGTTATTTATAAACAATAAATTATATTTTCATTCATTTTTTTCTATATATGTACTATATTGAATCCATTTAATTGATTTGTGGGAGAAAGAGAGAGTGTGAACGAGTAAGTAAGAAAGTGAGTATTAACAAGTTTATATTTATCGAATTCAGAGGCTATGAAAAAGTAGCTTAGTACTATATACAAGCTTGGAATTGAGGGAGCTTTAACACTTCCCTAATTAATAATGACTTTATCATATAATATTATTAAATATCAATTAAACTTTTATGGATTAATTGTAAAGTAAACATGTGAGACTGAGATGATGGGAAAACGGCTTTAACACCTTTTTCCTGTAATGCATACAATTAGCTTTTTTGAGTGAAGAGACTCAAATGACAACTGTGACATCGCACTAATAGCACACAGCAAGTCCGCATAATGTTACGTTTGTTGTAAAATAAAAATACGTCTAATTAATATTTAATGTGTGTTATATATATTATGTAAGTGTATTATACGTATATATATTATACATTTAACACATATTATATATTATGTATAATATACGTTAAATAGTAATTGGACGTACTTTTATTGTATAACAAACATCAATGAATATATATCTATTAATAATATGATCTGTCGTACAACAGAAATATGTTTAATAAATATTCAACATGTGTTATACATAAAACGTAATGTGTACTATATGTATAGTATATATTACATCTTATATATAGCACACGTTCGATACTCATTTTACGTATTTTATTACAAATATTATTGATCAACTTCAATCTCATGCATCCTCAGTCCTCACCTTAAGGGTATACCCTCATTAATTATTCTAGTGTAGGTCTAATTGAATTAACCTGCTTGTGGTAGGTTGCATCAGCTAAATTAAACAGGTAGGTAGCCTTGCATGTATATATGGTTTGTGTTGCAATATAGCTAGCTAGCAATCAAAAGTGATCGAGGTCACCAAAAAGAGTAGTGATCATCGAAGCATGGAAGTTTCACCAAGTTTTCTCACGTGAACTTTAATTAGAAATATATATAGCAGGGCCTATAGTTAGAGTAATTATCTTATAGACACAAATCTAATAACTATTACATATTTATGTAAAAGTTGATAGAACTCACACATAAATATATAACTGTATAATATTGCACAAATTCTGTGTGGATAATAAAAAATTAATTAAGACAATCAATAAATAGTGTACAATATATAATATGTAATATGCACAACATATAGAACATATTGTGTATAACCACATGTTGTGCACAACATAAATCATATGTGGTAACATTATCTTTCTTTACAATATAATCAAGATATATGTTGTGCATAATATATAATTATATAATATATGTTGTGCATATAATATTGACTATTTTGACTATTTTTTCACTGTACAATGTTCATAATATTGAATAAAGTTAATAAAATCTAATATTATTTAATTTTTATAAGAGTGTTTAAATATAGAATTTAATTTTTATCCATTGACAGTGTATAACTTTTTTATATATTTATCCATTCATATGCTGTCACATCAACTATGATTGTATTTTTTCTCTCCCATACCTGAAAAGTCATACAAACAAAATATTTTGATTAGATAACAATATAAAATATCTTTAAATTTTTCGTACATCAAAATTAAACTCTTAAATATAAAGAATAATATTTGGATATAATATGTAATTTTACTATATATATTATTACTGAATATTATGATAATGATTTCCACTCACATTTATCATATTCAATGAGAATAAAGTGGAAAGAGTAACAAAATTAGATGTCATTTATTCAAAACACATCTTAAATATGAATTGTTAAAACTTTTTATCCATGAAAAAATAAAAATAAAAATATCTCATCAAATTATTGCCATGAGCCCAAGACTATTACTCTCTTCATTCCAAAATATTAGTCTTTTAAGATTTTTACACGTAGATTAAGAAATTCAATAAATATTCTCAATTTATAAAATGATATATTAAAATGACTAAACTACTTAAAGCATTAATGAGAAAGAAAGATGACTAGTGGTCCCTTGGAGTAATATTCAAGAAAGAAAGAGAAATGATACTAGGGATATAATATGTATGAAAAAATTAAATTGACATTGGAAGTTGAAAACGACAATTATTGTGAAATTTTTTTTTTCTCCCTAAAATGACTAATATTTTGGAATGGAGGGAGTATAATACAAGGAAAGTCACGGGAAAGTTAATGGTTCCGGCAAAAATCACAAAGGATTTTTACTTGTAGTTTGTAAAATACAGTTAGAAAAATGGTCCCCTATTGTGATCTCCTTCATTAATAATCGTACTCCAACACAAAATTAAATAGGTCCCCCCACACCCCCTAGAGCTAGCTACTATAATAATTAACTTGTGTAACATCAAGGACGACAATAATTTATATAAAATGAAGATCAAATATGATCTAGAAGATTTAATTTAATTTAATTTAATTTAATCCCTCTAAAACAAACACCTTTTTTTCAACTCAATACCCTCGCGGCCTTTAGGAAAGGAAAAGGAAACACATATACAAGTCGGTGACAATGATTAATTAAAAGTAGATAAGAATCTCATGCATCACTAGTCCAATTATTTATTTGCTTATTATGTATATGAATATTCCTGAATATGGAAACCCTTTATTAAGGCTGAAATTAAATTAATAATCAATGTATACCATCAACATCAAGCCTAATTAATGATCTGAATTCTATGTCTCATTATTACTATATTATTGCTTAATTTTGGCCTCATGGATTTCTAAATAAATAGTTATGAATTCGCTTCTAGATGAAATAGCTCATGTATGCTTTATGCATGGGAAACTGAATTTCAAAGCTTAAAGCTTTGATAAAGAAATAATATTATTTAGATATTCATTTGTGAATTTTTCACTTCAATATTCATACTTTTAACTATTAAATTTGATTGGTGTGGTAATATCCATACAATTTTAACTCACTATCCTTTTGATTTGATTGATATATATATAATGGACATCTAGAGTAAATGTACAAATATCATCCCTTTAAACAAAGTTAATATACTTAAACACTAGAGTACTACCTAAAGTTAAAAATGATGATTGACTTTTTGACTAGTAGAATATGTGTACTTGCTTTGAATTTGATTGAATCGGTGAGAATCATATTGTCGAAAGGAAAAGTTTCATCCCCAAAAGAAAAAAGAAAAATTGCATCCATTTGTGTTATTCAAAGTCTTCAACAAGAATGATAAATGAAGCATTTAACTTTGACAATCATTTAAATTTCAAAATATTCTAACAATTCAAAGTGCTCAAAACTTTAGATAGCTAGTACTACACACGAGGCCATTAGGGTTTAGAGTATGTTACTCATGCTTAGTTTTGCTTTTAGCTAGGGTTATTAAATGGAAGGTATTATATTGTGAATATTGTACCTTTATACCTAACTTTAATTTCATTGAACCAGATTAATCACTATAATTTAATTATTAAAGAATCAGACACATGGAATTAAATGAGCTGATGAGCCCATGCCCTCATCACTAGAGTGCAAGACCAAAGTATTTGTAGTCTCTTTTGATTCTTCCCTTTCCTCTCTCCTTACTCTCTCCTTATTATTCTCCTAGCTAGTAGTGTTGCCACGGCCAAATTGTAATAAGATGTCTATGAATGTGGTGTTGGGTGAAATATACATCATTCAATATGATAAAAATACATAGACCATTATTCAAGCAGAAATTAAAAAAAAAACAGTATAAAATATTTATATTACTTTCTGATCAATTTTATATCTTTCAACTTTTTATGAGTTATATATATATAAATAAAAATAATTTGTTATTATATTAATTTTTACACTGGAGTAATGTTATACGTATATCACAAAATCAGCCATGTCATATATAATAATTCAACTTTTTAAAACTATTAATTCAATTTTTAAAAATATATACCGAATAATTATGTAATATTAAAAAATGAATTAATAGTTTAAAAATTAAATTATTATACATAATGACTAATAATAACTAATTTTGTGGTATATAAAAAGTATTTTTTGTTCATGTTGTACTGTAAATGTGTCTTTGACATCTCTTTATCTCATCACCTTGTTTAAAATTTATCCAATAATATTTATTGTATAACAGGAATATCATCAAATAACTATCTAATGTGTGATATACATAATGTATGTTATAACTCATATGTATAACACACGTTATATATGACGCACATTAGGTATGACATACATTATGTATAGCACACGTCATTGAATACTTGCTGGATGTATTTATGTTGTATATCAAACATTACCGAAAATTTATATGCTTCAATTCCGGAATGGTGAAAAACTGAAAAGTATCATTTGCACACATTTCGCACCACAAAATTGTAACATGATATAGCATGATTCATATAGAAAATATACATTTTAGTTCTATATTTATATATGTATTGTATGTGTGGGTTTCTTTCATAATTGAGAAACATGGTGAGTGAGTGAGGAGTAGAACGTAACTTTCAAAAATTTGTCTTGATAAATTTATGGTGCATTGTGTTGGTCTCTCATACACATGCATGCCAGCCCGTATGTTGTCCTTGTCATCTACACCATCCGGCCCACTACAATATATGTCTAGCCCAAAAAGAATTCCAAACCCTACAAATTCTATGCTATATAAGGGACACACTCTATCCAAACATCTTTTCTAAATCACTTCCATGTGGAGAATATAACTCACATATCTTGTCCCGTTAAAATCCAAGAGTAGAGAAAGTAGGTATTTAGGAGTAAGAGAAAAATAGAATTTTTATCCTGATCAATTCATTGTTAAATTCTGATCAATTCCACATTTCAGTCTTATCTTGATAAATTTTATGTTCCTCATATTCTAATATTTTAGGAGTAAATATTACAGAAATTCTTGATACACAATGAAAAATTAGTCAAAACAGTCAATAAAATAGTGTACAATATATAATATGTAATATGCACATCACATATTAAATATTATGCACAATATATATGATATGTTATGCACAATATATATCATATATGGTAATATCAATTTTTCTTATAACATATGATATATGTTATACACAATATATGATATATGTTGTACACAATATACAACATATATTGTGCACATAATATAATATACCATGTGCATATCATATTGACTGTTTCTGTTTTTGTTGTGTACATAGCAATAGTCTACATATCATTTGTTTCGGGATACAAATTTGTGTCCCCATCACAAAAACACATTCCTTATATATTTCTTTCTTTATATTTTTGTCTCGTACACTTTATCAAATTCAATCTTAAAAGATCAATAGTTTACAGGCTCACTATGTTTGTTTTCACGAATTAGTTTTTTTTTATTTTATTTCACGAATTAGTTAACAGAGAGCTTCTCAAGGTCAAGGCCCACAAATTGGGCCTGCGAGAAATTCAGCCCAGAAAAAAGAAGATTGATGTTGTAGATAACTTGTAGGTTTACACCTAATCAACTTTGAGTTGGTCAAGTGGTTAGCTCACTTGTCCGCTTAAGCAAGGGTCGAGGGTTCAATCACTCGCCTTGTGTATGCAGCAATCCGTTAGCCAGCGATTAAAATGGAGCTCCACACCGTGACAAATTAGTTATTGGCCTATTGGGTTGGGGAATACCGTTGGTCCAGTAAAAAAAAACTTGTAGGTTTACACTTAAAAGAAGAAAAGGAAAAAAAAGTATAGATGTAGTTCTTACACTTCTTAGACTAAAAAACCAAAATAAAAATAATACGTTTCTTACAACCAAAATTTCTTATAGAGTTATTGACAAAAACAAAAGAGTGAAGCAACCCAAATTGGCAGGCTCAACTTTTGACTCTTGAGTACCCAAAAAGAAAACCATCTTGTCCAATAAATAGTTGGGCTAAGATAATTTTGTCCAAACCCCTTAAGTTGGGTGATGGTTATTTTGGTATGCTATATCATTAGGGTAAATTAATCAAAAAATGGAGCTCCACACCGCCGCGGATTAGTCCTTGGCCTATCGGGCTGGGGGATACCGCTGGTCCAGTACAAAAAAAATAATAATAATAATAATCAAAAAATAAAATTGCTAAAAGATTAGAATCCTTTTTCCAACTCATACAGGGTCAGTTGTTAGACTAACATTTACTCCTTCATCTTACATTTTTTTTGGATAATTATTGAAGGGTTCCAAAACTGGGAAGACAGGTAAGACAACTCAAAGGATTAAGGCTCATTAAAAAAATATCTATTTGTACAATAAAAAAATCAGTCAAAATCAGTCAATATATAAATTTTGGGTCACAGTCACTCAATCAAATAAAAATTAAATTATTAAAAGAGTTTTTTTTTTATTAAAAAGTTGTCAAATAGATTAATGGACTACTTTTTCGTTTTTTTTCAAGTATTATTGAAAAATCTTCTAAGTTAACATAAAGAAAATTAACCTTGTTTATGCAAAGAGGTTATTACGAGGGAGTTTAAATAAATATTGTTGGCTTTTGAGGTACGTGAAGGGTTCCATCCCTCTTACTTTGCAAACAAAAGTGGGGTTGTTTCTATGTGTTTCCTTACCTCAGCTACACCCCTTTTTCTGGTGGGGTCTTGTTAAAATGGGTGTCATAAGATATATAGATCCTAAATTGCTAATGCTAATCTTCCTCATTGAATGCTCGACAAAGAGTTAAGCAATTCGTGGCCCTTTGTCTCATCATCTATCTAATCTCCCCCTTTCCCCACTTCTTTTTCCTATGGATTATTGCCCCAATTGATAAGCACGTTGTGTGTGAGCAAACAACCAACAATGGTGGGATCATTTTGTTCACAATTCGGAGGCTGTCTAGTCTACTTGCATTCTTAATTCAGGTTTTGGCACCTTCCCCCTCTTTCCTTTTGACTCAAATACAAATAAAAATACACAGAAAATGAAGACACATAGACATAAAATCTTATATCTTTGTATCTACACTTTCGGAATAAACAGAAAATTTCAGAATAGAGACCTATTTTTTAGTTTTTGTATTTGCTAGCTAGACACAACTTCCAATTAATGACCGTTGCTTTGGTTTTGATTTTGGTTCCTTCTCCAAACAACACAAACTCCTTCTCTGAAAAGTTTTTTCCGTATTTCTAAAATATTGGTGGTAAAACCCAACCTATTTAAAATATTTTTACCAGTCTCATTGTTTTTTTTTCGATTATTGGCATGAGGCTCCAAAAACGAAGAGCTCATGAATTTAGGCTTAATTTATTGACTTAGATATATACATCAATTTTGACCCAAAATTCGGATTGACCTTCAATTGTAGCATCTGAGAAAGTCCAAATTAAGACACTGAGGGGAGAATAGGAATAACTAGAAGAACATATATGCCATTGCCAAAACTGGACCAAATTAATCTACTTAATTTCTTTAACATATCCTAATTAACTAGTACAATTTTAGCTATTAATACAAATAGGCATAACATTCTTTTTCAATATCATTTTAATCCAAAATGATTACACGTACACCTATTGTACGTCCATCTATATTATCCACCTATTGAAAATAGCAAACAGTCTTATTACTATACACACTCTACTGAAACTACAATAGAGGTAGATGTAGAAGTGAAAGTATATTTAGGTGAACATGAAATTTTTTCCATCCAAGTCAAATTGCCATTATATAGCAATGAAGATATTTTGAGCCCACTTGATCAAAGTACGCATATAGAGTTGGATGATGATATCTCAACTTTAAACTTAATTTCCCGATCAAATGATAAAAAATGCCAAAATAGGAAAAACATCATATCAATCTTCATTCTTATCCTAGAAGTAAACAAAATAGATATACAAACTACAAGAACAAGGCGTATTTCAAAATTAGGTACGTACAAATTCTAATACTCTTCTGTTTTTTTGGTAGCTATTCTAATACTTTTACTAGAACCATTGCAAGTACTTGGATAGTTTTGGTGTTTTTATACATTTTTCGGCACTCGTCTATCGAAAGTTCTCAAAGTACTAGTACTCATAAAATTCCAAATATATAGATCCAAGTCATATTCTCACAATTAATCCCTCTGAAAGTATGATATCACTCTTACTATCTTTAAAAGAAAGCAAAAAAATTATAATTAAAATTGTTGGAGTTCCGAAAGGTTATGTCTTACTTCAATTAATAATGTTCGAAACATATATAAATAGAAAAATTCGTAAACTTATTATCATCTTAGAAATTGAATTCAAATATAACATTGACTTAAAATTATAGTCAAAATTGTTGGATTTTTGTAAGTTTAAAAATTTATGAACTTATCATCTTAGAAATTTTGAGTTCGAATATAACATCGGACTTAAAATTATAGTTAAAATTATTGGATTTTTGAGAAGTTATATCTAATATTAATTAGAATTTTAATTTTTATTCACTAATAATATACAAATTATTTATACAGTCATTCAATTATTTACTATCACGTCAGCTATAATAGTTTTTCTCGTCATTACTAAATAAATAACTTCATTACTAAATAAATAACTTCTAATCCCAACTCACATGACTTCTTTCCTTTTTCTTTTACAAGCATCTCACTGACACATTATCAAACAGCTGATCTGAAAAAGAAAAAGAATTCCCATTTAATTAATTGACTTACTCAATGGTTCCGGAAGTCTCGCAATACACACAGATTCAGTGAATTCCCACCAACATATGCATTTCCACAATACAAATATTTGCACAATTATAATCATCATCATCATCCATCAATTCCTCTTTATCGTTTAAGGAGAGGAAAAAAACAACAATTGGAGGAATTGCCGAACTCCTATGGGATCTAAACTTACTATAAAGTATATAATATATTATTTATATCACTATTATATGATATTTTTTGTTTGTTTTGATTTGGATGGATCAATGATTCTTTGTGGATCCTCGGTTCATATGTGGCGTCCAAGAAACTGAAAAAGGCCTTGAGCTCTAAAGTCCAAAAAACTAAAATAAAAAAAGGAAGGTGGTGGTTACAGTAATTACAAGTCAGATTTGGCATCTGAAATGCAAGTTAAGAGAAGTTGCTTATGATGTTTTTGACCCGTTAGACGGTTTACAAGTCTGTCTAGCGCTTCCTTCATCCACCAGTGTTGACAAACTTCTCTCGCCTCTGACACGCTCATCTACACCACACAATATACAATTTGTCAATAACACAATCATCCATAATCAACTTTTCACCCTAAAATATATATCACTTTAATTATGATGCAGATAATTTTACGTTGTAAGTCAATCGTATATATTTTAGAAGACTTTTTAGTTAATAAGTGATTAAGTTGGAGATTTTTATTGATGTGTCCATTCATAATTAGATATTCGTATAAAATTATTTTATACTAGCAGTGTTGAAATTAAACTCATAATATATACACATTTATTATTATTTAAAAAAACCCTGTTATATTACATGGTACTGTCCCACCTAGGGAGATTGGTTAAATTCATCTTAAAGTCCTTTAGTTGGTGGAATTATTAGAATTTGTAAAATTACAAATTCTTATGAGTTTAATTTAAAGTAATTTTACATATATATCCAATCATGGATTGATATATTAGCAAAAGTATTTAACTCAACCATCCACTAACTAAAAAGTCACATAAATAAATGAATATGATTGACTGATAGTGTAAAATTTTAGACACGGTAAGAGCATTATAATTAAACTTTTTTTTATATCACGGTTTCCTCTTTTGTACAAATGAAACAGTGCGATTTTCCATTTTTATTTGATCAAATTCAAAAGTACCCATATCTTTCAGTAATTCAATTTTTTTAAAATTAACTAAATCAAAATCATTACGGTACTGAAGTAAAATCCTTAATAAAAATGCTTTGACGTTCGAATTTGTTCATGAATCTTGAACAGCATACTTACCCAAGTTCTTTGACGAAGATTCTGCTCTGGCCAGAACTCTAATTGCTCTTGAACAAGTAGAGGGAACATGTACCCTTCATAATAAGTATCATGGGTTTTGCTCTTGAAGCTCCATTTACCCAATTTACCCTGCAATAATTAAAATAAAAATTGAGTAATCATCATTTCTATATATATATATATATATTGACATTTTTTATTTTTATTTATTTTGATGTTTGATTTGAGCAGTTAAGGGAATGGCTCACCCCAACAATGCCTCGGACCCCTGCTTCCTCTAAGGTCTCTCGCAAAGCTGCCTCCTTTTTGGATTCGTCTAATTCCCAGCCTCCCTGTTGTTTTGGTCAACCAACAAAATTATTGAATAAAAAATGAAGCCGAAATTATAATGTGTCATTTAATTTCTGTGTGAATTTATTGACTAATATTCTTCTGTGGTTGTAGTAGTACCTTTGGAAATAGCATCCCTTTTCCTTTCTGAGAACTAATAACCAGAACTTCCAATTCATCTGAAACGTCCAACGGATTTTTCTCCCCAATCTTATATCTATATGGTATGCATCTGCAATCACAAAAAAATAAGTATTATTAGTAATTATTCAAATGAAATTAACTCAACGAAGTAGAAATGCAATTCAGAATTAGAAACTCGAGCAGAGCAATCAACCACTGTTCTGCTTTTGAATCATCTTCTATTGAATTTTCTCATAGACTAAACCAATGCAAAAAAAATAAAAATCAATAAAACTATTTTAATTTTCATTATCTCATACACTGTGTAGGCATATAATCTATCACTTTTAATTTTTATAAGACTCTCACTTACACATTATTTTACTCTTTATCCTTGAATTTGAATGGAGGTTCATTTTATGGATGTCAATATAACATTACTTGACCAAAATCAGAAAAAGTTTAAGACTTTAATTTGTATCTTTGCTCATCATGGGAAAACATAAGTAACCCATATAAGAATTAAGCCTAAAGGAATAGAAAAGTACTAAAATTCAGCAAAACCAAAACCCCCAATACAGACAAGAACACTTTTTTAATTTTTGGTTCTGGGTACAGAGAAGATGGATGTAAGAACAAATTTGGAATGAAAACAAGAAGTGAGTTTTGGCAGAATTGAAGAGGATTAAGAAGAGACGAACCCAACAACTTGGCGACGACCTTTTCTGTACCGCTGCAACTCCCTACCGGTACGAGAAACCAATGCCACAACACTTTCTTGGGCAACCAGAGCCACCATTTTTTTAATAAGGTTATTATATTACTTCTACTCTTATCTGAGGAATTCTGAAAAAGAGGGCTTTCTTTTAGCTTTTTGGTTAAGGAAGAGGAAGAAGAACAGAGAAGAACAGAGAAGAATGAGAGAAGAAGAATCGAAAGGCAAGTTGTGTATTAGTGGATAGCATGTCAGGAAGTGAGGAAGGGGACCCCTTTTAATAATGGTAATGGGTTAGAGAGAGAAACTCCAAGCCTTTTCTTTAGATAGAGAGAGAAAATGACGAGTTTATTTATTTACTCAATAAAAGTATAATTTTGATTCAAATGACTATGAATATGAATTTTACAGTCAAAATGTTTTATTTGTATGATTTTTCAAATAGTGGAAGAAAAAAAATACAATCAGGATTAATGTTGTAACATATGATTAAATGATAGTGTAAAAAAATTGTACACCACAACTGGATGAAAATTAAATCCTACTTATAATTGTCATATATATAGCGAAAAACTAGTCAAAATAGTTAATATATTATTTACAGTATTTATAATTTAAAATACACGATGAATATCACATGTTGTTCATACCATATGTCACATAATGTCATAACATATATCACATATTACCAAAAAGATAATGTTGCAGCATGTGATATATATTTTGCACATATGTTGTGCACAATATGTAATAAACATTTTGCATTTTATATTAGGGTTTAATTACTATACTTTGATCGTATAAAAAAATATTTACACAATCAGCCTATTAAAATTTAAGACGTAAGCATAAATTGAATTGTTTTTTTAAAATTCATAGGTAGTTGATAATAAAACAGTACACATGACAATTTTTTATCGATTGATATTGTAAAATATTTTACATTGTCAATGCATGACAATTAAATCTTTTATATTATATTTTGTAATTATGATTTAATTTAAAAGTTTAATTTTGATTACTAAATTACACCATCATCTAATCAAAACACTATGTTAGTATGATTTTTCAGGTTGTGAGAGAGAAAATAACATAATTATGACTAACGTAATAGCATATAATTGAATGACGATATAAAAAAGTTACACACTATCAGTGAATGAAATTAAATCTCTAATTTAAATGCACTAGCGTCATGAATAAATTTCACGTTATCAATTAATCATGACATATACTTTATTATAGTAAAAAAATACTTCTTGTATACTATAAAATCAATCATCATTAATTAACGTATGTAATAATTCAAATTTTTAAAATTTTTATCCAACTTTTAATATTATACATTAATTCAAATTTTAAAAGTTTGATCAATATTTTTTTAAAAATAAATTACTATATAATTAATAATGACTGATTTTAAAATATACATTTAATATTATCATTATATTAGTCGATTTAAAAAATTAACTTAAGAAATATTTTGAGTGGGTTTCACATTGATAGACTAGACTCATCAGACATGATTTTGTTTTTTAAAAATATATTTCCTAAAATTTAATTAATTTCACAAAACATATATCACATATCATATTTTTTATGAGAATAGTTTCTATGTGAAATAAATGGTTATAACTTTTTAGTAATATTATATAAATATATAAAATTAAATATTTATCATACATCTATAATAATTAATGGTAAATAAAAAAATTTAAGATATTTTAATAAAATTACATTAAAATCTAATAAAAATAAAAAAATAAATATTAAAATAATATTATTATAAGGTCCTTATGAAATCAAAGGCATTTAAATAATTTTCTTCTACTTTAAAAACGGCAGGAACAGGATTGGGATGGAGAGGTGACGTTGGAGGTGGGGCCCAGAAAGGAGGGAGATCTGCCTCAAATGCAAGGGATCATGGACACGTGTGAATGACGTGTCACATGAGTTCCTATGTGGCTGTCAATATCCGTTGGCTGGGCTAATAACTATTCTTCTCCCTAGTGTACTGTGTTTTGTATATGTCCCGGGACACACATGACGAAGACACATGCACATGAACATCAAATTGTTTTTACTTGTAATGCGTGAGCATTGCTAGAGGCACAACAAAAAAAAACAGTCAAAACAACTAATAAATAGGAATTTGGGCTACAATCATCCGGCTCATTCGGAATTTGTTGGCTGTTTTGGCTGATTTTTTGTTGTGCCCAAGCATTTGTGCTATAAAATTAGCCTACATCAGCTAGCATGTGTGATAATACAACATTTTGAAACTAGTAATCAAACTTTTATTATTATACATTTATCTAACATTTTTAAAAATTAGATTACTAGTTTTAAAATGTTAGATTATTACACATAGTGGCTGATGGTGGCTGATTTTGTGGTGTACACAAATCATTTCTCTATTCCATATGTGTTTGTCATACATAATGTATTATATGTAAAAAAACATTATATATGAGACACATTATATAAAAAAATATAATATATAACACATGTAGAATATATTTCTATTGTATAAAAAATATTATTCTGATAGTAGCTAGTATTCTGAAACAGTAAATGTCAATATTAACGTAGTAATAATTTAGGCATTAGTTTTGTTGAAAGGTAAAATGTGTATACATCAAATTTTAAAAATTGAATACAATGCACATCACGTATTAATAGAAAAGGTGATTGACAATTTGACATTCACCAAGTAAAAACCACTTCCACACACAGAATTTGAGCTATCAATCAAATCTTGGACAAACTTAACATACATATATATCTTATTAACTAAAAAATATTATTAATAAAAATATATATCAACCCAAAAACAAGACAAACGTGGCAATGATGCATTTTTTCTGTTCATTCTTTATGTATTTTATTAGCATATCAACTGATATATAAATGAGTATTAATTTAACAACTTAAATCTTTTGAAGAGATAGTTTTATAGTAAAATATTCAAATAAAAATAGGCATTTGTGCTAATAAATTCCAGAGTATATGTTAAATTACTTATTAGTTTGACATTTCTTAAAAATGAAAATATAAAATATAATAAAAAAAGAGTTTAATTATGATGTATTGACAATGTAAAAAATCTTACACTATCAATTATAATTATATTCATTGATTTTAAGACTTTTTAATTAATAAGTGATTTAATTGAAGACTTTTGCTAATATGTCAATCTATCATTAAATGTCTGATAAAATTAACAGTAAATTAAAATTAAACTCTTAAAATAATAATAGAATTTTGGTGGAACCATGGAAGCATTCAAAATATAGATTTGTTTATTTGAAGTTCATAAAAAAAAAAAACTCTAAAAAATGGGAGGGAAAATAGTTGTAAACAATGGGAAGGTTACTTTGAGAGGAAATTAAGTATTATAAAAATTTGAACTCTCTAGCTAACGATCTCATGTTTGTTATAAAAGTGTGTTTGTGAGTTTAAATTTGGAGGATTGAAAGAGAGGAGAGAATTTTGAGGAGTGTGATAGTGTTTAGGAGCTAGATTGATAAGGAGGGAAGATGTTTGAGGGTTTTTCAAAATGAGAACTTTGGTTTTAGATTAATATCATGAGATTCCAATAATTGGAGAGATAGGAGAAACTTATTTATTAGTCTGATCTCGCTAAAAAAATTTATAAATCTTAGTAGTTGTTATTTTAGATATTACTCTATTTATTTCAGTCTTTTAAAGTTTTCATGTACGAGTATTAAAAAATATATTAATAATATTGATTTGTTAAAAAATATTAAAAAGACTATATTATTATTCATATTTTTACTGACATATTTTTCAAATAAATTATATTAGAAGTAAAATTAATATATTATTATTAAATATATATTAAAATGATATATAAAAGTAATAATTAATATGAAATAAATTTTTTTTTATCTTAAATGAGCATGGAGAGAATATATAGCATATATGAAATCCTAGAAGTAGAAGTTGATACGGCCATGTGAGTTGCGTCTATATATTATATAGTTATGTTTAAAATTAATAAAAGGCCATGTGGTGTAAGTAGCCTCTATCCACTAATTATGTGACTAGGGCTAGGATGACCATACATACATGGACCAAGCTATAAGGTGAGATTGCGACTAAGCATAAAAGACCATGATTATTAGTGCCATGCATACTATTGGTTCTTTAATTTCAATCTTATTGTTCAATCGTCAACTAATTAACAAATAAAAAATAATGTGAATGCTAGGTAGTTCTATGCCCTCGTTATAAGATCATCTAGAAGACCAATAGCCATTACATTATGTATTTTATCTATAATGTTGGAGTTTATTAATATAGTTATAAATAATCGTTTCATTAGGGTTTAGTTTATTTTAATTGTTTGGTGTATATTTTTTTTAGAGAAATATTTGATGAGTAGTTTAGATTTTGTACACACATGATTTAGTTATTCATTCTCAAAACTTCACATAAGTGAAAATCAAGTAAATTTTAAGAGAATTTTTTTTACAACTAAAAGTTAGTCACTGTTTAGACATTGTTTAGGAGTTTTGGAGGGGAAGAGGAAGATTTTGAAGGAGAAAATGAAGAAACTTGGTTTAGATAAGTTCTCTGTACGTATTTTTTACCATTTATTATTAGTCTTTCTAACCATTAGCTGCTAGAGTTAGTTAGCCTTAACAAATTCAGTTACTTATCTGTTATGAGCTTTAGCTTCTTTACTATCTCATTATTGTATTTAAGCAATCTTGTAATCATTCTTATATTAATCTACGAGTCCATCTCATTAAGAGCATATCAGAATAGTGACATTGTTTTTTCTTCTTAGTTCCCTTTTCTCAGTTTTCATAGCGATAGATGCTTATGTTTCATTTCTTCATAATATTTGAGAATTTCAAAATTTTTAAATTGAATAAACTAAAAAATGAGAAATTTGGAGGTTTTAAATTTAGAAAATCTCCAAACACCTACTTGATCTCCTTATCAAACTGAGTAATGTTATATGTATATTATTTATCAGTAATGCTACACGTACAACCAATATACATCCAACTCATCCAACCAAAATACGCATTAATTTTATTTCATTAAATTCACACACATCTTAACTTTCATTGTAATAGTAATTAAATGTTATATGTCCGTATTTATGTGACTTGGATAAAAGATGGATGTATTCAAGTTGTACCACTAACATTTTTCATTATCAAATTAGTGATATCAGCAATTATATGTAATAATTCAATATTTTAAAACTATTAATCTAACTTTTAAAATATTGAATTAATGTATAATATTAAAAGTTGAATTAATAGTTTTAAAATATTAAATTATTATATATAGTGACTGATGTTCAATGATTTTAATTTGTGATTTACAAAAAAATATTTCTCTATCTAATTAACTCTCAAATACAATTGAATCCCTCAAACTTCTCCCCTCCCCTCTCCTTCCCTTATCTTCCCTCCAAATCTCAAATTACAAACACAATGTCAAACTCTTTCACTCGTCTCTTCTTTCTTTCAAAACTCAACTCATCCTCACAAGCACACTCTAAAATTCTTATGCCCCTCACATGAAAATTATTAAATTGATTAACCATCAAACATTCTTAAGAAATACCAATTAAATTTTATAAGTTAAAAGAGCGTATTGTGCCACAATTTTAATTTAGAGGGTCAGGTGTAATTTTAACACGTTTCAAAAGAGGTGACTGTTAGGTAGTGTTTGGTAGTTGTCCTAAGACACTGAAGATAGAGACACATAGACACAAATGGACAGAGACACAAGTGGACTGTGTCTCTATATGGTGTTTGGTAACAGTGGACAGGACACACAAAATATTTTTGTATTGTGTTTGATAATAGCGGACATGATAAAAAAACATGTAAACATGACCTTAGATATACATAATGATAATTATGTTAAGTGATAAAGGGTATACTAGTCATAAAATTTCATTAAAAGGACCAGTCCATTTCAGTCCCTCTCAGTCCTTCACTTCTGAAGTGGACACAAATTTTGTGTCTTTTCTGTCCAAGGACATAAATTTTTGTCCATCTGTGTCTCTGTCTCATAAACCAAACAGAATTAGTCCCTCTCAGTCTCTGTCTTTTGTGTCCTGGGACAGCTACCAAAAGCTACCTTATTTATTCTATAAATCTTTTGTCCATCCTTTTGTGGTAAAAATGACGCAGCTAAAATTCTAGTGATGAATATAAGCAAGAACAAAAATAAATAACTACGGATGATCGACACAAAATAACATTGCTATGATATACAAATGATCTAATTAATATTGTGTAGAAGAATGGTCGAAAAATAGAATAGGAAAGTGGGGTCAGGCCAACGGCCAAAGAGTGGGAGGGTCCCAGATAGCATATGGACCACCCAATCGATCACATGCAGTTGCAGTTGCAGTTGAAGATGCAGCGCTTTTATGTTATGTTTTTCATACCAAAAAATTACTCACTTCGAATATGGAAGAGAGTGCATCATTTTGATTTGTGTGTGTGTGAATTCGTGAAAGTGTCTCTTCTTTGTATCCAAATCTAGAATCTGCACATGTCCCTGTCATCCCCAGCAACCCAATTTAATCATGTACCCATAATATTTATGGATAGATAAAAGAAAAAATGTTACACAATAATAAAATCAATTTATAATATATTATACATACTATATATGACATATTATATACAATATATATTATATATTATAATATTAATTTTTTATTATATATAATATTGTTATGTATAATATATTATATATAACATGTAATATATATTATATAATATTTATTGTATTTTTTATTTTACATGTAAAAATACTCTAGATAGAATGCACCGTACACACACTTTTCTAACAAAAGTCAACTCTGCGTAGAAAAGTCTCAACCTACTTTTTTTTATTATCATTTTTTAAAAGATATATATGAAATACTTAATATTTTCTGATAATAGTTTAAAATCAAGTTTATTTTCCATCTTGACTTTATGTAAGGGTGATGCTAAATGTTCAATGAAAAATCAGTCAATAAATGAGATTTTGAGTCACAATTATTAAGTTCATTGTCATCTCTGATTATTTGAAAAAAAACAAAGTCAAAATAGGTCCATTGACTATATTGATTAGTTTACTATTGTATATCAAACATTATTATTTTATATAATTTAATGATAATGCATGGATTCAACTGGTTGGTATTAATGAATCTATCTGTATAAAAATTAAAGCGTGAACCGTGCAGTTGGTATCTCTACCTCTATTTAGTTTCTTTTTTCATATCTCTTAATATTTTCTCTCTAATATTTTTTTTAATTAATAAGAGTTAAGAATAATATTTCCACTTTTTTTATTAATCATTTAAAAAATATCGGTTATATAAAATTTTTATAGACAATGAATGTTTTATTTTTATTTGTTTAATATAATTAATTTGAATACTCACCCATTACTATTCCTTCATCATCATTTAGCAACTCTTCAAATGATCTGATCCCTAACCTTGCTTTTTTTCTTCTAGATCTAACAGTGAGTTTTGAACATTTCTCTAAATTATATCTCTATCTTTTAAATATTTTTCAATATTAATGGGATAAATTTGTAGACTGTAAGCTTCACATAACGAAGAGAAAAAATTGTAAATAAATGAATTATTATATATGCATCTAATCGATATCGTTGACTTGGCTACATAAGATTGATCTATACATATAGTTCATGGTAGTTTTGTACTTATTTATCATATGATTTTAAATTCAATACATTACCAGTGATTTTTTTTTTACATAAATATATAATTATTATATCTTGCCATATTACACAAAAATTTAACTTAATCACTTATCATCTTAAAAGTCTCACAAAACGTAACATTCACTTTATTTAACGGATGGAATGTGTTATTTTTACTGGCATTACTATATGTATCATAAAAAATTAGTAAAAACCGTCACTATATATTATGCACAATAAGTATTATGTAATGTACATATAATATATTAAGTGGTGTATATAATATATATCACATATTATGCACAACGTAACATGTATCACATGTTATAAAGAAAACACAAATGCTTGGGGAATAATACTTTTTCGGCCAAAACAGCCAACAAAGCTCATTTAACATTTTATGGTCCAAATAACATTTTAACCATGAGTATATTTTTAATGGGTTGGGTGATTGTGGCCCAAATTACTATTTGTTGGCTGTTTTGACTGGTTTTTTGTTGTGCCTCTAGCAATGCTCTAAAGAAAAATGATGTATATTTAATTTCAACATATGATATATATTATCCACAACATATTATATATGATATGCATAATATGTAATATACATTATGCATATTGGATATTATATATTGTGTACAATCTATTAACTGTTTTGGTTGAGTTTTTATTATGCACCAAAATTTTTCCTATTTTTACGGATAATTAAAATGAAGATGATACAACCACCAGAAAAATGAAAATGAGACCGAACATTGCTAAATGTACAATAAAAAATCAGTCAAAACAGTCAATAAATAGGAATTTGGGTCACAATCACCCAGCTGCCCATTAAAAATATACTCATGATTAAAATGTTACTTGGATCATAAAATGTTAAATGGACTTAGTTAGCTATTTTGGTCGAAAAAGTGTTAATCCCAATCATATGAGTTAATTAATCGATCTATTTTCAATTTATTACCACCAACCCTAGGACTTTCTGAAGCCATTTGATCTTCAAAACAACAATCAAGCATGAAGAGACTATAATGTAACTAAAGCGAAACTGAAGGAACATATATATATATATATATATATATATATATATATATATATATATATATATAATTACAAGAAAGAAAATTAAATGATGATATGAGATGATGCAAGCTTCAGAAAAGAGAATAGTAGTAGTACTGGCCACACAGTGATCAAATAACAAATGAGCGTCATATGCATGACTTTAAAACTACCACCCCTAAATATACTTTTACTTTGAGGCCATAATGAGGACTTTGATATCACCTCATTAAAATATTTTAACTGTAAAATTAAGTTTTATTAATAGTTTTATATATTTATATACGTGAAATATTTTATATACAATATAAAATCAACACTCAATTCAATTATGATACAATCCAATATGTATAGTTACTCAATCCAACATTACACTCAAATTTTTATATTAACAGAATGACAACTTTTATACTGACACAATCTAACATTTATATTTACTCAATCAAACTTTTTGTATTGTTGGATTATTGTCACTTTTAGTGTACATGTAGTTAGAATTTCTCTTTATATACAATCAGGTGCGAAGCCACGTTATGGGGAGGGGGCGATGCCCCACCTGATTTTTTTTAAATTTTTTTAAAATAGTTTTAATTGTTTTATTTAAGCATTTTTTAAATATTTTATTTAATAATATTTATCAATTTTATATTCAATTAGTTATTTATATACTATAATAGATAATATGCTATATATAAGTGTACAAATTTTTTTAATTTTCATAGTAAAATCTAGAGTAAATAATTACTTTAGTCCTAATATTTTTAATCTAATATCAATTTGATCTTAATATTTTTAATTTTGACATAAATTTAATTATTTTATAAAGAAAAAATCTAATAAAATAATTATATTAATATTAAAATAAAAATATTAAAATTCAGGTAATTTTTTGCCTCTCCTGGATAAATTTTCTAGCTTCGCCCCCGTATATAATACAAGAAAAGGTTAAAAAAGTATACACATTCAAATTATAATAAAACAATTTCTTACTTTCATTCATAAATAATTCAAGAATCAATTTTTTTTTTTTAAGTTTAAGAGTTTATTATTTTCAAGGAACTAAAATTGTGATTGGCAATAAGCCCAAATGATTCAAAGATGATGGCGTTTAGAAACTAAAACAAAAATGTTATTTTAACATTGACTGTTTTCATGTGATATGATTAACCTACTTATTTTATCTACTTTTCATATTTAATCAAACACACATTTTTAGATTTTGGAATAATATTGTTCTAATTAAAAACTAGCACAGCATTCATTTTAACGAATACTACTGAATTAAAAAAAAAATCATATAATGATAAAAGACAGGTGCATTGTGCAACATATTGTAATAATATGTATAGTTACTAATTTTTCAGATATATTTATTAACTTTTAAAATTTATACATAATTGATTGTCAATATTTTCTTCCAACTTATTTTGAAATGTCATACGTTTATTCTGTCGGAATTGATAAAACTAAAATGAAAAAAAAAATTTGAGTTTAATTATGATGCATCACAGTATAACAAGTTTTACATTATCAGTCAATCACATCTATTGATTTGTGTGACTTTGTAGTTAGTGGTACTGATGTGTCAATACATGATCGAATATCTATATGTAAAATTACTTTATACTAACAATCCATTGAAATTAAAGTCAAAACATTGACAAATAAACCATATAAATTTGATAAGTAAATTTTAAAATTAAAGTTGGTAAAATATATTTAGGACACCATATAGCACCGAAATGTAGTGACTAGAGAATCAACATGTAAACCTTTTCGGCTTCGCTATAACAAGCCCACAGAAATTAAAGTGTTTTTTTTTTCTTTTGAGGGATTTCATTCAAAACAATGGCTGATGATAAGAATGAAACAAATTTAATTTTGATCTATCTATAGTTGTTGCCAACGACCATTGTCACTCATGGATTTTGTCAAAGTTGATATGCTACTTATATTTAGGAAAAATCTATATATATATAACTAGAGAGAGTCAATAAAAAATCAATGTGTTTAATATTATACACTAAAAATATTAAATGAGTCCATTTAATATATTTTTTTCTTATATTTTTTATATATAGCATTTAATAGATTGACTACTTTAGTTACACATGTATCATTACTCTTATATTTAACTTGTGAGATGTGTGAAGAATTCTGTTTTCCATCCTCCCAAATGTTAATTCACTTTCTTTATATAATAATGAAATAATAGTCACTTTTAGAAGCTCGAGAACCCTCTAGTTGAAATTACATAATTTTATTGATTTGTCACATGAAGAAGAAAGCACCTTAACAATTAATAAAAGGTTTACCTTTATTATTATTTATAATAAGGTTGGTTTACTATTTATTTTCTTCTTTAAATATGAAGAAATTAGTGATTACATTGAACACGGTAACTAAAACAATTATTGTTAATTATCTAGTTGAGTTTTTTAGATATAAACACTATTATATTTATACTATAAAATCAGTCACCATATATAATAATTTGACTTTTAAAAATTATTATCCAACCTTTAAAATGTTGATTTAATGTATAATATTAAATTCCATATTAATAGTTTTAAAAATTTGAATTATTGTATATGATTTATGGTGGCTAATTTTATAATTTACAAAACCAATTTCTCTTTAAACATTTAATTAATTAGGGAGTTTGATTTTTAATGATGTGTATGAAATTTAAAATTATCTTATATTCAAAGATTTATCTTTTTAATTAGGATAGCTTCTACTTCAACTCCACATTGGAGATCTGATCTAGACTGAAGAAAAAAAAAGATTGCTACTATTCTTCTAGGTCATCACTTATTAATAAGAAAGATTTTAACTTCTTTAAATTGTTATATCAACTACCCCATGGTTTACTATTTTTTTTTCTTCTTTATTTGTGTTTCACACATTGACTAATTAACACCATAATTAGCATTCTAGATCATCACTAAAAAATCAACTCTATGTTTCAAATTATTAGAATTATATGAGCATGTCTGTGAGATCATTAGTGTGTCATCACCCTCAGAAAAACTAAGTTAATAAAGTGTGGATTTAGGTAACAAGCATTCTCATATAAATAAATAAATAAACAAAAAAAAACCATTATAGTATATGTACAACAATTATATACATCCAATTAATATTGAATGTGTGCTATGTATCATACGTAATGTATGCCATATGTAATATTTGTTACATATGACACATAGCACACGTTGACGAATACTAGTTGAATATAATATTTTTGTTGTATAACATACATTTCCCATAAATAAATACAATATACTATAACAAAAAGTCTAGCTGCCAAAGAGAAACATGGAGAAGATTCCAATTGAAATTAATTAAATGATGATGACAATAATTGTTTTTTCTAGATAGACAATATATAAGCAAGCAAATTAAAATTGAAAAGTAGATATAGAACCCAAAAAAATGAGGAATTTAATTTAGATAATTAATGAATAATTTGAAGTCAACAATTGTAGACACCTGATTCTGGCTTCGCCGCACACCAAATCAGCGAGATTGTGACTCCGATCCATTTCCATTGGACGGTGATGAAAGTCTTCGGAAGAAAATTGTGTAAGAGAATTAAGTTAAGCTAGCTTAGCTTGTGTTCTAGATTTTGAAGTCTTCTCTAGGAAAATTGTACCTGCTCCTGAAAATTAATGTTTATTATCATATTTTGAAAAATTAAAATTACAATGTATAAGAATAATTATTGTAAGAATTTTAAGTAATTCTTTTGTTCGATAATATTTAAGTAATTTATATTTATAAGAGAATGTGACTGCATAAAAAAATTAAGTTGTCATCCAATCGTTTGTTTCTATTTTAATATCTTTAAAGTTGTAGGTGTAGTGCTTAAATAATTGAATGAATGTCTGATATTACATATCCTCAAATTTTATTTGTCATGGAAAAATAAATATATACTCCCTCCATTTTTACAGTTTAATCGCACACATAGATTAATATATAATGAATTTTATAATGTCTCAAATTTAAAATAATTAAACATATTTATAATATTATCTTTATTCTTAATTACTCACTATAATTGATTTTCATTTGAATTGATTTCCATATAATTGATTTCCATTTGAATTAAACACTTCACTGGACGTGTAAAATTATTTTATGTAAAAAGTGTATTAAATTAAAAACTACATTCTAAATATATTTACTTTTTGAATTGTTATATTATTACTAGATATTTTTAAATAATTTTTTGCTAAAGGTAACTTCAAAAAGTTTTCTTTCCTAAGTAATCTAAAAGTTTTCTATATAGGTCATGCCTATCAATTTTTAAATTAATTTAAAATCATTTTGTAAAATTTTTATGAACATAAAAATCAATGTCATGCATATATTTGAAATGAATAAAAATAAAACTCATGAATATATACATTCATACTAATATACAATTTTCATAAAAATTGACATAAATAATGTTTATCTAATTTAACAATTAGATCAATAAAAAGACTTGTTCTATAATATATAAATTATAAATGATATAATTTTACTTAGAATTACGTACACAAGTGCTATTCTACAATAAAATTATAATAATGTTTGGTGAATAAAGAAAAAATAGTTAAACTAATCAATAAGTTTATTTAATAACTTTTTATTCTAAAAAGTTCATTTTAAAAAATTAAATTTTAGTAGAATGGATAATTATAGTAAAAAACTTCTATATTAACTAATTTTAATCGATTTCATGTAATTAATAGCAACACTCATAAAACATTTTTTTTGTTACAACTTATAAAACTATTTAGTAATAAGCATTGGAAATGGTCTGATTCACGACTCAATCAAAAGCAAACAGCATGCATGCATCTTCATCCACCATGCGCCCACCTTCCAAGAAAGAGTAATGATATTGGTACATATGAAATGATATGTATAGGATACATATGCTTTGATCCAATGGTGGAGAAAAGAAGTGTAAGTGGTGAAGTGATGTCACATCAAAATTCAAAAGTGATAAAATGAGTGTAGAAAATATGTAAGAGAAAAGTGTATGTACAAATATTATTATTGTCCAAGAAAATTATTGAACAAATCCAAACAAAGCCTTTCACCAATAAGATTCCACTTTACTTACTTTCAACACCATTAATTAATTAATTGGCATTATTATTAGTATTATTGTAATTTGTAAAGCATGCATGGTTTGGTTCGTCATCCCTTATGGAGTAATTAAAATACTATAGTTAATTAATCAACTATATCAGCTATCTCAATTTTTTTTTAATATGTTGGAACACTTTAATTTCTTTATCGTTTAGTGCTTTCTGTTTTCACGTAATTACCGATTCAGTGGTCCTACACGATTTAATTAAGTATGATTTCATACAAGTCATTGGAGTTCACACATGTGTGATGATTCCATTTACATTTTGTAAAGTTTAGAGTCCCGCCGAACTTAACTACTTCGGTGTTAATTTGGCAGCTATATGACGGTGGGTGATACTATTCTAACTTATCTTATACTAGTTTTTAGCGCTATTAATTTTTTTTTAATACCGCATTAATTACTTATATTAACAATAGGACGTTAAAACAGACTCTGCTTGTGGGCCGACCCGCTTAGCCTGTCTAAATTAGTGAACCAGACTCAATTTTTAGGACCGCCAAATCATCAAAGCCCGCTTAGCCTGTCCCTTTTACTCGCGGACTAAGCAGAGCGGGGACGGGCTAGCTCGCAAAATTTTTTTTTTCCTAAATTAATCTACATTCAATAACTACCCAAACCCAATAGATTGGCCCAATACCTTAACCATAATTTCTCATTTTCCCCCACTCACACTCAATCTCTCACAGAGCCTCTCTCTCACTCTCTTGGCTGTCACTCACTCTCAATTTCTCTCAGAGCCTCTCTCTCTCACAAGACAACACAACTCTTTCTCTCCCTCTCCGGCTCCCTCTAACCCTCCTTCTCCTTCTCGGCCTCGTCGGCTCCCTCCCTCTCCGGCTCTCCCTCCCTTCCTGGCTCATCACCTAGCGCATCCGTGAGGATCGCGACCCGCTGCTCCGGTTCTGGTTCATTGTCGATTGCACACTGCTCCAGGAGGCCTCGTTCTGCTTCGCTGCTGGTAGCCACTGCTCCTGGTGCTTCTACTTTGTTATCGGCCGCCACTACTCTTGGAGTATTGGTCGCGGCCGCGACACATTATGCAAATTTGATTTTATTCAAATGGTTTTGTGTTTAGTTTTTAATGGTATTGTTTAGGGTTTGCGGTCTTGTTATTTTTATTAAAAAATTAGATATTTTTATTTTTTAATTTAAAAATTGAACAGTAATATATTATAAATAAATATTGAGA
Source organism: Aeschynomene evenia (assembly GCA_013621005.1). NCBI lineage: Eukaryota > Viridiplantae > Streptophyta > Magnoliopsida > Fabales > Fabaceae > Aeschynomene > Aeschynomene evenia. Next base: position 5,511,593 of record CM024265.1, on the reverse strand, counting down.
TCGAAAAAAGGTGGGCTAGCCCGCTAGCCAACCCCGGGGCGAGTTAGGCTTGAATTTTCGGACCGCCACTTTTGGCAGCCCGCCCCGCCCCGCACGCTTTTGGCGGGCTTTTGGCGGGCTTTCGGAGGGCGAGCCTAGACGGGGCAAGCTACCCCTATTTGATATCCCTACTTAACAGTATAGTATTACACTAACTTCCTGTGTATTTCCTCTATTTTCAAAGTTTGTGTACACAAGTTCTTAAAAAATATTATATATCGGCCTCCTCTAAGTACATTATTTGTCTTATTATAGTTTTGAAAAACGAATCGAATCGACTTAATCACACTAATCAAACTGCGAATCTGCCTAGCATCCAATCCATTTTCACCCTTAAAACCGAATTTGAGAGACCCGCTTGTGAATTGCGTCGTGAACTGCCGGTTAATCAATCAACCAGCCAAAAATCGGCGATTGTCGAGTCTTGAGTGGCCAAGGAGAGAGAGAGAGAGAGGTGGAGCAACAAGTACCGCCAGCCACCACCCAACAGTCGTCGAGGGTGGAGTTTGTGGCCTAGGCTAGAATAGAGAGAGAGGGGTACTTCGTAGAGGAGAAGGTGCAGATACCACCACTCATTGCAGCCACCATGCAACCGGAGGCGGGAAGGGGATCAGGCGAGCCAGCCGAGGAGGACAGAGAAAGCAAAGGTGCGACTGAGTTCTGAGGTTGCTCAAGGAAGGAGAAGAGAATAAGTCCATGACAGAGGTGGAGATGACATTGTGACAGTTGTCGACGGTAATGTTGTTGATGATGAAAACAGTGATGTTGTGATGATGATGATGATGAAGTGTACGGATATGAACGGACGAACGAGAAAGAATTAGGGTTTGTGAACAAATTAAAAAATAATAATGAAAAGAGAGTCATTGGGTCTGCGTATTATTTTTTTGGTAAAGTTGAGTCTGTATGAAACCAAAACTCTCTAAAATGAAATAAATACAAAAACTATTGGATATTAATGTAAATACGGGCCTATATATAATAAAACAGAAAAATAAACAAACTAAGAAACTCACAAGATCAATATATTAGATTAAGATTGAACATTCGATTGAATCAGTTGAACCTCTGAACTTTTTTCTTTGTCGGTTCGATACTCGATCCGGCTTTGAGAACCATTGTGTCCTATTAGATTCTTATGACAAGTGAAGGGCACAAAACTTCTAATGGTATATTTACAAATAATAGACATTCTTCTAAAATTAAAAGGACCAAATGAATTAAGTGATCATGAAGTAAGTGATAAAATCAAATATAAGAATAAATAAAAAAATAAATTTTAATATCTCTAATCGATCATTTGATCATTTTAACTTTAGGAGAATATCTATTATTTATAAATATATGCAAGTAAAAGTTTTATTATGTATCTAATGAGAACCATTAGTTTGATTAAAAGTTAAATACTCTTATGGGAGGGTGATATATAATTTTTATAGATTTATGTGGCAGCTCTCATAAATGTATCAATAAGATTCCCTGTTGTGATGTATTGCATACTTACAAATAAGATTAAAAAAAATAACAGAATCTTTTGCAAATTCGAAAGGTTTTATTGCAACAAATTGGCAAAGTTGTGTTTTATTTACTGTTGTTTCCTCATGTCCACGAAACGCACCACACAGTAAGTTAGTTGGTGGAAGCGTGGTAGACATAGGTAGTAATAGTATTACTACCTAAAACCTAACAAAGGATCTTTTATATGATTCATGTCCCACCATTAATTTCATGCACCTCTATATATGTGTACCTAACATCATTGGCTATATTCCCACTAGAAACACACAAAAACACATACATGGACATTATTTCTTATGTCAAAATAACATTATACAATGTCCCAAAAGTTCAATACCCATTATATATACCATTCTCTTATTTTTTTTCTCACCACAAAACTTTTTCAATTTTTTTATGATAGTATCTAATTTAAAAATTGAATTTCTATGAATAATAATTTAAATTCAATATAAAAAATGAGATATAGATGTTACTTTGAAGCTTAAGACTATGATGTATTCATTTTAATGGAATAGACAATCATAGTACTCTTTTTTCTTCATGTAGATTTAATAGGTTTTTAATGAGACTCTATACCAATCAATTGAGCTTTGAGTTTTCTCTTTACTTTTGGAAATTGGAACTAATGTGACTTATAGAAAAAAAATTAAGATATAGATTGTTTAAGTGGAAGTCCCACAAAATTTAAGGTTGATGTATATTAAATATTTATACAAAATATAAAATAACAACAATGCTAGGGCTTGGGGGTACAAAACAACGAGCAATAGTTAAATAAGTTGTTAATGTGCATGTTTTTCATATACATGCGCACATTATATGATTAATGATGTGCACTACTTTCCTATAATAATGTGCATTTCTAAATAGAAACTTATATTCATTGGTTTTTTACCTTGTATTTTTTAATAAACGATGTGCACTCTCTTCATATATTAGTGTACATACTAAGTGTTATTTGATGTTCTCAAGTTTAGCGGTGACACCTTATATATTTAGTGACTGTTTTGATTGAAATTTTATTGTACATCAATCATTATCAATAAAATAATATATGTTAAAAGAGTAATGCTAGAAGCACAAAAAAAAAACAGTCAACACAGCCAACAAATTGTGCACAACGTATGTAACATAAATTGCACAGCGAATATTACATGTTGTGCACACCATATAGCACATGATGTGCACAACATTTATAACATGTTGCAAAGAAAGATGATGTTGCAATATGTGATATATGCTGTGCACAATAGGTGATATATGTTGTGCACTACATATAATATACATTATGCATTTTATATTATATATATTGTGCATATCTTGTTGGCTGTTTTGGCTGATTTTTTGTTGTGTCCCAAGTATTTCCCATGTTAAAATATATATTTTTTTAATCGGAAAAATTAAACCACTTCCCTTCTTATCTCATTTTTTTGTCCTTTTGCCCACCTCAAAAAAATTGCTTCTTTAATTTTACCGGGACACAAACTTGAAGCGTGTGATGCATGAAATTAAAATTAAAGCTAACCAATAATGTCTATATAGAGTTCGGTCATGTATGGATGCAATCTTTTTGAAGTGATGAGGGAGATCACATTTGTTACTACAAATTGCTCAACTTAAACACATTGTTATTGCTCTGTTCAAGATTATTGTATTCGCAATATTTCAAAACCACATACATATAATCTTTCGATAATTTAATTTGATACAATGATATAGATTATATTGCAATGGAAGTAGTAATTAATTCGATCGTATTGAAAAATATGTAAAAAGATTACTTCATCAGATCACGTACGTACAGTTTAGTGGATTCCACGAAATACCTTTTATCTAGTTGGGTGAAGTCACCGATATATATATATATATTGCTGTAATATATATACAATTTCAAAACTAATAATGTTCGTCGCATAACTTTAACACGTCTAACAAGTATCCAACGTGTACTATATTTGTGTCATATATATAGCACATATACGTATGACACAAATTTTATATTATGTATAACACACTTTGAATACTAGTTAACCGTATTTATATTATATAACAAAATATTACTCGTTGCAAAGCTATACCTTTTAATTAGCATTCACGGCTTTAGCTTTTTATTTCCACACAATTAAAGCAACGATGGTGTGGCCAGAGGAAAAAAATGATACCTAACTCTTTTTATCAGTTTATTGTATATTGAAAATTCGAAAAGATTTTAGCACCTATAAATCTATTATACATTTTTCTATCTAGTAACATTGGCCAACCTAAATTGCTGTTAATAATTATGACAGTTTTCTCTAATAATAACTATATATAAAGCATTCATGTTAAAAAAATATATTAATGCATTTCACCAAAATCAGTTGAAGCTTTTTTTCAAAATGGCAAACAAGTTGAGGCATATAAAAAGGATATATGTGTGTGTGTGAAATGTGAATGGAAGACTCTATATATTATAAAATAGCACAATTTTTCTAAATATCGGTTCTAGGAGTCTTTTCTATTGGGGTCAAATTAAAATTGCATTCACTATTCCCCTTTAATTTAATTTAATTTCCATGACATTATGACGTACTATAAAGTATGAACTAATCCTACCACATTAAAATTTTCCAAATCAGACAGCACCATTATTATAAAATCTCAATTCAATTAATGAGTTTGCCCGACAAGCTTAAGATAATTAAATTGGGTACAATATGTAATAAGCTTCATATTATATAAATATTATATATAAATAAAATAATGATCAATATACAATAAAAATAACACGTCAAACTCTTGCAGTTATAGCAACCCATGTGTACTCTGAGATTTCATGCCTCACTTGAAGGTTTCAGCATATGCTATCTCTTTTTTTTAAAGTTGAAGCCATTTTAATTATTAAATATTGGTATATTTCACAGACAAATAGTCAATGAAATTATTATCCATTTGTTTTTTCTAATAATTATAACTCTCTACCTTCTCCGAAATAGGAGTGGTTCAGGCCTAATTTAATTTGTCTGTTCACAAAATTAAAATGTCACACCAATTAGATAAGTACAAGAATCCTTTATCTAATAAAGATCCTTATTTCCCACAAAAATCAAGGAAATTATATATATAATAAAAAGTTATAACCGATTTAAGATTAACATTATATCTTATATTGGTGTAAACGGATCACTCCTCTATATATATATATAAGTTTAATTTTGACGCACCGATAATGTAAAAGTATTTTACACTGTCGTCCAATCAAAATGCTTTGTTTGTATGACTTTTTAAGTAGTAGGAGAGAAAAAACATAATAATGACTGACGTGACAACACATAATTAGATGATGATATAAAAAAATAATACAGTAGATGAAAAATAAATTTTATATATATATATATATATATATATATATATACTAAGGCCATTTTCAAAGAGGGATTGATCATTTCAAATTGTTATGATGATAAATGGTAAATGACTTTGGTTCATAAATCGGTGGTAATAGAATTCTTACTTACACGTAAGGGATACTTGGAGTTGAGGACAGTGATATTGCCTCTATATATCGCTATTCATTTTTTGGAAGTGGATAATCTTAGCTTTTAATTTCTGAAAAAATTATATGACCAAGTTTTGTAAAGTTTTTTATATGAGAAAATTCAATCCTTCTTTTCTTTTTGGGTCTTTTTCTGTTTGTAAGTTGTAACCGTTTGAGTTTAGGTTTGTGATTCAAAGCTACTTGCTTTATTGAATCCTTTTTTGTATCATATCTCTACTTTATGTAAGTCGTTGTAGAAAGAAGAAAAGGAAAGGACAAAGCATTTGGGACCACGAATTTGCATTTAGAAGCTTATTGTCTATTTAAAAGACTTAGGTAGAGGTCAATGCCTGCCCCCACTGTACTTAAATAATTGCAGGATCATGCTATAAAATTTCCATTTTAAAAGACTAATCTAATTAAGAGAGAGATATGGGAAAAAAAGAGTGGTGGAATATATCATTCTCTTATATTTATCAATTTAGTTTTTCTTACTCACAATAATGGTTAATTCTTTTGAGGCAAGATCTCTTTTCTACAAGGATAAATTTCTAATTATAAGAGATCTATTTATAATACCATCAGGAATTGATACTCTAAGTAAATATTTAAGGATGAAGCCAAAGTAATTATCAATTATGGTAGTTCTTGTGAGTTTTTTTTTTTTTTTCTTTTGAACCTCACACTACATTTTTAAGTGCACAAAGTGCAATATGAAAGAAAATGGGAATGAACCCCCAAATATGTGCATGGTGTCCACAAAGAAACGGTTGGGAAACATAAGTGTTGGCTTATTTTCCGGGTATTATTATTATTATTCTTATAACTTGATAGACTTAAAAGGTTAGTCCATAATGTTTATAATAAATACATCTTATCATGCTAAAAATACAACTTATAATTATATATAAAAGAAAAATAAAACTACACATTTATTAATAGTTATGATTTTTATTCTAGTGATAAGTCTTTTAATTAGATCCTTCTTTTATTATCAATAAAATCATTTTAATATTTATTATTTCGTACATCTTGTATATATCCAATTTGTCATCTTTATTTTTTGCACAAATACTTAAGGCACAATAAAAAACCAGCCAAAACAGTCAACAAAATACATTTAACACTTTATGACCCAAATAACATTTTTAATCATGAGTATATTTTTAATGGGCTGGGTGATTGTGGCCCAAATTCCTATTTGTTGGCTTTTTTTATGGTTTTTTATTGTGTCTCTAGCAATGCTCTATTTTTTGTAGGACACTAGAACTTTCGTTTATACGCTATTTATTTTACTCTACATCTTGAATTTAAATAAATGTTTATAAACATCCATTTTATAGATATCAATATAACATTACTCTTTTATTATACCGATAGGATTCGTGCTCTCCATGACATCCACCACTATGAATCCTTGGGGACAATGCCTTTAGTCTTTAGATGTGATTTTTTTTGGGGACAACTTCATCAATCTTGTAAAAGAAAATCTAAAATTATTGAGATTATGTTATATTTATATTTTCCATTTCATTAATTTTCTTAGAACTTTGAATTTGTGAGAGGGGTTGCGCAATTTTCTGGTAGGGTTAGTTGGTGCTTGTGTCTAGATAGAACAACTACATGGGGACCACGGTCCATTGATTGGGCATGGGTGTTTGAATTCGGTCCATTCATCATTGAGCTTGCATTAAATTTATCATTCATTGATTGCTAGTGGACTATCATAAATTTTCTCAAATAATTAAACACTATATTATTATATGTCTTGGATCCATATATGGATTTATTAAACGGTTGATTTTTATTTTTTTTTGGATTGTGCTAGGATTAAGGATTCACAGTTGGATTTTTAAAACAAAAGTATAACTACTTCCTTTTTTTTTAATTTTCTAATTTTAAATACGAATACAAATTAAAGAAATAACTATTAATAAAACACCAAATTAAACCTCTTGCATAGCCACCAAAACCCCATAAAGCATCCATTACCAAAAGCCGACAACCTCTTTGCCAATATGCCATCGAGCCCAAGCCCATTACACTAAAAGAACCCATGACTAGCTTTAACACCCTTCTCCCAGCAATCCCACTAAAAAAAAAGGAAAATACATGATGCCAACTATCACCGGTGGTGTATAATAAAAAAGAAAGGGATTCTTATGTTAGGGTTTGACTAGTCACATAAGACCAGTGTTATAAGAACCGGACCGATAATCAAACCAACGAACAATTGATCCAGTGTCTTATTACAAATATATTCAACCTTTTATATAATATATATGTTTTATAAACAGATAACAGCAAGGAAGCGCACAACCTAGTCGTATTAGGCACTTTGTTCAGTCTTGGAGTAAGGGGTTTGGTTCCTCCTCGGACATTTTTGAACAATTTCAAAAATAAACCCATGGTCAATGGTTTGGATGCCGTCAATAGTTCACCAAATGGTTGAACTTGGGCCGGCCGGTTCACACCGGGTTTGACCATAGTTGACCGCTTCTTAAACTGTTGACTAGTCCGGTCCGGGTTTCATAACATTGCATTAGACACATAATTCACTTAGGCAATTTTAAACACGAAACTAAGCATAGGTCATGCAATAACTGATAGATCAAGATCAATTATGGAACTTATCCTTTCTCTTCTCAAGATAGATGAGATGAAATGAGTGCTCACAAGCTCAGAATGCTAGATTCTTAAAAAGATCATACATACAATAACAAATTCACATAAAAGCTTTTCCGATGAGGGAAAATAGAATTACAACGGAGCCACAAGTAATTGCCAAAACACAAGAATTCATCCGCTCCAACTGAACACAACACTACAATACTAATACCTTATGGCGAGTGAGCAAATGCAAGCTGAACTATTGATGAGCTCTGCTGTACAGAATCTATCATCTAAAATAAACAAACAATGCAACAACATAGATACGTTAATTGCCCTGATCAGATTCATCAGAATCCTCAGATGTAACACAAGGGTCTTCTTCTTCTTCTTCCTCCTCATCCTCTTCAATTTCATCAATTTTCCGTGATCTGATGTTAGACATCTTACTCAATGCTGCAGTTTTGCTCTCTCTCTGCGAGCGAGTTCGTAGGGTATGATTGGTGCTAGGCACCACAGAAGCAGGTGAAGCTTCTTCAGAACTATCATCAGAATCATTGTCCTCAACCCTTACCCTTCTCCTAGAACGTGCACCATGTCTAGTTGGTTGTGCAGCTGGTGTTTGTGGCATTGCAGCAGAACCATCCAAATCCAGGTTGAAGTCAATTTCCAATTTCCCTTCAATAAATAATGTGGCAGACCGAACATGTTAGCACTTAGCACCCACAGTTTTTTCAGGGTGGAATCAAAAAAGACTAGTAAAACTGGCTAGCAGAAAGCCTTAGGTTTGAGAAAATAATAGGCAAATAAGGAATGTAAATACGCATGCTAGTAACTGTATTCACTATTATGCATTAATTTTGCAGTAGCATTAGTAAATATTAGTTAATGATACAGCTTAATGATGCCGTTTGATCCATGTACCGACCCCATACGGTGGGATAAGACTTGTTGTTGTTGTATTAGTAAATATTAGCTTGAACACCCCCACCCCTCTTGCGACCCACATCATCATAATTAACAATATATACTAATAACAATAACAAGAAAGAAAGACCAGTCCCAATTTCAGGCTTTTGTCAACAAAGCCTATGCATTAGGGTTTGATTGGTTTAAATTTTCATTTTGTTTTAATTCAGTGTTTTCTGTTTTCACAATCTTTTTAGCAAATGGAAAACAGAAAAGATATTGTTGCTTTTACTGTTTTCACTATTTTCTTCTTAAAATCTTAAAAACAGATTGTGAAAATAAAAACTCAAATCAAACAGACTCTTAATTTTTCAGACATATTACATCGAAGTCTTACCCAAAATGAGATTAACTTCATCTTGCAACAATTCCTGATCTGGCTGTTTATCTACAGTCATGATATGTTCAGCCATGCGCTTCAATTCTTTTACAAGATCCTTCTCTGCAGATACACATTCAACCAGGCGACATAAAAGCCTCCTCATCAATTTTATTGGCCCTTGTTCTGATAACCGAAAATGAAGCAAAACAAGTGTTCTACATAATGCCGACACATATGACTTCTCAGCAGCTGTCTTCTTCGAGGGAAAGCTTGCCGCCTTCAACAAAGTAAAGAGAGGGTAAGATGCCAAAAAGGAAAAGAACAAAAACAATGAGTAAAACTTTCATCACGCAATATTCTCGCTCAGTTTTCTGATTTGAAATCCATGTATGCTATTATGGAATACAGGAACTACGACATAACAGCAAACTCAAGCTAAATTAAGCATAAATGAAGCTAACTTTTAAGTTAATCTATAATGTTTGGATTGTTAAAAAATAATCGCTTTTTAATAGTTAATTATTAATAAAATGGGTATAAAATGAATTATTAATTATGAAATTTAATAACTATTAGGGGTAAGTTGGATATTTCCTATTTGACATGAATAGAAAAACTTTTTTTAAAAAAATAAGCCTCAAATACTAATTTAACTTATTTTACACCTTAATAACTTTTTTTTATCAAATACAATAGCTTAAATTATTATGTCTTTTTATCTAAACATAATAGATTATTTTCAAACAGCTTTTTTAGGGGAAAAAAGTTGTTTGTTTGAGGTACAAACATGCACTAAGTTTAAAACGGGATACAGGGACTGGAGCTATAACAGATTAACAGTGAACCATAGAATGAGCTCTTTTTATATAATTTTTTTAAAGAGAAAAAGAAGCAACTTACTACAACAATATGATGCAGATATGTTTTCATGGTACATGTCAACAGAAGACAAAAAATAAAGCAGAATTCTAAGGACTGCTGCTACTATTTCATACAAAGGTGCGCATGTGTTTGAAATTATAAAAAAAATTAATTTCTAAATCAATTCTATTTTTTGAAATTCAAAGATAAAGAAAATGAATTAATTTATAATTCTCATATAATTAAAAATTATATATTATTAAATCCTCTAATTTTTTTAGAGGATTTTAATATAAATGATTTAGAATTCAATTCATTTAATTTCTTTTCAATATTTTAATCATTCGAAACATAGGTGAAGAATTCTAAGGACTACCAAGTTGCAACCTTGGTATAACGTGGTTACCTCAATAGCTATACGTAGTGCAAGCCCCTCCTCACCGCACTCAAATGGAACTTCTGCACAACTATCTACAACTTGTGGATTTTCTGTACTAGCATCTTCACTCTCTGCTTGAGTCTCTTTGACGTATAAAGGAATCTGCACCATCTGCAGCATAAAACGTGAGGCTTGAACAGCACGCTTACGCATCTGCGACACCATAAAAGGAGAACCTTTGGAGTTGCCAAAAATTCCAGGCCACATCGAACGCATTACGGGAATGAATGCCTTGGATATGCAACTCTGCGTTAACATAAATAAAATAATCAGGACGATAGACCCAACATTCAAATCTCAAGCAAAACCCAATAAGGATGCATAATATATCGCAAATAAAAAATGATATTTGGCTATGCTTGCCTTATGATTGGCAGAGAGACATGGGTAGTGCTCAAAAAACACAGATAAGCATTGCTTCAACCTGTTCAAAGAGTGAGTAAAAATCACAATTAGTTACGAGCACAGGGCGAGAATTGCATTAGACATGGGGGGAATCAGATGAACAGGTACAACCTCTGCAGGTGTTCGGACATGTCACTGAAGTACAAGTAAATGAGCTTGGATAAAATCAAAGGATGCAAAGAAGCGGGTATGCTTGGATAGTTATCACTTAGGAGAAGAATTTTCGCAAAACCCTCTCCAAGAACAGCATGAACACACTCATCTTCATTGCTAGTTACAGGATTATCCCAGTCATCGTTTTCAAAGCCACCATATAGGAGATCAAGCGTTCCGACTTCTAAATTCCCTTCGGAATCAGAAAAGTTTACGGGACTGAAACTCTTCTTTTCACCACAGGGTAAGTCATGCTTTAACACCCTGTCAACTTCTTGAGGACCATGCCACATCTCAAGATCAACCAACGCTTTACAGGCTTCTATACTAATTGGATGTGGCCCTTTGATGTATGAAATCCTCAATTGTTTCAAAAGTTCTGCACTTGGTTTCCTCTCCAGAAGCCCGAAAAGGCCAAGGCATCTGACAGCAATCCTTTGAACCTCCAAGTGAGCATGTTTGGCCTGTGCATTTCATTGTCCACAGCAGTGAATAATTATTAGCCAATGCCCTAAAACAAGATTTCCTAGTGTAAACTGATTCAGCCCTCAAGTCATTGTCTTAATAGCAAGACATTGTTTATTGCAAAGAAGACTCAACCACACATAAATGTATTTATCATGATATGACAATATATGCATGTAGCTTATATATCCTTTCTGGTTTTCTTTAGAATAAAATAAACTTCATTTGTTATCGTTTGCCATCATTCTTTCAGCTATGAGGAAGTGAAAGAGTCATGTAATAGTGATTTTAATATTTGGCCAGCCAATTCCTGAACATAATTGTAGTGTTAAAGAGTCATGTAAATGAAGATATAAACTCAAGTAATTATAGGCTTGCATCAACCTTATCAATCAATAAATATATTGTACTGAAAACAATGAGGAGATATGCAACAAATTGGTTACCCCTGGGAGCAGTAAAGATTGGAGTAGCTCCTCTGGTTCAATAGCCTTGCCTTGAAGCAAGCGCATTGACTTTGCTTTTTTCAGCAAAAGGCCAGTAAGAGAAAGGCTGTGTATCCACTGCACATAATCTGCTGTTCTCTCCCTACAAGGTTGAGCTAGTCCTTCTATGATTGCAATAACTACTTCTTCAAATTCACCGGGAGCAGCATGGACTTTCATTGCCAACCTGGCTACAGCTTCTGCCCAATCATTGTCTCCACCGAAACTTAATCCATCCCCAATGATAACCACATTCCCTTCATTATCAACCTCGTGCTCAGGAGGCTTGCACATCAGCTCCCGCAGAAATGCACCAGCAACCTTTCTATTTGTAACATCAGAAAAATCGAACATGGTACCGAGCAAAAGTAGCTGCCGGCATGCAAAGCGATGGTTTAATCCTGATGAAATTAAATTAGACCAATTTTTTATGTATTAGATATAGGTATATCATCACCACTGGATCAACCATATCAAACTTATACTCACCAGCATTGATATGAGCTCTGACCAACTCTATATAATCATCAACAGTAACAGGAAGAATTTTTTCTAGAAGGTCATTTTTATCAGATGCTTCAGCTGCATATACTTCTGCTTCAGTGCCCATTGTGGCTGCAGCATCAGAGCCTTTGGCCTATTGGGGCACAAATCATAGTTATAACTTATAAGTGGTTTGGACATATTGTTGGGTTGCACTTATACTGATAAAAAAAAATTGAAAATGGATATACTTCTTTTAACTCACATGCGCTTCTGACTGCAAATGCTTGCATACAGTTCTCCAAAACAGAGCAGCCTCAGCTTCTATCAGCTGAATGCTAGGTGAGCAATGTACTGAGTCCCCTACAATGAATATGAGAAATAATAAAATATGAAACACAAACGCCATCCAGGTTTAATCCTAATTTTTAACTTAGCAATTAAAAGTTTGGGGAAGCTGTCATATGGAACTCAAGAAAATAAATTTTCCAGTAGGCAAGATGAAAATTCACAAGCGTAAGATAGCAAAGAGGTATAGCTTCACTGCTTCAATCACCGAAAACTGGACCAATCTAACCATTTCTGATCAATCTTTTAGCTAACATGAACATCTGGACTCATGCTTATACAATGGTAACATATTACATGTACGAAAACTTAGTTTTGAATTTAGCCTCATATCAAACAAAACACATAACCTATATATTTTAGTTTTGGTTTTGAAATATTGAATCAACCACCACTTAACATTGGAACAAATAAAACAAATTAAAAGTTAAAATGCTTAGATTACCTTCTGCCGAGTCACCATTTGATGATATATACTGCTGGATACTCGCACCATTCTGTAGTTTGACTAAATCAGCTTTTAGAAGCGCCTCCATGACGGACTCACTAACTGATTCATAGGTTTCAACATCAAGATACTTGAGTAGTTCTAAAGGATCATTGTTACAAGACTTTATAAGCCATTCGTCTTTCAGTAGTTTGAAACATTCCTTTGAGACAGCAACAGATCGATCAGCAAGTCCTCTCCGAAGAATTACTGTCCTGAGCTTAATGCTACAGAAACCAGGCAAATGAAAGAAAAAAGATTAGTAAGTGCTACTTAAGTAAACTAATACTATACAAAGTTGTAGGATCAGAGTAGAAGTGTAGAACTATACTACCCTTTTACTATACTGAACTATACCTCAAGCTTTGAAGGGGAAATTTATTAGCTAGAACACAGTATGCTACTTTACGCACAGATTCGCTGACATCCAAGGTACAGTCAACGATAACTTGAGAGGTTGCACTAGAAGGAGGCAAAGATAACACAATCATCTTGCGAACGTCCTACACACTTTTCAACAATTAATAATGGCAAGACCTATGTACATATAGCATTAAAATGTACCAAGTGATCACAAAATGTTTCATACAGATATTTACCATGAGCCATTACAAGATAATAAGTAAAATTGGCTAGATTATTAAATAGGGTGATATTAAACATATCAGAGTACGATTTTAAGCTAATAAATAGCCAACATATAATTTATCCATATCGAACTTTATATCCTTTTAGTCAAATATTCAAAGCAATTGACTATTAAAAACTTTTATGTACCCAAATTGTAATAAAGTGCAGTGTAAGTTTGAAATAATTGTAGGATCAAAGTAATATACGAGTCTGAAATATAGTGCAAAGCCATGCTATTGTGATAATATGAGGAGCCAATTACCAACAGAGCATTGTACCATGTAATCACTAGAACTTGTATGTAATGTATCAAAATCCCAGAATGAAAATTGCTACACTCACCGCATTTTGCTCCAAGGGAAGGTTTTCAAGGAACAAATCAAGGATGTCACTGTTCTGAGTGTCATTAACAAAGCGAGAAAGTGCCCTAACGGCAAATGTACGCACAATAGGGATCTTGTCCCTTACCCTCAACTTCATGCACTCTATCACCTCATCCCAAACGTCATTGCTCACTTCTGCATCATCCGGTAGCCTCAGTATTATCTACAAATCAATGAAATTCCACTCAAGTTCAAACAAATAGCCAAAGTTGCAATAAAACAATTATTGTTGACCATACAAAATGTTTACTTAAAAACTAAATCCTTGATCATATTGATTTAGCAAGAATTCGTTTTAGCTTAAAAGTAATTTTGAAGTAAAGTGATTTACATTTAGTGCTTTTATTCAAAAATTCGTCTGAGCAATGTCAATGCTCATCCAAAAATTCTAATGTGGTATTTACTATACATACAACGAATACACACCAGAAGTTCTTCGAACAAAAAACTTCAAAACCATAATTTTACCAAAACAATTAGAGTTCCAAATTTCACCCTCTACTCAATTCCTCGAATCTTCGGCATAATTGAAACCCCCAAAATTGAAAAAATTGTTCAAAATTTTTCACATCGAGCTCCGTACAGGACCAGTTCAAGTTTTTTTCTTCAGCGCTGAATTTCAAAAAATTTGTTGAGTTAGTTACCTCGGAGACGATCTGGCAGGCACGGAACCTGGCAGTCTTGTTGGCGGAGGCGGCAGCAGCGAGGAGAAACCTGAGGAAGAGTTCGAGGAACTCGTCGGAGTGAGCAGCGGCGAAGGCGGAGGCGAACACGACGGCGCGTTCGGCGGCGGGGAGGCGCCTCTGGACGTTGAAAAGTGGGATGAGGACTCTGGAGAAGGCGGAGAAGAAGAGGGAAAGGGATTGGGATTTGGATCGGAGGAGAGAGAGCTCCTTGAGCTTGCGGTTGTGCGTGGCGAGTGAGGCTCGTGCCTCGTCGAGAATCGCGGCGATTCTCTGCGCTAATCGCTTCTCTTGTTGTTCTTCGTTGTTGTTCTCCTCCATCATTGCTTTCTCTCTCTCTCTGAATTCTGAACTTGTGCTGAAACTTGATCTCAATCGTTGTTTTTGGTTTTTGAATTTGAGCGGGAGCGAAGAGTTTCAAGTTTATGCGTTTTTTTTTTGCAATAGAAAGGGTGCATAATGGGCTTGAGTGGTTTGTAGGCCCAATCTATGCTTTTAGAAATCCTTTCTATTTGCTAATTGATAACATCCTTTCTATGAGCAAGCCCACCCCTTTTATTAAATTGAATCTTCATACATTTTGCTTTTATGTTTAGGGCCCTTGGATAAATGATTAATAGTATGTTAGTAAGAATTAATTGTGGAATGTACAAACTTGGTTGGTCAAGTGGTTAGCTCATTTATTCGCTTAAGTAAGAGGGCGTTTGGTACGAGGTAATCTACATAGATTACCGGTAATTTTGCAATTAAATTACCTGGTAATCCAGATTAATTCGTTTGGACATGCCTTAACTATGGGTCTTCATATTTGGGAGAAACCACCAGCGAACATCATTCAACCTTTATTAGATGATGACTTAGGGGTTGCTATGCCCCGTTTAGCTAGATAATCCTGTTTCTTTTTATTTGGGCTTTTGCCCCGTTTAGTAACAAAAAAATATATATATTGGTAATGTGGATTATCTATGTATCAGGTGGCAATCTGAATTACCACCCCTAAGTAATCTTCTAGTTTATTTTATTACATCATTACCCCTCTAACAAAATACACTACTATTCATAATTTTATAATTTTCCAACACAAATCCTAATTTATTCTTAAAAACCCACGTAGCCTTTCTTGTTGGTGTTTTTTTTTTATTTATTGCGTTATATTTGTTTTTTCTATGTTGTACTTTTTGCAAAAATATTATAATTATTTTAATGGATTTTTATTTTTAGTAAATAATTATATTAATGTCAAAACTGAAAAATATTGATATTAAATTTAAAATATAATTATATTTGATTAATTCATTTTGTATGTATTTTACGTATTTTAATAATATATATAATATAATTATATTTGATTAATTTATTTTATAATTATTTAAAGGGTATTATAGTAATATATATAGATTACCTTGTAATGTGGATAATATACCAAACAAGGTAATGCGGATTACCGGTAATCTTATTTGTATATACCAAACAAGGTAATGTGGATTACCGGTAATTTAATTGGAGGTAATCTATCTGTAAGATAATCTAGATTACCGGTAATCTTCCTCGGTAATGCACCAAACGCCCCCTAAGGGTCAGGGGTTCGATCTCCGTCTTGTGTATGCAACAACCTGTTGGCCAGCGGTTAAACCCTTAGCTTAAATGGAACTTCACATTGCGACGAATTAGTCTTTAACCTATCGAGCTGGGGGATACCGTTGGTCCAGTAAAAAAAAATAATTGTGGAACCAACCAGGGTTGGCACAAGTGATAAGTGGTGTTGTCTTTAAGCAAGGTATCGGGTTCGAGTTTTATGAATAGAAAAAAAAAAAACATCATTGAAAGTCTCATCTGTCATTCTCAGACACACAATCTGGGGCAACGGATTAATAGGAACGAAGCTCCGGATACAATGAGTCAATGAGAAAAAAAAAATTAATTGTGGAGCCCCAAAATTGATATTGAAAATCTTATTCTATGATAATTGAAAATATTTTGTATGAACTTTCAAATATAAATAATTTTGTCTTAAAATTATTTATTAAGCCAACAAAGTAGTAGTAACTCATTGTAGATTAGACACAAGAACCCAAGCATGCCATGCCAGCACCAAGCTGGCACCAGAATGCCGCATATTTTAGCTAGTTCAACAAGGTGATACCTCCGTTATCTACTGCAAGATTTGGCATCAACAAGGCCGACAACAACAATTTACCCTAACATTAAAAGACACAACCTTATCTTATCTCATTTTGTTAGATTAAGTACGTACGAAAGCTACTTTTATATTATTTTACTATATTATATGATACTAATAATAAAATTGTGGATTTATGGTTCCTTTTAAGTAACCTCTTGAGTCTCGTCCATGAATTAAATAACAAAATAGAATATTGCTGATGACTTAGATCAAAAGATACAAATTTAATCTATTTTTATCTTAATTTACAAAAAGAGTGCATATGAAATAATCTAGTTTTATTTTATACATAAAAAATAAGTAGTAATGATTGTTGTAAATCCAAAATACATTTAATGAGTATCCAACGTGTACTATATGTTATATATAATGTGTTTTATACGTAATGTGTTATACTTATAGCAACATTATGTATGACATATATCACACATTAAATATTTAATAGATGTATTTTGGATGTCCAAAAAGTATAATTGAAATAAGTACCGCGATTTTTCCAATTATTATAAAAGACACGGTACATTTACAACCGATCGAATGGCGCAGTCAAATAAATAACCAAAAGATTCCATTTCCGTATAGGAAAATATTTATGCGGCTAATTAATTTCATTGACTATATATATTATTATAGTCAGACATTTCATTGACTATATGTTCTTTGTCTACAAATAGAATAGTAGACAAAGAACATGGACTCAGCTCTAGCTAGTCCTATGCGTTGTTCATGGCGTAATTCTCAATGTTTGACCTAATAACAAAAATTTGAGAGGCGTGCATTTTATATATTGGCTGAATAATTTTCATTTCTCTCTAGAAATAATCTGGAACTTAGCATATATAAGGGGTCAATTTAAGAAGATGAAGCCAAAATATTCGATTGGCTTCTTTTGTTCTTGAATTGAATCATTATATTAAGTATTTATCATACATAAATGATAACGATTAGTTGGAAAATTGGGATGCAAGGTTGGAAGGTCATTAAACTGTTAATTAGCTAGCCAATTATTTTCTCTCATTTTCTTAGTTTATGAATTACATATTTGTCTTTTTCGTCCTTTCACCATCACTCTCGTCATCAATCAATAGAAATAAACATCTTATCTTTTTCATATTGGAAACAGCTATGATGTAAATTAAACATGACCCAATATAATTATTATACGTTACCCATTTATAATTATAAAACGCAAATGCTCTTAAAACTTTATATATTTACCTGGAATTTTAAGGATCCTAATAAACTTAATTAGCTTACATCTTTTTTCTGTCAGATATATGAAATTATATTTTTGTATGTATTGATGAAATTACATACATAGTCAACATAACATTACATAAGTAAAATTAACAATAAAGCTAATCGTACAATATAAATACATTCAACTAGTATCCAACGTGTGCTATACATATATAACATGGAATGTGTGTTATACGTATAGCACACATTCCATATTATGTATAGCATATGTTGGATACTAGTTGGACGTATTTCTGTTGTACGACAAGCATTATTGGTAAAATTAATTAACCAGTAATGTTTGTTGTACAATATAAATACGTCTAACTAGTATTCAATATGTGATATACATATACGTAAGGTGTGTCATATGTATTGTACATGTGTGAAAATTCATGGTATCATCCCCAAGATCAAGAAGAAAGAGAGATAGAAATGCGAAAATGAAATGGAATTGAATTGAATTATATTAGTGATTACAATCACCAATGTCTTATATAGGCTACAAAACTAATAACTAACTACTAATCATGTTTATCTAAAATACAATCATATCTATTTAACACTAATATATCTAATAACATGTATGTATGACACACATTACGTGTTATGTATAGCACACATTGAATACTAGTTACGTTGAACGTATTTATGTTGTACAACAAGTATTACTAAAACTTAACCGACCATTTTAAGTTAGGCTATATAACAAGGGTTTTGCTAACAAGTGTCCTAAGGGCACTTGTTAAGGAATTAAAAATGGAAATATTCATCTTGAAAACATGTATTTTTATGTTTTCTATACAAGGGATCCACCATTATATTTTAAATTTTTTCTAAATTTACTATTTTAAGTATCCTTAACAAATCCACTAAAGGCACTTGTTAGCAAAACCCATATAATAATTCATTGAAGATTTTTATTTATTGATAAAAACAACGTGAAACGGGATAGCACGAAGTTTTTAATAAGTAGTAGTAATGAAAGAAGTTGCAACATAGGCGACATTTTGTATGGACCTAATAATGTTACATGCTAGGTTTACGAATTAATGTATTGTGTAGTTGATAGTTAAATATAGTTTGTGATGTTAGGACTAGACATTGCAAATATGTTATTAAGTATTTTATAAATATTTTATATTGTTATTGTCAAATAGATGAGCTCACTCATCGGCAATGGAATAACTTGCATACAAGATATGAGCTAATGATCAACAGAATCAATGTGTCCTTTGAAGCCAACCAAATAGCATTTCATATGAGAAGCCAATGTCAACTAAAATTTAGCATGATTGGTTTCATACATTTAAATATGTTTGAAGATTATAAAATATTGATTGCTATCATGAATATTATTGCTAAATAAAGAAAAACTATAATGTTATGTTTAGATGGATGAAGAGTAAGAAAATAGAATGAAGTGGGGAGGGGTGACGAGATGAAATATAATTAGATTAGAGTAATTAAATAACTTCAAAAATTTATATATATCTCTAGGACTCTATTTATTTTTTAACAATAAAGTGAAACCTTATATTTATTTTATTTTATCCCAAATAACGAGATAGCAAAACATTTATTTTTAAATTGTCTAGATATCATTCACGAACAATATTAACTAATTCATTTGAGATGAAAGATTCTATAAAAAAAGTAAAGTGATAATTCTTTTAACATAAAACTCTTTCCATATACATCATTAACAATCAATTTCAACTAAATGTTTAAGAAACGCAGCTAGTTACTTAGCAACTCTCATGATGGGTTATATATATATATATATATATATATATATAACATCTATATTGAAAAGCAAGAAAGTATTTACAAAAATTAATTAATTAATTATATAACATCAACCAATGGCCTTCATTACTCCTTATCTTCGGAAATACATGGTCAATTTTAAAACTACTTTTGTAAGAATAATTGTCTGTTTAGAAATTCTACACAACATTAATTAAGTTTTCAATTTATACCCTTTCATTAAGAGAGATTGATGTTCATATAAATATAATAAGAGTAGTATTACTTGTAAAGTATATTTGAATTTGTTAACATTTAGATATTCATTTTTTTAATTCCTGTAAAAATTTATAATTGGACAAATATTTACAAGTGAAGGACTACATATGAAGGGGGGAAAACTTGATATCATTGGATGAGGTTTAATTTTTTCCCTCTAGATGAATTTCAATCAAGATAAGAAGTTATTCATTAGCAACACTAATATCCAAACTATAATTTTTCATCTCTAAACATGGAATATATTACTACTTTATATATATGTATACAAAAATTGCATCTCATAAAAGAATAGTATAGTATATATAATGATCTATTTGTAATGCTAAACCACTAACTCTTCTAGAAAAGAAACATTACTTTTCTTAGTTGGAAAAGATTGTTTTATTCTTTACACACAATTTTTCATTTTCTTCAAAGAAAAAAAAATGGCTTGAAGAAGCTAACCATGCATGTCTGACTGAATTTTATGAGTGACCAAAGAAAAAAAGAAAGAAAAAAAAAAAGAGCTTTGAAAACAGAGAAATTGTTGATAACATACATTATCATGCGCATAGGCCCACGCCCACTAGCCTGAGATTCTTTCTCAACTTGACGCACTCATTAGAAATTTAAAACTTAAAAGTATATACAACGATTTCTTAAGTACATGATTTCGTAATTATATATATATTCAATTTATTATTTTTAATTTTTATGAAACTTTTATTTATATATTATTTATTTTATTCTACATCTTTAAATAAAAATAAATATTTAGACATACCTATAAAGTACGTGAATGTCAATATAACAATCCTTTTTATTTAGTGCTAATCTCTGACTTTTTCTTATCCATCCTCTTTTCACTTTATTTTCTCCCTTTGAAATTTGCATTACAAGGAAGCTTCTTCTTTGTGTAAAAATAATCTAGACTTTATAGTAAATAATTGTTTCATGGGTTGGTGGTAGGTGATCTTCGCCGTTAGATGTTATCTACTTAAAATACAAGGAAAAAAAAACAGAGAAAATGAAGAAATGTTATAATAGATAATGCATGCTATAAGACTTATTGTAAATTAGAAAATACTTGCTTGGAATCTTCTTGTGTTGACAATTTTCTTCAATTATATTATATGTAGATATACTAATTTTTTAATATACTAAAAAAAATAAAAATAACTATTGTTAAAAAATAGAGCTAGGATAGTACTATTATTTTAATTTCAAAATTTATTCGATCCGTTTCAAAATAATAATCATTTTAAATTTTTGTATATTGAAAATCTAATATATCTGGACATTTTGTGTCTAGAAATTAATATTTGCTTGAAATAATCTTCTCATAATGAGAATAAGATTTGGGATTAATTATTATCGATATATATAATTTTACCGTATAAGTCAATAAATAACTTTCACATTATCTAAGTTAAAATCAAATCATAATTTTAGTTTAAAATTTTTCTATTGTAGATTATATGTCAAATTCCTATTTTATTAACAATGTAAAATATGTTTATATATTGTTAGTGCATACTAATCAAATTGAATCAAATTTATTATATTTATTACACTAATTTCTCAAATTAAAGAATGATATTGGAATATTTATTTTAGATAATAATATATACTTATAATTTATAAATTATTCATTTCAATAAAAATAAAAAATTTATTATCATTTAACTTGAGAATTGATTAAAAAAAATTCTAAACAACTTAATATAAATCTTGTCTTGTATTTTTGTTATTAATAAGATATACAAAACAAAACAGAAAAACAAAAATAATAAAAAAGAGACAAATAAATATAAAGTTTTATATCACTTCACAATAATGTAAAAATAGTGAATTTTATTTTATTATAGTCAATTTTATGTCATTTTTATTGTAAATTTTTAAAATGTAAAAAGATACATAAACTCTATATTTTTAAATGAGTTTAATTTTAATTCACGGTCAGTGAAAAATAATTTTACACATATATCCAATAATGAATTGACACATTAGCAAAAAATTTTAACTCAATCACCGACTAACTAAAAAATCACACAAATCAATGAATATAATTTGCTTACACGGTTAATGTATCATAATTAAACTAACTCTTTTTAAATATAAATTATCTATCTTATTACTTTTACCAATACTTTATTTTTATATTTCTATTTTATATAAATTTTAGAGACTTATTGAAATAGTAAAAATAAAAATATTACATCATAAAATATATTTTTAAATTTTGTTAAAATATATTATTTAAAGGATTATTAACAAATATTTTATTTTATGTATCGTATACTTTACAATTCACACCGCAAGAAAACAAAAATCTTTCACTGGCGCCAAGGATTCCGTGTGCAAGGGCTGAGCTAGGTGAGAATCTCGAGAACATGTGGGCCCCAATTTAACACACTGTAGTACTGCCTCCACTTCAGAACCAGACACGTGTCGGTCAGCCACTGCTAGAGCCTAAAGTTCCCGTCCTTTGCCGTACACTCTCGTGGGACAGGGTACCCTAAATTTCAAAGTCCCTATGACAAGTCCCTTACAAAATATTAGGGTCTTTGGTTCGCGGATTGATTTTTATCACTTTTTCGGAAATAGTTTGATTTGTACTTTAAATTTTTTATAATCTTACTAAACTTTTTCATGAATGAATTATTCCTATGTTTGGTTCACACTAACATTTCTGGAAATATTACGTATTTTTCCAAATATACCCCTAGCTATTTAAAATAAAAAACTAATAATTAATAAATAAACACATATAAAAATTAATAATTAACAAATAAACACATATAAAAATAATAATTAAAAAATAAACACATATAAAAAACTAATAATTATAAAAAATGAATTAAAAGACTTGAGGGTGAATATGGTAATGGTTAGTTATTTTGTAATATTAAAATTATAATGGAGGCATTGATGTCATTTAACATCCCCTAAACATTCCCATGGGATGAGAATCTTAGAAACCCATGGGGAGGTGTGAATGAAAATGTGGGAATGTTTAATTCCCGGGAATGCAACATTCTCAGGAATATTTGTCCAAATTACGAACCAAACGTGGGAAACATATTTTCCCATAAAATATTCCCGGGAATTCTTGAAGATTACTCCCAACCAAACGCCCCCTAAGTGAATAGTATACTCACAGGAGTATTTCATTTTACTTAATTCACCCAATAATCTGTTTGCTCATAAATTACTGTGTTGCTCCTAGGTGAAATTATTGGATGAAGTAATTAAAATGAAATATTAAATATGTTTGATAAAATATTTTTTAATATAAAAATTAATTTAATTATTTTTATAAATTTTAAAAGATTAATTTATCCAATATTATAATTGATAAAAAATATATTCTAAATTTCTATTTCTATAAAATTACTTTACCAATTTAACACGCCAGTTCTAGTTGGATCTGATTTTGAGAACATAGGCTAAAACAAACACTTTCTTTTTCACATTTATTCTCACCCTGTGTATTTTCATGTCAAGAGTTTAATATT
This sequence comes from Aeschynomene evenia, assembly GCA_013621005.1. Lineage (NCBI taxonomy): Eukaryota > Viridiplantae > Streptophyta > Magnoliopsida > Fabales > Fabaceae > Aeschynomene > Aeschynomene evenia. The sequence goes on along the minus strand of CM024265.1, from coordinate 5,487,844 downwards.
CCTAGTTTTTCTAGAAAAAAAGAAAAAAGGAAAAATAGTCACATGAATTTCATCAATTGACAACTGGATCCTAAAATAACCCAGAACTATACAAATTCACTCAAATCAAACCAAAAATCTAAACACCCTATATTAGCAATTGCATTTCCTTTTTAGTATACTAACATCAATACTATTGAGTCAGAATTAGAAGAAGATACTGTTTTATTTCCTCACTCATAATTATACTAATTAAGCAAATAATCAAATCTCATAAATAGCTATTCAAACCAAAATAGAGTAAATACCCTCTAAGTCCTTAAATAATGATATGATATTTTAAAATTGAAATTTTAGAATAACACGATTCCTCAATTTATCCTTAATTTTTAATTTTGAGTGACCATATTATTCTAAAAAATTATGTTGTCATTTTCATATTTTAAGAAATTATTTTATCCATATTATCATTTTTTAAACACTATTTATTTACCAAAATAAATTTCCACATAATGAAAACCGGAACATCAGTTATCCGGTGAACAGTGGCCCCACCTATTCAGATTCTTTCCCAATCAAACCCCACAGAGCTTTGAAACGGGCCAGCCAATAAAACTATTCATGATCATCATTATTGTGCTATTTAACAATTCCAACTAATAATAATAAAATAAAAAGAAACAACAACTACAAAAAATTCATTATATTTTATTAAGAAAATAGAATGAGATCAGAGTATGGTGATCTAAGCTAGCTTGTATTGTCTTTTTTAATTATAAAATTATTGTTTTTAATTTAAAAATCTATTCTATTTTTTATTTCCATAATCCAATCATTATTGTAAACTTCTAAGTCTTCAGTTATTTAATCAAAACACTTATTAAGTGTGTATGGAATAATTAAAAAAATATTTCTTAATAAACTCTATGATTTAAAGTATAAAAATAAAATAAATGAATTTATTTGTAATATTCATAAAATTAGTAATTATGTATTTTTAAATATAGTGCATTTTGAGGTAATATTGATGAAAATTAGGGGTATAAGTAGTTCTGAACCATCCGATGAACCCGACCAATTCGGAGGATTTGGATGGGAACATCGAATCCATTTGAATAAAATTCGATTAATCCGATCAATTATTGATCCAAATATCGAATTTATAAAATTCCAATCCGATGAATCTGATGAGCAAATGAACTTGACCAATAAAATGAAAAGGAAAAACTAGATGTAATTTCACCTTTTAAAATTATTTTCCTAATAATTATTCCCTTACTTTATTATACAATTTATAGGAAAATATTTCTAAATTTTGTGAACCTTTTTCTTTTTAAATTTTTTTATGTATTTTTAATGAATTTTGCAAATTTATGTTTAATTGGACATTCAAACGATCCGAGCCGATCAGATTGATTAGTACGGATTTACTCATAAAAAAATAATTCATTTATTTAATTCGAATCAAACTCAAAGTGATTCAATGTTTTCTTTAAATCCAATATAATCCAACTTGATTACACCTCTAATAGAAATAATTTAGAATTCGAGTCAAGTCAATTCATTCTATTTCATTTATTTTTCATATTTAATCATTCAAAAGACACCCATTAGGAAAAAAAATTAAAATCTTTTCTTTTTTTTTGTTTTTAAAATATAGTACTTTGATAATACATTGACGAAAATATTTAGAATTCAAGTTAACTTATTTTATTTATTTTTTTATATTTAATTATTTCAAACAGGAAAAAAGATTTTTTCTCTTTTTTTTTTTTTTGTTTTTAAAATATAGTATTGATAACAATTCCAACTAGAAGACCGCACTATAAAGTAACACACAAGGTGGAGCGACTCTGCTCACGCTTCTGTGCATTGAATCTGAGGATTCATCCATCAATTCCCCTTTCAACCTTTTGATCTTCTGCAACATGTCTCTCCTCTCAGATCTCATCAACCTTGACCTCTCCGATACCACCGAGAAGGTCATCGCTGAGTACATATGGTCAGTCTCTCCTCCTTACTCTTTTTTTTTTTTGCTACCAGCGACCATAGCAACATGACATGACTCCATGTGACCATGTCTCTTCCTGTCTATGCATTGATTCACGTGTGTAGAAACGTGTTTTCTGAGATCATTTTTTAATTTCTCATGGTGAATCTGTTTTTTTGACTTTTTTTGTTCATCTTCCCATTTGATCAATCACTTTTTGTTCCATACCCTCTCTGTAGTGAGTATAGGAAATTAAGAGAAGTTGTTCCTCCCCTGTTTTCCCCTGTTTTTTTTTTTTTTTTTGTTTATTATTGTTCTATGTTTTTATTAATTTTTTTAATCTGATCCAGTGTATTCTGTTTGAATTTGATCTTATCATTTGTTATTTTTTCTGCCAGATTTTCATGCTATCTGTTCCGCTTTTTGGGCATAGAATAATGAAACCAAGATATTTTCCCCTGCTTTGACTCTGTCTTTTGGTGAATAACTGAATATAGTGTGATTAGTGTTTAGTATTTATCAATTAGAAAAAGGGGAATCCCATTTTCTCCTTGTTTTCTTGTTTCTAGCTTCTTATGTTTTTTTTTTTTTAACTTGAGAAATAATAAAAATTGTATAATACTTATATAACAATTATATTTATGGATTGTATTAGTTTATAAATTCATATTACAATTTAACGATGAATATAATTATCATACCAGTATGATATAATTTTCATTACACATAACATTAATGTAATTATTGAAACCCCAACTAATTTTTATTCTGTCCCTCCAATGGGAATAGCTTATTCTACCTAATTTGTCCTTCATAAAAAAAAAATCCCCCATTTTGATAAACTCTCTAATCTTATCTGCTTTTGTTTTCATTATGTTAGGATCGGTGGATCAGGATTGGATCTTAGGAGCAAAGCAAGGGTAATTTACATCTCCTAGAATAATAAAAAATAAAAACAATAAAATTTTGTTTACTCTATTTATTTATTTTTTCAATATATAATTAATTTGAGTGTAAAATGGTATTGGTATATAGACTCTGGCAGGACCAGTTAGCGACCCTTCAAAGCTACCCAAGTGGAACTATGATGGCTCCAGCACAGGCCAAGCCCCTGGAGAAGACAGTGAAGTGATCCTATAGTATGAACTATAATACTCTTTTTCAACCAAATTTGTTTCTTTACTTAATCTATCAATCCATATAAACCTGTAATTGTTTATCAAAAATGTTATTGGTACATATAACAGGAGCATTCATTCTTTTTCCACTCATGTCACTTTGATGAATATGTTAACAAGTTATCAATATATTCATCAAAATGATATGGATGAAGAAGAGGTGTATGATACTGTTATATGTACCAAACTACCAAGAGCATTCCTGATTATTTATTAATTTATTTATTTTCTTGGAAATATCATTGTTGACTAATTTGGTGCTTGATTCCACCACAGCCCACAAGCCATTTTCAAGGATCCATTCAGAAGGGGGAACAACATCCTGGTGAGTTATTAAATAAATAAATGAAAATTAAATTAAAAAATATATATTTTGTTTCACAAATTGTTGTTAATGAGTTTTTTTAGGTTATGTGCGATGCTTACACTCCTGCTGGAGAACCCATTCCAACCAACAAGAGACATGCTGCTGCAAAGATTTTCAGCCATCCTGATGTTGTTGCTGAAGAGCCCTGGTATCATTTATTTATTTATTTATTTATTTTTTTCAAAATTCAATCTCATTGTTGTTATATAAATTATTAACTTTTTATATTTTTATGACCAAATATTTCTACATTATTTGTTGGAATTAGGTATGGTATTGAGCAGGAATACACCTTGTTGCAGAAAGATGTTAAATGGCCTCTTGGCTGGCCCGTTGGTGGCTTCCCTGGCCCTCAGGTAAATCAATCATCATCAATTTTAAAAAAATGCTTATAAATTATTTTTATATAATATAATCTTGTATATATGTATATTAAAAATGACACTAAATCAACCACTAATACAAAAAGTACTTTAAGTAAGTATAAATGTTGGATTGTATCAGTATAAAGTTAAGTTGTGTATCTGTAAACATTGGACTGTAACTAAGTTAAATTAAGTCACTCAAATAGTGTACTATTTCACTTTATTGTCTCCTAATACAGTGTGTCAAATTTATACTATTAAGTAACAACACTTACAATTCAGAATAGTCCTTAGAGAGTGTCTTTTAACTATGTTTGTTCGACAGGGACCTTACTATTGCGGTGCTGGTGCTGACAAGGCTTTTGGTCGTGACATTGTTGACTCACATTACAAAGCCTGTCTCTATGCTGGCATCAACATCAGTGGAATTAATGGAGAAGTTATGCCTGGCCAGGTAACTTACACACACGCCTTTTATTCAAAATGATAATATAAACTTACAATTTACTGTGGATCCTATACGGTGAGAATATTATTATAATTATAACTTTTAAATAATTGATATCTTGTCACTTGTAGGATTCACTATGAATTCAAATTTATATTAGCAATACTCTTATTTCTTGGGCTCTTATCATTGACTAATCTTAGTACAACACAGAATTTATTTATTGGTACAAATATTTTTTTTTAATTTGTAATAATTCATAGTATTGTTTTATGGTATGTGTAGTGGGAATTCCAAGTTGGTCCTTCAGTAGGTATCTCAGCTGGTGACCAAGTCTGGGTTGCTCGTTACATTTTGGAGGTAGGTAGCACAATAATAGTGTCACTCCCATGTCACCTAACCTAATTGTCAATTTTTGACCATTTTTTATTAATTAAACACCAATTGTTATATGCAACTAACTTTCTCTGCTTTTTGTTTTCTCAGAGGATCTGTGAGATTGCTGGTGTTGTGCTTTCCCTTGACCCTAAGCCAATTCAGGTTTCATACTATTTTTCCTTCTCATTTTATATATAGTGTGTAGAATTGATTTTACTTGAATTGACTTTTGAAATAAAAATGTTGGTATTTTTCAAAAGTAATAAATTTTCATTTATCTCAATCTATTGTATAGAGCAAAATTGATTTTGGTCATTTCATACCAAACAACATGAAAATGACATCCAAACACACTCTTATCCGTTTAATATTTTAGTAATTCAACTTGTGTTTCACATGACCAGGGTGATTGGAATGGTGCTGGTGCTCACACAAATTACAGGTAATAACTTTAGGATTAAGTTAAATATATCTTTTGCCTTCAAACCTTAATAACAAGTGCATTATTATGAATAATAATTTTGCAGCACCAAGTCCATGAGGAATGATGGTGGCTATGAAATCATCAAGAAAGCAATTGAGAAGCTGGGAAAGAGGCACAGTGAGCACATTGCTGCTTATGGAGAAGGCAACGAGCGCCGTCTAACCGGACGACACGAAACCGCCGACATCAAAACCTTCTTATGGGTAAGCAACAAGACATTCAAATAATTTCGTGCTCAATTTTCACATTTAATTTCTTTTTCACACATACTACCTCCATTTCAAAATAATGATCGTAGGTTCACAATTTGTGTACATAGTCTTGATACCCTTTTATGTATGAGTCCAAACCAAAACATTGGTTTGATCATATATGGTATTGTTGATGTTGATGATGCTAGTTAGTAACAAAGTTTGTGTTATGTTTGTTATATGTGTTTGTAGGGTGTTGCAAACCGTGGTGCATCAATTAGAGTTGGAAGGGACACAGAGAAAGAAGGGAAAGGATATTTTGAGGATAGGAGGCCAGCTTCTAACATGGACCCATATGTTGTCACTTCCATGATTGCTGAAACAACCATTCTGTGGAAGCCATAGGCCACCAACCACAACCACAACACAAGCACTCTTATCACTACTATTGCTTTTCAAACTCATCATTTTGTTAATGCTTTACCCTTCCTATGGGATTGGGAGACCAATTGTGTTCTTTCTTTTCCATTTAAGAATTTGTTTTGCTTTTGTCCTTTTCTAGGATTAGGTTGAATTTGTGCTCTTTTTAATTGAATGGTTATGGTATGCACCAATATGTTTATATGGCCTCTTGCGTAGGTACCAACTACCAAGGCTTATTATTGGTTCATGTTTCTTTTCCTTGTTTTCCCATTAGGTATAGTAATAGTAGTAATAAATAATAATAATAATAATGTAATGGGTGTCAATTATAATAATACTATATGAAAGTGCCTTTTCCGTCAAAATTAAGAAAAGTTTTGATTTTAGTAATTGTTAAGATTTTTCGATTGAATCAAATATTCTAAAGGGGTGTTTAGTTAGATTTTATCAGGAATAATAGTATTTTCAGAAAGGGTATTTTCGAGAAGTTTTGAGGGAATATAAAATAGTACATTTATTTTGCGAAATAATCTGAAATATAATTTTTTATTTTTAAAAATGACACTCATTGGGCTCGGGTGATGGGTTGATGAGTCCAATTATGGGTAATGGACCCAAGTAATGGGCTGGTGGACTCACAATGGTGAAGAAGAAGCTGTAATATTCTATTTATATGGTCAAGAAGGATGGGTAATGGGTCCAAGTAATGGGCTGGTGGACCCAATCTGACCCAAATGTTTCAGATTTGATTAGTTCTGATAGATTAATCAGATAATCCAGAACCCCTTGCATTTCACTGCCATAGTTTTTCTTTTTAGAATGCATTTTCAAATCAATTTAGCCACATGTACATTACTAATTCCGATCCTATGTATATCTACAGTATAAAAGACTATCATGGTATGTATAATTGCAGAAATCATTTTTTGAATACTATTAATTTTCAAATCTATGCGTGGATACTATTCTTGCAGAAATCATTTTTGAATGTTTGGTGTGTATAATTGTGTGTTAGGTGTATGTATTTCTATATGTTTCGTATGTTTCATTGAGATGCTTAATGTGTGTATTTCTATACATTGTGTATATTTTTTATATACATGATGTGTGTAATTGAGTCATTCAAAGTTGTTGTTTTGGAGGAAAAAATAACTCTTTTTAGTACAAAAATTCAAAGCTCAAATCAGAGCATTGTTTTTGAAAAAAAAAACTATTTTTTTATGGGTGATGCTAAATGTATAATAAAAAACTAGCCAAACCAGTCAATAAATGAATTTTTGGGTCATAATTATTCAGTCAATTACAATCTCAATGATTATTTGGGTCAAAACCAAAGTCAAAATAGACTCATTAACTGTATTGGCTGATTTTTCATTATACACTTAGCATTATTGTTTTTTTTTAAAGATATAGAATGTTACTAACCTACCATCCTAATACTAATAATATTCTTCAATTAAATCATTTCATCATACATATTTTAATAATTTAGCAAAGAAAAAACGACTGTATTTAACAATTCAAACAACACAAATAATTAACTTAAAACAATTTTTCAATTAGAATATTCAAATGTAAATTTATTCTCAATAAATAATAAATATTTATGTAAAATAAACGATTACACAAACAAATAATTATTAAAAGAAGTATAACCTCTAATGAATTTTTCATAATTTTGCTATACTACAATAGAAAACAAATTAAACCAAACAATATAAAAGTGTTGCATCACAATTATTGAGGTCAATAATATTTCACTCTCACATTTGAATTAGGAAAAACCAAATTAGATCAATTGACAATATTAATTGACTTCTCATTGTATATCAAGATCTATTATTTTCCAAACATACCCTAAATCCATAAAAGTATTAAAGGAGAAGTATTAGCTACATCAAACATGGGTGCACGAGAGTCTTCCCCTTAGCTTACATCTTAGACACACAACCTTTTTATCCTCATTAGGAAAACGAAATAGATTGATCTGCTCAAGGCACCTAGCTCTCAAACCCCGAACTCTAAAAATAACATTGTAACAATATCGAATATCGATGGATTGAAGGAAAGGGCAAGCATTGAGAATAGCAACCAAGCCATCATCATTGAGCTTGTTCCCTGTGAGCATAAGATGCTGCAAATTGGGCATGTTTCTTGCAATAGCTAAGGCGCCATCATTATTGTCCCCTTGGGCACCCATGTGAAACATTGTGACCCTAAATTTCAGTGATCTCAGAAGAGGACAATATTTTCCAATAGCTACTAGTGATGGAGCCTTTAGATTTTCTTCGAACATTGATATGTGAAGCTCCTCTAGTAATGGAAGCTTCTTTATGGCTTTGATAAATGCCTCTTCTTCAATCGAGCTACAGTATAGGAGCTGCATGCTACGTAGAACACTCCCGCTGAACAAAATTATATGCCAACAACAATATTGGAGTTAAGAAACATTTGGTAGACCAAACAAACATATATACATATAATAACAATATTACTAAATAATAGAAAAATCAATAATGTTGGACGTATGACAGAAGTACATTCAAATTGTATACAACGTGTGTTATCTATGTTACAGGATGTGTGCTATAGGTATATGTTATACCATGGATAACATTATATAACATGAATAACACACGTTAGATACAAATTGTACGTATTTATGTTGTACGTCAAACATTATTGATAGAAAAATTGCTAAATTAGATCATTTGATAATAAAAACTTTTTTGTAAGAAGTTAATTTTTTTATTGTAAAATAACATCAATCATAATACGATCATTAATTTTTACACATTAATATTTAACACAAATTTTTGGGGAACAACAAAAAATTAGTCAAAACAGCCAACAAAGTCCATTTAGTATTTTATGGCCCAAATAACATTTTAATCATGAGTATATTTTTAATGGATTGGATTATTGTGACCCAAATTTCTATTTGTTAGCTGTTTTGACTGATTTTTTATTGTACCCTAGCAATGTTCAATATTTAATACGCATCTTCCCAGCAGTTATACAGATTGTATCTATTGAAAGAAACACGCCCAATTTGTGTATAACTATTATTTCTTCCAAGACAAATGCATGCATCACCATTGTAACTTTGGTGAGCAGAGTGAAAATTAGTTGGGCATTTTTCTTTCTAGGACTATTATTACTTTATTTAAAATAGGAAAATCTTTTATAAATAATAAAAAAAATAGTTAAATTAGTCAATTGACCTATTTAAATAAGTATGGTTAAAAATCTCTATATTATTATATAGATAACAACTCATTAAGGTTATGCTAACAAGTTTTAAAAAATAAAAGAAAACCAGATTTTCTAAGAATTAGAAAAAGAGAAATAGAGGGGATTTAAGGATTTTGGAAGATTCTGATTAATAGTAAAATCTTTTCCTCTCCAAAACTCAAACTCTTGGTCAAACCCTAAGGTGCATTTATTCTAAGCTTTTTTTGGAAAAAAAAAATCACTTTTCACATAATCAACAAATTTTTAAAAAAAGAACTTCAAGAAAATCTTATTAATAATAAGAGTATCTTACAAAAAAAATAAATTATTATTTTTTAAATCCAAAACAAACGTTCCCAAATTATTGATCACCATCAAGTTAATTCGAAACAATGAAAATTGATCACTCAAACATCATTAACAAATAAGCTTTTGTTAGGGTTATAAAATTTTATAAGTCAAAACAGCCAAAAATAAAAAATTAGGACTAAATTATTTAGTATATTAAAAATATCATAAATGCTTGAGAAATAATATTTTTTCAGCCAAAACACCATCATTTTAACTCTTTTGGCCAAAATAACATTATTAATTATGTGTTTTTTAAATGGAATGAGTGATTTAGGCCTAATTTCCTATTGTTGGATGCTTTGGCTAGTTTTTTTTTGTACCTCTAGCAATGTTCTAAAAAGTAAAAACACAACTAATTATGAATATTAGTTGAGCAAAAAATATTTAAATGAGTTTTTCTTTTAATTATTTTGACCGAAAAAATTATGTTAAATTTTTTTTTCTGATAACATAAACACTTACTTATGAGCAATGTGTAGGAGGAGAGGATCAGTGGCAAAACCAACAAGACGAATGTGGTGGAGTTGACCACGGCTTCGGTCAACGGCACAGCGACACATGGCGACGAGGTTGTCTTGGAGACCGTCGGTGTCGACGTGGATGGTGCGCCACATGAAAGCGTCGCCAATGCATATGCTCCTCCAATACGAACACACGTGCTCCACTCTCTTCATTATCTCCACTGTTCCAAACTTGCTCAGTATCGTCGCCGTCACGTCTTTCGGCAGCGCCACCCAGTTCGGCGTCGTCGATGTTGTCGTGTTTTCCTCATCGATGTGTTCCGTAAGAGGCTTCTTCTTCGCCGGGAGTGATGGTGATGAACACAGTGTCGTCATGCTTCAGAGTTTCAAAAACAGAGTGCTCTGAGATTTCTTAAGATGCTGTTCTGTTCATATATTAGCTCTCATATTTGAATTTATAGATCAACTTATCTTCCTCTAATTTTACGGATTCTCGTTTCTTCTATCTTAATTTGATGTTGATCTTTTCTTTTTAAATTTTAAATTGCACTAAGATCGATTACACGAAATCAAATCAATATCTGTTACAGAATCTCAGAGAGATTGTTAAACAAAAAAGAAAAAAAATTGTTTTTTCCCGTTATGGATGTATTTAGATCAGTTTAAAAAACTCTACGGAGTATATAATTAGGTGTTTATATGATTTTTTACATTCATAATACATTAAATTTTATCTTTATTTAAATTTAGAATAATTATTTGAGTTTCATATTTAGATACATAAAAAATAGTGTAAATATTTTTTTCACTATTATTCTTCAATTAAGTTATCTCATTTGTATAATCTTTTAATTGTGCATCTAAATAGGTCTAGAATTGAGCTGGACAAATTAATAATTGACCTTAAGATTTTGGTTTAAACTCGGGTTATTGAAAATTTATTGAACTCGAAGTAGCTCATGAATTTACTCAATTTAAATATAAATTAAGTTTTTTAGCTCAATAAGCTGATGTTTATAATTTTCGGAACAAATTAAATTTTCTGTAAAGTACCAAAATCAAACACGAAAATTTTTTCTATGATAAAATCAAATCAATCACGAAAAATTTTAATGAAAAAAATCCAATGAAAGATCTAATTATTTTTGACAAAATTCGTCAAATCAAGTCAAACTTCCCTAATGCAAAAACTAACATGACTCTAAACAGTGACACTTTAGCTCTAAGGTGGTGAAAGTTTGAGAGATTTATTGAGAATAAAATTCGTGAGTTGAAATTGGAGATTATGGTTCTTCAATTTGGGAAAGAATTTGTGGGATTGAAATTTAAGCATGAGGTAATGATAAAACAATGCCACGGTATCATTGTTAGAGGCATGTCAATTTTTCCATTAACATTTGAGTTTACGGTTTGTGCATTTTGTTAGAATTATAAGATTTTTAAGGTGTGTTTTATCGTTAAAATGTTTCGTGATTAATTTTGATGTAAATAAAATACTTCGTGTTTGAATTTTGGTACTTCACCTTTTTTGATTTATTTAAATTTTGAGCTCGATTACTTTACTTAAGCTCATTAATTCATGTGCTCCACCAATTGAACTATAATCAAGCTGAGAAGATCATAACTCACAGGTTATTTCAACTCACTTCTTCTCCTGTATATTATGAGACTCAATCACTCTTTTTTCTTATAATAGGAAAATATATTATTGGATCAAAATCAAATTCATAGTTTTTAATCAATTCGTATTTAGATAAATTTTTTGAAAAAGAAAAACAATTGTAATTGTTTGTTTTTAAAGAATCTATACTTTGCCAATAAAAACACTTTTATTTATATTTATTTGATACTAATCTTTTGGTTGAGAATTTTTTTTATTGACTATGGTATTCGGAGTTTTGTCTTGACCTAAGAAGTACAGACAGTGACACAGACACGGAGCACGACATGAAAATGAGACACACTAAACTAAAAAATCACAGAACACAAACACGGCATATATATATATAATTAATATTTTTTAATAAATTTCTCTTATTTTAGATTAAAAATACATATTTTAATTTAAATTTTGTTGGTTAAGTAAATTTAAGTTGAATTTGATCTTAAGTTTCTTCATAAAATACGAAAAGATCAAAAATGAAAAAATGTGTCATATCCACAGTGTATTTCACTTGTGTCCATAGTGTGTCACGACGTGTCAGATGCGTGTCAAATAGTGTCCATCGTGTGCCAAACGTAAAAAAAATATTTTTCTCGGACACTTACGGACGCATATCGAACACGTGTCCACTAAGTGTTGGTGTCCATCAGGTGTCAGACATGTGTACCTGCTTTAGCATTGGTGTGTCCTTACTTACTAGGTCCCAATTAATTAGTCGTTTCGGGTCACATACCTGAGAATGACATGTGAGACTTTCAGTGGAGCTTTTTTCTATCTCAAGGCTCAAATCCGAGACTTTGCTTAATGGATAATAAGTCGCTTACTACTTGTGCCAAACCATTGGTTGATTTTTGGTTGAGTATTACACCATTATTAATACTAATTTGAGGCTAAAAACTTTATTAGAATATTTTTAGAGTAAAATGTCATTTTGGTCATTCACTTTATAAAATAAGTAAATTGGTCCATTAATTTACAAATTGTAAATATTTTGGTCTCTCACTTTTCGAAATTAATGAATTAATTTCTCACTTTACAAACTGTGAATCATTTTGATCCCCTATTTTTTAAACTATCAAGTTAGATTTCATGATAAGGACTAACTTGAGTCATAATTTATAAAGTGAGGAATTAATTTAATCGTTTTAAAAGTGAGGCATCAAGAGACCAATTTACTCATTTTAATTATACAATTAGCACCAAAATGACATTTTCACTCAATAATGTTAATATTATTTGTGTGGGTTAAAGTTCAACTTCACCTTTAATTTCTAAATTATGAGTTAAGCGTAAAGGCTGTAAAGCCGTAAACCCCAGACTCACAAAAAAAAAGAAAAGAAAGCAAAACCCACTGAACAGTGAAGCAGCTACCTTTGTTGTTCTTCTCTTGGCTGAAGCTGATGTCTCTGCGTGCGGCAGCATCCAATTTTCTCAAAAAACTTCGCTTTCCTTCTTCGCATGCATTTTCTGCATCTGGGGTATCCTCAAATGCATTGTCTCTCTCACTTTCTGGTATGGCCAACCCTTACATTTTGTACTTGTAGTGCCTTTTGGGTTTGTCTTGATTTTTATTCTCTTTTGGGTATTCAAATTTTGTGATGATTGAGGTCATAACTTGTGTTTTTGCATCTAGGATGGTGGGTTTATTGTATGTATTAAAGTGCTATCTTTCTTATAAGTGTTGGATATGAAGGTTGAATACTTATAGCTCAATGTTAATTACCAGGGCTTGTTTGAACATATGGCTCTTTTGGTTTTTGTTAGTGTTTGCTTCAAATTATTATCCATAAAAAGCTCCATCTCTAATGGCCAAGTCCTAATTTTAAGGGGAAAAACAAACCTCCTTTGTAAAATTTTAGTTTTACATATATATAGTTTCATTACCCAATATATATATATATAGTTTGTTTACCTGCATTGTTGGTTTTGCTGCATATAGAGATCTGTTGTTGGTTAATGTTTCATGGAGGAGAATTTAATTACTTTTATTTTTCTAGAACCTTAAAGTTGAAGATTATATTGACCTATTTTTACTGTCTTATTGTTTTTGTGTTACTCTTCCAGGAAAACTTAAACTCTCAAGCTGGCATCAAACTGGGGCATATGGTTGGAGGATGAATCGTAAGGATCATTCTCTATGGATTGTTATATCTGGAAATGCTGGTACGTTTTTCTAACTAACCTATAACGCTGTAGTGAAATTTTAATGTGGGTTATGATGCAATATTGGAGTGTAGATTGACTTATGATTAATGTGAAGTTTTTTGAGCATGATCTACATGATATTGGAAGTTGATTAAACAATGTTCTCATATACTTCTAATTGACTACTCTGATTTTCATGCAGCTATGATTCTAGGGATTAGTGCCAATACTACTCTGTATGCAGAAGATGCAACAACTGAAGCATCTTCAGATTATGACCCCAGCAATGACTTAATTGGACTAAAAAAAATTGAGGATGACTCTGTAGTATCAAATATACATACAGCAAAATGGAGAGTATTTACAGATAAAGCAAGGGAATTTTTCCAACAGGCAAGCAGTTTCTTCCTGTTGCTTTGCTTTTATATTCTATTACATTTTAATCTTTTCCTCTCCAATATCTAATGTTTGTCCATTTTCTACCAGGGAAAACTAGATGAAGCTGAAAAGCTATTTCTTTCTGCGGTAGCAGAAGCCAAAGAAGGTTTTGGCCAGAGAGATCCACATGTTGCAGCTGCATGCAATAATCTGGTCAGTTTACCTATATACTCTATGATTGTCCTTTTCTTAATTTTTACTAGAACTGTATTATGAACCCTGTAGATTTTTCCTTCATACAGTTATTGCTGAAGTACTTTCATGCCTGTTAAGAAATATTGATATATCTGTCATGATTGTTATAAGGGTAATGATTTGGATGCCAGCTTATGATATTTAAATTTGATGCACAACTTATAATGATAAAATCTCAGATAATTTGGTGAGAGTGGTAGTAGAAGTGTGTTGAAAACTTTCAGTTTCTCACAACGTCAGTTGTCATGTACTCATGTGTTTAATTTTAGGTAATCAGATTGGTTTATTGTGGATGAGCACGATCCTTTACCTACTTCCATTCATTTGTGCTTAACTCTGAACTGCTGAAACTTCTTGAAGAGAGAGCATAAAGAATACATTCCTGTTCTCTACATTAGTGAAAAAGTAAATGACATGGTTAACACAACTCAATTATTTCTGTTATCCTCATTTCAGGCAGAGTTCTACAGGGTCAAAAAGGCATTTGACAAAGCAGAACCGTTGTACTTGGAAGCTATCAATATATTAGAGGAAGCTTTTGGTCCAGACGATATTCGGTAGGGTGCTACTCATAAATAATGCTTCACCTGTTAAAAACTGTATAAGTAGAACATAATTAGTTCATTACTTGGAGCCAAGAATGCATGTGAAATAGAGGAATATAGTCCCAGGATTTTAGGAAAATTGAATTCAGTGAAAAGGAGGAAGAGACAGGGTAATACTGAAAATTATCACCTTAGTCCCATTCTACGAACTAAGAAACACTGGAAAAGGACTTTCCTTCCCATGAGTTTGCTTGGTATCTGGCATCATCAACTTTCTTAATGATTGACCATATTCATAAAAAAATGTCTAACATTGTAGTGGATCAAACAATTTTTTCCTCAAAAGAAATTGGCTTTTCTTCTTTCCTCTGACAAAATATTTTTTTCTATGATTTTTTCCCTAGTAGATCAAATTTAAAATCTAAAGCTTGTGTGCGAGTGTATGTTGTGATGTATTAAACAATACCAATATATTTAGTTCATCTACTATGACGAGTTCTATACTTCCATTAGGCCTTGTTAGCTTTAATTTGAAACCTATCATTCAGGGTTGGGACTGCTGCTCACAACCTTGCCCAGTTCTACTATGGCCAGCGGAAGTTGGAAGAAGCTCGCGTTAGCTATGAGGTAATTTGTTAACAATCTTCGTGACATTTGTGCTAAATTTTAATTCCATGTGTTTGATAAATGATAATTTTATTTGTCAATTCTATATAATCAACTTTACCCCATACCTTGTGCTTTCAATGTAGCAATCAATCTTCCCACCCGTTATCTATTTTCAGGGACACTATATAAATTTATATGTTGGTTTGACTGGGTGTTACTTTCTTCAGGAAACACTGGTTCTATTACTAATCATACTGCTTTTTTTTTTCTTTTTCTTTTTTCCTTTTTAACGTCAAATTTACAAGACTTAAATCCTTCCTACTTTTAGGCCTTCAGCAAACTGCAGAACCTACCAAATGATTACCTCTCTTCTCTCCTACTTGTGCCCAAAGAAAATTGCTTCTGGTCTAGATCAACTTAAGTTTAATGGATTCTCTATCAACCTACTATACTAAAAAGTATCAAATAGGAAATGAAACCTTATACACCTTGCATTTCATAATATAGGACGAAAAGAGATTTTTTTGAGGTCCCTATTCTCATTATGCCTAGCATTGATTGAATAGACTGGGTGTTTACCTTATCAATATCTCAAATCAATGATGGGTTCCACTTGACGTTTAAACCCTTTGTCAGGCTATTGTTCTCTTGTTTTGTTTGTTCCATATAAGGTGGAGTAAGACATCGATTCTCAATAAGATCAACTCTCTTGATTACATGATAAACTCCTCTGAAAAAAAAAAGAAACAAACTTTGGTGCATGTGTAAACGAGGTGCTCTACCTAACTGAGCTATAGCCCTTTTGCGTTTGATACATAACATTATTATGGCTTTAATCATATTATATAGAAAATTTCTTGTCAAGATTAATATTATATGATAAAAAATGTTTGATTGATATTGTGTTGGTATTGCTTAGAATTAATATTACATTTATAACATTACCCTCATAATCTTTTTACTCATTTGAGAAACTCTCGAAGTAATGAAGATAAAAGTTGGACAGGAAATCCTTAATAACTTCTTAAAGAAAAGGGCCTCAATAATGGTTGAATGACTGCCTAAAGAAAAGAGAGCATGATAGGTAGCAAGAACTGGTAATCTATATTGATAACAGGGAAGGTAAACCACCAATCCCTAGAATGCTTACACGGAGTGGACTACCTCTCTGGGAGAGAATTCTCCAATTGCTAGATACAATGATTGAGTATGAAAATGACTGAATCCCTAGTCACCTGTATTATTCCCTATTTATACTTGCCTAACACCCTAACTAACTAACTGCCAGCTAAAGAGTCGCTGGGGCTCCTTCCTCCGCTCGGCTTCTCTGCTAAATTGCCCTTCTCCCTTGCTGATCCTTCTCCCTTCCTTTATAAACCAATTTTTTAAACCAACCCCACCCTCCTATTGCCTATCATCTTCAAATCCTCCTGCAGCAAAATTTCCTCGATTAATGATATCTTTTGTAGTTATTCATTATATTGTTGCATTAATATGTTAGTGGAACCAGACTAAGAATCATTTGATCTATGTAATCGACCCCACTTAGTGGGATAGGCTAATTGTTGTTGATGATGATGTTAGTGGAACCGGATTTCTGCATTTTGGGATCTTGATAGATTCTAAGATGTATATGTGCTGGGCATTTTATGGTGTTCCCCCCTCCCATTTTCCACTTGAAATCTCTGTTGCACTTGCATGGTTTCATATGTTGTTATTATATTCCTTTGCGTTCTTTGAGCCCTACTGACCATTTTTTCTCCTTTATGTTTCATATCATTTTTTGCAGCGTGCTTTGAAGGTATGCATCTATTATGCTCAGGCAGAGACAGCTATTTTCATATGATCTTGTATCAGTTATATTCTCCTCCTTTAATAATGCAATCACTTTGCTATTAATTTTTTATCTCTTAACATCATGTCTATGTTTGACGATTGGGGCTTTATTTTCTCTTGATTTTAGCATGTGATTTGACTCTTTGTTCAGATTAAAAGGCGTGTTCTGGGATATGGTCATGAAGAATGTGCAGATACATTGTATCATCTAGGAGTGGTAATTATTTGTCCTTTGATTGTACACTCCTTTATTCCTTTTTCCCTCCAATTATATACTACTGTCATTGAAGACTGGAAATCTAGCGTCTTTTTGGTGCTTATTGCTTTTTCTGGGGGATTTGGTCTGAACTTAATTGCTTTGTTGGTTTTTTCTCCCCTCTTTCATGCTTCTTGGAATCTCAGCTTGACTGGATCTTAAACTGCAATAAAATTTGTGTTCAGGTGCTCTATCTTCAAGGAAAAGAAAGGGATGCCGAGGCCCTCATTCTGGACTCAGTAAGGATATTAGAGGTGTGTCTTTTTCGCAAAAATCCTCTAGCAGTGGGATTTGGTAATTCTGAATTTTGCTTTAATCCAATTTGTTTTCCTATGTAGGAAGGTGGTAAAGGGGAATCATCCGTATGCATTAGAAAACTCCGATTTCTTTCACAGGTTGTCTTTCTACCTTTTTCTTCCTTTGAAACTTGTTTGACAGTACTAGAATAAGGATTTTTATTTAAAAAAGGAAAAGGAAAAATTGTTAATATGATGAAAAATTAAGTTACGATTTATCTTGAATTGGTACCAACTGTGAATAAGGTATTGCAATAGTGTCCATGTTGTTAACGGAATCTGATGCCATCTAGGCGGAAGAAAGGGCACCTAAGCCCTTTGTCATACAATCCAAGTATTTAGATAAAAGACATCACATAAATAAAATGTAGACTCCATATAAATGTTCAGATACAAAACTAGATATTAGACAAATCAAAATTGCTCTTGGTTCTTTATGTAGCAAACAAAGAAACCCTGGTTCATAATCAAACTGAGAATTTCAACCCAAAGTAAAATGAGTTTGTGGATTGTCCACCCTCAATAGTGGGTCTTGACTCTTGACCAATTTTCATTCCTGTTAGATTTCTGAGTTTTGATTTCCTCAATGATATTAACTTGTTGCTATATTTTTTAAGATATATTTTAAGTCACATCGACTTGATGATGCTGAGATGGTCCAGAGAAAGATCCTGCATATCTTGGAATTGTCAAAGGTTCTTTTTTGTGAAACCTTTACTTTACTCATTCTTTGCTTTTGGATTTACTTTCTGTTAGTGATGATTTATAAATCTATATAAATAGTCGGAAGTGGGTTCTGTAAGAAAAAGTCAGAAGTGGAAGAAACTTCAGTTTTTAGAAAGTATCCTTACTTGTCAACCAATTTCTGAGCTGGTTTAGTTTCTTACTTATTGCATCCAGGTGCATTGATAATTAGGTCTTATTTGTTAGCTTTCTGTTACAGTTAAGGAGGGGTCTACACATTGGTTTAGGGAGTAGAGACAGCCTACTCCAGAAGTTTTGTTTTTATTCTCTTTCAATGATGCAGTGAATAGGACTGTAGAGAGGATGTTTGAGCATGATTATTTTCTGATCTTATGTTCACCTGTATAATGTTGTATACTGAACAACAACTGATGTTTCAGTTATATTCTAGAACTATTATAAATTACGTGATAATTATGGAAAGTACTATTAGCCTATGCTTTCTGTCTTATCATTTTGTTAGGACTAATTGTGATAGCTCAATTTCACAAGAAAATGTTGGTAAGGGCCGTTATATTACAAATCCGTTTCAATGTAAAAAAAATCATGATGCCATTTGTGTTGTGTAATACAGGGTTGGAATTCCTTGGACACAGTTATTGCAGCTGAATCTTTAGCTCTGATCCTTCAAGCATCTCGCAATACAAAAGATTCAAAAGAACTACTCGAAAGGTTTTTACAATATTATTTGCTTGCTACATCCTAGGAATTTAATTTTGGCTATATCCATGATCCTAATTTTTTTCCCCTGCAGATGTCTTGATGCCCGGAAAACCTTACTTCCTGGTGACCATATTCAGGTTTGTTGTTTCTTGACACAGATATCGGTAGTTCCCATCTTATTTAGATTTCAAATCCCACTAAAATTTGCTGCAAAAAAAAAAAAAAGTTCACTCAAAGCGTCAAGCGGCCATTGTTACTGCACATATTCTTGTGATGAATATGCTGGCTATACTTTTTCTGCCGGAGTAAAGATCTTATCATGATGTTTTCCTTTTCATCCCATGGTCAGATTGGTGCAAACCTATTTCATCTAGCACGGGTTGCAATGCTTGATAGCAGTCAACATAAACAATCGGATGCTTCAAGAGCTAAAGTGGAGCTTGATATAGCAAAGGATCATTTGCAGAATTCTATAAGGTTTTAATCAGTGTATAATACATTTCTAGCTTGCAATAATCTCCTTTGATTCCCCTCCTCCATGCTGGAATCCAATAACTAAGATATTTGCCATGCATAAAAAGAAAGCCAGGTGTAATTTACCCTTCTTTTGTGTGCATTCTTACGTATTTTTGATTGGCCATTCTTCAATGCATCGCAGGATTGCGGGACGGTACTTAGATAAAGTATCGAAACAAAAAGACAAGTTGAAGAAATTGAGTGCACCTAGAAAGGAAGCCCACAATGCACTGCTCATATTGGTAACTTTTTTTCCTCATTGTTCCTCTTCTCTTGTGCATGTATATTAAAAGAGTTGTGGTTTGTACACTTCCGTGAATAAAAATTGTGTACTAAAATAACAGTATAATTTTTTCAGCTGCAATCACTCAATACTTTGGCATCAGTGGAGTTAGCAAAACAAGAATTGAAGGAGATCGAGGTAAGATTATTAGCCTTAATGGTAGTGCAACCAGGCTAAGGCCAAAAGGAAAGAAGAGAAATTGCATAACTAACAAGATAGGAACTCATCTATTTTCTTATAAAAATAGTTTAACTTTGATGTACTAAAAATATATAAAAAAAAACATTTATACTATCATCCAATCAAATTTGTTCATCGGCATAACATTTAGGATAGTGGGTACAAGTTCATCATATTTGTTCATGTGGCAATACCTATGATTGAATGACGACGTCAAATTCTTTTTCACTATAAGTGCATCAAAATGAAATCCATAAAAAGATAGGGATAACCCTGGTTTACAAAGATTAGAACCACAGGTTCAACACTCTCACATTTGCTAGGATATTAAAGAGAGAGAGAGAGAGAGGAGAAAGGATACGACACTGCGAAACTGAGAAGGCCTGGAAATGTCCCATCTTAAATGTTCAAAAGCATTCCTTCATGCTTAGTTCTTTCGAGAACCTTTCCTCCCATAAATTCTCTTATTCTCCCAAAGTCCTTGCCATGTAGGCAAGGTTGGTACTTGATTACAGCCTTTTATATCCCAAATTCCCCTTCTTCCCTTTATTCACATTGTCCTCAAGTTATTAGTTTTGTGTGTGTGCAAGGCCTTATATGACATTTCTACTTGATTTAACTATTGATGTTCTTTTACAAACCAGGAAGGGAATACTGACCTTGAAGCTAAGGAGGCACTTCTTCAATGCATCTCTGCTTACAAAGAGGTAAACATTTGCTTTATGCTAATTTTTCTTGGGAGATTTGCTATATTTATGTGGAACAATTGTGCATGGATATTCTACAATTCTTCCTGAGGTTGATCCTGGGTGCTATAGTGGGTGATAAATGAATTCTCTTTCCAGTTGTTTGAACTATTAATATTTACCTTTTTGGTCTTCTCACTCAGTTTCTTGTTTTTACACAATGTCGGAATAATGAATCCTGTCAAGACTACTGCTTTTGAACGCGGTAAATATAAAAGAGCGTAGCGACTTATCGTATGTCGTAATCCTTCTGTTGGGATATGAGAATGGTGAATTGGATCCCCTTAGAAACAATGACATTATTGGGTCCTAATAGATAGATGTCAAAGTAGGAAATATAGTTTGGTGAAGAAGCATGTGATGTGATGCTAGTGCACACTTAGATATTGAAGATAGTAAATTCATTCATACAAAATTTGTTGCTTCATGGATTGAATGTGCATTAATGTAGTTTCTAAACCTCTATTCTTCCATGGTTGTCTCTCCCATGTGATTTTGAAAATTTATCACTAACTTTATGCTTCCTTTGCAGATTGTAGTCAAGAAGTTGATCCCTAATGCCCCTGACCTAAAGAATGAGTACCTTTCATGTATAAAGCGTGCTCAAACCTTGCTTGGTAATAAACTTGATGAAGAGTCTTTGGTTTCCAGTCTCCAGATGGTGAATCAGAAATCTTGAAGAGAAATCTTTTACTCAAAAACTAATTAATAAAGCCAAGATAAATTAAAGGATACAAACATTTTGACATAATGATTATTGGACAGATGGAGTAATAATAGACCTAGAAGTGGCAAATCTTATCATAAGCAATTAAGGTTATGATAAGCAACTCTTATTCTAGAAAAGCCAATTTGTATACATGGCTGTAGTTGAGTTGAATTAAGCTCAACTTTTACAAATTAAATCCTTCAAACAATCATTAGCAATTATCTAACCACATATGTTAGTACAAGTGTAGAAGCTTGGGCGGGCTCCTTCTGCATCATGTCTCAGGTTTGATCGTTCGATCATTGGAACGATATGTATGTAGAAAATCTTGTGGTTAACTCCCTGCCTACTGAAAGATGATCTTCGTTAAAACTAGGGATTAGTTGTCAATTAGCGGCCTACGAATATCCGAGAGGAAATCCATAAAAAAAAAGATGTTAGCAATTATTTATAAAAGAGTTTCTGTGGGCTCAAGTTCAAACTAGTTTTGACCTTATTTCAGCCCAATAGATGTGGGCTTAAACCAAGTTATGAATTATGATCTCTCTAGTCTTTTGAGGCTCAAAAAATAAAATAAGCAGATCTCTCTGACATAAAAAAAAAAATATATATATATATATATATATATAGTCCTGTGTTTAGACTTTAGAATTACATGGAATGGAAATTATAGATGCAAATACACACATGTATATATATATTATATATATATATATATATTTTAAAATTATTAATTCAACTTTTAATATTATATAATAATTTAACATTTTAAATTTTATATTAATAATTTTAAAAATTTAAATTATTGCATATGATAATTAATAGACTAATTTTTAGTTGTTTATGGTATATGGAGTTTTGCCCTGTTAACATCTCCAGTCCCAAGTCGCATACCTGAAAATAACATATGAAAATTTTAGCAGGAGATTCTTTTCATAGCTCGAAACTAAGATTTTGTTTAAATGAAAAACAACTCGTTTATCATTTGTATCAGTCTGTACCGACTAAAGGCAAAGATTTTATATCATCTTTTCTTTTTTTTCACTTGTCTGGCTCTGACCCAACCAAGTACTACCAACTAAAGGCTAAAGGCAATGGTGCAGCAGCAGCATATAATACAAAACAAAGGACATGATATGATGACTGATGAGAAACTAGCAAATAAATAAAAATCTGCAACCAAACCAAAGCTGGCTTGCAGTAATGTATAAGCAGTACAATTAGAAAAACGAGGCCAAGGTTTGGGACCATTTTCATAACTGCTCCCATGCCCCATCATAAGCTAATCCTCTCTTCGATTTTGTTGCTTATTCTTATCCATTCATTTCTTGATTAAGAAAATTATTGTGTTCAAAATTTGATTAGTCACTATCTTTTATTCAGGAATTAAAAGAGAAGCATTATTTTTTTTTTCAAACTCGAAGTATTCAAAATTTTGTGAAAGAAATACTGAAAACAGAGAAAACGAGATTTTATTGTTTTCTCTATTTTCAGTATTTCCTTCACAAAATTTTGAAAATAGAAAAAATAGAAAATGAAAACAGAAAATAAAAACGGTAACTAAATAGTCTCTCTATGTGAGAACTTTGTTATAAATGATAAACATATGGTCATGATATACTTTCCATTCACATTTCATGAACCAAATTTTTGAGCTGTCAATTATGTTTGATTTAGTGATTATAATAACATTCTTAAAATTTGATAATTTTTTTTATAAAATTTACTCAAAATATTATTAAATTTATAAAATTATAATACTGATATCTCTTAAAATTATATTGATATTTATTAAAAGTTATATTGATATTTCATAAATGATATGTTTAGAAAAGATTTATATCATCTAATTAAAAAAAAAACGGATGAGCTAAACTAAATTTTATCAAATCTAAGATATACTATAATTCACCCTAATATTTTACTACCCGTTAAAGTTTGAATTCTCGATCGTCACACCAGCTTTTCAAGGAAGACGGCAGTTGTTATTTTGTAGCTATCTGGAATACAATAATGATTTGCTTTTGTCATCATCTTTTCTTTTTTATAATAATAATAATAAAGGTTTTACTGCTAATAGTTCTTAGCACACTTATTAAATATACTTAAAATAATAATTTAAAAAATATATAATGATAGATCTTTTATATAAAAAATAGAAAAACACATATTTTTAAAATTAATATTTTATTTTTAATTCTTTAACAATTGCTTTTGTTACTAAAATTCTAATAATAATAAATAGTATTAATAATAATAATATATTGTTGCTTTCTTTTCGAAATATGCGATTCTTTAATCTTTAGGTATGCCGATTGCCGTGTACATTCTGCCCCATTTCCAACTGAGCCATAGCTGTAAATTCATTCATTTTTCCTCATAATATTACAACTAGAATCAGTCAAAATAGTTAATAGATTGTACACAATATATAATATGTAATATACATCACGTATATTATATAATATAAACACCATGTATAATATATTATGCACAATATATAATATATTATAATATCTTTTTTCTTTATAATATATAATATATGTAATATATATTATACATATTATACATAATATTTATTGTACATAATAGAGTATTTTAATTATTTTTGATTCTACATATACTCATTTTTTTTTTGGTAACATTAGATAGCGTTGAGTTTGTTGCAGTTTCTGGAGACTAGGGTTAAACCTGAAAGTGAAGTTTGGTGCACGCTTTTACTTCCAGCTGGATCCTGTTAATAATGATTGTGACGTAACTTTCTTTTTTGATCCATTCCTATTCCCATGTCCACACCACACGTGGTTAAATGTTTCCTATTAATCATCATGCCTAATTCCTAATTACAGTCATTAAGTTAAACTCAATAAGAAAGATTGATCCCAAAATGCACTTCTTCGTGATCCCTTTTTTCTTTTCTTCTTTTGGGTCCACACTAGGTCTCACCTCAAGCTGAAGCTTCCCTAGTTAATCACTTTATTAAAAAACTAATGATTTTATAATTTTTAGGGAGTCCAATTGCAATCACAGAAAAATCTTTAGCCTTAGTTCCGTTTACTCTTTTAAGTCATGTTTGTCCATTCTGCATGTTGCTTCATTTGGACCCACTCTTTAATTATAACGCTTATGAATTGACCATGGATATTTAAAGTGGTTTTCTTTCCAGTTCATTTTATTTTCAATTTTTTTTACTTTTTTATTTACACAACCAAAGTTTTTCTATTGGAAAGATTTTGTGTTTTTGAGACCCACCGAAAGAGTTCAAAACTTAAAAAAGAACCCTAATATTAATACTACTTTCTGCAGAATCATCTTTCATATACTTAAAAAAGAAGAGTATACTATACTAATTAAATTAATTCCAAATACTTCAATCAATATATATTAATAACTACACATATAGATATTGGTTTTTATTTTAGTACCCTCACATACTTAATGGTCAAAATTTATTTATCATGTTATGAATTTAAATCAATTAAGTTTTAATAAGTCATACATTTGTTTTATTTATATTAATAAATCACTCAAACATATCAATATTTTTAATGTTACCCCATCCATTTATAAATAATTGTCTTTTAAAAAATATTTTTGTTCAATATTATTTATTATTTTTTTTAATTTTATCCTCACATGCATTATCTCTCATATCATTTATAATGATTATTGTAAAAAAATTAAAAGGACAATTTAATTATTATATATAATTTTTAAATATAAATTTATGTGTTTTAATTGACTCTTTAATAATGTAAAAATTTAAAACGTTATTTATTTTCAGACGAAGGGAGTATATAAAGTATCTAAGAAATTCTCATCAATATTACAGTCTCATATTTTAATTATGATAAATATTACTACTGTCCCATATTTTAGTAATTAAGTTTTCTTTAGAACAGTTGTTCTCTTAATGGACATGATAAGTAGTAGGATGACCCAGGGGAGATATTTTGTCTGAAGAATTTAATGAAAACAATAAATAGTACGGGACCCGAGGCAGTTGCAAGTTGAATTGCGTTTCCGTTGATACTATCTTCAAACAATTGGTGCCATCTAATCTAGTCTAATCTACTCTCTCCTTCCATTAATAAATAATGTTTTAAACTTATCACGATAATATAATTAAAAAACATATAACTTTATATGTGAAAATGATATATAATGATTAAATTATATTTTTAATTTTTTGTATAATAATTATTATAAGAAATATGAGCGAGAATGTATGTGAAGATAAAATTGAAAAAATAATAATAAATACTTTCTTAAAATTTTAAAGTGACAAATAATATTGGACAATAGAATTTTTTAGAAATACAATTATTTATAATGGAGAGAGTAGTACTCAATCAAAGTTCACGAGGAGTGGCACCACCCCTTATAACTCCTATTAATTCTCAATTAATATTCAGTACCTTCCTTAGAACACCCTTTCCCTTGGTTTTGTAGTTATCCAATACTCACTCCATTTTAAATTGATGATAATTTAAAATTTAAAATTTCATTTTATTTTAATTGACATTTTTAACTTTTCAATACATATTTAATGATAATATATTAATTTTATTCTTGATGTAATTTATTTGGAAAATATGGTAAAAGAAGTGTGAATGATAATGTAATTATTTTAATATACTTTTAATACAAAAATCAATATTATTTCTTTTTTCTGTCCACAAATAATTATTTTTCTAGAAAATTCTTTTGTCCAATATTATTTGTTACTTTAGAATTTTAAGAAAGCATTTATTATTCTTTTTCCAATTTTATCATCACATGCATTCTCTCTCATATCTTTTATAATAATTATTACACAAAAAACTAAAAGGACAATTTAGTCATTATATATCATTTTTATATATAAAGTTGTGTGCTTTAATTACATTCTTAATAACTGTGAAAAGTCTAAAACGTCATTTATTTATTGATATACAGATGGAGTATATGTTATCTTAATATTTGTGCATAAATCTTATTCCTTCCACTTTTTTAATTGTTCAGTTTTAAATATACACTGAAATTTAGGTAATGATAAATATAATTTTAAAGTTAACAAAAAAAAATCTCTATTTTACTTTTTAACTCATTGTCTCAATATAATAATTCAAATATAATGTTGAATTGAATCAGGATATAAGGTATACTGAGTAACATGTAAATATAATGTTAAATTATATCATAGTTAAATTGAGTGGTTGATTTTATGTTAAATTTAATGTACACGAATTTTAACAAATAAATTATACTCCCTCCGTCCACTTTTATTTGTCTTTCTAGGAAATTTATTTGTCCACTATTATTTGTCATTTTAGATTTTCAATGAAACATTTATAATCTTTTTCCAGTTTTATCCTTACATACACTCTCTCTTTACCTCTTACAATTATTATTGCACAAAAAACTATAAGTAAAATTTTGTCATTATACATTTACTTCTATAGAAATTTATGTGTTTTAATCACTTTCTTAATAAATGTGCAATACTCTAAAACGTCAATTAAAAGTGGACGGAGAGAGTATTCACAGGTCATGAATATAATTAATTATTTCTATAATACACATTATCATACCTTAAATATAAAAATAAACCTAACAATAACTTAATCTCCAATAAATATACGATATGTAAAACTTAAAAATTAATCCACTAATATAATATGTAAACATATATATACAATTATCTTAATGAATATAAACACTAAAAATAATTATTTTTTATAATTTCTTTTATACAATAGTATAGATATTTATATTCTATACAATTAAAATAAATTAAAAAAACAATACAAAACTTACCAAAAATAAGCGCAAAACATGCACCAGCAAAGGTCTCCGTCGCAAGCTTACGTCACAGTCAACAGCAAAAAAAAAATTAATAAAAATTAGTGAAAAAAAAAAAAAAGAAGATTGATTATGGAACGGCGGAACTAACCATCACTCCTTTACTCGGTGGTCTGAGACAGTGAGAGATCGATCGAATCAAACCATGACGAAGCGATAATGGAGGCGCGAGCTCGACGGCTTCAGATCTATGAATTACACTTCAGATCTGTGAGTTACAGTTCTTGATTGTTTCAATAATTTTTGGTTGAGTTGCTATTGCTTCATTTCTTGCTATAATTTTGTGTTTTGGATTCAAATTTGATGAGGAAGATGAGAGTTGCTGCAAAATATCTGGATTAAGAAAGATTGAGGTGCGGATATTGGGTCGGATCCTGGTTGAGGGTCCAAGTTTGGTGTGTCCGATACCCAACCCGGTTAAGACCGGTTTTATTACCGTTTACTTGAACATGGAGTACGATCCAACCCGATTATTCTTTATCGGATCCATTCGGGTTATCTTGTTCACGGGTTGACCTGTACCCTTGAACCCCCTAAACCCCTAACTAAATGTATCATTTATTTTCAGATTTAAATATAATCTTATGTATTAATATAAAAACTTGATTAGCTTCACTTGATTAGTTGATTTCAATTAAAACAGAGGTGTTAATTCCAGATAACATTTTCCCTTTGTTATTGTTAGTTATTAGAGAATATGAATATCAAATAGGAATAATAATTTGTTAGCATGTTTATCTTTGGCAGCTCATTACTCTGCTTCCCGTGAATATTATCATAGCAATAAGTTCATCATAGTAATCTGTTTCCAGTTGTGGAAGAATGAGAAACGGTGATGATGACAAAGAAATGGAAATGGGTTCAGTGGTAGTTGAAAAAGTGGGAGGAAAATCTTCTGTTACTAGCTGCTTCTCAAGATATCCCTTGAAATTCATCATACCCAAGAAAGTGGGTTCTTCAAAAACGGATGCTGTATGGGTCTATGCCCTTAGTTATGGAGGTGGAATTGTGTGTGGTGACCAAATTTCATGCAAGATTTCTGTTGGAGATGATTGTACCACGGTGTTAACAACCCAAGGTTCAACCAAGGTCTACAAATCTGTGGGATCTAAGTGCTCTAAACAAGTAATGGAGGCAAGAGTTGGAGCCAATGCCCTTTTAGCCATCATTCCAGATCCTGTTACATGTTTTTCCACTGCAAGATACCATCAGAAACAAGTGTTTAATGTGTCTTCAGACTCGAATTTGGTCATTGTTGATTGGATCACAAGTGGGCGCCATGAGAGTGGAGAAAAATGGGATTTTGATCTGTACAGAAGCACAAATAATATATTCTTGGAAGATGGTCAACCTCTGTTTCTTGATACGGTGTTGTTAGAGAAAGATCAAAAAACTGGTGGATGCATAAATGAACTCATGATGCAGGAATACCAAGTGATTGCAATGATTCTGCTCGTGGGGCCAAAGATGAAGTTTGTTCAGAATCTGGTGCAAGATCAAGTAAAAAGAATTATGTGTGAGCAATTACAGAACCGTTCAATGTCAAAGCCAAGGTTCATTGTTTCTTGCAGTTTCTTTGGCCCTGAGAAAATTGGTCTTGTTGTTCGAGTTGCTGCAGTGACAACTGAATCGGTTTATAAGTTTTTACAACATCAGTTGGCTCCGTTAGAGGCAATGCTTGGGGTGCCACCTTACCAATAAAGTGTTACTAAAATGAATAATGATGTGGGTTTATTTTCAATTGCAAACCTACATTATTACATCATATTCCTTTTACACAAATCCTTGGGGCACAACAAAATACCAGTCAAAACAGCCAACAAAGTCCATTTAACACTTTAGGGCTCAAATAACACTTTTAATCATGAGTATCTTTTTAATGTGCTTGGTAATTGTGGCCCAAATTCCTATTTGTTGGCTGTTTTGGCTGATTTTTTGTTGTGCCTCTAGCATTGCTCTTCCTTTTATCTATGTACGTATGATCATACACATAATATGCTGGAATATTTTGAATAAAATGTACTAGATGATCAAATTAATTTGTGCCGGACGGTCAATATGAGTAACTAAATATATATGTTTTAACTCATAAATCTTCTATATTATCACTATCAGTCTATCACTACATAATTTGTTGTACTTATTCTACCAAACATAATCTATACTATGGAAGCAAGTGTTTTTTTAATTGTAAAAACACAATAAAATATCCTAGAAATAAGATAAAATTCTAATCTCATTTGCATTTGTTTGCGGAGACACAATAAAGATACAATGAGGATATTGAGACAATGACACTAATGTTTATATTGAGACAATGACATTAATGTACAGTACATTGTGTTCTATATCTCTGTAATGCATAAGACATCAATGTAATTCTTGTAGCATGTTTGAAGTAACATGTATAAGACATAGTATCACGGTATAAATGTAATTGGAGTGGCAATGAATGGAATTTCGAATTGTTTACAAGGATAAAATTAGAAGAAATTTTCATTAAACTTAATTTGTGTTCTATTAAAATCTGCGTCTAAGACTTGTGTCTCAAACATGTCTTCTAATAAAGAGCACACTGAAAAGTCATTTTGTGTGCCTCTTTAATGTGTCTCTGTTCTTAATTTTTTCTATGTCCTTCTTACTAAACGGATGACACATTAATTGTGTCACTGTCTCAATGTCTCTGTGCCTAATGTCCCGGTATGTCTCAATGTCTCTGTGCCTAATGTCCCGGTAAAGAAACACACCCTAACATTAGTTGAAGTGTATAAACACATTGTAGCAGTATTTTTTACCATTAGATTGATAGAAAAGATAAAGTCCCTTACAGATTTTAAGAATCTAATTAATTAATACAGTAATAAATTAGTAAAACTATTCAAGCTACTGTATAACAAAAGCAAAAAACAAAATCTTATGCGAGAGCTCAAGGTTCTCCTCTCTTTTATTTTAAGCTAAGACTACCAAATATATTTAATCATAAAAAAGATGTTTGTCGGGGAATTATCAATTGTGGAAGTAGTTCGTGTTTTGGGCGGCGAATGAGTCCGAAGCACTTGCCCCCAACCATCCCACTTGGCGGGCCCTATTTCCCCTGTAAATTCTTCTTCTTCTACAAATGCATGTCTCCCACTCCCATCTTATAAGACCAATATATCTTTAACCTTTTTAATAGTAATTCTTTTATCTATTCTATTCTTAAGAAAGTTAGAAATCTGCCTTATTTATCAGTTTATCATCTAACTAAAGCTATTCAATATTCATATCTTATTTTTATAATATACTCATAGTAATACCTTAAATATTTTAGGGTTTTACTAAAGGTATTAGTTAAGGATTTTTTAATAAAATTGAGACTTTAAAGTTATTCAAAATAATTAAAAACTATAGAAATTTAGGGTTTGTTTGGTTTAAAAAAATCAGTTTTTATTTTCAATTATTGGCTTATTATCATGTATTTTTGAGATTTTATGAACAAAAAATAATCAAAACTATTAATATAACAAATTCACATGATAGAATTCACTTCCCTCTTATTTATATATTTATATACTATAAATAGAATTGAAAAAAAAGTTAATTTTTTTTGTCTCTAAAAAAAATAAATAAATTAATAAATAAATAAATTAAAAAGACTACTTGCTCCATTCAAATCACTTTAAATACATCTTTCTTTTTCTCTTTGTATATGTAGATTTTCTATGATGATTTTTTCTATTTCAAAAAAATATTGTTCCTTTTTATAATCATCTTCTATATTATTTATATTTCTTTTTGTATCCATCATCATTAAAAAAGTTCAAAAAAAAAAGTTAATTGACAAATAAATTAAAAATGTAATTTATTAACGGACACAGAATGACTGACAAGACACTTGTATATATATATTCAGTCCCTTATGGAGTTGAGACCACAAGTTTGCATGCTTTAGAATTTTGTATAGTAGTTAATTTAATTATAGTTGTCTTGGTATAAAAGATGGTCATTCCAAAATTCCAATTAAAATGAACTGTGTGTTGCTCCAATAAATAGTATTACCCTTGCTAGTTGCTATAAAGTCCTCAAATACAATGCAATGCAATACGCGTTTCAAACATATTCTTGATCTAGAAGGCCATATTTTCAAAATTCCAATCGAATAGTGTAGTACGCATGCAATACTCCAAGCTTTATAATAGACTTGTAGCAACAATCCGGCTACGTGTACACCCAAAGTGTATCCACCTATCTATCCACCTACATAACACAGAACATTTAATTATTATCTTTTTCTTTCCTAATTTTTCTCTCTTTTTGTTTCCATATTTTTCTCTCTTACTCACCACGATTTTCTCCTATCTAATTCAAAATCGATTTAAAAATTTTCAAACATGCAACAAATATTTTTAAATATATTATCTTAAGAAATTCAAAATTCAAATACGATTTTAGAAATCAATTCCATAAAATCATAATTCATACCACAATTTCAAAATCAAAGAGATAATAAAATCCGAAAAAGTAACATAATAAAATATTTTGCACAGTATAAAAAATGTATGTACATTATAAAAAATGTGTGTACAATATCAAGAAATTATATATAAATATTTTGTGTGTACAATATCAAAAAATTATATATAAATGTGTAAAAAAAATGTATGTACATTATAAAAAAATTTGTGTACAATATCAAGAAATTACAGAAAAATGTGTGTATAATATCAAGAAAATATAAAATAAATGTATGTACATTATCAATAAAATATAATTAAGTATATTTTTATTAATAAGTGTATGAGATAAGTAGAAAGTATATAAATGTGTGTATCAAGTGCATAAAAAGTTAGTAGTTTGTAAATCATACATAAATGTATGTAGTTTGTGTAAAAAAAATATGTAGATTGTACATAAATGTGTGTAACTTGTATATAAATGTGTGTAGATTTTATATAAAATGCGTGTAATTTGTGAGTAAATTCGTGTAGCATGTCCATAAAAGTGTGTGTAGCATGAGCATAAAAATGCATGTAGTTGACACAAAAACAAGTGTATTGATGAAATGAAAAATGTATGTAGATAATTTAACACGTTTATATAAAAATTGTATTGTTTACTGTACAATTGAATAATAATATAATATAAATAATCTAAATTTACAAAACTTTATTCATGTCTTCATTAATCTCGTATACACTGATTATTTCATTATAGTCACCGTCTTTCATCATATGAGAACCAATGACTAATATAAGTGAAAAAAAGTTTAAAAAATCATATTGAACTTCAATACAATACAAAACAAAAACATATTACAAACAAATTTGCAAAAATCATGAAGGGATCAGATGAATACCTACCACATAAAAGAATTTAAAAATACTCAGGAATGATTGAGATCGGTCTCTCTCCAATACACATGCAATACATAGTAAAACACATGATCAATCGACCAATAAAAAAAATAATGAGATGTGAAAAAAAAAATGTGACTAATCTATTAGGAGCAATTCCTAAAAAAATATTGCAAGAATCATGGGATAAATTGATCTCAATTTTCTAAACAATTTATTAGTTATTGTAGAGAGAAAAATTAGGAAAAAAAAAATAGAAAAAAATTAGAAAAAAAAAGATTATATCCAACTTAATTTTTTATGTAGGTGGATATATGGGTGGATCATAATTGGATGTACAATTAACTTTTCTCCTTGTAGCAATTGTAGATTTTTCACCGAAAACTTGATCTACAATAATTATAATCCCTTGGTGGTAATAATTAATTTGAAAACAAATTCTTTTAATGAATTTAATTTATATATACTGATTATCAACTAATAGAAATTCAAAAAAATAATAAATAATTTTTAAAACTCATTTTTCATTATAATGATCATTTATCATGATTTAATATCTAATCATCATTGATAATATAAAATACATTGAAATTAATTAATTAAAAAATGATATAAAAATGTTTTTGTTATTATGTTCAAGATTTAAAATTCTATCCCATTTTTTGAACCTTTATGAAACATGCTGCCATATAACCATAATTTATATATTATTATGAACCATGTAGAATCACTAATATGGTTTAATTTAATTAATCACATGGCTCAATGTTTTGGTGGGGTTGATATATTATATAGTGGAATTTGGGGTGACCCATTTAAGAACATTCCAACCATGATCTTCAAATGCTGCAGTAGGGTATATTGAAGAGCCAAATTACAACCACCATAGCCATTGATGAAGGGGATTTCTCAAATGATTATATGCATGCCTTTAATTAATTAGATGAAACTTCTGTTTGTACTTTGCACATGAATGACGAAAGAAATTTCACGGCTGCATCAACGATGATGAGAGAAATTAACACAAGAGAAGAAAACTTACATAATAATTAAAATTACATTAATTGTATGTAAAATATATATATTTTACCAATAAGTGCATGAGTTTAATTGGGAAGATATAAACGAGAGAAAATGTGTATAGATGAGTCCAAAAGAAGTTTGAAGTGGCACATTGGTGCTACAAGGCTCATATTTTAAAGCCAGAATTGTATGAACTAACAAAAAACACGATGTTCAAAATCATCTTACTTTCCTAATTAGCAAAATTAATTGGAAGAAAAAATGGCTGCATCACCAATTCATCCGTCACATAATAAATAAATAAATTATGAATTTAATTTTCATACACTTACCGTATACAATTATTTTAGACCATCATTCAAA
This sequence comes from Aeschynomene evenia, assembly GCA_013621005.1. Classification (NCBI taxonomy): domain Eukaryota; kingdom Viridiplantae; phylum Streptophyta; class Magnoliopsida; order Fabales; family Fabaceae; genus Aeschynomene; species Aeschynomene evenia. The sequence goes on along the minus strand of CM024265.1, from coordinate 5,453,608 downwards.
TATGTTATCACATAAATTATGATTATAATTTATCTCTTTCATTACCTAAAAAGTCATACAATACGAGTATTTTGATTGCATGATTTTTATTCTATCATTGCATCAAAATTAAACTTATAAATTATACATATATAACATTTGCACAAAATACATGCAAATAAAAGGCCCAAGGACTACAGTCATAAACACATATCTCTTCTTTTTTTAAAAAAATAAAGGCATGGTCTCATATATAAATAATTAAATATTAATAGCAAACTATAAAATACATACGTACATATATCCTCTAATTAATCCTCATATTTACATCTCTCGGTTCAAATTAATAACTACTAGTAGTATACATGATGATTACTTATGACCTTTGACGCAAGGTCCCCATGCAAGAGCAAAATAAGCCTTTTACTCCATGTGTGACATCATCATGGGGCCTCTTTCTCTTCTTCATTCCTGGACCGTCCGATTTCATCATCATCTAAGCCAATCTGCTACAATCAGCACCACCGAATCCCACTCTGCGATTTGCGAGATCAAACTCCACCCATAGATTCTGCTGGTGGAAGTTGCCTATAATGTTACTGGCCGCACCCAATTTATCGGAACTCCCAATCCCGACGCAGTGGACCCCACCATCCACGTCAGCAAGAACCCTCTGCTTGGGAACAACGATCTCAACCCCATTCTCAAATTCAAACACCATGTCCCCTATCAACCGTCCGATCTCAACACCATCACGACCGTCGAAACACATGTCAGCCACTCCACCGTACACGTACCCCTTCTTCATCCTGGGTCCCACAACCCTCACAACTTCCTCCCTCACTTTATCATAAGCCTCACTAACAAGGTACGTGAACTCGGAACCCGAATCCACCATGGTCTGACCCGACCCGCCAGCATCCGGTCGGAACACCGCCGGAGGAATGTTGAGCCTCTTCCCGCCGATCCGGATTCCGTTCATCGCGACGGTGTAGGCCAATGGGTCGAGATTCGGCGAGCGTTGTTGACTCTGGGAAAAAGTCAACATTGGGATGTATTTGAACCCCGCGGAGTTCGGGTTATTACCTAGGAAGAATGACCCGGTTGGTACGGATCCGGGTCGGGTCTGTCGGGGTGGGACGCAGTAAGAGAATTTAGTGATTTTTCCCTGGGATGCGAAGGATAAACGGCCAAGGTTCATTCCCAAAATACCCCTAGCGTCGCTGGAATAAGTGGCGCAGCCGAGGATGAGTGGAGGGGTAGAAACGGAAGGGGAGAAGGTGAATTTTTCTTTGACGAGATTGCCCTCGGCGTAAGTCCCGTCGGCGTAGAAGTATGAGTAGTGGCAGAGGCGATTCTGGTCGCAGGAAGTTGGGAGGGTAAAATCGGGAATTTGGGGCTTGCAAAGAGGGTGGGTACAGGGTAAGAGGGAGAATGTTGAGGAGAGTGAAGGGTCAAAGGAGGCGGTTGGAGGAGGTGGTGGTGGCTGCGTGTTCTTCTTGTTGTGACACTGAATCCATGAGAGTTGGCTTCCTGTGTCCAACACCATTTGCTGGTTCTGTGGTGGGGTTCCAATTGGGAGGGTCACTATGAGAGCCATGGAGTATTTAAATGTGGACTTGTAGTTGTAGGAATTAACAGGGGAGGAAGAAGAAGAAGATGGCTTGGAGTAATTTCTTGAGAGTAAGAGAGATGAAGAAAGCATCTTGGAGGTTGTGTTTGTGGAGAGAGGGAGTGAAGTGAGTGGAAAAGACACTGAGAATGTGTCGAGTTTTGCAGAGTGGGAAACAGAGAGGAGAAAGAAGAAGAAAAAGAGGGATGAAATTGACATGGCCATTTGTTGCGGTGAATGAGTGCGTGTGATTAGGCAAAGTGAGGTATGTATGGGTTGTGGTGTGTTTATATAAAGGAGGGAAAAGTGTAAGGATCAACAATGGAAGAAGGAACAAAAAAGAAGACGCGTTTTCTTCGGTTGAGGTGTTTTTCTTTTGGGTGGGTGGATCCTATATATTTTCTTTGGCGTATGGGAGTGAGATCAGATATAATGCAATGTGATTGTGATCATAATTCATTTATACTAGTAAGGCCTTATTAATTAAATTTGGTCCGGTTTGAATTGGGAGGGTGTGTGTTAGTTAATGATTCATTTAAGTGAATAATGTCCATTTGTGTCCTATGATCGACCCCTGTCCCCTGTCTCTGTCTCTGTTGCCCCTCCCTCCTTCTCCTCCTCCTTCTAATTCATTACGCTTTCTATTTCTCAATCAGATGCTGACATCTATGTATGTATACCGTGTTCATTGTACTGAGTACAAGTAATTCCTTGTACTATAAATATATATTCAATCAGTATTCAACATATATAATATATCATATATAATATGTATTATACCTAATGTGTTATATATATAACATACATTAATATAGTATATAGTACATATTAGATATTAATTAGATATATTTATATTGTACAATAATAATTGTTACAAATATCAACAATGATTGACACAAGTGATAAGCGGCTTGTTGTCCCTTAAGCAAGGTCTCGGGTTCGAGCCTTGTGGATGGAGAAAATCCTTGCTAGGAGCCTTACCTGTCATTCCCAAGTATGCGACTTGGGGCGAGGGATTAAAAAAAAAAAAAATTGTTACAAGTAAAACACCATTATTTAATTTCTTTCCGAAGAAAAGTAAAAAAAGAAAAATGCAAAATCTTTAATTAACCTCTGTATACGTGTGTGATCCACCCAACAGATCATGAGGTACAAAAGAAATTTAATTTCTTTAAAGTGTAGTACTAGTTTTTTTTTTAAGAGAAACAATAATGGCATTACTCAGCTTATCTATTACATTTTCTATTACATTTCAATTTGCAACTTATTTTACGTAAATATTTATATTAAAACAAAACTTTTATTCATTCAATTATGATTATATTTTCTCTCTATATTACTTAAAAATCATATGAATGAAAATTTTTGATTAGATGACAGTATATAAGTATTGAGTTTAATTATGATGCACTGACAATGTAAAATTTTACACTGTCAGTCAATTATATTCATTGATTTGTATGACTTTTTCATTAGTGGTTGATTAAGTTAAAGATTTTTGATGATGTGTCAATTCATGATTAGATGATTGTGTAAAATTACTTTACACTAATAGTAGATTGAAATTAAACTCATAAGTATTTTATACTGTTAATGCATCAAAATTAAACCCTAAAAAATAGTTGATAAATAATATAAATTTAGCTAGCTAATAATAATTGATGAATAATAAAAAATATAATTATGGATAATGATAGTAAAGACAAGAAGAAGAAAAAAAAGAGAATTTACTTTCTCACAATTTACCATAAATGTAATCAACCCCCTAATAGTCTTTTTTTTTTTTGGTATGGAAACCCTAATAGTCCAATAAGTTGAGAACGGTTTTAAAAAAAAAAATTCAAATCAAAAGGCAGTTCAGAAAAGCTGCAAATTGCTCATTTTTTTATTTGATCAAGGAAAATAAGTACTAATAAATAATAATTATATATTTTGTTGAACTCGTGCCTAAGACTTCATTTTTTTTAAATGTATTTTTTTTAAATTGATTATAATAAAGAGTATCAATCTTACAAAAGAATGAGCCGAAAAGTGATTACACACTTTCACCTTCCCCAATATATCCAACCCCACATACACATACACTACCCATTCCCACATACATGTATTGTGTGTATCACCTCAGCTAATGGAGAATGTTTATTTGGGGAAGGAGGTGGTGGGAACGAACCAAACAAGTAAAAACTACTCTACTAAAGAAACTATGATATTTTAACATTAAATGTTCAATTTTGTTACCTTTAATTTTATGAAATCTTCATTTACATATAATCAAATTCATTTTCTATATATCTTTATGCTAAATTAAATGTGTATAGTAAGTAATATTCAACTATCTAACAACAAACAGTCTAGAATGTATATATAATATGTGGCGTGTATTTCGAGAAAGGGAAATGACAAAAAAGGGGTAGTAGGATATTGTTGTAACATCAAGTTAAAGAGTGCCATTAGATTTGGGGCAGTGGGATTTGGAGTATTGAATTGATTAGGAGTAGTTATAATAGTCAACTACTACTGCTTACAGCTGGTGCCAAGTAGAAGCAGAAGCCGCCACCAACCATTGCCTTTTGGAGGGAGGTGAGATATGTATATGTAGTATGTAGGTGTTGGTCAACAAAATAAGATGAAAGTGAATGAATTGAACACAACACCCTTTAAAGAGTTTACCCCACACACTCCCAGATATTTCTTTGCGCTCCCTCCCATATTTCTCTAAATATATAAATACTGTTTTAATAATTAATTGCTTCCTCTATTCAATTTGTTCTGTACGAGTTTGAGCTACCAACTTCTGTCCAACTTGATCTTTATGCATTGCTTCTTTTCAAGACGTTAGGAGTGATTTCTTGTAAGGAGTCTGAAATTTAAATCAAAATATACACTTATTTATAGTGTGAGATTTTGGATGGAATCATGCTAATTAACTTCGAACTAAAAACTATTATTGGAATTGAATTTCACGTGTTGTTTTTCTTTAAGATATTAAGAATAATTTTCTGTCATAATTCTAAAATTTAAGTTAGAGTAGTGATCTTCTGTTAGGATTCTGAAACTTAAGTTAGAGTATGTATTAATATGAGAATTGAACTATAAAATTTATCTGAATAGTGAAATGACACATTTATTTATAGTGTGAAATTTTGGATGGTGCCACACAATGGTACAGATGTCTCGTCGCTCATCCATGTTGGTTGAGAACTCAACCCGAAGTGCAAGCATGAGTCAGATCCCTAATTTTAGTCTGGTCTAGTCTTAGGATCTATCTTTGGACTCAGACCTCATTCAGGGTCTGATCCATTATCATAATTGGGTCATAAAACCCTTCATGCTTACTGGATCTTGACCCAATTCGGGTTCTTTTTATGGGTTCGTCCATCCGGAGATCCGACTTTGGGCTATTCAATTGGATCGTCTTCTGAGCTTATTAACTTCTAAGCCATCTTATTGGGCATAATTACACGGAGTACAAACATTATTATAATAATAAGACTAAAACTTCAAATTGGTCCCTGAGATTTATCGCACGGGACAAATTGGTCGCTGAGATATTCATAATCCACTCGTGGTCCCTGACATTTGCACTAACGAGGACAAGTTAGTCCCTCCGTTCAATGACCGTTTGAAACGTTAACAGAGTTAGTCCCTTCGTTAGGGACTTGTTTGTCTACTATTCTAATTCATTAAGGACTATAATATCTTTTTTTGTTAACGTTTCAAATAGTCATTGAACGGAGGGACTAACTTGTCCACGTTAGTGCAAATGTCAGGGACCACAAATGGATTATGAATATCTCATGGACCAATTTGTCCCGCGCGGTAAATCTCAGGGACCAATTTGGGGTTTTATTCTAATAATAATATTAGTTATCTTTACTTTTTTTTATACATAAAAAAATAATATATATATATATATATATATATAAATACATAATATATCTGAATATATTAATTTGTAATATATTTAAAAAATTTAAAGTGATTATTATTATTATTATTATTATTATGAGTAATGTTATATATACACTATAAAATCAGTCATCATCAGCCACCATTTGTAATAATTAAATTTTTAAAATTATTAATTTAAGTGTTAAATTAATATATAATATTAAAAAATTGAATTAACAATTTTAAAAAATAAAATTATTATAGTAACAAATAGTGATTGATTTTAGTGTAAAAAATATTTCTAATGCAATGAAAAAAAATTAACAATGTAGGCACCGTAATATTTTATTTATTTATTTATCTAAACCTATGATTACCTTTTAAATTTTACAATAATGTTAGATGCATAATAAAAACCAACCAATGTAAATAATAGGTTGATTTTGGTTTTGGTTTGAGCCCAAATAATCATTGAAATTGTAATGAGGTGAGTAATTATGATCCAAAATCTTATTTATAGATTGATTTGATTGACTTTTTATTATGTATTTAGCATCACTCTAAATTTTATTCCAAATTGTTATTTATATTTGACACGAGACTTGTAATTAATGTGACGACAACTAAATTCTTTCGGTGAAGCCTGCCTTGCTCATTCTAACTTTGGATGTGCTATGTACTTTAATTTTGTGTTTCTTTATTTTCAAAGCGTGACCAAGTGCATTTGCTTAGTGACGGTGCATTTAGCTTTGCACGCTTTGATGCAGCTGAACCACAGTTTCACTTAAACTTACACAATCAGCCGATACTTTAACTCTGTATGTTCTAAGCATATATGCTAAGGTATTAAGAGCAAAATGGTTATCTTCGAGTTAAATTGCACGTTTTAAAACATACATGATATCATATTATCCGTTTTGAAAGTTTAGGGGCTAATTTGCAACGATTCAAACATTTAAGGGGATAAAGTGTTTTTTTTACTTTCGTAAAAAAAAAAGAGGGTATTTTAGTCAATTAAATATGACATGTGCACTGCATGTGCTTATTTAACGGAGAAATGGATGAAGTTATGACGGATGAGGTAAATTGCACATTTTAAAACATACAAGGTACCGTATTGCCCATTTTAAAAGTTCAAAGACTAAATTACAACGAACCAAATATATAGAGAGGTAAAATATTTTTTTCCCTTCAAAAAATCGTATATGAAGTTTTGTATATGTTTTACATGGTTACACGTGTAAGATTTTGCTTGCATTACTATACGCTCACACATGATGTCTCCCAACATCAGTACATGCATATGAAAGAAAAACTTTATCCGACAAAACTTGATAATTTATCGATTATTTTGTCACCACTTTATATTAATTAATTAATTCGAGATGTTAATTATATAAATATATATGGTTCATAAGAAGCCAATCGAATGGATTCTAGTTTTTATATATATAGACCAGGTTAAGTGAATCAAGTATCAAGTATAGGTATGGTCACTTCTATTGAGGATCTCATGCAATTTTTTTTTCTCATTATGGTTTTATAACAGCGTTCCAATAGCCTTGCACTTGCATGCATGGGTGAAATATAATCAAATACATAACTATTATTATTTTTGGGTGAAATTACATAAATATTATTTTAATGCTCTAATTTATTAGTGACCCATTTTTGGCACATATATATGGTATTTTTTGGATGTGATTATTATAGTTTTTCTTCACTTTATTTTATTATTATATTCAATAAATATGATGTGTGTCTAAATGAATCACTCAATTTTGATGTTAGAATAACTAACCCAGTCAAATATATGTATGATATATATAGGTATACCTCACTAGAAATTATAAATACACGGGATAATTAATCGATGCATATAAATAATTTAATGTACATTCACCATGTCACCCATCTTAGCTTGCTTTTACAAAACTTAAAATTAAAATATAAAATATACATTCTAGAATCGAAACCTGAAATTTAAAAATAGGCCAGAGATTGAATTGTTTAAATAAATAAATAAAAAGTAACAATTCAAGCAGGTAAAATACTCCTAAAACATTGTGAAGAGATAAAGTTAAATTTGTGATGGTTCACGGGTTATGATATATAGTGAGGAAAAGATAAACTCATCACATGTAAATAAAACAATGCACTTTTTAAAAATGCTTAATCCTCGTCGTCTATCATATTGATTGAGGACAAATCATATATATTTTGAATTTGGTCTTGAGATCAGGATGTGGAGGAAAATTTTCCACTTTTTTAATTTTTATTTTTTGCTTTGATATACTTTGGACTCATGCATGAACATTGGGTAAAATCAAGATATTATCTTAAAAAATGGCTGGATTTACCTAATTGTTTATTATTATCTCATAAAAATCAAATAGGCACGATAGAGTTTAGGTGAAACTTTTGGACTAAAGTTAATATCATTTCACCCAATATAGATTTGTCAGATTAATTAACAGCTATGTATGTAGATAAAGAAACAAACACGTATTATAACTTTTTTGAGAGAATAAATACAATAGAGTATAGAAAAGTTTGTTGATTCAATTATATGAAATGCACCGAATAATAATAAACACCGAAAAATGGTTGGTCGTATTATGAGGGAATATTTGTCGTCGCATATATACTATCATTTTAGCTCATATATATATAGGACTATAAGGCTACTATTATTACCATTAATTTACTTTATGCTAATTCTCATCCTTTAATTATTCCTTTCCGATTATATTAAAAATAAATAAATTATTCCTTGTCGTCCTTTTTATCAATTGCAGGTGGCATTTTTGAGTGCACACACTTGTTTTAGAAAGAGCAGTGTTAATTGAGGGGAGAGAAGAAAAAGAAAATCAAATTAGTGATGTTGTATTTCAAATTCTCCATACATTTATAACATGTTCTTTAAAATTTTGTAAAGAAAAAAAAAACTAAAAATTAAGTTTTGTAGTTTTCAAACCGTTCATATTTACTTTATAAAATTAAATAAATAGAAAAAATAAATTAAAAATTATTTTTTAAAATAAAATAAGTGCGCATGTTATTATGACTAATTAAGCACACAAGCCGCCGTATTACAACTATCAATGTTTATTATACAATAAAATTACCTCATGTTATACTTAATATGTAATTGTACATACGTGTGTTATACATATGACACACATTATATATTATTATGTATAACATATATTGAATACCAGTGGCGGCTCAACACTTTTAGAGGCTTAAAGCTAACTCTAAATTGAGACATTTTAAATCAAATAATAAAATTATATTGAATTTGTTATATTTTTATATAAAATTTATCTTTCGTATTTTCATGATGTAAAATCATTCATTAAACTATACTGTAATCAATTTCGTTACAATTTTTTTTTCAATTGATAATATAGGTAGTTCTTTTAATTTTTGTTGAGACATTGTGGATTTTAGATAAGATTTTATTATTGTTTTTTGTTTTAAAAAATTTCTTTCCGGAATATTTTAGAATAATAGAATAAGTTAGCTAGGACGAGAGAAAAAATATAAATAATACTTATTACTTATCATATCAATATAAGAGAAAGTTTCACATCACTTGCCACTATATAAGACTAGACAACAATATCCACAATTCGAGTTTAGCACAAAAGTTGAGGGAGGAGAGGGATGAGAACCATAGATGACTTATGATAATAGAGGAAAAGAACTCTAGAAGTAAAAAAAAAATAATACATAGAACTGATCGAAATTACAAGGAACACATATGAATGATAATTTGTGGTTTGTTTGAAAGAAAAGAAAAATAAATAAATAATTAAGTAAAATAAAAAAAAATTGTATATGTAAAGATTAATGCACAACATATATATTAGATATGAGTGTTGACCAACTATGAGTCATGATGATAAATGTTGTCTTATAACCTTTAGATTTTTTATTAAAATATTTTAAAAAAATTTGGAGGCCTAAAGCCCTAGCTTCCCTAGCTTCACCCTTGAGCCGACACTGTTTAATATTAATTAAATATATTTATGTTATACAACATGTATTACTGATATAAAGGCCTTATAACAGTTTGGAATTGAGCCCCACTCTTTCCACAACCTAATAAAGAGAAAGACACAATAAAGCGATAACTACAGTGCATTTATTTTAGATTTTCTTTTTTCATAAAAAAATCACTTCCATATACTTAAATAAAATTTTTAAAATAATCAGAATCTCAAAAAGACTTGTTTTTCAACTTTTTATTTTACAGAAGTTAAAATAATAAATTAATGAAAAAAAAATCAATTTTCAACTTTTTAAATTATATAAAAATTTATGATGTAGAATAACTTCTTTCCACAATACCAAACAAACACACCCTCAATATAGCTCCATGGAAGCCATGCAGTCAAGTCAAGTTGGATTTTATGTATAAAGTCTTGTATAAGTCAGAGAAGATTTCTTATAAAATCTCTGCATCACTCTGAAGAGACACTCACTTAGGCATCTTTATGTATATTTAAATCCATGCCATTTAAATACTTAGACATGACATCCAAACAAATTTTTGTTATATTTCGTGGGACATGGCAGAAATTAAATACAATATATAATATAACCTTATTATATGTATAATAAAAAATTGTACATTACTTATTTTTATTTTAGGATTATAATATAAGTCAACTCTTCTATCCAAATTGTTACACTTCAATGATAGAAAATATTGTTGTATTAATATTGTACAACATAAAATTTTGCTATAATGTATATTCTTTTGCGAATTACAAAAATGTTCATTAGCCTTTATCTCTAGCAACTTCTAGTGATGGTTATCCAATCCAAGAGCAACGAAAACGTGTGATATAAGTCCCAGCTTAGGTGAGTGGGACTAAGTACTTGATTTCTGAGAAAGAGAGACATTGGAAAATAAAATATAAAAATAAATAAATAAATAAAAAGTAGAAGATGAAGGCTCAATCAATTAATTACATTGATGTCTTGTGGACCAGGGTTAGCCGGGAATCCTGCAGTGTTTTTAATTTCCTTTGTCCTAACCTTCTTAATGATTTTTTGGATGAGTGCTTAATTAGATAATTTGAAAACTTGATGAGTACTATTAGCACATTTGATTTGATCTTAAATTCCTCTTTAGTCTTAACACACATTAATGAGTGTAGTTTCAGAAAAGGAAAGGAGGCAAAATTGAAGGAAAAATGGTACCATATATGAAAACTTGGGCATGTGAATCCAGCTCAAAACTTGAATAATTGTGACATTTGTTGTACCATAAATATTTTCAGGTCATGGGTGCCCACTAGACCCTAAATTGGCAAAGTACCCTAAGACATCACTATATGTGGTCCTGAGGTGCCTTAATTGGGAGAAGAAATGATTGTATGCGAGATAAGTATCACACAAATATACTCCATATTCATTAACAATTTAATCTTTTTAGTTATGATCCATATCTAACTTGCACATCGGTGGTTAATCTATCATATTATCAATCGATATAGAGCATACATATTCATGTGATATTATTCTGTGTATGTAATAATTTCTCCCTATGAAGTCACAAGTTGATGTTAGGACATAGGGTTTCCCATGTGCTTTGTTCCCATAACCTTCTCAAAGCACACGTCTAAAAGGGTTATTGATTTGTTCCCCTCCGCGTCCCTTTCTTAAATTGTTACTATGATTTAACTTGATTTATAGAAATATTATGCACACCATATATGATATGTTGTGACAACATATATCACATATTGCAACATATATTTCTATCACATGTTGTGCATAATACTTGAGGCAACACGAATATGTTATTTTTTCTGTCTTTATATTTGGTTCAATGAAAGCAGAGAAAGCCCGTATATTCATCTCTGAGGCCCATATCTACCATCAGTTTTCTCTCTTCCAGAGTGAGTCAAGTCATGACTACAACAAGAGTTGGGCTATTATACAATATTGGGGCCAAAGCCCAAGTTACTGTCATATGTTGCCCTAAATCCATGATATTTGGGCTTACACAATTGGGCTAATTTGGCCATTAATAAAGAGTAGTGTTACTACTTATTTGTATAAAAAAACCTCGACGTCCATGCTGATTATTTCGTATCAACCTTTAGAATGGAGTGTGGGATCCTACTTGAGGCCGAGACATTTTTGCAGAATTTATTTTGGTAAAAATAGTTGCATAAGAAAAATACCTTTGATTGCTGTCAAATCTGGCGGCAGAAGTACAATATTGAATTGCATATGGGATTGCTTAGTTTTTTTCGTTTTTATTAGGATACACCATATCAGATGATGCATTGAGACTAATCTATCAGCTTACATGTGGAGTGTTATGTTTCATTCTTCCTATATGAAATGATAGTGACCAAAAAAAGTTTTATATGTATTGTATTTTGATTGTAAATGATAAACAACCATGTGTGTCAATTGCTGATAATTTAGTTGTCCTCAATCAAACTCAAATAGCCTACCTAGCTGAGAATTCCTTCAGGTGAAAACTCATTCACTCACTCAATAATTGGTTATTCTCTCTCAACAATCATTGATTTTGCTCTACTTGTAAGTTTTACTGTTACATATTGACCAAAAATTGTTCCTTTACGGTTCTCTTGCACTTCTACTATGTTTTTCTTCTCTGTTTGATGTTTAACTTTTAAGCCAACCCAACAACAATTTTTTGTGCGATTATTCCCAAGCTGTCGAGTACCGAGCTTAACACCCCCAATAATAAAAAAATTGAAAAAACTTTGATCATTAGAGTTGATACTTGATAGAATTCCTGGAGTTGAAGATATATCAGGGGATAGGAAGCTGACTATGGCATGAATGATCTCAAAATGAAGACTTAGGTTTGTCATAAATCACAGTTGAGTTCTTTAATTCGTGTAGATGGCAAAAACAGCGCAACAAGAAAAAATGCTCACAAATATCTATGTTACATGCTTGGACTGATGCATTAGAATGTTTTATGCTTCTAAATTCTAATGTTTCAACTTTGCTGGTTATGGCATTTCATTCATAAAATTGTAAACAGAGATAACTTTTCTAATTATTTGATGACCGGTACTTTTTATGATCATAATCACGCTAGGCTCTATCAACTTTTCTTCTATGTCAAATTCTTTAGTGTCTTCATATGTATTCATAAGCAAATTCATAGCTAATGTATTAAATTTATGAGATATTAAGATATTGTATATGTAAACTACTTCAGTAAGTTTAAGCTAAATTAACCACTCAATTTAATTATGATACGGTTCAATATTTATACCTACACAATCTAACTTATATTTTAACTCAATCCTACATTATATTCAAATTTTGTATACTGACACAATCCAACATTTATATTTACTCAATCAAACTTTTTGTATTGATGATTAATTTAGTATCACTTTTAGTGTACACGTAACATTGTTCATTTCATATATAACTTTAAGTGCAATTTTTTTTCTTCTTCAAACTAATGGAGTATTCTTACCAAAAGCTACTGTATATATAAATATAAATGAGATTATGAGAAAATGAAAATTCATACAAAGAAAGAAAGATGGAGGCAGTGAGAGGGAGCATACCTAACTGAGCTGCCCTACCCAAAAGGTGAAACCTCATTTATGTGCTTCACTGATCACTCTGTTCCATTTTCTGTTAGTAACTAACCGTTGACAAGTTGGTTATCCTTATTCTTAACAAATCATTGATTCTGTTTCTTGCATAGGTTTCTGCTCTGCTTGTATGTTGTACTGTTACAATTGACCAATTTTTGTTGCTTTATCGTTCTCTTGCACTTATACAATGTTTTCTTCTTTGTTTGAGGTTTGACTGACTCAAGCCAAAAACTGCTTTTTCCGGGTTATTCCCCAGCAGCTGGTTATTCTTAACACCCCTCAATAAAAAATTGAAGAAGTCGTTGCTGAAATTTGATAGATTTTGATCATTTAGGTTTATACAATTCCTGGGAAATTGATAGAGGTGAAGATATATTTGGGAATAAGAAGCTGAATATCGCGTAAATGATCCCAAGATGTCACATTTATGGAAAATTCTTTCCCTTATGTGGCATCAATATATGGTGCAATAATTACACCATTGTGATAATCTCCTTCCTCACAAATAGATAGAACTTAGAAGGCACTGTGGTTTGTAGGTGTATATAAACTTGGGGAGGGAGAAGGGAAAGGGGGTGGGGGGTTGCTCATATTGTCAATTATTGTAGTTCATGGATGTTTGGATTTTTGTTTGGGTGATTTAGAATTGATTTTCAGCACCTTAGGTTGATTCTGTCAGTTTTTAAGTTGTTTGGTTTCTGCAAATCAAAATCAAATATTGTCTCTAGAATTGATTTTGGGAGAAGCAAAACTTTTTTTATTTTCTGTCAGAATCACTTTTAGAGCAGCTATGAAACATAAATCACTTCACTTTAGAGTCAATTCTACCTAGAATCAATTTTAGAAATGCTGAACCAAAAATTAGTGGAAACAGATTCACATTTGATAGGTTGCATGGATGCGCCTATGGTTCTAAGTTTATGTGAGCTTGAAGAGTTCATCTCTTGGATTTGCTGAGTGCAAAATCCTATTATCTTTAAGCCATCATCTTCCCTTCCTCTTACAGACAGGATAAATCTGCTCCAATATGTAAAATGAAAACTTGGTTTGTCACAATTCACAAATCACAATGGCATCTTTTAATTCATGTAGCTGCAAAGGCTTCTGGTTATTGTTGCAGTGCAATAAGGAAAATGCTCACAAACATGTTACAACACTTTGACTGGTTTATATATACTTGTTTTAGAATGTTTATGCTTCCAAGGTCTCAACTTGCAAGTCAAAAGTATGACATTTTATAAAATGTAAAAGATAACTTGGAAATCTATCTATTGTTAGCTACATGAATATGCCTTAAAACTCATAAATCACTCGTTTCTGGAAGCTGTTCAATATATCTAAAAATTTATATCAAGCAGAACACATTTGTTACTGAATTCTGTATCATAAAGGCTTTCTGAGTATATGTCTATCCATTCAGTGTGGATATGATTTCAAATTGATTCACCACTTAATGTATGGTATAAAGTTCTGTCTTTGTCTGAGTCTCAGTGCCTGACAAAGTGTAGTTGACAGGAGCCTTTGTATCTCCAGGTTCCAACCCGGAAATGGATGCCGAAACTGTGGTGCATACTGGAGGCTGCCATTGCAAGAGTGTAAGGTGGAAGGTCATTGCTCCTTCCAGTGTTGTGGCATGGGACTGCAACTGTTCAGACTGCTATATGAGAGGTAATACTCACTTTGTTGTACCTGTTGACAACTTTGAGCTTTTGGGAGATTCAACAAAGTTTCTTACAACTTACACCTTTGGCACTCACACTGCAAAGCACACATTCTGCAAAATCTGTGGTATAACCTCATTCTACTATCCGCGGTCGAATCCGGATGGAGTCGCAGTTACTTTCAGGTGTGTGGACCCTGGAACTTTGAAACATGTTGAGATCAGGAAGTTTGATGGGAAGAATTGGGAGAATTCATATAATCAGTCAGACATCTCTTCATTTTCAAAGGTGCAAAAGTAACATCCCATAACATGAAGGATTAAGAAAATAATTGATTCATAGCAATTCTTCATGAAGTATTTTATGCCCTCAACACATTCTGTGTTGATACAGCAAAAACTCTGGCTATGAATCTATGATAAATCTAGTGCAATAAGAAAAATGAAGACTTGGTTTGTCACAAATCACAATGGACTGTTTTAATCCGTAGCTGAATACTCTGGTTATTGTTGTAGTGCAATAACAGAAAAATACTCACAAAACATGTTACACTAGTCTGACTGATGTATCAGAATGTTTATGTTTCAAGGTTTCAACTTGCAAGTCAAACAAAGGTATGGCATTTCTTAGGTGTTCTCAAAACAAATGTTTTTTCTTGCTCCAGATGAATTCTAACCACATATGTTAGAAAATAAGCAAAATAAAAGTAATTTTAAAATATAAATGAGTGGTTAAAAAGTGATATAAAAAGTAAAAAATAATTTACCCTATAAATACCTAAGAACTTCTCTTTTATAAAATATACAGAGTATCTCAAATTATTTAATGACAAATATATTTGCTGTGCATAATCACTTTTTGAGTTTTATATATGCAAAGAAAAGTTCATCACTACTTAGAATCTTTGAACCCCCTTAAACTAGATATAACAGATAGAATCGCCCTTCAATATTTTAAAGATTAGTCTTTACGTGTATCTAGAAAAATAGTGAAATCTCACTTTTTAAAGCCTATATAGGTTTCAATTTCTACTAAGTTTAAAAAATTATGAAATTCAATATTTTAAAGATTATAACCTTTACTTTTATAGTGTTTCTCGAAAGATAGTTAAATCTCACTTTTTAAAACACATAGCCTTTAATTTTCTTCTAAGTTTAAAAAATTATGAAATTCAATATTTTAAAGACTATAGTCTTTACTTTTATAGGAATTCTAGAAAAAAGTGAAATCTCACTTTTTAAAGCATATAGCCTTCAATTTTTACTAAGTTTTAAAAATTATAAAATTCAATATTTTAAAGATTATACTCTTTACTTTTATAGTGTTTGTAGAAAAATAGTGAAATCTCACCTTTTAAAGCATATAGTTTTCAATTTCTACTAAGTTTTGATGATTATGAAATTCAATATTTTGAAAACTATAGTATTTACTTTTATAGTGTGTCTAAGTGAAATTTCACTTTTTAAAGCTTATAGCCTTCAATTTCTACTAAGTTTTGAAAATTATGAAATTCAATATTTTAAAAACTATAGTCTTTACTTTTATAGTATTTTAAAAAAAATTGTGACATCTCACTTTTTAAAGCCTATAGCCTTCACTTTCTATTAAGTTTTAAAAGTTATGAAACTCAATATTTTAAAAACTATAATGTTTACTTTCATAGTGTATCTAGAAAAATAGTGAAATCTCACTTTTTGAACCCTATATAGCCTTCAATTTCTACCAAGTTTCAAAAATTATAAAATTCAATATTTTAAAAACTATAGTCTTTACTTTTATAGGGTTTATAAAAAAATAGTAAAATCTCACTTTTTAAAGTCTATAACCTTCAATTTCTACTAAGTTTAGACAATTATGAAATTCAATATTTTAAAGACTATAGTCTTTACTTCTATAGTGTTTCTAGAAAAATAGTGACATCTCACTTTTTAAAGCCTATAGCCTTCAATTTTTACCAAGTTTTAAAAATTATGAAATTCAATATTTTAAAGGCTATAGTCTTTACTTTTATAAGATTTCTAAAAAAAATAGTGAAATCTCACTTTTTAAAGCCTATAGCATTCAATTTCTACTAAGTTTCGATGATTATAAAATTCAATATTTTAAAAATTATAGTCTTTACTTTTATAGTGTTTCTTAAAAAATAGTGAAATTTCACTTTTTAAAGCCTATAGCCTTCAATTTCTACTAAGTTTCGAAAATTATGAAATCTAATATTTTAAAGACTACAGTAATTACTTTTATAGTGTTTCTTGAAAAATAGTGAAATTTCACTTTTTAAAGTCTCTATCCTTTAGTTACTACTAAGTTTCAAATGATATGAAATTTAATATTTTAAAAACTATAGTCTTTACTTTTACCGTGTTTCTAGAAAAATCGTGAAATCTCACTTTTTAAAGCCTATAGCCTTCATTTTCTACTAAGTTTCGAAAATTATGAAATTCAATATTTTAAAGACTATAGTCTTTACTTTTATATTGTTTCTCAAAAAATTGTGAAATTTTACTTTTTAAAATTTATAGCCTTCAATTTCTACTAAGTTTCAAAATTATGAAATTCAATATTTTAAAGACTATAGTCTTTATTTTATAGTTTTTCTAGAAAAATAGTGAAATCTCACTTTTTAAAGCCTATAGCCTTCAATTTCTACTAATTTTAAGAAATTATGAAATTCAATATTTTAAAGACTATAATCATCACTTTTATCGTGTTTCTAGAAAAATAGTGAAATTTCACTTTGTAAAGCCTATAGCGTTAAATTTCTACCAAGTTTCGAAAATTATGAAATTCAATATTTTAATTTTTAAAGACTATAGTCTTTAATTTTATAGTGTTTCTCGAAAAATAGTTAAATCTCACTTTTTAAAGCACATAGCCTTCAATTTCTACCAACTTTTGAAAATTATGAAATTCAATATTTTAAATACTATATAGTCTTTACTTTTATATTGTTATTAGAAAAATAGTGACATCTCACTTTTTAAAGCCTATAACCTTCAATTTCTACTAACTTTCGAAAATTATAAAATTCAATATTTTAAAGACTATATAGTCTTTACTTTTATAGTATCTCTAGAAAAATAGTGAAATCTTCACTTTTTAAAGCCTATAGCCTTCAATTTCTACTAAGTTTCGAAAATTATGAAATTCAATGTTTTAAAGACTATAGTCTTCACTTTTATAGTGTTTCTAGAAAAATAGTGAAATCTCACTTTTTAAAGCTTATTGTTTTCAATTTCGACTAAATTTAAAAAATAATGAAATTCAATATTTAAAGACTATAGTCTTTACTTTCATAGTGTTTATAGAAAAATAGTGAAATCTCACTTTTTAAAGTCTGTATCCTTTATTTACTACTAAGTTTCAAAAATTATAAAATTTAATATTTCAAAGACTACAGTCTTTACTTTATCGTGTTTCGAGAAAAATAGAGAAATCTCACATTTTAAAGCCTATAATAGTGACTATATATAGTCTTGAATTTCTACTAAGTTTAAAAAATGACGAAGTTCAATATTTTTAAGATTATAGTCCATACTTTTATAGTGTTTGTAGAAAAATAGTGAAATCTCACATTTTAAAGCCTATAGTCTTCTATTTCTACTAATTTTAAAATTTTCTGAAATTCAATATTTTAAAAACTATTTTCTTTACTTTTATAGGGTTTCTAAAAAAATAGTGAAATCTCACTTTTTAAAGCCTATAGCATTCAATTTCTACTACATTTCAAAAATTATGAAATTCAATATTTTAAAGACTATAGTCTTCACTTTTAGGTAGCGTTTGGTAGCTGTCCCGGGACACAAAAGACAGAGACTGAGAGGGACTAATCATGTTTGGTTTATGAGACAGAGACACAGATGGACAAAAATTTGTGTCCATGGACAGAAAAGACATAAAATTTGTGTCAACTCCAGAAGTGAAGGACTGAGATGGACTAGAATGGACTGGTCCTTTTAATGAAATTTTTATGACCAATATACCCTCCATCACTTCACATAATTCACATTATGTATATCCAAGATCATTTTTACATGTCTTTATATCATTTTCACTATTATCAAACACAATATAAAAATATTTTTTATGTCCTGTCCACTGTTACCAAACACCATATAGAGACACAGTCCCTTTGTGTCTCTGTCCATTTGTGTCTCTGTGTCTCTGTCTTCACTGACTTGGGACAGCTACCAAACGCTACCTTATAGTGTTTCTAGGAGAATAATGAAATCTCACTTCTTTCAATTTCAACTAAATTTTAAAAATTATGAAATTTAATATTTTAAAGACCATAGTTTTTACTTTTATAGTGTTTCTAGAAAAATAGTGAAATCTCACTTTTTAAAGTCTATGTGCTTTAATTACTACTAGTTTTCAAAAGTTATGAAATTCAATATTTTAAAGACTATAGTCTTCACTTTTATAGTGTTTCTAGAAAAATAGTGAAATCTCACTTTTTAAAACCTGTAGCTTTCAATTTATACTAAATTTAAAAAATTGTAAAATTCAATATTTTAAAGACTGTAGTCTTTACTTTTATAATGCTTTTAGAAAAATAGTGAAATCTCACTTTTTAACGTCTATATCCTTTAGTTACTACTAAGTTTCAAAGGTTATGGAATTCAATATTTTAAAGACTATAGTCTTTTCTTTTACAGTGTTTTTAGAAAAATCGTGAAATCTCACTTTTTAAAGCCTATAGCCTTCATTTCCTTCTAAGTTTCGAAAATTATTAAATTCAATATTTTAAAAACTATAGTCTTTACTCCTATATTGTTTCTAGAAAAATTGTGAAATTTCAATTTTTAAAGCTTATAGCCTTCAATTTCTACTAAGTTTCGAAATTATGAAATTCAATATTTTAAAAACTATAGTCTTTATTTTATAGTGTTTCTAGAAAAATAGTGAAATCTCACTTTTTAAGCCTATAGTCTTCAATTTCTACTAATTTTCAAAAATTATGAAATTCAATATTTTAAAGACTATAGTCTTCACTTTTATAGTTTTTCTAGAAAAATAGTGAAATTTCACTTTGTAAAGCCCATAGTCTTCAATTTCTACTAAGTTTCGAAAATTATGAAATTCAATATTTTAATGACTATAGTCTTTAATTTTATAGTGTTTCTCGAAAAATAGTTATATCTCATTTTTTAAAGCACATAGCTTTCAATTTCTACCAAGTTTTGAAAATTATGAAATTCAATATTTTAAAGACTATAGTCTTTAATTTTATAGTTCTTCTCGAAAAATAGTTAAATCTCACTTTTTGAAGTACATAGCCTTCAATTTCTACCAAGTTTCGAAAATTATGAAATTCAATATTTTAAAGACTATATAGTCTTTATTTTTATATTGTTATTAGAAAAATAGTGACATCTCACTTTTTAAAGCCTATAGCCTTCAATTTCTACTAACTTTAAAAAATTATAAAATTCAATATTTTAAAGACTATATAGTCTTTACTTTTATAGTATTTCAAGAAAAATAGTGAAATCTTCACTTTTTAAAGCTTATAGCCTTCAATTTCTACTAAGTTTCGAAAATTATGAAATTCAATGTTTTAAAGACTATAGTCTTCACTTTTATAATGTTTCTAGAAAAATAGTGAAATCTCACTTTTTAAAGCCTGTAGCCTTCAATTTCTACTAAATTTAAAAAATTATGAAGTTCAATATTTTAAAAACTATAGTCTTCACTTTTATAGTGTTTCTAGAAAAATAGTGAAATCTCACTTTTTAAAGCCTATTGCTTTCAATTTCGACTAAATTTAAAAAATTATGAAATTCAATATTTTAAAGACTATAGTCTTTACTTTTATAGTGTTCATAGAAAAATAGTGAAATCTCACTTTTTAAAGTCTGTACCCTTTATTTACTACTAAATTTCAAAAATTATAAAATTCAATATTTTAAAGACTATGGTCTATACTTTTACCGTGTTTTTAGAAAAATAGTGAAATATCACTTTTTAAAGCCTATAAAAGTGACTATATAGTCCTGAATTTCTACTAAGTTTAAAAAATGATGAAATTCAATATTTTTAAGATTGTAGTCCATACTTTTATAGTGTTGGTAGAAAAATAGTGAAATCTCACATTTTAAAGCCTATAGCCCTCTATTTGTACTAAGTTTAAAAATTTATGAAATTCAATATTTTAAAGACTATTGTCTTTACTTTTATAGGGTTTCTAAAAAAAATAGTGAAATCTCACTTTTTAAAGCCTATACCCTTCAATTTCTACTAAATTTAAAAAATTATGAAATTCAATATTTTAAAGACTATAGTCTTCACACGTTATAGTGTTTCTAGAAAAATAGTGAAATCTCAATTTTTAAAGCTTATATAGCCTTCAATTTCGACTAAATTTCAAAAATTATGAAATTTAATATTTTAAAGACTATAGTCTTTACTTTTATAGTGTTTCTAGAAAAATCGTGAAATCTCACTTTTTAAAGCCTATATAGCCTTCATTTTCTACTAAGTTTCGAAAATTATGAAATTCAGTATTTTAAAAACTATAGTCTTTACTTCTATATTGTTTCTCGAAAAATTGTAAAATTTCACTTTTTAAAACTTAAAGCCTTCAATTTCTACTAAGTTACGAAATTATGAAATTCAATATTTTAAAAACTATAGTCTTTATTTTATAGTGTCTTTATTTTATAGTGTTTCTAGAAAAATAGTGAAATCTCACTTTTGCCTCTTAGTATCCTACTTGAATGATATAGCAGCAAAAGTTAGCTACAAGAATTTTGACTATTTGAGTTTCCTCGCTTGAGAAAATCGATGAGTAAACTTCCACAATCAGTTCGGATAAACCCGAATTGTACATGGCAACAATTCTACAAAGTGCCGCTTTTACACTGCATATTACAAATGGAACAGATAAATTCTAATTCAATTTTATTAGGTACTCTCAACAACCGAGAAGCTTTGGGGGAAAAGTGGTCTTGCATTGCCAAGAAAAGAAAAAAACATGAATCCGAGTTTTTATTAAAACCAAAAAAAGAAAATATATCCATGCTTCACTTCTTCAACAGCATAGCACTGCATTGTGCCATTATCTTTGATGCCCTGGTAATTGCATCAGTCATATAGAAATTCTCAACTGCAGCCCCGAATGCAGCTGTATCCATCTTTGCGGTGAAGGTCGGTCTCAGCGAAGATGGCAATGTGGCCGGTTCTCTCTCATCGTGGTGCTCAAGGTTAGGGGCAACAGTCTTGATTCGATTGCGAATAGCACCAACTGAATCATAGGGCAAACGCACTCCGGCCACCTCAGACAGCGCCCGAACGATCTTCCAATCATCCCTGGAGTCACCAACTGTGGGAACTGCAGGCAAAGTTTGTTGAGTGCATCCTTCGGTATTTTCATAGGTCCCTTCCTTCTCACTAAATGCTGCTGCTGGAAGAATAACATTAGCACGATAAACACTCTTGTCACCATGGTGACCTTGATAAACAACAAATGCATCAGCTGGGATCTTGTCCAGGTCTACATCATCAGCACCCATCAAATATACAACTTTTGCAGACTCGAGGCTTTTTTCAGACTGGGGCACAAGTCCGAGGTCAAGTGCAGCAGCCTGGGCAGCATGAAGTAGCAATACGTTAAGGCCATTCCAGTCGGGTCTGACAACCTTCCCTTGTTTTGCAATGGTTTCAACTGCTGCAAAAATTGCATCCTGATCCTTCCTCTCAAAAATCCCAGCACCAACAATGATAACAGGGTTTTTGGCATTTGAGATAGTCTTAGAGAATGGATGGCGACCCTCAGCGATTTCAAGTAGTGCTTGAGGGCCAGTACCAAGATGTTGGTGGTCATAGTTTAAGTCAGTAGCAGGACCAATGTACCCAACCTGGGATTGGTTTGCTCTGACAGTCTTCCGTATTCTGGCATTGACCATGGCAGCTTCCACCCGTGGCTGCAAATTTGAAAATGAGCACATAAGATAATCTAAGAGACACTAGAAGCAACAGAAATTATGGACACACAGAAGGCCCCAGATGATATATAACCAGTAGGTGAACTGAGTAAAAATATATAAAATAACCAAAAAAAGCTATATTCTTGAATTGTCTTAATTTTTCTTCTACTTAACCTCCCCATGTCCCAGAAGCCCCATAGCAACAGTTACATAATCCATTGCACATGGGTATTACAAAAAAGGAATGACATTTCTATAACAGAGGAATCATCTGATCATAAGTAACATTAAAAAGAGACACTACTCACTAAAACTAGAAAATAATGATATACCTGTGTACCAACCAACAGAAAAACATCTGCTTTCTCAAGACCAGCAATGCTAGTATTCATAATATATCCAGATCTCAAATCAGCATTAGTATTTTCGCTAATGCCTTCACACCACACATTATTTGAGCCCATCCTATTTATGAAGTCTTTTAGTGCCATCATGGACTCAGCATCAGAAAGTTTGCCAGATATTCCAACAATTTCTTCTGGCTTAACTTGATGGGCAATCTCTGCTACCATAGCAAGGGCATCACGCCAGCTGACAGCCTTAAAACGCCCATCAGGACCACGAATCATAGGGTCGTTTAACCTCTGCCTCTTCAACCCATCATAACAAAAGCGGGTCTTGTCTGAGATCCATTCTTCATTTATGTCCTGCAAGGGTAAAGCAGAAGGCTTTATTGGCAAACTAAGAGCAGAAACTAACACCCTCATCCTCAACCCTCGAATGAAAGGAGAGCTACCATAGCAATGACACTAATGTTCCCCAAGAGCATAAAAAAACAACATTCAAAGCCTAGTACCATGGGGTGGGATTGACTATATGGATTAAACGATATCATAGTGTCCTACTTAGAACCATGTCAGCACCCAAATTCATAAATTTGTTGGGAAAAAAATGTTAAGACACAGATCTTTGTTGTGTGAAAAAACGAATATGAGGATATGTATTATGTAACTCCTTCAAAAATACATTCACTTTTTACAACAACCTAGTCACTAGACATTATTCAATGAATTAAAGTCAAAGGCTAATTACTTTTAAAACCTCTGAACGTACCCCACACCGCCTCCAAAAACAATCAAACAGGACCAAGTTCTCAAACACCTGTAAACTGTGACAAGTGCATGGATGATGCAATGTTTTTTCGTTTATAAATAAAATAATTTTAAGAACCACCAAAAAGTTTGGGGTGTTAGACTGTTAGCAACCAGCTGAATACAACCAAGGAACGACAAGTAGTTCAACAAAACATTTCCATTAGAATCTAACCTCATTTAAACGGGGAAGAATGCGCATGACTTCAGGTCCTCTGCTATCAATTCGAATATTGGATCCAACAGCATCAGTAACATCAATGCTCTCTGTGCCCTTCAACTCCCAATTACGAGCTTTAAATGCAAAAGGTTTTGAAGTGAGTGCTCCGACAGGGCAGATATCTATCACATTTCCAGAAAGTTCACTTGTCATAAGTTTTTCAACATATGTTCCAATCTCCTCTCCACTGCCACGGCCTAACATACCAAGATCTTGAACCCCTGCAACCTCTGTTGCAAATCTAACACACCTGTTGAGGGAAGGAGGTATTACACCAGAGCTATTAAAGCACCCAGATAACATTGATTTACAAGATACACAGCATTCAAGTGACAACATAAACTGTGTTGGTTTTAAAAGACATATTATCACCCAGGAATTTCACTTTCACTACATGTACATGTAAATTAAATTGGCTCATAACCATCCTCAGAATCTATTGTAATCTCATAGTGACCACATTATGAAACAAAAGCAAGTCTTCAATTCTTACAAGATAATTCTATGCATAACAACTACTAAATACCAAGCCTTGTTCCACTAATCATGTTTACGTTCAAACAATTACAATCTAGATTTCTTTTATTAGTTTCACCGGTTGTTTTTTCTAAATCTTCCTCTACCCCTAGCTATAGCACTACCCTCCATCTGATCTACTTTCCTTACTAAGGCTTCTACAGGCTTTCTTTATACATGACCAAACCACCTAAGATGAGATTCTTCAATCATTTTTACAATGCATTTGCTCTAAATTTCATCAGATTACTCTACACATAAACTACCAAAGTATAAGATACCTTTGTTCAGAACAATTAAGTCATAACATAATGCATTTCTGACTTCCAATATGTATCACTTTTATTAATATGAAATTCACACTAATCTGATTTGAAGAAAAAAAATAGGAAGTTTTTATCCAATACTGACCTTGTACATTGAATGCACCGAGTCATCACAGTCTTCACCAAAGGTCCAAGGTTTTTATCTACCACTGATCTCTTCATTTCAGTGAATCGACCACGATCAGAACCAAATGCCATTGACTGATCCTGAAGATCACATTCTCCACCTTGATCACAAATTGGGCAATCTAGTGGATGATTCATCAATAAAAATTCCATCACCCCTTCCCGAGCTTTCTTTGCCACGGGTGTGTCAGTCTTAATTTTCATTCCTAAAGACCAGTATCTCATTAGGTTACATCTTTACAAGAATCAAAACAATAACAGGTTAAAGAAAACCTCATGAAAACAAAACCCAAAGATGTGTATCTGTTTGGTGTGTGACTTTCATGTGAAATGAGTAGAAGTAAAATCCAATTGGAAAACTTAAATGCAATCAACAGCGAGAACAAGCACTAATTTTTTTTAGAGATTAAAATACTTCAATATTAACAACATATTAAACGTCAATCATCACTTAACAAAAGAAAAAATAGCTTAAACGTTAAAAATAAAACATGTTCTAAAAATAACTGGATTAAAGCTCACAAGTATAGCGTGCCAATAACACAAGCTGATCAAACTTCATAACACGTTTATAGAAACAGAAATTCCAACAAAAAGTTTGATTCATGCCGTTGGAAATCAAACAAAGGAAACTAATTGTATATATATCAAAATATGCAGAATCCCTCTAATCATGACCGAGATCACAAGTTACATAAACATATCAGAGAATCATAACACTACATACACCAGAATCAACACCTCAAAATGAAACCAATCTTCAGAATCAACACAAAAAAAACCACAAAAGCGAGTAATTCCCCAAAAAAGGGAAAAACAAATCAAAAGAAGAAGCTAACCAGGAAGAGCAGGCATGGCACATGAAGCAACAGGCTTGGGCGACTTCTCAACCTCGACGAGACACATGCGGCAGTTTCCAGCGATGGAGAGGCGACTGTGGTAGCAGAACCTAGGAATGTCGACGCCGGCGACCTCGCAGGCCTGAAGCACAGTCATCCCCTTAGGGATTTTCACCGGGTACCCATCCACGAACACCTCGATTGCATCCTCCGGGTTGGGAAAGTGGACCCTGGCACCGGCCACCGGAGTCCGCGGCGGGAGATTGGCGGGCGGCGCCTCGGACTGGGCTTGGGCCGCAGAGGCTTCGGGCTTCTGAAGCTCGGGCTTGGAAACAATGGTTCGAACGAGGAGGTTCCTAGGGTTTTGGGAATTGAAGAGGAGCCTTGAGGTGGGTCTCATGGCCTTCGAAGCTAACAAACCCAACCCCATTTCTTTTGCTTCTTCTTCTGATCCGTTCCCTTTCTATTTCTCTTTCTCTCTCTAGATTGTGTTGTGTTCGCTTGGGATTTGAAGGTGGCGAGAGAGAAAAGTGTTCTTCAGATCGTTGGAGAAGGAATCCGAATCCTTTCGATCGCCGATGTGAGTGAGTGAGTGTGTGTGTTGATTCGAAGGGGAAGACGAGAAAATGTTTCTGCAGAAGAAAAATTAAGAAATGGGTGGATTGGTGCGGGTCCGATTTTCTTATTCGGGTTGACCCGATTCTTTATTTGATGTAGAATATTTTAGGGCCTTTCGATTTCATTGTTGCATACGCATGTCGTTTACTCACCACATTTTTTGGAGGATGGCCCATTCACCGACTCATACTTGTGAGTTTGACTAGTATTACTCACCTTAGAAAACTTTAGATATCTATATTTCATGGGCCTTTACTATGTGGGCTATACTGATGCCTGGCCCATATTTCTCATCTATAAATTGATATTTTCCTTTAGACCATTCTTATATGTATAATAAAAAAATAGTCAAATCAATCTGTCTATATTATACATAACAGGTATTATGTAATGTGTATAATATATATTACATAATGTACATAACATATATAAAATAATATGCACATGTATCATATGTTATAAAGAAAAAAAGATATTATAATATGTAATATATATTGTGTACAACATATCATGTATAATGAACATAATATGTAATATACGTTGTGTATATTACATATTATATGTTGTACTTGACTATTCTGACTGATTTTTTACTTGAGTCAAGATTTTCTCTTTCATTCATGCTGCTTTGCATTTTGAACTTGTCTTCCCTCTACATATCAAACATCAAAACCAAGACCAAAAAATAGAAAAAAAAAATTCTAAGGAAACTAAATGCAAGTATGCAACATGGAAGCAGAAGCTAATCATCATGGTTTTTAGATATCTGTCAATTGTCATTCAAATCTACCAACTGTCTAATGCAAAATAAATAGTGGTAAACAACTTCCCTTTACAGTTTTCGCCCAAACCGTGAAATTTGATATGTTAAAACCTTCATTCATAATGTTAGTGGTGATAAATGAACTAACCAAATAGAAGTTTTGTATTGTTTAAACATTTACAACACAGCATGGGAAGAGGGTAAAACAGATACACAAGCTCTATTCTCATTACATTTTCTTACACTTAACCTACGGATCATTAAAATGACAGTGAGCTATATAGAGGGGTTTCCAAAACAGGATTCACAAGCAGAAGGATGCGACCCAAATAATGCACATCCTTGGAATTTCTTCAGGCACTGGTAATTTGCCAATTCAAATGACCCTACTAAATTGTTGCCGTAGTTTCACAAAATTTCATTGTCAAGAAAAAATTATGTCAGTCCCTCTTCATAGCTTTGGTGATTAAAGCTCTTGAAACTGCTATTGCAAGGTACGACAAGATTGTCAGAGCAATACCCACAAACAGAACACCACGATCGTAAGCAGCAACTTGGACCGTGTAGACCCGCATGCCAATTGAATTCCAATTGCTTTCCGTCCAGACAGGATCCACAACCTCCATGATGTCAGAAGAATTAAGCGGCAAAATATCCCAAACTCCTGATTCATATTTTAACCGTGTTGAATATGCTGGAACATACCTGAAAAGAGTTAACCGTATTCATTAATATTTGAAAATCAATGCGATTATTAAACATAAAATATCGTAACTTAACAAGAAGCAAACTTCCTGGACACAGGCAAATAAATAATCTAAACAAGTAAATGGCACAGTTTACCCAACAAGGTACATTGCACAAGCACGCTAACAAGACATATAGTAAATGGGAGCATCTCTTCTGAGTTCAGCAGGCATAAACGGCAGGTTAATGTTAATCCGCATTAATACCAAGCTAATCAATATGTTTGTGCATCTGTGTGTCAGCATGTGGGCGTGATTGTCTTGTAGTGGGTGTTTAATCTATGTGCATGTTTGTGTGTGATGTGAGCGCTGTGCAGGGTTTAGGTAACAAAATCCTGAAACTGATATATCTGCTACATCACTTAACAAAACCAATTAGGTATATCTAGACAAGGGAAGGAATATACCTAGTTGTAGAGAGAACGCAAACTCCCTTCCCATCAGTCTCTGCTTTTATGCAAACTTCATCTCTACTGTTGCAACCTTGTTGACAACCTGAGCTATTATTATGTTCTCTGGGGATGGAGGTTCTGTCAGCTAGAAAATTCCAGATGAACCTGGGAACATCATTAATGTATCCTGTAAAAGGTGTAGATGAAGGCTCGTCTAGGATAACACCGACATAATGGCTTGGACAGGTTGATGCTGGTGAAATATATGTATTCACCAATTCACAAGAAAGACCAGGATCACAGGCCAATAAGCAACCGACAAGCTGTTCAACAAGTGATACATTTACATTTATAGCAGCCAAAGCTGAATCTTCTACATCTTTAGTTTCACTGGCAAGTATGTAAAGGGTCCGGGCAACAAGAGAAGCAGCAGCAACTACAGCTGATGAGTTTATATTAGCTGCATCAATCATACAAACAAAGAAACATGTGATGTAAGAAAATGCTAAGAAAGGTTATGATAGTTAAACAGGAAAAGGAAAATGAAGGCAAAAGAATAGATTAGCTCACATAAGTCATCAAGATGACTATGGTAGAACTTGTTGACAAAGACAGAGTCAAAATCTTCCAAGACAACACCAGAGATTGCAGGATTCTGATTTAAAAAAGGAGCCAAAAAAAAAAGAATAAGAAAATTAATGAACAACAGTTTAATTTGATTTCAATACATGTCTCAATGATGTGATTCAATATGGTACATTATTAAAAGCAGTCAATTTATGCCAATAGCCAATACCAATGATATTATTCAACATAGTATATTATTAATAGGGTGACTGCAGAGGGGGTGGAGAGCACATCAACCATCACCTTTTTTGAAAAGGTCATTAAGGAGGATGGAGGTATCCCAGGATTTGAGGGACTTGCAGATTTGATCTTTATGTTCTCAGATTGCAGAGACTCTTGTGCACGTTTCAAGGCAGCCATTGTTTGATCAGTTGCAGAAGAATCCTGCACTGATGTAGTGTTAGTTATAAGCAAATTTGGCACGATTATATTACACAATGCATGATAGACAATTAAAAGTGTGCACAAAGCTGACAGAACAATCAACATCTCACCCCTTCTGTATGAGCAAAGAAGTTTTTAACACCTTGATTGAAACCCTTTCCAACAGAGCCAATTTCCATGACCTGCAACATACCATCCAGAAAAGCACAATTTAGAGTATTATCAGAAATCAACCTAGAGGAGGTATTATGAACAATCTACCTTATAATTTGAAGATGACTCCCCCAAGAAAACACACATGCACACAAAGAATTAATATAAAAAATTCCAGTACTGAAGTAGAAGGAATACCGTTTCAATTAATGAATGATCAAGACCATGAACAGCATCTGAATTCATGTCAAGTTCGACAAAAAATCTCCTACTTCCAAGGTAACCCCATGCCTCTCCGGTAAAAACTGCAAAAACAAGCTGCATTGAGTTACAAAACTGTCAGCAATAAAGTCTAGACAATTGTTTCTGGAGTAGTAATCAAGGTTTTAGAACAGCAACCCAAAACTTATTGAATTAACAAGTATATCAGACAAATGTAAATTGCACAGATACATGCATGCACATTAAACAGGGTACCTAAAATTGCCAAGCATATAAACAGGAAAAGGCAAAGTAGCAATTTCTGCACTCCCAACAATATTTAACCCCAAATCTAATACAAGAAGCTTGGACGGTTGATAGATAAAGCCTCAACATGACCGCTAATAATTAATTAGGATATATAGACCTATAAGAATAATCTTGTGAACAAAAAGATCTTTCTAGGCAAAGAAAAATAATAAACATACAGGAAATACAGTCACAGTTCAGAGACAATGAGTAAATTGTAAGTACCCCAGTGTAAAAACTAAAATGAAAAAAAAAAAATATTACAAATCAACTTGTAGGCACCTGTTTACTAAGGTCGCTGAGGCCATTTACACGAGAAAGTGCATCAACTGCTGCCAGTAACGCAATCAAACCCTGTAAAGCAGTCAATATATTAAACACTAATTTGATTTAGGAACAAATAAACATCATAAAGAAACATTGTTATCTTTTGGGTAGAAATAAACAAGGAAAACTGCAGCACATACATCACAAGACTTGCACTTACAGAAATAGGAGAGTCTGCACCAAGACTTTTGTCACGAAAAAATGAAGCAGAATCCATTGACGCTATGGTCATTATAATGGGCTTAGACTGCTTCAAGGATGAAATGTTGATTGGAGGAAGAGATGACCAAACACTGCCTTCCAAAAGTAAACATCAAACATAACAATAAGATTTTAATTTTGTCTGCAGAATGAGAAATGAAGGATATTAAAGTATTATTTATCTAGCTCCAGGAAAGATCATTTCTATTATATGCTTAATCTTTTGCATGCGCATGACAATATTCTATCATATAGTGGATACTATGGTAACTATATTCACAAAGGCAGTTCAATTCATATTTTCTCCAGTAGAAAAAAAAATATTATGGCAAGTATAAACTCATAGCTGATTATATTTTATACAAGACAATTTATTTTATACAGACCAAAGGATTTGCTTTTAAATTCTCAAAGATTTTAGGGTGGAATCTAAACATAATATGTATCTTCACTATATTAAAATATTGACCTTGAATCTAGCACACAAAATCATATGCTCTGACATGAAGTTTTGAATCAAGTTCATAATATTGTATGGAAATATAATCTTGCACATACAAACTACTAATCACATTATAATGAATTTATACACACAAAATTGTACAGCATGACAGGATCTAGGAAACTTCACCTGTATCCACCTAAAGGAAGGCAAGTTGCATCTCTTAAACAAGACTTTGAATCATGTGTTCCAGATTTCATTGTCTAGTCCAAACAATCAGAAAATAAAAAATGTTAAGTAATGAAATATAGTTTTGGTGTGCCACAAATAGCAATTCTTAACAAGAATCTGGATATACCTGCATCACCAGATCAAACTCAGCCACATTAGAAGTATATGGTTTCTTTTTGGTCTCATTCTTTATTACAAACTGTGCAAGCAGGGAAAGGAATTAATCTTCATTCTTTATTCATACAGAATGATAAACTTCATATCAGGGCACCAAAACACCAATGCCAATCAAATTAAAAAATATCACTCAGCAAATGTAGATTTGTAGAGTAGCAATATATATATACATACTTCTAACCTAATATAAAATTATAAATTATAAAGGTAAACCACAGACAACCAAGTCATACCTAACTAGGTGAGGTACATGACTCAATTAACAAAATGACACCAACTCAATCACTATAATTAGTTTACAAGTATAAGAAGATGAAAACACTAAGCAATACCTCTAGAAGAGTCTCTGTGCCACTTTCTGTGAGTAAGAAAACAGGAAAATTGTAGGACTTCCACATAATACCAGAACCCTGCAGATACACAGCCAAAGAGGAAAACAAAACGTAAATTGAGCATTCTAAATAATTGATTGTGTTGTCTCAAGACTAAATTAGCAATAGCAACTATCCAACATAAACTTGGCTATATTCTCAAATCTCAACATAGATTCAAATCCATCCATATTATATCATTACATGCTTCATAACCCAAGGCATGCTTGACCTATTAATTTGATCTTTTAATCATCAACAATGCTATGTGTACACTCTCCTATCAGCCACCATCAGCCACCCTTCACTTTTTTATAGTGGGCCCCATCAGAATGAAAAGATAATATTTGATAAAATTGATGGAGTGGCTGATGGTGGCTACAAAATG
Source organism: Aeschynomene evenia (assembly GCA_013621005.1). Classification (NCBI taxonomy): domain Eukaryota; kingdom Viridiplantae; phylum Streptophyta; class Magnoliopsida; order Fabales; family Fabaceae; genus Aeschynomene; species Aeschynomene evenia. The sequence continues at coordinate 5,421,410 of CM024265.1, read as the reverse complement.
GTGTACAAGAAGCATTGTTGTTTAATCATAGGTCCATGTCACTGAATTTCAATAATGCATACCCACCAAATTATTAAATTTATAAAAGTCAGAGTACTCCTAAATTCGATTCAATAAAAAGTGATCAAATTAAGAGTTGAAAAATTATTAACACTTAGCAGCCACACGAAAAGAAAAAGAAAAGAACAAATAATTGATGTTAACATCAGGTATAAGAAACTGGAGAATAAAGAAATTTCATATCATACAATTGGGTTCCATTCATAGCTGAAATTGTGGTAAGGAGCAAATTCAGCTTGTGGAAACTTTCGATCTGGAGAGAATCCTACACATAAAAAAGAATACTACCATGAGGAGCCTTAAAAGCAACTAATTACTAAGCAACTATCAGTCCAGCTTTGTTCAGAAAACAATGAGCAAATAAATGATATTTTACCCTTTAACTTGTTCTGAGCATCAGTTTTTGGTTCAACAAGTACACCGCTAACTTTACTTGCAAAGCTTAAGTCATCTGATAATCTGAAAAGGGAATAATAAAACTCAGAAAAACCAAATCTCATGAATCACAGATGAATATAGACTATTAACAACAACAAACATAACTTCAAGTAAAGACCTCCTCAACAGAAATTGTTGAAATACGAGATTGCATCATAACTACAGTATAGATATACCTGGCAAAGAGACTAGGAAACTCATCCAATGAGACCAATATAGCAGAAGACTCAAACAGCTCATCAACATTTTCAAATCTTACTATTGGAGCCACAACCTTATCTCGTCCAGGATCTAAAATTAAACATGAATTAGGATTAGCAGATTCATTTAGTGTTCAAAACAGCTTATAATCAAAATGTTACTACCAAAGCTTCAAAGAAAAGGCAAATTTTCCGCTAAGAATCAATCCATGCCAAACATGCACTAAAATGCAATAAAATTTTTCACGAGCTGAACATTGTAAATGAAATTCTAACTTAGCATAACCCTGATCGTGGAAAATGGAAGCTGATACTGAATAAACTCACTTGAACAACCAATGGTACCAGAAAGATTCAGGAGCCTGACGCAAGGGTATCCATCAACGACCTTGTACATGGTGTTCTGAAGATCAGGAACCGATTCCATAGAGCTCGATTCCCCTGCAAAATCAGCAAAAACAAGAACAAAATACCAAAAATGGAACGCGATCAGTTAAAGAGAAAGTTGAAACAAGGTTTGACGCGGAAATTGATGGCGGCAGAGTTGGAATCAAAGATTGAAATCAACGAGGAGCGAGAAGAGAACAGTACCGGAGAAGCAGAGTGGAAGGTGAAAGACGAAGATGACGGAGACGAAGAAGAGAGAGATAGGATTTGGCGCCATGGGAGAGCAAAAACCCTAGTCGAGTGTGAGTGCTTCTGAGTTCTCTCTTCTCCGGTTGTTGCTCTTGCTCCGATTTGTGAATTTGCACTTGCAGGGATCTTTTTCTGTGATTCCACTGATGAGGACCAAACGCATCCTACGGTCACGATTCAACTTCCACAAGTGTGGGTATGGTTGCGTCCATTGGTTCCTCAGAATTTTTTCCAATATCCGAAGCTACTTACTTAAGTTGATTTCAATTTAAACTCTATTTTTTATGTTTATAGTTCATGATTTTTTTTGGTATAGTGTTATAGTTCATGATTTCTGTTTTAAAAATCCTTTCTAGTTTTAAACTTAAAAAATTATGAGTTTAGATAAAAGGAAAAATAAATTTGAAATTACTAGTGTTTCTTTTTGGTAAAAAATTGACGCATTTTAAAAAATAATAATAATAAAAATGCACTCTCAATTCTCAAATTAAAATATGAGTAAATAATCAATTTAATTATAAGATTTTATGGATGACATTAGTTTAGTGCTCATAAAATGTTTGACATTAATTGATCCTAAAGTTTTATAATTATTGATGTAGATTTAGTCTTAAAATATTTTTTACATCAATTTAGTCATAAAATTTTATTTACTCCATCAAAACGAATTTTTGACCACATTTGGTTATGGAGTTTATTTATTTTGTAAGAAGTAATATGGATGCTCAAGCCAAGGAAAGACATTGTTTCTTGCCAAAATGAAAAGAAAGAAGAATGAAAGATGCATAGAATCTCCTTTGTTGTACTTCAATGATTTTTCTTAATGGTTTCAATTATTTTTTCATTCATAAATTTGCATGTAAGATTAAGGGCGTGTTTGTATTTGCGTTTGGAATTTTCAAACGTTCGTTCAAATGACTTTGAACACTTGGTTGATTTTGTACATATGAAATCCAATGCAATAATGCTAGATGTATAATGAGAAACAAGTCAATGCAGCCAATAAGTTTATTTAGGCTTTGATTTGAGCCCAAATAATCATTGAAATTGTAATGGGTTGAGTAATTAGGGCCCAAAATTTCACTTATTGACTGGTTTTATTGGTTTTTCAGTGTGCATTTAACACCACTCAATCCAACTTGATTTTCAATTAAACTTTTGGCTTTTGGGTTGTGTTAAGTAAATCTGAGAGCTTTAAAGCTCTATTTTTATCATTCAAACAATATTTATTATATCAAAATCAATTTTAAAATAAAAATATTCAAACATAAATCACTTTAATATTAATTCAATTTTACTCTAAATCAATTCTACAAAATCAAATTTATTGATACTCCAGTTTGCAATTGTTGATCCAAATACACACTTAAGAATTGGTTTACTTTTTCATCTATATGTTGAAAGGTACATATGAGTAGTTGGTATCTGTCATGGCTTCTTGCATGCTAAATTTTGGCACAAATCAAAGCTAAGAACAATTCTAAACATGCTAATAAATGATCAATATGTAGTTTCTATCAAACTTGGTTGAACAACCTATGAGTATACATTCTATTTTCCATATACTAAGATCATAATTATTAAACTATATTAGACTTCAATTCACCATTTTACAACTTCAATAAGGTTTACAAGCTTAATTGATATATAACAATAGAGCAAGTACTGAAGTTTCTCCCTAAAGTTAACAATCACATATAGAAAGATGAAATTAATTAAACTTTGAACATGAGTTGACTTTGTCGAAAGTGCTTCTGTGCTGCTACATTAGCTGCAGTATCACTTTTCTCCTCTGACATCCTCCCAATAAGTGATTGAGAAGTATTATTAGCAGAAACAGCAACAAAAATCTGAGCTATTGAATCCATAAACCAAGACAGAAGAGGAAAGCTTGAGCACATATAATTAAGTACTTCCAATCTGATACTCATCATAGTTGATCTTGAAAGTGAAGAGATCAAAGCTTCATTCAAGTTTAGTTTATTAGTCAATGAAGTTTGGGAGTGTACCAATTTTATAGTGGAGAGGACCAATATATATATTCTTTGTACTCAATAAAGTAAAAATGATATTTTGACGTCTAGAATTAGATGTACTAAATTTATATCCACATATATATCATTAGATGTAGATGTAGTAAATTTTCACTTAACATATTTTTTCAATGACAGCTTGAATGATGTGAATTTGAATATTTATTCGAGACATCTATAATATATGTTCAAATAATATCATTGCGATAAATTCTCTACCGTGTTAAACAAGTAGAGACATGAATACAAAGGAATCATTGAGCTTACACCTTATCAAACCTGCTCTCATTGACCTTAAGAGGATGGTGATGCAAATGGAGAACTTTGTCTTTTGGTGGGTCTGCAATTAGGGTATTTTTATAGCAAGTTTAGTGATGACTAATTTCTTTGATATTGAAGAGATTTATTATAGGGACAATCCTCTCAACTCAATCTTCTCTTATTTGGGTACTTTTAGTGTGTTTCATATTATATTTTTATTTAAATTTTTATTTTGTTTAATTAATTTTAATAAATTTATTTTATTTTGATTAAGTTTTATTTATATGATATAAAAAGTAAATTAAAATAAATAAAAAAATATAGAAATAAATAAAAAATTTGAAATTAAATTAAATACAACATAAAATTAAAAGAAAAATAAAGTAAACTAAAAAATAAAAATATTATAAAGTAAAAATTAGAAAAGAAAAATAAAAATAATAAGAATTTTAAAGATAGCTAATTTAAAATATTTTGTGTTATTTTTAACTTCATTATAATTTTATTTATAACTATTTTTATTTTTTTTTATTTATTTAAATTTACTTAGCATAATATATAAATAAAAATTTCGAAAAATAAAAAATATAACATAAAATTTAATTAATTAAAAAATAAATTTAAATAAAAGTATAATATGAAACAAAATAAAGCTACAAAAGTAAAAAATAAAATAAAATAGTAAATAACATTTAATTAAAATTTAATAATATCTTTTTACCTGTTTTTATCTTTAACTACATTTCTAAAATATGGTTAAAAGAATTTCTTTAACAAAATCTAGTGTTACAAACTCATTTAGAAAAAAACTTAAACTATAAGAACTCACTTCTAAACTTTTAAATTATATGGACTAAAGTCAATTTGGTCAAATTACAGGGACTCTTCCATTATAATTAAACCTAAAAACAAAATATATATAATATAATTAAAATTTAATAACATTTTTTTACTTTTTTTCTTTAACCATATTTTAAAAATGTGATTAAATGATTTTTTAATAAAAAGTAGTGTTGGGGACTCAATCAGAACAGAAAATTTATATGGACTCAATTCTAAACTTTTAATCATAGGGACTAAATTTAAAACTTGATCAAATTATAGGGACCTCCAATATAATTAAATATTTTTTTACTATGCTGCGCTTTTGCATTTTTGTTTTGCTATATATGTTGCTGTTAGGTTACTCTAAAATGACTTTATTTCTCAACTAGTTTTTAAAGTGCATAACTGAATCTTAGTAAGTTGTATGTTTATAATTTGTGCAAGAACTTATATATTTATAATGTATGTATAAATTTAAAAACTTATAAAATACTTAATATGGTATAAAAAATTAAAATTATGGGTGATAAAAATTAAATTACTTTTAATAAGAATTTAAATGCTACACTTTTATAAACCACTAATATAATTTGATTAAAAACTAATATTTTAGACAAATATATTATAAAACTTATTTAAGAATTCAGAAACAATTATAGGCTTGTAAATATACTTCCATAAGTGTTCACAAAATTTGTATCTTATAAAAATATATGTGGAGTAAGAATTGAATTTACTATTTACATCTTTCATTAATTTATCATGCTGATATTAAAAATCAATATTGTCATATCATATCGAAGTTATATGTTATGTTTTAAATCATGAATTTATCATACTATTTTGTAAAAAAAAAAATTGAAGTCGAACATTTTTATTAATTTAACTAAGAAAAGATAAAGAAACATACATGAAGTAATTATGAAACATAAATAAAGGGCATTTTAGAAAGAAAAACTTATAAATTCGGTCATTAAATAGGAAAAATGAGTAGTGGCAACAATAGCAACTTGCCAAATCAATATATATTATTATGATCTTGGTTGAAATATTATGACAAAATTATTTTATTGCATCATATGGACAGATGATGACGTAAAACATGCATATTATACGAAGATGCATGGAATGCAATCAAATTCGTTGAGGATTAGTTTTACTCCTCTAGATTTTTCAAAGAAATATATTTTGAATTAAGAGTTTTAGACAAAACAGTTAAAAATGTGATTTTTGACTTAAATTACTAAGTCCATTAAAAAAATACACATAATTAAAAATATTATTTGAACTAAAAGTATTAAAATAAATTTTTTTGACTATTCTGACTAGAAAAATTTTATTACCCAAGAATTTATGTTAAATGACCAATGACCCAAACATGAGAGTGACACAACCACAAACTACACAATACTAGAATGAATGTGATAGGAAGTAATTTGATATAATATATATAGCCACCAGATAATCTGCAAGTATATTAAAACTAGTGAAAACAAACATAATAACAAAAGGATTTTGCTAACAAGTGCCTTAAGGGCACTTGTTAAGGATACTTAAAATAGTAATTTTAGAAAAAAAATTAAAATATAATGGTGGGTCCCTTGCATAGAAAACATAAAAATGTATATTTTCAAGATAAATATTTCATTTTTAATTCATTAACAAATGCCCTTAGGACACTTGTTAGCAAAACTCATAACAAAATTCCTTAAGAGTTTCATTCCAACATGAGAAATTAATGGAGTCACTCTCTTGTGGCTTTTAAGATAAGGGAGCTGATCTGGTAGGCGTTCGCTTTCTCTTCATCTTCTGCTGCTTGTTGGCTCCGGCACCAGTTTCATCGCTTCTTAGAGTAATGAATGGCGGATCATTTTTTATTTCCTTAGCTTTCCTTAAAACAGCTTGCATCTTAAAAGTTCAAATGAAATTATCAGAAACTATAACTTTTTTCTGCTTTTGAGAGAATATCATATTATTAGTTTCACAAACCTTGCAGGTAATAGAGCAGTAGTGATATATATAAGGGTTGACCAACTTTCTCTTACAGACTTTACAAAGTGTCGACTCACACCATTTCATTGAACCCACGTGTGGAAGAGGCTCTAGGGCAATAACCCATTTCTTGTTGCATCTATAGGGCTGCAAAACCATACAGGAATAATATAAGAAAATTATATTGTCAATTAAGAAAATTTGAAAATATTTAAGTAGTGAAGAAGATAGATAGAGTATTTATCATATATATATACACCTGAATTTTTGAGCAGTCAATATATTGTTCCATAGCTTCAAGGGTGACAACATTTTTGAAACAATGTCGGAAGATTTTCAGAATCACGTGCTGGTGATGAGCAAGATATGATGAACAATGGTAGCAAAGTGACTGATTACAAGTTACACAATACTTGTTCAGATTATTATTTTTCATAGGATGAATCGCGCATGATTCAAAGAAAGGTTTCATTAAAAATGACTCAACTTGCTCTAATTTGAGAGTTTTTCTCATTTCTTCCTGTAAAGTTAATTATATATATGTTAGTGAAATTAAGGTTGCAAATTCAAAAATTAAAAAGGGAAAAACTAAGAATATATTATACTTATACTCTTTAGAATTGGTCTTTTAGATAAAATGTTTGGAAACTTAAAATATGAAAAATAATTTGATTTGGAAATGAATGCCAATAATATTTAAGTAAACTACATATTAGAAATAATTTTATTTATAATTTTATGAAATTATATTGCTTTAAAATTTACAAATTCTTTTGAATTTTGGATTAATTTGAGTAGAAATGAAATGATTTCCATCAAATTTATTTTATTTCTTATATTTAAGAGGTTTCAAACGCACCATTTATATTTCCTTGATATTTAACTATGAGAGATAAATTTTGACTCTACAGAAAATGAAAGTATTTTTCTATCTTTGCTTGAGAAATTTGTTAGTCAACTGATAACACACATAAACCATTCATACGACTACAATCTACAACCAAAACAGATAACAAGAAATGTTGGGTATTACATGCATTGGGGTAATTAAGAATTGCTAAATTTTAATATATGTGAAATCCATCTAGTTTCATTTACTTTCAACCATTATGAATTGAGAAATCAAATCTTTACTTTGATCATTCTCAAATAGAAGACGATCTTGCCATGAACAAATTATTTTCTGACAACATTCCAATGAATCAATTGATATACCAAGAATAAATGGTACTACTTTCCAAATGTTGCTCAAATAATTATTATTGTATAAGAAATATGAAAAACCAATTAAAATTTCTTGGTGTGATAACATACCTCAACTACTGATGATCTGTGAGAAGATTTCATTATTTGCTTCTTTCAGGTTGAAAAGATCAAAATGACTAATGAATAAAGAGAAAATGATGAGAAGAAGAAGGATCCCTAGAAATCACTTTTGTTTGATTGCCAAAGAAATTTCATTATTCAACTTCACCTTTCTATGACCAAAGTCAAAAATATAATCTCTCTCATCAGTAATGCACATATTAAATAAGAAAGAGAGTTCACGTTGACATTTTTTACACTTGCACACCTCAGTTAGTACTCTAATTAACAACGGGGGTAGGAGCACCTTAGGACTCATATCATGAGTTTTCTCATTCAATTTCAATCTTATCATCACATCGGTCCAACAAAGGTAACGCATTCTTTATCAAAAACACACACACAAAAAATGAAAATAATTTCATCTATATATATATACATATAAAAGTATAATAGATATTTCAATTACACATACATAGACTCACATTTTCCATCACACATACAAGTCCCAAATTTGCTTAAGTAGGGGATGGATAAATCTAAGACGATTGAATTAGAATGGAGATATGATATTTTATAAAAGAGATTTTTTCTAGACTCATAAAAGAGATTTCTTAAGTATTCATAATTTTATATGCACTTGAAATTAAAGAAATATCACTACTTTCTCTTTGACTGTCAATTTTTAATAGTTATTATTTTTTAGCAGTTTACTAGTTTTCTATAATAACAAAAATTGTATTCATTGAGATAATTATTGAATTTTTGTAGTCAATATTATTTGTTTCTTAAAATGTTTGTTGGTTTGTTATTAAATACTAGCATAAGTCAAGTAAAAGAAAGTTATAATGTTGCCCAAAAAGCAATGGCAAAAAACATTCATAAAACATGTTAAGTTTGAAAGTTTATAATAATAATATAAAGATTAAAAATGTCAAATTTTATATACCATTTAAAATATAAGTATGTTTAACCAACTTGGGTTGGTCAAGTTGTTAGCTCACTTGGCCGCTTAAGCAAGGGTCGGGGGTACGATCCCCACCTTGTGTATGCAGCAACCCATTGGCCAGCGGCAAACCCTTAAATGAAGCTCAGATCCGCGACGGATTAGTCCTTGACCTTCCGGGCTGGGGGATACCGTGGGAAACCAAAAAAAAATATAATGTGGCAAATTAAAGATAAAACTTTCACGAATTGAAACTAATTACCTATTATGTGGCAAAATTTTAGTTTTCTAACATATGATATATGTTATGCATAATATGTAATATATGTTGTACATAACATATTATATGGTGTGCATATTGTATAACAATAATGTTTGTCGTACAACAAAAATACATCTAAGTAATTTTTAACATGTATTATACACAAAACGTAATTTGCATTAATTATAAGCAGTGTGTTATATATAGCAGATGAATATAGACTATTCACAACAACAAACATAACTTCAAGTAAAGACCTCCTCAACAGAAATTGTTGAAAACTTGAAATACGAGATTGCATCATAACTACAGTATAGATATTTGCCTGGCAAAGAGACTTGGAAACTCATCCAATGAGACCAATATAGCGGAGGACATTGACAGATCATCAACATTTTCAAATCTTACTATTGGAGCCACAACCTTATCTCGTCCAGGATCTAAAACCTTACTATTGTCATATCGAAGTTATGTTATTATGTTCTAAATCATGAATTTATCATATTATTTTGTAAAAAAATTGAAGTCGAACATTTTTATTAATTTAACTTAGAAAGATAATAAAGAGACATGAAGTAATTATGAAACACAAAAGAAACATTTTAAGAAAACTTATAAATAGTCAATAAATAGGAAAATGGCAGTGGCAATAGCAACTTGCCAAATCAATATATATATTAGAGTGGTGCTAAATGCACAATGAAAAATCAGTAAAATCAGTCAATAAATAATATTTTGAGCCATAATTATCAAGCCCATCACAATTTGAATGATTATTTGGGTCAAAACTAAAGTCAAAATAGAGTCATTGGCTGCATTGACTGATTTCTCATTGTACATATAACATTATTGTATATATTATTGTGACGATCCATTGGTTGAAATGTTATGACAAAATTGTTTTATGGTATCATATGGACAAATGATGATGTGAAACATGCATATTATACGAAGATGCATGCAAGGCAATTTCGTTGAGGATTAATGTACTGCTCTAAAATTTATAAAGAACGATATTTTGAATCACAAATAATGAACCAAACATAAAGAGAAAGTGACACAACCACAAACAACACAATTCAAGAATAAATGTGATAGAAAGTAATTTGATATAATATATATAGTCACCAGATAATCAACAAGTATATAAAAACTAGTCAAAACGAACATATAATAACAAAATTCCTTAAGAGTTTCATTCCAACATGAGAAATTAATGTATGGAGTCACTTTCTTGTGGCTTTTAGGATAAGGGAGCTCTGGTGGGCGTTCGCTTTCTCTTCATCTTCTGCTGCTTGCTGGCTCCGGCACCAGTTTCATCGCTTCTTAGAGTAATGAATGGCGGGTCTTTTTTGCTTTCCTTAGCTTTCCTTAAAACAGCTTGCACCTAAAGTTCAAATGAAATTATCAGAAACTATAACTTTTTGCTGCTTTTGGGAAAATATCATATTATTAGTTTCACAAACCTTGCAGGTAATAGAGCAGTAGTGATATATATAAGGGTTGACCAACTTTCTCTTACAGACTTTACAAAGTGTCGACTCACACCATTTCATTGAACCCACGTGTGGAAGAGGCTCTAGGGAAATAACCCATTTCTTGTTGCATCTATAGGGCTGCAAACCCGCCATATAGCAATAATAATATAAGAAAATTATATTGTCAATTAAGAAAAATTGAAAATCTTTAAGAAGTGAAGAAGATAAAAAAAGTATGTATCATATATATATATATATATATATATACCTGAATTTTTGAACAGTCAATATATTGTTCCATAGCTTCAAGGGTGACAACATTTTTGAAACAATGTCGGATGATTTTCATAATCACGTGCTGGTGATGAGCAGTAGGATGTGATGAACAATGGTGGCAAAGTGACAGATTACAAGTTACACAGTACCTGTTCAGATCATTATTTTTCATACGATGAATCACACATGATTCAAAGAAAGGTTTCAAATTTAAATGACTCAAGTTGCTCAAGCTTGAAAGCTTTTCTCATTTCATCCTGTAAAGTTAATTATATATATGTTAGTGAAATTAAGGTTGCAAATTCAAAAATTAAAAGAAGGAAAAACTAAAAATATATTATACTTATACTCTTTAGAATTTGCCTTTCGAATCTCAAAATGTGAAAAATAATTTGATTTAAAAATGAATTCCAAATATATTTAAATGAACTACAAATTAGAAACAATTTTATTTACAATTTTATGAAATCATGTTGCTTTAATACTTACAAATTCTTTGAATTTTGGATGGATTTGAGTAGAAATGAAATGATTTCCATCAAATTTATTTTATTTCTTATATTTAAGAGCTTCAAACGCACCATTTATATTTCTTTGAAATTAAACTATGATAGATAAATTTTGACTCTACAGAAAATGAAAGTATTTTTCTATCTTTGCTTGAGAAATTTGTTAGTCAACTGATAACACACATAAACCATTCATATGACTACAATCTACAACCAAAATAGATAACAAGAAATGTTGGGTATTACATGCATTGGGGAAAGAATTAATTTCTAAAGTTTAATATATGTGAAATCCATCTAGTTTCATTTACTTTCAACCATATGAATTGAGAAACCAAATATTTACTTTGGTCATTCTCAAATAGAAGACGATCTTGCTATGAACAAATTATCTTCTGACAACACTCCAATGAATCAATTGATATACCAGAAATAAATGATACTAGTTTCAAAATGTTGCTCAAATAATTATTATTGTATAAGAAATATGAAAAACAAATGAACATTTCTTGGTGTGGTGACATACCTCAACCACTGATCTGTGAGAAGATTTCATCATTTGCTTCTTTCAGATTGAAAAGATCAAAATGACTAATGAATAAAGAGAAAATGATGAGAAGAAGAAGATCCCTAGAAATCACTATTGTTTGATTGCCAAAGGGATTTCATTATTCAGTTTCACTTTTATATGACCAAAGTCAAAAATATAACCTCTCACATCAGTAATGCAGATATTAATTAAGAAAGAGAGTTCACGTTGACATTCTTTACACTTGCACACCTCAGTTAGTACTCTAATTAAAAACAGGGGTAGGAGCACCTTAGGACTCATATCATGGGTTTTCTCATTCAATTTCAATCTTATCATCACATGGTTCCAAATAAGGTAACACATTCTTTATAAAAAACACACACAAAAAAAATGAAAATAATTTCATCTATATATACATATAAAAGTAGAATAGATATTTCAATTACACAAACAAAGACTCACATTTTTCATCACACATACAAGTCCCAAATTTCCTTAAGTAGGGGACGGATAAATCTAAGGCGATTGAATTAGAATGGAGATATGATATTTTATAAAAGAGATTTCCTAAGTATTCATAATTTTATATGCATTTGAAATTAAAGAAATATCACTACTTTCTCTTTGACAGTCAATTTTTAATAGTTATTATTTTTTAGCAGTTTACTAGTTTTTTTTAATAACAAAAATTGTATTCATTGGGATAAATTATTGAATTTTTGTTTGTTTCTTAAAATGTTTGTTGATTTGTTATTAAATACTAGCATAAGTCAAGTCAAAGAAAGTTATAGTGTTGCCAAAAAGCAATGGTAAAAAACATTTATAAAACATGTTAAGTTTGAAAGTTTATAATAATAATATAAAGATTAAAAATGTCAAGTTTTATATACCATTTAAAATATAAGTATGTTTTATTTAAAGTAGTCAAATTAAAGATAAAACTTTCACGTATTGAAACTAATTACCTATTATGTGACAAAATTTTAGTTTTCTAAGATGAATTACATCAACTTATTTTTTGTATTTAAAATAATTTATAATCAACATAAACAACACAAATATTTTGAAATTTTTATTTTTCATTGAAAATATATGGTGATTTATGTTTATCTCTATTAAGTCTAGTTCAATTACACAACACTTCTCTGTTTTAAAATGGGAAATGTTTGGTACACGATGAAAACTCAATCAAAACAATTAATAAATAGTGCACAACTTATAATATGTAATATACACGACATATATTACATACTATGCATAACATATATGATATGTTGTGCACACCATATATTACATGTGGTAGCATCATTTTTCTTTACTACATATGATATACGTTATGCACAATATGTAGTATATGTTGTACACAACATATTTTATGTTGTGCATATTGTATAACAATAATACATCTAACTAGTTTTTAACATATGTTTATTCACAAGACGTAATGTGCAATAATTATACGTAGTGTTATATATAGCAGATGAATATAGACTATTCACAACAACAAACATAAGTTCAAGAGACCTCCTCAACAGAAATTGTCGAAATACGAGATTGCATCACAACTACAATATAGATATATACCTGGCAAAGAGACTTGGAAACTCATCCAATGAGACAAATATAGCAGAAGACTCTGACAGCTCATCAACATTTTCAAATCTTACTATTGGAGACACAACCTTATCACGTCCAGGATCTAAAATCTTACTAATGTCATATCGAACTTACGTTATGTTCTAAATCATGAATTTATCATTATTTTGTAAAAAAATTGAAGTCGAAACATTTTTATTAATTTAACTTAGAAAGATAATAAAGAGACATACATGAAGTAATTATGAAACACAAAAGAAGGACATTTTAAGAAAACTTATAAATAGTCAATAAATAGGAAAAATGAGTAGTGGCAACAGCAACTTGCCAAATCAATATATATATTAGAGTGGTGCTAAATGCACAATGAAAAACCAGTCAAATAATCCAATAAATAAGATTTTGAGCCATAATTATTAAGCTCATTACAATTTGAATGATTATTTGGGTTCAAACTAAAGTCAAAATGGATTCATTGGCTGATTTTTTATTGTACATCTAACATTATTGTATATACTATTGCAAAAATGTTAGATGTACAATGAGAAATCAGCTCAAGCAGCCAATGGGCCCATTTTGACTTTGGTTTTTGTCCAAATAATCATTCAAATTGTAAAGGACTGAGTAATTATGACTCAAAATATCATTTATTAGCTTATTTGACTGATTTTTCATTGTGCATATCCCTCGTATTATTGTGATCCATTGGTTGAAATGTTATGACAAAATTGTTTTATGGTATCATATGGACAAATGATGACGTAAAACATGCATATTATACGAAGATGCATGCAAGGCAATTTCGTTGAGGATTAATGTACTGCTCTAGAATTTTCAAAGAACGATATTTTGAATCACCAATAATGAACCAAACATAAAGAGAAAGTGACACAACCACAAACAACACAATTCAAGAATAAATGTGATATGAAGTAATTTGATATACAGTAATGTTTAACGTACAACAGAAATACGTCCAACTTGTATTCAACGTGTGCTATCCATGTTACAGGATGTGTGCTATACATATATCACATATACATATAGCACACATCCTGTAATATGGATAACACACGTTGGATACAAGTTGGACGTATTTCTGTTGTACGTCAAGCATTATTGTTTGATATAATATATATAGCCACCAATTAATCAGCAAGTATATAAAAACTAGTCAAAACAAACATAATAACAAAATTCCTTAAGAGTTTCATTCCAACATGAGAAATTAATGGAGTCACTCTCTTGTGGCTTTTAAGATAAGGGAGCTCTGGTGGGCGTTCGCTTTCTCTTCATCTTCTGTTGCTTGCTGGCTCCCGCACCAATTTCATCACTTCTTAGAGTAATGAATGGCGGACCTGAATCCTTAGCTTTCCTTAAAACAGCTTGCACCTGAAAGTTCAAATGAAACTATTAGAAACTATAACTTTTTGCTGCTTTTGGAAAAATATCATATTAGTTTGACAAACCTTGCAGGTAATAGAGCAGTAGTGATATGTATAAGGGTTGGCCAACTTTCTCTTACAGATTTTACAAAGTGTCGACTCACACCATTTCATTGAACCCACGTGTGGAAGAGGCTCTAATGCAATAACCCATTTCTTGTTGCATTTATAGGGCTGCAAAACCATACAGAAATAATATAAGAAAATTATATTGTCAATTAAGAAAATTTGAAAATCTTTAAGTAGTAAAGAAGATAGATAGAGTATGTTTCATTATATATACCTGAATTTTTGAACAGTCAATATATTGTTCCATAGCTTCAAGAGTGACAACATTTTTGAAACAATGTCGGAAGATTTTTAAAATCACGTGCTGGTGATGAGCAGTAGAATGTGATGAACAATGGTGGCAAAGTGACTGATTACAAGTTACACAGTACTTATTCAGATCATTATTCTTCATAGGATGAATCGCACATGATTCAAAGAAAGGTTTCATTAAAAATGACTCAACTTGATCCAGCTTAAAAGCTTTTCTCATTTCATCCTGTAAAGTTAATTATATATATGTTAGTGAAATTAAGGTTGCAAATTCAAAAATTAAAAAAAGGAAAAACTAAAAATATATTATACTTATACTCTTTAGAGTTTGCCTTTCGAATCTCAAAATGTGAAAATTAATTTGATTTAGAAATGAATTCTAATAATATTTAAATGAACTACAGATCAGAAACAATTTTATTTACAATTTTATGAAATCATATTGCTTTAATACTTACCAATTCTTTGAATTTTGGATGGATTTGAGTAGAAATGAAATTATTTCCATCAAATTTATTTTATTTCTTATATTTAAGAGCTTCCGAACGCACCATTTATATTTCTGTGAAATTTAACTATGACAGATAAATTTTGACTCTACAGAAAATGAAAGTATTTTTCTATCTTTGCTTGAGAAATTTGTTAGTCAACTCATAACACACATAAACCATTCATACTACTACAATTTACAACCAAAACAGATGACAAGAAATGTTGGGTATTACATGCATTGGGGTAATTAAGAATTGCTAAATTTTAATATATGTGAATTCCATCTATTTTCATTTACTTTCAACCATTATGAATTGAGAAATCAAATCTTTACTTTGGTCATTCTCAAATAGAAGACGATCTTTCCATGAACAAATTATCTTCTGACAACACTCCAATGAATCAATTGATATACCAGAAATAAATTGTACTACTTTTCAAATGCTGCTCAAATAATTATTATTGTATAAGAAATATGAAAAACCAATTAAAATTTCTTGGTGTGATGACATACCTCAACCACGGATGATCTGTGAGAAGATTTCATCATTTGCTTCTTTCAGGTTGAAAAGATCAAAATGACTAATGAATAAAGAGAAAATGATGAGAAGAAGGATCCCTATAAATCACTTTTGTTTGATTGCCAAAGGAATTTCATTATTCAGTTTCACCTTTCTATGACCAAAGTCAAAAATATAATCTCTCTCATAAGTAATGTACATATTAATTAAGAAAGAGAGTTCACATTGACATTTTTTACACTTGCACACCTCGGTTACTACTCTAATTAACAACAGGGGTATGAGGACCTTAGGACTCATATCATGGGTTTTCTCATTCAATTTCAATCTTATCATCACATGGTTCCAACAAAGGTAACGCATTCTTTATCGGAAACACACAAAAAAAAATGAAAATAATTTCATCTATATATATATATATACATATAAAAGTAGAATAAATATTTCAATTACACATACAGAGACTCACATTTTCCATCACACATACAAGTCCCAAATTTGCTTAAGTAGGAGATGGATAAATTTAAGACGATTGAATTAGAATGGAGATATGGTATTTTATAAAAGAGATTTTTTCTAGACTCATAAAAGAGATTTCTTAAGTATTCATAATTTTATATGCACTTGAAATTAAAGAAATATCACTACTTTCTCTTTGACCGTCAATTTTTAATAGTTATTATTTTTTAGCAGTTTACTAGTTTTCTATACTAACAAAAATTGTATTCATTGAGGTAAATTATTGAATTTTTGTAGTCAATATTATTTGTTTCTTAAAATGTTTGTTGGTTTGTTATTAAATACTAGCATAAGTCAAGTCAAAGAAAGTTATAGTGTTGCCAAAAAGCAATGGTAAAAAATATTCATAAAACATGTTAAGTTTGAAAGTTTATAATAATTACTTGTTAGCAAAACCCATAATAATAATAATAATAATAATATAAATTAAAGATTAAAAATGTCAAGTTTTATATACCATTTAAAATATAAGTATTTTTATTTAAAGTAGTCAAATTAAAGATAAAACTTTCACATATTGAAACTAATTACCTATTATGTGACAAAATTTTAGTTTTCTAAGATGAATAACATCAACTTATTTTTTGTATTTAAAATAATTTATAATCAACATATACAACACAAATATTTTAAAATTTTGATTTTTCATTGAAAATATATGGTGATTTATGTTTATCTCTATTAAGTCTAGTTCAATTACACAACACTTCTCTATTTAAAAATGGGAAATGTTTGGTGCACGATGAAAAATTAATCAAAACAATTAATAAATAGTGCACAACATATAATATGTAATATGCACGACATATATTACATATTATGCACAACATATATGTTGTGCACATCGTATATCACATATGGTAGCATCATCTTTCTTTACAACATATGATATATGTTATGCACAATATGTAATATATGTTGTGCACGACATATTATATATTTGTTGTGCATATTATATAACAATAGTGTTTGTCCTACAACAAAAATACGTCTAACTAGTTTTTAACGTATAATGTGTGTTAATTATAAGTAGTGTGTTATATATAGCATATGAATATAGACTATTCACAACAACAAATATAACTATAAGTAAAGACCTCCTCAACAGAAATTGTTGACATACGAGATTGCATCATAACTACAGTATAGATATATACCTGACAAAGAGACTTGGAAACTCATCCAATGAGACCAATATAGCATAAGACTCTGACAACTCATCAACATTGTCAAATCTTACTATTCGAGCCACAACCTTATCTCGTCCAGGATCTAAAATCTTACTATTGTCATATCGAAGTTATGTTATGTTCTAAATCATGAATTTATCATATTATTTTGTAAAAAATTTGAAGTCGAACATTTTTATTAATTAAACTTAGAAAGATAATAAAGAGACATGAAGTAATTATGAAACACAAAAGAAGGACATTTTAAGAAAACTTATAAATAGTTAATAAATAGGAAAAATAAGCAGTGGCAATAGCAACTTGCCAAATCAATATATATATTAGACTGGTGCTAAATGCACAATGAAAAACCAGCTAATAAATAAGATTTTAAAAAACATTTTGAGTCATAATTATTAAGCACATTACAATTTGAATGATTATTTGGGCTCAAACCAAAGCTAAAATGGACTCATTGACTGCATTGACTAATTTCTCATTGTATATATAACATTATTATATATATTATTGTGATCCATTGGTTGAAATGTTATGAAAAAATTGTTTTATGGTATCATATGGACAAATGATGACGTAAAACATGCATATTATAGGAAGATGCATGCAAGGCAATTTCGTTAAGGATTAACGTACTGCTCTAGAATTTTCAAAGAACGATATTTTGAATCACAAATAATGAACCAAACATAAAGAGAAAGTGACACAACCACAAACAACACAATTCAAGAATAATTGTTATAGGAAGTAATTTGATATAATATATATAGCCACCAGATAATCAACAAGTATATAAATACTAGTCAAAACAAACATAATAACAAAATTCCTTAAGAGTTTCATTCCAGCATGAGAAATAAATGTATTGAGTCACTCTCTTGTGGCTTTTAGGATAAGGGAGCTCTGGTGGGCGTTCGCTTTCTCTTCATCTTCTGCTGCTTGCTAGCTCTGGCAGCAGTTTCATCGCTTCTTAGAGTAATGAATGGCGGATCTGAATCCTTAGCTTTCCTTAAAACAGCTTGCACCTGAAAGTTCAAATGAAATTATCAGAAACTATAACTTTTTGCTGCTTTTGGGAAAATATCATATTATTAGTTTCACAAACCTTGCAGATAATAGAGCAGTAGTGATATATATAAGGGTTGACCAACTTTCTCTTGCAGATTTTACAAATTGTTGACTCACACCATTTCATTGAACCCGTGTGTGGAAGAGGCTCTAGGACAATAACCTATTTCTTGTTGCATCTATAGGGCTGCAAAACCATATAGCAATAATAATATAAGAAAATTATATTGTCAATTAAGAAAATTTGAAAATCTTTAAGTAGTGAAGAAGATAAATAAAGTATGTAATATATATATATATATATATATATATATACTTGAATTTTTGAACAGTCAATATATTGTTCCATAGCTTCAAGGGTGACAACATTTTTGAAACAATGCTGGAAGATTGATGATGAGCAGTAGGATGCATGTGATGAACAATGGTGACAAAGTGACTGATTACAAGTTACACAGTACTTGTTCAGATCATTATTCTTCATAAGATGAATCGCACATGATTCAAACAAAGGTTTCATTAAAAATTATTCAACTTGCTCTAGCTTGAAAGCTTTTCTCATTTCATCCTGTAAAGTTAATTATATATATGTTAGTGAAATTAAGGTTGCAAATTCGAAGACTAAAAAAAGGAAAAACTAAAAATATATTTTATTTATACTCTTTAAATTAAAATTTGCTTTTTCCAATGTGTTTGGAACTTAAAATGTGAAAAATAATTCGATTTGAAAATGAATTCCAATAATATTTAAATGAACTATAGATCAGAAATAATTTTATTTACAATTTTATGAAATCATATTGCTTTAATACTTACAAATTCTTTGAATTATGGATTGAGTAGAAATGAAATGATTTCCATCAAATTTATTTTATTTCTTATATTTAAGAGCTTCCAAACTCACCATTTATATTTCCTTTGAATTTAAGTATGACAGATAAATTTTGGCTCTACAGAAAATGAAAGTATTTCTCTATCTTCGCTTGAGAAATTTGTTAGTCAACTGATAACACACATAAACCATTCATACGACTACAATCTACAACCAAAACAGATAATAAGAAATGTTGGGTATTACATGCATTGGGGTAATTAAGAATTGCTAAATTTTAATATATGTGAAATCCATCTAGTTTCATTTACTTTCAACCATATGAATTGAGAAACCAAATCTTTACTTTGGTCATCCTCAAATAGAAGACGATCTTGCCATGAACAAATTATCTTCTGACAACACTCCAATGAAAAAGCTTTTTTAATGAATAGAAATTTACTAAAAGAATCAACTGATACATATACCATACATATACCGGAAATAAATGGTACTACTTTCCAAATGTTGCTAAAATAATTATTATTGTATGAGAAATATGAAAACCAAATGAAAATTTCTTGGTGTCGTGACATACCTCAACCACTGATATGTGAGAAGATTTCATCATTTGCTTCTTCAGGTTGAAAAGATCAAAATGACTAATGAGTAAAGAGAAAATTATAAGAAGAGGAATGATCCCTAGAAATCACTATTGTTTGATTGCCAAAGGGATTTCATTATTCAGTTTCATCATTCTCTTATCAAAGTCAAAAGAATAATCTCTCTCTTAAGTAATGCACATATTAATTAAGAAAGAGAGTTCATGTTGACATTTTTTACACTTGCACACCTTAGTTAGTACTCTAATTAACAACAGACAGGAGAACCTTAGGACTCATATCATGTGTTTTCTCATTCAATTTCAATCTCATCATGAGATGGTTCCAACTTCCAACAAAGGAAACGTATTCTTTATTTTAAAAAAATGAAAATAATTTCATCTATATATATATACATATAAAAGTAGAATAGGTATTTCAATTACCCATACAGAGACTCACATTTTTCATCACACATAAGTCCCAAATTTCCTTAAGTAGGGGATGCATGGATAAATCAAAGACGATTGAACTAGAATGGAGACATGGTATTTGAGGAATTTTACGTGTACAAAAAAAAAATTGTACAATACTTATACAACAATCATATCTACAAAAGAGTTATAAACTAATGTAATCTAATGGTGGATATGATTGTTGTACAAGTATTGTACAATTTTCATTGTACACATAACATAGCATTAGTGTTTTATAAAAGAGATATTTTCTAGACTCATAAAAGAGATTTTCTTAAGTATTCATAGTTTTATATGCACTTGAAATTAAAGAAATATCATTGCTTTCTCTTTGATTGTCAATTTTTAAAAGTTATTATTTTTTAGCATTTTACTAGTTTTTTATAATAACAAAAATTGTATTCATTGAGATAAATTATTGAATTTTTGTAGTTAATAGTATTTGATTCTTAAAATGCTTGTTGGTTTGTTATTAAATACTAGCATAAGTCTCAAGTCAAAAAAAGTTATAGTGTTGCCCAAAAAGCAATGGTAAAAAAAATTCATAAAACATGTTAAGTTTGAAAGTTTATAATAATAATATAAAGAATAAAATTGTTAAGTTTTATACCATTTAAAATAAGTATGTTTTATTAAAAGTAGTCAAATTAAAGATAAAATTTTCACGTATTGAAACTAATTACCTATTATGTGATAAAATTTTAATTTTCTAAGATGAATTGCATCAATTTTTTAATGACTTCTTAAAAATTACTACTAAAAAATTGATTATTTAACGTAAAATGTGTCAATAAAAGTAAAATTGACAATTAATAACCGTTGAAAATACTTAAAACTAGTTTATGAATATTTTCAAAAGTCATTAATTGTCAAAGAATAGTTTATTACTATTTTTAACGGCCAACAAATGTCAGTATATATATTTTTGACTAAATACTCATTTTAATCCTCCAGAAATATCATCGCGGGACAAATTGGTCCCTCGGAATTGGAAAGTCCAATTTAATCCTTCACATTTCAAAAAGGAGGACAAATTCGTCCTTCCGTACATGTCCGTACAACAAAGAAATCATTGTACGGACATGTACGGAAGGACGAATTTGTCCCATTTTTTTGAAATGTGAAAGACCAATATTGGATTTTCAAATTCTGATGGACTAATTTGTCCCGTAATATATTTCTGGATGACCATTTTGGGTATTTAATTTATTTTTTTATAATACTTTTATCAATAATTTTTTGACATTTACATATTAAAATAAAATAACCATTATTATTATAGTGATGAATCTTATAAGAATCTAAAAAATCATTTTTCTTCAATGAAAAACTTGTGCAGTAGATTATTAATATCGTTTTCATATTTTTTTTATTTTTTATTAGCGTATTATCCATCAAAATTATTGATATCTTTGCAAATCTTAAACACTTTCCCTTTATTAGAGTATATATTCGTCAAATTATTTCCTAATTTGTTTTACATTTTTATTTTTTAAATAAATAATTAACTTAGAAAGTAATTAGTTCCAATGGAAGTTAAAAATATTAGTTTTAACTTTATTATCTCCAACAATCCACTTAAATCCAATTTTTTAACATTTTTCTAAGAGTTCAATTTTTATGCACTGACAGTATAAAGGTATTTTACATTGTCGTGCAATTAAATTACTATGTTTGTATGACTTTTCAAGTAGTGAGAGAGAGAAAATACAATCATAACTGATATGTCAGCACATAATTGAATTAATATGTAAAAAAATGATATATTATCGGTGAATCATGAAAATTAATTTTTTTTTAAAATACAAAATAATTCTCTCAGCATTAATTATTATTTTTTAAAGTAATTATAACGAAATGTAAACCAAACATACCTATTCACGTTGTAATCTACTCATAATAATACAAAAATGTCTTTTAAGTCATTTGGAAGGATAGATACGTCATACATTTTAATCTTATTGATGTGGATGTATATAAAAAAAATAAGTCTTTTTTTTTTTATCCACGGTATCCTCAACTTGGAAGGCTAAAAATTAATCCATCGCGAATCGGAGCTCCATTTAAGGGTTTGTCGTTAGTCGGCCAATGGGTTGATACATACACAAGCAATGCGGGGATTGAACCCCGAACAACCCTTACTTAAGCGGACAAGTGAGTTAACCACTTGACTAACCCAAGTTGATTAAATAAGTTTTTTTTTAATACAACATAATTAAATTAAAATTTATATTTGTAATTTACTAATTACCTAAATTATTTATATATAAGTACGCCCCATTTGACCAAAAGAAAAAGGAGAAAAGTTACTTGTATATCAAATTATGATTTACTCATGTATCCACCTACGTAAAAAATAAAGTTAGATATTATCTCTTTTTTCTAATTTTTCTCATTACTTTTTTCTTTTTTTTAATTTTTTTTCTCTACAATTTGTTTAGAAAATTCTGATCAATTTATCCCAAGATTCTCGCAATAATATTTTCTACGAATTGTCCTCAATAAATCAGCATTCACTTTTCATGCATAGAACATAATTAGTCACGTTTTTCACATCTCACCTTTTTTTCATCGGTGGATTCATGTGTTTTACTATGTATCATATATGCATTGCAAAGAGATCGATCTCAATCATTTTTTAACTTTTTTAAATTCCTTGATGCGATAGGCATTTACCCGACCCCTTCATGATTTTTGAAAATTTGTCTGTAATATGTTATTATTTTGTATTGTGGCTCAATATAATTTTTTTTAACATTTTTCATATATATTATTCATCGGTGCTCAACAAATGAAAGACGGTGACTATAATGAAACAATCGATGTATACGAGATTAACGAAGACATGAATGAGGTTTTGTAAATTTAAATTATTTATATATTATTCAATTGCATAGTAAATAATACACATTTTTTACAAACATGTTAAATTATCTACACACATATTTTATTTCATCACACAATTATTTACATGTCAACTACATACATTTTAATTCAAGCTACACACATTTTATACAAAACATATGTACATTTATATACAGGAAGGGATGACAATTTCCCCCACCGAAAGGGGACCCGCAGGGACTGCCCTGCTTAGGGCCTCATAGGTGGGGATTTTTTTCCCCTAGGGGTGGGGGGGTTAGATTCCTCCCGCAACAAATATGGGGATGGGGTGGGTATTAGTCTCCCTGCATAAATATTTATTAACATTTTTATATAAAATATTTACTTATGTGATTTGAATAAAATTTAAGTAATTTATAGTATTAAAAAATATATATGGACCATGAGGTTCAAATTATTTGTTACAACTCAACTTAAATACTCTATCTAAAAAAAAAAGCCTTAATCCCTAAACTTATTGGGTTTAGGACTGTTGAAAATAAAAAGTGAATAAATCCTAAATTTAAAGTGAAGTAACACAATTAAGAAAGAAAGAAAGAAACCTTAACCCCACCCTCATCCACTTCATTCTCATTCATCAACCTCAAGCCTCAACAATCGTCACTACTCTGCCTCCTCTTTGTGCGTCTCTGCTCTGCGCGAGTGCCAGTTCTAACTAAAATATCTTTATTTTTTAAAATAAATATTTATTTTATTTAAGAACTATGTTTGTTGAACTATTATGTTAAATTTAAATTTAGAACTGTCAATATTATGATTGAAGTAATTAAAATTTTATTATTTATATTTTTCCAATTTTTGAAAATTATTTTTGCACCAGTGAAAATTTCCTGTGGGGTCTAAGTGGGGAATGGGGGTGGGGGAAGAACAATCCCCGCAGTGGCGGTGGGGGTGAGGGGAAAACGCGATCGCGGGGGTGGGGTGAGGAAGGTACTTTCCGCCCCGCACGATTGCCACCCCTATATACAAGTTACACACATTTGGGTATAATCTACACATATTTTTACATAAACTACGTATATTTATGCACGATCTACGAACTACTCACATTTTTATGCACATACTACACATATTTATGTACAGTCTACATACCTTAGACATCTTATTAATAAAAATATACATAATTACATTTTATTGATAATGTATATTTATTTACTTTATATTGTACGTACAAAATATACATATTTACGTATAATTTCTTGATATTATACATATATTTTGTTATGACGTAGATACCTTTTTTTATACCATATAAATATTTTATTTTGTTATTTTTTTTTGTCTTTATTATCTCATTGACTTTGAAATTGTCGGTATGAATTATGATTTTGTGGAATTGATTTCTAAAATTGTATTTGATTTCTAAGTGGAGAACCAACTTGATTCACATAATTGTTGCATGATTGAAAATTTTTTAATTGGTTATGAATTAGGTTGTAGAAAATTGTGGTGAGTAAAAGAGAAAAAAATTAGGAAAGAAAGAGATAATAAACAAATTTTCTATTTTATGTAGATAAATATATAGTTGGATACATTTTGAGTGTACATGTAATCGAATTGTGTTTGAGAGCGATACAGAACTGTCTGACAGAATTGTGGATTAGAATAGGCATGTAATTCAGCAATATTGCTCAATGATGATGATGATGATGAGTAATAGTGTTGGTGGTGGTGTGCATTGCCACAAAGTGCATGAGCTCATCATTATTATAATGAAGATATGGAACGTGGTTGTTGGATTCATATGCGGCTTGCTGTGCCTGTGGCTGCGGCTGCGGCTGCGATGATTCATTATTGGAATGGGAGTACAAGTGCTGCTGGTGCTGGTGGAAGTGCAGTGGCATAAAGTTGTTGAGCTCTTGATTGAAGAATATGCAGGGTGATGCATCTTCTACAGCCACGAAGGGGTAATAATAAGCAACATTGTTGTTCTTGTTGTTGTTGTTGTTGGAATGATCATTATTGCAATTGGAATTGGAATTACAGTTCTCTGCTTGTGGTTGTGGTGAGAGTGAGACATGTCTGCTACCATCAGCATTATTAGCTTCTACTCTCCCATTCCCATTCCCATTGTGTTCCTCTGTCGCCTCCTTACTCTCTTTCTCCTTCTGAACTCTGTATTTCTGCCAATCAATTTTACAAACACTCTGTTCTGTTCAGTTCATTCTTGGCACAACCAGAAAGAAACACAGTATTATAAAACCCTCAAAATTGAATACACAACCAAACCTGCAAATGACTAGCAACATGTTCTCTTGTCAATCCAGGCATGTTCATCAATTCCACAATTCTCCGCGGCACAGCCTCTGAAACAAAAGAAGAAAAAAGTGAAACATTAAAGATGCATATATACTTGTTTAATATACCAAAAAGAAAAGGAAAGAAAAGAAAAGAAAAGAAAAGAAAAGAAAAAGGAATTGATGAAGAATGATCATGCATACTATTGCCAAGTTGTGTGACAGCATCTACGAAGTGTCGATGGTGCTGAGGGGTCCACACAAAACGGGCCTTCTTCTTCGCTGCTGGCATCATTGGAGGATGGCCATCATGTCCTGCTGCTGCTATTTCCACACCATCATCTCTTTCTATGGATTGCCTCCTCTTTCTTTTTTCTCTAACAATACAAGAATCATCACTAACAAGCCCATCACCTTTAATAGCTCTGTCAGAGTCAAAATCTGCCATTCTGAATCAAACTATGAAACACAGCAGAAACTGGACTGCCGTTTATCTTGAATAGCTCTTGGTATCTATTTATTTGATCAATATGAGGATTTTGTTTTTCTATTTAACTGATATTTGAATTTTTTTCAAATCAGTCGAGCCCTGCTTTTTTTTCTCTAATTCGGTTTTTCTTTTAAAAAGTAAATTGTTTCGATCCTATATATATATATATATATATAGAGTTTGTTGTTACTTTTTAAAAGTTAGTTATTTTTTATCTTTTTAAAAGTTATTTTTTAAAAATTATAGTACATATATTTGGTAAAATAAAATAAAAATTATTTTCAATGGGCATTAGTTATAACTATAATATTTAGTAAAATTGTTTCTAAAATTTAAAATTACTTTAATTTAAAAAATTATTAAAATTTATGGATAAATCAAAATATTTATCAAATAAATATATGGTTATATTAGATTTTATAATTTTAAATGTCACGTGATATTGAAAAATATTTTCTATAAAATAAATAATATAAAATCTATCCTAATGCTGCGTTTGTTTTTACTCTCTGGTTCAGAGTCATCAGGGAATCAGTGAAAAATAAACTCGATCAAGTGTTTAGTACGAGGGTCACAGTGACTTAGTGAACAGAGTCATAGTGACTTAGCGAACAAAATTCTCAACTTTTTATTCATTCCAATTCTAGAGTCACTATGTATTACATGGAGTTATTGTGTGTACGGGTAGAAAAGACACAAATATATGAGGTGTGCTCGGAGTCAATTTTAGAGTCATTGTGATTCTAATTCCCGGACTCATTTGACTATGAATATAAATACACAAATACTTGAGTCACAACCAAAAAACCAGTCAAAACAGTCAATAAAGCCCATTTAACACTTTATGGCCCAAATAACTCTTTTAATCATGACTATATTTTTAATGGGTTGGGTGATTGTGACCCAAATTCCTATTTGTTGATTGTTTTGGCTAGTTTTTTATTGTGCCCCTAGCAATTCTCATATAAATATAAAAGTAGAATAGGTATAAGGAAGTTACATGCATGAAAGAAGTATAAAGAAGTATAAGGAAGTAGCGTAAAGCAATGGGACTATTTGAATTTCTTCAGTTACATGGAACAGAGAACAAGTGATGCACTTATGGCCTGTGGGAATGTTACGTACGTTGATTGTGTATGTACACCATCATTTTATTCTTTCGGTCTAATTTTATATATGATATGTAGAGCACTTTAATTTCTTCTTAAGGAAAGAACAAATTGTCTTTGGGACCAAATTTACTAATTCCTTTAATTATTTATATATATATATATATAAAGTACGCTACATAACATGCTACAATGCAAGTCAATTGGCCAGCACAGGCAACTATTTTTATCACTACTATATGCTTCATTATTTATAAACTATACACAAATTAAATGACATGATTTTATTAGAGGAAGAATAATATTAACAAAACGTACTTACACCAAATTAAAGTGCTGCACATACATAAAATTGCTTTCAATGTGAAGACAACAACTTATCTGAAAAAAATAATAAAACATGTTGCAAATAATAGTGTGATAGAAAGACTTGTATATATAAAACCAAGCATAAGAAAAAGGTCTACTAACTACTTTCAGATATATGAAACACCTCTGATCTCACAAGAGTTGATGATGATGAGTAATATTATTGGTATGCATTGCCAAAAACTTAATAAGCTATGGAATAATAATAATGTTGGTGGTGTTGGAATGATCATAGTCTATTTGTGCTCGTGTGGTATGAGTAGCAGCATATGCGGCTTGCTGTGATGATGGTGATATAAATATTGCATCTTCTTTAAACAAGAGCGGGTGGAAATGAAGAGCATTGCTGTTGGAATCATCATCATATTGTGGGGCTATAGTAGAACAAGTATAAGCACCTCCATATGCAGCTTGCGTGCTGAATAATCTTGTACATGATGAACCCAACTGGTTATTAGGACCATGCTTAATTTCCTCTGTAGCCGCCTTACCCATTTTCTCCCTCTTAAGTCTATATTTCTGTCACAACAATGGCAACAATAATAATGTTAATCGTTGTTCCTTCAAAAATGAATCAATCAAGCTATATATAACTCTCTTTTGATATATATATACCTGCAAATGACTGGCAACATGTTCTCTTGTCAATCCGGGAATGTTCATCAATTCATGAATTTTCTTGGGCACAGCCTCTGAAACATACAGGAGAATTAACATGTGAAACAGTAGGTAAGTTAAAAGAAAGAAAACAAGATAGAATTGCTGATCGATATAGAAAGAATAATCTCGTACCATTGCCGAGTTGCGTGACAGCATTTACAAATTGTTCACGGTGCTCGGTGGACCACACAAAACGTGCCTTCTTTGCCGGTGGCATCATTGGCGGATGAGGACGAGCGTCATCTCTTTCTCTCAATGGGCTGCTCTTTCTTTTCTGATCTCTAGCAGCTGTTGGTGCATTGAAGGAACTTGCCATGACGAATGAATCAATGAAACTCACTATACAGAACAAGAGAAGCCCTGTGTGTGTGAAAAATAAAATAAGAATAACACAAAATAAGAATAGCGCGCTCTTGATTTCTATTTTTCATCTGTTTGGGAGGGGTTTTGGGGCGCTTACGAAAATGTAATTTACAAACTAGATAAAATTAGTAATTTGAATCTAAATTTCTCATTTCATTAATTTAGAATGCTATTTGAGTCAAATATTAAAATATGCTATTTTTGTGTTAATTTTTAAATGAGCCCGACTTATTTTCCCTCTAATATACTGTTTCTTTTTCAAAAATTTGTTTTGATGCCATATTTCTTTTTTTTATATCTAGTTATTTGATATTTCAATTTTTAAACAAGCTTTTTTATTGTTAATGAGTCCGACTTATTTTTTCTCCGGTTGTGCTATTTATATAATACAATTACTTGTCAACCCAGGCAATATAAAGTTCATTTTTCCATCCTAATCTAATAACTAATCCCACTCACATATTCTACCCATCATGCATGTTAAACACACGCATCCTTAACCCAAAAATCTGTTTTTGTGTAACTAAAAATATTATTTTTTTACAATTAATAAAAATAATGTATTTATATAACAAAAGTAATATATTTATACAATAAAAAAATGGATTTTGATTTGATACCCAAGAAAATATAGGGTATCGATAGCCAACACATGTATTTGTCATGATTTATAGATAAAATTAACTTAAATTTTTTAAATTTATATAAATGATAACCTGTTAGGTTAGTAATCTTCAAAAATTAATTTAATTTATATTAACACTCTCTAACTTTATCAATTTAAGAAGAAAAAAAAAATGCAATCCATAACATGTCGCTAGAGAGAGAGCATGAGAGAGAGATGAAGAAAATGTATTATTGGGAATGAGACACATCTAGGAAGGCTGTAACCGAAATCATCGTGCTCCGTTGGTATCAAATTATATTTACTTTAACATATATTAATAGGTTAAACACACAATTGGGTACCGATACCCAATAATTTTATTGGGTACCGAATAAATCCCCAGGATTTTGATTCGGTACCTAGAAAATATAGGGTAACGATACCCAACACATGTATGTGTCATGGTTTATAGATAAAATTAATTCAAAATTTTTAAATTTATATAATTGATAACATGTTAATTAAGTAATATTCAAAAATTAATTTAATTTATATTGATATTCTCTAACTCTATCAATTTATGAAAAAAAACTCAATACATAACATGTCGCGAGAGGGAGCATTATTCAAGAGAGATGAAGAAGAGATGTGATTAGGAATGAGATGCGTCTAGGGAGGCTGGAACCGTGACCACCGTGCTCCGTTAATACCAAATTATATTTACTTTAACATATATTAATAGGTTAAACATACAATTTGATATCGATACCGAACAAAAATATTGGGTACCGAATAAATCCCCCAAACTTAACATGTTTTATGAATTTTTTTTACCATTGCTTTTTGGTAGCACTATAACTTTCTTTGACTTGACTTACGCGGGTATCTAATAACAAACCAACAAACATTTTAAGAAACAAATAATATTGACTACAAAAATTCAATAATTTATCTCAATGAATACAATTTTTGTTATTATAAAAAAACTAGTAAAATGCTAAAAAATAATAAATATTAAAAATTAACAGTAAAAGAGAAAGTAGTGATATTTCTTTAATTTCAAGTGCATATAAAATTATAAATACTCAAGGAATCTCTTTTATGAGTCTAGAAATTAAAAAATCTCTTTTATAGAATAGTAGTAAAATACCATATCTCCATTCTAATTCAGTCGTCCCCTACTTAAGAAAATTTGGGACTTGTATGTTTGATGCAAAATCTGAGTCTATGTATGTATAATTGAAATACCTATCTATCTATCTATATATATATATATATATATATATATTTGATAGGCTATCGGCAAGTGCACTAAATCGTTCAAGTAATAAAAATCACGGTGAGTGGGTATCGTTCCCACGAGGATTAAAGAATCGAACAAAAATTTCTTAAAGTAGATTTCTAATTAGACGAATCCAATAAAAGGTAATGAATGAGCATACAATGTAAATTCAAAAGCTAATGAATATAAAAATGCAGTAAAAGTTTAATTAAAATTCAATTGATGAAAGGTTAGGGAATCATGTTCACGTATTTTCTGAAGTTAATAAAACATTTGTTTGCCTTTAAATTTTAAAGCCTCAATTCAATGAACGAATCTTAAGTTGTCAATTCCAATTCCTTGGTAATTTAACACTTTTTCTATGAACAATTAGTCAATCCCTTGATCAAATCAATTCAAAGAAAAGATAAAATATTTTTACTGATTCAAAGTTCACAAAAATCTTAATTCTATTCCTAGATATTAATCTTTCTGGCAATTTCCCTTAAGCTAATTCACACATTTATTTTCCCAAATAAACACATAAATTCAAGATAAGTTGAAAAGTGAGTTTCCAATCCTCAGAACAACACAATACAAATAAGGTAACTGCTTGAATTGAATTAATAAAATTCAAAGGTTCACAAATATAAAATTAATTCATAGTAATACGATCCCCTTCATCCTAACAAAGAATTTAGTTGCTCATAATTAAAGAAAACAAAGCATAGAAATTAAAAGACATTTTAAAGAACGAATAACTGGATTTATAAAAATAGCCAAGAACAGAGTACGTAAACAAAAGATAGAACAAAAGATAAAAATCAAGATGATTCTGAGCTTCTATTCTAGTCCTATTTATAACCAGATAGTCCTAGAATTCAAATTATACCTATCCCTAAAACAAAGGGATTTTTGTTTAAAGATAACTCAGAATTATACAAAATAGATTTGCATTTGAATTTGATCCTAAATTATAGCACAATTTTGGAAATTAGTTATGGTGCGGTAGTTCCAGTTTCTCCGGGCACGAGGCTCAGTCCACACGCGGCGCGGCAAAGTCATAGAGTCCCAGGGACGCAAGGCGCACGGCAGGCGCGAGGCGCTTGGCATGAGGGGTCCTTCTCAGGTGCAAAGCGCTGGGAGACGCGACGCGCAAGCTTCGATGGCGCAAAACGCCATGTGGGCGCGACGCGCAAGCTTCGAGGGCGCAGGGTGCCATGTAGTCGCGACGCGCAAGTTTCAAGGGCGTAGGGCGCCATGTAGTCGCGACACGCAAGCTTCAAGGGCGCAGGGCGCCATGTAGGCGCGACGCGCTAGCTTCTCTCGCAGATCTTCATTTCCATTCTGAGTTTGAGGCGCTGCGCGTGAGTGAGGCGCAAAGCGCCTCAAATTGGTCTCTTTCGTGACTCGATGTGCATCTCTAGGTGTTATTTATTCATCAATTACTTGCACAATTCCTGAAATTAACACCAAAATAATACCAAAAACGTAATATAATCCAGGAAAATCCAATTTATTCTAAAAACACTTAATTTACTCTAAGAACACACTAAAACTAACTAAAACTAACACAATTTCTTAGAAATTAAAGTACAAAATTAAATAAAGATGCCAAGGCATAATATATATAATAATAATAATAATAATAATAATAATAATAATAATAATAATAATAATGATCGTACAATAGAAATACGTCCGACTAATATCCAACATGTGTTATATATATATATATATATATATATATATATATAGAATGTGTGTTATACGTACGTGATATATATAACACAGATTAATTCTATATTATACATAACACACATTAGATACTAGTTAGACGTATTTCTGTTGTACGACCAGTATTATTATTTTATATATATATATAGATGAAATTATTTTCAAAAGAATGAGTTACCTATATTGGAACCATGTGATGATAAGATTGAAATTGAATGAGAAAACAGATGATATGAGTCCTAAGGTGCTCCTACCTGATGTTAGAGTACTAACTGAGATGTGCAAGTGTAAAAAATGTCAAAAGTGAACTCTCTTTCTTAATTAATATGTGCATTATTCATGAGAGAGATTATTCTTTTGACTTTGATCAGAAATAGGATGAAACTGAATTAGTTAGTCACAAGCAATTTGAGATGAGAGGACAGAGTGAAATCAAACAATTATATTATATATTGTCGTGCGAGGGAGTATAGGGATTTCTAGGGATCCTTCCTCCCATTTCTGCTTATTCATCATTAGTCTTTTCTTTTTTATCTTTTCATCTTGAAAGAAGCCTATGATGAAACTTTCATCTTCTCAGAGTGGTTCAGGTATGTCACTAACAAACTTTTTGCTTTTCATATTTCTTATACAATAATAATAATTTGAACAGCATTTGGAAAGTACTATTTGTCTATTTATTTCTGGTATGTATATCAGTAACGTTAATTCTTTCATCAGTAAATTCCTATTCATTATTAATTGAAAAGCTCTTCATTGGTCATCATGGTAAGATCTTCTAATTGAGAATGACCGATGTAAAGATTTGGTTTCTCAATTAATAGTGGTTGAAAGTAAATAAAAAAAGTTAAATGAAACTAGATTTAGATTTCACAAATATTAAATAAAATTTAGCAATTCTTTCAAGTTTATTAAATTATCTGCATTTGGTCCATATAATACCCAACATTTCTTGTTATCTGTTTTGGTTGTAGATTGTATAGTCGTTTGAATGTTTCATTTGACTAACAAATTTTTCAACAAAAGATATTAAAAAAATACTTCCATTTTTTGAATAGTCAAATTTTATAAATCGAATAAAATTTAAAGAAAATATAAATGGTGTGTGTGGAATCTCTCAATAAGAAATGTAATAAATTTAAGTGATGCTACAAGTACAACTATATAAGTGAAAGTCAGAGCCGACTTAAGGATAAAGCTAGGGAAGTTAGGTCTCCAAAAATTTTTAAATATTTTAATAAAAAAATTCAAAAGTTGTAAGACAACATTCATTATCATGACTCATGATCTTTTGTACTTGAAAATTATACTTTTATGATTATAACTAACATTTCTTTTGTTGAATTCTTTATAGGTAAAAGTACTTGAAAATTATACTTTTATGATTATAGAAGAGTTACAAATG
This sequence comes from Aeschynomene evenia, assembly GCA_013621005.1. NCBI lineage: Eukaryota > Viridiplantae > Streptophyta > Magnoliopsida > Fabales > Fabaceae > Aeschynomene > Aeschynomene evenia. Next base: position 5,387,477 of record CM024265.1, on the reverse strand, counting down.
TTTCATTTACAATTTAATTTCATGTTATATGACACTTAAATTCCAATAGATGAATGTGGAATAATAGTTTCTTTTAATGAATTTGATATTAATTGTAATGCACTTGAAAGTGATATGCTAATATTTTGTGATTCAATAAATTATTGTGTATGATTTCAATTATAATTATTTTATATCTAGTTCTACAGGAATTAAATTTATTATTTGTGAATTAATTGCATAAATAAGATCTAGTTTTTTTTTAAAAAAAAATAATATTCACCACACTTTGAAAGTGTGAACAAATAATAAGGAATAATATTAGCCACACTTGATAAGAGTCGCTAGATGAATTCAAGTTTTGTGGTTAATAAAGACAATTAACCACTTTTATAAAGTGTGGTTATACGAAAATATAAAGTGTTGTTAATTGATACATTTCCCCACCCATGTAGTAACCACGCTACTATGAAGTGTTGGAAGTTCATTTAACCACGCCCTATAAACGTGGCTAAAAGTCAACTTTAAATGTGGCTAAGCACATAATTTTTTGTAGTGTGAGTTGATCAACACTCATATCCAATGTATATGTTGTACACTAATCCCTACATATATACATACATTTTCTTCACTTTAATTATTTATTTATTTCTCTTCTTTTTTACATAAATCACAAAACATCATTCATATATGTGCTTTGTAATTTTTACCAATTCTATGTATCGTTTTTTCTTTACTTCTTGAATTCTTCTCATTTATTATATAAGTCCTCTCTAGCTCTCCTCCTTCTCTTTCCCCTTTTTGTGCTAAACTCGAATTATGCAAATTGTTGTCTAGTCTTATAGTGACAAGTGATATGAAATTTTTTCTTATTTTGATATAATAAGCTATAAGTATTATTTATATTTCTTTTCTCTTGTTCTAACTTATTCTGTTGTTCTAAAATATTCCGGAAAGAAAATTTTCAAAAAAGATTAAGTGGACTAGCTATATTATCAATTGAAAAATAATTGTTTAATAAAATCGATTACAATATAATTTAATACATGATTTTGCATCCTAAAAATACGAAATATAAACTTTAAATAGAAATATAATAAATTCAATATAATTTTATTATTTGATTTAAAAAGCCTCAATTTAAAATTGGCTTTAGATCTCTAAAAGTGTTGGGCCGCCACTAAGTCAACCTAAGAGCCAACTTGTCTGGGTATAGTAAGTTTAACAAATGCGTCTAAGAGTCAACATTTGAGTACAAAGTTTATCACTTTCACGCCTCCTCGCCAAATAATATTCTTTGTCTTTGCCTCTCCATTGATAGTAATTTTTCACTATAACAAATTTATCACTAGAAAATGGCTACATTAGTTTCTAAAAAAAATAAAAATAAACAATTTTTAAAAAAGGTAATTTCAGTCATCACCTTTTAAAAATCTAAAAGTGAAAGAGTGAGGAGTTAGTAAAAATAGTAGCATTTATAGGATTATATTGCATTTAAATTCAATTTGTTGTATGAATAATGTTGATACAGAAATAATAACTAACATAAATTATAAATTCAAATACATGGTCTAAGATTATTTTGCTTGACTGAATCTTTATTTAACCAAATCTCTAATTTTAAAATTTTAGCTGTTTTGACTATTGCATTTTTGTATCCCTCCCACAAAGCTGAAAAATTAAAAATATGAGATAGACATGAAGAGCACGCGTTGTTGAATCTGTCATGGTTCTTATTTTGTTTTTCACAACATTGGGCTCTCTTCGTTTTGTTGATCGAGTTTCATTCATTTATCATAGCAGATTATTTTCGCTCTCGCACTACTGGGGTTCCTTCAATGCACCTCCCAACGATGAAATAGCTGTTAGAGATCAGAAAAGAAAGAGGTGCCTATTGAGAGAAAGAGATGATGCTCATCATCATCCTTCAATAATGCCACCGGCAAAGAAGGAACACCGAGCACCGTGAACAATTTGTAAATGCTGTCACATAACTCGACAATGGTACGAGATTCTTTCTTTCTATATCGATCAACAGTTCTATCTTCTTTTTCTTTTTTTTATTTCTTGTAATTCACAAGAGAAATATGCATACCCCTGGTAATATCCCACTTCCAACATAAAACACATCATTAACTACACAAAACAATTTGTTTCCACCCTTCTTGTTAATACATTACATTATTCTCATGCACACAAGTAAGACTAAAAAATATGATATACATCGAGAACAACTAACTCATCATACCAATACAATGCCACAACTGATCCACTTAGCCCAACTTCTGGGAGGTTGGGCAATTTCTCAACACCTGTCACATGAGAAAGAATCTAACCACCACAACACATGCTATATATGTACATCTTCCTTTCAAATAGCATGTATGGTCCCATACATTTCATTCCTCTTGATGTCTTTGAACCACCTATCAATCCAAAATAAATCAAGATCACAAACATCCTTCACACATATCCTTTTCTTCCACAAATTTCTTATTACGCGCATTCCATATCGCCCTAATCACAGTAGGAAAAAAAAAAAAGATAATCACACCCTTCTAATCCCATTGCTCTTCGGACACCATTGCTAAGAGGCAAAACAAATATTAGGCTTGTGATGCCATATCCATGAGACATTACAGCACTCCAAGAATCTACATCCGATATATCATGAAAATTCACATCCAAAGAATAAATAATCTACAACTCAAGTTCCTTTCCACACAAGGTGCATAGATCGTGGTTCGAGGGCAATATCCCCACCTTGCATAGATGGCGAGGAAAAAAACTTATTGATAAAAATCATACCAAACTCATACAGTAAGTTATGGCGAAACAGTGATTTTGGTTTTATCAAAGGGACATGATTTGATAGAATTTGCACTTGAATATCAAGGGATTGACTTCTTCCCTTTTGAATGATATTTTTTGAATATCTTGAATTGTAGAGATCTCCTATTGAGATTATCTTTAATTTGTTTAAATTGATAAATATATATGTATGAATATTCATGTTAAAATTACGATAATGCAATATGATCTTTTCAAGTATAGATTAACAAATGTAGTTGCATATGGTATGAATACAATCTCTTAGATGTGATATGGTTATATATGTAACATGTTTTTAACTTTAATAATTTTGTACACATGTGTGGTGGCATTCCAAAGTTAGTAACTTTATCTTTTTGTCATCTAACTTAAATATGAACTAATAGTGTTAAAAATGTTTCTTTATAATTTACTAGTGTAATAATCCATGCGATGTACGAGATGACACGTAATTACATTATTCTTGAAATATTACAAAAATGAATGAAATATACATAATAGAATATTCGATCATTTTGACTTTATAGATGTGTTTATTATTACAAATATGTCGTTAAAAGTCATGCATTATTCATATATCAAAAGAATTATTAGTTTGACTAATAATTAATCATTACCAAGGGAGGTCAGTGTAATTTTTATAAGTTCAGAGGATCTATGTAAGATTTTGAAAATAGAAAGGAGTCGGGTGTAATATCGCCAAACCTTGAGGGAGGAAAATGTAATTTACCCAATATAAATGGTGTGTTTGGAATCTCTCAATAAGAAATGTAATAAATTTGATGAAAATCATTTCATTTCTCCTCAAATTCATTCAAAATTTAAAAGATAATCTTTAAGTATGAAAACAATAAAATTTCATAAAATTATAAATGAAATCATTTTTCATTTATAATTTATTCCAAATATTAAAATTTATTTTCATATCAAATCATTTCTTAGATTTTGAGCTTCCAAACCCGAAAGTACATATTTGAAAGAGTACAAGGATGGTATAATTTTAATTTTTCCCATTTTAGTTTTTGAATTTGCAACCTTAATTTTTCTAACATAAATATAATTAACTTTACATGATAAAATGAGAAAGTCCTTTTTAATAAAATCTTTTTTTGAATCATTTGCAATTCATTCCATGAAAAATAATGATCTGAACAAGTATTGTATTACTTGTAACCAGACACTTTGCCACTATTATAGCTAAGTCAATTTAATCCCAGTTTATTTATCCTTTTGAATTAAGACAAGTCAATTTCACACTTAAAATTAGATAATTAAAGTTAAGAGCACAAGAAAAATTTAAAAGAGCGGTGAAAAGAATTTTTATTATTATTATTTAAGAATGTTACAACATTGACAAAGTCTCAAATTAAAGATGATGAAGAAATGAGCCGGCAAAAATAAGGGGGAAAATTGCAAGCATGTTGGGGTCAGGTCTTCATGTTGAACTATAAAAGAAAAAAAAGTTTAAAGAAAAAAATTGATGACATTATGGTATCTTAGCCCAAGTTAATTTTAGTAATGATTGTCTATTGGGGTCACGCCTTCACGTTGAACTACAGAAGAAATTATAATAATTTTGTATTCTAATAATTTGCCAATAATTACACATTAATTAATTGAACTACTGTACATAATTAGGAAATATTTTGACGGATATATACTCTAATAAAGGGAAAGTGTATAAGATTTGAAAAGATATCAATAATTTTGATAAGATTTAAAAATGATATCAATAAATCTCCTCTCCATATTAACTTTGAACCGAAATCGCAAGGGTTCCAATGCAAAGATCTCAATAATCTATTGCACAAGTTTTTCATCGAAGAAGAATTATTTTTTAGATTCTTGTAAGATTTTTAAGAAGTCATAAAAAAATGATTTTACCTTTTATTGGCCAAATATTAATAAGATTGTGCTCTCTGCATTTTGAGATTTACGATCATATTAATTATACTTATAAATGGAGTAAAGAAAAAAATTTATACAATGTAATACATTTATAGAATTGGCTCATTTTTTTCTGTTTTCGTAGCAATTGAGATTGATATTATAAAACAAATGGAGATATATAGTTGTATAAAAGAAATGGGAAAATAAAAGAAAAAGAGTTCAAACTTAATTTTTAAGTCAAAAAAAACTGAAATAGATAAATGGAGCAAGATCAAGTACAAGTGAGAGCAAAGAATGAATGCACGCACAGAAGAAAAAACAAAACAATTATATCCCTTAACGAGCTAAATCAGAATAGATTAGTTCGAATTTAGAATATTATCATTTCCATTATGGCTAGATATTTGTTTTAAAAATGTATTATTTATTTAATTAAAATTTTTTATAATAATTTAAAGATTAATTTTTATACACGAGGAGTGTTATCCTGTACTCATATAAGTTATGGTAGTAAACTTAAACATTTAGGGTGGATTTTATATTATTTATTGTAGAGGTGTTTGTATTTTTCAAAAATATAACTTAACATTTTGTGTTTATAAATAACAAAACTAGGATAGCACTAAAAATAAATAACAAAAATTAGGTACTTATGATTTTAATAATTTTTAAAAGTTAGGGGTGCTTTTAAAAATATCCGTAAAAATATTTTTCAATATCTTGTAATTTTTAAAATTATAAAATCTAATATAACCATATTTATTTGATAAATATTCTGATTTATCCATAAATTTTAATAATTTATTTTTAAATTAAAGTCATTTTAAATTTTAGAAACAATTTTATTAAATATTATGATTATAACTAATGCCCATTAAAAATAATTTTTATTTTATTTTACCAAATATATGTATTATAATTTTTAAAAAATAACTTTTAAAAAGATAAAAAAATAACCAACTTTTGAAAAGTAACAACAAATTCTATATATATATAATATATATAATATATTGCTATCATTGAATTTATTAAACTTAGCTAACTATTATAGTTTTTTTATGCGTATTATTATTATTATTATTATTATTATGCAATACAATATTTTATCGGCAATGAAATCTTAATCAAAGAAATATAGGATCGAAACAATTTACTTTTTAAAAGAAAAACCGAATTAGAGAAAAAAAAGCAGGGCTCGACTGATTTGAAAAAAATTCAAATATCAGTTAAATAGAAAAACAAAATCCTCATATTGATCAAATAAATAGATACCAAGAGCTATTCAAGATAAACGGCAGTCCAGTTTCTGCTGTGTTTCATAGTTTGATTCAGAATGGCAGATTTTGACTCTGACAGAGCTATTAAAGGTGATGGGCTTGTTAGTGATGATTCTTGTATTGTTAGAGAAAAAAGAAAGAGGAGGCAATCCATAGAAAGAGATGATGGTGTGGAAATAGCAGCAGCAGGACATGATGGCCATCCTCCAATGATGCCAGCAGCGAAGAAGAAGGCCCGTTTTGTGTGGACCCCTCAGCACCATCGACACTTCGTAGATGCTGTCACACAACTTGGCAATAGTATGCATGATCATTCTTCATCAATTCCTTTTTCTTTTCTTTTCTTTTCTTTTCTTTTCTTTCCTTTTCTTTTTGGTATATTAAACAAGTATATATGCATCTTTAATGTTTCACTTTTTTCTTCTTTTGTTTCAGAGGCTGTGCCGCGGAGAATTGTGGAATTGATGAACATGCCTGGATTGACAAGAGAACATGTTGCTAGTCATTTGCAGGTTTGGTTGTGTATTCAATTTTGAGGGTTTTATAATACTGTGTTTCTTTCTGGTTGTGCCAAGAATGAACTGAACAGAACAGAGTGTTTGTAAAATTGATTGGCAGAAATACAGAGTTCAGAAGGAGAAAGAGAGTAAGGAGGCGACAGAGGAACACAATGGGAATGGGAATGGGAGAGTAGAAGCTAATAATGCTGATGGTAGCAGACATGTCTCACTCTCACCACAACCACAAGCAGAGAACTGTAATTCCAATTCCAATTGCAATAATGATCATTCCAACAACAACAAAATGTAATTACATATATTTTTAATAATAAGGTGTATGAGGTATGTAGATTGTAGATAAATGTATCTAGAATGTGCATAAAAACGTGAGTAGTTTGTAGATTGTGCAATTGATTTGGTTTGAGATTGTATGATGAGAAGGCCTAAGGGTAATGCTTGGTCTTATATAGAGCTAGATATTGATGTGGCCCCCACCTTGTAAGTATTGGTAGTTTCAATAAAAATTCAAGTTTGGAGAACTAATATGAGATCTTTTAGAGAATAGTGATCATTTTTGTTAGTTCACCTTCCTGTGTTTTGAATATGTATGTATGAGCTGAGGTGGTTGGTTGGCTGTGAAAAAATATGTGGAGATTGTACCTAAATGTGCATAGATTTTATATAAAATGTGTGTAGCTTGTAAGTAAATTCGTGTAGCATGAGTATAAATTAAAATTAGTTGACATGTAAATGAATGTGTCGATGAAATAAAAAATGTGTGTAGATAATTTAACACGTTTGTAAAAAATGTGTACTGTTTACTATGTAATTGAATAATATAAATAATTTAACTTTACAAAACATTATTAATATCTTCGTTAATCTTGTATACACCGATTATTTCATTATAGTCTTAATTCTTTCATTGGATGAGCACCAATAAATAATATATATGAAAAAATGATAAAAAAAATATACTGAGCCACAATACAAAACAATAACATATTACAAATAAATTTTCAAAAATCATGAAGGGATCATGTAAATGCCTACAGCATAGAATGATTGAGATCCTTGGTCTCTTTGCAATACATATGTGATACATAGTAAAACACATGAATCGACCAATGAAAAAAAAGTGAAATGTGAAAAAATGTGACTAATTATATTCTCTGCATGAAAAATGAATTTGAGGATAATTTATAGAAAAATAATTGCGAGAATCATGAGATAAATTGATCTCAATTTTCTAAACAAATTGTAAATTATTGTAGAGAGAAAAATTAAAAAAAGAAAAAGAATGAAAAAAATTAGGAAAAAGAGATAATATCTAACTTTATTTTTTCATGTAAATGAATACATAGGTGAATCATAATTTGATATACGAGTAACTTTTCTCCTTCTTTTTTTTGTCAAATGGGGAGTACTTATATATAAATAATTTAGGTAATTAGTAAATCACAAATATAAAATTTTAATTCAATTATGTTGTATTGAAAAAAGACATATTTTTTTTATATACATCCACATCGAATAAGATTAAAATGTATGACCTAAAGACATTTTTGTATTATTATGAAAGGTAGATTACAACATGAATTAATAGGTATGTTTTGGTAAAATTTCATTATAATTACTTTAAAAATTAATAATTAATGCTGAGAGAATTGTTTTGTATTTAAAAAATGGATTTAAGAGATCGTTGGAGATAATAAAAGTTAAAACTAATATTTTTAGCTTCTATTAGAATTAATTACTTTCAATGTTAATCATTTATTTAAAAATTAAAAATATAAAACAAATTACTTTGGTGTTGTTTGGTTTCCGTTTTCATTTTCTGTTTTCTCTGTTTTTAAAATTTTGTGGAGGAAATACTGAAAATAGAGAAAATAATATAATCACGTTTTCTCTGTTTTCATTTGATATGAATTAAAGTAGAAAGTAGATAGAAAATAGAGATAATCAAAGAGGAATGGAGAGAATTAGAGAGAAATCCCTAAATCAAGGGCCAAACCGCCAAAGAGAAAAAATATCAATCATTCTTCAATGCCTAATACAATGCAATTTATACCTATTTATACTAATTCCTAATTGGACTCCTATTATATCATTATCATTTTATTCACAAAATTTTAAAAATAGAAAAAATAGAAAATGAAAACACAAACCAAACTGCACCACTTTTTCTCAGCTTCATTCTCAATGTAACTCAACTATACTTTCTTTATCCAAAAAGGCTTGAAGTAGTTGAGATTTAGCGAGGGTTCGTTCATTGGTCTGGGACTGTGTTACGTGGGCGATAGTCAAATGGGCCAGGCTTTTTTCTCTTTGTAGCAGAGTATACACTAAAGGGCTAAACTGTTTCAATACAAAAACTCAAAAGAAAACCGTGAGGCCTTACTACTTCTTTTACCAAAAACATGAACAATACAAAAATTAATGATGTTTTAAAATTTATTAATATAAATAGTCCAGTTTATTTGTTTAAAGAATAATGGTTAAATTCATTTCCTACCTGCCAATAAGGATTGGCACAAGTGGTAAGCAGCTTGTTGTCACTTAAGCAAGGTCTCGGGTTCGAGCCTTGTGGATGGAAAAAATCCTTGTTGGGAGCCTCACCTGCCATTCCCAGGTACGCGACCCAGGACGACCGATTAGTCGGAGCGAAACTCCGGACACCGTGGGCAACCAAAAAAAAAAATTTCATTTCCTACTATGTGGTAACTGGGAAGTAATATTGATATTTCAAAGGCAAATGATCATTATTAACTCAACAAATATTATTCCCCCTATTTCATATTATTTTTAGCTTTTTTGTAAATTTGAATTTCAATAAATGTACAAAAAAAATTAAAACGACATTTAATTTGAAATAAGAATAGAAGTATAAAAATTCTGATAAAATATCGATGAACTATAGGATTTTTTTTCTTACAACTTCTCACGGTGGTGCAAATTAATAGTTTATAAAATCAAATCCAAACATTTCCACATTAAAAGTATTATACTCATCAATAACTTTAAGTGACATTTGAAAGGGAAGAATAAAATCTTTCATATAACACCAAATGATACAAAAATCTACTAGTTATATAAATTAAAGGATTATGATATAATGTGTTTTCCCATTATACTCATAATTCATATCCAACCCATTGAATCATTTCCTCACATTGCAAATTTTACCGTTTAAGTATCTACTAATACAAATATTCCAAACTCTCTATGCTTAGAAATGCATTTAAACTTACATCTTTTGAGTTATAGTGCATATATTTGGTAGTGAATGCCAATGTTATTGCTAACAACAAGGACTAAAGTAAAATCAAATTTGGCTATCTCAAAATTTATCTATAAAAAGGAGAGGTGATCCGAATAGAGAACACAAAGGAAACATTTGTTTCCAAAGTTCATCTTAGTGTTTTATTTTTTTTTTCCACCAAAATGACTAGAAAGAAGGTGAAACTTGCATTCATAGTCAATGACTCAGCAAGAAAAGCTACATTCAAGAAAAGGAAGAAGGGTCTGATGAAGAAGGTTGGTGAACTTAGCACCCTTTGTGGAATTGATGTATGTGCTATAGTTTATAGCCCTTATGATCCTCAGCCAGAGATTTGGCCACCATCACCATTGGGAGTTCAAAGGGTGATTGCGAAATTTCGGGGGATGCCGGAATTGGAGCAGAGCAAGAAGATGGTGAACCAAGAGAGCTTCCTTAGGCAGAGGATTCTTAAGGCCAAGGAACAATTGAAGAAGCAAGGGAAAGATAATAGAGAAAAAGAGATAACACAACTCATGTTTCAGTACCTTAGTGAAGGTAAAATCTTGCATAATTTAAGCATGGTTGATTTGAATGATTTAGCTTGGTTAATTGAGCAGAATTTGAAGGAAATTAATAGAAGGATTGAAGCATTGACCAAGAAGGGTCAGAGTAGTCAAGCCCAAACAGTGGTGACTAATGAGGTAATCAAGATTGAAGAGAAGGATAAGGAACAAGAGAGTCATGGCCAAGGGTTGGATATGAACATGGATTTCATGCAAAAGCAGAATTGGTTTGTGAATTTGATGGATGGTGCTGGAGAGAATGAGACACAGCAGGGTTTTGGAGATGTCAATCATCAAAGTGGCTTTTGGCATAATAATAATAACTCATTTTTCCATTGACAAGGGAAAGAAAAAATGATTAAGTGCTTGTTATTGGTGGGATTCTCTTTTAATATGGGTTTAGCCAGGGAAATAAAGACCATAGATTCATCATGGTCTACTATGGACTCTAGGCTTCGCATGTTTATTTTGTTTCACCACTTTTATGTTCAATCTTGTTCAAGAATCTTGATTTATCAAAATGTGTGCTTCATGGTTTGATGAATAGATTATTTTGGTATTGCTTTTTATTTGAGATTTGATGTACAATATCTTAGAATCCACGTGAGGTGGTCCTACATTTTTCTATCAAGAACGAACATGTTTTTGACTATTTTCAATTAGATCAGTCGTATTTCAGGAAAATATATCTGGTACATGGTTCCAAAACATTTCGCTCAATTCAAGCTGATTTTAAGGGATCAGTTTTTTTAATGGGCAGAAGATGATTCTATATAAACCCCAAAGTCCCTAATATAGTATGTATAAGAAAATACTCATTTCATCAGTAATGCAATACATAAATTAGAAGAGCTATGTATTCTTATTTTATTTTCGTGCAGACAACACAATATCAGTGTATCAGAAGAACAAAAGGAGAAATCAAGAAAGAAGAAATTGTAGAACAAAAGGAAAGGAACAAAAATAAATTGCTGATCCAGAACAAATCCAAAACATATAACATATAACTATGACGAAAGGTTGGTATTCAGATCCTTTAAATAAAATTGAGTACATATGATAAATATGAAAATATCATACACAATAAGCATGAAATATATGGTTTATAAATGCTTAAATCCAATGTGTATGTGTATGTGTATATCTTTGTTCAACTAAGAATGAACTATGTTTATATATATATAATACAATTCATAAAAGAAATGAATCTCAATTTTCCAAAGAATGAATTTCAAAGAATCAATTGAATGTTTGAGCATAGAAATTAAATGTCAATATGCTCTTCCAACGTGTGTATCTTTGTACAACAAAGAATGAATCAACCTAATGCTAAATATAAAAAGGAATCAAGTTTAATTTTCAAGGACCATCCATTAAAATGGCTTCTTAAGGTACTTGAAATCTAATGATGAAGAATCAACACACTCTGCTTTACTCCTATATCCATTCAACAGCTTCAACAATTCAGTAACCTTCTCCTTTGTGCCATCATCACAACCAACTTGCAACACAAGCAACAATTTCTGAAATCCCCCAACTTGAAGTGCCTCAATCAAAACCCCTTCATCACTCTTATCACAAACCTTCCAAAGAATTGAAACCGCAAAGATAGAAGCCAATTGTGACACCCTCAAAATCTTCTTAATTGCAAGAGGCACCAATAAAGCATTCCTCTTAGCAATTTCTTTCCCCTTTTGAAAATCACAAACACAATCCAAAACCCCTAGTGCCTTCTCACAAATCCCTTTCTCCGAATCAACAACAACCTCTAATAGCATCGAAACCAAACCTAATTCCACAAACTTGTGTGAAATTTCCTCTCTGTTCTGTCCCGAAGAAACCAAATTGAAAATTGTGACCAAACATGATTTTGTAGAAATTGGCCCAATTGGTTCCCTAATCATCTTAACCAAAGCTTCAATTAGTCCTTCAATTTTCTCCAAGGCCGAAACATGAACCTCTTTGAGCAATAAAGCTGAATTTTGCCTTGCTCCAAGGTCATTACCATTACCACATAAGAACCAAACCATGGCTCGCAAAGAAGCTTCTGAGCTCAAATTCACTTTACCCTCTTCACTAATCGGAAGCATCCATGTTAGAACCTCCAAAATCTCGCCCAATAAAACCACGTGCTTCTCGATCGAGTCACGTGAGAATGAATGAAAGGCACGTGCGAGAACATCACCGGCACCGTTCCCAACGACGCACCTCTTGTTCCTCTCATTCTCTTTCCCCCAATTCCTGATCCGCCCAACCAATTCACGACACGTGGCGGCGTCCACAGTTTCGGAAGCAGAGGACAGCCTCGAACAGGTCTCGGAAACGTCGTAGCGAGAGAGAGGAATCCGAGGAGTTGGGATCCGCTGGATTCCGTAGGAGCTGTTATCGACGCACCAATCCTGAATGAGTCTTCTGATGGCGTGGTTTGGGACGATGTCGAAGGTTGTTAGGACCTGATTGGTGACCGGACACGTTCTGTTCCCTGATTCGATCCATTTCTCGATGCTTTCCCTGTCGTAGGTTATGCCTGTGGACAGTGTAACAGGGTCATTCATCAACTCCAAGCTTACCGGGCACCGGAAATGTGTGGGGATCGTGATTTCTAGTTCTAAATCGCTATTTGGAGCTTGGTGTTCCTTTGTTCCCTTGCGGGCACGGCGAAAAACGTTTCTTTTGGTCCAAGACAAAACCATTTTATTTGTTTTGTTTTGTTTTTTGGATTGGAATTGAGATAGAAAGAACAGGGACCTTAAGAAGAATACAATTGTGTTGGAGTTTTGATTGTTTGTGTTTTGTGTGTAGTAGTGGTATGATATGGATGAGATTGTGAGGGAGATTGAGGTTGCTTGGTTGGTTTATATATGTGGACGATGAGGATGGTCAAAGGTGGGTATGGACTTATGGTACGCGGCGGGTCAAAGGAAGTTAAGTTGAGTGGTCTGCGAGAATATTTCAAACTCAATGAAACAAAAGTGTTTTTTTTTTTTTTTTTAATTTGGGTAGGGGATTAGAGAGTATTTGAATGTTGACCGTTGAAAAGTTGAAGATTTGATGTGGAGGTGAATTTGAAGGAATATGATTTTTGTTACTAATAAGCAATAGTTGAGTGATTTAAGAGAAAGTAAGTAATAGCAGTAAATAGAATAGTAGTGCTTAGAAGAAGATTAGTACATGCAAAGTTTGAAGGGGATTGTGCTAGTACTGACTTGGCATGAGGGTATTCAGGTGGACACTGTGCAGCTAGCGCGTAACAACCTTTGTGTCCGTGTAGCGTGTCCGTGTGCACTTCTGCTGCACGACCTCGTCTCTTATTTTCCAGCCGAGTAGGCATTATACAGTGTACAACAGAAATACATTTAATTAGTATTAACATGTGTTATACATAATATAGAATATGTGTTATAGGGATATGTGCTATATATACTGATGATAAGAGTGATGGCATGTACATGTGTTAATATATATTTAAATAATGTTACATGTATATTATAAAATTAATTATTATATATAATAATTCAATTTTTAAAAAATATTAACTCAACTCTTAAAAGTTAAAATGTTGAATTAATTTATAATATTAAAAGTTTGATTGATAAAAAGTGAAATTATTACGTATGGTGACTGATTTTGTGATGTATAAAAAGTATTTTTTTATATATATTTTTACATTTAAAGATAAAAAATAATAATTGAAGTGTTGGGCCCGTTAAATTCAAAGAAGAAGTAGGAAAAAAAAACTTGTGATATTAAATAGATTGAAATGAAATAAAATAATTTTGAGCTTCAACTTAGCTTTGATATGATATAAATGAGATTAAATGAAATAGTAATAAATTGAATTTATTCCATGATATTTTATTTAATATCGTTATTTTTCAATATTGATATTTGAATGGATAGAATAAGATAATGAGAACATATTATAACCTAAAATCTTTTATCAATATTATATTGCATTTAACTCTATTAATTATACATATAAATCATTTAGAAACTGCACAGATATTAATCGTGGCTCTCCTGGAGTATTAGGTAAAGTAAAGATTAACAGGGCAATAACAGCTAAAGCCATCAAAAGACTTCAAATTCCTAACTCTTGTTTGTTTGTTGACTCCCTTCTTATACGCGAGTCAATAAAAGCTCGTTTTAATAAATAAATACACCAAACCTCAATCTACACATACATTATTATTACTCCCTTATCTCCAAATAATTGAATACTTTGGAAAAAGAAATTCAACATAGTTGTCCATTTAAGAAATTAAGATAATATCAAAAATTGTTTTTTAATATCTTTAATAAACCATCTTAGTAAACATAATGATTTAAAAAGACTTCAGGAAAGAGCTAAATATAAAGTTAAATAAGGATAAGTTGTTAGACTTACAAAAAAGCATGCAGCTCCAAATTCTTGATCCTTTCCCTAACTTTAAAACATCAGAATTGCTAAAGTGCTTTATGGAGGACAATTGGAAATGGTGAGGCCTCTTTTGGCACAACAACCACTTTCTTTGTTGCAATCTGATACCATTTGCCTTTTTTCTCATCACAAGGTAATTAATTGGTTCGTTTTTCTTAATTGTCCAAATTAAAGATGCGTATTTTTTTATTGTCCATTTCAGATTTTAAAATAAACTTTATTATTTTTTTCCATTTTTATCCTTATTTAATACTCATTATCTCTAATAATTAATTGAAGAAAGATAATAACAAAGAAGTAAAGGATAATTTAGTAAAATATATATACATTTTATTAACTTTAATAATATGTCAATCATTACCTAAATTCCAATGCGCATTTAAATCTAGAAAATTAAAAAAAAAAAAAAAACAGAGGGAGTAACTACTACTAAGGTAGGCATAGCAAATACTTAATATATTTAAACCTTTCCTTTTAATTAACTACTTCCCCCACCTGCCTAATTTGTCTGCTTCACAAATTCATACTCCATTCAATAACTCCACAACATAATGTGACTCTCTTTGTCATACACAAACGAAGCACAAGTTGCAGTAGCTTTTCATTGTAAATTGATCAGTATGTATCATTGTCATGTATGTGACTGTAATACATACAGCTAAGAACCCATTGGCTAAAAGAATATAATATCTGAATATTCAATATTAACTTAAGGAGCTTGGCAGTTAAATATAAATGAAACACATTGAACAAATGCTGGAGAGGTATAAGCTTAACCGTGGAAATAATGTGGAATAAACTACACCATGAAAAAAAAAATGGAGAACATAATCTATTAGATATAATTAGCTAGAATCAGTAGTTTGTTGTACGACATATCCTATATATATGGGTATTCTTCACATCTATTGTAATCATCTATCATCATTCTAATACATCTCGTACCATTCTATTTTATTCTATTCTATCATCATTTCATATTTTCTATTTTTTTTCTTCTTGATTTCACGGATTTTCACATATTCAAATATTATAAGAAAAAAAGGCCCGCAAGAAGCAAAGAGAATGATAATACATTAGAAAACCACAATTACAGGTATTTACAACCAACTCAACCCATTGTGATAACATAAAATGTTTGGGTTGTTCTCATTTAGAATTCCAAAATTATGGTTTGGACTAAATTTAGATATGAGATATTTTTGGGTCAATGGTCAAACAATTTGTTCAATACTTTTCATTCCCTAAACTAAATATGGTAATGGAAATTATTAAAAGCTAGACTCCAAAGTTACTCAGTTTCTTGGTGTTTTTGTATTGGCCCAATCCAATTGCTCCAGGAATACACAAAATCAAAGTTTTCAGCAAATAATGTATTTGGGCTTCTCTGGCAAACTCAAATAAAACTTATTAGTGTTTTGTTTTCAAACTCCAAAGGAAAGGGAAAAAAGGTATTTATTCTTGACAAAAAAATATTGAGTTTAATTTGCTGGATGATTTATACTGACATATCAAAATTCAAAATTAATCTTAAAAAAAAAAGAATAGGATATTTGTTAAGACTTAGGAGTTCTTTCTCTTCTGACCAAAAAAACATCCTTCTTTTTTTTCCCTCAAAACATTTCATTGCTTTACTTCTTTTTTATTTCAAATCTTTATATTTTTCTTCAATTTTTTAAAAATATAAAATTATCAATAAACATTTCTAATTAAGAATTCAAATTCTTATAAATTGTTTCAATGGAAGAGGAAAGAAAAACTCTTTTCACTGTGACTCTGACTCCTGTAACACTGACTTCATGATTCTCTGTGATCCAGAGTCATTGAAAATAAACATGTGATGGTTTTTGGCATACTCATATTTAACCTTACAAGAAAATTCCACTCTAACAAAAACACTAAAGCACTGTATATGCTTCTAATGCTTCACCTTCTCTAGGTAATTTTATTCATCAAACCAATTAAGCCTTTCCAATTTCATAATATTATGTCTGTAATTAATGAATGGTACACATATATACATGATTAAGTGATTTCCAGTAGAGAACCAAACATCATGCAAAGGACTAAAGACAACTGTAAGACAGAATATAATACAAGCATTGCTTGTGATTTGACTTGAGACAAATAATAATAACAATGAAATATAGATTTGGATGGTAGATGAAAATTAAAGAAAAAAAGGAATTTGCCACATAACATAGAATCTACTTTGAGATATGTCAACATGGAATTGATGAACGTGGACACAAATTGACTTTAGATTATGAGAATGCCCTCAATTTTATTTTAATCTAAAAGTTATTGTAAGAAGAATTCTTGAACACAATTGGCATCATATGATGTCATGCACCAAAATAATGAGACTTAATTATGCAACTGATTTGATTCGAGATCCATCACACACATAATATATATAGTATTTACCTAATTACAACTTTATTCCTATTTTTATCCATCTATGGTATAGATTATATGCACCCAAATAATAGAATCTTTAAGGTATAATACTTCCACCATATGCTAATAGTAGTACCGGTCAATCACCCAATTGATGTTTCTATATATGCTTATAGCACCAATTTAATTGTGTTTTCTTTTCTATAAACACCAATATAAAGAACCATTTTGTGTGTCTGACCAACATTGGTTTAATTTGGTGCCAAGAATTCAAATTCAAATTTGATCACATAATAAGTAGTATTAATTAGAAGCTTAGAAGGCAAGACTAGCTCTCTCAAATTGATGATTGGAATCATGAGCATGTGTACTTTGGCAGCAAATTGAATATAACAACAACAAAAAAAGAAGGCATGGCCTATGAATAACTAAGCATAGGCTCTGGTGGGCTCTTACTAATCAGCACTAACTAAACTTGTTTTGTGGTAAAAAAAAAATTGTAAAGTATTTGGAAGCATGGGAATATATTATTAATAATAGTCATCACCAACTAAGTGGAAGAAACTTGCTTAAAAAATACAATTAGGGACTGTAATTATCACTATAGATCAGAGTTATTATTGTTTTGTATATCTTCTCTGCACTAACTAATAATGCTCTGCATTAAGTATTAATTAACAGATTAGTGAAGTGTGAGTTTGTGTTGGGAAATGCACTAAGCTGTGGAGACATGGACTTGTCTCTAACTGCCATGACCAAAAGATGGAGTGTCACTTGGTCACATGTAACAATCTTGGATTTGGCAGTGTTTTATTTATTTATACAAAATTTATAATAACTCTGTTTCTTTCAGGTACTGTTTTCAGTTGTATACTACTAGTAGTATATTGTTTATTACTTTCTTCCTTTTTTGTGAACAAATTTCGATTGGACTAAGATCAGACACACACGTGGGATACGATGATAAATGTTGACATTACATTGGTTGAGACTCTTTTGGAAAAAAAGAAAAATATATAAATATATATATATATATATATATATATATTTGTCTTGATCAGTCTATGATCCGATTGAGAAAATTAAAACCACTAATCTACTTTGAACATGTGCTTAAGCCTTAATGGGGCTAATTATTAGGTATGCTCCCAGCCTAGGAGTTTCTTTTTCAAGTGAAAAGCTCTAATAGAAAATTTTGCTTTGATTTGAGGAGCCTATTCCACCATCTGTTACTTTATTATTATTATTATTTTATTTGTGGTATATAAGATTAACTTACCTTTGAACATGTGCTTAAGCTTATAAGGCCTCATTAAAATACTGTTTTAACTTTGGCTGTTTCAACTTTCAACCCAAAAAGCATGATGCAGGATCCAATTTATTTGTTGTAATATATTCTTCATAAAGTACTTTTTGTATGATGGATCTAGTTCTTTATACACCCTGCCTTGTCACTCCATTAGACAAGTGCTTCCCTTAATATATTTTTTTTATATTTTATTGACATTGCTCCCTTAAAAAAGATTCTTGTACAACATTGAAACTTAGTATAGATTATATGTATATTATAAAATTAATTATCATGATATTATATATGATAATTTAATTTTTTAAAATAATTGATTCAACTTTTAAAATATTGATTTAATATATAATATTTAAAATAGATTAATAATTTAAAAAAGTTAAATTAATTACATATGAGGACTCATGATAACTAATTTTGTAACGTAAAAAACGACGTTTCTCATAATATATATACTACCATAACATTTATAATCACTTATTTTAAAAAATACATATTACAAAGTTTATAAAATTATGAACTAAAATAAGTGATCGTGAATATTATGTATGTGTACAGGTTAGATGTATGTATTTTGGATTATTATATAAGAATTACTTCTTTAATTTTCTAATATTTGTCAAGATTTTCTTATTATTCTTTGGCGGATTGTTGGTGCCTCATTACATTGAAATTGAAGCATAATGCTGACAACAAATAAATACAGTAAATGTACCCGAAAAAACAAAGAATCTAGCAAAGTGAGAACCTTAAGAAATTGATGACTACTTTGCTTGAAAAACAACTAATTTATAGGAAGATTTATTCCACCTAATCCTTAATCTGATGGGAACATAGAGGTTAAAATAATACTTGTTTAATTTGATTGAAGACTTTGGTTTGTACGAGATAGTCCGTACAGGACAATAAAGTAGTAAATTTGTAACTCATTATACTAATCCAAAATTCTAAAGTCTTAAATATGATCGAACATAAAAGTTATTGGATACATATAAATCTCACATCTTGTCATCTTATACAATGCTATTGTAAATGTGTATAGATATGAGCTAGGTAATAGGATAAAAAAAAATTAATTATTTACACTGTCAATTATAAATAAACTTTTTATATACTGATATTTAATACGAATTTAGCAAATTTTCATGTCAGTTTAGGAAGTTGTCTAATTAATGAATGGCATGAGAAGTTCATAAGCAATATCTATATAGTTATTAGATCTCAGTATAAAATTAATTACTTTAACAATAATAGAAATAATGGTCTGAGATTGATATATAATTAATAATAATTATAGTTATTATTTAATACTATTATTATTATTATTATAAATATTATTATAATAACTAGCGTTTTATTAGACATTTCATGCTTATCAAGTCGTATTTTATTTTTTATTTAATTTAAAAAATATAACTATCTCAATGAGTGCGTGTGATAACTAAAATATAATTATTTTGGAGATTTTCTTTTATACAATAATATAGTTAACTATAATAATAATAATAACAATCTAAATTTAGGAATATATATAAAATATTTTTTGGTATTAATTTTTATTTTTGTTCCATTAAATCAAACGTTATATAACACAACATATTAGTATCATGTTCTTATATTTTTGCATATAAATAGGATTAAATTTTGATTCACTGATAGTATACTATTTTTTTACACAATCATTCAATTATATACTGGTATATCAACTATGATTATGTTTTCTCTCTCTCACTACCTGAAAAATCATATAAACAGAATATTTTAATTGAATAACAGTGTAAAATACATTTACCCTGTCAGTATATTAAAAATAAACTCATATAAATATTAATAGATTATATTTATTGTCCATATATATCTATCATCATTCATATTTATTATTTATTCATCATGTTGTTAATCAATCTTTATTGAATGGACATCATCCAAACTTAGTCTATATAGAATTGGAGAACACATGCCTAAAGTTCAATTGGTCCCCTGACATTCGGTAACCTTAGAAATGTGTGAAGGCAGTTTATACTTGTTATATGCATTTAATTTATTTTATCTATTTTTAAAAGAATCATAATTGAACTCCCACTAGATAAACTCAAATCAAAACAAACCTTTTGCATTTATTCTTAAACCACATTACCGTTTTTCTATTCCCCTGTTGACCCTGGACATACAAGTGATTATCTCTTAAAGAGTTAAGACTATATTATTAGAGTTTAATTATAATGTACACTATAAAAATTTTTATATTATTAGTCAATTATATTTATTAATTTGTATAACTTTTTAGTTAATAAATGACTGAATTAAAATTTTTTATTAATGTATCAATCTATAATTAAATATACGTGTAAAATTACTTTACACTATTGTATAGGAGAACCTTTGTGATTGCAATCATGTGGATCCATGTTAGTATGCTACCATTGGCAATGGTTATATGAATTTTTACCGGCCGTGTTTGTCCACTAATGTGACTTCCAAAAAAAATGCTGCTTGCATTTCATTTTTATAATATGAGTTCAATTTTGTTTTATGGAGACAGATAGATGTATCAATACATAGGTAACAAAAAGACTAATCTCTTTTAATATAACCCTCACATGGGCATTGGTGTTATTGCATTTTAAAATTAACGTTCATTTCCATCTAAAACTTTAATCCGCCAGGTTAACATTAATTTCATAATTCAATAATGTTTAGTGTACAATGATAAATTAGTCAATACAGCCAATAGACATGCATGTTTTAGCTTTATTTTTTGCCCAAATAATCTTTGAGATAATAATGAGCTGAACAATTGTAATCTAAAATCTTATTTATTGGCTAATTTGGTTGTTTTCTCATTGTATATTTAACACTACCCTTTATAATTTATCCTCTAATAAACTTATTCTCTCTCACTAAATCTCTAATAAGGTAGTGTTTGTTATAAGTAACTTTGGAGTTAGAGTCAAGTGTCACAGAAGTTAGAGTTATAGTGACTCCAAAATTAGCTCCAAACACTCAGTCACATATTTGTATCTCCCTTTCAACATACAAAGACTCTCTTCCAATACACATTAACTCCAAAATTGAAGTGAACAAAAAATTGACAATTTCGTTCACTAGATCACCATGACTCTGTTCACTAAGTCACTGTGACTCTCACACTAAACACTTGACAGAATCAATTTTTCACTGACTCTCTGACTTTCACCTCAAAGTAAAAAAAACAAACGCAACTTAAAAGATATGTTATGATATTTACACAACAAACATTTATAGGATATTAATGAAACAAAAAATTCTAGGATATAAACTCGCGTGGCTGAAATTATAGATCAAATCAAAAGAAGAAGAAAAAAGGGACACTCCCAAGTTGAAAAAAGAGCAAAGATTGGAGCTATATATGGTGATCATGATTCTATAATTTCGTGCGTGGAATAGTGGACCATCCCCATTATCTTCTCTCCTACAAAATATGTCAGTTTAAT
Source organism: Aeschynomene evenia (assembly GCA_013621005.1). Lineage (NCBI taxonomy): Eukaryota > Viridiplantae > Streptophyta > Magnoliopsida > Fabales > Fabaceae > Aeschynomene > Aeschynomene evenia. The sequence goes on along the minus strand of CM024265.1, from coordinate 5,365,575 downwards.
GATGGAGATTGAAGGCCATTAGTGAGTGACAAATCTCTTTCCTTTTGATGAGGTAGCTAGTTACAATGCAAGTGAACCTGGCTTGTGTGTCTCTCAACTTGGCTCCCCTATATATTAATCCTATGTAATGGCTCAAATTGATGTCCTTTTCCAACAACAAAAAGAATCATCGTACATGATGATACATAAATATTTCAAATAAAAATACTATTTATATATAGTCTATGTCCCATATTTCATATTAATATCTAATTCTTTTTTATCATTATTATTAGATTTTGATATAGTTTTCATTTTTCAAACATAAAACATTTCTTATTTATTATTAGTCTTGATGGATGTTTCATAAATATTTAATTTTGGATATCCATATACTATTATCCTATTTTAGATTGAATGCTTATTGTTCTAATTAATAATACTTAATTAGTTTTAATTTGCAATGTAAAATTATTCGAAAATGAGAGTGGCCAAATAGATTAGCATGCAAGTTTATTTTGTTTGTGACAAATTATGACAAGTAGCTATATATACTCAAAACCATGCTTTATTATTTGAATAAGTTTTGTTATGTCTTTATTTATAGTTGAAAGACAAAGGGAATAACTTGCCGGGAAAATTGCTAGGAATATATATGAGGATAAAACAAAGAAAAAGAAAGTAAAGGGGAGGGGTCACACAATAATTCATAATATAAAAATGTTTTTTGATGTTCTAGGGAAGGACATGTGCTCTATTGTTTAAGGGGTAAGTGGGGTTTGGTTTGAAAAAAAATATAATAGGGAGAAACAAATGATGTTATAGCAGCAGAGTCGATGCTGAAGTGATAGATATAGATGGAATTGAACCAAATATGAAACGGGTGATGATATCTTAACATTTAAAGTTGGACTTCCATGAAATATCTATAAGATCAATGATAAATAAAAAGGATTATAAAATAGGTAAGAATTATATCATAAATTAATAATGAAAGATTAAATTTTAATATGAAAGACGAAATTGTGGATATATAAATATATATATACAATATTTTTATATGAAATAATGAAAAGTGAATCCTATAATTATACTTGTACTTATTTTTCTTAGTACATATTTTACATATTTACTTTATTACTTTAAATTCTGATGTGATCAATTCTAATTTCTAAATTTTTATGTTTTATTCTTATATCACAAAATATATAAACCCATTTTTTTATATACATTTAGGTAAATATTTGATTTAAAAAAATAAATCAAAATAGTTAATATATTATGCACATTATATATTATATAATATAATATTATATATCATATATTATGCAAATAATATAACAAATTTTGCATATTATATATTGTATATTATAACATAATCTTTCTTTATAAAATATAATATATATAATATACATAATATGTAATATATAATATAGATAACATATAATATGCATATTATTTAATATATTTTTTTTGGTAAGGATATTATTTAATATATAATATATCTAACATGTTAATTATTTTAATTATTTTTTTATTATACTAGTAATATACTCTATTCTATCCGAAAATACTTTTGAAGTGGAGGAGAAAGAGAGTAGGGAATCTTTTGGGGGAAATAATGACTACACTGTTAGCTTGTTTTTGCTTCTATCCCATACTATGTTCAATTCAATCAAACTCAGTTGTAGTTTGGAACTTTTACATGTGTGAGGCGAAGCAGATGTTTGCTTTCTTGAAAAAAGCACACAAATTCCATCCAAACATAAAAAGGATATTGTGCACTTGTGCACTGCCTCCACAATTTTTATTTTTTATAGACACAAATTTAATATATCATACTTAAGCACAATCATAAAAAATATATTTAATTTTGATCCAAATAATTATTGAGATTATAATTGATTGAATAATTATAATAAAAAATTTTATTTATTAACTGATTTAATTAATTTTTTATTATATAGTGTCAAAAATATGATAAAATTCATTATCAGATAATAATATTTTGAATAAAGTTGATTGAACATATTTTCATTGTAAATATATCTAAAATTGAAGTTGTTAGATGAGTTCTTTTTTTTTAAATATTTTTCTTTAAATTATATTTATCCAACACTTTCTCTGTTGCTCTGACTTCAGTGTCTCCCAACCCTCCACTCCCGTCTTACCTCTGCTTTACCATAATTAAACATCAATACCCACTATCTCACTCCCCTCTCATTTTAATTCTCCCTTTAGTTTTATTTATTTATTTATTTATTTTTCAGTTAAAATATATTTTTGTTATATTGTTAATTTAATTTCTGAAAAATATTTATACTCTGAGCTCTCTTTCACTCACTCACTCACTCACTCACCTTACCCTCTATTCTAGTGTTCACATAAAAAACCAACAGGCCCTGTTTTGTGTTTCCCATCCATAATCAAAATCAAGCATACCAAGAAAAAAGCAACACTGGAAACATGTCTCCAATTCCAAAGCAGTTTCAAAGGTTATCTCAGAAGCAAAGCAAGCCACTCTCACTTCATCTTGAAACTTGAGACACAGAGAGAGTAAGTACATACTGTTATACTGTCACCACTCTACACTATATACTACTACTATATACTAACACAACTGCTATTATTATTGCCTTCTTGTTTTTGCTTTTCTGAACAAGTTTTGAATTAATCACTCCATATAGGCTTAAATGGTTTCTGGATTCTACCTTCAAAAGTTCCATTTTCTCACCAACCATTCTAAACTGACTCTGCTCTCTATAAGACTTTCACAAGTAAGACTTTTCTTTCACAAATCACATATATATATATATATATATATGTTCATGCAACTGTATGACTTGCATATGCAGATGATGTTATTTATTTCTCCATGTCATGTTTTTAGCTCACTCCATCTCTTATGACTCTAAATCTTGCCCTGTACTTACAAACTGATCTATATTGTATTAGTTTAACTTTAAACTTGGAGTTTTCTATGTTCTCTCTCTCTATATATACATATTTTCCTTCTTTTTCTTTCAGTGATAAATCTCCTAAGTAATTTGGCTCTTGGAAATTAAATCCATATATAGTTTGAACAATCTTCATACAGATTCAAATAAATTGTTTTCATAATTATAAAAAGTGGTAGGAGTTTGATGATTTCTTGTATCATCACTGATAGTACTCATGGTGAATGTGAAGACACTAGACTTCTACTGATGAACTTGTAGTTAATGGCATGTCTCTTGTTACTTTGTTCCAATATTATTTTATTTTTCAAGAAGAGAGATTCAGTCAGTAACAGTTAGAGTAGGATTTTCCAGTCTGAATTAGAAGTACATAAATTTAATTCATACATTTACAAGTTATATGATTTTGAGTGGTCCATATATTCAGGATTCTTGTTTTTTTTTCTTTTAAATTTTTTTCATTAGAAAAAAAAATGTCTTGAAAAAATCAGAATAGGGTAAGGGAAAGTGACATCCCAGAAACAACATGAGATCCCAAAACCTTCTTGCTTGTGTTGAGTGTAATAATTAATTATTATTCTTATTGCACCAACTTTTATTTAGTCTCTGGGTCAAAGACAGTGAAAACATAGATTTTGTTCAGAAAAATTAAAGAAAATATTGGATCATTGTATTTGATTTTAGATCCAACTCCATTTAATTCATGAACTCAATATATATTATCAGTTCATCAGATAATATAAGAAATAGTTGGTATACCAAATTACCAATACTTCTTTTTTGCTGTACAATTAATTGTACATATTTTGGCTCTGCCTTCAACAAGTACCCTAAAAATTAGAACCATCCTACTATTTAGTGGCTGCTCTTACCCTTTACCTTTAGTTAGACCAAAGGATTGCAAAGCAAGCACATAGTACAAATGCTTTTTCATCAGAAAGTCCACACCCATATATCAAGGCACTTGAATCACAAGACATGCCATCATTATTATTATGTCATTGAAAATCTGTAACTATGCCAGCATGCAAGGAGGACTAATTGATTTCCATAAAGGAAGATGTAAAAGCAAAGGATGTTTCTTTTTTGTTTTTTGGTCCATTCTAGATAAATAAATCATAATCTTGTAACTGTATCAAATATCAAGTTTCTTGCTTTGATTGATGGTTACTAAAATCCACCAAATATCATGATAGAGCTTGATTGATGGTTACCAAATTCCATCAAATACCATGATAGAGCGCAATGATATCATTTGATCCATGCAGTCGACCTCACATAGTGGGATAGGTCTTGTTGTTGTTGTTGATTGATGGTTACTAAAATATGAAGCTGGTGAATTTTTCATTGCAGGACAAATTAGCTTCCTATTCTGATATGGTAGATTGTTGAAGTTATTTGGTGAATTGAATTAGATTGAATCTTAGCAAGGCTAAAATCATGAAACCGAAATTTGATCTAGAAGTGGAGGCCTCAGCAGAATTTGAATCTGAAGCTAGCAGCCAAGTTGCTTCCAACATATGTTCTATCAGTGACAGCATCAGCAACTCTTCAAAAATCCTAAATCCAACAGAGATTCATCCTCATTCTGATTCCATCTCTCTAGAGTTAAGTCTCAACCTCAGCAACAGCAGCGAGTTAGGCGCGATGGACTCGATAGGAATCTCATTCTCAAGCACAAGTGAGAGCAGCAATGAGCCTTCATCATTTCAGAACAGTGCAGCAGCAGCAATGCCAAGAGTGTTCTCTTGCAATTACTGCCAGAGAAAGTTCTTCAGCTCACAGGCTCTTGGAGGACACCAGAATGCACACAAGAGAGAAAGAAGTTTGGCGAAGCGAGCGATGCGAATGGGGCTATTCTCAGAGAGGTATGCAAGTCTAGCATCTCTGCCTCTACATGGTTCTTTCAGTTCCTTGGGAATAAAGGCACACTCTTCTCTTCACAATGGCTTTTCACAAGCAACTATTAGGCCTCCAGAGTTAAGAAACAATGCAAGATTCGATCATGGATGCATCCCCATGTTCTTGGAGGATGATGAGGCAGAGCTTTTGTGGCCAGGTAGTTTTCGCCAGGTTAGTGCTGCTGAGGGAGCTGATGATGCTAGTGTTCACACTCATCATCATCAGAATCAGAATTTCATGCTCACTGGAAGTTCAAATTTGAGTTTTGCTGAGGTGAATAATCCAAAAGTTGAGATAGAAAACTCAACACCTGAATTGACATTGAAACTTTGAAAGGGGCTATTTTGGATCATATCTGTCTGGCTGGCTTTGAGTTGAAAAGCTTTATTGTTATATTTTTGTACAGTAAGATATGTGTATGCAATGCAAGGGATAAGGTGTTAGGATTGGATTTGGATATTATTATTATTGTTATTATTATACTTGCTTTGTTTCATCATGTAACTTTAATTTTCTTCTTTAGTTTTCTGTTAAGAATTATTGATTTGGTGTTTTACTCAGTATGTTTCTCATTGTATAAGAGCTCTGGAAAAGGACTATTTTTGGAGCTTCTATGCTTGTTATATATAAATCATGCTTCTTCATTTATTTATTTTTTGGTTTACTGTAATTACTGATTTTGTAGAGTGTTTTCTGTATCAATTGTTTCTGTTTTTGGATCATAGTGCCTAATGAACTGTTTTGCTCAGGGGAAAAATAATGAAGGGTGCCAAAAGAAATATTACATGAACCCAGATGTTGGACTATTTATGCAATAAACGATCAAATACAACTTGTAACTAGGAATGAGTGTCTAACAAAGCCATATCAAAAGACTTCACCTACTTAATAAATATCACTCCTACTTTCTACATACCATGTTCTTCTAACCAAAAATAAATAAATAACTAAACTTGATTAGTGATATTTCACAAATTAAATTATTTGAGGTTAAATTTGATGCACTGACCGTATAAATGTATTTTATACAATGTATTTTATACTGTCATCTAATTAAAATACTCTGTTTGTATAACTTTTCAAGTAGTGGGTGAGAGAAAAGCAATAATGACTGACGTGACAGTATATAATTAGATAATTGTATAAAAAAGTTGTACATAATCAAGACCAGTGGATTAAAATTAAATACATATTCTTTTTATTTAAATTTTGATGATCTAAAGTAAATGGTAGGAATTACGTTTTATCACAACGCGTCTTATTTATTTATTTTTCCGTTCCCACACAAAATAAAGTTACTACATGAATCTCTCTCAGGATCTTGCTTTACATGAACCACACACTCATACACCAATTCCACACTTTGCAGGTTTTCCCTCTCTCTCTCTCTTAGACATGTTATTAATTTTTACATATTGCATTATACTTAAACTCAACAATTAATCTCTTTTTCTCCCCTGTGGATTGCACGCAACCTATATAATTTTTTTATGATCATCATATAAATTTAGTTTATACTATAGTACCATCCATTGTATAATATTTGATCGTGTTATTATTATTTGTTATTCCTTTACTTTGTTCTTTGGTTGCTTCTTGAGAGTTTGGGACTTGAAATTTGGTTCTTATTTTGAGTTTCAGTCTCATCTCAAATTGTGCCAACTTCACTTGATTTTCATTTTGACGCTTTCTCATTGTTGTTTATGGGGTATTGAAGCGGCACAATGAAACAGCAGTTAATTAATTAATTAATTAATTTGATTGCTATTAAGGGATTAGAATCCAAATTGTAATATCAATCAATGTTGATGATATAGCAGATAGAGATAATATTATTACGATTGGCTTAGTTTGGAAGCCCTTAATATATTATTTAATTATTATTTATCCGCTGTCGCTTTATATATCTCTGGCGTTTGATATTTTGCTCCTTTCACTATTTTTCTGTTTTATAAATTACTTCTTAAATATGGTTCTATATTTTCTAAGGGAAAGAAGATCTTTTTCATGATACGAAGTTATAAAATATTTTAATGAATTATTTGACGAAAATCATGAAAATATTTCATTTAGGAGAAAATCCTGAAAATAGTTTTTTTACTTCTTATGATTGATATTGACCAAGAGACGTTATAATATAAAAATATTTAATTTTCATCTACTGATCGTAGACAAATTTTTTACATAATCATCCAATTATGTACTGTTACGTCAATCATGATAGTGTTTTCTCTTTTCTATTACCTTAAAAGTCATACAAATAAAAAACTTTGATTGAGTGATAATGCATCAAAATTAAAATCATATAAAAAAAAGGGAAAGAGAAGCAAACAAGTTTTCTCAAATAAACACACTTTTGCAATGCATTGGACCCACATTATATATTCCTTGCGGCCCAAGTTTCTCATACTTTAAAAATATCCTTAGAAGTATCTAGGAACATCCAAACCTTAAATTGTTGACACACTTGCAACTGAAGTTGTTGAAAATAGAGGAATCTATCGATGTAGATTTTCCTTACAAATTTTCAATATCGGTGTGTCAAAATTTCATACTTAAGTCCTTATACTCATTTCTAATGAGTGAGGAATAGCTTATAACGTTTTCATAATAAGTAATTAATTTGGTGATCTTCATCACTTTATTCCTAAGAGTCACAATTTTAATTAGCCAAAAGATACCAAAGTTGAAGCGACAGAACATGGTTAATCTTAATCTTTGCACTGCTAAGTGCGAAACCAACGTGTGATTTTGTTTGGTCTTGCTTAAGAGAATTCATGTTCTGATGCAGAATTTAATCACCAGTTGTGGAAATCAAAGGCCATTTCAAGATAAAATTCTGAGTAGAATCCTCAAATGGGTCACACGAGTCATCATCATCATCTACTTGTTCTTCTTTTTCTGTGTTTCTCATTAAGATGCGAGTCATGGGGTTGGTTTTCATCATCCAAACAGACTCACTCTACTGAGAGATCTCATGGCAATGAAGGCGGAACTTTCAGAGGTTCAAGTGCTGAATTCTCCATTGAGGGCTTCAATGACAGAAAGGGATTGAAGTTGGTAGAGAATGCTCAAAAGAAAATTGTTGGCTCAAACACCTGTTGGCAAAATGCTTATCAGCATCTTTTTGCTGGTTGTTCTGAGATTTTGGCTAGCGATGATAAACGGTCTAGGCTTGCTTGGCATCTTAGTGATTGCTTTCAAAGGGACTCTGGAAGACCTCCCTTTCCTCGTTGCGACCCGAAATCTTCCATGGCTGTGTGCCTTAGAGCCTTAGATGATCTTGCTCATAAGGTCTACCTTGAATTCTACCTTGAAACCAACACTATTTGCCATCAGTTACAGTTAGTACACCTTTTGTTTTCCAACCCTTATTTCAATTCTTATTTGGTACTTTGATATGTCTTTTGGTGTTTCTAAGTCTAACCAAAGTTCTGCATGTTATTTTGTTGTATAGAGCTCATGCATTCAAGCATGAAACAGAGAGGCTTGTGACAGAATTGAAAAGCTCAGCACAGTATGTAGAGGACAAGTTAGATAGCATCGATGAGAAATCGGAACAGCTATTGCAGGGCTCAAAAAAGATTGTTGATTCTATGAATGAAATTGATGTTCACACCCAACAAGTTGCTCAAACTGCTAAAAAAGTGGAAGATCATGTAGGTGTTGTGTTGAGGCATTCAGAGAGTGTGTATGAGCAAACCAAGAAAATTGAGGCTTCACAGTTACAACTGAAAGATGGACAAGAGGATATGAAGAGGAGTTTGGAGGTTGGGGTGGAAATGGTGAAGGAATCATACAATTATTTGGGGAAAGAAATAGAGAAGTTGAGAGATGAAGCCATTGAGATTGAGAATGAAGTTATCAAAGTTGGAGATTCCATGGCATCAAAGATGACAAGCCTAGAAAGCAAAGCTGAGGATATTGGAAACATGGCTGGGATTTCCTTAGATAAGCAACAACAGCTTCTAGATGGACAATCCACAGCACTAAAAGGGTTAAATTCATTATCTGAATTCCAGTCCAAAGCACTAGAGGAAAGCAGGTACATAAATTAACCAGAGAAAATATTATTTGATACTCATTGTGCATTAGATACTGTGTCAACTCAACCAATCTACCATTGAATGAAACGTGGACTCTAGAATAAGGTTCATATTTCATCTAATAATAAATCAACTGTGAATTGACACGATGTTTCATGCACAGTGAGTTGAATGAGAAAACAAAGTAAATTGTTACTAATTTGAAATCAGAAATTGTATTTGGAAAAATGCTGAGTAACTTACTTTACTGTGATTCCAGGAAAACCCTGCAATATTTTGCTGAATATGGCCATAGACAACAAGAAGAGCTTCTTCAGAAACAAGAACAGATTCAAGGACTTCATGATCGTTTGATGGAAAGTTCAAAATCAATATTATCTGCTCAGGTTTGCAACTTCTTGTAGAAGAATATAATCTTTATTCCTGGAATCTATATTCTTAATTATATTTTTAATAAGGAATCTTTATTTTAACTCTGCAGGAATCTTTTGAATCAAAGCAAGCTACCATGTTTATTGCTTTAGACAAGCTTTTTGCTTTGCAAAATGCCATGTTGGTTGAATCACGAATGATTAAAGCATTCTTCATTTATTCCATATCAATCTTTGTGATCTTTATGTTAACCAGTACACAGCAAACATACAGAGTCAGGCCATGGTTATATATTGGTATGTATACCAAATTACCAATCCTTCTATTTGTGATTTTACTTTAGTTTATAAAACCTCTAATCTAAGCATTGTTAGCTAAATATTTTTGTCTATTTCTTGCAGGGCTTTGTGCTACTTTCTTCATTGAAGTATTCATTATTCGTTTAACTAATGATAACATTGAGCAACAAACATGGATAATTAACACAATTAGATCATTTTTCATGGTAGCTGCTTCAGTTCATCTTCTATATGCAATTTGCACTTACAGGTAAATGTAAATGTTTCAAACATTAAACAAGCTAGCTATTTTTGTATAATTGATTTGTTGTCTTATTGAATTTGTTGTTATAAACATGAAGGGACTATGAAATGTTGAACCATCAAATGCTGCAAAATCTAATGAACAAGCTTAACAGCATGCAAGCACAAAAGGGGTTGTCATTGGACTTGCACACTGATTATGTGGATTGGTCTCAATGGGTTGATGCAGATTTACCTGATGATGTCAATTGCCTTGATGATCCTGATTTTGTTCTTCCAGAAGAAGTTGGAGAGAATTCAATCATAGCATCAACAAGCACAAAAAGTTACAATCTCCGATCGCGTAATCGATTTCATTGATCGATGATAATGAATAATCAGAATGAGGAATGTTATGTGTACAATAAAAATTATATAATATTTGTACAACAATCATATTCACTGTTGGATTGCATTAATGAGTAAATCTATATATTACAATTCAATGATGAATATGATTGTTATACAAATATTGTACAGTTTTCATTATACACATAGCATTCCTCTTAAAAGTTTGAATCCATGAGTGCACATTTTATTCCATTAACTCTTTTACTGGTGTTGGTGTTTTATTCTACTTATGAAGGGTGGTATTTGGGGGAGATACATATATACATTTTTTGTAGTTATTAATTTTTACAATACCTTGTATTCTTGCACCAGAAATTACATTGTATTTGTTATATATCCAGAGTGTTGAAAAATTTATCAATATGTAGCTCTGTGTAAGTTATACTCATCCATCTAAAATGTATTCTATCCATATATTGTACTATTATCCGTATTCTCTATTTTCTCTTTTTCTCTTTCCCTGCATAAAACCCATAATCTCAACATATTCATCCATTAATGTTTAGAGAACTCTTATTGTTTCACTGAACCTGAGTTAAATTTGTATTTTCTCCACCAAGTTCATTTGATGATATTTTTACTGAACTAGTAAATAAAAACTAAATTGATGGAAAATGACTTACATAAGATTATTGACTTCCATAGCCGATAAAACTTACAGGAACAGTCCTGTTATTCTGCCCGAAACTCTTGCAACAACCTTAATCTTAGATTAACCATAATGCTATTTTGGAGCAGCAGTGCACAAACACAACTTCTTTGCTAATTGAGTAGATATAAGAAATGCTCCTTGAAATGTTCTTCTCGGTGTCCATGCTGACTCACACCTCGTCCAATATTTAATGGGGCGTGAGTCGGCAAGGAGACCGAGCAAAAATAGTTCAAAAAACACAACTCCGTAGATATTGGAGCAATAGTCTCTCCGGAAGTTATGGATTGAAGGTTGTTGACATTTGTAGCTTATTCTACAAGCAAACAGGCTTGAATCCAAGTTCTAAGGACTTCTTCACTGCATCAACCACCAATTGAGTCTTTCTAGTAATCTCAGGCCACTTGGTGGATGGCTCAGACCCAAAATCTCTTATACTTGCAACAAGCCTAGCAAACTCTTGCACCATAAGAGCCTCTTGTGGAAGCACATTTCCAACATGAACTTCCTCTGGCCTCACATTCCACCCAATGTGGAGGTCAACAAACTTAGCACCAAAAGTGAAGTCAAACGAAGCACTCTCCTCATTGTATGGGATTATGAAGTCCCTGAGATGCAGGGACCCGTTGGAACCAGATATCGCCAGGTCGGTGGTTGAGTGAGAAAGAAATGAGCAGTGAACGGTTGCGACACTGTTTTGGTCTGGTTGGTTCCATTGCAGAGAGGCTGTGATGGCCAAGATGACTCCGGCGGAGTTTCGTGTGGCGTCGGGAAGAGCGGTGACTGTGGTTGGCAGTTGGTAGCCCTTTGCCCACAAGGAAGCACCAATGCAGTACCAGGCCAAGTCACCTAGCGCACCAAGGGCATCCAGGTCTGGCTTCACTCTGATGTTGCTATCTAGGAATTCAGGTGTTGCTGGCATTGTTGATGCGCTGTGAATCTTCAAAATCAGAGTAAATTATGCAACCAGTGAATATGTGTCAGTTTATTGATTTATAACTTTACTCCAAAATTCAAGTGAAATGCTATGCTAGTCACTTTATCTAAAATAATCAAACTTGAGAATTTGCTCAGGATGAAAAAGTGTAGAAACTATGAACCAATGATAAGAAATTCTTGGGTGTTCCTTGACCACATTTAATGTATGGTTCAGGAACATTCACAACCAGATATTTTGATTTGTAACATAAAAAGCATATATAAAAATAAAAAGTTAGGTGATTGCGAATATTTCTCGACCATGTAGCATGCAATAAATATAGTTTATGACCACCTAAAAATTTCTCATATTTATGTAACCTGAGCCAACTAAATTAAATCATATGACAAGCGCAACCATTATTATTATTTTTTCTCTTTCGATTTCAAAACCTGTTAATGCAATTGATAGTTGTAAATTAAAATAAAATCATCTCACAAAAAAATTCTATTTAGGCTATTTTTATGAGTTTAATTTTAATTTACTGTAAATGTTAAGTAATTTTAAACAGACATTCAATTATTAATTAACACATCATTTGCTTAAGTTTCCAATTAACTTGCATTTTCCATTAACTAAACAACCAAATTTACTGTTTCATGAAGAAAAAACTACTCATAACTAGAAAATTACAACAATCAAAATTAAGTCTACGAAAAGTTTGACTTTGACTTACAAATCGAACTTTCCCAATACTTCCAGAATGCGAAAGAGATAGAAGTTGTTCCATGTGAGCAGTCCTAGGGTGATGCAGCCACATTGTCCCATCCATGAACTGCACGCCGTTGGACTCGCACGCTTCCAGGATCCGGTCAAGCTCCGCCGCGTCCACCGCCGCCGGTTTCTCCACCAGCACATGCTTCTTCCTAACGGCGGCCGCCACAGCCCACCGCACGTGCAAGGCGGTTGGGAGTGGGAGGTACAGTGCGTCCACGCGTGGGTCGTCAAGCAGCTGATCATAGCTCCCGTAAACGGCGACGGTTTCGGGAAGATCGTTTTGGGCCGCGAAGTTTTGGGCCTTTCGTAGGGAACGGCTCGCGATGGCGCAGAGTGTGACGTTAGGGGTTAAGCCTATGGCTCGAGCCACTTTCGGCGCGATTCTGGCGCAGCCCAATATGCCGAAACGCACCGTATCGTTGGCCATGGTAGCGTCGTTTGGTGTGTTTTCTGGTGAGTTTGGAGAGCAGTGAAGCAGCAACCACCACCATGGCTAGGTTAGTTGATTGTGGATAGGATTGTACTTGTGTCGTGTAGCAATTGATAAGGTCGCTCATGTACCACAAAAATTGCTTCATTTACAAAATTATTATTTAATTTAGAAATTTTTGCAACAAAAAATTATCTTATACTTGTATTTTTTAAATTTATAATATTTGTCTTTCTAATTGTCTCATTATATTTGTAAATTGTAGTAGTAATTAGACTATTATTATGGAATTAGAGATATATTGGAGCTTTTTTTTTTCTTTTTATATTTAGGATTTAGTGACAGTAAAAATATTTATATTTTTATATCATCATTCAATTAAATATTCTATTTTTATAACTTTTTAGATAGTAAAACAGAAAAAATACAATCATACTAATGTGATAATACATAATTAGATGATTGTGTAAGTTATACAAATCCGAAAAAAAATAAATAGGAACTTGGCTGATGCATGTAATAGTTAATAGTTAATACATCAATGCAGAATTCAGTAGAACTACTTACTGTAAAAACACTTAAATCATTCACTGCTTTCATTGATGTATATATATATATATATATATATATAATGAGACAATTGTCTCATACTCTCTAATAATGGGTTTATTATAAATAGATTGAGCCAACACAATTCGGATGCTGAGATCAAGGGATTGAGCCTACACTCTTGTATACCTGTAAAAACAAAAAGGATGTCGAGCCCATTCTTTAAATCTAAGCTTAGTCCAAAGCAAATTGAACTTGCCTTTATAAGTCACTTTTTGGGTGCCACAGGTGTTCTCCAAAGCCTATTAATGAGGATTTCTAAGCATTTTTGGTATTGTTTTGACCGTAAAAGTCTACTCCTGGGTCCTGGCAATAGCCATTAGGCCTGAAAAAGCAAAAAGAGCATCTCAATTTTTAAATTGATCAAATATAACAACATTACTTTGCTAAAAAACATGCAAATTAAAGGCTCTCTTACAGTGAACTTGGTAGAGTGAAAGTAACACAAATAGAGAAAATAAAATTGATCGTGATAGACAAGACAAATATCGTATAAAGATTTTCATATTTACTCTATCTTCATTCTTTTATATCTCATCAAAAGCAATTTTAAAGAGTCCATAAAACTTAGCCTTAATAACTGATTTCGTTGAATGCTCTATTATTTTAATTGATTTTGAACAAACAACAAACTTCCTAAAAAGTTTCGATAGGCTTAGATAACTTCATCAAATTTTTTGTACATAAAAAATTCTAAAAAAAACTATTGAAGCTCATAGATAGGATATATGTTAAATCAAGTTGGTAACTTTTTTACTAGTGTTTAACTACAATAGTTTAATTTTAATTAACGGATAGTGTAAAGGTATTTTACATTGTCATCAAATTAAAATATTTTATTTGTATGACTTTTTAAATAGTGAGAGAAAAAAAACATTATCATAACACTAACATGACAATATATGATTGAATGATTGTGTAAAAAAATTATAAAATAACCGTAGATGAAAATTAAATAGTAAATATAATATAATGTATTAAACTTGTACCGAATTAATTCTCCAAATTCAAATCACAAATACTTGGGACACAACAAAAAACAAACCAAAGCAGTCAATAAAATCCATTTAACACTTTATGGCTCAAATAACATTTTTAATCATGGGTATATTTTTAATGGGCTGGATGATTGTGGCCCAAATTACTATTTGTTGGCTGTTTTTCTGTTGTGCCTCTAGCAATGCTGAATACAAATAGGTTCCTTATAAACGAGGATAATAATGCAAATTATATATATAAAAAATCACAAATGCTTGGGGCACAAAAAAAAAATCAGCCAAAACAGCCAACAAAACTCATTTAACATTTTATGGTCCAAATAACACTTTTAATTATGAATATATTTTTAATGGGCTGAGTGATTGTGGCCCAAATTTCTATTTATGGGCTGAGTGATTGTGGCCCAAATTTCTATTTATGAGCTGTTTTGACTGATTTTTTGTTATGTCTTCTAACCGTGCTAAAAAAAATACATACATATATATCTATCATGTACACTTTACTAAGGTCTAACTTTTTTTTTTTTTATTCTCTAAGGTCTAACTTACTATAAATACTCGATGAAAGAAATAGAAGAATACATATTTAACGACATCTGTAGAAAACCTCTACATAAACATAAGAGGTTCGGGTAGTCTCATTGTTGTGGTAATGAAACTTTAGGGGTCGTTTGGTCCGTTGATTGATTTTTTTTTTTGGGAATATGCATATTTCTGTGAATCATTTCTTCAGGAATCACTTTCTCGGGAAAAAAATATTTGAGTTTGATTTGTACATTGAATTTTCGGGAATCTTATTAAATTTTTTTATGAATGAATTATTCCTATGTTTGGTTCATATTAACATTCCTGAAATATTACATGTTTTTTCAAATATATCCCTAGCTATTTAAAGTAAAAAAATATAATAATTAACAAATAAACACATATAAAAATACTAATAATTAACAAATAAATATATATATAAAAAACTAATAATTAAAAAATAAACACATATAAAAAACTAATAATTATAAAAAATGAATCAAAAGGTTTGGGGTGAGTATGATAATGATTGGTTATTTTGTAATATTAAAATTATAATGAGCGTATTAATGTCATTTAACACCCCTTAACATTCTCATGGGATGAAAATCTTAGAAACCCACGGGGATGTGGGAATAAAAATGAGAGAATATTTGATTCCCAGGAATACAATATTTTCAGGAATATTTGTCTAAATTGCAAATCAAACGTGAAAAACATACTTTTCTCATCAAATATTCTCAAAAATCCTTAAAGATTACCCCAACCAAACTCCCTTAGTGGGATTGCTAAGGAGTTATTATAATCTAAATATGACAAAACAGTTATAAATAAAGTAGTTATTATTATCATCTAAATCTTATTCAGATATCATAGCTGTGACTGAATAACTAACACGATCTTTGATTAATCACTCTTAATTTACCATGATCACTTTGAATTATAAACCAACCAGCAACATCTTATTGCATTCCGTTTTAAGCAGTATGAGAATCATTTAAGATTTTGAATAATTTATATGAGATCATATATTCAAATATTTTCTAAGTATATCTAAAACAATAATCAATAAGCTAAGTAATTATTATTATTATCTAAATCGACATGGTAGCTCAAATCCAATGACTCACTAGACAAGATTAATATAAGTTCCCTATATCAATTTTAACTAATTTTTAAATTAAATGATCACATGCATATATTTTTAGAGTTTAATTATAATATAATATCATTCTAAACAAATTTTACAAGATAAGCAAATAACAACACTATTTTAACAACTTTTTAAACAATAAGTGTTCTTGTTTCGTTAACTGATGAACCGACTCGCCGAGTTGTTGGCTCCGACCTCGCCGAGTTGATTGAGGCGAGTTACTCTTCCAAGTGCCGAACTCCACAGACACAAGTCGGGGTGATATCTGAAAAGGGACTCCGACGCCCAAGTTAGTACTAGGCAAAATATGAGTATGGAGACAAGAATATAAGTTAGTTCTACCTGGGGCTTGGAGCTCCTTTATATAGTTCTCTCTTAATAAGAGAGCGATGTTTCTTGTAACTGTAAATTCCCTATGCATCAAGTCTTATAAATGTCATAAAGAGTTACCGTTACTCATTACTATTCATAATTGAGATATAGTAACGTTGGCAGAGAATCAGGAAGTATGACTCCTTTAAGGCCGAGTTCTAGGTCTCTGGCCGAGTTCTGGTCAAAGCCGATCTAGCCGAGTTCTTAGTCAAATGTGTTTCTGTATGACCGACCTTCTAGATCAATTGGCCGAGTTCATAATACTAGTCCACTACAATAGGGGAAAGAATAAAATGACATAATTGAAATACCAATTGAGTAACATTAAAATAAATTCCATATTTTTTAGAATAATTTAAAATGAGTAATGTTACTAGTACATTACAAAATTAGTCACCATATAAAATAATTCAAATTCTAGAACTGTTATTAATATATAACATTAAAAATATGAATTAATAACTTTAATAAATTGAATATGTGCAATGAGTATCCAGGTAAGTTTGTTTTGTTTTTGTTTTTTTTTTTCTAACTCACCTGATCACTTTGACTTTCAAGACAATGAACATCTTATTTCAGCATCATGAGAATCACATTGCGAGCTGCACATAACGGAATCCCAGTGTTTCAGTTTGTATAAGCCGCCATATCATACCTATATATAGCCAACACTCCCTCCTCATTCATCCATAATCATACCCTCGCAATAAGGAACGGTGAACCATTCAACACAATCAAGAATCAACTAATATAATGGAGTCTGAGAAAGAATTCCCAACCGAGCTCCGAACCAAAACCTTCAACATCCTAAGCTCCAACGACAACGCCGATATGGAAGCGCTCTTCGCGAACCTCTTCTCTCCCGAACCCCAATCCGAAGCACTCACCTTCCTCCAATGCTCCAAGAAGCACCACCCCGATCTCCTCTTCATCAAGCTCTTCTTCCTCCTCCGATGCGCCGATTCCCCCCTCACGCGCTCCCACTCCGCACGCGCCCTCCACCTCCTCGACCCTACGCACCTATGGCCCAATATCAAGCCCATCGCTCAGGCCCACCTCAAGGCCCACTTCATCGCCTACCTCCACCAAGAATCCTCCCTCCAAGTCCTCAAACACGTTTCTCTCGTCATAGCCGAAACCGTTTCCGTTATTTACACCAACAACCAAAACCAACACTGGCCTGAGATTCTCGACTTCCTAGTGTCCTCTATTTCCTCAAACGACGACGTTTACCGCGAAACCGCTCTTTTAGTTTTCGCCTCACTGCGAAACGACTGTCGTTTACGCGTATCCGATTCGCTCCGAAGCGCCGCTCACGTGCTCCGCGTGTCGTTTCTCCAATCGCTGAATTCTTCCAACACTGACGTGAAGGTAGCGTCGTTCGGCGCCGTGGTGAGCCTCGTGCGGCTGTTCTCCGATCCATGCGTGTTCCATGAGCTCCTCCGCGCGATGATGGTGGCGGTGTTCTCGCTCCTCCACGGTTCCGACGGCGGTGCGAATTTCCGGCGAGCTTTCTCCGAGATGGTGAAGCTGGTATCGGAGGAGCCGACGCTGCTTAAACCTTACGCGAGCGACATGGTTCTCGACGTGCTGCAGATCGCGGAGAGCGACGCCGGTTTGAGCAGGGAGACGCAGTGCGCGGCGTTCGAGATGGTGATGGCGATGGCGGAGATGGAGGAGTACGCGGCGGTGCTGGCAAATCTGCCTCGCCAGAATCTGGCTAGGGTTTTGCTGATCCCGTTGAAGATGCTGATGTGCGTTAGTGGCGATGATAAAGAAAAGGGTAAAGAAGAAAAAGAGGATTGTGATGCGTATAAAATTGGGATGAAGTGGTTAGATCGGCTTTGCGTGAGGATTGGATTTGGAGAGAGCAAGGTTGTGAGCGTTGGGTGCGAACTGTTGCAACTGTATTTGGATGCACCTGACTGGAAGAAGCGTCATGCAGGGATTACTATGCTCACTCTCTTTGCCAAACATTTCTCTGATGAAATGGTTACTACCTCATCATTATAACAAATTATTAAATCTTTATTCCTTCCAGAATAATAATTATTAACTCAACATGCAAATTAAGTTTGAGAATATGATAAGTAGTAAATTGAATTTTGGTGTGCATGCAGGTATTGATGGAAAAGAATTTTCTAGGAGAAATGGTAACAAAAGTTTTGAAGGCATTCCATGACTCTCATGTTAGAGTTCGGTTGGCAGCATTTAGTTTTATGCAGATGCCAACAACCTTTGTCCAAGTGATGCATATCCTTTATCATCACAGGCTTATGCATGCTTTTGCAATTGCACTTGACAATGATCATAATAACTGCAAAGTCAAGGTATGCAAATCGTGATCATTCTAATTCATAAACCAACTGTATGTCATGCTCTCAGAAAATTGCTCCCAAAGATTAAAGTTATTAATAATTATGGTATGTTGCTTTTGTAGGAACAAGCTGCATCCGCAATGCGATTATTTTTTAATAATACTCTTCCAGACAGTTTAACACTGTACAAGAATGCAGATCCTATACTGATGAGCAAATTGATTTCAATGCTTCAGGTAATAAAAACTCATCATAATCTTAATTAATTACATTAATCTGGTTTAGATTCAGCCATACATGTTGTGCTCATGCATGGACCAATTGTGGATTAATCATTTTCACCCATTTAATCTATACTCGTCGTCAATGGCCTAAAAGGAGTTATCGAGGAAGATACGAGAATTGATGGCCTAAACCCTAATATAATATAATATTATTCATGATAGAACGCAATGGTATCATTTGATCCATGTAACCGACGTCATATAGTGGAATAAGGTAGCGTTTGGTAGCTGTCCTAGGACACAAAAGACAGAGACTGAGAGGGACTAATCTTGTTTGGTTCATGAGACAGAGACACAGATGGACAAAAATTTGTGTCCATGGACAAAAAAGACAGAAAATTTATGTCCACTGCAGAAGTGAAGGACTGAGATGGACTGGTTCTTTTAATGAAATTTTATGACCAATATACCCTCCATCACTTCACATAATTCACATTATGTATATCTAAGGTCATTTTTACATGTCTTTATATTATTTCCACTGTTATTAAACACAATATAAAAATATTTTGTGTCGTGTCCACTGTTACCAAACACCATATAGAAACACAGTCCCTTTGTGTCTCTGTCCATTTGTGTCTCTATGTCTCTGTCTTCATTGACTTGAGACAGCTACCAAATGCTACCTAAGACTTATTGTTGTTGTTATTGTAATCTATATGACTATATTGGTATTTCTTTTCTTTTCTTTTTTTTATTAGGCCAAAAACTTGAATGTCAAAGACCAAGAAGAATGTGAAATCCAAAATAGGAGATGAAGGTGGAACTGAAGAAATGATTGTAGACTGGGAAGTGGGAAGAAGAGGAAAAGTTTTTGATACATGAGGATTTGAACGATTTTAATTTTAATTAGAATTTAGAATGATAAATATTGACTTGTGATTTAATTTCTTTTTCAATCCCTCTTATTAGGGGATGATTAATTAAGTGCAATGTATGTATACACGCACTTAGCCAGTCACTATACTCTTTTTCTGTCATTGTAATTTGTACTTCTTGTAGAGGTTTCATTTGGAATAGTTCAATTTGTTGGTTATACAATGAGCTAAAGCCTAATAGCATACATGCATGTAATGTTTTCAATTTTGGAATGCTAAGTAATATAAAGTTTTTATTACTATCTTGTTGATCATTCATAATTCACCATACAGTTTTGATTTTACTGTCTACCATGCTCACATATTTGAATTAATCCCCATATGATATATATACGGTCCTCTACTTTGTGGTGGAGAGAAGCTAAGCAAAGAAGTTTTGTTTGCTCTGTTAACTTTAAACAAACTTGCACAGCATATATAGTGTCATGAAGATTATGGTTGGAAGTTCAGAACCTAATCTGAATCTTTCTGAACTATTAAATTTTCAAATCAATAAAGCAGGTTTAATTTGATTAATTCAAATATTGAATGTTTCAATACTTTCACTTTTGCAAGTGAGTTATATAATAGTGTGTGTTGGACAAAAATATTGGAACAAAATAATATGAGATTAATAATATATTAATTAAGAAAGAGTTCTTCGGGTCTTGAGATGTAGTGTGAGGATGCCATACTCACTGAGCAATTATATTTATATGGCTCATCTTAATTATTCTTTATGGGGAACTACTCTTCTTGTGGTCTGGAGGACTTTAAGATCTACGATACCTCTAAGATGGGACGATCATCTCTAATGGGGCTGCTCACTTGTGAATTAGAAGTCAAACCCTTATTAGCCTAGGATGCCATAAGGAATGATGAGATAAGTGCTTTTAAGAGATAATTGTTGTTAGAGAAATATTCATAATAAGTTATAGTTAGTATGAGTTTATCATTTTATATTTAGTTCCAACTCAGTAATAAATTAATAAAATAGAACACTTAAAGATATAAAAAAATAATGTAGTCAACTAAAAGAGCTTTATGTCTTGTCATACCATCAAAACTTTCATTACACTTAAGTTCTCCCACAAAATCTAAGGTGGAATAAGAGTTGGATGAGTCTTTACCTAAAGGAACTAAGAAAGGGTCATAGAGGGTAATGAGAAGGAGAAAAACATGATAAAAAGACATCCTAGGCAATCAAAGGAGACACTCTTACATCTCTAAAATCACAAGCAAGTATGGTGGTTCTGGGTCTTATTCATGAGCCACATCAAGAGTAGTTTCTCGATTATTCTCACTATCCAAAGAAACCAATCTCATAATCCTAGCAAGTTTACTAACTCCATTCCAAGTCAATGGATTGAAATCATGTGAACTTTAGACTCGGAACAATGCATGTGTATACCAATTTGTCTCATTTTTCTTTCTTATTCTTCTTTTTCTTGTCAAAAACACTTGACAAAGTATATGAAACATTGATCACATTATGTGTTCATAGGTTATTGACAAGGGTGACAAATTAGCTACATCACAAACAATCAATCAGGTGAATAATTTGCTGAGGCAGTTTGGAAGACACATTCCTCCCAGTGTGTTTGATACAATTTTGATTTCTATGAATGAATGAGCGGCAATAGAATTATTGTTACCTGTGATATTATCTTAGTATTTCTTTTATTTTAATTTACATTTTTATAAGTAGGAAAAAGAAATGTGCAGTTGATTTCATTGTTAACATAATAAGATCACTAGTAATCGAACATGATTGTTACACAAGCATCCTTACAAAGGTCTTAAGAAAACGTTTATGAAAAAAGCTCAGTTTTTTTATTTTACAAGGCCTAAATTCTAAATCTTATTAAGTATATCTTTAGATATTTAGTCACGACTCACGAGTTCAATTTTTAACTACTCATTTAGGTTTCGTGATAACACATTTTTTTTCATTGTAGCAACTTTCACAATAAATTGTTTTTTTATTATTGTTATATAAGTTTATAATTATTTGTTGAAAAGACATTGTTGTTTTAACGCAAATAACAAATAAAAAAGAAATAAGTAATTTCTTTTATTCAAAACAATGCCTTTAATATTCAAAAAGTAATTTCTTTCACAATATTTTATCCTTCATATATAATTTTTTATTTATACTTTTAATATTGTATAAAATATAAATATTAATAGAAATATTTTATATTTATTTTAATATTTTAAATATTAATAATTAATTATCACCTTAATAAATGTAAAAAAAATAAAATGCATTTCTATTTTGAATTGGATGGAATAACCATTTTGCATCTAGAAAAGGCATTTTGTCGTTTTCCTTTTCACACATTGCGGCGTGTTATTATTTTGGTATCACGATATCATTATTTGACATTAAAATATAAATATTTATATAAGACATTTATATTGACTCTTCAAATGAGTATCTCATGTATACATTCATACTTTGATGTCAAATAATGACATCGTAATGCCAAATTTTTTTAAATGTTCGTATGGACCCTCATTTGTAATTTGTAGAGTGCATTAACTTTCGTCCATCGATAATTTGATATTTGGACTTCATAGTTGGAATTTGGAAATGAATGAATCAGCACGCAACCGGATCACCGTCCACGTGGAAGGCGGATCTACCCCACATGATTGAAACAACGACCCGCATTAAAACCCGATATCTTAATCCTTAGATTAATCGTTAATCTCCTTCTTCATCCCTTCCTTTCACCCTCTTCGCCCTTCTCCCCTGTCACTCGCTCACTGAGTCACTCATCAATCATCATCACTCACTGAGTCACTGTAAATGGCGGAGAAGACCAACAACTCCAACGGTGTCTACGTTGACGTCGAAGAAGAAGAAGAACAAGAACAACAACAGAGGAAGGGAAGTGAGAGACATACTTTGCCAGAAGTTCTTAACCGCTTAGCTTACGCAATCCTCTTTCCAGAACCTTCCACCAGTGAGTCACTGCTGAAACGAATCAAGATCTCTGTTTCCGAAAATATTCCTCTCCTTCCAGAAGCTTCTAGAAACTCCACCCGCGATGTTCTTCTCTGGACACGCCGTGGCAGCCCCTTCCGCGCCATCTTCGTCATTTCTGTGAGTCTCTCCGAAATCTAAACTCAAATAAAAAACCTGACCTATTTCACTTCGCTAATTTTAGTTTCTTCATGATCTTTTTTTTTTAAATATATTTTTGTACGATATTAAATTTTGATCAATTATATCTATGAAACTTGTGAGGTGTTGAGTGAACTTGATGCTGCAATTATGAGCCTTCGATTTTTATTTGATGCAACTTCATCTATTGGATTGATTTTCCAGAACTTCGCCTCTTGCTCGGTTCATGTTATGAAGTTTTACATCAGAAATTTGATCAGCGAGAATATAATGTTTCTACGCTGCAATTTTTTGGATTTTATTTTATTTTTTAATTTTGAACCTAGAAATAGTTTTGAAAAATTATAGCATGTTGATTCAAAATAAACTCATGAGAATAAATGCTTAGGGAGCTTATGGATCTGATCACATGTAGGAATCAATAGTATAGTGATAGTCTATTACTTTCTTAGTCTCTTTTATGCTTCTAACCATGTGAAAAAGAAAATTCAATGTTGCCTTTTTGCAATAATAATGATAATTTCCATGAACCATCTTTATATTCATCCAGAATAAGAAAAGAAATTGTCTGTCTACTCTTATGCATAATATTCATATGTCAAGGAAAAGGTGTGTGATGGTCTTCCTTGTTGTTGTAGGTTGGGTCTATTGCTTTTGTTGCTCTCACAGGACTGCTTGTCTTTATGCTATTCTTTCTGGCTGCCACCATAAATGCCGTTGTCATATCGCTACTCGTGTCTTTGGCAGCAGCTGGAGGATTCTTGGCTATTTTCTTTGCCTCTGTTGCAGCAATATACGTCGGAGCATTATCAGTAGCTGCATTTGCAATTTCCGTTACTGCGTTTTGGGCAAGTGTGGCTGTTCTAATTGCTACAGGTAACAAGTTGTTTGGTCACAGCATTTTTTTCTCTCCTTTTACTGTCCTGAATCCAGATAATACTAGATATCATGTCTTATTAGATTGATACTTCATACTGTTTGTTGTTCAATTCTTATGAAATTTTACATGTTATATGGGACTTCCAAATTCCAATATAGTTTGAATGAGTAGAGCCATAAACAAACATGTTCTCATTAAGATATGCCTTTATTCAAGATTTAAAATGATATAGACTGCATCCTTGTGTTATGACAAGGCTAACATTATGTCAGATTAATGACTGTAGTAGTTTAATAATTGTTCTGACCATCCCAGTGTAGCAAGGTGCCTGACTCAAAGAGTTATGAGATTAATTTGTGGTTTGGATCTCTAAAAAGTTTCCACAGCACTGTCTGGTGTGGTTGATTCCATCCTTAGGATTTCAACAAATTTACTATATGCAGATGACAGTCGCAGCAATGAACGTCTTGTGCATGTCTAACTTTAAAGCTGCAACTGATAGTGTCCGTTTTGTTATAAAATATAAGATTATATGTTTCCAATTTGCATGATGAATTAATGTAATGTTGGTCCTATTTTTCCTTTTCCTTTTCCTTTTTTCTTCTCTATGGGCTAACTTATTATATGTTGCTTGGACATGGAAATCAATGTGAATCAGGTTGGATTGGCTTCTTTTATATCGTGTGGATGGTAACTAGAAAGAGCTTCGGATTTGCGAAACATACATTGAGTGCGACTGGCTCTGCAATTTCAACTTACTCTTCTGCTCGGCATGCCCGCCACCAAATACACAAAGATTAGGATCAGAAGATCACATATTGAAGCTTATTTACAAATCTCAAGTTACACGTGCATGTTTTGGAATAATGTAAGCTTCTCTTTTGTACTTAGTTATGAACTATTAGTGTTGTTGATACATTGCAGGTTTATTATGAGTTGGGCTTGAAGTTTGATATGTTAATACAAAACAGTGGCTTTACTTCTTTAGCCTACCTACTTCACTTATATAGCTCTTGTTGTACAACTTATAGCATATATGAATGAAATTTACACTTGTAAAATTATTTTACTTTGAAACGAGTTACAATTGTTGCATTCATGAGAACAATATTTATAGCTAGTTATAAAGGTTTATTGTTGAATCCTTGATTTGTTATTCTCCTTGCTTTGTTTTCTTCTTATAAAATGACAAGGGGTTTTAGTGTTCTATTCCAACTCACAGATTCAACATAAAAAGATTTTGACGAGCCCAGAAGAACCAAGAAAACTTGAAACTAAAGGAAACCTAACAGAGGTAGATGCAACATGCAAGCCATAAAACCATTACACAAACTCAATGTGAAGTAGGCACTAAGTGGTTACATCATTAAGATAATTCATTCTATTGTTTAAAACCTTGATGCCATATAAAATACTCTTTGGATATTATCTTCATGATAGATTATACAGGATTGATGATGGGCTGGCTATATCTGGTGTTTTTCATCGAATCGTTACAATATGCTTTTGTGATGGCATGAACTTAATTGGGCACAGGAATGATAAGTTATTTTTAGGGGTCAAAACGAGAAGGGGGCCTTTTTCATCTTTTGTTTCTTTTTGGTTGTATATTAAGGGCAATTTTACTTTTCTCTTTTTGGTCATAAAGGGGGCCTTTATCCAGGCCTAGTTCTTTGAACTAATGGGCCCAGGTTGTTATCTGTGGTTATTTTTGGTCTGTAAGGCCCAAGGGCCTACTACATATGGGAGAAAAGGGCAACTCAAAAGTCAAAACCCACGATACCTTTATAAGTGAGCCTGAGGCGAAAAAAAATGAGATTTTGGGATTGTAGTATATATGCTTTATATACAGAGCCCAAAACCAACACGGCCTCTTAACGCCTCCTTCCTCCTTAAAATAAAGTTCCAAATTTACTTATGACCAACAAAAATAATAATTGCAGATTTACTCATAACTTTATATAGCAATGTAATATGCTAGGAAAGAAAATCATGTTATTAAGAAAGTTTATCTTCATTCTGACCCAAAAAAAAGAAGGGAAACTCATCATCTATTATACATATTTTTCAAAAAAAATATCATCCTACCGGCTACCGGTAATTTACGGACTCCCCATGTTAAATTATATAACATTTTAGATGGATATTATATGTCTAATTGTCTGTATCTACACCTACTAATCACTTATGGCCTTATTCTCACACATTTTATACGCATAATTTCTGGTATTCAATATGTAAAATCTTTAATTCTTAATATATGTAATTTGTATTATTTAGTAAATGTAATGTGTATACTATTAAATGATTGATCTTCATTATGCACACAATTTTTATAAGGAGTCATGATCAATAAATTTAGGATAATATTTTTATGAAACATCCATCAATATCAATATATAGTAGATACGAAGAGCTTGTAAGTTAGAGTGGGGACTAAATAAAAAATCAAAGATGAGAAATTGGATCTTGATACATTGTATGAAATATTGATTGTACAAATAGTATTTTTGATAAATTTATACAATGTATTGTTTGCACCGTTCAAATTTATTCTGCATTTATTTCAACATTAACCACCACCATTAAATTTTAAGAGTTTACATATAAGAATGAATTCATACAGAATTTAATAATTGAGATGAATATTAGATAAGAGTGGAATAATTTTTTTATCCTACACATAATATTACTCTTACATTTATAATCACCTACTGAAATAACATTGATCTTGTTGATGGCAGCTCACATAACATTATTTGCTTTCCCATCATTTACATTACCAATATTATTTCTCATCCAAAGAGGAAAAAAAAACATGAATGAAATCAACTCATCCAAAGAGGAAAAAAAAACATGAATGAAATCAAGACAAATCAATATTCTTCTTTCCGCATGCCTCGTATACACAAATATTTGGGGTACAATAGAAAACCAGTCAAAACAGCCAACAAAGTCCGTTTAATATTTTATGGTCCAAATAACACTTTTAATGATGAGTATATTTTTAATGAGCTGGGTGATTGCGGCCCAAATTCCTATTTGTTGACTGTTTTGACTGGTTTTTTTGTTGTGCCTCTAGCAATGCTATCATATATAAGATTTGTGTTATATATGTGAAATTTGATGAATAAACCTCAAGTGATATAGGTGTTATATATATACCCATTCTTTTTCAAAATGATCTCAATAACTGAACAATAATGTCACATCTTATTTGATTACTTACATTGTTGAATCAATTTCCAAACTCCATTACAAAATTTTACTTTGATAATTTAATTTTCCTTTTTTAACAAAACTGAAAAGATAGATAAATAAAGGATTGGAAAATTCAAGTAGTAAAGAATGAAAGAGAGATCCAAAAAAAAAAAAATGAAAACCAAAATAAAGGTTATTTCTATTTCTTCCCCCTCCGTTCCATCTTTCTACGTACATTTGCAGCTACATGCATCAGCTTCTCCTCATGTCATGTCCTCTTCACCAATAAATGAAAAAATAAATATAAGAAATTAATGGCTAAACAAAATTGTTCATTAACTCATATAACTTCCAAAATGAACTTTGTAGAGCTATCTTTTGGGTTCTTAGTTACTTCTTCTCCTTGAAACTAATTTATATATATCCAGCAGCACCTTTGCATGACAAGAAACATATTGATGAAATTGTCACCCATGGATTGTAACTATTAGAGCAAAATAGAGACAATAATAGGAATCATCGTTTTAAATTACGGTCTGCAGTCACAACTGTAGCCGCAATATTGTTGCAGTGGCCTCCACAACCGCATCGCATCACCAATAACAATTCTTCGTACTGTAAGGTAATCACGACTGCAACCGCTATATAAAATTAGATAGGAACCAATTATTAAAATTAGGCTTGTCCTTTGCCATTCCAATCTGGTCTGCCTAATGTGAACTCCAAGCTTGGGATTTTGCACTCTAAATTAGGTCCAGGTGATGACAAATTGTTCTTGAGTTGTGCTGAATCACACTCCTGTATGTATGAATAAATGTAGGGTAAAATTAAACAATCACTTGTACATGAGATGAGATGCAAGGAAATTAAAGTACTTAGAGTTCGTTTGATTTAAATTTTGATAAAATTGCTTTTGAAATAATTGATGTTTAAAAAATTGTGTTTAGAACAATTGATGTCGAAAAATTGGTTTGTATTTGAAAAAGATAGTAAAAGATAATAGTTTTAGCTTCCATTAGAATCAATATTTCCAAAGTGATATACTTTTTTTAAAAGCAAAATGTCAAAACAAACACATTCATTTTTTTCTAAACCACATTTTTCAAACTCAATACCATTTTGAGAAGCAACCAAATAACCAAATAGGCACTTATTCATTCACAAGTAACTATTTATATAACCCATTATTAGTTTGTACCTGAATTTGATGCACTATGGGTTGTGACTGGAAAATTGATTGTGGTCTGAAACCATCTATTTCATTGGAACTTGCTTGTGGCCATGCTTCTCTACTGCTGCTCAATTCCATTAAGATCAGGATCAGAACATGTATAATTGAGAATGCCAAAATCCATAAATACTATTTAGTTCCATCATCTCTCCTTTATACTCTAAATCATAACTTAAGCTTTTGTTGAATACATGAATGGCAATGCATTGCAAAACTATTTTTTTATACAGATAAAAGGTTTAAATTGTGGAAAAATTCGTCAATATAGTATATATCTTCAGACTCATCGAACACTTATAGAGAAGATACTAATTCATCAACAGGGAAAACCTAATATAATCGAACTTAAGTATTGAGTCAAACTGGCCTTTGTTAACAGAAAATATTTATTTCAGCAAAATTATTATATGTAGTGCATTTTGACCTACATGCATGCCACTGCTTATTTTTGTTAACTACTTCAGCAAATATTATTCAATCATTTCATATGGCGGCAGAAAAAAAAATGTCGATGATGGGAATATAATAGAAGATTTGTATTCCTACATATGACAAAGATCGAAAAATTATTCATATATTTTTGTCATGTACACAATTTAACTATCAAGGCATGCGGAAGTTAAAACCATTAAAAAAAAAAAAAGGAGGGGCCTCTAAGTTTTTTAAATACGAAATTATAGTGATTTCAAGAGAAAGTCATGATGGTGTCAATGTCAAAAGTAGTTAATGATGATGAGGAAGATTTAATTTTTAGATAAACCCGCTACAAGATAGTATATAGACAAAAAAGAAAAAATAAAGAGGTTTATTTAGTGGTTCTATATCTTTATGCCAAAGCTTCATCATTAACTGAATCCCCTTGAAATCTATCTTAAGCATCCACTTTTGCTTCTTCTTTTTTTTCTTTTTAATTTGATGCTCTCATTTTCTCTTCCATAATAAAAATTCGTGTGAGTGTATAATTTCTCTAAATCAATCAATATAGAGATTTTGAACTCAAAATTACTCAATTCACTAAAAACTAACTTCTTAAATGAATTTTTTCTTGGGCCAAAAAGTTGCTAAATTGGCTCATTGACATTATTTGACCGTTTTTTCATTATGAGTAATGTTACATGTACACCATAAAATCAGACGCTATCAGTCACCATTTGTAATAATCCAAATTTTTAAAATTACTAATCTAACTTTTAAAAATATTGGATTAATTTATAGTATTAAAAATTAAATTAATAATTTTAAAAAGTTAAATTATTGTGCCTGATTTTACCGTGTATATAAATCATTTCTATTTCATTATTCATTATGTATTATTGTTTTTCTTTAGTATCCATTTTCTCATGTTTCATTCCATTGTGAATTAAGAACCAATGAAATATAATTCGTGCAATAATGTATTCCATGAGAATCTCTTGGGCATTTTTTTCAGATGTAACATATCTTCAATTAACCAAACAAACGGCATTTTAAGCCAAAACCTAATATATAATACTCATGTATTTAAATATATGCAATAACTTTAACATGCTGGACGAAAATAGCACTGAATATGAACTTTGAAGGATTGACTCATACAGGTTACGTTATATGCAATGAACATATACATGTGAAGGAGAGAATATGAACCACAATTTTTTCAACAATAATAATATTCCAATTATTAGGATCAAATAAGCATTAGACATTAGTAAGTAATTAACAAAAGGACACACACACACAAATATTCTAAAGGGAGATCATATAAGAAAAGAAAAAGAGTAGTTAAATGTGAATGATTATTTTTCTATCCTAATTAATTAGCGTTTGATTATCATGTCTTATATGTATCTTTCCTAATCCTTTGTTTATACCTACCAAAGGCTGCATATCTAAGGTGAAAAAAAAAATATGCTGAGGAACAAAAAAAGAAGCAAAAGAAAGAGGAAAACCAAACACAAATAAAGCAAAAGCTGACGACGGAAGAACCCTTTTTATTCTTCTTGGAAAAAAAAAAGAAGAAGAAGAAGAATGGTGTGATTTCTAAGCGATTCCATGCAAAAGCAAAAGCAAAATCAAGCCCCAACGCTGTACCCCAAAAATATTCATTAAAAAACTACTTCTATATAATATAATTAAGCACATAAAACATATGAATCAATTAATTAAGAGAGTCATGCACTCTCATTAAAATAATTTTATATTGACATTTATCACATAAATAACAATATTTAACTTTTATACTTACTATTTCAAAAAGAAAAAAATATTCACTTAAATGGTAGCACATCATGATTAGACTTCATTAAAACTGATATTTTGATGGTGCACAAGGTTATTAAACTTTTGAGTTATTTTGTAACTCCTACAAGTTTATAAATTTAGATTTTTAATCGAGTCAACGAATTTACAAGTAAACTCTAAAAGAGTTTATGAGTTTGACTTTACAATTTAAGTTTATCTAAACTCTCGTGAAATTAAAATTTCACGGATTTATGTAAAATCTCAAGATTGATAATCTTGATAGTACATCATGTAAACTAATCAATTGATATACATGGGGAGAGAGAGAAAGTTTAATTTTGACTTATCTTTATTATAAAAGTTTTGGGAAATAATTGGGTCACAACAAAAAATCAGCCAAAACAGCCAACAAGATATGCACAACATATATAATATAAAATGCACAACGTATATTATATGTAGTGCACAACGTATATCATCTATTGTGCATAACATATATCACATATTGCAACATCATCTTTCTTTGCAACATGCTATATATGTTGTGCACATCATGTGCTATATGGTGTGCACAACATGTAATATTCGTTGTGCAATTTATGTTATATACGTTGTGCACAATTTGTTGGCTGTTTTTTTGTTGCGCCTCTAGCATTGCTCAATAGTTTTACGCTTATATTCAATTAAATGATGACACATAACTAAAAATTAGTAATTTTCTCAGCTCTATCTCAAAAGGAAAAAAAAATTGCTTATGTGATAGTGATTAAATAGTAATATATTTTGAAAACTATTTTATACGGAAATTAAAATGAGTTATATTATAAATGTAAGGAGTACTTTTGTGAACAATGAATTCAAAAGGAGAAATGATTAAAGAGGGGGGGAATTGTTAATGGAAATGGAACCTTGAAGAGTTACTCCATAGAGTGGTGGCAGCAGAAGAATAGTCCATATCTTGTTGCACCACTGTCCGATCCATTTGCCCTCTTTGCTCTGCAAATTGACGCATTCCACTCCCTCCCACTCCCACCGGAGACATCTCATCCTCTCCGGATCCATCTGAAAGCCCTTCATTATATTTACCCACCAAATAAATGTATCTATTAATATTATTACTCCAATATAATATGAAATGAAATTCCTAAGACCATATATTTATAAAATGCATGCATGCATCCTCATATATAGTTTTTATTTTAATGTGGAGAGTCTTGTTTTGAGCTGGAAAAACAGTAATGTTTGTTGTACGATAAAAATATATCAAACTAATATCCAACTGTATTATACATAATACGTAATGTGTGTTATATGTATAGTACGTGTATGTATGATACACATTACGTATTATATATAGCACATGTTAAATATTAGTAGGACGTATTTCTATTTTGCACGAAAAAACCTCAAAAGGTTTGCAATTGGTGTACGGGTTTAGTTACAAGAGAAAGAAAGAGGGGGAAATAAAACACTACTTGCGGTAAAAATAAAAAAAATGAAAATACTAGTGAGTACAGAGTAAAAGTGAAATGTGTGAAAAGAAGAAGGGTAAGTGTGGCATTTCCTTTATTAGGCTCGATGAGTGTATGAAAAATGAAGTAATTAATAAAATTGGTTGGTTGTGTTTGAAAGAAAGATTAAAAAGGGAATTAAGTTAAAAATGGTTAAGGATTGAAGCAATAGGAATGAATTACCTGAAGAAGCTGCAGGCTTGTCAGTAGTCTTAACAGTTCGATACATCTGGGAAGAAACAACCCATTATATTTAATTACCATCTTCTCAAATACTTATAACTTAATTCAAAATACAAATAAAATAAAAAAATGATTCCATCCCATCCCATTTTGGAGTAAGTGTAAGAGAGTGTGGATCCTCTCCTCTCCTCTCCTCTCCTCTCCTCTCCTGTCCTACTGTTGATCTGGGTTTCCTCATTAATCACGAGGTTGATGTTTGATGAGGTTGTTGTTGTTGGAAAATGATGACTTCTTTTGTCTCTTTCTCTCTTTGTTGTAAGGTAATTAAGCAGATCGAGAAGGGGGGTGTGTGTGGTCGTCTATCTATCTATCTGAGCCTGAGAAGTAAAAGAAGGCTCACTCATTCAATTCAATTCAAAGACTCCCGCATTCACTGCTTAATAGTATATAATTATATATTACTCAGCTAGCTTTGCTTGGTCATTGGCGAGCGTGCCGGGTGGATGGATGGATGTGTACGACTCATTACACACATTACAGTCCATATACACTAAAATTGCCCCCACACACTCACACTCCCAAAGAAAAGAGAAAAAAGAGAGAGATCTAGCTCAGTACATTACCTGTAAATGGCTTTTGACATGAGCCAATGTGAGATCCTTCACATCCATGAGCTCAAGAACTGACTTTGGAGTCGCTCCTAAAATTCAACATCTACACACCATTAGCCCCCCCTACCTCTCTATAAATATTCATATAATAACCACACCACAATTATAAATACCCATTTTATTCATTCACCACATTATACAAGAAAAAATAAAATCATATATTTTCTTTCATAATATAATTAGACAATGAAGCAAAAGTCAAGTTTAAAAAATTATATTTTATTAGAAGCAGAGAAAAAATAATAATTTTGAGATTGAAGAAGATTAGATGAGATGAGATGAGATAATAAGGAAGCAGATATATATACTTTCATGGCCACCGAGAAGCTCAACAGCATGAACAAATCGAGCATGGAGAGTACTAGTCCATCGCATTCTGGGTGCTCTCATGCTCCTCTTTGTTGGCATCTTTGGCATGAACCTGCTCGATCTCATCAGCGACCCTCCATCTGACCCTCCAACCCCATATGATGGATATGATGATGATGATTTGAAGGCTGCTGCTTCACTTGCCGCCGGGATCCCATTACTGAACCTTGTGGCGGCGGTTATTGCTGCCCTATTCCCTCCGCCGGAGTTGAAGAAGCCCATGGGATCCAAACTCGCAGCGAAATTTGGGGAATTATTGGGAGCTGGAGAGGGGTATGAGGGCATGTGATGATGATACAAGCACATCTTTGGATGATGATGCTCCAACTTGTCTCCCATCGGTAAGAAAGGGAATGAACGGTTGTGATACACCGGGATCCCCTTTATTGGCGCCGCCGCCGCCCCCCTTAACCCTCCTCCTTCTTCTGATGATGATGATGACATATCTAGCAATGATACTCCATAGTTTATGTGGTTCATGTTATGATAACTACTACTAGTGCTGCTACTTGTACTTGTTGTTGTGGTGCTACTTGGGTTGGAGTAATGGTTAATGTTATGATGATGATGGAAATTGTTGTGGTTGTGGTTGTGGTTGTGGACATGGCTATTATAATTAAAAGGGTTAATATTGTTGTGGTGTGGTGGCCGTGGTCGTGGTCGTGGTGGTGGTGGTTCGTGAGGAGGAGGACGACGAGGTGGTCCTTCTCCTCTTTCACATGTAGTAGTGAAATTCCTGATTCCAAGAGAGAGCTCAGTGTGAGCTTGTTGTTGTTGATGAGGAGGAGGAGAAGAAGAAGAATGGAAAGTATTATTATTTGTGGTTGTTGTTGTTGGTGGTCGTGAAGAAGAATTGATGTGAAAGGGTCCATAATTGGTGGTGGAAGTGCTTGGAGGGCTTATGTGAAGGGAGAGATCAGGGGTAGTACTAGTAGTAGTTATTGTTGTTGTTGATGATGATGGTTCTATGAAAATCCCCTCCAAGGGCATCTTCTTTAAGAGGAGGAAGAAAGAAAGAGAGTAACTTTGATATATGCTTACACAATATATGATATATGAATAATATAATATAGACACAAACACTTTCTTTCTTTTCTTCTTTTCCTCCTTTTGTTAAAATCAAAGTTTTGATGATGGATGTATACCAAGGAGGAGGGGAGACACAGAATAAATGAAATTTAAAGTGCAATATTCACAGAGGGCAAGGCCAAAGGGGGAAAATTAACTCTTCCTGTGTGTGTGTGTGTCTTTTGTTGCTTTGTTCTCTCTGCTTCTCTTTTGCTTTTTTAAGGCTTTCCCCAGAAAAAGAATCTGGAAAGCTAGCTAGCTAGTTAGTTAGCTCCTCCAGCAATCTCCGAGCAGAGCAAAACCAAATACCTTACCTTGTGCTTGCTTTTCAAATAACCCAAAAAGAAAGAGAGAACAAGGCTATGCGTGTGTATGTGTGAAAGAGGGAAAGGAAGAAAATGAGAGATAGCAAGAATATGATTAGTGAACAAAAACAGACATACTCAAAGAGAAAGCTGAAGAGAGTACTATTGTCAACAAAGAAAGAAGAAGAAGAGGAGATAGATAGAAGAGAGTGATGTTGAGCAGAGAGAGAGAGATAGGAATGGAATTATTAAATTTTTAAAGGAGCAGCGAAATAAAGAAAAATTGAAAAAAAGAAAAAGAAGAAAATAAATAATTGATCCAGAAAGGCAAGGAAAGGGAAAAAAACAGGTGGATTTGCGTTTTGTTTTCCTCGAGAGTATATCTTGGAAAATGACACTAGTGAGACGTATGATACACAAACATTTACATTTTAAATCCTTTCAAACTACTTAATTATAATATTCACCTAAAAGGAAATACTTGCGCCACAAAAAAAAAATCAGCCAAAATAGCTAATAAATTGTGCACAATATGTATGATATAAAATGCACAATATATATTATATGTAGTGCACAACATATATCATCTATTGTGCACAACATATATCACATATTGCAACATCATTTTTCTTTGCAACATGTTATATATGTTGTGCACATTATGTGCTATATGGTGTGCACAACATGTAATATTTATTGTGCAATTTATGTTATACACGTTGTGCACAATTTGTTAGCTGTATTGGTTTTTTTTTTTTTTTTTTTTTTTGACTCTATCATTGTTCATTCACTAAATTCAATATTGCAAGATAAGATGGCCACACACACATATATATATATATATATATATATATATATGCACAATACTTTTTTTTTTTTTTTACGTTTAGATCAGAGGTGCGCAAGCAACTTAGTAAAAACGTGATACGCCACTTATAAGTTACCTCTACCTATATTATTATTTTTTAGTTATAATATTATTAGGAAATATGGGTGATCACGATAAGAGTTCGACTCATGAATTTCCTTAATTTATTGTTAAAATATTCAAAAGTCTATCATTAGACAAACAATACATAAATATTATTATTAAAAACCTTACTACAAAGGATTACTTTGAAAAACAATATATATATGTAGGTATGATATTTTTACACACATATGTCATCTAAATAAATTAAGACTAAATGTTAAAAGATAAACTTATTTTAGTCAAGTTTGTATGTTAAAGGATAAAATATTTTTTAAATATATATATATATATATATATATAAAACTTTGATATAATATGAATAGATACTAGCTAATTATTAGCTAACTTTTATTTGGATAACAAATATTTTTATTCTGTTAATAGTTTAAGGATGATGCTAAATAAACAATACAAAATCAGCCCAACCAGTCAATAAATGAGATTTTGAGCCATAATTACTCAGTTCATTACAATCTCAATGATTATTTGAGCCAAAACCAAAACCAAAATAGGCTCATTGGCTGTATGGGCTGATTTTTCATTGTCCACTTAGCATTTTTGTTAGTTTAATTAAAGAATATTATGTTGTAAGAGGAAAGCATGGACAAATTAAAGACAATTTGTAAAAAGTACTATTTAAATTGTGAAATTAGATTATAAATGAACAAAAATTAAATATGTCAAGTCTCAAAGTCACTTTGTTAATGATAACATTCAAAGTAATTGCAGAATCTCTCCAGCAGTTCAAACCTCAAGCCGGTTGTACCATTTATATTAATTACACATCGGTCATATAGTATTATATATATATATATATATATATTATTTACACAGTCATTTAATTATGTATTGTCACGTCAGTCATAATTGTATTTTTTTTTCACTATCTAAAAAATCATACAAATAAAGTGTTTTGATTAAATGACAATGTCAATACATAAAAATTAAGAGCATTGCTAGAGGCTTAACAAAAAAATAAGTCAAAACAGCCAATAAATAGGAATTTGGGCTACAATCACACAGCCCATTAAAAATATATTCATGATTAATAAAAGGTATACAAAGTAAATATATATTTTTCTATTACTTTTAAAGCATATAACTTCTCTTTCCCTACTTCCCCTATGTTTAAAATCTCTATCATTCTTTCTTCATTCTATAAATATCAAAATAAATAAATATTTTCGTTTGTAAATTAATTAATCAAAAGGACACCGGGTCTCATTTTCTTGCTTAAATGGGAAAGCTAAGTGATAGGACAATAGGTTTTTTTGTTGTTACAATCTTCAAATTCAGAGGCCATATTGGATTTTTTTAATAGTGTTCTGTGTACTAGAAACTTGAATTAAAAGAAAACAAATCATAAAATAGAAAAACCCTTTGACTTAAGCGAGAGTGAGAAAGACCCACACAAAGGGTTTCCGTTTCCTTCTAAATTTGTATGCATTTCGAAAACAAATATTAATTAATTAATGACCTGCAGCCTGCACCTCTAATAAATTATTACAGTACTATATTTACATGTTCCAAGTAATTAATTCCATAGAAAGCACAAACTTCCATTGTTTTTTCCTTCTTATATGTCCATTTTGTATTTCTATAGATTTTTAGATAATAATTAGGAAAATTTTAAAATTAACAAAAAGATAATATATTTTATTATATTATCCTTATTAGTATATTATCTCTCTTTTATTATATTCTTTCTTGATTATTATATTACAATCACTAAAACTTAATTAAAGATAAAATGGAAAAAAAAACTTAAAATTACTGAGTGGACAAATAAAAAAATGAGGGAGTAAAATATTGTTATTTATACATAGTAAATAATATGTGCAACATACATATATTTATATATAAAGGTGGATACAAGAGTTGAATTATCGGAGTTAATCATATCAAAATTTAAAAGTAACGAAATAGTTATATAGAATATGTAAAAAATATATGTATAAATTATTATTATTATTATATTTTATTTTTTAAAAATGTCTTAAGGATATTTATTAAAATCCTTAGAGTATAAATTGCAGTGAAAACTTGAATTTTCTAGAGATAATAAAATAATAATTTTTAATTAGGATTTATTTAACGTTCACTTTTAAATAAGTGTGTTTGGTTATATTTTTAAAAAATTTAGTTTGAATGTAAATAGTTTTCCTATGATTGATTTTAATTTGTTTAAATTGATTATGATATAAAGATATTAATATTTAGGATAAATAATATTTATCTCTACTCTCTCTCTCTGGTGAGATTAAGTGAATTTTTGTTACTTTCATCTATTTGTCTGAGTGATACTAATATCTCCTAAATGTAATGTTAGGATAGGCCAATGAAATTTATTTTATAGAAATCAGTACAATAATTTTACAAAGTTGCTCAATTAATTTTTAAGTAAATTTTATAAATAGAGATGACATAAATTTTAGAGTTTACTCATGATCATCAATCCAATAAACATCACAATAAAATATCACTTTATTATCACCAATCCATGCAATTTGTTCTTTATCCTTCTAATTTAATTTAATGAGGTCTTTATTTCCAATTTTACTTACTCTTGGAATGATTGAAAAAGTTTTTAGCGTTGACCAAAGTGGAGGGTGTGGTTGTGTTTCCAAAACCCTAGGTTAAATCAGAAACAATCATGATTTTATTATTATGACAAAACAATATGGGATCGTTAGCTCTTAATTATATCGGGAACTAACCCCAAAATTTAATTGCTGACACCGTAGATAACAAAACTTATATATTGGAGTGTGAACTTTTTAGCCAGGCATTACAGTATTTATTTATTTACTTACTATTTTAAACAGGGGTTCACTTGCTACGACTTTTATTTTTTATTTAGGTAATATATATATGAATTTATCTATAAATATTCAATAAACTCAAAAACATATTCTAATCTAAATTCATACTCCCTCCGTAATAGATGTCTTATAAATATTTAATTTGAAATGTGTATATAGATTACTGAATTAAGATATAGAGTGTTTGGAAGGAGTCTTAACCCGTACTCTCTAATAATTTGGTTTCTAACCCTCCTAGACTACTGTATCTAACAATTCTCTTTCCTCCCTCTGTCATATTTTTGACGCTTTGTTGTAAGGAAATGGTCCTTAACCGACATGTACAGAGGAGTAGTTAAATATTTCATTCAAATTGTTCGTCGTATAATGGCAAATATAATACTATTTCTATATATTTATTAGTAACCAATTTTTACAGAGCATGATCTTGGAATTACATACATAAGGCCTTGAATCAGATATTTTTGTCTTCATCTCTCACAGGAACTTAAAGCTAACATTCTCTCTCTCTCTGTCTCTCTATATTAAATATAATAATACTAATTAGTAATTAGTATTACTATACAATAATATATACCTACACACTATTGGACATGGTTGATTAACACCTAGCTAATTAAATATCATCACAATCATTTAGATATAATATAAACATCAATAATTTTTAATTGGGGTTATTTTCTATACTAGTTAACTCTGTCTTATTAATTGAATAATGAATTCCAATATCATTCTGTCATCAACAACAAGTATAATGTCACAATCACGATCCCGTAATTTGAGTATTATGTTATTATCTCCAACAATTGTTAAAGTGAAACTCTCAACTTAATTATTAAAAGCTGGTCTCATTGAAATATTCATTGGTGGACGAAATTTTATTAAAAGTGGATATATTATTATCATATATATATATATATATATATATATATATATATACCTTTCTTTAATTTGGTAATATACATATTATATATATAGTTTGGTCAAGCTCTTGGGAAAATCCATATATATGTGACAAACTTAGCACAACATTATTATTACTAGCTAATTGATGATTGGAAAATTAAAATTCTATATTACTATAATAAGTTTGTTCTCATCATATTGTCAAAGGAGCCTTGACATATATTAGGAGACAAAATAATTTGTTTTCTGATCTTGAAAGTCAAATAATTAACTGCCTTAACATCCGTGAATATTCGATCTCTTTGATTTTGGCACTCAAAATTGCAACCAGTCAGAGGGGAAAAAAAGGGTTAAAACGGATCCATATGAACTGCTATTTTTATTTAATTTATATATATAATCATTAGATATATAATACTAGTAATAGTCAGAAATATACATATATACATACAAGTCGTCAATTCGAGTCAATTAAAAGCTTACAGAATAGTATTAATTAATCAGGTGAGGAGCCGACACATCGAAGTTAATAAATAAATTAAAAAAATAAATCATTAGAGAAAAATATTTTATTTAATTTGTTTCCCTATGTTCCTATTAACTTCAAACGCCTTTAATTTGAAGCTTGCGATCTATGGTCAAATTCCACAATGGAAGCAGACACAGAGTCAGCAATGACGAAACAGTAAAACTCAGCACCAATATAGAGTATATCTTAAGTGAACCTAAACCCAAAATAAATACTACTTATTATAATAAAAAAAATAGATGGTTTTAATTTATCATGCTCCGTGTGAGTTAAGTACTATCATGGTCTTAGTTTTCTAATTATAATAATCTAATGGATCGGGTGAAATTTAATGGTGTATGTATTAGTACACTAATTGATAGGAATTTAATTTTCATCCGTTCAAATTTTACATTTTAAATTAGATCATTGATATATGTACAATAAAAAAATAGTCAAAACAACTAATATGTTATGCACAACAAGTATTATATAATATGCACAATATATATTACATATTGCATATAATTACATATTTTGCACCACAGTATCACATGTAAATAAATATAATGTTGCAACATGTGATATATATTTGTGCATAACATTTTTTTTTAGATAATTTGAATGACTAGGATAAGGTCTACAAACCAAAAACAAAATGCACAACTCTACCCTTAGCACAAGGAAGCATTCCTCTAGTGTATTGTGCCTAATCATTATAGTACTCCAGCAACCAGAGTTTACCACAGTCTAGTCTCGTTAAGAAACTTTCTACTCCAAAGAAAAACTATTAAAAAAAGAGTACTTAGTCATCCGGGTGCGGGTGGTGTTCAATTCAACTTACCCATTTGCCTGCTTGCTAGCTCAAATACCTCATCAAAGAGTACTTATTTGAGATGCAAAATGTATAGGGAACGGAATTTTAATTTCTCTCCAATTTTCAGTCTTCGTTCTTTACTCAGAGATCTCATAATAACTTACGCTCTAATTGGATCTACTCCACATTAATCACATCCGCCTTACCTTCACTCGAAAAGTTATTGTGCAAAATTCATCAAGACCAACAATTGTTGTCATAGTTATCATACTTGACTCACTAATCGACTTGATCAAGGTATTAGATCACTATCGATTGACATCTTAATATATAATATATATACTTAGAAAGACTAATAATAGAAACAACTTGACTACAAGCTCACTAGTAAAAGCAGTGCGGTACTTAAGGAGGACAGGGGTTTTAGTCAATTGGATGAAGTTTTTTTTGACTGAATCTAACTAATGAAATAAACCGAACCACCAGCCACTCCGGATTTAATTACTATGGTTTCTACACACTTAATGAATTATTGATGATTTTTTGTATGTCTTTGAGAAAAATATTTGGACAGCATTGGGTGATGCTAAATGAACAATACAAAACCAGCCCAATCAGCCTATAAATGAGATTTTGGGCCATAATTACTCAGTCCATTACAATCTCAATGATTATCTGGGCCAAAACCAAAGTCAAAATAGGTCCATTGACTATATGAACTGATTTTTCATGTTTCACCTAGCATTATTGAATAGCATTTAGCATCGGTGCGCTCTAAAAAAAACAATACCAAAATGAATTGATATACAAGCCAAGCAAGGACTCATCATAACTTGATTATGTATGTTATTAGCAAATAATTAATATACTTACTTTATCACGAAAGGGAAGAAAAAGCAGGATGGTTAGAATAATAGCAGCTGGCAGGAGATAAGGCTAGGGTAGGGGAAGAAAAGAAGATTTGGTTTGACAACATAACATACTCCATATACATACTATATAATATAATACACAATATTGTTATTTATACGATAAGAAATCAGTTAAAATTAACTAATATAGGAGTTGTGAGTCGTAATCACTTGATCTACTAAAAATTAACTTATCTCCTCAACTCTTATATTAATGAAAAAACAGTTTTGCTAGGTGTACAATGGGTTGACGGCCAATGATACTATAATTCATTAACATTTAGACTCATTTTCACGGAAAGCTAAGTTGGTTGTGCATTTTTAAAATTTTAATTGTGCACATGCATTCCATTATGTTGTGCACTTGTGCCCATTTGATTGTGTATTTTTAAAATGTTGAAAATAATCTTATCTCTATTGTTATTTCTGACCAACCTCCATTTGGATACGAGAAAAAAATCATAAAAAGCCTTTTCAATGAAAAATATCAAAATAAATCTATTAGCTATTTTAGTTATTTTTCTATTATACACCGAGATTTATAGTATAATATATAATAAGTTAATAACTTTTGGAAATTCCCCATTCATGATATTGTTATGATTATTATATTATATTATTATCTTAGAAGAGTTGATTTCCCCCACATGCATGTCATAAATTGGTTGTCAGGTTGACAAGAATGTATGGTGGAGAATATGGAATAGGGTGTACCATCAAACTTAGTATTTGGTACTGATCACCCTCCCTAGCTTCCTTCCTATGCCATTCAATTCAAACTCATCCTCCCTGCGCTGCTCTTCCTCTCCTCTCATCAATCACACACCATTCATCTATCTGCTCCCACATACATTTATGGCCCCCACTCATCTAATCATCAAACTATCTATCTATCAAAATAATAATAAACTAGGCTTTTTTAGTAAAGTGCATTGTTGATTTATATTTTGAGAAATGCTTCATTTTTTATTATTCAGTTTTAAATGTGTACTACTTCTTTTTTTTCTTACTTATTTATCGTATTTATTCTCGTTCTTTCTTTCTTTAATAAATTATATATAATTAATAGCAGTGGTCTATTACTCATATGAAAAAATGAGAAAAAGTGGATAATTAAAAAAATGAAGTGAATGTAGACAATTCAAAAAATGAAGAGATCAGAGTAATATATTAATCTGGAATATAAAAAAAAATATTTGTTCCGTTTCATTTATTAATTGACATAATAATATATATCATTTAATAAATAAGGGTGAGTAAATATTTTTTAATTTACCATGATAGAGCGAGCTTACTAAGATTTTTATTTTTTCTTTTCATTTATTATGTTTTCTTTCTTCCTGCTACTAGTACTAGTACTACTAGGTATTGATTTTGCTTTCTTCCGACAGCAAAAAGAACAGGAACGGAATTCTACACCATAAAGAAAAGGCAATTGATGAGTCAGTTTATCCTATCAGGCTGGATTTTGCTATAATGTTATGTTTTAAGGGGGCCACAATGGAAAGCTTGGTTCCATATTTGCTACCTCATCAATCAATTTCCTCCCTCATCTAATTCACACTACTTGTCCTTTTTTTTTTAGAAGAA
Source organism: Aeschynomene evenia (assembly GCA_013621005.1). Classification (NCBI taxonomy): domain Eukaryota; kingdom Viridiplantae; phylum Streptophyta; class Magnoliopsida; order Fabales; family Fabaceae; genus Aeschynomene; species Aeschynomene evenia. Next base: position 5,322,197 of record CM024265.1, on the reverse strand, counting down.
GTTCCCTTTTACTAAGTCAACACATACTCAACATCATATATAACTCATCTTCAATAATTCTTCGTCAACAAAAATAGAGAAAACCATAAAATTATATTTTCTTTTTTTTAATATTTTCTTCATAAAAATTTAAAAATAAAGAAAATAAAAAATATATATAAATGGAAACTAAACAACACCTTAGAAACTTTAAACTGATGATGAAGTCTGAGTGTGTACTGTTTTTTCTTTTTTCTGAATATTTTTCATTTTGCATTTTAAAACTTTTAGACAAGAAAAAATGTTACTCCGATTTTTTTATCTATCCATTTTAGAAAATTATGTTTCTTTATTTATTTATTTAAAATTTTAGGTGGTTGTTATTAATTTTTTTCAATTATATCTTTAATTAATATAAGAGAGAATAAATTTAGTGAGTAATTAAGAAGACAGATAATGAGTGATAAATGATAATATTGTAAAATATGCTTAAACTTTTCTAAATTTTAGACATTGTAAAATACTCCTTCCATTTTTTTTAATTATTCAATTTAGAGATGTGTGTTTTCTTTTTAAGGGTTTTGCTAATAAGTGCTCTAAAGGCACTTGTTAAGGAAACAAAAAAGGAAATATTCATCTTGAAAATATGCATTTTTATGTTTTCTATGCAATGGACCCACCACTATATTTAAAATTTTTTCTAAACTTACCATTGTAAGTATCCTTAACAAGTGCCCTTAGGGCACTTGTTAGCAAAACCCTTTTTTTAATTGTACATTTCAGATTTCAAGACAATATTTATTATTTTCTTTCATTCTTACCCTTATTTAATACTCACTATCTCTATTAATTGAGGAGATATAATAACAAAGAAGTAAAGGGTAATGTAGTAAAATACATATACATATTTTATACCAATCATTACCTAAATTCTAGTGCTCATTTAAAACTGGACAATTAAAAAAACGGAGGGAGAATTTTTTCTTTTACCTAGTAAATTGGAGTGAGAGAATATAGTAGTAATAATGGAGTGTTTTAAATTAAGGATAATATAGTAAATTATATTAATCTTTTGGTAATTTTGAGAGTAAACTAATCATTATCTAAAATATTACGAAAAGTATAAGTGGGCAAATAAAAAAAAATCGAAGGGAGTAACTAATAGTAAAATATCAATTGTAAAGAAGTTAAGATATAATCTATCATATATATTATAATCCATATAACTAATTATTTCTCTTCTTAATTATTTTATTTTATATATTCCCTCTTTTCCAATAATAAATAGTATAAATAAATAAAATTTCTAAATGAACAATTAAATATAAAAACAAATTTTCAAAATTGGGCAGTTAAAAAAACAGAGGGACTGATTAATTATGGGAGGAAAATATAAGAGTAAGACATAACATATATATGGTGTATTTTTTGTATAAATATATGAATTATATTGTACGCACACATTTGTGTCTTCTTACCTTTATTTATCAAATTACCGGTATGTGTTTTTTTTTTATCCAGTTCAATACCTTGTCTACAAAATAATGTAAAGGTATAAAGGGTTTAGATTTTAGAGCACAGAAAAGTGATTGCAATTGTGTCAGCCAAAGTTATTTATGTACGTGTGTTCTTTCTCTTCAAAATTTCTTGTGGGGTTGACAACTCAAAAAAAGAACTAAAATGAGGAAAAGGTTTCGATTTCCAAGCACTATACATATATAATACTACCTCATAAAACTTAAATAGCAATATACATTGCATTATAATGGAAATAGTAGAATTGTAGTAGCTACTAGTATTGTCATCCAATTAAACCCTATGCTCTCCCATAAATGTGATTTAATTATTGTACAAAATTTAAATAATTCCCAACTAAAAAATGGCAATAATGTATGACGTACAGCAGAAATACGTCTAACTATAGCTAGTGTCCAATATTTGCTAATGTGTCTTACGTGTATAACATACATATGTATGACATAAATTATGTATCATGTATATAACACATGTTAAACACTAATTGAATATATTTTTCTTATACATTAAATATTATTGAAAAATGGAGTAAGAATTAGAGGGAAAATGTATACTAGTAAAGAAAAAAGGATGAGTATGCCTTTTTGAAGCTGAAAATGAGCAACCAAATCACATGACACAAACATCCATCCTTCTCTCTATAATTGGCAAAATTTAACTAAGAAACGTTTCCTTCTCTCACAAATTGAATGCTCTTTTTCATAGTTTGATATGGTTTTTTTGGTGATCCCCTATCTACCTTTTATTTCCCCCTCCACATAGCCTTAGAATGGCATTGCATGCCTTTTATGAGTGATTGGTCATTGCGTTTCTTGAAAGGTGATCGTAGCAAGTACTTAAAAGGGTCTTAGCCTCTCTTCATCTTTGGATTCATTATATATATATATTATATTCTTCAGAGAGTTTTTGCTCTTTTCTTTTGCTATCCAAATACGTCACTAGTTTCGTACCACACTATAATGCTCCTTTGATAATTTCAAATGCTCCCAACCACCATCACTATGGTATGTTTAATCCGTGATTCGTTAATAGAAGAAATTATGTCACAGTTTCTTTGTTCATAAACACTTATATATATCAATAGTGCGTTTGTGATCTATTTGAATGAGATCTACATTTGAGATCTACATTTCGTCCAACAATGAATGAAATATTTGAGAATATTGTTTTGTTGGTTGGCTTGATTGTGTAAGCTATATGATTGTATGAACTCTGTTGGTGAAATATAACTTGGGACATTTATTTTCCTCATATGATTTAGTAGTATTTTTTTAATAGGTTAGTTTTGTTTAGTTTAGGAAGTTTTTTAATTGTTTATTGCATCCAAATGATAGTTGTAGTAGGAGCATACCATAATTAACTGTACAATGGTTTTGTTGAAATTAACCTAAGTTTTATTGAATATTGTTATTAATATCTTTTTATTAGTATATTGATTTACATATGTAAAATAAGTTTAAAATATATATCGAATTTATCATGTTAAAATTTATAATTTTAGTGTTTTAAATGATTAATTGATTAAGGTTTTTTTTTCTCAATAGCTGAACATGAGTGCCCAAACCGGAATATCTCGTGGTAAACTAAATATAATTTGTTACATAAACACTCTCAAATATGTATATAGGGTCAGTTTTGATTATAGTGCTTCTGACTTTTTTTTAACTTCTAACTTATAGAAGTTATATGTATCATGTTTGACTATATAACTTATGACTTATTCAGAAATTATTTCAGTGTTTTTTGGAGAAGTCAGAATATATGACTTCTTTAGAAGCACTTTTCAAAATAGTTAAAATAAAAAATTTTGTTATTTTATATCCATATATAAAATAACTTATTCAGAAGTTACTTTTATATAAGGACTTAAATAAGTTGTTTATCCAAACTGGTCCATAGTCTTATTAAAGAACCTTCTAATCCAAAACAAAATTAATCTATTGAAAAAGAAAATAACACTAAACACATTAGAGTAAGTAGCAAGTGCACAAATTAAACTATTATATTAAAAAACACCAGCAGTAACTTTGGACATACAGCATCATAATACAGAATTAAAACATTAAAATTATAAAATATAACATGATAAATTTGATATATATATATATTATATAAATTTAAACTTATTTAACATCATGTTTAAATATATATATATATATATATATATATATCTCGAATTTATCATTTATAGTATCCCATAAGGACGCGAAATAATTCTTCTTGCTGATGTTACAACAAATTGATTCTTGCTATAGAGTACTGTATAAAATTTAAAACAAAAAATAGTAAGCAATAAAAAACTATCTTTAATTTATACAACCGTACCTAAACACCTAGGTATGCAGTGCACGTGAAAAATATATTATATCCAATATTTTTTTTGTAGAAAAAAAGAGAGCACGTTGATGAAAAGGCCTATTGTTTAATTATTTTAAGAAATATATACAATCATCAGTGCATTACAATAATTAGCCTATAAGCTTATATTAGTTCCCTTTGTTTTTTCCGCCAAATATAATACATACATTTCTAGCAGTCGGATTTGATTGACGCGACCAGTAATAGAGAAACACTTAATTCCATGAATTGTATTAATGGGTCCGTTTTCTATGATTTTCTTAATTATCATATATTGTCGGCATTAAATAAAATAATAATATTATATATATATATATTATAAACTTAATTACTATATATACTAATTTAATTTTTAAAAATTAGTAATTTAATTTTAAAAATATTAAATGAATATGTAATATTAAAAATAAAATAAAAATTTTAAAATAAATATTATATATAATAATTAATATACTAACTGATTTTATAATATATAAAAAATATTTTTTTAAACAAAATAATTTTAGTATTCGAGTCTGGCCACTCTATATGTATTGGAAGCAACATTTGCGAGGTTTTTTTTTTATAAAAAATATATGATCCCAAAAGAAAAAATATACATAAATTCATGCGTACAAAATTTTAATCTCATTAAAAAACTCCTAATCTGAAAAGAAACTAACCTAATGCAACATTCGTGGGTTTATTAGTGTAGACCACAAAAACATTAATTCGAGTGATGACACAACAATGTTTTTTTTTCTTTATTTAATATTTATATTTATATATTCTTGATTAGGTTCTCGTATCAAATTGCGACAATTATTGTCCGGATTAAAATGTCTCTCTAAATAAATGATAAGGTATTTAAGGTCAATGGCTGTATATTATATACTTTTTCCCATTTATTAATCCGTACACATATTTTAAAATTGGATAATTAAAAAAGTAGAGGGGTATTAACTAGTAGAACCATTCCATTTTCAAATTAATTTGAGAGTCTAGCTATAGCTAAAATTTGAATGTCTTTAGCATCATTATTGGTGATATACGATAATTAATGATCATATTATTAATTAAAAAATGAATTTTACCAATCAGAATTCTCAGAATAATTTTTAAGGAATTAAAAATAAGAATATTTAAAATTTTCAATATATTTAATGCATTAAAATTTAGAGACTTCAAAATTTTTTTTCTATAAAAAATCTTTTATTTTTAGTTTTAAAAGTATTCTTAGAACACCCATTAATAAAACCCTTAAAAAAACTATGTGACTTTAATTTCTCTTTTAATTTAACTATTCGTCTAAGATTTATCCCTCAAGAGTTATCTTATCTCACAATAAATGCTCCCTCACTTGCATTATATATATTTTCTCTCTACTATTAAGAAATATTTTTTAGATGAAAATTAATGGTTATTGCCTAAATTTTTTAAATAGACAATTAAACCCTAAATCCTAAATTCTACCCTAAATTACTAAACTTAATAAGAGTAAATTTTTAAAAGTGAACAACTAAAAAAATGATGAGAGTAATTTTATATAATTACTTCCATGTTATAATTGAGCTTGTCTCCACGTATGACTAGTTTTTTTTTTTTACTTATATATACGAAAATTATTGGCGTATATCATAATTTCATACATCAAGTATCCATCAGAGATTATTACCATTAAAGAGTGATGGATATGTGTGCGGATTTAAATTTTTGTTTTGAATTGTGGATCCACAAATCACATAAAGCTTGATGGATAGTTGATGGATTTGTGCTTGATGTACATGTAGTACTATTGCTTATATATATATATTGTTTGAGTAATGCTACATATACACCATAAAATCAGCTACCATATGTAATAATTCAACATTTTGAAATTAGTAATTCAACTTTTATTATTATATATTAATCCAACATTTATAAAAGTTTAATTACTAATTTAAAAATATTAAAATATTATACATACATATGACATATACGACTGATTTGGTGATATACATAAATCATTTCTCAATACAGTGCACTAAATGACTCGTTAAGAAAGAGATATATATGATTTAGTAAATTAGAGATTAAAGAAGAATATACCCCACATCCAACCACCGCCACTGATGCAACTTTCGATGTAATTTAGAGATTTTGATTTCCATTTATATGTAATCAACTAATCATTGACTCTGAAAAGCACTTCCAAGTCTTCCATGCACATTTACATGAAATGAAGAAAAAAGAAAATTAGAAAAATAAATTAATGATAGAAAGGTGCTAATTTTTGTCCTTTATAAAACTATATTGATAGAGTTGGTTATTAGGCGCACAAAAAGTTTTCATAATTTCATAGTCACGACATTCATCACTATATATTCCTGATGATAATATTAGAATGACTAGTCCAATTCTGATCTCTACCAAAGATATCTCCTTCTCTTACAGGGAATTATACTCTCTGGAGGGTCCCAATATAATAGCCACCAATGACATTGTATTATTGATATATATATATATATATATATATATATATATATATCACTACTATAAATTGATATGATATGATTTGATATATATATATATATGTCACTCCAACACATACATATACATATACATGGCTGAAAAGAAATCTAAACATATTATGATAGTGAACCATCAAAGTATATTAAAATCAATAATATTTGTCATACAACATAAATACGTCTAACTAGTATTCAACGTGTGCTATACATATAACACATATTATGTAATATGCCATAGCACACGTTGGATACTAGTTAGATGTATTTTGTTGTACAAGTATTATTGAATTAAAACTGACGATAGATTTGCCCTTTTGGATTAGATTGGTTATGGAATAATTTATGTAATCATTATTCTTTTTCAGAGAAATAAGGACCGCTAGATTTTGCTAATTAGAAGATTGTCATTGCTCGTAAATTTATATCATACCCACCCTCAATAATTGATATGATATTCACATATTTATAATAATTTTTCTATGTTATCTATTAATTTACGGAGTGACATAAATAGATAAGAATATCATTTTTAATTTCTTAATTAACAATTGCGAGTTTGATACTAGTCCTATAAATAGAACAACTTTAAAATTTATTATTAATAACAATAAATAAAATGATTAGTCACAGTAATAAATTAAATCATAAATACCTAAGTAGACTTATTTAAAAAAAAAAATGGATCCTTCTTAAGGATCTGTCATGAGACCCACCATATATCTCGAGGGGCAAGTGGAGACATGCTGGTGGTTTAATTTAGATGAGTGGCCATTCAATTTGTTATCTCAACTTCCAACCATTATAATAGGCAATACTGAATTTTAATTTAATTTAGCAAATATATATACATATATACCCACACACAATAATTACACTCCAAACTATGGATTTTGAATTCGCCTTCTTTCTATCTTTGCATCTAATTTAATTTAACAATAGGGTCTTCTTTTTCCTATTTTTATTTTCAATTGAGTATTCTAATGCCTTCGGTTTATAATAAAACCTTTATCTTATATATATAATTGCAATCATAAGCAACTTACATGAACTGAGTTTTTCTCATTTAAGTTTAAAAGTTTGTTTAATGAGGTATATCTAGTCAATTTTATTCATAAATTTCCTCATCTTTCTTAATTAGGTAGTGTTTGTTTTCAGTAACTCTAGAATCAGAATCAAGAAAGTCATGAAGTCAGTGTCACAGGAGTCAGAGTCACAGTGATTTTAAAATTGGCTCCGAACACACTATCACATATTTGTGTCTCTATTCCAGCACACAGTGACTCCAAAATTAGAATGAACAAAAAATTAACAATTTTATTCTTTAAGTCACTCAACCCTCATACCAAATACTTGACGGAGTCAATTTTTTACTGACTTCCTGACTCTGACCCTAGAGTCAGAAAAAACAAACGCAACCTTAATTAGAGTTCATGACAATAATCAGAAAAAAAAAAACTAAATTTTCATTTTGAAAATTTTGGTATTAACACCGCTAGAAAAGTGATCATTTTTAACATTAAATATGTCAACAAAAGTATTGTTGGTAAAAGTAATATTGATCATTAGTAATCGTCGTAAATAATTAAAACTAGTTTATGAATATTTTCAACGATCATTAATTGTCAAAAAATAATTTATGACTATTTTCAACGATCAACAAATGTCAATATATTTTTTACAATACTTTTATCAATATTTTTCCACAATTACTTATTGAAAATAATTATTATTATAGTGGTTACTAATTCTACTTTCATCACTAGCTAATTAGAACTAGAAGCTGAAGAAAGGGCAAGCAAGGCATCAAATAATAATATTAATTATTACAATTTTATTGTAGATTGGATTTGACACATGAAGAGCTATATATTGGTCTTGCATATATATTTCCTTTTCTACTTTTGAGATTTGAGCAAAAGGTGAAATTAAATTCAGATAGATAGGGGGCCCCCTGTTTCATTTCAGTGTAAATCATTAATTCATTCTACAAAATCCCATTTCCATAGCTTCGCAAAATCAAATCCAAAGACTCAAAGAGGAGTTAGAATTATTGAGTAGATCGATGGGGTTTGAGAGAACCAACCAAATTAAAGAACTAGCATTGATATAAAAAGGGGATGTGATTTCAAATATATAGATGTGAGAGAGAGAGGCAGACCCAGAAAGCATAATTCATTGAAATGACAATAATGGACCCCCAAATAAGACCAAGCAGGGACAGGACATACATACAAGGTCAGCATTTATACAAATATATATATTAATATTAATATTTATATTAATATTTCAGGAATTGAAATCACCATTGACAAGCTTGGAATCTTTCATTTGTAATACCAAAATGGCTCTCTGTTTTCCCCCTATCTTCCTTCCTTTTCTTTTTTAATTTCTTGTCTTGTTTTAAATTTATGGCAAATAGTACAACTTCAATGGTTAAATGTAAGGTTAATTATACTATATATACTGATTTTTTTTTAGGGTAGAGACCGGGTGGGGCTAGCATGACTATAATGTTAGTATTGCAACTTTATAAGTATTTGAAAAATGGATTCGAATACTTTTTTTTTTTATTTTGATTATATTATATTAATATTTTGTATATCATGGATGTCAAACATTGAGAGCAAGTTAATGAATAGCTTCTTTGAGCTTCTCAATTTGTCCAACATAATTACTAATAATCTCTCATTTAGATTTAGCAAATTTTTTTATGAGACCGTAATTATTAAGATTGATAGGTGTCTCCCACGCATGAGTATTTCTCATTTATTGAATGCTCGTGTTTATCTATTAAAAAGTAAATTACTAATCTCGTTCATACATTGAGAAAGGTAGATGTTGATCATCATGAGTTGTAAAATTGTTTTGTTCTCAAGATGAGTATTCGGTCCTCGATCATTGGTGTATATATATTACAATAATGTTGGTCGTGCAATAGAAAAACGTCAAATTAATATCCAATGTGTACTTTACATAATATGAAATGTGTGCTTTATGTATATCACATACATATAGTTTGGTTATTATGTTGATATATATTGATACTGATCTTATATAGAACTTTTGGCATATGCTTGGGTTACATTGTTTATGGTTGCTGAGATATGAATAAATGTGTGATATCATCACACATTATTTTGAGTATGATTTTTCTATGTTGTTGTGGTGATTTGTAATCACATATGGAACAATATTGTTTGTTGTACAACAGAAATACATTTAACTAGTATTCAATGTGTACTATAGATAATAACACACATTGCGTATTATGTATAGCACACGTTGGATATTAGTTAAACGTATTTCTATTGTACGACAAATATTATTTCATATCGAACCTTGTGAATAAGAGTGTTTGATTTTACTCATATATAAATATATATAATCTATATAGGTTGCGTATGTACATTTTCTCATTTATATATATGAAAATACAAATGGAAAGCATCAGTTGATTGAATAAAACCATACATAGTTGATTGTATAAGGTATTGACTTTATCTAATCTCTATCACACACTACTACTACTACTATTATGCAGAGTACTAACAGAGACACACACACATTCTCAAGAACATGCACATACACACCAAAGAGAAATTAATTAAATTATAAACAAATAAATAAAAAGTAGCCAATATTAATATTGGTCCCCTCATATGAGGCATTGAGAGATGAAAGAAAGAAAAAAAGGAAATGTATGTGTGTGACAAACACAATAGTCCAAATTAAAAGAAAAGGAGAGCTTCTTTTTACCCTGAATAATATGAAGCCACAAATGAAAAATAACTGCTCGAAGAAAGTGTCCATGGAAACATTATGTAAAAGGAAATAATTAAAGGGTACTAAGAACAGAACACAAAAGCAGAGCAGAAAAAAGAGATCATCGATCAATGCTATGGCTGACTGTATATATATATAAATAGAGAGAGGGGATATAAATAATAGGTAATATTTATTGTACATCGAAAAATACATCTAACATGTGCTATATATCATACGTAATGTGTTCTATATGTAATGTGTTATACTTATAGCACACGTTATGTATGACATATAGCACACATTGGATATTCGATGAATATATTTTTGATGTACAATGAACATTGTTGTATAAATAATACAACAACATTGACCTGCCACGTTGTCCCTTGCTAAGGGTATATAGAACTTCACAGCAATAATTGGAGTGATCATAGCTAGCAATAAGAGTCAAAAGTAAGAATAAGATAGATCAAACATACAGAATTATATTGTATTTGTTGGCATATATATATATATATATATATATATATATATATATATATATATATATATGATGATTTAGTATTTGAGTAATGTTTGGAATGACAAAATTCGCATTTTTTAATGCTAGTAGTAAGGTTGGAGAATTAAAAGATTTCAAGATTGATGAGAAGCTAGATTCCCGGAGGACATGTGTGTGAGAGAAAATAAAGAAAGGATTGAAGTAATAAACTAAAGTATAGTATGTATTAAGAATCTGAAATGTCCTCGAATATATTACCAATCATTAACATAATGCTCAGCGGATATAGATAGATAGATAGATAGATGAAAGAATAAGGATTAGCTTCAAATTTTAAATCACTAATTATTGATGTACGAAGATTAATTGGTCTTTAATTAATACTACTACTATCACATTTGTCATTAATTTACGTGTATGCTTGTGTGAAAGTTCCTTCTCAAAGCCAGCGAGAGAAAATAGAATATATTGGGGAATGAAAGTCTCCGATGATTCTGCCGGACCTTACCTTTGACTCTTGCAAATATTTGAAACTCATCCATACATTGATACAATAGAATATAGTGAATCAGTAATATTTGTAGAACAACATAAATACATTCAACTAATATCCAAAATGTACTATACAGTCACATATAATGTGCATCATACGTAATGACACACGTTACGTATAATACATATTATATTTCGGACACATCAAATATTAGTTGAATGTATTCTACTGTACAACAAATATTATTGTATATATGGAATAAATAGAGAGATAATATTATCATTCATTCGATCCATCCAAATCAAAACCGATATAATTTTGTGTTGTGCTTCTCTATGCATACATGGCTATGGTTAAAATAGTTGTTGTGAATATAATTGTGCTGCAATGCGAAAAATTATAATAAAACATTATTCATATGCTAACAAATTAATTGTTGTAACGATAGGGTCACAAAAGACACTATAACACTGTAATATTATTTAATTAGGATGAAAAACTACATTTGATTTCAACATCCTTGTGGATCCAAAATCGAAACACACACATGAATACGGCCTCCAAAATAGCCTGTCCCAAATTATATGAACCCTAGCTATATCTCTACGTTATGAACTATATTAATACTTTTTTTTCTTCTATAGATAGCATGAGTGTTCAAAAAGCAAAGAGAAATATTTAGAGTGGTGCTATTTACATAATAAAAAATCAATCAAAGTTATTTAATTTTAAAATTTTAGATTATAATTATTCAGCCCACTAAAAATTAATTGAAACTTTTTTTAAGTAAAATTAAGATTACTAAATGTACATATTGACTCATTTGAATGTTTTTTCATTATTTATCAAATATTTCATAATATTTATTACACAAATACTTGGGGCACAACAAAAAACCAGCTAAAACAGTCAACAAAACTCATTTAACATTTTATGGCCCAAATAACACTTTTGATCATGAATATATTTTTAATGGCCTGGGTAATTATGGTTCAAATTTCTATTTATTGATTATTTTGACTGATTTTTTATTGTACCTCTAACAATATTGTATTTATTATAGGCAATCTTACAACCTTAACAAGAAGAGTCTATTAACAAATTCTCTAAATCTAGATGAAAAAGAGTACCTTTCGATTCAAGAGAAATGTTCAAGAATAAAAAATAGTAATACTATTTGCCTTTTGGTTTTGGTCCCACCTCTGTCCCGTGTCCTAATATAACTTTGGAAAAATTGAAAAATAAAGCTTTAATTTGCTTCTTGTGCGGTTCCCCATTCTTTCTTTTTGTGTTAGAGAGAGAGAGAATGAGGGAAAAGAAGAGAAAGATAGGAAAAAAGCTTTCGTAATTCCCAAAACCAAAGTGAGCATTATGGGAAGGTCCTTGAGCTCTTTTTTTTTCTTCTTGCCTGCTAAATTGACATGTAAAATGATGCTATCACTTTCACCAAAGCTCACCACTACAATCGCCAAACCTATAAACCTAATTTATTATATTTCTCTCCTCCCCCTTACCTTTTGAAAAGTTATATATGTTTACATCCAAAAATCAAATCTATAGTTAATTAGAATATTCATTTTATCAATTTTAAAATATTCTATTTTTCAATGATATTTAGGGGTAATAAAATGAATATCTTACTTAGATGTTTATTTTTGAATAAATAAATAACAATACTCCTTTTAAAAGATAAAATATTATATATATTCGTTGCATATATCTATATATATCTTTTGATCTTTTAGTTGAGAGAATATCTTCAATCCTTCCTCTCTTTTTTTCCCTTCATGTGATAAAGCAAGATACTAATAATAAGCATAACATGCATATGTAACAAGTCAAGTGACCTTTCTTTATTTTTGGGCAAACTAGCTAGGACTTCACACTTCTTTTCAAAAGGTATTCCACAATAATGAAGGGCATGGACACATACACTTTTAAGAAAAATTACAACATATCTTAGAAATATCTTTGACACTACAAGATATAAGGGGGAAAATACAGTAGAAAAAGAAAATAACATTACTAGAAAAATGAATATTTTTAACAATTAAAATATTAAATGTATCAATAAAAATAATATTAACAATTAATGACTGTAAGCTAAGTATCTTCAATAGTCAATAATTATTAAAGAAAAAATTATACTTATTTTTAAAGGTCAATAAGTGTCAATATATTTTTTTGACAATTAAGTGTTAAAATGTCTATTATTCTTGTAGTGTAAGAAAAACATAGACCGAATATATATGAAATCAACATTAAAAAATGTATACGATTTGTCGATTTTTCAAAAATCATTGTATAATTTAACTTTCACTATGAAAATGAATTCTCCTAAAAATTTAAGACTTTATAAGTAAGATTTATAAGCAATTAACTTTTTAAAGTTTATAACTAATATATCCTTTTTTTTAACTAAGAAATTAATTAGTCTACTTCTACCCACCAAAAAAGAAATTATTATGTATGTGAAGGCTCATAATTTTATTGTAAGATACACTTATTAATTACTTTCTTAAAATTGTGGCTGCTTGTCACTTTCACAAGAGAACATTCAGCTATGCAGGGATATCTTATTATTGCAAGTATACTGCTAGTAGAAATGTATAATCTCAGTTAGGAAAAGATATTGCTCATCCAACACGCAAAAATTTAAAGCTCAATAATTAATTAATTTATCTGCAGGTGATAGCTAGTTTGATATTGTATTTTTTTTTTCCTCGTTTGAAAAAAAAATTAAAATTAAAATTGACTTGATCACGTGACATACAGATATTCGAGATTTGTGTTATAAAGCTGTGGTTTGTTCTGTGTTATATTTAATATTCTTGAATTGGACCTCTGTTTCTGACTTTAATTAATTAATTAATAATTAAAACAACAATAATGTTTTGTTTCCTAACCATAAGGAGAGTATCATGCTGATCCTACATAGGTATAAGAATTAAAAGAATTTAAAAGAACAACACACGAGAATAAACATATAATAAAGTATAACCCCAAAAATGGATTCACATCTTTCATGAAATTGATTATTAGTTTAATTATATGCAATTATTATGCATATTGCTATTGCATATGTAATAAGTATCAAAATTCATGAGGAAATAATACTCCCTCCATTCTAAAATATTAGTCATTTTAGGGAGAAAAAAAAATTCTACAATAATTGTCATTTTCAACTTCCAATGTCAATTTAATTTTTTCATACCTATTATACCCCTAGTATCATTTCTCTTTCTTTCTTGAATATTACTCCGATGGACCACTAATCATCTTTCTTTCTCATTAATGTTTTAGGTAGTTTAGTCATTTTAATATATTATTTTATAAAATTATGAATATTTATTGAATTTCTTAATCTATGTGTAAAAACCTTAAAAGACTAATATTTTGGAATGAAAGGAGTATAAAATTAGCAATAATGTTTATCGTACAATCAAAATGCATCCAACTATTATTCAACGTACACTATATATTATACGTAATGTATAATATATATAGCACACATTTTATTTATATATATATATATAGCTCATGTTAGATGTATTTCTATTATTAAATAAATATTAAAATTAAACCTAAGCTGGATGGATGGCTTGGTCCTGTGAATCCGGTCATTTTCAGAATGTACCGTGATAACTAGGACAATATACTGGCATGCATTAAAACGAAAGGACGAAAATGATGTTGACTTGAAATTGTGTCTAACGTACAATTTACACAACTTAATGCCAACCAAACAATAATAACAGTTTTTTCAAAAATAAACTTCAAAGATGAAAGTAACGTCTCTCTTATTTATGTGTAGTAAATGGGCCTTATTCTGAGCTTTTATAACCAATGCATATAACAAAATTTGTTACCTAATCAAGCTAAGTGAAAGCTTCATCAAAATTTTAATATGGCTGGAGAAATTTGTTTTCAAATTAACCTAATGTTAGCTGGATATCTATAGCTAACCTAATAAATCCAAATCAATTTGAGTACAAAATCCTATATATATTGCTTTATTACTTTGATAGTACCATATAAAATGAGAAATGTTTTTTATACACTACAAAAACAGTTATCATCAGTCATCATATGCAATAATGTTTGTCATACGTAATGTTTATCATACGTAATGTGTGTTATATATATGACACACATTACATATAATACACATTATGTATAATATAATACACGTTGATATTAGTTGAATGATATTTTTATTGTATAATAAATATTATTGAACTACATGTTTGGAATCATCATTGAAATACATATTTACATTGTGTGTACATAATCTTGGGTTGTAGTGTATCAAAATCCAAATAATTGAGGTCATGCTTTCAAAACGCTATTGCTAGGATGATTTTTCTAATGCATATCGATTGGGCTGTGCATAATTAATTCTCTCCCATTAATATTATATATACTCCCTCCGTTCACTTTTAATTGACATTTTAGAGTATTGCACACTTATTAAGAAGGTGATGAAAACAAAAAAATTTCTATAGAAGTAAATGTATAATGACAAAATTATCCTAAATTATCCTTATAGTTTTTTGTGCAATAATAATTGTAAGAGATAAAAAGAGAGTGTATGTATGGATAAAACTGGAAAAAAATTGTAAATGTTTCATTGAAAATCTAAAATGACAAATAATAGTGGACAAACAAATTTCCTAAAAAGACAAATAAAAATTGTACGGAGGGAATATATATATATATATACACATATATCTTAATTCGTTGGAGCAAGGGAGAATTTAACTCTTATTTGAACATATTTTATTATTTTGACTATTTTTTTTCTTTTTTAAACCTAGCAATACTCTTATCATTATTTGAAAGAATAGAATAGAAAATTAATGTAGGGAAGGGGGGCAGGGATGTCTGTAAAACTTGTGACATTTTGATTGATTTCACGTGGCCATTTAATCATCTCTAATTATCACAATACTTACACTACTAACATGGATTTGGCTATTCCCAATATTCTCTGGGTTTTATACTTGCAAGCTCTTACTACTAGTAATTGGGATAAAAGCACAAATGTCAATGTCCAATTATTATTATCATCGCTCGAAATTGGAAATAAAGATGGAGTAATTAGCTATCGTTCCAAGGAAGACAAATTAACTGGGACCATAATTATCATTGTCGTGCAAAACGTGATTTGCAAAAGTCAAACACCTTGATACTTGTAAAATTTGACCCCGGCTAATGATGCTCATCAATTTATTTAATGTGTGTTTTACAACAAAAATACGTTCAACTAATATCTAATGTGTACTATACATATTACGTATTATATATATATCACCCATTGAATACTAATTTAACATATTTTTATTGTACTACAAACTCTACTCATTATTTATTTTGAGGATGAAAACTCTATAGTAGTAGTAATTTTTAATTTGGCCGTATAGTATATGTGTTGCTTTAGCTATATCTATGGTAGTAGTATCATGTACACTAGCTAGCTAGCACGAAATACAAGCAAACAATATAGTAGTGGTAAAAATAATCGATCTTGAGACAAATCCCACTCACACAGTAATAATAATGCAATGACAAGACTTAACTGCTGTTGAAAATGTGAACTTGTATTGATTTATTAATCTCTTTTACTTTATATAAAATGCATGCATACTTAGAGGAGCTTGATGTAACATAGAAGTGCGAGTGAAAATAAATTAATTAAAGTAGTTGATTAAACCATATTCGATTGGCCGGGAGCACTAATAAACCCCATCACATACACTCACTCAGCTACCAAATGATTCATGAAAAGTAATTCTAAAATTAAATTTAATTAAGCCTATTCACTACTGAAAATCTGAGCATTTTTAATATTAAATATGTCAATAAAAGTATTGTTAATAAAAATAATATTGACAATTAGTGACCGTAAAAAAATCTTAAAATTAGTTTATGTGTATTTTCAACAATTATTAATTGTCCAAAAATAATTTATGATTGTATTTGATGGTCAACAAGTATCAATATATCCTTTTTATAATACTTTTTGACAATTACATATTGAAAATAATCATTATTGTTATAGTGTAGTTTGCTAAACGATTTAAAACATAGAATGCACGATTTTATAACTTTTTTTTCCCAAAAGAAGGAAACTAGTTGCTGAAAAATGTACTCACATTTTCATATTTTCACTCTTCAACCAACCTTAGATTTTATTCTTTTAATACAATTTTGTTAATAAATGTTCTTAGAGTATTTGTTAAAAATATTTAAAATTATAAAATTTAAAATATTATAATAAATCTCTCACATAAAAAATTCAAAAACGTATTTTTTCAAGATTAATTATTTTTTTCATTTACTACTTTAAGAAGTGCTCATAAACATTTCATACAGAAAACAAATTATATAGTATATATATATTGAGCAGATAGAATAAGTGGGAGATTCCGATCCTGTCCTGGATTCCAACAAGTTCCATGAATTGTGGCTCTTAATAACTGTACATCTAAACTATTCCCAAAGCATCCACAGCTTCGTTACGTTGAACACTGAACATTTCTTACCCTAGCTACATATACCTAGCTAGCTAGAACCATAACTAGATCCTCTACATCTACCTAGAGAAATTATTTGTTCTTTATTAGCTTCTTACATGCATATATATTACATGTATTGTTGAGATGAAGATTATATTTTAATTAGCTTAAATTACTAATTAACTCATCATTAATAAATCAAACTTATCTTCTTCATTTAATTAAATAAAAACAAGTTAATTAATTAATTTCGTACAAGTATATAAATTAATTACACGTGTTTCATTAATGAAGTTATGGAAGAAAGAGAGAAGAGAAAAGTGTGAGAAAGACATGTCAAAGTGGACTTTTATTATTATTATTATTATTATTAATATTATTATGTGAGGAGTATGAAAAAATGGTAATATTTGTTGTATAACAAAAATACATCAAAATAGTATTTCAACATATGTTATATATTATATGTAATGTGTTATACATATGACACACATTACGTATGATATATAGTACACGTTGAATACTAGTTGAATGTATTTATATTGTACAACAAATTTTATTGAATGATAAAGGAACTAGGGTCCAAATTTTCATCCCATTTGACAAGCAAATAAGTTGAAGGTGAAAGACCACCACCCAAAGAATGTACCGGGTGGCATCGACCACATAATCATACAATTTCATGATTTCATATCATCACCCACCACCTCTTTAATTAATTAATTTGCACCTTTTTCATTTCTTAATTAAACTCAATATTTCACTGTGCAAAAAAGCATAAATCAAAATAAATAATAATAATATGTAATGCTTATAAATTAATATGAGCCTGCTATGAGAGCAGAGGTAAAGATGAAAAATGCAGTGACTATAATTAATATTCCCAATAAGCATACAAAATTAAAATTGACGCATGGAACAAAGCTGTACGATTTAAAATTGACACATGATGATAATGTACACGTGGGAGAGGGGTTGAATAATATTGTAAGAATGAAGAAGAGGTAGTAATAGTAATAGTGAGCTGGTGAATGCATGTGTTGGGGTTTGATTTTTTGAAATAAACTAGTATTCAATTATTATTATTATTGTTAAGATAATACTACTAATAGAATTATTAGCATTAATTTTGATTGAGAGTAAGTGGGAGAAGTGATAAGGCTATAACATAATGGGCCATTCCTCGAAAAGAGAATAATAAATGCAAAGGGAGCAGAAGGATACAGTACTTCTTTGGCAGAACAGAAATGTAAGTCTTGATGTGAGAGGTGAGGAAATGATTTTGTAATCGATTGCTTTATGATTGATGAACATTGAAAAAGTATGCAATTGACAGTGAGAGAAAGAGAAAAAGAGCGCGTGTGTTTGTGGGGGAAAGAGAAATCCCCCTTTTTTTTATCTTTTTCTTTTTCAATTTCAATTTTTATTTTTGTATTATTTTTAACTTTCACTTTTTTCAAGTCTCTGACATACAGAAAAAGTGATCGGAGAAGGGGGGAGGTATTAATTATGAGGTTATGATGACTATATGATCAACAATGGCAGGCCATGCTTGCTGGATTTATTTATTTATTTTATTAATTGCACTACATACACTACACTTTGTACTATGCTTCTTAAAAAAGATATATATAGATATATAGATAGACCACTCAATATTGGTGTATGTAGTGTATGCTCTCTAATTAATTACTACTACTACTACTTTCTCCGTCAAATTCTTACTTATTACTCCAGAATGCTACCTATAACTCCATTCCTAGGTCCAAACCTAATTTATAGCTACCCAGTCAAAATTGAAAACTAGTACTAAAAAGGAAGAGTAGATATATATTCACATAAAGTTTTGCATAATAATAATAAGCACAAATATGTAGCAAGCAGGGTATATATATATATAATTAAGTTAAGGCACTTCTTAAGGAAGTTAAATAGGAAAGTTTTATCTTGGGAACACTCAATTTTATATTTTCTATACAATGGACCCACCATAATGTTTTAAAATTTTTTAAAACTTACTATTCGTAGTATCCTTAAAAAGTGTCTTAGGGCACTTGTTAGCAAAACCATTAAGTTATTACATATTTACATCCATTCATTTTTCATGTCATTGATTTAAAATTGTGACAATTCAGTGTAGTAAAAAATTATTATTTTTATAAGTAAAAGATAAAAATGGAATAAATTACTGGACCAAAATAATGATGTCTCTACTTTAATTTGTAAAACTTTAGTAGTAATGCTGGTTGTTTCTTCTAGTACCTCTAATAGATGATTAATTTGGTAAACATGATGAGTTCAAAGAATTAAAAAAAGAAAAAATTCAAGCAAGAACACTAGTTTTGATATAATGACTTACTCCATCCATTTTTAAAATAATAACAACTTTTACTTTTTGGTACATTAAAAAAACTAATGTACCTATATGCATTTCGTGGGTAGATATATTATTTTTTTAACGTAAGAAAATAGTAAAAATGATTATTATTTTAAGAGTTTAATTATGATGTATTGACAATGTAAAATATTTTACACTGATTTATGAGACTTTTTAAGAGTTTTTCATTAATTTATGAGTTGAGTTAAAGATTTTTGCTGACATGTGAATCTATAATTTGATATCTGTGTAACAATGAATTGAAATTAAACTCTTATTAAATATTAATTAATGTGAAATTAAGATAGTAGTTTTAAGAAGTGTAATTTAGAAGAGAGAAGAGTAAATAATTATGTTTGGATAGTGGGCGTGTGAGTGAGGGAGATCATGTGGATGTGCATGCAGAGAGAGAGAGAGAGAGAATGAGGTTTCACATCATAGCTTGATAAGGGCCCTGAGAAGCGAGGCCTGACAAGGTCCTTCACCAAAGTCGCTGACTCTATTGTCTGCCCCGCATTTAAAGCGCGACTCCCTTCCCTTCTCTCTCATCTTTTTATTTTGACCTTCAACTCCCCTCCCTACCTACACTTTTATCAAAGTTAAATTTATTTATTTATTCATTCTTAGATTGTCTTTTTTTTGCTTAATTAAAAATTCTAAACAGAGAAAATAGTAAAGATAAAATCTAAACAGTCAAGACTGGAAATTTTGATTTGAGCAGTAATATTAATGATACCAATAATACTTGATGTACAATCAAAATACATTCAACTTGTGTCTAATGTGTGTTATCCATGTTATAGGATGTGTGCTATACGTATAACATATATACATATAACACACATCCTATAACATGGATAGCACACGTTGGACACAAATTGGATGTATTTTGATTGTACGTCACATTATTGTTAATGATACCGCTACTAGTAGTAGTAGAGTAATTATTTTTGGTAGAGATGATACTAGCTAGCGCTTTTTGAAATCGACTTAATAATAATTCAGCTTTAGTATCATGTTGTTGTTTCTGAGACCACGCGCTGACCAAGGTTCATCGAAGAATGTTGCATTTCACAAATATGGGGTGTGAAATTTTTTATTCATTTATTTTCGACAAAACGGTGATTCAATTTCTCACTCAGCTACCCCTATATCGCCCAAAATTGGGAACACGGGCTACACCGTCTCTTTCTTGCCTAATCCTCCTATATATATATATATATATATATATATATATGCTTTCTACCTCACATTAGTATATCAATTTGATTTTCATTATTAATAGTATATAAATTTTTTAAACAGTCATCTAATTATATGTCATCATGTTAGTTATGATAATATTTTTTTATTACCTTAAAAGTCATAAAAATAAAGAGTTTTACAATTAGTGTATTAAAATTAAACTCTTAGTATATTTTACTAGTAATGAATATTTTGAGGACACTATTTAATGAATCAAAATTGTAAAATTTTTTATATATTTAATGCATTGAAAATTTTAATATTTTATAAAATATATTTATCCTTTTAATTCCTTAAAAGTGTCCTTATTATGATACTCATTACCAAAATTTTTATTTAACTCTGATTCCACTTGAATCTTATTAAGGTAGATGTTGAAAATGAAAATGCAGAAAGGATGGTCACTAATTCACTACTACCATGCATCTCTAGGGAACATTTGTCCTCATTTAATCACCATTATGCATTTAAATATAGTTTACTATTAATATTATTCTTGATTGTTGGGTACCAGAATAGGAAAAAAAAGAAAAATTGAAGTTGAGTTCAGTTAGGGATATATGTCCTGAAATGACGGGTTACAATATGAAACAAAAGGGTTACTTGTTTAAGATCTTCCATTAATTAAGGTTTTGATGATGAGAACTAGCTACTTCTTTCATGTTTGATGCAAATGCAAATTTATGTGTGTGTCTTTTGTCCTTTAGCTTATCAGATTGTGTTGAGCTAATCCAAATTGAAACATTTTCCATGATACTACATTACATACAACAAGACCACCTTGTGGTGGTCCTTAATTTCTTTGTGTATGTATGTACATTCATTAATTCATAACCCAGAAAAAGCAGAATAACAATTCTAAAATTAAAAGAAACCAATGATGTACAGATAAAGATCATGCTTTTACTTCTGAACAACACAACTTGATCCATCTTAAAACCAAAGATAATAATAATGGGGACCAATATATTATATATTATATATTATATATTATTACTACTATGTAATCAAGGGGTGGTCCAATTTCTTTACTGGACCCAACCCAATAATCAAAAACCCACTTAGAATTCTCCCTCAACTCTTCATGCATCATATTATTGTAGGGGTCATCTTAAATAGAGTGTGATTTGTCCTTGATAATGGTATGTACCAATTAGGGGTATATCATCAACAATGAAGAATAATGTATGTCTTCCACACCTACACACACATGCATTAGGCCAAGGGAATGAAGGAATTGACTCTGTATCAAATTAAACAGATCAGAGAGAATAATGGAATAAGGCATAAAGCAATTATATATATTCACTCACTGTGTCTGAAACATACATTTGTTTTAATATGGGGGGGGGGAGGGAATTAGGGACAAGGGTCTACCACAACAAATGGTCCTCACAATATATACAACCCTACAACTGACTTAGGGTTTTGGCTCATAACAATTAATCACCCCTGTTCAGTCCTTCTCACCGTCACCTTTTCTTTTTAATCTTTTTTCTTTGATTTATATTTTGTGAGGGTGGACCTTGGCGCAATAGTAAGATTACTGCTTTGTGACCTGGAGATCACGGGTTCTCGAATCCTAGAAATAGTCTCTTTGTAAAGTGAGGTAAGACTACATACATCTACCCTCCCCGAACCCACTTATTAGTGAGAGTCTCATTCACTAAGTCGCCTTTATATTTTGTGAACTAATTAAGCATTATGTATATGTTTCTTTAATTTCCTACGTGTCTCAGTTTCGTTATTATCCCTTTCATTTTTATGGATCATATATTTCAGTCGCAAAATAATATCTATATAATAAACTAAATTGCAGGAAAAATAGTAATTTAAAAAGAAAAAAAAAGGAGGAATGATGGCACTAACCACCCCTTGTCTTTAATTTAAAACCATAAAGAAATCAGTTTCAATTACAAAAAGGGATGAATTCATTATCAACAATATATTTAAATAAATAAATAAGTGAAAAATGAAATATACAGAAAATAAATGATTTACTAAACAAACTAACCTAAAATATGGGCCTAAAAATTTTTTTACATAGAAGAAACTATTGGACTTGTACATTGGGTTTAAGCCTAAAATCTTTCTTTGACCAAAACAGAAAAAAAAATTTCAGACCCAAAAAAGAGCGAAAAACAAAATATATTGCACTGAGTAAACCCCAAATCTCTCTCTCTTTCTCTCTCTCTCTTTGCCGTGCTCCTCCGTGGCTTCACAGCTTCCATTGACCAGCGCCACCGTGATTCCTGTTCAGTAAAGGCTTCCACTCTTCCCTCGCTCTCTTTTCCTCAGCTTCAACAATTTCGGTGAATCTTTTTCTTGTGCCCTTATTTTATTACAATTTCCAATGTTAAATTCTGTCTATATGTATGATTTGGATTTTGGGACTTAATATAATGGAGTAGGGAGATTATGTTCGTATATGAATCGATTTTGTTTGTTTCTTTGCTTGTTTTTTCTTCCCTTGCGGGCTTGTTATCGCTGGACAGAGGAACCCATTTTTGTTCGTGTCCTCATGTTGTTCGATGAAATGCCCCAATGAAGTGATGAGATTGTTCTCTGTAGCTGCTTGGTTATTTGAGCTACTATCGTTCTTTTGAATTATAAATTGTATCTCAGCTGACTATTTTTCTTAGTTGAAAGCATCACTCTTAGTCAGCTTATGTTGAAAATCTGATGCTTCTGCTTGGTTTTCTGGGAAGTGCTTAAATGCTTTTTTAGGAAAAATGGTGTTTCTATGATCCATATTCTATAGTTAAAGAGGATTGTCAGGCCTATGACATGTCATATTTTTTCTTATATGGCCTATACTTGGTTTGATGGTAGACTGTTTAGTTCTTTGGAAAATTATAGTACTTGAAAATTAGGATATAATTCTTGATAGAAACTGATAATATCATGTTCGTAAACATAAGAGTGAGTTTATAAAAACAAATTTTGAAGCTCATCTGCTGGAGTTGATTTAGTGGATGGGTTTGATTTGGTTTGTACTTACTTTCATCACAGTTGTTTTCTGCCATGTTCTGTGCCAGCTTTTGATGCACTGCTGTAATGACTTGAGTTTGCTTGTAGAATTTGGAATACTACCTTTAACTCTTTATTTTACACTGTAATTTAATTACATTTGTTTATACAGATAACTAAATAAGTAAGTATGCAGACTTTATTAATGAAAATTTCCATGCGATCAAACAAAAGTTTTTTTTTCCCTGATGAAACAGACAATTGAAAATTTTGTAGTTGAACTTTGGGAAGTTTTTTTCTGTTTGATGTTGACATGTGGAGCTGTTTAAGAGGATAAGGGTTCCATTTTTTGTTTGTGTATAGTGATTATAGTCACAAGTTTGGTTCTTCTCCTACTGTTAAATTTAATAAAAATGATTCATTTAAACTCCATATTTCTTAGAACGGTTTGGCCAATCAACTTCTGTGCACTCAAACATTTGCTAACACTGGTTTTCATTGCTTGCAGACATCACTGAATGTCCTGTTCTAGCTAAGAAATCATTTGTCGTAATGATGATATGGTCACAACTAGGTAGGAGAGTCCATCTCTCACCGTACCTTAGGACTTTGCAAAATGCGTCTGTTGAATCCAGGTAATTTCATGCCACGTTCTATCCTAAGATATGCTATTTTTCTTTGTAGATTATTGATGGATGCTACTGTAAGGAGTTTTCTGAATGATATTGATAGTAAAACTATACCTGAGCAGACTTCTAAAACCAATTGCGATCTCTAATTTTGTAATTCTTTCTAATTGAAAATATGTGTGTGTGTATTTTCGCATCAGCTGAGATACTCTTGTGCCTTTCTAAGGTTGGACTTCCAGAAAAATATTAAGGAAACTGGTTTCAACTTCAACAAGTTGTAATCACCTGCATATGTATTTTTTTTGTTCAGGTGCCTATATATTATTCCTGAAGGATCAAGGTACATGTCCATCAACTATAATTCAAGATTCCAGCATAATTTCACTTCTAAGCAGGAATTGAGTACAAAGTCATTCCATCAGTGTTTCCGCTCTTTGGCATCCAATTCACAGAATGTTGGAAGGTCATCTTTTACATCTGGTTCTCGGCACTTCTCAACTCATGCAACCAAAGAAAAGAAATCACAAAAGATGCTTCTATACTTGACAGGCTTGGTTTTTGCAATGGTTGGATGTACATATGCTGCCGTTCCCCTGTACAGGAGATTTTGCCAAGCAACTGGCTATGGAGGAACTGTTCAGAGACGTGAGGTGAGGTTGAGTTTGCTTTCAATGATTTTTCATTTTCTTGTCTAGTTGATTGGTTAGTGACAGTTCTTGAATATGTTTATTAGAATATTTTTCATTTTTACAGACTGTGGAAGAAAAGATTGCTCGACACGATAGAGACAAAACAGTCACGACAAGGTGTTGCTTTTACTTCTTTTATGCTACCTTTATACTGGTACTAGTAATTGTGATCAGAATCTTTTTGGTATTTTCTCAGGTTGATGAAAATATAGGGCTACTAGAGGGACTTGTTCAATTTCCAGTCATCTTTAAAAGTTTTCATCACTTTCATGATCATATTTCGTGATTCAAATTCTTTAGCCTGCTTTGTAATACCAGCAATTCATGTAAGATTAGCACTATGATGTACTTGGGGAAAATTTTACTGCATAAAACTTCCCTATACTGAATCATCCGAATATTTCTCTTAAACAGCCTTGGACTTTTCATTTGGTATGTTAAAGACAAATAAGTAATGATTTAATAGGAGATCTGTTTTTAAGGCATCATTAAATAAATCATAATTAGGGTGTACTGGAAGTTAACTTTATTGCAGTTGTACTGGTTTGATACGTTACCATTATTTTTTCAGGGAAATTGTGGTGCAGTTCAATGCTGATATTGCTGATGGGATGCCATGGAAGTTTGTTCCTACCCAGAGAGAGGTTTGTCTTCACTTATAGTTAACATCCTGGACCTAACTTCTGCATTTAAATCATGAAAAAGAATTGTAATGTATCATTTTTTATTTATTTATTCTACCAGGTAAGGGTCAAGCCTGGAGAAAGTGCCCTTGCATTTTACACTGCTGAAAATAAAAGTTCTACTCCAATAACCGGTGTTTCCACATATAACGTCACTCCCATGAAGGTACTGAGTACTGACTACTGATGAACATTCTTTTCTATTGTATATGGAGACAAAGGGTGTCCTTGAACTCTTCATAGGTCTTTCCACTATGACAAACTGAGGTTTTCAGGAGTTTATCCTGTAAAATATCACTTTATCAAATTCAGTTTCGAGAATTATTTTTTCATTTCTTTCCTAGAACTCTTCTGAAAAGGCTATTTAGTAAAAACCCTCCAAATTATAAACTTTCTCATACAGGCTGCAGTGTACTTCAATAAAATACAATGCTTCTGTTTTGAGGAGCAACGGCTTCTTCCTGGGGAGCAGATTGACATGCCTGTAAGTTTTTTCAACTGAGTTCCTGCAAGAGGGCTTAATGCACTTGCATCTAACTCTGTGTTGCTTGTATTGTAGGTATTCTTTTATATTGACCCGGAATTTGAGACCGATCCTAGAATGGATGGTATCAATAACATTATATTATCATATACTTTCTTCAAGGTTTCGGATGACTAAGACCCACTTGAACATTCACATGAGATTTAAATAACAAGCTTGTTGCGTCTCAGAGGGCACTAAATAAAGATAAGATTACCCCTTCTCCTATGTCTGATTAGTTAGGGCATGTTGATTCAAGCAGAACTGTTAGAAAACCCATCTGATCAGGTTTTGAAAGGTTTCAAGTACCAGAGCCAGAGGTTGTGAATTATGTTGTCTTTGTGTTTTCTAAATTAAAATGTTTGAGGTCATTCAGAATCACTTTGCTTGGTCATCTCTTGAAGAATAGTAGAGGATAATTCAACATCCTGCTGAATCAGTGTTATTCAGTGTCTGTTTACTGTGCCATGTGAAATGAAGCATTTATTTGCCGAATGACCTATTGAAATTACCCATATAGATTAATTATTTTGCTTTCAATTTTATATTGAGATGCCATTAAAGTTGAGGTCTTGGCAAAATGGTAAATTCACGATCGCGTCTATTATTGGTAAGGTTATGGACCTATGAATTTGGGCGTTAGGTGAAAATGGGGCATATGTATAACTTTATTTAAAGCTCACTAAATCCCAACATTTTCAATACTTCTGGTTTGACCAATATTTAAAGCTAACATTTGCACTGTTGGCTAGTCAGTGATAATGTATTTTATGTTTATCAAAAATATTGATAATGTATTTAGCTCGTTATCAAGAAGTAATTTGATTTAAAGTTCTCTTATGTATCAAGTAAACTAATACAATATGTTTTAACGGGCTCTACACATTTTGTTGATATTAATTTTAAGTTTTGCTTTAGTACTAGGAAGCACATCTTTTCACGATTTATTTCTTGTATTATCTCTCTCAATTTGATTTCTATTAGTTTAAAGAGTTTAATTTTGATTCACTGACAGTGTAAAGATATTTTATACTGTCATCCAATCAAAACACTCTGTTTGTATGACTTTTCAGGTAGTGAAAGAGAGAAAACACAATCATGGTTGACGTGGTAGTACATGATTGAATGATCGTGTAAAAAAAATTGTACATTGTCATCCGTGGATGAAAATTAAATTGAATCCTAGTTTAAATGCTCAATGTTTTATTCAATACATCAAGTTTAGTATACATACTATTCAATCACCTTCATTATAGTTTCATTATAGTTTTAGAAATTGAGATGAGAATTAGAGATGTTTTAACTAAGATATTTTGAAGAAAAAAAACCAAAAAATTAATGAACCCTTAGTAATAGGTTGGAGATGAAAATCGATTCCCATATTAATTTTTTACATAATATATTATCATAGTTTTATACTATCAATTCCAAAAGTAGGACTTAAACATTATATATAACACAAAAGAATTAATGATGAAAGATCAAAGAAAATCATGTAAAACTTTAGAGACTCCTGTGGAGAATTGGAGCTAACTCTTCTAGCCAATCTTTTGTCAACTTCGATATTTTATCTATACTATATAAATACAAATGTAAGAGTTTTGGATGGATGAGACGACAGATTTGATAAAAGGTTCAATAAAAAAATGGATTCAATCATTTCAAAAAAAATTAATACGAGAAAATCTATTCTGTCAGGGGATAGATATAAAGAAGAGATGGAAAATTGGAAAAGAGTAAAATTAGGAGTACAATAGTACATTATCTTAGTTTTCAACTGTTATTCACACTAGATGTGTCAGTGTGACCAACAAGCAGAATATGTAATAGCCTAAAAAGTATTGAACTTGAAGAAAAACTAGAAGTACATGCTCTGACTAAGTAATGTAATGAGATATGAACTGGAATTGCTTACTGATAGTGTGTTGAGAGTGGTAGTTAAGACTTTCTGGTCAGATTCAGTTAAAATGGTGTCAAATTGAAAAGAGAGAAATTTGTATATAATATAATAATTTGTTAAAGTCTTGTTGAAGGTATTATCAATGTGACATGGCATACCCCACAACTTCAACTTCAACAGCAAGCATTATAATAATAATAACAATAATAACAATGAGAAATTTTTTTTATACACTATAAAATCAGTCATCATATATAATTATTCAAGTTTTTAAAACTGTTAATTCAACTTTTAATATTATACATTAATCAAATATTTGAAAAGTTGGATTAATAGTTTCAAAAAGCTAAATTACTGCATATGATAACCGATGTCGTCTGATTTTATAATGTAAACTTAGCATTATCTTAATATAAGATATATATTTGCCTTGTAGTAGGTTGATTCTCCATTTTTCAACCTAACGAATTCAATGACATTTTGCTTACCCTAACATAACAATGCCAAAAATGTGTCTTTTGCCTACTTAACGGCTTCAAGAAGAAACATTTGAAAGCTTAACAACCTTTTGCTCATCACTTTGCTTTTTCTTTTATTTATTTAATCTTTCTTAAGTGTCTCTTTCTTTGTGTGGAAAATGAAAGCGATTGTGTGTAACTGTGGCCAGAGCCAATCAGATGGACCTTCAATCTCATACATAAGGAAAAAGGAAAGGAAATTGTGTATATATATAAGTATTTAAATAATGTAGAACTTAGATTCATGAGAATGCGTTATTAGAATACATAGCTGGAATTGAATAGACTAGCAATGCAATTTTAACAATATTGATCCGTGCGTGTGTTGATTAGTGAAATATTTATATTTTGATTTGAAATTGGAGAATGAAAGGATTGTTAAAAGGAATTAAATGCATTTAATTGACGTCAACTTGTTATAATGTTCATTGAACCTGAGTGATATGAGGATTAACTAACTGATTAAGAAGATTATAGAGTGCAACACAAGTTATCACACCATGTTAATTAAATATAGCATTTATTTTCGAAAAAATAATAAGATTTAACAACTTTTTGCTCTTGGGTGGAAATTTTCTACTTCAAGCATGTAAATACTTTAAAATAGATAATATAGATTAACTTTCAAGAGTTTAATTTCAATCATATCTCAGATTTAAAGTAATTTTACATAGATACCCAGTCATGAATTGACATATCAACAAAAGTTTTTAACTCAATCATTCACTAACTAAAATGTCACACAAATCAATGAGTATAATTGAATGATAGTGTAAAATTTTGTACACTGTCAGTGCATTATAATTAAATTCAACTTTCAATATGGCATATATAATTCTATACATGTTAAAAGACGGTAGTTATTATATGGTGTACCTTCTTATCTATCAACATGAGTGATTTTGATTCTCTGATTTATCATATTGGTAAGTGATCCATAAAAATACTTGTAAGTATTTAATAATTTTTAATATATGTTCTGACTTTAGATTGGAGCGAACTACCAATCGGGATTGACATAAGTAATAAGCGGTTTATTTTCTCTTTTAAGTAAGATTTTGGATTTGAGCTAGGAAAAAATTCTCGTTGAAAGTCTCACCTATCATTCATAGTTATGCGATTTGGGGCAACGAATTACTCGGATAAAACTCCGGATTTCGTGAACAATAAAAAAGATTAAAAAAAAATTGGAGCAGACTATCTTCTAAATCTAAACCATAATAAAAGTTGTTAATAGAAAATGTTAAAGAAAACGAGTTAAATGGAGTTCAAGTTATCCCAAAACTAGTAGCCAAAAATCTCCTTATCATCACACGAACTAAAGAAAGTGTCACTTGAGCTAGAACATATACACATTGGCTTTCTTAATTATGAAAACTTTGTATTGTTTTGTTTTATTACATGATGCTGATTTTTCTTACACCCGAAATTATACTTCCATGTTAGATCTATTTGAACTACTCATACAACTATTTGTATTTATTTATCATTCATACATCTTGTTTAGCAGTTAAGTAATTTCTAATTTAGCATGAGATTCCAAATAAATAAGCAAACAAAGTCCTTTTAATCATAGTGCAACAAAATGATAACATTGGTTATAAAATTCGAAAGTGTATATAAATTCGTGCAACTTTCACGAATTTAGGTAAACTTCAATCGTAAATTCAAAATCGTAAGCTCATAAAAGTTTATTTGTAAACTCGTTGACTAGATTATGATTATAAATTTATAAACTCGTAAGAGTTTACGAGTTAACTCAAGAGTTTACGAGTTAACTCAAGAGTTTGATAACCTTTACTACTAGTATAATAAATTCAAGGACTAAAATACAGATTAAAAAACACTGATGATGTGAAGCATCAGAGGCAGAGCAAGGATTATATTACTACAGAGACTTGAAGTGCTTTTCTTGAATTTGGTTCACGGCTTCATCAAGAAACATTTGAAAGGGGGCTATTAACAACCCTTTGGTCTCATCACTACTTTTTGCACTTTCATCAATAGTACTGTCCTCTTGCTGTGGTAATTGAAAGTGACTCTGATGAGCAATTTTGTTAGATTCACTCAGATTATATAACTTTTAATATCTAATCTGAACTGTGTTGTGTATGAATGAAAACAAGTCATAAATATATAGATATATAATAAGCCTGATGAACTGTATTTGATGAGATGAACTGCAAGCAAGTAATTGATTGAAATATAATATAAAATAAACACACAAAGCATATGTCCTTCCAATAAACACATTGAAACTATATTACATTACATTCCAATGAACACATAGAAATATAGAGATAAAAATATAAAAGAAAGATGATTAGTTATAGGGTAAGATAGAAAACTTGTGTATTTTTTACGTTCTTTAAATATTGAGATAAATGAGACACAAAATTGAATAAGATAAAAATTTTTGTCTGTTTACTAATTCAAATGGAATAAAGGACTTCAAATTTTAGTATCTCTTTTTCTACTGTGTCTATATGTAAGCTATGACCAATTTCATACAAATCAAAATATTCCCTTTTCTTGTGTGTCAAGCAACCAATGATGCCTACATTGTTTGTTAAAATTACAATTGAGATCTGAATAAAACTGAAACATACCAAAATATATGGAAATCAGAAACATATATTATCTTTGTTTATTCTTGTTGAACTTATTAGAACATGAAACATATATATCTAACATAATGCAATGATTTTGTCAGGGAAAGTTCATACTTTCCCATTTCAAACAATCCACATACTGACAAGAAATTCCATCCTGACTAAAATGGTACTAGTTCCCAACCAAATTCTCAACTTGTCATACATCAATTAAACATACAAATTTACATCTCTTCTTTGCAAAACACAATTATTCAATTAACTTATTATACGTATACTGTTTAAATGTCTTTCATAAACAATCAAATGGTTATATTATACTCATTACTTGAAGTGACAACTATATAATATATATGAGTAGACACATTTCTAATCAAATAACAGACAGAACAAAGTCTTCTCCAAATTATGAAATCCAACATATACTAGCTAGATTGCTTAGTACTAATCAAAGTGAACCAGGCAGGGATTATCCCTGACTTAATTAATCCAAGTGGAAGTTTGAAGGAACATATTAGTACAGGATTTGACAAATAAAAATGGTTTTGATGAGAGGGAGGTTTAATCAGAAAGTTTGGTGCAAGAGAGCATGCAAATCCTAGAGCATGCTGGTGATGTAGCAACAGAAAAGAAAATTTTCAGACAGTTACCAACCTCCAAACTTCACCTTTTCCCACACTATTTATATACTCCTCATTGCTCACTAACTGCTACCATATTATTCACATATACTATTCCATCACTTAATTAGACACAATGGAGAGAGCAAGCACTAAGTCTGCTTTGAAGGTTGGGAATATACATAATGCTTAATTATTCCATATCTTAATTTCCTTCCTATTTTCTCTTAATTAATTAATACTATGCTATATACATATTAATGTGTTCTAACTTTTCTTCACTTCTTAATTTTCTATGCCAAAGTTTGTGAAGAACACTTCACAATCTGCATCTGGTCAATGGAGCAGTACTAATTCCAGAGCAATGGTGAGATGCATATATATATATATATATATATAGCTTAATTATGCTACATTCATTCAGAGATGCAAAAAAAAAAAAAAAAACTCTTGTTGTTAATAATTAATCTCATGTCACATACATATAGTTGCCCCTTGAAAAAGTAACTTCCATGGAAATGGCATGCATGGATATATATGCTTGAGGTATAAGATTAATACTTGTTCTGTTCCATAATCCAGCTCATCTTAATTAATTAAGGTTTAAGTTATGAAAGTGTCAATTATGTCACATCTAAGAAACAGTAAAAGAAAAGAGTGTACTATTTATTGCATACTATGCAGGACAATTTGGATAACCAACTAGTGCCATAAATCCAGAAGATGCATATTGCCATACTATTCTTTGTTTCATTATCATCACTCATCAGAAACACAGAATATAGAAGTTATTTTTCATGCATGCTCATCACATATATATGCCAGAAACATTAGTATACCACTTTTATTATCTCTTTTCAACTTATTATTATCATGGAAGTTGTCTAACTCCCCTGTTCCCTCACCCACCTTACATATTTATCCGGTAATGTTTGTGGTACATCGAAAATACATCCAACGTGTGTTATATGTCATACATAATGTGTTATACTTATAGCACACATTACGTATGACATATAGCACACGTTGGATATTCGATGAATGTATTTTCAATGTACAACAAGCATTAATGCATATTTATCCATTCAAATTTCTCCCTTGTAAATCATTTCTTGAAAATTCAGAAATGACTAAATTACATCATATTCTCTTAAAAGTTCTATGAACTTAAAATCATTGAGAGATTTCCCAAAAAAAGTAAAATTTAGGAGTCTCACACAAAAGGCATGCATGCATATGGTATATACTTAAGTATGCCATATGATCTTATTATATACTACTATTATTCAAAAGAAATAAGTCATACCTCACCAAAACTTCATTTTTTCTTTTCTCATTTGATATGTTCTGAAAGTTTTGGTTCACTTCTAAAAATAGAAATGCCAATTGTATTTCTACTTTTCAAGAAGTATATAAAAAGGATGGCATTATTGGTATGGCCTATTTAATATTTATGACATGGATACATACATTGGACAGGTACAGGGCTTATTATACACTCACCTTTTCACAAGAATATAATAACTTTTTCTAGAACTTCTTGTTTAGATATATTATATTGAACCACTACTATTTTTTTGTCGTACGACAGAAATACGCTCAACTAGTATCCAACGTGTGCTATACATAATACGTAATGTGTGTCATATGTATGACACACGTACATGTGACACACATTACGTATTATGTATAACACACGTTGGATACTAGTTGAACGTATTTCTGTTGTACAATAAACAATAATATATTCTTTTTCACTGAGATTATTACACTGAAGTGAACCATGAAGTCCCTTTCCATAACTTAGATCAAGTGCATCACCACCACACAATGGACCCCATAATGATTATTACTCCATTACTCTAAAGCTCTCTTTCTAATTTAATTTTATTATCACTATATAATATATATGCTTTACCACTTTATCCTAAACATGATTGGTTTTTGTAATTATGCATGAATCATTATTAGTTTATTACCATCTAAGTAGACATGATTGGATGTTTCACAGGCAAAAGATGAACTCAAAGATAAGCTCTATGACAAGACTAAGGTAAGTACTTACTTGGAATAGTTTTATATTATTACATGATTCTATATATTAATTTTTTATTTTTTTCATTTTCAAATTTGGTGAGTGATTTGTGTCTTTGTTTAGGCTTCAAGGAAGTCATCTCCTCCCAAAGAAAATACCAAACCACAAGAGTTCAAGCTCCACACTCAAGAAAGAGCTGTGAAACGAGCAATGTTCAACTATGCTGTAAGAAATAATAATTAACTGTGAATGATATATAAGTGCTAATAAACTTTGGAATATTGGCATTTTTTATTTTTGTGATTAATTAATCAATTAATGAGTGTGGTTAATTTTTGCATGTATAGGTCACAACAAAGTTTTATCTCATGGAAATACAGAAGAAACAAGCAGAGAAGTTGCAAAAGGTATATATAGGAGTATATAATGATGAAGATATATATGTGATTCTAATTACATGAGAATAAGAACAATTAATGTTTGAGATCATATTTCATATAATTAATAAACTCAACTTGGAGCAGATGATTGAAGAGGAAGAGATTCGTTTGCTGAGGAAGGAAATGGTTCCAAGAGCTCAATTGATGCCTTATTTTGATAAGCCATTCTTCCCACAAAGGTAAAAAAAAAGCAAGGGATGAAATTTCATGGTACATATATCTGGCTTAAGCTGGATATAGAAATAAAAGAATAAAAAAAAAATAGCTATGAAGAATTGAAATAAAAATTCGCATAATAATGACATGTCATAATTTAAAAATAGGAAAAATCTTGTTATATAATAAAAAAATCAGTCCAAATAGTCAATAGATTGTGCAAAACATATAGTATGTAGAATACATAAAGTATATTATATATTATGCACACCATATATGACATGTTGTGCACAATATATATCACATGTTGTAACTTGTAAGATCATATTTCTTTACAACATGTGATACATGGTGTGCATAACATATGATATATGTTATGTACAACACGTAATATATGTTGTGAACATTATATAATACTTGTCGTGCATGATATATTGATTATTTGAACTGTTTTTTCATTGTACATATATCAAAATTAGAATGATGTGACAAACTCTAGTTACAATAACTAACCATCTAACTCACTTTTAACAAACTAATTAACAAACTCTGATATCATCCTCTAGTAAACATGAGATAATTAAGTAACTTAAATAATGGCAATTAATTAAATTTGAAGAAGTAGAATAATAATATTGATTTAGAATAATTTTGGATATGAAGACCAAGCAGGAATGTTGCAAGAGAATCATGCCTCCACATGATGAGTACCAAGTGCTGGAGCTGCACCTCTGCCAATGACTTCTACAACTTGCACCACCACTCTCTAAAACCCATCAAGTAGATCCATAATGTTCTCATCATCCTCTTGCATTGATTTCATGCATGTTGTATACTATCCATATAGAAGAAGAAGAAGAAGAAAAAATGCTCAATTCAGAATTTTTGTACTATACCATGCCATAACACACCTAGCTCCATCCAATTGATGATTAGGAGTTTGATTTTTTTTTTTTACTTTTTTGGCTCTTTTGTCATAAAAAAATAAAGACTGATGGTGCTTTTGATTGTGGCCTTTGATGTTGATTAATTCTTCTCATACCATGCCTTGTACCATTTGGAAAAATGAATGCAGAAGAAGAATATATAGAATCATTGAAGTTCTCACTTCATACCATTTTCAACTCTTTGATTGATTTTGACTTTATAACTTCATTTGTAGAATTTTGCTTCCAACAACCACACTAAATATTACGTGAAAAATGCTATTGGTACACACTATATTACCTCTCCATCTATTTTCCACTTCATTTAAATGTTGGCAACTTTTATGAATATGTTGGCAACTTGTCAACATCTTCATAAAAGTTATCAACTTTTGAATGGGTGGAAAATAGATGGATAACATTATTCTATGTATTTAGCATTCCTCATATTCTCTGTTGTATAGTTTTTCTTAGAAAATTAAAAATAATAAAAAAAAGTATCATAAGTATCACATACACAGTTATTATCACTATCAAACCATCATAGTCATCATATTATCTCAGTGTCATATTCATCTTATGATTATTGAATGAGTAATACTACATGTACATCACAAAATCAACCATTATTGATCATTATATGCAATAATCAAATATTCTTATTATAGTAACTCTGCCATTAATTACAACTATATTGTTACCTTGTATCCAATGTGTGTTATCCATATTACAGGATGTGTGCTATACGTACACGGTACGTATAACACACGTTGGATACAAGTTGGACGTATTTATGTTGTACGTCAAACATTATTGCAAATACTTCTACCACCTAGAACATTACAAACATAAATTTATTAACATAAAAAAAATGTTACCAAATCACATGAAAATTAGGTTAAATTATACTCTCAAGCAAAATGCTAGCTATCAACTGAGAAGAGAAGCAGTTGAGCCTACAATCTAGTGATAGACTTTTACATATCTTTATAAGATAAAGAAGATCGTTAATTTGATGACTCTGGTCGGTGAAAGAGGTTCAGTACTCAAGTAGGTTCAATTTCATGCTTCAAGAAGCAAATTTAGAAACAAAAATTTCCCAAAATTTCAATGTATTAAGATTCTGTGGGAATTAATTTGGGTTTGGGCTACGTGGGATGGATATGAACTATCAAAAATCATTTGGGCCAAATGGGCTACGAAACCAATTTAACTAATACTTGGTTCCTCCCTCAATAAAAAAAAAACACAAAACAAAAGAAGAAGAAACTTAAGCTTGGTTTGATTTGGACAAAAATAAAAATAAAAAGGTTGATTTGATAATTTGAAATTTTCAAAGTTATTGAAGTAATAGATCAAGCTATACTTGTAAAAGTTATGATCAATTACGGCTCTTATTATAATAAATTAACGGTATATATTTGGTAGGCTCATCTAAGGAGTTTTATTAATCGAATAATATTATATGTACATCTTAAAATAGTCACTATCAGTTATCGTTTGTAATAATTTAATTTTTTAAATTTATTAATATAATTTTTTAAAATAATTAATATATAATATTCAAAGTTTAATTAATAATTTAAAAAAATTAAATTATTATTTATGATAAATAACTTTATAATATACATAAAAGTTTTCTCTTATTAGTTTATTATGTATGAATTGAAAAGAAGATATAGGAAGCAGGAAGTGATTGATGAGAATCAGAAAGAGCCGTGTATGACAGGAAATTTCCATGTATTGGCCCCTCCATCTGATTTAGCTCTTCTGTTCATTTTTTGTTTTTCACCGTTTGTATTAATTAAGTTGATTAATGTATGTATGTGTTTCTCTCTTTTGTTTTATTTATTTATAATGGCTTTAATTTGGAGGTTAAGATGAAGCGACGTTATTTCAAATGATAGCCCGTGTCTAAATAGAACAGATCGTGTTTGTTTTTATATTTATTTATTTGGTTAATTTATTTATTGATTTTCATGAAATTTGTTTTTGTCATGTTTTGGAAAATTGAGCATTTAATTTGTTGCATCATGGAAGGGAAAGAAAATAGCATCCTAGCAGGCCCTCCTCCTCTTCCCCTGCACTCTCTCATTGGGACACCCAAAGTCTAGCACAACGTGATGTTTGCCAGAAGACCAGAGGTACAATAAAAAAATAATTAACACAGTCAATAAATTGTGCACAATATATATAACATAAATTGCACAATGAATATTACATGTTGTGCACACCATATAGCACATGATGTGCACAACATATATAATATGTTACAAAGAAAAATGATGTTCAATATGTGATATATGTTGTGCACAATAGATGATATATGTTGTGCACAACTTGTTGACTGTTTTTGCTGGTTTTTTTGTTGTGTCCAAGTATTTTTCTTGCCAGAATTTTGTGTAATTTTAGAGCCTAGAATTTAGTAAAAAAATAATAGTAATGTCCAAAATAAAATGCTACTCTCTCTATTTTTTATATTTATCCAATCTAATATATTTTTTCTTTTTTATTTGTACATTTAAAAATTTTAGATGGTTTTAAATAACTTTTTTGATTATATCTTAATTAATAGTAGAGGAAAAAGATATATAGTAAGTGATTAAGAAAAAAAATAATAAATATTAAAAATCATATCGTACAATATATTTAAATTTTTAAAAATTCATCCTAAATGCATGTGTGCAATTAAAATCGAGCAAATAAAAAAACCGATGATGGAGTATGCCTTTAGATAATTGATTTTGAAGCTTGTAAGTTGTAACTTACCTACCTAAAACCAAATAATTTGTTGTCAATTCATGTTTTTATTTTTATTTAAAGTATTGCTATATGTACAATAATAAGTTGTGCAAAATATATATAATATAAACTGCACAATGAACGAATATTACATGTTGTGCACGTTATATATCACATAATGTGCACAACATATATCATATGTATGTTGTAAAAATAATAATGTTACAATATGTGATTTATATTATACACAGCATGTGATATACATTGTATATTTTATATTATATATATATACAAATATATTGATAATTTTAACTATTTTTGGTTGTGCAACATATATTTCTCTTTTATTAACAGTGTGCTTAAATATATAAAATGTTAAAACTGTATCCATCCATTACAAACGTAAAATAATTCCCATCATCCAGCTGCTTTAATTTATGTTGTATACAAAGCCAAAGAATGTGTACTTTTCCCAAGTTCCAAATTTTCTTTCTTTCTTTCTTTACTCACTTCCAATGCATGCCATATACTAGTATTTGCAAAACCACCTGAACAGCGTTTAACTGAGTCTGACCATGAGCCTTCACTAATCACTGCTGTTACTGTCACCTCATCTTCAGTACTACACCACAAGGCCTCACATTTTCATCCTTACACATATCCTTTGGGATTAAATTTTACATTACCTATGCTTTTATTATCATTCAATTGAATTTACATACTTTTATGAGTAAAAGTGGCCCATGGTCCAATTAAAAAAAAAATACTATAAAATATGATAGATGGTAATTGATGAGGGAACAATTATGAATGAAAATTGATATTCTTTTTTCTTTCGTTATTAGTTAGGAATTCCCTTCTCCTTCTTTTGATCCTTAATTGAAATTTATTTTTCTTATTCTTTCTATCTCTAAAATCTTAATTCTTATAATAGTGCTTTCATTGACGATCATTCTCAATTTCTACGGTGGTTTGTCAGACTCGATTTGAAAACAAACATGTACTGTAAGTGAATATTATGAGGATTTCATGACTTATACTAACCGTGTTGGTGTAAGGAATTCTCATATTATGTTATCAAGCTTTATCAATGAATTAAATATTCATATTCATAGAGAAATTTTGGAAAAAAATTTCACATTGTTCTTACTACTTGCTTTGTTGCAAGAATGATTGAGATTTGGATTGAAGATGAGAAACGAAAATAATCATCCAAAGAAATTCCAGGATAAAAAATAAAGCACTATTATAAAGAGTAAGATTATTTTAAAAATAAAAGAAATAAAGGAAAGAAATCTCAATTAAAAGTAAAAAAAAAAAATCAATTTTTAGTCATAATTGTCTCCTCATCAATTACAATATATTCTATTTTATAGTAGTATTTTTTTTAATTGGACCATGGGTCCACTTTTACTATTACATAGAGTATACTACATGTTATGATAATGAAAATGAACTAAAATCAATATCCTCCTCATTGATTATTGATGGTTGATCTACCATACTCTCTTCTGTATTATTAAATACCACTATAAGTGAGAGACATATAAAAGTAAATTAAATCTCCATCTGAATTTTATCAAATACATAAAATAATCCAAATGTATTATTGATCGATGGGAGGTACATGTAATGTATATGAAACTTCTCGAGGTACGTTATTAGAACAAATTGTACAAAACCAATTGTGATTTGTAGTATTTGGTATAAAAAGTCCAAAATATTTGATGACAGTGACCGGTGAGCTAGAAATATGGCATAGGTTTGGATTGCGATCAAAATATAACCGGTTTTCAGGATCATGTTTTTGCTATATATAGAATAATAATCTTGAATATAACGTACCATAATAATAGCTGTAATACTCGTTGTATATCAAAAATATATTTAACGAGCATCCAATTTATGCTATATATCATATGTAATATATATTATACGTAATGTGTTATACTTATAACACGCATTACATATGACATATATTACACGTTGAATAGTCGATGAATGTATTTTTTATGTATAATAATTATTACGGTAATAATAGTAGAAAAATACTAAATGTACATAGTACAGTACTTCTCTATCAATTTTTCACCCCATTCAAAGTAACTTATCAAGATATTCATCAAAGTTATCTACATTTATAATCCTCGAAAGATTCTCGTATACATTTTGAATGATACGGTGTGGGCAAAGACAAAATATGCCTTAAATAAATGTATAATACGTGTATATACTATTAAAATTTATTTAAAAAAAAAAAGAGATAATCATAATATTAATACTTGTACGCTAGTTATATAAATTTAATCAAAATTCGTACTCTAAAATATTTTGAGTCTTAATCGTGATGATATGATTTTTATTAATTAAAAATGACCAATTTTATTTAGTTCATAATTTAGCAATGAGTAAGGCCAAAGGGTGGAGCGTACTCCGTTAGTTAAACAACTTTTTTTTTTGTTTTTTTTTTTTCTATTCAACATGTGAAACACCTTTTCTTCAATGTTAGATTTTACACCGTAAATACAATTATATAATTATTTTTATACTTCACATTTCAACATTATTGAGCATAACATATAATGCAGGAGCTGCTTATTTGGAGAACACTTCAACTTCTTACTATTATTTTCAAAGGAAGAATTTCAAAGTCAAAAATCTATTTGTTAAATGCTATAATTATGTCTCTATTCAAAGGGAGCAAGGTTGAAGTCACTGGTCAGTTAACAAATTAGGAATTTAGCTGCTCACAGCATATAGAGAAAGCATAAAATTTATATAAACTTGGAGATTTTTGTGCCTTGTATTGAGACACCATTATATTTTTTCATCACTATGATTTTTATTTTCTTATCAAATATAAAATATATGTAAAACTCATAGTGCAATAGAAACAAATAATAATAAAACTATTTCATTAGCATGCTATGCTTATGAATTATTGCCCGAGTTTCTCCTATTATACATTTATACTACACGGTTTTTAATTTGTTTTTAGCATTGTTAGAGGCACAACAAAAAA
The DNA here is from genome assembly GCA_013621005.1 of Aeschynomene evenia. Lineage (NCBI taxonomy): Eukaryota > Viridiplantae > Streptophyta > Magnoliopsida > Fabales > Fabaceae > Aeschynomene > Aeschynomene evenia. The sequence goes on along the minus strand of CM024265.1, from coordinate 5,280,467 downwards.
TCAGCCAAAACAGTCAATAAATAGAAATTTGGGCTACAATCACCCAACTCATTAAAAATATACTCATAATTAAAATGTTATTTGAGCCATAAAATGTTAAATGAGCTTTGTTAGTTGTTTTAACTGAAAAAATGTTATTCCCTAAACATTTGTGTTTGTTTTTTTTTAATAACAATCTTCTAGACAACCATTTTGTGTATGATGAGATTGAATGTATTAGACACAGCTTTAATAGCATTTTATGAGACAAATAATATGTTTTAAAGCTTATTAAATAATACAATATATTAACATTTTATGAGGCAAATTGTAGTATAGAATAATATAATAATGCTTTAGAATAATATAATAATGTTTGACGTACAACAGAAATACGTCAAACTTATATCTAACATGTGTTATCCATGTTACAGGATGTGTGCTTGTAACATGAATAGCACACGTATGATATATATAAAAAAATTCTCTCAAAGCACCTAAGAATCTCTCTATGAAATTGTACCTATCACAAAAGTTTAGGTTATTTGCACTATAATTATTAAATCCAAATCTAAATGGTTTGTCCAATGATTGTCAATTATTTTAATATGACTAATTTCAAATTTTTCTTAATAATTTTAGTCCCAAATAATTTTTTTAATTATGTGTGCATTTTTAAAGGATTAAATAATTGTGACTCAAACTCACATTTTTAATTGTGTTGGCTGGTATAATTTTATACCTCTAGTAAAATTGTAATAATTTTTGTTAATTAGTCTCTACTACATACATGCAATTGGACTATATTTATGATTTTTTTTTCTCTCTATGCGCCTAAAAATTTGTAATTACGAGATCCTTGATGCTTTGACTGCGTTACCTATTCTGTTGGCTGATTCATGCCTCACATCAAAGTTTACAAAGCTCAATATGTAGCCAATAACATGGGGCCCTGTTCTTTCTTCTTCACTTAAATAATACTAATTCAAAAGAGTAGTTGCTAGAGGAGTATTTTCTTTTTTAATCCATTCAAAATTTCACATTAACCTTATAACTAATGCTACAAACACCAACCATTGGCCTTTTTATTTCTAGCTCCCACTACATATTTTGTATAAACTACTAAGGCATCACTATGAGTATATATATTATACAAATAATCCAGGACAATACTATATATATATGTATTTTACATATCAGAGAACTACTTGAATTGAATTGAAATCAACCTTTGGTCCTGATAATTGTGATGGATCCTGTACCCTGTGTGTGAATCCTAGTAAGTGCTGCCACCTGTTTTCCAGAGAGACCATAGCCTCCTCTGTTTGAGATGCATGAAGAATGAGGATGAGGCAGAGAGGAGTGTCCTACAGGGTGTGGAATTGGCTTTGATGGTGTCATCAGCATTTGCTCATTTATGTCTTTCAGTGTTGTTTCACCTTCTACTCCTCCTCGCTTCACTACCTCAAATGGGTATACTATTCTCTTCCAACTACTTTCTGGATAGGAGCAGGATCACACATAACAAAACCACCATTACATTACTACTTTGAAAATAAAGATTACAAATAAAGATTACAGTCTTGGATTCACGATAAATCCTTTACGTGTCAATGACGTCAATGTATTGTTCTTTCCAAACATAAATTTAAAGATATACTACATAAATACTATTCTTTATTGTTACATAGAATATTGTCATAACTTTGATACAAATATTGGTAAGTTACCAATATTTTTATAAAAATTGCAAGAGTGGATAATAGGTATATGACACTAATCTATATACCAATGACATTAAGATAATCAATGTACACATGGAATAAAAAAATGACTCAATACTAACACTATCTCTCTTTTTAGTTACTTCACCAAACTTATTATTCTTCTTCCACTAATAAAGGGTATGATTGAAAAAATAATAATAAATATATCTAAAATTGCTAAATGAATATTATATATGATATGAAAAATTAAAATTTTAAAAATGGGCATTTATTTAAAAATAAATGGAGTAAAATTTTTTTACTGATATATATAATGTCAAGTGTAAAATTCATCTGAATTTGGTCCTCTATATAATGAAGATGTAGTGGCCTTTTTTTTATGTTAGGAAAAGATGAGATTGGTACTTGAGACTGAAGCATCATTTTCATCTGACTCTCTAGATGCAGAACTCCTCTGTGAAGAATCAATATGTTTGACTTCAGCTACATGTGCATCATCCTGTGATGATGAAATTGATATGTTCCTACTAGTGTTGAAATTATGACTCTCTGTGAGACAATTATCTGCATTAATTGTCAATCATGAATATATGTTTCAAATTTCAATTACAATGACTCGCACCAAAATTAGTAACAAAACTTGATGATTTGAGACTAATGAAAATTGAAATGCTAATAAGTTGGTCATTATTTATTGCAAATTCTAGACTCCTTCTATGGCCACAGAGTCTGTAATAAGAAAAAGAAACAGAGAAGAAATTTTGGACCAAAAATTGATGGCATTAACATTACCAATAATGCTTGTCATACAATGAAAATACATCCAACGAGCATCCAACATGTGCTATACATAAGACGTAATGTGTGCTATACGTACGTGTGCTATACATATAGCACACATTACGTCTTATGTATAGCACACGTAGGATGCTCGTTGAACGTATTTCTGTTGTACGTCATGGATTATTGTAAACATTAACAATGGAGTTATTTTCCCCAAAATCAAGCAACACAGAAAATGATACCAGACCATACCATGAAGGATTATTTGGGATGTTGTGGAAGAAAATGTTGGAAATAGACCTTCCTGATCAACCAAATAATTGTTTCTCTGTCATTAATTAATATAAAAAATAAAATAAAAAAACTCATCAGGTTCCAAAGAACCTAGAGAACATAGAAATTAAATTAAATAAAGCCATGCATATATCATATATAGTTTAAAATTAACCTTATGCTCTTGGGAGTGTGATGGTAAGTTATGTTGGTTGCACCAAGTACCCCAACCAGCAATAGCATCTTCAAGGTAGCCACTAGATGTATCAGATGAAAACCAGGACTCAACTGCATTATACAGCATAATCAAAATTAGCATCACAAACAAGTACTTAAAGAGCTAGTGGTTCCAATTAGTAAAACATTATTGGGAAATTAGAAACATATATACCAAGAGACAGATCTGAGTGAGTTACTCCAATCTCCAATTCCATGGAAGCAATGCAGAGAGTGAGAAACACAAACTTAGGAGTGATGAAACCCTCTTTTGTACTTAGTATAGAACATTCACTCATTCATTCATACATGTGAACAAAAAGACTACTGTGTTTGTTGTTTCACTTTTAGGCTTAGAAGGAAAAATTATTGTAATGGGTCCCTTTTAAAATAACTCTTGAAAATACTCACCTACCTACCATACATTAGTCAATGCAAATCAACAAAATAATTATGGGCCACATTAAATTAAAAGTGCTGATTTATGCAATGTCACTGGGGGATTTGATGAAATTTTTTGGTCTGATTATATCAAGGATGGTCTTTAATTTATTAATTTTATTCATAAAAGATTTAAAAAAAATTAAGAAAAATCTTTTTGGTCGGCTTCTCAAAATTATTATGCAGCTTTTGATTCTATGGTGGGTGGATGCTAGAAAAAATTGTAGTAGCAACAATATGTGACATGATGATAAGATTAAAAGGTTACTTGATCTCAAGGCAACTTTGAGAATGTGTTTCTTTAATTCTTTTGTCCATGTCTCCATGTTTTGACTACATAAAGACATGACTACATAAAGACATAGATGAAGAAGCCTAAAGGTGGAGAAATGTGGATTCTTTCTATTTTTTTTTTTTTACCTTTTCTTTTTTAAAAAATAGAAATTTTTATATTTTTTATTAAATAAATTTAGGATGAGAGAATGATATCATAATCTAAATAATGAAATGTTTCAAAGCACTTATATTACTTTATTCGATCACTATTTTAATCCTGATCACGAAAAATATGATTGTACTTGATAGAGTAAGTAATAGTGTAACCAAAAGTACCAGTCATAGACTCTGTTAGTAAGCTGTTAGAGTTAGTTACTACTATTGTATTAGTAAGAGCTATATAAACTGAGTTCTGTTAGATTCTGTAATCATCAATCATAATGCAATTCATCATTCTTTCATCATATCACTTTCTTTCTAATTCTCTGCTCACTTCCCTTCACTTCCTTTGAGCTCAACTATCTTACATGGTATTCAGAGCTTCAGATCCGCAACCATGGCTTCCTCTGGTTCAATAACACAAACAGAGAACTCCTCAACAGGAGCATTGGTTCAATTTTCGAATCCAGTCTCTATTAAACTTGATGAAGAAAATTTTTTCCCATGGAAGCAACAAGCAGAGGCTACGATTGAAGCTAACAATCTTGAAAGTTTTCTCACAGGTGAAGAAATTCCTGAAAAATTAGATCAGCAAAATGCCATTACTCCAGAATTCAAGATCTGGAAAAGACAAGATGCACATATCAAATCATGGTTACTTGCTTCGATGAGTGTCTCATTCACCACACGCATGGTAGGATGCGAGTTTTCGTTTCAGATTTGGAAGAGGTTAGAGGCTTTCTTCGCGTCACAGACTCGTGCAAAAGAGCGGCAGCTAAAGAACAAGTTAAACGGTGCAAAGAAAACTGGATCTGTGAGTAGTTACCTTCTTGAGATCAAGAAAATTGTTGATGCATTAATTTCAATTGGATCTCCGATCTCCGACTCAGATCACATCAATGCGGTTCTTGATAGACTTCCTGAAGATTATACTGCGTTTGTTACCTCCATTGTTACAAGAGAGAATCCAATATCGATATTTGAGCTGGAAGCACTGTTAATGGCGCAAGAAGATAGAATTGAAAGATTTCGCCAACTGGAAATGGTTCAAGCAAACATAGCACATGGATCTACTCAATCTGACACAAGCTCGTTTGGAGGACGCTCGAATAATTTCTCTTCTCGTGGACGAGGCAGATCTACTTACAACAGAGGTCGTTTTACAGGATATGGTCGGAGCGGCGGCAGATTTGGCCGTGGCGGTGCTCGGTTTAGCCGTGGAGGAGATAGACCTACGTGTCAAGTGTGTGAGAAATATGGACATTCTGCTATAAACTGTTGGTATCGATTTGATTCTCAGTTTAGTAGCCATCAGGTGAATCAGAATCATGCTTCACACAATGCAAGACCTAGTGCCAATTTGTCTTTAAGCAATGTCCAGATAGCTACTCCTGAGACAGTTTATGACCCGAACTGGTATCCGGATTCCGGTGCAACTCATCATATGACACCAGATGTGAACAATTTGCAGACAAAGCAAGAATACAGTGGTGGAGAACAAGTCTTTGTTGGCAATGGAGCAGGTTTGCCTATTACTCATGTTGGAGGTTCATTTTTTAAGCCATTTTCATCTAAAAGATTGTTTAAATTGCAGAATATATTACGTGTCCCTAAAATTACCAAGAATTTGCTTAGTGTAAGAAAATTCTGTAGGGATAATGGTGTTTTTGTTGAATTTCATCCTGAGACCTGTCTTGTTAAATCACAGGCTTCCAAGGAGATAGTTCTCCAAGGATCTGTTAAGAAAGATCTTTACAGCTTTGGCTCAACACTTGCTGCAACAGCACCTGCAGCAACATATTCCTCTACTGTAACCCTTAGAGGTTCTAATTTTCATTTGTGGCACTCAAGATTAGGACATCCGTCTAATGCCATAGTCTCTAAAGTCCTAAACAATTGTAATATTTCTCTTACTGCACCAACCAATTCTGTATGCTCTTCTTGTTGCTTAGGGAAGGCTCAACAACTTCCTTTTTTTCCTTCTCACACCACTTATAACTCTCCTTTAGAATTGGTGTACACTGATATTTGGGGTCCAGCCCCCTTTTCTTCAATAAATGGTGCTCGTTACTACATTCATTTCATTGATGCATACTCTAAATATACTTGGATTTTTCTTTTGAATAATAGGTCTCAAGTTTTTAATATATTCCTGCAATTTAAGAAAATGGCTGAACTTCAACTTGGAGTGAAATTAAAATGTCTGCAAAGTGATAATGCAAAAGAATATGTTGCACTAACCCCTTACTTGAAGTCTCAAGGTATTTTGCATAGGTTTTCTTGTCTACATGTGCATCAGCAAAATGGATCTGCAGAGAGGAAACATAGACACATTACAACCATGGGGTTAACACTTCTTGCCACAGCATCCTTACCCCTGCATTATTGGGGTGAGGCATTTATCATAGCCACTCAACTAATCAATTTGCTCCCTACTCCCCTGTTGAATTTGGAATCACCATCAGAAAAGTTATTTGATCATAGGCCTAACTATTCATTTCTCAAGATTTTTGGCTGCCTCTGCTATCCTTATACCAGACCATTCAACAAACACAAACTACAATTCAGATCTGAGCCTTGTGTTTTCCTAGGCTATGCACCTCAATACAAAGGCTACAAGTGCTTAGCTAAGTCAGGAAAAGTTTATGTAACAAGACATGTGATATTTGATGAGAATGTCTTTCCTTTCAAGGAGTCCTCAAGTGGTTTTGTAGCAGATCACCAGTCATGCCCTTCTTCATCTCATCTAAATTCAGTGCCCTCTATACCTCTCATTACTACTAACATTCCTAAACCTCCTTCATCTGTTCCTCACATTGACCCTACAAATGATTCCCCAAATCTAGCCACTCCTCAACCAAAAACAATTACCAATACCCATAAGATGATCACTAGAGCAAAAGCTGGCATTAGGAAACCTAAAGCCCTTATAGCAGTAACAGAACCAAAGACAGTAAAACAAGCCCTCAACATCCCTGAATGGAAGGCTGCAATGGATGCTGAATATGAGGCTCTCATGAAGAATCAAACTTGGAAGTTAACTCCTCTTCCTACTGGTAGGACAGCTATTGGCAGCAAGTGGATTTATAAGGTAAAATACAATCCCAATGGTTCTATTAACAAATACAAGGCAAGACTTGTAGCACAGGGATTCAATCAAAGGCCCAGATTTGACTACACTAAAACTTTCAGTCCTGTCATAAAGCCTACTTCTATTCGGGTTGTTTTGTCAGTGGCTCTTTCAAAAGGATGGAAACTCAAGCAAATTGATGTTAACAATGCTTTTCTGAATGGTGATCTCCAAGAAGATGTGTTTATGATTCAGCCAAAAGGTTATGAACAAGGTGATGGAACCTTGGTGTGCAAACTCACCAAAGCACTGTATGGGCTCAAGCAGGCACCTAGGGCCTGGTTTCAAAAGTTGTCTTCTGCACTAATTGCACTAGGCTTCACTGCTACAAGATCAGATTCCTCACTGTTCACTAAGTTCTCCCCCAAATCCACAATGTATGTCTTGGTTTATGTGGATGACATCATTGTGACAGGTAGCTGCCCCATTGAAGTGGATACTTTAGTGTCCAAGTTGAATCTGCAGTTTGCACTCAAAGACTTAGGGGACCTGCACTATTTTTTAGGTGTAGAAGTACATCACACAAATGCTGGTGGAGTAGTTCTAACTCAGACAAAGTATATTCAAGACATCCTCTCTAAGGCTCAGATGGGAGATTGTAAGCCAACAACAACCCCTATGACCTCAACTACAAAGCTGTCAATCAAAGAAGGAGACACATTTCCTGACCCTGCTCTTTACAGGTCAGTTGTAGGCAGTCTTCAATATGTAGTTATTACAATACCTGAAATTGCATTCTCTGTGAACAAAGTGTGCCAGTTCATGCATCATCCTTTGGACACTCATTGGACAGCAGTAAAAAGAATATTGAGGTACCTAAGTGGAACTAGTTCTCATGGTCTTCATCTTAGAAAATCAGATTCCTTGCTTCTCACAGGATATTCTGATTCCGATTGGGGATCAGACCCCGATGATAGAAAATCAACTGCAGCTTTCTGTGTTTATCTTGGGCCCAATCTGGTTTCTTGGTCCTCTCGAAAGCAACATGCTGTCTCCAGAAGTAGCACTGAGGCTGAGTACAGGGGGGTAGCAGCTCTAACTTCTGAACTCATTTGGATCTCCACCTTGCTGAAGGAATTGAAGGTACCAGTGTTAACTCCAAAAGCTTACTGTGACAATATGGGGGCAGTCCTCTTAGCAGCTAATCCAGTCATGCATTCCAAGTCAAAGCATTTCGAACTAGATATTCATTTTGTTAGAGACCATGTATTGAAAGGCAATATTCAAATGTCTCACATCCCTAGCCATGCTCAAGTAGCGGATGTATTAACCAAACCAGTTCCTGCTGCTAAATTTGTAAATTTTAGAACCAAACTTAGAATTGAGGATGCTCAATGCCTAAGTTTGAGGGGGGCTGATAGAGTAAGTAATAGTGTAACCAAAAGTACCAGTCATAGACTCTGTTAGTAAGCTGTTAGAGTTAGTTACTACTATTGTATTAGTAAGAGCTAAATAAACTGAGTTCTGTTAGATTCTGTAATCATCAATCATAATGCAATTCATCATTCTTTCATCATATCACTTTCTCTCTAATACTCTGCTCACTTCCCTTCACTTCCTTTGAGCTCAACTATCTTACAGTACTCTGATTTAAAAATGGACAATAAAATTAGAAAAGAATTTTATAATATTGGAATGCATAGATGCAATTCATCTTTTGTTTATGTTAGAAACAAAATATTTTATAATAAATCAAGAGGTATTTTATCCCAACCAAAACTTTATATTGTATAATAAAACATTATAGTTGTATAGAGTGAATTAAGAATATTGTTAAACCTAGAAATTGTAAACAAAGTTGAAAATAGGATTCTATTGCTAAAGGAGATTCAAAGCACCGATTTCTGCTTTTTTCTAATTCGTTATATATCTTTTTCTTTGGGATAGAGATTCAAACTTCAAAGCATGCGTGACTTTATTCTTTACCTTATTTGCTACACTTTTGTTAATTCTTTTCTTAAGTACATTTTTCTTTTTATTCATTTTCTATGAAACACAAGGAGGACAGTATAATAATTAATAAGCCACCGAATACTTTAGCTTTCGTGTAGGCTTTATTCTCATAATTTAGCCTTGATAAATTTTTTTTCTTTTACCTTTATTTATTTGCTTTATTATTTCTTGGCTTTATTTTAATTAAATAGTTTAAGTTGGTAAGGTAGGTGTTTATATTATATAACTACTCCAAGAGTAGAAAGAGTGGTTGAATTGCAGTAATATGTTTGTATGCATGGAATGTGAAGAAGAAGCACATACAAAAGAAAGAGTAGATGAGGAATTAAATATATTAGCTTGAAGCTTGGGTTTAATTAATAGACACTTAATGAATTAGGAACAAAGAGATCTTCCATATTTCTTATTTCCTTATATAATGTCCTATAAAATCATTTGGAAATAAATGCAAATTAAAACTCATATGTATATGGTCCACTACATCAACTTTGGAAGTGAACCATGACAAGCATATAATATAGAAATACGTTCAACTAGTATATAATGTGTGCTATACATAATACAATATGTGTGTTATACGTACGTGTGTTATACATATAACACATATTATATATAGCACACGTTGAATATTAGTTGGACGTATTTTTGTTGTACAATAAATATTACTGTATAATATAATATATATTTGCAATGATGCTCTTGTCTCATGTGGGTATTGGATAGGGTTTCTTCTCTAATTGATGCTCCATTCCTTAATCATCTTTAATTTATTAATTAACATCATTTAATAGTTTATATGTATATAGCATGATATTATGGAGGAAATTAGGGGCAACTCAACCTTCATTCATGCACAAAGGATTGATTGATATATTATAAACAAACTTGATCGTTTAGACAAAGAATAGGATATCATTTTAAATTTTAAGGAGATAACTCTTGTAGGAAGATTGCATATATAGTAATTTTGCTTCCTTAGTTGAATGCTTTTTTTTATATATATAATCTTCCTTAGTTGAATGATGAGAATTAGTCTCATAAGCGATTCTAATAGGTTAAATATTTTTATTTTTTGAAAGAAAAAAAAAACCTTGAGTGTGTTAGTCATATATATGAATAAAATATGGATCAGAATAGTACTAGTCCTAAAGTGACTCATGAAACTTTTTTATTTTTGGTAATAGTGACTCATGAAACTACGAAACTACCTGGCCCGTTTTATCTATCATCTTTATAGGCCTAATGAGTACAAGCCTACATTGTTCAAGCCCACTACAAAGATGACAAAAACTTTCTGATACATTTGTAGATCTTCTTTAGCAAAAAGCCCAATCCAATGAATATTGTGCCTTAGCATTTTCTGTGAATCGGTATGCACCGTCGACAGAGAAATGAACTTAAAATTTTAGAAATCTTATTTCTACAAAAATTTTCTTAACCTTCGTATCGATAAAAGATTTATTTATCATTAAATTAAATATGAACCATATTCAAATAGGATATACACTTTATTAATAGAACAATCATATTCATGAGACCGAGAAAATTACAATACAAAATTTATTTTTTCTTAAATTTTTGGTACATGTAGAAGCATACACGAGCCTCTTGAATGGTCCTACTTAAAATGAAGAAAAAGTGAAGTCAGATCCAAAATATTACAAGCTACGATTAGTATGTAGTACTAGTAGTATAACCCAACCCCCATATATGTTCGCAAAGTCGTAATCATAAAAGCATTGGTGATAAATGTAATATATTCACTAAAATTATTTTAATATTTATTATCTCGTATATCATATACATAAATATATATATATATATTTAATCTATTATTTTTAATATTTATAAGATTCTAATTTATATATAATTTATTTTATTCTTCACTTTTAAATTTAAATAAATATTTATAAAGGTCGATATAACATTATTCGTTAATTGATTAAAGGGACCCGCGATTTGTCGTAGAGTTAGAATACACCGGTGGAAAATTTCCATGTGACGGTGGTTGGAGCAAATTAAAGTAAAAGAAGATACAGAAGTTGGACTGAGTCAGAGTTCTGTACTATGCAATTACTAGATTGGTAGGTTTTGTGGATGTAGGTGAAGTTACATTTCAGAAGCAACCATCATATATTTTCAACAACTCATGCTACTTCATGACTAGTACCACATTGGTAATGAACCCCAAAAAAGTAGGCTCCATTCATACATTGTCATGGGAACAAGACTCAAGGGTATAGTGATAAAAAAATATGGATGTACAATAAAAGTTCTTAAATTTTAAAATTTTGAATAAAATAGTCAAGTACTGAATTCGTAAAATTTAGTATTAACAGTGGCTTTACATCTTCTAATGTGATTCATTTATTAATTATTAAGGATTTTACCGATGTCCTACGAGTTGCTGCATATATAAAGTGTCGATCGAACCACTAACTCTTATTTAAACGAACAAGTGAACTAACTACTTGAACAACCTAAGTTTGTTAACTTTTTTATTTCTTTATTACTACTGTCTCATTACAATTATCATATATATTGTCTGAAAAATAAGTTGCCTGTATTCACTTCATTCATGCATATGTTTCCATTCTCTAAGTATATGTTAAAGCCTCAAACCAACGTCTCTAAAGCAACTTTTTCAGTGGACTTTTTGGTTATTATTTGATGTATCTATTGTTTGTTTACAGTATTAAATCTAATTATATATATTCCTCAACCTTCACTAATCATTCATATAATATAATATCCCTGTTAGATAGACACACATACATTTTATTGATTATTCCCACGGAAAATTAAAGATAATAATATACCAGGGAAAGAAAAGGTAACGGGAAAAAAGAATAAACTCCACTTTCGTGGATGCATCTTGTAAAAATTGAAAAGCCAAAAAGAGGAATATTTTTTTTCTGCCCCTTTGTTCCTTTTTAATTGTGTAACTGCAGGATACAGGAAAGTTGCAGATAAAGTAAAGCTAGCTAAAAGAATAGCTAGAATACAGTATATTAAGATTAAGATAAGGTTAAAATGCATATGTATGTTATTGGACAGATATATTCTTGTGATCCATGATTTGAATTTCAAGAATTAATTAACTCAAATGCACCAATCTATTACAAGTCACTCAAAATTAATTACACTTAGACAAAACTCGAACTAGGTTAGTTGAGGTATAGTAGAATACTCCTAACAAATTTCTAACAATTCACATTGCCAGCTAGCTAGATCTCATGACATTCATGAAATCTATTTCATGAATATTGCTCCATTGACTAGACGCATTCTATTGTTGCACAATTATTTGGTGAGGAATGTCTATATGTATGAACATATATTTCAAATTCAACTATGAATATTATAAATTTAAATGTTTAAGTATATGTCACATTAAAATATAAAAATATAAAATAAGATATATAAAAAAGATATATAAAAAAGATATGTATTAATAACATTTCTCTTATTTGTTTATTTGTTTGGTATGTATGATTTGTATGTGATGATTGTGTGTATAAACTTAGTACAATTTAGATTTCAGGAAAAAAAAAAGATATTAATATATATATGTATAGTCGGCTAGCATTACGAGTAGTATACTCCCTCCGTCCACTTTTATTTGTCTTTCTAGAAAATTTATTTGTCCACTATTATTTGTCATTTTAGATTTTCAATGAAACATTTACAATCTTTTTCCAATTTTATCCATACATACACTCTCTTTTTATCTCTTATAATTATTATTGCACAAAAAACTATAAGGATAATTTTGTCATTGCACGTTTACTTCTATAAAAATTTTTGTATTTTCATCAACTTCTTAATAAATGTACAATACTCTAAAACGTCAATTAAAAATACACACCGAACTGGTGGGCAATGATTAATGGTTGAATGAGCCTATTACTATCATCAAGTACGAGTCATCATTCACATATACACTCATTCTCTCACACTAGACAATTCAACATGTACTATATTAATTATCGTATTTATTCTTTAGCTAAAGCAATTAAGTAAATAACTATAAAAAGTTATCTAAAAAAACTGTAGGATTTTCCATTTTCACTTATGGAAGATCAAAGATATGGAATGTATTTAAGATTATTCTATGTACAATGTGAGAACCTAATGCATTGTCATTGTTATCACGCTCTTCCGTGGACTCCTTTCACGGAATGAACAAATCAAAAGCTGTTCATGGTCTTACATTATGGGTAACAAGCTAAGGACCAGTTGTTATGTCTTTGAATTAATTAGTCACTTTTTAGTTTAATTAATTAATGAATTAGCCATTAATTAGTTGGTTAATTTATTACTATTTTTTCAAGGGAATTTACTCAATTTCCACTCAGGATCTTGTTGCGTTATAGTATGTTTAGTTCTTATATGGACTGAAATTACAAATTAGATTCTTTTAATCCATAATTACTCTAACGTCATATTGCCAAAATCTCCAAAGTTATGCCTATTAATAATCAGATAAATATCTTAATCTTAAGATATAGGAGTAAAGAACAAATCTCCCGAAATTTTATCCTTAGAAAAAATAACAGAACAGAACCACAGCCACTACTGTTTTGTATATGAACCATGATGAAACATAACCGTTAAGAGAGAGAGAGGGGTGGTCCCCACAATTACACACGAACACAAACACACCTCTCTGCTCCACTCCCACCATTCTCGTTCTCCTCTTCCTTCCAATTCTCTTTCTTCTTCTTCTTCTTCTTCGTCCTCACTATTACTACTGCTTCTTCTTCTTCCTTCACTTCCCTCACAACAACATTATCAAACACCTCTCTGTTTCTAACATTAATCACAACCTCAAACTAAACAGAAACACACAAAAAAAAAAAAGCCTCTGCTTCAATTCCCCTGTTTCCTCACAATGCCACCACCACCACTTTCAACCTTCTTTTTCTTCTTCTTACTCTGCATTCACAGAACCACCGTTGCCACCCAATTCGACTTCGACACGCTCACTCTAACCACCCTCAACCTCCTCGGCGACGCTCGCATCGTCAACAACACCATCCTCCTAACCGGCCACCCCATCGTCCCCAACTCCGTCGCCGGCAGAGCACTCTACTCCCACCCAATCCCCTTCCGCCACCCAAAAACCCGCTCCCCCGCCACATTCTCCACCTTCTTCTCATTCTCCGTCACAAACCTCAACCCTTCCTCCATCGGCGCTGGCCTCTCCTTCCTCCTCTCCCCTGAACCCCACTCCCTCGGCCTGCCTGGCCCCTCCCTCGCCCTCGCCGGCACCACCGCCTCCTCCTCCACCTTCCTCGCCGTAGAATTCGACACCCTCATGGACCCCCAGCTCAACGACATCAACGGCAACCACGTCGGCATCGACCTTAACACCGTCGTTTCGACCCAAGTCGCCGATTTGGGAACACTCGGGATCGACCTCAAGAGCGGAGACACCGTGAACGCGTGGATCGAGTACGATGCTAGCTCCAAATTGCTCAGCGTTTGGGTCTCTTACTCCAATGTCAAGCCAAAAGATCCAATTTTGAAGATGATTCTCGATGTGGGTCAATATGTCAACGATTTCATGTATGTTGGGTTCTCTGGTGCTACACAAGGTAGCACAGAGGTTCATACTGTTGAGTGGTGGAGCTTCAGTTCTAGCTTCGATTCTGGGCCGTTGGATTCGACGCCGCCACCTCCAACGGCTACTTTGATGAACCCAAGTGCTAGTAATAGTAATGGTAATGGCAATGATAATTCTGTGGGGTTGGGACCTTCTTCTGGTGTGGTGCCAAACAAGGATGAAGGTAAATCGGGGTGCCATAATGGGTTGTGTAAGAATGGTGTTGGTGCTGTTGCTGGTGTTGTAACTGCTGGTGCTTTTGTTCTTGCTCTGTTTGCTGGTACTCTGATTTGGGTTGTGTACTCCAAGAAAGTTAGGCCTTTGAAGAGGCTTGATTCACTTGGTGAAGGGGTAATTAGAATGCCTAAGGAGTTTAGTTATAAGGAGCTTAAGTTAGCAACTAATTGTTTCAGTGTTAATAGGGTCATTGGTCATGGTGCATTTGGGACTGTATATAAAGGAACCTTGCCCGAGAGTGGTGAAATTGTTGCTGTGAAGAGGTGTAACCATGGTGGTCAAGGGAAAGATGAGTTTTTGTCTGAGTTGTCCATAATTGGTACCCTTAGGCATAGGAACCTTGTTCCTCTTCAAGGTTGGTGCCATGAGAAAGGTGAGATTTTGTTGGTTTATGATTTGATGCCTAATGGGAGTCTTGATAAGGCATTGTATGAGGCCAGAATACCTCTGCCTTGGCCTCACCGGAGAAAAATCTTGCTTGGTGTGGCTTCTGTTTTGGCCTATTTGCACCATGAGTGTGAGAATCAGGTGATTCACAGGGACATTAAGGCTAGTAACATTATGTTGGATGAAGGGTTCAATGCCCGGTTGGGCGATTTCGGATTAGCCACACAAACTGCTCATGACAAGTCCCCGGACGCCACGGTGGCTGCTGGAACAATGGGGTACCTGGCGCCCGAGTACGTCCTCACAGGCAGGGCGACCGAGAAAACCGATGTGTTCAGCTATGGTGCTGTGGTTCTTGAGGTAGCCAGTGGAAGGAGACCAATAGAGAAAGATGCCAATGGAGTTGGGAAAGTTAGTGTTAGCAGCAATTTGGTAGAATGGGTTTGGAGGTTGCACCAAGAAGGGAAATTGCTTATGGCTTCTGACCCAAGGCTTGAGGGTGAGTTTGAAGAAGAGGATATGAAGAGGGTTATGTTGGTTGGGCTTGCTTGTTCACACCCTGATTCAATGGCAAGACCAACTATGAGGAGTGTTGTTCAAATGCTGCTAGGTGAGGCTGAAGTTCCCATTGTCCCAAGAAACAAGCCTTCTACTAGTTATAGCACTTCCCATCTTCTCAAGACATTGCAAGATAGTGGATCTGACCTTAATTTTGTAATCAACATCTCAACCTCCTCATCAGAGAGCAGCTTCAATGATAGAGATATAGTCTGATTGTTGTTAAATCTTTGGCTGAGATCATGTTTCTTATTTTATTTTTAATTATTGATTGACACGTAATGTAGATAGCTAAAGATATATGTATTCATTTAATTTGTTCATGTATGTAAACCACAAGAACATGAAATTATAAATAGGCCTACAGAAAAGAAAGAAATTTTGGGTTTATGCTATCTTGCCTGTAGTAGTATTCAGAATTCATATTTGAGTTTTGCTTTGTGTTGGAATTTTGTTGGATCAATTTTTCGTGTACCTTTTTGCTAATCCAGGTTGCATTTGGTGACAGACACACCAAATTCAACCCTATGTAAGGAATGGTATGAATAATTTACTATTGAGACATTAATAAAGTAGATCATACATGAAAACCCAAGCGCGTTTACAGTTTATACTAGATGAAAACACCCTTTGTTCTTCCTCTCATCAATCCTCAACTGAACAACAGAAATATAGTTTGACTCAATCATAATAGTACTAACTTACTGCTCAATTCATACATAAAAAAAATCCATTGAAGCAGACATAGACATAGACATAGACATAGACATGCACTTGTTTGTTCTTCCAATTCTCTTAACAGACTCCATTCATTTTGTCATTCAGCTTCTTCCTCTCTAACACGAACTTCTTCCAAACAGCAGTGATCTCCCTCTGTGTCTCCAGAGGACTCTTCTTAACCTTACCATTGTTGTTTGCTGCTGCCTCTTCTCCATTAACTACTGTCACACTGGTGCTAGCTGCCACCTTCGCAGGAAGCAAGTCAAGCTCATGCAGAACCTTCTCTACATCAGCCACAAGGCGCTCTGCGAGGGTCCTAGAGAAATCTTCTCGGATGACAACACGCAACACGGTCACATGCTGAGCATCAGGGGGCATGGTGTATGCCGGAACTATCCACCCGAATCGCCTCAGCAAGTCTGAGATTTGGAATTCGTCGAAGTGGCTGTGGTCCTTCAGTGTGAAGGCCACCAAAGGGACACCGTTGTCTTTGGATACAATGCTAAATCGCCCTGTTTTCTCAAGTCCTTCCTTAAGCACAATCATGTTGTCTCTGCAATTTTCCATCACATTTTTATACCCCTACAAGCAAATCCAAGTTAATGTGTTATTGGTTTAATGCAAAACATGCATTATAATTCTTTCTAGCCTAAATTGATCCATCTATATTGGTTTGAGTAAATACCTCATAACCCAGGCGAATTAGTTGGTAGTATTGAGCAATGACTTGGCTAGAACCTGCATTGCATATTTTTGTGAAAGAATGAGTGTACTCATACATAGAGTAATAAATAGTTATGTGATGAAGTGCAAGTAAATTGGATTTGTTGCAGATGTAGTACATTACCTTTGGAAAAGTTGAGAGTGAATGTGGGTTGATCAGCTCCAAGATAGTTGATATGGAAGATGAGTTCCTCAGGCAAGTCCTCCTTGCTTCTCCAGATAACCCAACCGATTCCGGCGTAGACTAGACCATACTTGTGGCCACTGACATTGATGCTCTTCACCAGTGGTAGCCTGAAGTCCCACTCAAGCTCTGGATAAATAAATGGGGCAATGAATCCACCACTGGCTGCATCCACATGAATAGGAGTCTCCCATCTACCATAAAATTTCAAATCATGTCATTTCATTTCATCAAAGCCTAAACTTTTAAAACTTTGGTGCACAAAACAAGAATACTATATATAGCCGAATTCGTTTGTTACTAGCCACAATCGATCAAATACACACAAATCGAATAGATTAACAAAAGATACATACCCAGTTTGCTTATTCTTTTCAGTTAGAAGATCATTTAGGAGCTTGACATCTTCAAATTCTCCATTTAATGTGGAACCAAGGATAGCAGCAACACAAATGGTGTTCTCATCCACCAACTCGACGGCCTTTTCAGGGTCCATAACATAGTATCCGTCGCGCAACTTCACCTCTTTCAATTCAACCTCGAAGTACCTTGCAAATTTCTCCCAACAAACCTTCACACAATGGAAACATAAATGTTATCATCACTTATTAATTAGTCATCATCAAATAGTAACTCTTCAAGAATGTTTGTTTTTATGAATGTACCTGAACATTGGCTCCAGTGACAATGTTGGGTTTGTCATAAGGTTTTCCTTCTTGTTTCCTTTTGTTTTGCCACTTCCTTTTGAAGGCCAATCCAGCCAACATTATGGCCTCTGATGAACCAACAGTGCCAACACCAACTGCAGTTTCTGACTCTCCAAGTGGTGCATTGAAAAGGTGAGCTATCATGTTCACACAACGGTTCTGCATCCACATGAACAAGTCACAATTTCATTAGAGAAGTACACTAGTAAGTATTAAATCATTACTAAATTTGATTTGATTAGGCCTTTTTATAGCTTGTTTGGTTAAGATTTTATCCAACACAGCGCACGTTCCCATGCACTTTTTGTGAAAGGAACAAGAAACTTCATTCTCCTCAACCCCATCGCGACGTGGTTTTGGCGTTAAACAAACAGGCCCTTAGTCATTGAAAGAATTCATTGTTCATGGAATTAAAAATAAATTAAAATTGTTAGTGAAATTTAATTTGTTACTCTGTCTTCATTACACTTTTGTTTCTATTTTCGGTTCACGACGGGATATCTGCCGTCCTCGTTGGTTCTTAGGCACCTCAAAGGGTGAGCTCCAATCGCTTAACCACATTACTCGGATTATTTCATGTTTTGTTTCTAGTAATGTACGTGGATTTTTGTGAAGGATTATAATGCTTAAACCAAGTAAAAATTAAAGTTAATTAGGATAGCTCTTTACATGAATAGTGTTTGTTTATTTGTAGCTTTACCATGTCATTAAGGATAATCCAAAGAAACCAAGACCGCTTTATCACTGTTAATATAATTAGGCACTATAGGATTCTAACTTAGACTCCATCTTCAGCTTCACATTTGAATTTTCTTAGGTCTAATAAACAGGAAGTCACTGTTTTACATTTTAGTAAACTGAAAAAAGATTGAGCATCCATTTACGGTTCTTTGTAGGTCTATTATTCATAAAGAAATAAATAAAAAATAAGTACACCTGTTATTCATATATAGGCTTATGATACTGATAGGTCTATGTCTATATATGCTGGTGTCACGCCATTGAATAAGGTTAGCGTCGTTTTCTATTATTAGGTCCAAATTCAAAGATGGTGTTTATTACCATATTAATTTAGAAATAAAAGTTTAAAAATATATAATATGTATATTATATTTAAATTAATGTAAAGATAAAAATTTCTATTTTATTTGAATTAATTTTAGATCATTTCTGTTTTTATTTTTATAAATATAAAACATACATAAATTTTATATTTTATCTTCACGCATTATTTTCATATTTTAGGCTTTATATTTATATCTAGTATATTTTACTAAATTTATGAAAGGCAGCAAATATGTCACGTGATGCAGTTCCATTGTGTATTCATGTCAGCCAGACAACACGTTATCAGCACGAAAAGCTCTCAAGGCAACATTTTTTAATTATGTCAAATCTCTCCCATCTTGAATTTGTTACCCTTGAAGTTTCGGGAAAGAATTATATGACTTGGGTTCTCGATGCTAGAATCCATTTGAAATCATTGGGTCTTGAGGACACCATTGTTCAAGGAAATGCTGCATCCCAGAAGGATTGCGCTAAAGCATTAATTTTCCTTCGCCGTCATCTTCATGAGGCTTTAAAATCTGAATACCTTACTCTGGAAGATCCTGCAGATCTCTGGAATAGCCTGGAAGAAAGATATGATCACCAAAAGTCGATAATTCTTCCAAAGGCTCGTTATGATTGGATGCATTTGCGGTTACAGGATTTTAAATCCATTAGTGAATATAATTTCGCAGTGTTCAAAATAACGTCATTGCTGAAATTATGTGGAGATGAGATAACTGATAGAGATATGTTAGAAAAAACATTCTCAATTTTTCATGCCTCGAACATGCTCCTGCAGCAGCAATATCGAGAAAAAGGATTTACAAGATACTCTCAATTGATCTCATGCCTCCTTGTGGCTGAGCAAAATAATGAACTACTCATGAGAAATCATGATGCTCGCCCTATTGGCGCTGCTCCATTCCCTAAAGCGAATGTGACAAATTATAACCCCAAAAGTGGTAAAAGTCGTGGTTTTAACAAAAATCACCGTCAAACTATAAAGAAAAAACCTTTCCAAGGTTATCATCATGTCTCTTCCAAAAACAAGTCACACCAGAAGCGTGAAAACAGGGAAGAGAACAAGAATGGAAAGCGTAAGACTATAGAGAGTAAATGTTACCGATGTGGTGCAAAAGGTCATTGGGAACGTACTTGTCGTACACCCAAACATCTAGTTGACCTTTATCAAGCATCAATCAAAGATAACAAGGCAGAGGCAAATTTTATCTCCATAAAGAATCCAGACAATAATGTCATGAATGATGCAAATTTTCTTGATGTATCTGATTTCTTCGCAGATCCTGATGGGAATATTGGTCATTTGATCAATAATGGAATTGTTGATTAATTTGATTAGTTTCTTTTAAGAACTTTCTTGTTTATTTATTTTCAAGAATTTTATGTTTAGGATATATTTTCTTTGAATAAAAGCAATATTGTTATTAGGATTTATTATCTTTGAATAAAACTAGCATTATTATTTGTTTTACTTTAGTGTATATTCTTTTTTTTTTTAAATCGAAAGTAATACTCCATAAAATCTGAACAACCTCACTAAAATCACGGTCAAAGTTGTTTATTTACTCAATTTCAATTTTTTTTTCGGTGTGTTAGAGATAAAAACATGCATACTATATCTGAATTATGTACACTCGGTATTAAGATAATTGCTCCCGCTCATGCAAAAGTGGATAAGATCTGCTTCAAATTCCCCATATTGCGGCGGCAATCATACTTGCGGAATTTGAAAACAAAACTTGTTATATTAATTAGTTATGATAAGATCTGATTTGTAGGGGAATAATCACACTTCTTATTTCATTAAATAAAACTTCATTATTATTTCTTAATTAGTTAATTTCAAACCTTGCGGAATTGGATTCTCATTGCGTTGCATCATCTCTATTTTTTTATTTTAAGAACATGTAATTATATTTACATATACATCATCTTATGATATATTTTTTTTTAGCAATTATTATACATGTGAATTTCTTCATATTGATTTTATATTATTTTCTTTTCTTAAGAAAATGAAGATGAATATCACAGAGATATGTCTTGTTGACAGTGCAACCACACACACAATTCTTAAAAGAAAGAGTTATTTTACTCATCTAAGAATTGAGGAAGCAAGTGTCAATACGATTATTGGCAGCACTAATTTGATTGAAGGCTCTGGAAGAGCTTTAATTTTGTTACCTGAAGGAACAAAACTCATCATTAATGATGCATTACTGTCTACTAAATCGCAAAGAAACTTATTGAGTTTCAAGGATATTCGCCGAAATGGATATCATATTGAGACGGTAAATGAGGGGAATAATGAGTACCTTCATATCACAAGTTGTGATTCCAACAAGAAAGTTGTACTAGAAAAATTACCTTCGTTTTCATCTGGTCTTTATTACACTAAAATTAGTGTAATTGAATCACATGCTATTGTAAACCAGAAGTTTACTAATTCAAATGACTTTATCATTTGGCATGATCGATTGGGACATCCAGGAGAAATAATGATGCGAAGGATCATTGAAAACTCTCAAGGGCATTCATTGAAGAACCAAAAGATTCTTAAATGTAAAGAGTTTTCTTGTGTTGTCTGTTCTCAAGGAAAATTAATTACACGGCCTTCACCGGCAAAGATTGGATTTGAGTGTCCTGAATTTTTAGAAAGAATTCAAGGAGATATATGTGGACCTATTCATCCACCTTGTGGATCGTTTAGATATTTCATGGTCTTAATTGACGCATCTACTAGATGGTCACATGTATGCTTATTGTCATCTCGCAACCTGGCGTTTGCAAGACTGGTAGCTCAAATTATTCGACTAAAAGCACAATTTCCAGATAATCCAATCAAAATAATTCGTCTTGACAATGCTGGTGAATTTACTTCTCAAGCTTTTAATGCTTATTGTATGGCTTGTGGTATAAAGGTTGAACATCCAGTTGCTCATGTTCATACCCAAAATGGACTAGCTGAGTCATTCATAAAACGCCTCCAATTGATTGCTAGACCATTGATTATGAGAACAAATCTCCCAATATGTGCTTGGGGGCATGCAATCTTACATGCTGCAACACTTATTCGGTTGAGACCAACAAGTTATCACAAATTCTCTCCCTTTCAATTAGCTTTTGGCCAGCAGCCAAGCATTTCCCATTTGAAAATTTTTGGATGTGCGATATATGTCCCTATTGCCCCACCATATCGCACCAAAATGGGACCCCAGAGAAAGCTGAGAATATATGTTGGATATGACTCTCCATCTATCATAAAGTATCTTGAGATACAAACAGGAGATGTATTTAAAGCTCGATTTGCAGATTGTCATTTTGATGAATCAACATTTCCAACATTAGGGGGAGAAAATAAACAGCTGAAAAATGAATTAAATTGGAATGCATCATCTTTGATTCACTTAGATCCTCGATCAAGGCAATGTGAACTGGAAGTTCAAAAGATTTTACATTTGCAAAGAATAGCAAATGAATTGCCAGATGCATTTTCCGATACAAAAAGGATTACAAAATCCTGCATACCAGCTGAAAATGCCCCAATTAGAATTGATGTCCCTTCAAGACAATTGGTCAATGAAATAAACACACGTCAGAAACGTGGAAGACCAACCGGTTCCAAAGATAAAAATCATCGAAAAAGAAAAGGGGCAAAAGATGTAATAGAGGCAAGTACTCCTTCATCTGAAAAGGAGGAAAGAGACATGGTAAGGACTCCTACAGTAGTCCAAAATTCTGACATAATTGAAACGCCAGAAGTCGTTCAGGTACCTGAAAATAGTCAGTATATTGATAATGATGAGATCTCAATAAACTATGTCTCTACAGGGGAAAGATGGAACCGAAGAAAAATTGTTGTCGACAATATTTTTGCATATAATGTAGCGCTAAATATTATGCATGAGGATGAGGATCTTAAGCCAAGAAACGTCGAAGAATGTCGACGCAGGGATGATTGGTCAAAGTGGAAGGAAGCCATGCAGGCTGAATTAAATTCACTCGCAAAACGCGAAGTCTTCGGACCTGTAGTCCGAACACCAGAAGGTGTGAAACCCGTGGGATACAAATGGGTATTTGTGAGAAAGCGAAATGAGAAAAATGAAATCGTACGCTATAAGGCTCGACTTGTAGCACAAGGTTTCTCACAAAGACCGGGTATAGATTATGGTGAAACATATTCCCCTGTGATTGATGCAATAACATTCAGATATTTGATTAGCTTATCTGCATATAATAAACTAAATATGCATCTAATGGATGTTGTCACAGCCTATCTATATGGTTCATTAGACAACAATGTTTACATGAAAGTCCCTGAAGGATTAAAGAAATCAATATTGTCTAATGAACATTCCCATGAAGCTTACTCAATCAAATTGCAAAGATCTATTTATAGTCTAAAGCAATCTGGACGGATGTGGTATAACCGTCTCAATGAGTATTTGATTAAAAAGGGATTTCAGAATGATGTCATTTGCCCTTGTGTCTATATAAAGAAATTTGTAAATGGATTCATTATACTTGCAGTGTATGTTGATGACTTGAATATCATTGGAACTTCTGAAGAGATTCCTATAGTCATAAAAGATTTAAAAGAGGAGTTTAAGATGAAAGATCTTGGAAAAACTAAATTTTGTCTCGGCCTGCAAATCGAGCATTTGACAAATGGAATTTTTGTTCATCAATCAACTTACACTTAGAAAATCTTGAAGAGATTTTATATGGATAAATCTCATCCATTAAGTTCCCCAATAGTCGTAAGATCGTTGGATGTAAAAAGAGATCTATTTCGTCCTCAAGAAGATGACGAAGAAGTACTTGGTCCTGAAGTACCATATCTTAGTGCCATTGGAGCACTCATGTACCTTGCTAATAATACACGACCAGATATAGCATTTGCTGTAAATGTGTTGGCAAGGTATAGTTCTTCCCCAACCAAAAGACATTGGAATGGAATTAAACACATTCTTCAGTATCTTCGTGGGACAATTGATATGGGATTATTCTATTCATATGAATCCAATTCACAATTGGTTGGTTATGCAGATGCAGGATATTTATCCGATCCACACAAAGGCAGATCTCAAACAGGTTATTTGTTTACATATGGTGATACAGCCATATCATGGAGATCAACAAAACAGACTTTGGCAGCTACTTCTTCAAACCATGCAGAAATTATTGCAATACATGAAGCTAGTCGTGAATGTTTTTGGCTAAGAGCAATAAACAAGCACATTCAAGAGTTATGTGGATTACCTTATAAGGAAGAAACTCCAACAACCTTATATGAGGACAATGCATCATGTATAGCTCAACTCAAAGCAGGATATATCAAGGGAGATAGAACAAAGCATATTTCTCCAAAATTTTTCTTTACTCATGATCTTCAGAAGCAAGGTGCAATCTACGTTCAACAAATTCGATCAAGTGATAATCTGGCAGATTTATTCACGAAGTCACTTCCTACTTCTACTTTCGAGAGATTAGTACACAAAATTGGAATGCGTCGATTGAAAAATATCAAGTGATGTCGTTAAGAGGGGGAGAAAATACTGTACTCTTTTCCTTGATTAAGGCTTTTATCCCACTGTGTTTTTCCTTGACAAAGTTTTTAACGAGGCAGTCAAAAGTATTTCATTATAAGGATATTGTACTCTTTTTCCTTAACTAAGATTTTTTTCCCAATGGGTTTTTTCTTAGTAAGGTTTTAATGAGGCATATTCAAGGGGGAGTTTTATGAGATAAGATTGTGAATATTTATCTTTAACAGATTTAGATATATAACTTGATCTTATCTCTTCCCTATCTTGGCTATAAATAGTCTATGAATCCTAATGGAAATAGACACCTTGGAGACTATCAATAATATTGTTTTCTCTTCTCTTCTATTTTCTCTCTGTTATTGTTATTAGTTTCACAACACTTTAGACGTTTTCGTACCATTGAAAAGCAGTAAACACGTGCTAAAATAGGAAAAATATTTAGATGTTTTTGCTTTCAGATAAGAAATTTTCAACCATTAAATAGGGAAGAAAAAAAGCAAAAGAAAAGGAGATATTAAGAAAGAATATGAGTGGTTTAATTTAGATATGTTTAGAGAAAAAAAAAATCATTTGTTCGCAAAAATAGTCATTGTTACTTTTTCTAGCTAGTTGATCAAATCAAATATAAGTAAAATAATACAAATAACAAAAAAAAAATTATGAATCTCGATAAAGTATTTAAAAAAATAGAATATAAAAATGTTTAACAATGCTTCTTGTATACCAAAATGCTGCCACCATCAGCCACCCATAATAAATGCATATGGTTTGTCACTAATATTTTTGTGGGTCCCACCTTAAAAAGTTATTGGTGGCTAAAAGTGGCTGAAAAAATAGTATACATGTAACATTACTGGAAAGATGTTATATATCCTTTTCCAAGGTTATAATAAAAGCAAAGCCAATAAACTGTACTTGGAATTTAAAAGTTATGATTGATGTTATTTTAAAATGACAAAAATGTCATTTACTAACTAGCTAATAAATGTCATTTTATGCGTTATTACTTTTTTTACTTAAATATAATTATTTTCCATGAACATTTTATTGTTTAGTTTCTACAAACTAACCGTGTAAATTTTATTTTACATTATTAATCAATTATAGATTTAAACCAATCTCCTAAGAAATCATCCAAAGTAACAATAGAACTACTGTATAAAAAATCGAAATTAAATCCTATTTTTTAATTATGTGATAAGTTTTTGTGTTTGTAATTGTATAACATAAAATTCTTTAAAGTAATATCGTACTTATTTGCAAAATTGGCCACATATCCATTTAAAGATAGAGAAAATATTAGTTCTCTTCCTCCGTCCATTATTGTTGGATCCCACCACTTTTACGATCATCAATAATGCTGGTTTTACATAAAAAAATACGTACATCTAATGTGTGCTATATATGGTATAAAATGTGTGTTATTTGTATAACACATACATATATAACACACATCTCATATCATGTATAACACATGTTAAATACTTAAACGTATTTCTAATTTACGATAAGTATTATTGCTTTTACTATTTTTCTAAAAAAAAAACTTTGATGAGATCCAATTGGAGGAAGAGGATAATTGAACGTGACAATGTGGACCACCAACCAACTGCCACACTTGTATTGAGGTAGGACGCAAGATTTTGAATCCTTGATCATTAGTTTTAGTATATAAACTAATAAATACATGTGCAAGACGTCGCGGTTTTTAGCTAGGTATATTTTCACAAACAATAATGCTACGTGAACAATGAAAAATCAGCACATACAGTCAATGAGCCTATTTTAGCTTTGGTTTTGGCCCAAATAATCATTGAGATTGTAATGGGTTGAGTAATTATAGCCCAAAATCTCGTTTATTGACTGATTAGACTGATTTTGTATTGTTCATTTAACTTCATCCTTTCACAGATTATTTTCTCACCTATTTCGTGATCACTTCACTAATTCTTTTCGTTTTATTATTATTATTATTATTATTATTATTATTATTATTATTATTATTATTATTATTATTCTATCATTTTCTCTTTTCTTTAAAGTAATAATTATTGAGGTGAACTTTTAAAAGTAAATAATAGTTGAAGGTTCGTTGTTCATGTCGAATTAGTCGTCGGATGTATCATAATATGACTTAAATATTTATTGAAAAAAAAAAACAGTTTCTCCAATTTTTAAAATTATCCTGTTTTAAATGTGCACATAAATTAAAAAAGAATATGAAAATATACCAATTTTATAATATTATTTCTATCATAATTATTTTTTTAATTATTTATTATTTATTTATCTTCCATTAATAAAATGAATAATTGAAAAATATTAATAAATAATATTTAGAACTTTTAACTAGGCAAACATTTCTCTAGTTGACAATAAAAAATAATATATTATTTAATCAGTCAATTTTTTTAGGAACCAGTCAAAATAATAAATGACGTGATATGATATAGCGTAGAATCTTAAAAATATTAAGAGCCAAAACGAGAAAACTAACAACATGTATACGCGATTTTAAGATTGTTTGAAAATTTCAAATTGTCGTATTTCTAATTCAAACTAGGATTTAAGATTTTAAAGCCATATTCAAGTACACACAATTTTATTTTAGCGAAAAGAGTACTAGAGTTTATTCAAAGGAAAAAAATTATTAAATCTACTAAATAATTCATTCACCATTAAATAAAATAATCATATTTAAATAGAACTCATCATAATCCTAAATGTTGGTGGATATCAAAATTATACAGAATAATCATTCTTCCTTCTTTACTAATTGTGTGCTTAGAATAGTACTTGTTAACAAAACTAAAAAATGAAGAAAAGAAATTGTTAAGAAAAAAGTCAAAAGAAAAGAACAGTTACCTACTAGAATAAAAAAGTAGAATAGAAAAGAAGGTGGGAACTGGGGAAGGGAAATAGATGAGAAAGTACCGACCTGGAGCTCAGTGGTGACAGGGTACTCGTCCATGTCAACGTAGTTCTTGTTGATGGCAGCCATGATCAGCTTATCGCACTCCGGCTCCATCCACGTCGTCACGAACGACGCCAGGTTCAGCCTCGGGTTCCCGTCCAGCATCAGCTCGTCGTTTATGATCTGGTACGCCGCCTCCTTCGGTATCGACTCCTCCGCCATCCTGAACCGCGGCAGCGACGTCCGCACGTACCGTGATGCGAACGTCGAGTGCACCGACACGTCGCATTCCGACGCCGTCTTCGACAGAACCATCGCGGATCAGAGATGAAATGGGAATTGTGTATGTGTTGCTTTTTTTTATGAGTAGTTAGTTGTATGTACAAGAGAGGACCTTGTAATTAAATAGAATGGTTGAGCGTGTGAGTGGGCTCTATTACATCGTTTGATTTTTTCTTATTATTAAATACTATCAATTTCTGTAATGAAATGCAAGTCGATCTGTGGGCCCAGTGAAGATATATAATAATTAATAATAATATGATAAAATTATAAAATTATAAAACGCAAGTCTATGGGAAGGAAGTAAAACTGTACAAGTACAATAGTATTCTTTTCTTGTCCATCATTTCATCAAAACCATACTCCATGTGGACCCTGGTTTTATCTATCAAACACGTTTTAATAAAATAGTAACTTTATGGATAAATAAATTATTTTATGTTGGGAACCTCGCTGGCTGGCTCCTCGCCAATAGAGCAAAGTTATAATGATATCTGATTGGAGAACTCACCCTTGAATAATGATGATTTTTTACGGAGTGCTTTTATTTAATTTGATACTCCAAATTGTATAATTTGATGAGTTAACAGAGTTTGAGAGAAAAGTTTAATCCTTACTGTATGAACAGGTGTAAAAACAAGGAAAAATTAGCTTTACGCGTAGAAAAAGAAAATGGCAGTTGACTTTAGTTAAGAGGGCGAAATATTTCGGTGGTTAGAGAAATAATAATAATGATAAATGGATAGGGAATAAATGATAATGTAGTAATTAGGTCTATAAACAATTTCACGCGTAAGCAACGTTATTCATAATATTAGCTGCAGTAGCTTTCTTGATCATAAAAATTTCTCACTCCTAAAAAAAACAAAACAAATCTTAACTATAATTATTCGTTCCTTGATTATATTCCTGTCTTTAATAAAGTATGATTACAACAAACATTCTCTTCAAGTTAGTTCAATGTTCACCAAACAGAAATAATATAGATCAATGAAATGATACATAAATAAGAAAAATATCTTTTATATATAAAAAAATCAGTTGTTATTAGTAATTATATGTAATAATTTTACTTTATAAAATTATATATTAATCCAAATTTTAAATAAATAATAATTTATAAATTAACTTTTATTCAATCTAACCTATTGAAAAAAAAAGTTATTCAATCTAATAAAAGGAAATGTCAGAGTATCTAAAGAAATGATTGATGTAATTCAACTCATTTGTCTTCTAAAATTTAAGAATTTGATAAGATTTAATTTTATTTATTGACAATATATAATTTTATATATATATATATATATATGGTTATATTAGTTATAATTGTATTTTTTCTTTTTTATTATCTAAATAATCATACAAATTAATTAGATGACATGACAAAATATTTTATCAATAGTACTACATGTACATCAATATATAGATCCATCAACCATCTATAAATCATATTATGCTATTTTGGGCCCACCATTTTAAATAAAAATAAAAAAGTTACACATATCTCTCAACCGCCAATTGAAATAATATCTGATATATGTTTGATGGATAAAAATATGATGTACGTCTATCATTTTTTCAATATTTAAGGGGTTAATGTCATATCAACATTCACAACTTGTTGGATACGGTGCTGGTTCGGTGGTTCCGTGAATTTTGGGGTCATGAAATATCGATGATCGCGGAAATGCAACGCCTTTTGCATTTCTTCATCAAGCCACGACTCACGACGGAAATTAATCACACTACTGCCCTTTCTCATGTATTAATTCAATTTAATTTCAGCAATACTCACCTCCGTCCCTTTTGAATATATTTTTACACACTAATTCAATCCTTGTTTCCACGTCAGTCGCCGATGATTGGATGAAAAAGTAATTTTTATACGGTCAGTTGTAATAAAATTAAATTATTTATTTATTTATTTATTTTACAATTTTAAAAATATTTATTTTTTTCTCTATGATACATTTTTTTATATCTTTACTTATTTGTAGAGGAAGAAATTACAATAATTGATAATAATAGCATATTTTTGTCATTTTACTTCTAATATTTATATTTTCAATAAATTCAATAATTATCTTAATTAACGTGTATAATTCAAAAAGATATTTAAAATAAAATGAAGGAAGTAATATTTAAACATTCACTCAATTTAAATATCTAAACATTATATTTACTAATAAAATATACCACATTTACTATTTTTATTACTTAATTTTTCTTCTTATTTATTCTCTTTTCATCATTTCTCTCACCTTTTTAATGTATACATAAAACCCTAATATACAGATATTATTTTTCATTTAATTTCAACGTTTCCCTATAAAGAAGAAGTAGGACACATATATGGTGGGGACTTACTGGACATATTTAATTATTAGGACCAAGACGTACGTATCATATCATATCATGTCCCAATTGAATTGAAAATGCCCTGTTACGACCGTCCATGATTCCAAATGCAGCTAAAAATTATTCCTAATATATATATATCTTCGCAGGAAAATTTCTCAACACTAATATGAAGTATATGGACCCACGGCCAGACAGTAAAATGTAAGATTCCTTAGGTACCGCTGAAGTTTAAGAATATTTATACTCTTAATTAACTTATCCTGTGACTAGAAAAAATTAACTTGTGTCATATTAACTTAAAATTGTCTATATTCATTAAAAATAACAATCAAATCACATCTATTAAATTTAATAGCTACCGTTATCTGAATTACCAAAATATATTCATGATTTTTGTGGTTCTTTAATTTGAACTAATTTTCTTTCGATCATGATGACATGAAATTATTTATATCAGATAAGATTTTCTCCTTTAAATTTCCTTTCCTTTTTTTTAATTTCATTTTCTTTCATGATATGATGTTGAAATATAAAGTTTATAAGTATTCATAATTATTAAAACAAATTAAAGTAAACTACAAGAATAAAAAGCAAAAGAAACTTCCTTTATTACTTAGCTTTTACTTCAATAATATTAAGTAAAACCGTCTTTATTTTTCTGTTGTAGGTTCCCACTATCCATATGAAAAATAATTAGGTCATAACAAAAATTTAGTAAAAATAGTCAATATCTATGCATAACATATAATATAAAATACACAACATATATCACATATGAAAAACATAACATATATCACATATTGTACACAACATATATCACATGTTGTAGCATCATTTGTCTTTATAACTTGTGATATATGTTATGCACATCATGTGATATATGACATGCATAACATATAATATTTACTGTGCAATTTATATTATATATATTGTGCATAATTTATTAGTTATTTTGACTAATTTTTTGTTGTACCTTTATCCATATACCTATACTTATATACATATGTAAATCAACGTTGTGTTGGCTCAAATAATTGAAAAACAAAGCCTGGTTAAAATAATATAATTTAAAATAAAGTAGTATTTATAAAATTTTGTACTGTATATAGTAGGTTGATTGAATTAATCCAACCACAATACAACATTTCAAATATAATAATGATTAATATGAAAAAAATAAAAAGAATCCAAAAATTTGGGGAAGGAGGGGCATGAAGAAGTGGCCGACCACCGCTTCTTCATCATTTGGCTAGTATAAGGCCCTTACATATAGAAATGGTAGATGTACATCATACTTTTATCCATCAAATCTTCATCGGATATTATTTCAATTGGCGGTTGAGAGATATATGTAAGTTTTTATGTTTTTATTTAAAATTGTGGCCCCAAAATAACATATTATGATTGATGGATGATTAATAAATCTATATATTGATATACATGTAGTACTATTGCCCCTTGCATATAATTGTTTGAGTTTGACCCTACAATTTGGTGTAGAAAAGAAAAAGAAAAATAATGCCAGTGATGATGATGACTTGTTTATTATTCACGATTTCAGTAAAATTAAATAATTCTTACAAAGGCCAAAATAGTGGATCGCTCCTTAGCTTACTTTAATTTGATCAGCTTTAAGGATAGCGTGGGGTACATATTTTATTGCAGAGTAGTTGTATACTATAAAATTAGTTATTATCTGTGTATGATAATAATTCAATATTTTAAAATTAATAATTTAATTTTTAAAAATATTGCATTAATATATAATAATAAAAGTTGGATTACTAGTTTCAAAATGTTAAATTATTATACTTGATGACTGAGAATGACTGATTTTATGGTGTATATATAACCTTATTCATTTTATTTTATTTAATACATATATAAAATACTAATAATCATTGATGTAACTCTTATCACGTTCACATTGGTAACAAATAAATAAATAACGTTCACATT
The DNA here is from genome assembly GCA_013621005.1 of Aeschynomene evenia. NCBI lineage: Eukaryota > Viridiplantae > Streptophyta > Magnoliopsida > Fabales > Fabaceae > Aeschynomene > Aeschynomene evenia. Next base: position 5,248,270 of record CM024265.1, on the reverse strand, counting down.
TATTTTATTTTCGCAACAGTTCACATTTAAATAGCTGTAGTTTGTGATTATCCAACATGGTGGATTTCACTGTTTAGTCAATTATGGTGTTCTTTGTTTTTTATGCCTTTGTTTTTATTTGAATTTATAATAAGTGATTTACGTGCTCACAACACGAGGCTTATGCATTGCATTTCTTTTACTTTTTTTTTGCCGTTTTACTTTCTTTTGTCGTACTTTAATTTGTACTTCTATGACAATAAAGATTTTATTTCGTGTCTTAAGAGATTAACCACAACAAATTACTACTAGCTAAGCTAGGTAGTAACTAATTAGAGATAATTTCCTAGTCCAATTACTATTCCATGAGGGAAAGATTGCATTTTCTTTTTAATAATACTTAGAGTATAATATAAAATCAATGCAGTTAATGGATTTATTTTTATTTTTTTATCCTAAATAATTATTTAAAATTTAATGAACTGAATAATCAATTGTGAACCAAAAATCTTATTTATTATATGTTTTAACTAGTTTTTTTATTATACATATGACAATATTATTTTACTTTAGAAAAAATCTTGGTGCACAATAAAAAACAGTCAAATCAGCCAATATATTATGCACAACATATAATATATAATGTGCACACCGTATATTACATATTATGCACATCATATATAACATGCTATGCACAACATATATCACATGTTGCAATATCATCTTTTTTACAATTGTGATACATATTGTGCATAATATGTGTTATACGTTGTGCACACCATATAATATATATTATGCACATTATATAATATTTATTGTGCATAAAATATTGTCTGTTTTTGACTATTTTTTTTATTATACATATAATAATGCACTTTACTTTATATCTCAACTAACTTGACTTTTGTTTTTGTCTCATAACATGTAGACAAGGTACTTCCTATTCTCAGTATCATAGTTATCAGACTCGACTCGGAGATCAAACCGATTGGGGCACTGGGTCACTGGTTCAATAATTCAATCAGTGAGTCACTGGTTGAACCGGCATGTAATTAACCCGGTCACAAAATATATAATATATATATATATTTACAGAGGAAGTATAGCACATTCAATCACTTAGCTTAGTGGTTAAGTGCAATGCATATGTATGTGGGGGAGTGGGCTGGATTCCCATTCAATCCCCTGTTCACTCCGAGTTTGACTAACTTTGATTGGGTTAAATATATAACCGAATAACACTGCTCTATACAATATTATTAATATAAATTTGAGATTATAATAAATTTATAAATAGTAACATATCAATAATTTAAAATTACAACTATAATGATATTATAAAACATTTTTTTGGTTTCTCCACATAGCACGCGGTTTGTCAACAAAGCATTGCACCCACTGAGTAAGAAGTATTTGCGTACCTAGAGTTTCGTCAATGCTTTCTCAACCGTTGGTTTCAGGGTCAAATAGGTCAGAAAACATAACAAATATTCCCTCTATTTTAAAATATTAGTCTTTTAAGATTTTTACACATATATTATTTAATCAATCGAAATGAATGGACCTTTTTTTTATCACAACTTTTTACTAATATTTGCATGGTAGTTCTTTTTTCTGCTCTTAATTCCTTCGATTATTTAATTTCGAACATATATTTTTCAGAAGTTAGCACATTTTGCACTTCAGTTCATTATTCTCTCTCCATTCCATATTATATCATCTTTTAAGATTTAAGTATAAGTATTAAAAAATACACTTAATTAAATACTCTTATATTTTTAAAAAATAATTCTAAATGACTAAATTGTCCTTTTATTAACTTATGCATTTATCACACTCCACTTATTAAATATTTAATTTTGTGAGTAAAATTAGTATAAAATAATTAATATTTTATTGAAGTGTTAAAATGAGAATCAATTTATTTTTCTTCTAAAATAATGAATGGGGTAATTATGAATTCTGCTGCCAGATCCTCTAGTTATATATATATATATATATATATACTCATACTCTATTATTATCTACCACTTAAAAAAAAAATTACAACAAAAAAATTCATAAAGAAATTAATCCATCTAAATATAAAGTGAGTTCTAACAATTATTGGACGCACGAAGTAGTTAATACTTTATTTAACACCTATTTTTAAATGTTCAATCTTAATTATTAGTGCAACTCAATAATTATATTACTACTAGTAACTACAATATGCATTACTACGGCTACACCATAGTTGAATTTTTAAATGAATAAGACTAATATAATCTTCATTATATCTATTTCAACCAAATTTTAAATCAAATAATAATATATGTGTATAAGTTTATTAAATTTTTTTATCATTATTTAATTTAAGAATATATATAAATAACTTGATTTACATTCAGAATGGGGGCAGGTAATGTCTCCTTCTGGTATGATGTTTGGTTGCATAGAGGGAGGTTGTGTGATGCAGTGCCTTTTGTGCATATTGCAAATACTGATTTCAAAGCAAGGGATTTGTGGAGAAATGGCAGGTGGACTTTTTCCCAGCTTCGGACTCCTTTACCCTCTGAGGTAGTAGATGACATTAGAAATGTTACAATTCCTGGTATGGGATCCTGTAGTGATTGTTGGATTTGGGCTGGAAATCTAGCTGGTGTCTATACTTCCTCGAAGGCTTATGCATGGCTCCGGAGAAGTACGGGGCTTGGTCATAATGGGGATGAATCTTGGTCCTGGCTTTGGCGGCTGAGATTACCCAGAAAATTATTTTCTTTATTTGGCTTATCTTACATAATGCTTTGCCAACTAATTTGTTCAGATTCAGGAGAGGTTTAACAGGATTAGCAGCTTGTCCCAGGTGTAATAATGGAGATGAAGACTTGATGCATTGCTTGCGCGACTGTCCCCACTCGGCTGAGCTCTGGTTAAGGATGAATATGAGTACTGAACCTGGCTTCATGGTAATTGATAGCAGAGAATGGATTGTAAACTTCACCAAGAAAGAGTTAAATGTCAGATTTGTGGTTACCCTTTGGTGGTGTTGGAGATGGCGCAATGATATGATTCTTGGCATGAACCAATGGACTATTGATAAGGTGTTATGGATGGTTCAGGATGAGGTTGCTGCGATTGTGAGAAGCTTGGGTGGTCATTCCAATTTTCAACGACCTCCTCGATCTGTGGCTTGGTCACCCCCATCTCTTAACACAATCAAGTTAAATTCCGATTGTAGCATGCTGGGAACGCCTCTAATATCTGGTTACGGGGGTCTTTTACGTGACTGTAGAGGGGCTTGGATTCGGGGTTACTCTGGTCATTCTCTTGTCCCGGATGTGTTGGGTAATGAGTTGTTGGGGCTTTGAGCGGGTTTGGCTCTTGCTTGGGACCTGGGTTACAAATCGGTGCATTGTGAATTGGATAGCCTTCATGCTGTGCAGCTGGTGGCGTCAAGAGATTGTGGCTTTCATGTGCATGGGGCAATTTTGGCAGATATCTTCCATATGCTTAACAAGGAGTGGAGGACTACAATAACTCATGTTCTTCGAGAGGCTAATGGAGCAGCTGATTTTTTGGCAAAGGAGGGAGCAAAGCAACAAGACCTATTTTTGATTTGGGACACCCCTCCCCCTGGAATCAACCAACAATTGGTGTGGGATAGCCTTCAGCTCGTCACTATGAGAGCTTAGCTGTTTTGTTTTCTTTCTTCACTCACCAAAAAATATGTCGGTGGCTCTCATTGTCAACCAGCTATAGTAGTAGTGCTAATATTTTTTTCTATATGTTACTCCTCCATTCTAAAATATTAATCTTTTAAAAATTTTACATGTAGATTAAGAAATTTAATAAATATTCTTAATTTTATAAAAAAGTATATTAAAATGACTAAACTACTTAAAATATTAATGAGAAAGAAAGATGACTAGTGGTCAAGAAAGAAAGAAAAAGAAATAATACTAGGGGTATAATAGGTATAAAAAAATTAAATTAGTATTGAAAATTAAAAACGACTATTATTAAGAAAAAAAATTTTCTCCCTAAAATGTTCATTATTTTAAAATGGAGGAAGTAATAATATTGCAAGTGTGCGACCCATAGTTTTGGCTATTGTGAAGTCCTTAATTAGATCTGGACACGTTTTGTAGCATTAATTACTACAAACATATATCGCTGTGCACATCTTTGGTCTCCATCACTTATTAACTACTACAAATTTGAACCCCAAAATATTCAGTAGTCGTATGGTGTGAGTGTTATTTACCACTAGGCAGCGTTTGAATTTTTCAACTCTAAAGTTAGAGTTAAGAAATCAATGAAAAAAGATTTTGTCAAGTATTTGATGTGATGACACAATGTAGATGAGAAAAGAGTTATAGTGATTCATTAAACAAATAGTAATTATATATTAGAAAGAGGAATGATATTGGTACATACCTTTTAGTATGTATAGTAAACATACATCTTGATTCAATGGTGGAGAAAAGAAGTGTAAGTGATGGAGTGATGTCACATCAAAATCCAAAGGTGATAAAGTGGGTGAAGAAGATATGTGAATAAGAAACCATGAATCAGAATCCTCACAAAAGACGATGCGCATCGTAGCCTTCTACTGCGGGAAGAGTTGTGATGCCATATCAAGATGCAATGACACGGCCATTAAAAAAACCTCAAAGGCTATTTACAAAGGATTATATACACTATAATTAACTCTACATCTAACATAAACTAACTGAAATTGAAAGATGAAACTAATGCACATGTGATACATAAATATGAACTAGCTCCAATAAAATATATAAATATATGAGAATGTCCTCAAAATTAATTTTGAAATTACATAACTCTAACTCTTATAACATTTACTTTCTTAACTCTGATCTAAAACAAACACTATCCACTGTCCAAGAGACAAGTTCAAGCTCTAGGAAAAGCACAAATAAAAGCCTCGTCAGTTCTTGGACACACCATAAAAGTTCAATGTAACTACTCTTCAAAATTATTGACCAACATTAATTAACTATCTATATACATTGATCATATCAACTCTCATCACTAGATATTTTTATATGCCCTTTCCGTGAGGAAAATGACCAATCCTTTTTAAGTTTATTGTAATATGACTTTGTTGGAGAACCTAATCAATAGTCTGCGTAAACTAATTTGTTCTTGCGGACCAAAAACAAAAATCTTTTTCTAGATTGGTTGGCAGTAATTAAACGAGGAATATTAGGCGTAGAATACAGTGAGGATTAAAGTTGAATGAATATTATTTTTTATTTTTTTTACAAAATATTTAATATTATAAAAATCATTTATAATCATCACATATAGATGGTATAATCATCACCGCCAAGTTGTTGTTTACCTTGACAATATGTACTGTAATCCTATCTATGCTTTTCCCACTCGCCAAGTTGCAACTCCGGGAGGTAATTAATGTACTTTAATGTTATTAGTACATACAAAATTATTTTATGTCCTTTTTTTCTTTCATAATATGTTGTATATTTGTTAATATATACATCAAGAGTAATGTTACATGTATAATGTTATATCAGCCACCATCAGTCATAATTTAACTTTTTAAAACTATTAATCCAACTTTTAAAATGTTGGATTTATATATAATATTTAAAATTTGATTAATAATTTTAAGAAGTTAGATTATTACGTATGATGGTCGATGATGGTGACTGATTTTTTTTATGTATAAAAATCATTTTTCATAATCAAAATTACCAACATATTATGGGTGAAAAAATGGTATAAGGGGATTTTATATGTACCAATACCACTTGTGAACCTACATTATTGCACTTCCATGCTTAGCAATTGAAAAAGGATAATCAAGATGGTGTTTGATGAGAAAAAAATGTGGAGAGCCATAAAACATTATTGAGTTATTTAGAGATAGATGATTGAGAAAACTGAAACTAGCGTTATGCAATATCTTGCTGTTCCTCAATATAGCTTTAGCATTGATACTCTAGAGGCATTGAATGCTCCGATCATTCAAATTTTTCTATGTTAAGTTGAAGGGTATTTTATCTACATGAACAATGATTATATAGTAAGTGATAACATTAAATTAAATATGAAAATAATAAGTTTTAGGAAATTTATTCGGTATTCAATATTTTTGTTAGGTATCGGTACCCAATTGTATGTTTAACCTATTAATGTATGCTAAAATAAATATAATTTTGTATTAACGGAACACAATGGTCGAGGTCGCAGCTTTCTTAGACGCGTCTTATTCCCATTCACACATCTTCTTCATCTCTCTTGCATAATGCACTCTCTCTCTCTAGCGATATGTTATGGATTGAGTTTTTTTTTCATAAATTGATAAAGTTAGAGAATATCAGTATAAATTAAATTAATTTTTGAAGATTACTCACCTAATAGGTTACCAGTTATATAAATGTTAAAAATTTAAATTAATTTAATTTATAAATCATGACACATACATGTGTTGGATATCGGTACCCTATATTTTCCAGATACTTAATCAACATCTAAGTTTTAATATCTTGAAGGAAATTCTTTATATAATTTTTATAAGTTAAAAAAAGAGAGTGTTTAGTGTAATTTTATTAAATATTAGGGGAGATAAGTTTTAATTTATCGAAAAATTAACATATTGATTCTCACATATCAATATAGAGTTATACCTAGCATATTAATTGTACAATAAATGTTATATAATAATTATCACATCTTTATTTTAATATTAAAATTCTTATTAGATAATTTTTTTTTCACTACACAATGTTTTCTTTGTAAAATAATCCAAAAGCATTCTGCTTGTGTTGTGTCTCACCATTTATCTTTCGCATCGTTAATCATTTTCGTGAAAGTAATAAATACAAAATCTTGTAACAAAATTCAGCGACAAATTACTGGAAATCTCCAGTTACGTACTTCTCCATTTGCATATCCTAACCCAGATTTCAAATTGGCAACATTTTTTTATAATAATTATTCATTTATTTAGGTAATTAAATCCCACATGCAGATCATAGCATTAGCATCGTACGAGAAAAGGCTACCATGGAAACAACTCCAACACCACCTTCACTCCCTCATGTTCCTGGGATCATGGATTCCCTGATCCAATTCTGCACAACTCTAGAACCTTCTCGAACCTTCGAAAGCGCCGGCATCACTCCCAACGATTTAACACAGCGTCTTCTAACAATTCAATCATGGCTTCATGGTGACAATGATCCACAACAACAACGCCCCTCTTGTGTTCGACATAATGCCAAGGTCAAAAACTTAACCTACGATCTTGAAACATTGTTTGAGGACATTGAGGTTGAACACGTGGCAGCTTCTCCTTCATCTGATCCATTTTGGAATGAATTGCTGGATACCCAACAACGTCACATTCTTCAAAGTTTCAATCTTTATGGTATTACCCCTGCCCCTTCTACTTCACATAGGCTTGGTTCAATAGTGAAAGTTATAGACCAATTTGTTCATGAAATCAAGCCCTTGTCACATTCAATTCCACCTCCTATTGTTATATTGCAAAAGCCTATGGTTGGAAATAGTAGTTCTCATGGTCTTAAACAACTCATTGATGAAGGTGGTGTTGGTTTTGGTGATCATGCTTGTGTTTCAAGGTACAATGATTGTTCTCAACATGTTTCTTATTTGAGGGGTTTTCATCAATATTCTCCTGCTTTTAGGGACCTTAAGTTTCTTCCTTCTTCAAAGGATGATTTTGGGTTTCCTTGGTATTTGAGAGAGTGTGTTGATTTGTATAACTTTGCTTCTTCAACTTTTCCTTCAAGACCCAGTAAGGAAACTTTGATTTTGTTGTGGATAGCAGAGGGTTTTGTTCAGCAGGCACATGGAACAAGCTTGGAGGATGAAGCCTCTCACTATTTTGATGGTCTTTTGAAGAGGGGTGATATGCAATTTAACAACCAGTTACCTATTGTACCTGATGGGTATTTCTGCTTTGCAAATGAAGATGGTAGTGATTTTCCACAGCATGTGAATCATGTGTGCATCCCATGCTTCACTGAGTCATACATGAAATCAATCACCAACCTCCCCAATTTAAGTGCATGGCGCTCTCTGTTTGTGTTTAGTGATAACTACAGCCATTTTGATCCACTTCTTGAGGATCGCCACTATGACAAGTTCTTGCTACCCTCATCAATCGTGTTTCTTAAATTAACTAGCTTGAGAGTACTGATTCTTAATGGGATTGGTTTCTGCATTGTCCCGGATTACATCTTTGGATTGTTACATCTGAGGTACCTTGACCTCTCTAACAACCCTCTGAAGGAATTGCCTGATTTGTTAGTTCAACTGTTCAGGCTTCAGACCTTGAAAGTTCTTCACACTCATATCAAAAACCTCCCCAAGAATTTGTATCGGATGACTAGCCTGCGTCACATTTGTGCAGACTCTGGTGTCTGTTCTGAATCTATTCCTCCATTCATTGGTAGATTATTTTCTCTCCAGACTTTTGAGGATTTTCCTGTCCAAAGGCAGCATGGATGTAGGATCAGTGAGTTGAGGGAATTGAACAATCTTCATGGAAGACTATGCATTCGCCAGCTCGAAAATGTGACCTCTTTTGATGAGGCTCAACAAGCAAGGTTGCATCTAAAGAGGCATCTAACATCGCTGCGGCTATATTGGTCCGAATCAGATATCCCTGATGTTTACTTTGATGTTCTTGAGTTCCTTCAACCTCATTACAATTTACAGGAGTTGGAGATTTATGGCTACCTTAACGCCACATTCCCGAATTGGTTGTCGGATCCCTCATTTCAGAATCTTGGTTCTGTTACTTTGGATGAATGTGTTTGTGAGAAACTTCCAGCATTTGGCCTCTTACCTTGCCTAAAGAGCCTCAGAATCTCTGTAGTCTATGGGGTAAAGGACATTTGTGAGAAGTTCTATGGACATGGCAAGGTCAACGTTGGTTTCCCATCACTTTATGCATTGTATATTTCATTCATGAATGACTTGGAAACTTGGTTTGGATTCAGTAGAGGTGATTTGCCAAAGCTTGAGAAGCTCCACATAAGTTGTTGTCCAGAGCTAAAGCACCTGCCAGAGATGAAACATTTGAATTCCCTTGCCGAATTAGTTATTCACGAGTGCACAAAACTGAACTCATTGCCAAAGAAGGGGTTGCCTAGAAATGTTAAACTTTTAAGGATACATAATTGCCCTGTATTGGCAAGAAAGTGTGATAGGAAAGTAGGTTCTGATTGGAAGAAAATAGCTCACATTCCATCAAAAGACATACTAATATGACACAGAACAGAGCAAAATACTATAGCAGGGTGCAGTTGTAGCATTTTCCTGTTTTCTTGTTAGATAATTTTTGTAGAAGCCAGAACTTTGTATTTAGCTCAGTTATCGTGGCTTATATTGAAATTTATGTAAAATTTTATTGGTTAAAAACCAACAATATATTCAGAGGGTAAGAAAGATTTGTTGGAGAAATTTGGTCTGAAAAGTTGCAACTTTTGCATCATTTTAAATAAAACAAAATAGATGGCTTTGTACTTGACACAAGAAGCTATAGTTGTAAGGATCATAGGCAAAGTTTGCTATGTTTGCCACAGTTTTCTTCTTTTATTTCAGTAAAATGCATGAAACATCACTGACTAAAGAGCACTCTGTAGTTAAAATAGCCATTACTATGAGCACTTTTACATCCAGAAAAGAGAGAAAAATAATCCTTCTTCTGAATAGTTCATGTTCTTATCTTTGTACAATAATTTCATGATTCAGTGTTAGTGTCTGTGGTTTAATTTAACATAACACCTTGTGAGAGGATCATTTGCCATTAGCTAAAAACTTGGCTTTATAATGAAATCCTTATTGTTTATAAAAAAAAAATAGATAAGCATTATTCATATAAGCGTAAGTAGTAAGATTTTAAAGTTCAAAAGGTGAAGACATGAATAAGAAATAGTTGACAAGAAGCATATGAATAAAAAGTTAAAAACAACATTTTCTGAGCATTGCAGATTCGAAAGCAAGGGATTGCAAACCAAAAACTCTCCACAAAACTGCAAAAATCAAAATTTTTGGCCCATGCAGGTCTCGAACCTGCGACCTTCGCGTTATTAGCACGACGCTCTAACCAACTGAGCTAATAGGCTAGTTGGTAAAGACGGTAATGTTATTCTACTTGTTTCTTGTATCTGAATAGGATATAATTAGAGCATTAATCTTAATAATCTCGAGACATTCATCATGCATTTATGCACTAATTGAATATTGGTTTAAAATTTGATTTACAATAGAGTTACTATTGTTTTTTGGAATTCCAATTTTTTGTCAATCAACAGATTTTTTTTCCTTGCTCATCATATATATATATATAAATATGGTACTGGACCAGCGGTATCCGCTACCTTGATAGGTCAAGGACTTATCTGTCGTGATGTGGAGTTCTATTTAAGAAATTAATTGCTAGCCAACAGATTTCTGTATATATAAGACAGAAATCGAACTCTGACTCTTGCTTAAGCGGTCAAGTGGGCTGATAACTTAACCAATCAACCTAAGTTGGTTCTACTCATCATATATACTCTACGTCTCTACCTATAGTTTTTTTTTTTTTTTGATGATTAATGCGGGGCCTAGGCCCAAGAAGGAAAAACAGATTACAAGAGGACTATGCGGGGTATTGAGGCCCCTGAAACATCATCCAGCAAGATTTTTCTAAGGTCACAGTGAGGTACATTCCATCGGTGATATCCCAAGCTCAGCTCCATGGCTTTTTTTGAGATCCAGTCTGCTGCTCTATTTCCTTCCCTGTGAGTGTGGGTGAAAGCAACAATTCCCACCTCTTGTTTCAGCTCCCAGATTCTAGAAAGTAATCTTCTCTGCTTTAATTTTCTTTCTTTGTTACAATTCAGAACCTCAATCACACTTTTTGAATCAGCTTCCACAATTACATTAGTGTAACCTTTTTCTTTTGCCAATTGAAGTCCGCTGAGGATTCCCCAAAGCTCCGCTAGGTAAGGGGTACAATGGCCAATATTGTGGGCAAATGCAGCTAAGAAATCTCCTGATGCATTTCTAATAATACCCCCACAAGCAGCAGAGTTGGGGTTTCTGGTAACCGCTCCATCAGTGTTCAATTTGAGATATCCCAGTGGAGGGGGTTTCCAACAAATGAGTTTCAGAGTTTTGGTTTGAATGGAGCTCTTCACTCTGTATTCTCTTGCCTTCCTTATTTCAGAAACCGAATGGAGGATCGAAAGATGTCCATTCGTAGGTCTGTAATAGCCTATTTCATGTACTTCTTTATTTCTCCATCTCCAGAGTGCTTCACAGGTAACAAAAAAAATGTCCTTCCAGCATATCTCTAAATCCAAGCCAATTTCATTGTTCAGATTAAACTCTATCCATTCTTTCAGAGGCTTATTGAAGAACTCTATTATGGAGCCAGCTCGGATGAGCCGAATCCAAATACGAGTGGCCTCTGTACAATCTCTGAGGCAGTGAACGGTGAGTAGTTTTTTTTTTAGGTATATGAATGGTGAGTAGTTTTTTTTTTAGGTATATGAATGGTGAGTAGTTTAAACTTTAATGTTTCAGCATTCAATAAGGCTTGTATGAAGGCCTTATAAAAAAATGCAAAAGAACAATGTGGAACCAAACCCAAAATATCTTAAAGACTTTCCTAGCATGTACACTTTCCATTATGTGTCTAATTGTTCATCACGTGGCAACCCCCAAGGTGGTTGAAATATAGTGAGAGAGACAGTTATTAAGTACAAAAATGCAAAGATCTAATAATCTAGTAGTTCTATATATATATAGAGGCCAGAGTCACTCTTAAAAGTGTCAATTTGAGTTATAACAATTTGCATAAGAAAATAAAAGGAGACAAAATGGTGGTGAAGGTGTATGGTCCAACTAGGGCAGCATGCCCTCAAAGGGTCTTAGCTTGCCTCTTAGAAAAAGGGGTAGACTTTGAAACTGTCCATCTTGACCTTGAACAAGGAGAGCAAAAGCGCCCTGAATTCCTCCTTAAACAGGTGACACAACAAGTTTACATCATACATAATCTTATTTTTACTTGAAATTTTATAAACTTTTTCAGAATACTCTTATAAATTTAAAGGCATTGGTGCTCTAATGATAATTTATGACCAAGTTGTATCTCACTAAGGCGAAACTTGATTTCATTGATTTTGGGTCACAAAAGTCAAAAACATTATAATTTCAAATTTAATTGAACAAAAAATTGACAATTTTATTTATTGAGTCAGTGTAATTCTTTGTTCTTATCTCCAATACGACTCTGACATCAAATATTGAATTGAATTATTTTTTCACTCATATATTGACTATGTGATCATAATCAATGAAAACAAACATAAACAAACATTACCAATAAGTTGATTATATAAGGGTATTGATATCCTCGAAGAATAAATTTAACTTTTAATATATATAATTTGAAGACAAGCTAGCAAAACACATTTTATTATGTGAATTACAAATTAGTTTCTACTCTGTGCTTTTTGTAAATTCTTTGCCGTTTATTCTCTTGCAGCCTTTTGGCCAAGTCCCGATCATAGAGGATGGTGATTTTAGGCTCTATGGTATGACTAAGAACCATCAATACCATTTTTTTTTCCTTTAATAATTAATCAGTGTCATTCCATTTTTTCCCTCTCAATTGTAATATAATCTGTGCTCTATTCAATAGAGCTGAAGTATATTATGCTTTAGTTCTATTGTTGGTTTGCTACGAAATTTGAATTATTAATAAAGATTACGCATACTTCTATTTTTAATGAAAGCAATAAATTCTCAATAGAAAGAACTAACTAACTAATTACTCATAAACATGTATTTTAAGAATAAAAAACACTATTTTAACCTCTATTTTTCATATTTCAACATTCATTTTCACTATTATTGAATTTTGATGTGATTTCGTAACAACATCTCAATTTTTTTATTCACCATTGATCATGATAAATATCTTATAAATATCTTATAAATATCCGATTTTAAATTTCTATATAATATTATTCTTTGTGAATTGCGTGCAATAAGAAATTGAATTGAGCTTACGTTTCTAAATTTCATGTTTTTTTTTCCAGTTAATTAGAAAATTCACAATCTTAGAAAATAGGCGAGTGACTAAACTTTTTAATGACATTAGAGATAAAAAAAATTACGTTGTTCAAAAGTATTTTTTATCAACTTGAATATGAAAACTTATCAATAAAAAACAAGCTCAGAAGTGATCCAATCTTCAAATCAAACCGCATAACAGTACGAGTAACTGCCAATTTGATCTTACCAATTCAAGTATCTAACAAAATTGGAATCTTTAAACAATATATTTATATTTAAATTTGATAAAGTACAATGTTAGATAAAAAAGTACAATGATACAAAAGATCCGATGAACAGTATAGTATAGAGGACCTTCAATATCTATTATTTTTCTCAATCTTTTCTAGATATAGACTTTTCATATAAAAATATCTAAAAATTCAATTATTGATTTTATTGTTTAATTTTTTGCTCTAATAGCATAAAAAAATCACTGATATTATTATGATTGATATAACAATGGCATAAAAAATCTTTATATCATCAATGAATAAAATTAAATCTTATTACTATAAATTATATTTATCTTCTAGAAGGATTGCTGAAATTCACTTAACTTTTCTTCTTTTTTGTAAAATTATGCGGGCCTTTATTGTTAGAAGAATTCAATATCATCTAGATGAATCGAGAAAATTTGGGCTGAATTTTCCATACCTTAGTATAGTGTACATTAACCTTTACATTTTATACCTTACTTTATTATTGAGGTTCAATATCATCCCTTAGTTTCTTATCCCTTATTCAATATATGCAGAATCCAGGGCAATAGTAAGGTACTATGCAGCAAAATATGCAGACCGTGGTCCTAACCTATTAGGTACAAACTTAGAGGAGAAAGCTCTAGTTGACCAATGGCTTGAAGTGGAAGCACACAATTTCAATGACTTGTGCCTCACTTTGATGCTTCAGATTGTGATTCTTCCTAAGATGGGTCAGCCAGGGGACTTAAATTTAGCACATAGCTGTGAGCAGAAAATAGAAAAGGTTCTTGATATCTATGACAAGAGACTCTCTGAAAGCACTTATCTTGCTGGTGATAAGTTCAGTTTGGCTGATCTGAGCCACCTTCCAGGGATTGATCATTTAATTGAGGATGCTAAATTGGGACACTTGGTTACTGATAGGAAGAATGTTAATGCTTGGTGGGACAAAATCTCATCAAGGCCTGCTTGGAAGAAAGTAAAGGATTTGGCTCATTGATTAAGAGAGATTTTCATGTTTGCTATAATTTTATGGGTTATTGTGATACAAAGTTATAAACTTATGTTTGGATGCAAATGTTGGATCTATTAAAATAAGAATGGTGATTGTTGCTTGCTTATCAGTGGTTATGTTTATTATTCCAGCTTAATTCTAACTAAGTTTTTTTTTCTTCACTTCTGATAAGTTAAAAGAATTTACAAGTCCAATTTTTTAAACCTTTTGAACTTAAGTATCTAAGGTTCTCGACTGCAATTACAAATTTGGCTGCGACCAAGATCATTCCACAAATTAGATGCAGGTTCCAAAGGCCAAACTCTATAAAAACACAATTATCTGAAGAATTATTGTTTCAACGTGAAGCAATAGAAAAAGGTCAGTGCTGCATTAGAAAATTGTAACACAAGAGCCAAACTTGCGTTCCACACAGAAAGCAGTGCAAGCATTAAACTTGTGCTTTTCTTTAATATCTGGAGTATACATTATCAGGAGTATACATGGAATTTCGATTCATATACCCTTTTAATTCATCACTCCAAAGTCCAACAGAACACACCAAAAATACTGCATGAGCTAATTCTGTACATCAAAACCAAAAAAAAAAAAACCAATTAGTTAATTTTAAATGTTTGTAAGCATAGATGGATCAGATTTATTGGCTTGGTTTCTCTTTAGAGAAAAAAATCGCACAGTATAATCAGCGTCGATCATCTGGGGAAATAATCATCACTTCCATCTATGCAATTGCAATCACATTACAAACAAAAAACACTAAAATTCAGACCCAACAATCACCATTCATATGTATATGTCTTAACCAAAATACACAGCATTTCGATTTCATATACCCTTTTAATTCATTACAACAAAATAGAACATACCACTAATATAGCATGAGTAAATTCTATTGCTCCAAAACAAAAACAAGCAGAAAGAAGAAAAAAGGTCCCATTAAGTAAATATAAAAGTTTGTATGCAAAGATAGATCAGATTTAATGGCTTGAATTCTCTTGAGAGAAAAAAATCGCACAGTATAATCAGCGTCGATCATCTGGGGAAATAATCATCACTTCCATCCATGCAATTAGAATGACATTACAACAATGAACACCAAAAAGACAAAAAAAAAACACAGAAATTCAGACAAAACAATCACCATTCATTTGTATATACCTTAACCATAGTACATGGAGTTTCAACTTCATATACACTTTTAATTCATTACTCCAACATAGATCATAACATTAATATAGCATGAGTAAATTCTATTGCTCCAAAACAAAACAATCAGAAATAAGAAAAAAGGACCCATTAAGTAAATATAAAAGTTTGTATGCAAAGATGGATCAGATTTATTGGCTTGAATTCTCTTAAGAGAAAAAAAATCGCACAGTATAATCAGCGTCGATCATCTGGGGAAATAATCATCACTTCCATCCAAACAATTGCAATCACATTACAATGCACAAACAAAAAATATATAAATAAAAAAGACTAAAATTCAAAACCCAACATAAAAAAGACTAAACCACTCATACGAATTACAAACTAAAAAGCTGAACATTATTGAGTTTAAAAATGAGTTGGTAGGAAGATCAGAGTTTTGGCTTGGAAACTCAATCCTCATTGAAGAAGATTGAATGTGTTTAGCAAAGTTAGAATCAACTTCGATCATATGGGGAAAGTGTCATCATATCAATTCCAACTCTATCGATTTCTGGACTTAAAACCAAATACATGGACACACACTGAAAAACACAAAGTACACATCAAAAACCAACTTCTCAGCATTGAAATCCAAAACTAAAAGAAGAAACAGTTAAAGAAACGAATTTGAAATTTTTTTTAATAAAATCAGAGAAATTTCCCTAGCTGCAACAGGAACTGAGATAAAAGGGCTTAAACTAGCTCCCAAAACACAGAACACAAAGAGATTGCAGGAAGGGAATTGATGTGGCGTCAGCTCATACGCATTGCCCACGTGGGTTAGAGCACTGGTAATCAGTAATTGACGCGTGATTCAACATATAGATGCAAAACCCAGAACCCACAGAAGAACCCTAAATCCAAAATCGAAGAAAAGTTAGCAAGACATAGAGAGAGAGAGAGTAGGAAAGAGTGATGAGGGAAAGAGAAGGAGTGAAAGTGTGTTTTATAAAGGGGGAGAGGTGCGGCGAAGGAAACCCTAAAATGAATTGCGAGGGGGTCGAGAGATGACACGGTGGGCCAATCTTTCATATTATTATTTTTGGATTAGCCCATATCCAACGGGCTTGTACAAAAACTCCAACTAAAACAATTAAAAATACAATTTTATCAATGTTTGTTTATTGTCTAAGTTTTGGTATTTACTATTTAAATGCAATTATATGCAACAATGCCTTGATTGGACTATTTCTTTCTTTCTTCTTCTTCTTTTCAAATCTTGTTAGTAGGTTAGTTCTTAGTTATTACTAATAAATAATAATCATATGACTTTTCTTAGGAGAAATTATTGTGTTGTCCTAAAACATATTTAATGTGTGCTTCAAAAATATCCACAACTACGTATTTTTATTTATAAAATTCAAAGCTCATAAAAAATAAAAAATATATAAAAATTCAATTTTTATATAAAAAAAACATCATTTCATTTTAAAAAAACTAAATACCTAAAATCATTACAATACATAAAATCACTAAATACCTAAAAAAAATAGCATTTCATTAATTTACATTTAGCAAAATACATTCGGTATACATTGTAAAATTATAAAAAATTAATTTCAAGAACAGTAAAATATAAAAATTAAAAAAACAGAAACTAATTTATAAAAGTAGAAAAAAAATAGTGTCCACTGTCCAGAAACTAATTTATAAAAACAAAAACCCTAATTTAATAACATAATTTTTAAAACAGAAACTCTAATTTATTATTAAAATAATTTTAAAAAATAGATAATTTAAATAATTCTTAAAACATATAAATTAATCTAAAAATAAAAAATAAAAAATTGAAAAAAATTGAAAAATGAAAATACCAGACCGCTGGACGAGGTGAGGCCGGAGGCGTCGGCCGAGGGAGGGAAGCGTCGTCGGGGGCGAGGCGCGAGGCGAGGCGGAGCAAGGCGCGACGCGAGGCAGGGTCGAGGCGATCGCAGGCCGCCGGTGATTGAAGCTCCGGTGACTGAAATGAGAGAGTGAGAGCGAGATCTGAGACTAAGAGTTTGGGAGAGAGTGTGTGTGTTGGGTTGTGTCGGCAGAGAGCAAGAGAGTGTGAGATGATTGTGATATTTTTAGGGTTAGTGTAATATTTTGGCTATGCCTATATTAAAATTAGGTGGACTTTAGCATCTTTCATCCCGACAGGATATCCCATCCCGTCACGGGACGGCGGGATGGCGGGATGTCCCGGCTCGTCCCGTTTTAAATTTTTGGGTTGAAAAACACATCCCGTCCCGCCGTCCCGCGGGACGGCGGGACGTTCCGACGGGACTTTCCCGTTTTGCCACCCCTACTAAGTACAAGATGCCAACAAAATAACTAATAAAGGTTAAGGAGAGGCCCAAATGAAGGGAGGGTTAAATGTGAAAGTGTACATTGATTCATTAAACCAATCTTGAATGATACTCAACTCCTAGCTGGGAATGTATTAACTTCATATATATAATAAGATCAGGAAGCAAATGCCTTGAATATGACAACTTTCCATATTCTTTTTCTCATGGCCACACCCAAACTTATGTATAGCCTATAGCACCACAAAGAGACACAAAGAAGAAAAGAATGATACCAATAATTCCCTTTTAGAAATACCATCCATGCACACATTGCCCTTTTGCAAATGTTCTTTCTCCATCTCTTGCACCAATCCACAACCCCCCTCTAGTGGGCCCAATTCCACCCAAAAAAGTTATCTCATGGTGCTCACATAGCTATGTATATAAATTATGACACATATCATTATTATAGCAGCAACCAAAAATACCATCATCCTTCAAAAACTTAATCTATTTTTCTTTTTTTCTTTTTTCTTTCATTGTCTCTTTTGTTGAAATGGCTTCTTCAAAAGCCTTGAAGCGCACAAATTCAATAACAGATAACATGCCTGATGCACTGAGGCAGAGTAGGTACCATATGAAGAGGTGTTTTGCAAATTACATTGAGAAGGGCAGAAGGATAATGAAGCTTCATCACTTGATGGAAGAAATGGACCATGTTATAGATGACAAGAGTGAAAGGGATCTAGTCTTGGAGGGAAATCTTGGCTTCATATTGAGCTCTACACAGGTTATTTTTACTTGATCTTTTCATTCATCTTTTGGTATATGTTACAATGAAACATTACCATACATTGCATTTTGAGAAATTTTCCTTGTAAAACATTATACTTATTAGATATTTTTAGCTATTTTTACTTATATTTTTTCTTGTTTTTAATTTGATTTATATCATATCTCTGTATCATATTCGTGTCATACTAGATACTCGTACCAGTATTTATACAACATTTATGTCTAGACTCTTTTATTAGTAAAACATCAATAATGCTAGTCGTACAATAGAAATACGTCCAACTATTATTCAACGTGTGCTGTACATGACATGAAATGTGTGCTATATGTATAGCACACATTTCATGTCATGTATAGCACACGTTGAATAATAGTTGGACGTATTTCTGTTGTAAGACCAACATTATTGGTAAAACATACATTAGTTCAGTTGTAATATAATTAGTGGTAAACGCATATGATTGTGGACTCAATATTTTTCTTTATCCATTTATGATGTCCCATCTTAATATGTTCAGATAACAACACACTTAATAGATTTTAATGGTGTGCACTTGAAACCTTGCAGGAAGCAGTCGTTGATCCACCATATGTAGCCTTTGCAGTAAGGCCAAATCCTGGAGTTTGGGAACATGTAAGAGTGAACTCTGAGGACCTCTCAGTTGAGGTTATCACCTCCACTGACTACCTCAAATTCAAGGAAAGGGTATATGATGAAAATTGGTATGTCTTTTGTCTATTATTCTTCTATCACCTTTCATCTCAACCTGTCTTGCATTCTTTTCCCTTGTTAAACTTTTTCATCAACATCTACTAAATTGGATATCCTGAATTTAATATTCACATTAGAATATAATAGATAGCATTTGTACAGATAAAAAACTTCAGTACAATATAATTTATTTTCATCAACCTCCACTTTGGCACATCTGTTACAATTATGTTTACTTTTGATGATCTTAGTAACCATAATTTCTTATGCTTGTTAGTAACTTAGAGCCACTAATCATATCATTGAATAATAGGACTGAAAGTAATTAATTGATAAAATAATAAATGAAACATTTTTTGTCTCGATGAAACCACATGTATTCTGGTCTTATTACTAGAAATCCGTTTAATCTGACACGACCTAATTAAGGTAATGTAGGACGAGTATATCAACTGAACAATATTAAAACTTTTTACCTCACAATATGAAGATCTTCTGTCCTGTTTTCTCTTGTAACCAATAAGGCATATTTGCAATAACTTGGCTTTCATGGTAAACTTGGGTCTATGTTGCAGGGCAAATGATGCAAACTCATTTGAAGCAGATTTTGGAGCATTTGATTTCTCCATTCCACACTTAAAGTTATCATCTTCAATTGGAAATGGACTCAATTTTGTTTCAAAGTTCTTAACATCAAAGTTCAGCGGGAATTTGGCGAAAACACAGCCTATAGTGGACTACTTGGTATCACTAAATCATCAAGGAGAAGTAAGTGGAAGAACAAGACATTAAAAATCCACAAAACACCACCAACAAAACTAAAACTAAAACCAAAAATTCATTCTACATAATACTTTATGACAATCATATTCCATTTTGTGATCTACATTGGCAGAGCCTGATGATAAATGACACATTGAACTCTGCTGCAAAGCTTCAGCTTGCACTTATAGTTGCAGATGCATATCTCTCAGCACTTCCCATGGATACACCATACCAAGATTTTGAGCTTAGGTAAATTAAACATTACATTAAAACCCTTTAATTCTTATGATAAAGATGACTAATATTTGTGATTCAATACCAATGTTTCATGTTTGTAACATGCAGGTTCAAGGAGTGGGGGTTTGAAAGAGGATGGGGAGATACTGCAGGAAGAGTGAAGGAGACAATGGGAAGTCTGTCGGAAATTCTCCAAGCTCCGGATCCGGTGAACTTGGAGAAGTTTCTCGGCAGAGTTCCCACGATATTCAATGTCGTGATCCTCTCCATTCATGGTTATTTTGGTCAAGCAGATGTTCTTGGATTGCCAGACACTGGTGGACAGGTAACAAAATTCAACAGAAAAATAGTAAATTTTGAAGGAAAAGAAAAATTCAAAAGACTATTACTAAATTACTATTATTTTACTAACCTTAAACAAACACAGCTAGTTGGAAATTAAAAGCTTAGAACATTGCCAACTTTGACATTTGCTATACTTCAATTTGGAACAGGTAGTTTATATTTTGGATCAAGTGAGAGCTCTGGAAGCAGAGTTGCTGCTCAGAATTAAGCAACAAGGTCTAAATGTGAAGCCTCAAATTCTTGTGGTAAGGTTCATTAAAAGCAATGATCTATATCTAATCTACCTATAAGTACTTTTTGCAAAGGCTTTTCATGTAAATATATATACTCTTGCCCTGACTTAGGTCACAAGGCTCATACCTAATGCTCAAGGAACCAAGTGCAATCAGGAGTTGGAACCAATCATTGATACCAAGCATTCCAACATTCTACGTGTGCCTTTTCGGACAGAGAAGGGAGTGCTGCGTCAATGGGTCTCTCGCTTCGACATTTATCCTTATCTTGAAAGGTTTTCTCAGGCATGTGTATCTGTCTCTTAAGAATTTTCGCCTCAAAAGTTTTTTATTGTCTGATAAATTTTCCATCTGACCAGTTCTTTGGTTTATGGTAATAGGATGCCACGGCCAAGATTCGTGACCTCATGGAAGCGAAACCTGATCTAATAATTGGAAACTACACTGATGGAAATTTGGTAGCATCTCTTATGGCTAGCAAACTTGGAATAACTCAGGTCAATTTCCCTATCTTTAAGTATTCATGTTCAACTAATTTTTAGATATAAGGATGTCCCTTTTTGCTGCTAGGTACTAATTTGTTATGTTGCTTGAGTAACAGGGAACTATAGCACATGCTTTAGAGAAGACTAAGTATGAGGATTCTGATGTCAAGTGGAAAGAACTAGACCCCAAATATCACTTCTCATGCCAATTTATGGCTGATACAATTGCAATGAATGCATCAGATTTCATCATAACAAGCACATACCAGGAAATTACAGGAAGGTGAGAACTAATATTAAAAGAAAAGACAAAAATGAAAAAAAAATAAAACAGAATTTTGTAACATGCTAGTTCTTGTTTTTTGCAGCAAAGATAGACCAGGACAATATGAAAGTCATGCTGCATTTACTCTACCAGGGCTCTGTAGGGTTGTTTCGGGGATAAACGTATTCGATCCCAAGTTCAACATAGCAGCACCTGGAGCTGACCAATCTGTCTATTTCCCTCACACAGAGAAAGACAAAAGACTCACTCAGTTCAATCCTGCCATTGAAGAACTATTGTATAATAAGGTGGATAACAAAGAGCATATGTAAGTGACTATGTTGCTACTCCTTTATGATCAATTTTCAGATAATTTCACTATGTTCTTCCAAATGATTAATTTTTTTTCTGGTAAAATTATTATGGAAACAGTGGTTATTTGGAAAACAGAAGAAAGCCTATCATCTTCTCAATGGCAAGGTTTGATGTTGTGAAGAACCTAACTGGGTTAGCTGAGTGGTATGGGAAGAACAAGAGATTGAGAAGCCTGGTGAACCTTGTCATAGTTGGAGGCTTCTTTGATCCGTCGAAGTCCAAAGATAGGGAGGAAATGGCAGAGATAAAAAAGATGCATGACTTGATTGAAAAGTATCAACTCAAGGGTCAATTCAGATGGATAGCTGCACAGACAGATAGATACCGGAATGGAGAGCTCTACCGGTTCATTGCTGACACAAAGGGAGCTTTTGTGCAGCCTGCTTTGTATGAAGCATTTGGCCTTACTGTCATTGAAGCAATGAACTGCGGCTTGCCGACTTTTGCTACCAACCAAGGAGGTCCAGCTGAGATCATTGTAGATGGTATCTCTGGCTTCCATATTGATCCCTTACATGGAGAAGAATCAAGCAACAAAATCGCTAATTTCTTCGAAAAATGTCAAGTAGATTCAGCATATTGGAACAAGATTTCAGCGGCTGGGTTGCAGCGCATAAATGAATGGTATATTACTATATTAGCATCAGTATAGTTCTATTGTTCTTTAACATTTATATTACACCTATAATGTAATGCATGGCAAGATTCAAGAAATGAAGAAAGATTACCTTTTAATGGCTTGGCTTTGTTTTGTAGCTATACCTGGAAGATCTATGCAAACAAGTTGCTGAACATGGGAAACATTTATACCTTCTGGAGAAGTGTGAACAATGAGCAAAAAGAGGCTAAGAAAAGATACATTAAGATGTTCTACAATCTTTTGTTCAAGAATTTGGTAAGTCAGAAATAAAAATGGCCCTTGGAAACATAGGCTAAAAAATTATTGTCATGTAACAAGTCTCTGGAATTGCTAGCATTTCTAATAAGTCGACGTCGCAGGCGAAGACTGTACCGATTCCAAGTGATCCACCTCAACAACAACAACCTGTGCCTAAGCAGCAGAGTCTCAAGAAACAGGGCACCAGGTATATCACTCAATCATCACCTCACACAAAGCTTCACATTGAAGTAACTGAAATGTTGAAAGTTGAAACTCCTTCCCCAGAACTTTTTCCTCATGATAAGATGTGCATCGTTTCATGTACTTAATTTGGTCAATTACATTGCAACTCCATCATTCTTTTTGATCCATACTAACAGATTTTCTTGTTTACTTTGCTGCAGTAGACGTTCACAATCCAAATTGCAGAGGTAATATTATCTATATAGTCCTGAAATAGCTCATGATTTTCTTCTATGCAAAATTAACACAAGAAATTATCCCTTTATTTCAGCTTATTTGGAGCATAACGGTCCTAAGCCTTAACCACAAAGCAGGTCAATTATTGCTAGGGTGCATCTTATCACACTGCAGGATGTTGGTCTTTCACTGATGCACACGCCTTTCCATTTTTTTTATTAATTCATTGGAAGAAAATAAATAAGTTCTGTAATTGTTTCAAAATTTCAAATTTGCAACGGTTTCTATGTGACAAATTAAATAAAATAAAATGCTAAGTGTGAGCAAATTTAACCTCAAATTTAACATCCTACCGACATGTTTATTAGCTGCGAAAAAAGAAGAATGATTTCAAGAAGTAAAAGCCTAAGTTAAAATGTCACCAGAAAAGAGGAACAAGTGTTGCATTCATTCTGTGTATAGAACTATAGATACTCATTGCTGAGTGCAAATAAAAATAACAAAACAAAAAGGTATGGATCCTATATTGAAAAAGAATAGTGTAAATAACAGTAAACCTAGCTATTTTGGAAGTTGAAATTAAGAGTATTGCTATGTGTACAACAAAAAACCAGCTAAAACAGTCAACAAGTTTTGCACAACATATATAGTATAAATTGCACAACGAATATTACATGTTGTGCACGTCATACATCACATGATGTGCACAACATATATCACATGTTGCAAAAAAAGATGATACTGCAACATGTGATATATGTTGTGTACCGCATGTGATATACGTTGTGCATTTTATATTATATATGTTGTACACAATATATTGACTGTTTTGGCTGATTTTTTGTTGTGCACCAAGTATTTCCCATCAATCATCATCCACAGGCTACTATTGTAGGGTCCATTGCAGAAGAGGTATCCCTGTCACACATTTCAGGACCAATACTTATAGGTGCTTCTCCCTGCAAGATGGAATAAGCTTCAGAGTTAGAGAATACTAAAAACTATCTTGCAGCAGTTTCTTTAATTCTCAAGAATGAAAAACACACCTTTGCAAGGTTCCTAAAGTATGACATTGTGTAATTTCCGGTGGGAAATAGAACTTCAATAAGATCTGCTAGTACAACTTGAGGTTGGGAGATTGCTCCATTATACCAGTCTATACATGTAAGAGATCACATGCACACAGATAATTTATACATTTAAAGTTAGTTATCAAGTAGCATAAACTTCATGCAAATGGATTTTCTAGCCTATCATGATAAAGAGGACCATCTTTTTCTTACTATTTTTCTTGGAAATCAAATGAAAGTACGAAGAGAAATGTTTTTTTGTACACCATCTTTTAATATTATACATTAATCTAACATTTTAAAAGTTGGACTAAAAGTTTTTAAAATTAGATTATTGCATATGGTGATTGATGATGGTTGATTTTGTGGTGTACATGTAGGTTGTAGCATTACTCGAGTATGAAATACATGGAGTCCTTCATTGTTTCACTTACAAATCATGCAGAAGAAAACATGGTATCAAATTCCATAAATATTTTTATAATGTTGAAGTTACTTACTTCATTGAGTATAGAGCATAGTTACTATGCATTGTCAGTATAAAATAGTTTTACACTTATGCCCAATAACGTGATGTGGTTATGAAAGTCGAAAAACTTTTGTGTGTGGCAAAATGTGATTGGATGCCATAGTGCATAGAAATTAAACTTGTAATTATTCTTATATAAGAGAGTAAGAGACACATCATACATGCACGGTAAAAGCATAAAATTGGAACTATATATATACTTACCAAGGGCTGCATATTTTCTAATTCTTTTGTCATATCTCCATAGGCTAGTGTTTGAAAGGAAAGAAAAACAAGAACGATCTTCAATATTTAGGTTTTGGATAAATGTTGATAACGTGTAGTTGACTGGATCAGAAGTTAATGTTTCATCAATGACTACTTCCACAGTCTACATGAAGAAACAAGATAAACACAACAGAAAATTTATCAATAAAAGAACACTAAAGGGAATGAAAAATAAAGTAAGCTATGATAATATTAGGGATTTAATTTTCTGATTTAATGCAATATCATAATACAACTTACACAAAGGATAGCATGTAATTCCTCTAAATCATCAGGATCAGAGACATTGTAAGTGTTCTTGTTGATAGAAGCATCCAAATTCTCTCCACCTGCATCTTGCACATACTATTTACAAAGTTTGTGCATCAAAATTGAGAAAGTGATCAGAAAAAAATGAAGCATAAACAGTATACTACACTTAAAATGATGGAAACAGTTATAGTTTCAGACTTCAGGGAAGAAACATCATTTATTCCATGTCTGTTATTTATTACATTTATAGTTTCATACCTTCAAATTATATGCATTCTTTGTAAAAGACCAAATACCCTGCAGTGATGATAATTCAGTTGTAAGTCAAACAATATTTAATAATGTGTTTTCTTTTTCTAAACCATGTATCAGAAATTAGCTCCAGTAAGTTGGAAGAGGGAAGGAAAAGACATAAACAATGATTCTGAAGTTTGTGGTAGATACTTTGTTTCTTTGGAAGATACTTACATTATCATACTGCATCCAAGCTACAGTTGGTTTGAATGATGTCCGATTTTTTGCGATTTTAGCCAAGCACAAGTAATTCTCCTTAACCTATGCAATGACAAAACTTTTTTTAAGAGTGACATGTATCACAAAATATAATCTGTGAGAAAGGAATTGCGACAGAAAATTAAGGAAGTGTAGTTGTCTGATCTCCAAGTGCAACTTTTGTTTCTTCTTGCACACAGAAAAGATGAAAGAAGTTGGATTAAGAACTTAACAATATAAATTTGATGTTGTAATTAATTCTACTCTGTTTATCTTTTGACTTTATTCTAAAACACTAAATATGTGGCCAATAGTTTAGTTAGTGGTAATAGTCTCAGATAACTCAGAAGCAACATCTTAACTAAAAGAATAAAGTAAACTAGAACAATGAAACCGTATAGGGGAGCAAACTGAATATAATCAGACTAGTTAGTTATTTGATTCTTGATTAATATCAGATTTCAACATCTTAGCAAAGCCATTAGTGGAAGTTCCTGATAAAAATTGCAGTTTAGTCCTAAGTGACAAGATGATCCTACTAGTTTACAGAATGTTGGTGATGCTAAAAGTTGATGAAAGAATGAATATTCATCAAAATGTATATAAGACATAGGGTATGCCATGATGAACTCAGTGGTGTTCTTACTGCAGTATACACTTGATTGGCTCTAGCTTCTACATTTGCAAAAGCTCCAACGAACTTGATCCACTCTGCTCTCTGTCAAAGTAAATGCAGTAAATCGTTAATCATACATCTTTTTTCCACAGAGAAGTATGTATATAAATTAGTATGCATCTAATATATAAATTTTCCAAGTTGCTTATTAATCAGTTGCTTATTAATCATTAGTAAAGAAGCACGGACACTGACACGGACACGGACACACACCAAACTAATAAATCACAGGACATAGACATGGCATATATATGTATATATAATAAATATTTTTTAATAAAACTTCTCTTATTTTGGGTTAAAAATACGTATTTAATTTAAGTTTTTTTGAGTCAAGTAAATTTAAATTGGATTTGATTTTAAGTTTCTTGATAAAGTATGAAAAGATCAAAAAAGTAAAAATTGTGTCATGTCCACAGTGTATTCGGCTTGTGTCTATCGTTTGTCACGACATGTTCGATACGTGTGTCCAACGCGTGTCTAATCTCAAAAAAATTTATTTATTTTCGGACATGTACGGACGTGTGTCGGATACGTGTCCACCAAATGTCGGTATCCACCGGGTGTCGGACACGTGGACACGTCTTAACATCGGTGCATGCTTGATTAAACTAGCTAGCAAAACTTGATTGAAATATGTCATCTTGGAGAAATCCTTTATTGCAGTATGTACCATGTGATACAGAGGAAGAAAAATTAGGAAGAATGATGATAGAAAAAGGGCTATTGCAATTTCCCTGCTTTATGGAGGAAACATTTATCAGATTAACATGAGGAGGATTTAAGAGTTAAGACTAAATATTGCAAATTATGACATTGCTCAATCAAAGATAGAGTGAGACATAATCTGGTTGCTTATATATCTCCATGACTCCAAGTTAAACAAAAATTCCGATCCTTTTGGCTTTTAAAAACTTATGTAAAGTGTCATCTTCTGGTGCTTACCGGCAAAGGGGATTCCTCGGCAAAGGGAACAAAAGTCGCGAAATTGCAAGATGGTTGTTGATTAGTATCACTATAGAAGTGTGCTGAGAACTGTGCAAGCTGTTGGTAATCACTTTTGTTGAACATTTCTATCTGTCCTCCTTCATACAGTTTCAAGACACATGCAGAAGCTACCGAGTTTGAGGTTATTCCTTTCAAGCTATCCAGCAAGCCTAAAAGCTGCTCAAACCAAGAGTAGGAACAACAATAAGAATGAAAACCCTTCTATCTTGATCTTGGATACACAGTTCCAAATCCATACCTAAACCCTTGAAGTTTAATATTTAAATTTTAAAATGGCAATAGAAAGAGTAAGAGATTCTCACCTCTAAGAATGAAACTTGAGTTCCAACCCCAGAAGTCAAAACAAAGGCAAGAAAAGTGTTAGACACAATAAAAGGTGAAATAAATAATTACTGTATTAATTTACTGATCCGTAGGTACACATTCTTAAGTTTATGATTCAAAAATTATAATGACTAAATTGAATTGCCAATTCCTTTGCTTTAGTATTGGCGCAAGGAGGTAGGAATATATATGCAAGGCATACCTGGAAAATAATCTGTATCAACAGAATAGTTAGACAATGGAATGACAAATGATTTGATTCTTGAGGTGCAATACTTAGACCTTGATGCAATCCTTGAATTGTTCTGCCAATTAGAGGAATTCATGGAAGTAAAATTATAAGAAGCATTTTATTGACAAAGGAAAAAATAGTAATTTGAAACAAAATTCAAAACCCCTTCACTTTCCATTTCATTATTCACCTATATAAACTCAAAACCAGACAAATCTTAAGGACCAAATAGAATTTCCAAACACAATGAGAAACAAGTTGTTCACAAAAATGATTTTTTGAAGATATCTGTACCTGGAGAAGAAGGTAGCTCTGTCCATCAACAGCATTTTTAATGACTTTGAAGGTCTGACCATAATAAATATGGAAGTTCACAGCATCCTCCACCTTTGAGAAACTGCTCACTTTTGTAGAAGGAGGAGTGGCTGCTCCATGAACTCCAAAACTGAACAAGAACCAAACCAATGCCAAGAGGAACAATCCTTGTTTAAGCCAAGAAGAAGAAGTAGCTGAATCCATTAGCTGAATATGGAATAAAAAAAAACACTTCTTTTCTAATTTCTATATACAAATAAAATGTGAATAGTTGAGCCTTGAGCTAATTATATATGCCATGTTAGCTCATTATCATTAGTATTCATTATTTTAAGACACTCTTAGAAAGTGATAAGAAAGAAACTTCAAAAGCTATTAGACTTTTTGAGGCAATAATTATGTGAAGCTAATCAAACTATAGCAAGTAATGCTTTCTGCTAGATAGATAGAAAAGGGAGGTGGTGCTGCACAGTGCAGCCTTTTCAGGATAAATGGATTATAGTATGAAAATATTGAATGAAATGGTGGCATGTAGCAAGTAGTGGGAAAAATATAAGCACTTTATATATATTTTACAAAGCAGAGGTAAACAGTGAGTGACCCGTGAACCCTTCTTTGGGTTATTTTGTCATCTTCTTCTCATCATGTTTTGATGTTGGTTCCTAAGTTGATAGTACTAAGACCTTTTTTTCTCCCTTTTTCTTTCACTTTCTTTGATACCCTGAATGTGAATGATTCTTCACTCTCACATTTCATCAAACATGTGCTGTGCACTTAGCTCAAAACTCAACTACTTCAACATTAAAATGAGAAATGTTACCAACAAGGATTGACACAACTGGTAAGCGGTTTGTTGTCACTTAAGCGAGGTCTCGGGTTCGAGCTTTGTGGATGGAAAAAATCCTTGCTGGGAGCCTCATCTGTCATTCCCAGGTACGCGACCCGGGACGACGGATTAGTCCGGGCGAAGCTCCGGACACCGTGGGCAACCAAAAAAAAAATGAGAAATGCTACATGTATATTATAAAACCAGTCACTATATTCCATAATTCAATTTTTTTAAATTATTAATCAAACTTTTTAAATGTTAGATTAAAATTTGGATTAATAATTTTGAAAAGTTAGATTATTGCATTTAATAACTGATTTTGTGAGGTAAAAAATAAACATTTCTCCATTAAAATTAATCACTTTTTTAAGTGCAAAATAAAAACACTATTTGATGTTTTTCCTCAACCAATGACTCACAAGAAATTAGTTAGTTCTAAAGTTTTAAGGAGGAAAAGAAATATGATCTGTAAAAGAAAAAGGTTATCTTGTGAGATGTGATTGATAACAACAAAATTTGAATACAGGTAGGATCACTTTGTCTTTGGTAAAACAAAGGGACCTAAGCGTAGTAAACAAATTATATATATTTTATAATGTGATGAGGGATTCCAGCAAATTGAAAAGAAATATACTTTTCATAATTAATTTGTGATTAATTAATCATCATCTTATTTTACAGCTTTATCGATACTGTCGGAACATTTTTTTTAATGTAGAGTGATTTAATTGATTTAATCAAAGTTTGTCTCATATCGAAACGTATACAGTAATGTGAGAGTGACAAGAAGAATTAAGAAATTATTTATCTTAGATTTTTATTCACATGAAAATGGAATGTTGGACTCACTATTTTCATAGTTTAATTCCTACCTTCCACATAGTAATGTTAGATTCTCATGGAAAGAGAATGTTGGACTCACGAACCCACCAATGGGATCCATTGACCTACCATTGAGATCCGTTGACAAATTGTCATGATCCGTCGGACATAAAAAAATTTTAAAATATATGTCCGGAAATATTATTTCGAAAGTCAAATATCTTACGTATTACATTTTCAAAATATAAATTATTATTCCCAAAAATAAAATTCTATTTCACGAACTACACGTCCATTGGCGAAAAAGATTTTCAGAGTGTCAAATTGAACAAATGATGATGATGATTAAATAGAGTTATATTATTCTATTTTTTTCTCATATTTGTGCCCATAAACACTCAATTTACCATTGGATTGTTGGATGAAGACTTCATTCAAGTAGAACCTACATATCATCTATAATAATGAAATATTTGTCAATATGAAAAAAAAATACAACTAACTTTTATCTCAAATATTTGGTATAGTGATAGAATGCTTCACGCATCATGTGTGAATTGACTTGTTCGTGTTGGGTGACAAAATCTAACATAACAAGATCATATCATAGCACTAAATGTGGATTTTGTTGTTGAATGCATGTTTATGATGAGAACGACCTATATTGTTTGAACACATCAGGTGTATGAATAATTGAATATAGTATGATGCCATATAATAAGTGTGGATGTGAATAAAAATATAAAAAAATATTGATATACAATAAATAATCCACCAAAATATAACTATTAATATATTGTGCATACATATATATATATATATATCACATGTTATGAATATTATATATCGTATAATGATAATATTATATATATATATATATATTTCATAATGTGAAATTAAGTATAATTTTTACAAGAATATTTACATTATGGCAGACAGAATCACATGATGCGGAGAGAGCCTGTGTATGTATCAGCATTCAGCGGCATATGCGGATGTGTCAAAGTTTGATCATTAATTAATTAATAATACTAATTAAATAATATTTTTAATAAGAAAATAGATATTCTACCAACTGAATATTATGATGCATTTGCTAAGATGACATGAGGACCTGATGCTTGAATATTATTTGCATACTACTATTTTTTAGCATGTAATGTTCATACTACTATTATAGGTATTTTGAAGAAATGTATTACGTTGATTTTTATATTTATCAAAATTATATCAAATAATTTTATATTGTTTTAAAAATTTATATGTATGATCTATATGATGTGAAACTCTAATGCAATGATTAATTTAATAAAAAAATTATCATATATATATATATATATATATATATATGATAATATATTGTGAGATTGATTAAGAAGATAGACATTAACTAGAGATCTAGCTAGAGTTAGAAAAAAATTCTCATTGGATGACCTTTGCCTAATCAAAAGGACTTCAGTCGACTCTAGCCACATAGGCAATGAACTTGAATAACTTTTGGATTAAATGAAAATAGAGATCAACATTCTATTGATACAAATGAATACAATTAATTCTTAAGCAAATAACAAATGTGACCAAGTAATTAATAAAAAAAAAATACAAGTATATGGATACACCAGTCTCCTACATTAGGAGAAGCCCAATTTGACAATAATTTAACCCTTCTAAATTAAATCCTTAAGTTAGAAGCTAAAAAAATTAAAATTAGAAAATCAAGGACTAACTATGATATGATTAGCCCACATGGTACAAAGAGCCAAAGATATGGAGAGGAAAATGCCAATTTTCTTCATCACCACACCAAATCCTTTCTTCCCACTTTTGATGCCAACACAACAATTTTTTTCTTGCTCATTCCATATCAATTTCTTCTCATCTAATTGTCTCATTCTCTTCATGCTTTTAGGTTTCCAATTTCTCATCACTTGTATCTTAAATTGAACACAAAGCATCACCAATAGAGCAAAGAAGAATAAAATAGCACTAGCTGTTGTGTTCAATTTAGTAAAGAAATTATGAAACCCTTGTTGCCACTTCATTATTGTCATTGGTGTCTCTGAAGAATGGCTAGTAGTGTTATTAGCCATAACTGGATTGAGTTGAACTTTGATGGTTTGTGAAGGAACAATTTGGTGGAAGAATGTGTCAGCTACTTGGCGAGTTGAGACAAACATTCCATGACTAACTTTGGTTTCCTCAACAACCTCAAAGCTTGGAGAATTTGAATAATCAATGTTGTTATTGTTGTTGTTGTCATCTACTATGAAATTCTCATTGTTGTTATTTGGATCACTATCATTGATGAAACCCAATGAGAACTCATCAATGTCTGTGTCATTGAATTCATTGGTGTTGCTATTGTGTTGCTCACATGCTGCAATTAGTTAAAGGGCGGTATTGTTACTTAGCTTTTTGTTAAAGGAAAAAAGAAATGAAGAAAATAATTCTATGTCATATGTATAACACATATTACGTATGACATACATTACGTTTGACTATATAACACACGTTGAGTACTAGTCGAATATATTTTTCATTGTACAACGAACTTTACTGACCAAGCTATAGTCATCATTAAAAAGAGTAATTAATCATATACAGAATTTTTAATTAATATATGTATGTACCTTGAACCTCATTCTCTTCTATGTTTGTTTGGAGGCTTGAAATATCCTCAATTGGCACAAGCTTTTGCTCTTCCATAAAGCTCTGTTCACCATGTAAATTCCAACTTTAGTTATATATATATCCTTAATTAGGGGACTACTAGGCACACACTATATGTGGAAATCAACATTAATCAACTATATCTATCTCTCTCATACAATAATTTACTATAGTTAATTAGATAAATATAATTGATAATTTTCATATCCTCAATTTAAAATATCATATAAATAAAATTGAAAAATGTTTAACATTAAAGATTTTTTGTGAATTTTATCTAGAAAGTGAACATAATATAGTGGGTCCATTATATAAAAAATATAAAAATATATTTTTTTCAATGTGAATTTAATTTTTACTATCTTAACAAATACGAACAGTTATTAATACAATTCTATTAGTAAAATGTACCTTTTCTAGATCTTCGGTTGACATTCCCATCCATCCTCCAAAATTCTCAACCATCCTTTCATCAGCCTTGAATTCACTATCAAGATCTCCAATCTCAATTGACCTTATAATGTTATGATCTTGCCATATTTTGTCAACATATCTCATGGAGTTCACATCATTATTTGCTTGATGATGATTATTGTAACTACCACCAACCATAAAAGTAAAATCATTGCCATGAGAAGCATAATCTTCATCATTATTATTATTGCCTTCACCTAATAATAATGACTGTGAAGGAGAATAGTTGGATTGGTTTATCAATTCCTTGGAAGCATGAGCAACTGAAAGAATTTCCTGCAAGATATCTGTTTCATTATTATTCCTAACACTGCTTCCTCCATACATTATTGAAGAACTAGAGGGATGAGTCATCATCTTCAACTCAGAATTACTATTAATTCCAACTTGAGGGAATTCCACTTCCAATGGAGGCATGGAAAACCTATGCTGCATCCTTGCACACTCTAGTGCTATATCCACCTGAAAATCAAATAACAAATATTAATATTAATATTAATATATTATATTTTAAATAATATATCAAATAAACTAATTATATAATATTATTATTTATTTATCTTATCTTTGCAAGGATCGATCCCTTTTTTAAGAAACCAGTCCCTTCATCTATTTTAACTCCAATAGAGTGAGACTCTTCAAATTAGTCATTTCTCTCTCTCTCTTTTTTTTTTTTAAACGTGTAAGTAGGGGACTCTAACAAATTATCTTTGGAGTTGCTCTAATAAGACTTCCACTTCACTTGCATGGTAATAAGAGTAACAACACCATATTTTAACAATATTTGACTTTTAAACAATTTTTTTCACATGTAATAACATGTGTTGGAAAAATGATTAAGAGATTCGAAATTTGAAGAATAAATTAAAAACTTCAAAAAGAGGCTAAGAAAGGAGAGAAGAATTTATAAACAAGAGATGAAGCTAAGGTAACATTTTAATACACAATATGAAAACAATTATTGTATAGATTATCTTATCATATATACTATTCATTTCATTTAGTTCACTTAATTACCATTCTATAATATAATCAATAATGCTTGACGTACATCAGAAATATGTCCAACTTATATCCAACGTGTGCTATACATGTTACAGGATGTGTGCTATGCGTATAGCACACATCATGTAACATGGAAAACACACGTTGGATACAAGTTGGACGTATTTTTGTTGTATGTCAAACATTATTGATAATATATATATCCATACAAAAGAATATTAGTTTGTCCGTACGTACCTTGGATGGAGGGTAATTAGGTATGGCTCCATAATGGGGAAATGATGATGATGTTGGAAGGCAATTAAGAAATGTAAGATCTTGTGACGACCAGTTGCCATTATTATTATCCCTTATTATTGTCCCGCCATTGATATTATTATTTTGATGATGGGTTGATGATGAGCACGCATTATTATTATTATTATTATCCCATGATGATGGCATCAAATTATTGTTACTATAATTTGAGCTCTCAAAAACTTCGCCTCTTGCTTCAGAGTAGAGCTCAATGCTTGAGGATTGATCACTTCTTGTCATGTTACCAGCACAGTACTGTTGTTCCACTTTTGGGACTATCACCGCCGTCTTCTTGAACACACGGCAAAGAGCATATGCATCCTGATAATTAATTATATATATACACATACAAGTAAAATTAACATATATAAAAGTATTAGATAACCAATAATGTTTGATGTACAACAGAAATACGTCTAATTTGTATTCAACGTGTGTTATTCATGTTACATGATGTATGTTATACGTATAGTGCTATACGTATAGCTCACATCCTATAACATGGATAGCACACGTTGAATACAAATTGGACGTATTTCTGTTGTACATATGTCAAGCTTTATTGATTCAATAATGTTTGACGTACAACAGAAATACGTCCAACTTGTATCCAACGCGTATAGCACACATCATGTAACATAGATAGCACACGTTGGATACAAGTTGGACATATTTTTATTGTACTATTGTACGTCAAGCATTATTGTTATTGATTAGATAAGTGAATGAATGAATGGATTAGATACGAAACCTGAAAGCCAGAAGCAGGAGATTCACATTGGGACTCATCAAGGCGATACTCATGCATAACCCAACCAGTGCGAGAGCCATGTGGGGCCCTCCCTCTGTAGTAAACTAGGGTTTTCTTCATTCCCACTGCCCGGCTCTGAGAATTCACCTTCCTGTCTTTCCCGGTGGCCTTCCAATATCCTGATTTTGTTGCTCTGTTCGTCCTTGATCCATTCGGGTACTTCCTATCTCTTGGGCTGAAGAAGTACCACTCCAAGTCTTTCCCCGGCAACAATGACTTCCCTATAACAACAATAATAATAATAATAATTCATTATTGGCCGGTTAATCAAAATTAAATCAATCCCAAATTCATATATACAACATAAATATTATTCAACTACATTCAACGTATGTTATACATAATACGTAATATGTGTCATATGTATAACACACGTTGGATACTAATCGGACGTATTTCTGTTGTACAAAAGAAACATTATTATTGCTATGAGCAATACTAGAGCCACAACAAAAAAACAGCCAACAGTGCACAACATATATAACATAAATTGCACAACGAATATTACATGTTGTGCACACCATATAGCACATGATGTGCACACCATATATAACATGTTGCAAATAAAAATGATATTGCAATATGTGATATATGTTGTGCATTTATATTATATATGTTGTGCACAACTTATTGGCTGTTTTGGCTGGTTTTTTTTGTTGTGCCCCAAGTATTTCCCTATTGCTATTTTAATTTCATTATGCTTGTAGTATTTAGTGGATTGATATATATATATATATAAAGGGCTATTGTTAAATATTTAGTCTTTTAATATAAAATTGGTTTGAGTGATGATAAAGCATATGAGTTTATTAAAAAAAAGAAAAGAAAAGAAAATAATGAAGAAACGGCAAGTATATATTGCATGGTAGTCATGTACTGTATGTAGAGAGAATGTTTGTCTTTTCTTTCTTTTGTTGACGACTTGACTTGGGAATCCCACTATTTCCTCATTACTATGTCTTGACCTTCACAATACCAGGGAACCCTAAAGTTGAAGGACCATCCTCCCCTAAAACGTTAAGTAGTACATACGTCCCTTTATTTCCCGGCCCCTATAAAGATTAACCTACCTAACCTCATGAGATATTTATTTAATTTTATGTGAAAGCAGAAAAAAGAAAAAACATATATATTTATTATATACTTGATGACCAATAAAGCAATTATACATAATATATGTCTAATCCGAAGCAAATCGCGTCTAAAGTAGAAGAGTACATATCTATCCACTTTTTTGAAGATACTTGTTCACAAAATTAAAGATTGCTATTTGTGAATAGTGATAAGCCAATCATCCATAGGCTTCTTCATGTTGTCAAAGTATGTGCCATGGGATTTTCTTCTAGATACACAATGTTAATTAGTTCAAGATTCATTCTAAGTTATCAAAATAATTTTGACATTTCTATATGAATCACTTCCTTCTTATTATTCTATGATAATTGTCTTTTAAACTTTTTTATTTCAATGTTTAAATTAAATTAAATTAGCTATCCACATAGATAGATATATCCATGCATGCATGACATCATGATGAAAAATATATAGTTGAAAATACAAAAATGTTTGCTCTATAACAAAAATACATTTATTTAGTATTCAACGTGTATTATACATAATACAGAATGTGTGATATACGTACATGTGCTATATATATGACACACATTACATATTATGTATAACACACGTTGGCTATTAGTGGGACGTATTTTTGATGTAGGACAAACATTATTGGTTGAAAATATATGTTTTAATTATGTGTTGAATTAAATAAATAATTAGGAATTACCTGGCAAGTCCCATGGTTCACACTTGTAGAGATCAACTTCAGGAATGATCTCCAACTCAATCTTACGACCATTGATCTTCCTTTTGAGGTAATAAGCAACAAGTTCTTCATCTGTGGGGTGGAACCTAAATCCAGGGGGCAATGAAACTGCCATGTATCTATGTATATTATAATATATATGATGATCTCACTATCTAGCTAGCTAGCTGCTGATATCGACCCTAAAATTGGACCTCCTTATTTGAACCAATAATTGATATCCAAGAGTACTCTATTATCTGATCTTTGAGCTGGTATATATATATAGTTGCCTCGTGACCGCAAAAAAAACTAATTAAGCCACAAAGCCTCAATAAGTACCCTGCCATTAACAACAATCCAAAAGAACCTTATTAGCAAACTAATTCAACAAATATTCAATTTCTCTCTCTATATATTAAAATTAATTAATTAAATAGAGTCTAGATATGTGTATATAGCATAAACATATAATAGTTATAATGAAATACATACCTTAACTAGCTAGCTAGATAGGGAAGAAGAAGGTGGATTTGGAGGGCAGAAGCAGAGAGAAGAGAGAATGTTGGGATGCAAATGATGAGGAGAAGTAGGAGAGAGGGGTGGAATGTTGGGGTTGCTTGGGGTTTTGATAAAGAGTACAAAAAGGCAATAAGAGAGAGAATATAATATTATAATATATTATATTATTGTAAATAAAACAAAATTGAAAAAAGCAAAATAGAGGCCTGTGCCACACCTATCTCTATCTCTCCTTTTCTTTTTTCTTTTCTATTTAATTTGTAAGTACTTTTTCGTTTATGTTTTTTGATCAAAATTGAAGATTCCTGCTATCTTTGGCTTCAAGCTTTAATTGATGGTTATATAATAACTAATTAATTAATAAATATCAGCTTATCATAATATATAATAAATTTGAGTACTGTTATAGGTACAGCAAAAAATCAGTCAAAACAGTTAATAAGTTGTGCATAACATATATAATATAAATTGCACAACGAATATTATATATTGTGAACACATATATCACATGTTGAAAAGAAAGATGACATTACAACATGTGATATATGTTGTGCACAACACCACATTTTATATTATATATATTATGCATAATATATTAATTATTTTAGCTTAATTTTTATCGTGCTCCAATTATTTCTAAATAAACTCTTCCAAGATGGATTGATCGAAGATGATGATCCTATGCTTCCTTGGTGATTGTTCTTTTCTTGGATTCTGGTCTGCTCCACATGGCAAAGGCAACTTAAAACATTGGAATATTATATGTTTGTTTCACATCACTCCTTAATTAGTTTTTCTTGTTCCGAATCTTCATTGACGTGAGCAACTGTAGGAAAACGAAACCTTGGCGGCTCTTCCTAGCTAATAACTCAAGAAAACCACAACAATTAATTTCACACTACTTTATTTCTCCATCTCTTGATCCAGCTTCATAAATCATAATATAGTATAAAGTACTATAATCATTCTTTAATTTCTTTTTTGTGTCTTTGTTCTCTGCTCCGTTCAACACTTCAACTACTAAATTTCTTTTATTTTTTCGCAAGATAATTTAAAAATAAAATAAAAAGATATATATATATATATATGTGGAGACATTCTTTTTCTTTCTTAGGATGAGATTAGTATCAAATACTATATATGATGAGGTAAACATAAATGCTCGTTAAGTTTAAAGTTTTTAAACTCTCTTGAATGTATAATAGAACAGATAAAGGTAAGTGAGTACTGAAAATGAAAGTGGGACCCATGTGGGGCCTGCTTTAGCCACGTGAAGTGATAAAGCATCCACGTGGCATGGCAGGATGACTTGTAAGTTAGTTATCTCATGCTTTTCGTCTCCAATTGATCGAGGAGGTTCCTATCCTATATTCCTATGTCTATCTCATTCTCATATTAAGCTTTCCCTTTCATGAATCCATCTTTTGGTGCTTTTCTCCTTTTTCAGTTTATGCTCCCATTTCATCATTGCTTTTTCATCCTCAATATTATAATATATTACTACTTACTTTTCATTCCACTTGTTTTTTTCCATGCCTACAACCTACAATCAAAATTATATAGAGATAAATAAATCCCTCAAGCTATTTCTTAAACACTTGTGAACTTAGATATTTAAATTGAACTAACTCGCTTACAAATTCAAATCTGAGTAAATTTATATAAACTCATGAGTTTACTCTAATTTTAAACATAAATGCTTAGGGAACAACATTTTTTCAGCTAAAACAGTCAATAAAGCCCATTTTAATATTTTTGGCCCAAATAATATTATTAACCATGTGTATTTTTTAATTGACTGAGTGAATTTAGGTCTAATTTCCTATTATTGACTGTTTTGACTGGTTTTTTATTGTGACTCTAGCAATAATCTATTTTAAATTATCAAATAATAAAACATAGAATTTCACAATATGGATTCATAATTAGATGTTCTAAAATTGAACTTATGATATATTAATATAAATTAGTTAAAAAAATTTAACTTTATTATTAGATTCTTATCTATTAAATTTTTTATTGACTTATATATATTTTTTATTACGTTGTAGCTATTGAAAATCTATTTTTCTTTATTTTTATTAAAAATTATTTTATCGTATTTAGATGTTATAAATATTTTTTTAATATATTTTTAATTAAAGATAATAAACTCTTACGAGTCTACAATCGAATTTATCTTAATTTCTCAAATTTAATTAAATTCTCGAATTTGATAATCTTACATACAACGTAATGATAATATAGTGAATTAGGAAATTAATTTACAAATTATGTTATTTCAATATATTATTATGATTTATATATATAATGAACTATAATATTAATGAATCTCTCTATATACACATCATCAGAATTAAAATTTTGACTAAATATTTAAAAAATTTAGCTAGCTATATGAATTGTGTCAAGCTTTGTGTTAAAAGAAGTGTGTATTTACAAATGAAGTACTCACACTTTATCCAAGTCAATAATTTGGATGTGACTCAAATAAATGATCTATAATCAAATTTTAGATAGTACTCATCTTAAGGAAGAAAACCTTGTAGTACATATGCTATAAATCGAAGGCACCTTTATCTATACTTAAAAAAAATAAATAAAATTGAATATAGAAAAAAAGAGCACTCAAGGGTTGTGTGAAGACGGGATGATCGATCGGTGTAGATTGAAATGGTTAAATTTGAGTACAGAAGATTCATTGACATGGAAATTAAAGGAGACAATAATCAATGACTTTATACATTTAGGTAATATTTCTTTCAGAATTAATATAATATAATATAATACGAAAATATATGTATAATATTATATAATAAATTTTATGTATTTTGTTATGTATTTATTTTAGTGTGTATCGAATAAATTTGTACTTGCATTTATATAAAATTTTATTTTGGAGCTTTGATAAAAAATGAGAAGACCAAATAGTAAAATTACGGATTAATAATAGAGATAACTTGATGTAAAATTTTTATTAAAAATTTTGTAACTTCACCTGTATTTTATGTACTCTGACTGAAGATACAAAATATAATTTCTTTTTACAGTTATAGTATCAGTATATGTATGTAATAAATAAACATGTCATTTTCTATTCTATATTATATTTTGTATCTCATAAACAAATTAATTTGATATTAAAAAAAAAACAATAGTCGGTGTATTCTACATTATTCTCCAACATTGAGAAAGCAATGTTCATTTGAAGTGTGAATGACCCGCACGTATCATGCTTATTATGATGATTGGCTTCTTTTTGTGCTATTTATAATCCAATCATCAAATATTATATTTACTTCTATATTTTATTTTAAAGTTTTATATAAACGGTGTGTATCTATTTAAAGTATATATTATATATTGTTGCCGAAAGGAAACTCATTATATATTTCTTTTCAGTCCGAAATCTGAATGCATATATAATGCAGGACCCATATGGATCAAAAGCTTCGAGTACAAAATATTGAAAAGGCTGAGTCAAGGTTCTGGAGAAAAGTTTGATAAGTGACAAATTTAGCTTTTCAATGAAGAAATAACAAAAATGCTTGGTATATATTTTTTAATGAAATATTTACTTTCTGAAAAGATATAGTTGGCTTAATAATATTTTTAAAATCCCTATCAAGCATATTTTATCCTTA
The DNA here is from genome assembly GCA_013621005.1 of Aeschynomene evenia. Classification (NCBI taxonomy): domain Eukaryota; kingdom Viridiplantae; phylum Streptophyta; class Magnoliopsida; order Fabales; family Fabaceae; genus Aeschynomene; species Aeschynomene evenia. Next base: position 5,206,938 of record CM024265.1, on the reverse strand, counting down.
AAATTAATTTTACTCTTTTGCTTTTGTAATATTATGTTTTTGGTTCTTGCTATTAGCCAACAAAGTGGTAATATTCATAAAGAAAATTTTAAAAGGACAAAACAGAGATGAATTTTGAAAGAGAATTTATAAGTTGAGTGCATCCAATACTTGTATTTAGTTACTTACTAATAATTTTCTTAACATGTGCAATTCATAATTCATTGTTTTTTCGATTAACATGTGCAATTCATAATTCATTGTTTTTTCGATTCACGACCAGAATATCCACCACAATGACTGATCACACGTTAAGTAAAATCACAACCGTGCAATCACAATCTCCGAGTTAAAATTGATGCATATATCAATAATATATTCCATTATATTTTAGCTATCCAATTTCAAAATTTTAATTTCCAACTGTCCATTTTGAAATTTTAGATAATATATATTTATTATGTTTTTTCATAAATAGAAGGAACAATTAAAAAAATAATTAGTACAAGAAATAATATTGCCTCGATAGGAATAAATGTCCAAATCCATCATCCATTTTGATTTGATGCAAATTGCATGTATGGTACTTTTTCATTAAACACAAGGCAGCTAAAAAACAGAGATGCAATTTGAAAGAGCTTTATAAATGGAATTGATGAGAAAATTAAGAGACATTCTGTTATTTGTGACTGTACAAAAAGGATGGAATGCCCCTATATATTATAATCATGAACAAAGGATCCTAATTAAGAATATGCAAGAAAGAAAGAAAGAAGACTTTGATATTTTTCCTTTTTGCAGTAAAGCCTGAACCAAACATCACAAACCTACCAAGAACTACTGCTATGGATGAATGGCAAGCAAAAAATTAGCCTTTCACCACCTTACTTTGGCTATTGTTGTTTATATATCCTTCAATCTCATACTTATGGTAGACTGTGGCTTGATTCTCTTCCCACCATCGTTCGGCTTCCTTCTCCGAGAATCGTTTCCGGCTGCAGATGACATATGCAATCCAGATTCAGACAACAACATATATATTTATTTAATGCACTCTGTATTTGACATCATGTAACAGAATATAGAAAGACTAACATTAGAGCAGAACAAACCACATCAGTTGTTATGTTCAGAAAACTGTTTGGAGGGTCTAGAATTGATTCTGGGAGAAGTGAAAATTTATTGCTTTTTGTAATCAAAAATCACTTATAGTGTAACAATCAAATATAGATCACTTCACTTTAAAATCAATTCCACCAAAATCAATTCTAAATGAAATCAAATTTACTTGAAATCACCAACTCATAAAAAGAACCAGACAGTAACATTCAAATATCAGCTATGACACTTGCCATTAGATAACAATTTGGTCCAATTGTAACAATATTTTCCAAATAATTTAGATGGGAGCACCTTAAATTGTGTAAAGTGATATATGATAAGAATTTAATTTTCATCTACTACAGTTTACCATTTTTTTACACAGTCATCCAATCATGTGTTTTCTCTCTCCCACTACTTGAAAAGTCATACAAACGAAGCGTTTTGATTGGACGACAGTGTAAAATATCTTTACACAGTGCATCAAAATTAAACTCATATGATAATGATAAAGATTATGCACCCCACATTATTCATTACTGTTTAGATTATCATTTTGGCTAAAGCACAAACATGGAATGGAATGGAATAGACATTTACCTAAATCTGACTCGCTTAAGGCCCCTTTTCCCACAAGGCAAGGTTGTGAATGTGATGTAAACACCAGGCTCATACTGTTCTACCCATTCTACCTTCAAGCCGTCGCCACCGGCAGCGGCACCGTCTTGTTGAGATTCTGGTTTGGTGATGCAAGAATTCTCCATTAACTTATTATCATAGTTGTTATTATTCTTGGGGAACAAGTTTCTCCCAAATTTTGATTTCAAAGTGTCTGAGAAAACTATAGGGGAGTTAGCTAGACTGTCCATGTTGCAATCTCTTGGGGTGTTCATGTCTGTGTGTATGGGAGCCAGATTAGGCAGAAATTCAGCAACCTTTACTTCTTGTCCAGCATTATCTTTTCCTGATATTGTGTGAAGCTGCAATAATAATAATAATGGTAATTATATTAACTAAATTATAGGTAGTGTTTGCAATGATTATTAAAATTAGAAGTAAATTAGACTTTATTTGAAATGATTGATTAAATCTAGTGTTTGAAGTGATAATCAAGAACAGGATTTGAATTGATTATTTGATTTGGAAATCAATTATTGTGTTTAAAATCATTAAAAATGGGAATGGATTTGATTTGATTTGCATTAAAACTCTAGGGATTGATTTAAAATCTAATTAAAAGCAAATAAATTCCTATCAAATTTGATAGAATTTAAAAAACAAAGTAATTAAGTCTCATTGATTTAGAAATGAAACCATTTCTTAAGTTTAAAACATTCAAAGACAAGATTTAAAAATCAAATCAATGCCAATTTTAGTCCCAATTGAAGTAACATCTCATATCCAGCAGAAAATCAATGCATTATTTCAGAGCAGTTATGGTACAAATTAAGGATCATAGAGCAATATCACAAACTTTATCACAGACATGCAAAACAGAAAGTTAACACAGCAATTTCAAGTAACCTTTAACCTAACCAACCTAAAATGTTATATATTGATGATCTAATTGAAATGATCTGTTCATGATAGCAATCTATGAACCCTAACCTTGGAAAGAAGAAGACCTAGTTTTGAAGCTATGATATATTGATATTTTATCTTATACACTGCAATTTATGGGATCATTCAAATGAAATAATGGGAGGATTTTTTTTTAAATATTTTTAAGATTCAGTTACATATTTATTTGTGCTTCTAAAGAAAGGTAAAAGTAGAAAATAGTCACTTTTTTTTCAGAAACAAGTTGGGACATGATTTTAGTAGAACCAGAAGTAGTAAAAGAGAAATTAGAGTCATCACAAATCTGAAAAGACCAAAAAAAAAGAAAGAAAGTTATTCTACTAAATCGTTCTCCACTACAATTTATTTTGTGCGTGTATTATTTATACTTCAATAAAACATAACTCAATATTAATAATAAAAATATATAAAATTAGTTTGATAAGTCCAATAACATAACAAAAACGATATATAACAATACAAATTTTATTTTATTTAAATATTTTTTATTAATTTTATGTATTTAGCTAAGTTCTTGTTAATTAAAAATTTTTAAAAAAAAGAAAGAAAAAATTATCATGTGCAAAAATAAAATATTTTATCCGAAAATATTTCTTAAGAAGTGAATATTCATTTCTTTAATTGTAATTTTACGCAAAAAAAAAAAAATATTCGTAGTTCCAAACTATTAACCATCTAATTCTAACAAAAAGTAGTACTAGAATTACATCCAAACATACAAAATTTTTCTACTTCTACTTCTATCTCTACTTCTGAAGATGAATCTCTCCTAGAATTTTAATCAAACGAGCCCTTTATTGTTGCATATGAATTGTAGTCATTGCTTCAAGAGGTGGTGGATACCCTGTGTTCACTAAAAGAAAAAATATTGCAATATAAAAAGATAAACTCAAGGATTATATGTTTATCATTTCTTTGCTACCTTACTTTTAGCATACAAAATCAATTAAATATAAAAAGATTGAAAATGAAAGCAACAGCAATAACAGCTAAGCCTTTTCCACTAGTAAGGGAGATTGAAATTCAAGCATTCCATCTTATTACTTAATTAATAATAGTAATAATAGTTTAATAAATTAACATACCATAAAGAACTTACCCTTAAAGCCAAAGCATTTATGAACTCTTTTGCTGCCTTGTACTCAGCTGCTTCCTCCTTTGCCACAAACCAGCTCTCCTCGATTTTTTGTTGACACTCTTGTATTTTGTGGTTTTTGATCTCACACTGTTCTTCAAGTCTCTTAACCTATCCAAAGAGATAACACAATTGTATGCCGAAGCGAACAAGTTAAAAACATAGAATGCGATTTTAGCGAGCGAACAAACCAATAATGTTTGTCGTACAACAGAAATACGTCCAACTAGTATCCAACGTGTGCTATACATGATATGGAATGTATGCTATACGTAAGCACACATTCCATATCATGTATAGCATACGTTGGATACTAGTTGGACGTATTTCTGTTGTACGACTAACATTATTGCGAACAAACAGCACAAGCTTAATTTACAACTGAAAAATATAGGAAACTCAGAACAAGAGGAATGTATCACAAAGAATAAGGCATTTTTTCTGTTGCAATGATACATACAAGAAATTATTTTAACTACTGCAGAGTTATGATTGCCATAATACATGTTATAGATAGATGTATGGATGGATGGATTGACATTATGGAAACGTGTGGTTTAATTAAGGATAATGATTTTTCTGTAGTATTTTTTATTATGAACTATAAAGAAACTTCCATTTTCGTTATATAAAAGCTCAGCAGGAAACATAACTCTTTCGTACGGTTTTTACACCAATAATACTTATCGTGCAACAGAAATACGTCCAACTAGTATCTAACGTATGCTATACATAAAACGTAATGTGTGCTATATGTATAGAACACATACGTATAACACACGTTGAATACTAGTTGGACGTATTTCTATTGTACGACAAATATTAGTTTTTTACACATGCATTTACAACATTGCAAGAGATAATCATAAGAAGCTAAATCCATAGTAAATTAATGATGTGAAAAGGTGGAGAGATTACCTCAGCTCTCAGCCTCTGAACTTCTTCCATGAGCGTCTTATCAGATTTTGTTGTATCTGTTTCAGTATTCGAGAAGTTGGACGTTGTGGATTCTATGCTCCATTGTGAAACAGTAGCTACTCTATTTTTTGATGAAGAAACATGCACAGCTGAATTTTCCTTACAATTGATTTTAAATAAGGCAGGGCATGGAACTTGGCCCCATTGTGGTATTCCACTGAACATAGAAGAACTATCTTCTAAATGCTGCTGGTTCTCTTGTTGGTTTTTAAAGTCCTTCCGTCCGCTCGGCATGCTTTTCCTATAACATGATTGACCGAGAGTCAATAAGGGTCCTTGTGTCATAGTTGTTTCTCCTCTATCTTCAGTCAGATCGGGAAGTTTGTGTAGCTGTTGAGTGCTGCAACTTCTCAATCTCGATGCCATTGCTGAATGTGTACTCCCTTGCCGTTTATCAAAGCACTGATCACAAACCCGGAAGGCCTTGCTCTTACTTGGGGCTAGAGATGCATTTACAACCTTTTTACTACTACAAGCGCGGCAAAAGAGAAGACCACAGTCATAACAGTTATGCTTCTTCCTTGTGAACCCGAATGGCAACCTACAACCACTACACACAGACTGGTCGCTGATAGAAACGGGTTTATGTAAACAGATTGCAGCCGTGAAGCTTGGTCCGCAAGTAATAGTATCAACCTGCCTGTCTCTTAGAGCCTGAACAAATGAAGGCATGCATCTGTCGTCTGTATCACCTAGCCCGAGCTGTCCGTTTTCGCCCTTTCCCCATGTATAGACACTCCCGGAAGAAGTCAAAACAGCGACATGATATGAACCGGAAGATATCACTTTAATAAACTCTTGTTTAAGCAGTCCCTCAACCATAACTGCTTTATCCCTGGCATGTGGATTTCCCAACTGTCCATGTTTCGCACTTCCCATCGTAAAAACTCTGCCCATATTAGTAAGTGCCGCAGTCAACATTCTTCCACAAGTTACTTGAACAAAGTCGTAATCTACAAGTTGCGAAACACATGCCGGTACAAGCTTGTTCCCATTATCAGCATGACCAAGTCTCCCTTCGTCTCCATCACCCCATGTAAACAGCTTACCAGTAGGAGTATTATACCGAAAACGGTCAGCCATGACTTCAACAATTGCAGCTGTATGCCATGATCCACAAGCAACAGACCTCACCCTTAGACCACGAAGAGATTCGACTTCTTTTGGTCGGGAATAGCTCCGAAGATTCCCATGCCCAAGAACTCCAAATGTTCCATCTCCATATGTAAATAACCGCCCACAACTAGAGACAATTGCGGTGTGCCATTCTCCACAAGAAATACTGGAGATACTAATACCATCTAGTGGACCGGAAAGTTTATGCGGTATCCACTGACTTTGAATTCTCCCTTCATTTACCAAATCTGCACAACAGACATCATTCCCCCATGTATAAACTTCACCCGAATCTGTCAAAGCACACGTATGGTATTCACCACAGGCAACTTGTTTTATATGGACACCATTAAGAGAATCGACTATTTTTGGGGAGCTAATATCTATGTCAATTTTTTGCCCCAGCCTTCCCCACTTTCCTTCACCCCAGCAGAACACTTCGCCTTGTTTTGTTACTAAGGCAGCATGTTTTCCTCCTAAAGCTATATTTTTTACATCTAACATCGTCGTGGATTCGAGTAACTTTGGCACTAAAGAATAAATCCCTTGTTGGTTGACAAACCTTTCATTTACAATCCCTACAAGGCCTCCAATCCCTCCACCCCATACCATTACATCCTTCAATACATTGTTATTTCCTACAAACGGAGTCATCAGAGAACTGCACGAAAACTTCCTGCCCTCCTTCTTAATGCGTGTTGATTCGATCTTACTGGGAACAGCCGGATCAATATACGGAGAGCTTGGGACTGAGCTATCAATCATGCTATGAGTGCTGGATGGGAAAGATGTTGATGAATAAATTTTATCTGAAGTATATGCCAAGCCATCAGAAAAGCACCTTTCTGAGAGTGACAAAGTAGGACTTGCACATACACTATGTACCTTCAAAATGATAAGAAAAGCAAAAGTCAAATTTTATTTATATGAAAAATTATTTGTTTATTTTGGAGAGAAAGAGGGATCTTACTAACTTATCAAAGAAAAGAGAAAAGAATACAAGCCACTACTTTTAATCACTCAAACTATATAGTCACATTGATTGGCATAAATTGATATTCTCTGATGAATCAAATGACTGAAAATTGTGTCAAATATACACTTCACCACACTGATTTTAAAGAAACAGAGAAAAGATTGAGACAAACTGATGATATAACAAGCCGCGAAACCAAATTATTCAATCTTAGGTGAAACAAACATTTTCAATATATCAATACTCGAAAACCTTATAATTTGTTGTAGATTAGGAATAACTTCAAAAAAATGTCTTATTTCTATTATGTAACAATGAAAACTTAGACTTCACCTTGCACTATATGCATCTCAGATCATATTATTATCAACCAGCAATTTGGGATTGATTTCTCACTCTTAACAAATAGCTAAAGTAACAACATGGAAGATGTATATAACCTGATTGAATTGATAAGTATCTTCCAGAAGGCCAAGATTTTTCTTTCTCCGTAATATCCCAGCGGGACTACTGACACAACTCTGCACCCCTTTGCAGCTTCTTAAACTACTAAACAGTCGAGGATGCTGGTGGCACCTAGAAATCACAGCTCTCAAGCCAACAAACCAAGAAGCAGCCTGTGCTTTGTCCTTGCATATCTATAGTTTAACATAAATAAACAAATGAATAATTCAATCTATAGATATAGGAAAGACAAATGAAGCTATATGCCAAGTGTAAGTCGCAAATATTTACCAGATTAAGAGAGCGTTCACCATTAGCATAGATTAGTGAAAAAGAATGGCACTCCCCTTCGGGTTCGTTTTGCCTCTGGGATCTTATCTGAAAATGGTGAGCAGTTTATTAGACCAAAACATTATCATTTTATTCTGTTTATTTCTCTTCCAAACCTTCATTCAGGTCCATGTGAAGAGCGAATCAAGCAAGAGGGTTCTCGATACTCATGGATGCTTGTTACATACATTACCCTGGCCTTGAATAATATTTGTCACTGCACTCAATCTCAATTGCTTTTCCTGCTCCCTAGAGTACCAAATCAAATTCCTCTCATCCTACAATCAAGGTGAAAGAAGATGCATTAGTATCTTCTACCAATAATCAAGCCATGTAAATGAAACTTCATCCATAAGAAATGCTCAAAATTGAATGCAACTATGGATTCTATGAAGAAACCATCATCGTTGTGGCAGTTAACAGTCAAAATCACAATAGTAAGGCAGTGTTTGTTGTCACTGACTCCTTAACTCTGCCACCAGAGTCCGTGAAAATTCACAAACACAGCCTAAGAAAGAACTAGTGTTCAGTAAAAAAAACAGCATTTAATTTTCCTCCACCAGATGATGTTATTAAGCAAAATTGAAAGATTCTTTTGAAAGGATAATCAAGGCATAAAAATTAAAACTGAAAAGTCAAACATGAACAAATGTGATGCCTCTAAATTTAATATTCATAAAACAAATCTGAACAACATAAGATACTAAGAAATATGGTCCAAAAAAAAAGTGAAGAACATGAAATAATTTGGCATGAGAGACAAATATGCATACCGGTGAAAGTCTGAAATGGCAGGGCTTTGACTTTCCTCTACGACCACACTTGAGTAAACATGCACCTTTCTTTATAGATAAAATTGCCTGAACAAATAATAACAAAAATTATAATTCAGGGAAAAAAACAGTAGAAAATATATACTATTGCACAAAGGAAATACTGAAACTAAATTTAGATATCAATAACATTGGCAATTTCAAAAGAAATGCTTAAAGTCCAGCTTCCATAATGATGCACACTGACATAGGAATGTGTGCATAGGTAAAAGAAAAGGAGGAGTAAGGAGAAAGTAAGAAATAGCAATTATGATCATAAGCACTTTGATTTGATATGTGTCCATATATAGATTCTTTATGGTCTAAGAAAATTGCTCCAAACCCAAAAAGATGTCTCATTTCTTCATCCTATTGAAAGTTGAAACTTTAAAATTGGTAACTTCCACTTTTTGGATGTAGCTGAATAGCTGATTCCTCGTGTGCTTGTCTGGTTTTGTTGTTGAGAGCAGATAATTTGGGGAAGAACAAAAAAAAGTATTCACTACTTTTCTTTTTCCTTTTCAGAATGCAACAACTAAATGCCAATGGCATGAGGAGCTTTGTGTTGAAAAATCCAAAGGAAAATTGGAATCAATAAATTAACCAGTAATATAAATATACATATGTAAAAAAAATTTATAAAAAATAAAATAGACATTTCATTGTCAGAAGCTAAATGAAGAGTTCCAAATCAAAGGGGGGAAAAAAACTAAATTTTGAAGTATAAACCATTAAGTGCCTTCCAGAATTTGGACCCCCATTGCACATTTTCATGCAAATTGCAGAAAAAAAATTCACAAACAGCTAAAAACCAGAGTTAAAATATACAAAACTTGCCTGATTTAATTTCATAGAAGAAAAGCAGAGTCAACATGTTAAAAGAATTAAATTGGAAAAAAAAAAGAGGGAAAAGAATTGTGTGTGACCTGTTCAACAGCTCTGTCAAATGGGACTGAAGCTGCTGCTAAGGGCTCTTCTCCCATTGTCATGTTGCTGTAGTTTCATGGAAGAGAAGAGACGTACAAGAAGAAAAACAACAATGGCAGACAAGTGAAACAGGGGAAGGGTTTTCCCAACAAGTGGAACCTTATCATTACCCACCAAAATGATTGATGAGAGGTAGCAATGCACAAAAGAAGAACAACAAGAAGAAGGAAATACTTTCTCTCACACTCTCTCTCTCTCTCTCTTTCTTATGTATTATAATTATTATTATGATGCGTTTGTGTGAAGTGTGAAATGTCTCTGAGAATGAACAGAACAAAACAGAGCAAGAACATAACATATGTATGAGAAACAGAGTTTAGACAGAGTCTAGGGGAGCTTCTCTTCCTTTTATGGGTTCCTTTTCTTTATTACTACTACTATTATTATTATTATTATTATTAATTTTTAAAAAAAATAAAAATATATACTGGAATTTATAATAAATCCTACCTATACCTATAACAATACAGAGTGTCATTCAAACTAACCGATAAATAAAATTTTTGGACCATAATTAATTTTACATTATACATCAAATATTATTAAATAATATATCAATTTAAATTTTTACAAAATTAATGTAATTAAAAATTTTAATTATATTTTAAATAGTTCCTCTGAACTTGAGTTTATAAAGAATAATATTTATTGTAAAATAAAAATATATCCAATTAATATTCAACATATATTATGTGTTATATGTAATGTTTCATAAGTAATGTTTTTATGCAATGTTTCATAGGTACGATACACATTATATATAGAGTTTAATTTCAATCACTGACCGTGTAAATTAATTTTACCTTGACATCCAATCATGGATTGACATATCAGTAAAACTCTTTAACTCAACGACCCACTAACTAAAAAGTTACGCAAATCAATAGATATGATTGACTGACAATGTAAAATTTTTTACACTACATAAATCATAATTAAACTCTTATATATAACACATAATATATTAAATATTAATTAAATATATTTATATTGCACAACAAATATTATCAACCTATTAAAAAATAATGTGGTTCCTTCTCCCATTCATTCACTGTGTGTGTTCACTTAGAAACTCGTGCCTTTTGCAGTGTTGTGTAAGAGAGAGAGAGAAAGTGTGTGAGTGTGAGAAACTGAGAAGTTAATACCATCCATCATATGCACGTGTACACCACATCACATGCGATTTCCTCTTTTTAGTTTTAGTGACTTCAAAAAATTATAATAATAAAAGTTAAAGACAATTACCACATGCTCTTATTGTCCTTTCCCCCTCTTATTTTGCCATTTTCTTCTTCCTTTACTTTACTCCCATCTATTTCTTTCTTTCTTTACTATCACAGAATATAAAGAGTTATATCTTATCACCCAATAAAATTTAAAAATGATGCTAAATCATAAAACTTAGTTATTCTATAGAGTAATTTATATTGATTATTTATCTGAAAATATTTTACACTATTAATAATATAAAAATTAAAATTCCATATTTATTACATTCAAGACTAATATAAATTATTTTTCAATATAATTTTCTACTATTAAAATCTTAATAAATATTTTTAGGGGATTTATTCGGTACCCAATATTTGTTGGGTACCGGTACCTAAGTATGTGTTTAACCTATTAATATATGCTAAAATAAATATAATTTGGTATCAACGGAACACGGTGATCGCGGTCGCAGCCTTCCTAGACGCGTCACATTCTCAATCACACATATTCTCCATCTCTCTCTCTCATAATGCACTATCTCTCTGGCGACAGGTTATGAATTGAGTTTTTTTTTCTTAAATTGATAAAGTTAGAGAATATCAATATAAATTAAATTAATTTTTGAAGATTACTAACCTAACATGTTATTAGTTATATAAATTTAAAAAATTTAAGTTAATTTTATCTATAAATCATGACAAATACATGTGTTAGGTATCGATACCCTATATTTTTCTGGGTATCGAATCATAATCCATTCAGATGGGTAAGACCCAAAAGTAAAATGCTAGAATTATGCATAGCAGAATGGGAAGATGCCATTTTGGTGTTTTGGACAGAACAAAATTTCTCATAAAGTTTCCCTATCGTTTAGGGGTCAAAGCGTAATTACAGGGGCTCACTTTTTTGTGGTACTACACCAACAAATGAATTGCAATTGGGACATAGAACAGTTTTAAATTTTGAATTTTCAAATGTCAACATTATATTGTTATTAGTATTCTTTTGGGTGAAACTTTTTTAGTAACGACAATAAATACTCCCTCCGTTTTTTTTTTAATTGTCCAGTTTTAATTGCGCGCGGGTATTTAGGAAATGATTGATATAGTATAAAAATTAACAAAATGTACACCTACTTTACTAATTTATCCTTTATTACTCATCTCTCCTCAATTATTATTGCTATTAGTGAGTAGTATTAAATAGGGGTAAAAGAGGAAAAAAATAATAAATGTTGTCTCAAATTTTGAAATAGACAATTAAAAAAAAATGCACGCAACTCTAAGTTGGATAATTAAAAAAAATAGAAGAAGTATTATTTAATACTAACCGTGTGCTTGCAAAAAGTAGTGTATGTTAAACAATCAATAAGAAAAAAAATATATAAGAAGTGGTATAATAGTAGTGTAAGTGTTCTTTCATTCTATTTTAATTTTCTTTCAAAGTTCATGTGTGGATGTTAAAAAAATATATCTTATTTATCACTTAAAATTAATATGAACGATAAGATAGTTCTTTATCATAATAGATTAAATAGTTTATCAAAATATGAAAGTGATAATATTGTCTATTAAGATTAAAAATTTAGGACAATATGGACTCTCAATTTATCCTAAATTTACTATTTTGAGAGACCAAACATTATTGTCCTAAAATTACAATCTTAAAGAATAATATTGTCACTTTCATATTTTGAGAGATCTTTTATATTAATCATGAAGAGCCAAAAGAAATATTTACTCCTAAAAAAATATATTAATAATATTAATTTATTAAAAATGTTGAAATAAATATGTAAAATAATAATTAATATAGAATAAAAATGTTTATCTTAAACTATCATTGAAAAAGAATGAAGAAGTAATTTTATATAATTTTATATTGGTAACTAATCATATATATATATATATATATATATATATATATATACCATCACATATATTCTTTTATTATCTTTTACAAACCACTATATCTAGGGCTCATGTGACAATACCTAATTAATATGTATTATCATTTTACTTTAAATGGTATAAAGATTAAACTCATAATAATAACTCATCTTATCTTTTAATTATGTATATGAGTATAAAATAATATATTTATAATAGATTTTTTGGAAATTTTTATCATATAGGTATAAATAAATAAATTATTTATCTAAATGAACCCTAACTTTCACTGCTTGCCAATTCAGTCAATCAATAATTCTGAATGTATATATAAGGCAATGGTCTATTTTTACCATAAACGGGACCTACTACAACATGTTTCAAAGGTAGAGTCCAAGCCAAAGAAAAAAGGAAATTAAAAGTTGAAATTATGATCTTTTGTCAATTTGACCAATCAGCAGTGAATTAGACACAGTTTTTATAGGGACAAGAGAGTCCATCTCCCAGCCATCATTGTGCCTATTATTAATCTTAATTAATTTTCATCCCCATGGCAAATAATTAAATTAGTGTTTAAATGGTGGGCTATACATGCTACATCACCATTTTATTAATTACAGTAATTTCTGTTGTACAACAGAAATACATCCCATTTTTTTACGTATATTATGTGTTATATGTGTCAGACGTATTATATATGATAAACATTACGTATTACACATAACATGTTGGATACTGGTTGAAGTATTTTTATTGTATAATAAATATTACTGCTTTAATTAATTAAATTACTAGAGTAGATGAAATGTAAACTTAGGATGCTTGTTGCAATAATTATGAATATAGCATCTTAGTATTAACAAGTAAATTAAAGTATATACTTAATTTGATGGTCCTTTCTGAAGAGGTGTAAATTAAATAATGTGGTACCATGTATAGGAATAGCATGAACCCCCCATGGACCAGAGAATTGAGGAAACAGAGAGTGATTGGTAGTTTACCTGTAAATAGTATGGTATGGTAATGGTAGATATATATATAGATAGATATATACATTGATCTGATCTGAGATACAGATATGCATATCAGTGATTTTCATTTGCTTCCAAAGTTAGGTTCACTAAAGTCAGATTAACTCTGTCACTTTGTCTACCATGTAGGTCCCTTGGACAGTTCATCTTGACCTTTTAGATTTTGCCCCCCTTTTCAATTTTTTCTTTTCATGTATTCTCAATTTTAATTTTAATACTTCTCATCCACAGTAATAATTTTTTCTTTTTTAAGGTGAGAAATTTCTTAAAATAATTATGACTATAGAATCCCTTTTATGCACATAGTGAAAGCTCAATCTCTGATTAAATAATTAAACAATTAAATAATGAGAAATGTTTCTTTTATATCATAAAATTAATTATTATATGTAATAATTGTCCAATTTTTAAAAATTATTAATTTAACTTTTAATATTATAAATTAACTCAATATTTTAAGAGTTTGATTAATAGTTTTCAAATATTGAGTTATTAATATGATAATTGATAATAATTGATTTTATAATATATATATATATATAATATTATATTAAATAATTACAATAATACTTGAAGAACAATGAAAAACAACATTTAAATCCACTAATGGATCAATTTGACTATTTTTTTCACAAAATAAACTCCCTTTAAGAAGTTAATGGGTAAGAGTATAAGTACAATATAAAATCATCTAACTTTCATCCAACTTGTAATTATATGCTGATGAGATCTATTAACAAACAAATCATACAATTATGTTTAATAAGTTGAATGTTAGTTGAATCAATTTTAGTTGTAGGATAAATATTTTTTCTAAATTAAATATCCGCACTCAAATAATTACTAACAAATTTGTGATGGTGTATTTTTTCTATTTAACTTTTGTGCTAATAAGTCTTTTCCAAGTATCCAATCAAGAAAATAGTATATAGATATTATGACTAGCCAGTGCTTCAGCCAGAGAAGGGGGGCCTCTTTTATTTTTTCTCATATTTTTCCCTCTCAATTCTTGATTTATCAACCTGCTTTCATACACACCTTATTATTGCAGATTCTCTTGACTTGCTTATTACATACATATTTCCTATATATATATATATATATATATATATATATATATATTGATCCCTTTATTTTATTTCTCAGTGAATTGTAACTCATTCATTGTCATGTCCTTCAACAGATCAGACACTGCATGCTCACTGGACCATTCTTCTTAAATTTCCCTTTCCTTTTTCTTTTTTAATTTTTTCCAAATAATTACCACATTATCTTTTTTCTTTTTTCTTTTGTTGGGATCTCACTCCTCATGAGATGCCATATATTATATATTGCATCAAACTCTTACATGTGGAATATATAAATGTGTGTGCATGATTCATTCACCAAGTCAACCTGTTATCCCTTTTCATACCAAAATGATAGAAGAATGTGTTCAGTCAATGTCATAATGTACTCTGCTCATTGCTTAGGGGTTACTATTTTTATATTTTTTTTTTATCTACAAGAATTTAGTCTTATTCATAGATTATATTACCTACCAATAAAAAAAATGTGAGAATAAAAAATTAAGTGAATTCTATGTATGAGTATTAAAAAAAGTTTATTAGATGATGAGTTAACTTATTGGCGAATTTTTGAAGAAAAATGTTCTATATGTAATATTAAGATAATATCAATTGATTTGTTTACAAGGCAGCTAATTTTTATTTTATAATAACTGGTGAATATGGTTCATTTAATAATTTACTCGATAAATCCGCATAATGTTTAATTATTGGGCATAATATATATAAAAAAAAGTTACTCGTACAACGAGTATACCTTATAATGTACTCTTATATTCAATCAAAGTAGTTACACTCTTATATTAATCTGTGTTAATGGTCCGACGTGCATATATTAAAGATTGAATGCTAATTTGATGATATAATGGTCGTACTAGTATTGTAACTTTATTTACGTCATTCTCATCAATTTATCAATGGCTAAAGACCAACCATCCTTCGCATCACTGAATAATGAAATTAAATTATCATCGGACTAACATATTTTTTTCCTTTGAGGGCACTCAATCGATTGTAAGCATAGCTTGCCGTGAGCAAAAAGGAATACTGCTAATAATTGATGGTAATATTTATTATATAATAAAAATATATTTAACTAATATTTAATGAATATTATACTTAATATATAATGTGTATCATATATATATATATATATATATATATATATATATGCATGTACTACTACATATGACACATATTATATATTATATATAACACATATTAAATATTAATTGAATGTATTTTATTGTACAACGTTAATCATAATAACAACTAAAACTCCAATCTCGGTATATATATACATTTACACAAACAAGGGACATTTATTAATTCCTAGCTCATTTATTTCCTCTGCATATATAAGCAAGCAAAGTAAAAGAAAGATACTTGTGTATGTGTGTACGTTAACCTAGCTAGCTAGCTTGGTACCCTTGCTTTCTCTCCATGCATGCTATCCTCGAATTTTTCCAAATATAATAATATTAGCCAGCCCTTTTTAACTTAGTTGCAGGTGCAGCCTAGCTATGAAACCTATAACTACATCATTAAGGAATATAATTAAGTGGACACAACAGCTTTAGTAATTTGTTAGCCAAACAAAAAAGGAAAAGTAGAACATAGGTTGCTCAATGCCTATACTACGCTATATACATTGAGGCTATAGCTATATGAAATAGAATATGTAGGGCTCAAGTAATTAATTATTAATTAAAAAATGGCCCTAAAGTTTCGTGCATATTAAGTTCAATAATTTATGCCAGATTTTCCTATAGTATTGTAACATATGGTTAACCTACATTTCTGCGCATGGTCGATCATTTTCAAGTTTCAACCCTACATTTCAAAGAAAACGGCGGAACTAGTTTGATTTTAATTTTAGTGTTCCTTGAAATTGTTAAAGTATTCACTTCTCTTTACTTTTGGGTTATTATATTTTACTTTTATAAATTTATCTATTTAGCTTAAATTGATATCAATCTGGCTACTATACATATTTTATCACTCCTAGCTAGCTAATTAAACTGTAATATACTATTTTTGAGTACTTGCGGAGTCTAAACTTACTTTTCTTTCTATTCGTCCTTTATACTTTTAATAAACTAAAATAAGATTTAATAGAGATTTTACTATATTAAATTAATAGTCTTATTTAATAAATTAAAATTAAATAATATTATTTCATAAAATATTTACAAAAAATAAAAAATTACAGACACAAAAATACAGGTCGAGTTGCTAGTTATAATAATATAACTTACTTTTTAAGTAGTTTTATATGTTACCATTATGGTTCATCGTAAACCTAATTTTATATCAATATATCACTAATTTATACTTTCTCCGTTTTTTTTAATTGTCCAACTTAGAGTTGCGTGTGTTTTTTTTAATTGTCCATTTTAAAATTTGAGACAACATTTATTATTTGTTTCCTCTTTTACCCCTATTTAATACTACTCACTAATAGCAATAATAATTGAGGAGAGATGAGTAACAAAGGGTAAATTAGTAAAGTAGGTGTACATTTTGTTAACTTTTATACTACACCAATCATTTTCTAAATATTCGCGCGCAATTAAAACTGGACAATTAAAAAAAAACGGAGGGAGTACTATTTACAAATTTTGGACTTTGGGTGCACGTATTGAGATGGTATACTAGCCGCCCTCCGAGGAAAAAAATGTATAGTAATAAATCTGTAATAGGTCATACATTGATATCGACCCAATAAATTTAATTTAATTTGTAATAAAATCAATGTAGGTGTGAATAGCGTCAAAGAAGAAGTATCATTTTTCAATCAATGTTGGTATGAATATTGTCAAAGGTTTCATTCTTGGCGCAAACTTTTGATTATATCATATTCTCTCTCTATATTAATAATCATTTTAACATATACATTAAAAAATTAATTTATATTTAACTGATGAATTCAAGTACATTAATTTTATAATGATAAAAGAATCAAAATGACTATATATTAATATGAAATGAAAAGAATATTTATTAACAATATCTAATAGACTTCAAAATAATATATATATGTAGTGTGGACTGGGTCTAAGAGCTCGGCCTACATGTAAGTTCGGTCTGTTTCAGCATTCATAGCATAATGATGTGGAGGCTTTAAGCCGATTAACAGCCGAATCATAACAGAAACAACTCAAGAACTTCAAGTAGGTAACTCGGTTGTTTCTCCCAGATACGTTCTATTCATTCTACTGTTCACTGTATTACACATAAATACTCTTACTTGCTTCATCACTTGAAGCTGACTTGAACGTCACAGTCTCTTTTCAAGTACCACCCCATGTGTCTGAGGAGTCCGGTGACCGGAGCAGGAGCTCAACGTATTCAACTCGGAGGTCGGTCATCAAATTAGCGAGACGAGAACAATAATATCTAATATATATTAGGTATGCAGTTCTTTTATTCGAAAAAATGTATATTAATAATATTCTTTCCATAAGTAAAAGAATTTAACTAAAAAATGACAACAAAAAATGGAAGAACAATATATAGGAAAAACAAACAAAAAAGGAAAAATATTTGAATAAGTTTAAATAAAACAGTTTAACTTAGCAAAGATTTAAGAACAGAAGTGTAAATAAAGAGTGATGTTATATTATTATTTACACAATAAAAAATCAGTCAAAACTAGTCATATAGAGATTTGGGACACAATTACTCCGTTACATTCACTAAAGACTAATTTCTTAAATTGAGGTTTTTTTAGCTAAAATGTTGTCAAATAAATTTATTAATTGATTTAATTGTCATTGTTCATTAAGTATTTTCCGTAAATAAAACAATATTGTTAGCTCATCAAAGAATAATGGATCAACTCTCTCATTATATTTTCTGATTCAAGAGATTAATTCTTTATCTTTCAATGATTGAACCCAATAGCTAGCTTTTTTGACTGTTGACGAGTGTAATAATAATTCTAACTATATACCCCACCACCAAGATTCTTCTTTATGATAAAAATTTTAGATGATTATGTGTCTCATTGTTTTAGCTTCCAAAATCACACTTTTTTTTTTCCTTCAAAGTTCAAACATGTCAATCTTACCATAATTGTGCTTGTAAACACTCCCCAATAATAAAATTGCGAAAACAAAAATTTTATATATATAGTCGTCACCTTCTGTAACCAATGCTAAACCAAAAGAGATTAGTATCTCAAAAGTTATTTATCCAAAAGCAACTTTAATTATGTCTTTCTAATAAAAGGATGACTCATTAATCTGCTCTTATATATAAGAATCTTTGACGATTGTACCAATGCAAAATCCAAAGAGACAAAAAGGTGTTTTTATCTCTTTAATTATTTCTTTATTTATTTATTTTTAATGCGGATATGACATTAATTATATATTTATATTATGAGTGATGTAAACTATATGCAATAATTTAACTATAATTAATCTAAATTTTGAATTATTAATTTTAAAAAATTAAATTATTATATACGATAATTGATAATGAGTAATTTGAAGGTGTATAAAAATATCGCCATATGGTTTAATTTTTACTATTGCACAAATTTCTGTTGGTTGCAATAAAAAAATTGAAGCCTTGTCTAGATATTAAATTTTTTAAATGTAATTATCAAATTAAAATGTCATTTACTAAAGGAAAATGAAAAGGATCCAAATGAATCTCAAACAATTAATGATAATGTAATTTATTCTTTTGAAAAAAATACAATTAAAAAAAGTTAATTAATTAGATTGTAAAAATGACATTCATTAGTTACTTATGCTGGGTCTTTGGAACCGCCGTTAACTTTTTAACCTTTTAATTAATTAATTAATTAATTAATTTGTAACTTTTTAATTTATTATTTGTTTGAAATGTGAAATGATTTACTTCACATGATAGGCATCACGAAGCCAAAAGACAATGGCTGGATGCCAATTTCTGTGTTATAGTTAAAAATAAAAGAATAGTAAAATCACATATATAATCCCAAAGCTCTATTACTGTATGTGTTAATTAATCACATATTGGCTCCAAACCAATCAAAATCAAAGATTATTATTAATTGATTTAATCAATTAAGAAGTGATCTGAAAAGGTTACTTTATTTCCCCTTTCAGGAGTGGTCCATGTATTTAGGACATAAAGACAAGTTTGTCCAAATGTAACCAACACAACAACAAAATGTGATATAACTACACAACAACAATGTATATAGTGTTTGATGCACAATTAATGCTTACGTATTTTATTTGAACTATATCATTATTAATCGAGAAATGTTGAGTGTATGATAATAATAAGTTGTACAACACTTATATAATATAATATATATATATATCATCGATTTTTTATATTAAAGAAATGTTGTATAAATATTATACAATTTTGTTTCTAGATTAAACATTTTTTTATCAATTACAATTTAATCCTTTCTAAGGAGTTCAGGGCGCTGTAAACCTAAAGGATGTTCTTTTTGTTAAGTTAATTAATTATTTGCATATAAGAAAAAATTAACAAAGCTGGCTTCTTAGACTAACAGATATAAATAATGATGGTGATCAAGGTTATGTGAATTAAGTATATATATGAAAGATATTTTATTTAAAATTAAACTTTTTGTTATTAATTATTGTGGTACATATTTGTTTGATTGCTAAGTAGCGTTGTTTCCTTGATAAATGATAATTCTTATATGTTATACGGTTGATATGATTGATGTAACATCCTACTTTACTTGTGAATTAATAAGAAGAAAACAAAAAATTATATGATTTTCATTTTCTTTTAGTTTTTTAATTTACGCATTCTTTAATAACATGTTATTATGCTTGAAAATAATTGTTTCTTTTCAATAATGTATATTTGTGGGCTTAAATCTTTAAGAATTTTGCTAACAAATATTTTTAAGATATTTATTATAAAAGTACTTCAAATGATAAATTTTTACAAAATTTAAAATATTATGATAAATTAAATTTTTATATAGCATTTTCTTGTTAGCAAAACTCAATCTTTATTAATTAATATATATAGGATAAATTTTCAACCACTCAACCTCAACATAATAGATTTACTTTATTTAGGATTCATGAACGAGTCGGTGTACCTTAAATAAGGTAATTAATAGGGATATGTTATACTATAAATCTATCTAGATATATAAAGTAGTAAATTTGTGTTAGTATAAAAAATCAAACACTTCTTCTGATTCAAGTCCTAAAAGTAGAGATAACAAGAATTGACTCGCTGACATATCTTATTTATAATAATTGATATTATATTATAAAATTATATTTTTTAAAATGAGGAATAATACATTATTTATAATAAAAGTTGTACAATATTTATATACTAATAAATATGTGTATAGTGAAAATGCCAATAAACCCATTATGCTAACTTTTGGCCCAACTTTTAATTTTTTTTTCATTTTCTAATATGAGTAGACGGAATAAGATGAATGAATTGAAAATTTAAAATCTCACGTTTGACTGGTGTATTACCGATTATAGGAAATGTTTATCGTACTACTAATAAAATTGATCCAACTAGTATCTAACTTATTAAACATAATTGTAAGGTTTGTTTATAATGGATCATATAAGCATATAATTACAATTAGTTGGATAGAAGTTGAATGATTTTATGTTGTACCTATACTATTACCGATTATTATACACCTAGTAAAACTGATATAATAATAACTTCTACCATTACATGAGTTTACTCTTCTATTAAAATTAGTAAAATTCAACGATAAAAATGCAAGTTGTACAAATTTTTATTAGACATCAATTATTCTGCTTTTAAAAAAGTTTAAATCAGAAAATGCAAGGGGAGAATTTGGCATATTCAAAACTATATGGTGAATTGGCCCATATAAGATTGTATTATTTGTGCTGTTCATGGAGTAGCCAGCTATGTACCTTCCATTCAAATTCAGTAGTACATAATAACACACAATACATCCCCTCTCAACAATTTTATTTTTTATTCAAAAATTGTTTTATTTTATTATATCTTTTCTCTTGGAACTATTTTTGTCAAAGAGTCCTAGCTAAGAATAATATTGTCACCTCACAAGACAATAAGGTTGACAAAGCAAGGAAATGGGTAAATTCTCTTTTTAACGATTTGATAGGTCTTTACTATTATTATTATTATTATTATTTGCTTCCTCATCCTCCCAACCCTGCCCAACCCTATATATTTAACCATTACCAACCTTCCAAAGCTATTCATGAATAATATCCTTGTACATGCACCTACGTGACATTATAATCATAGACTTATTATTAATATAACTAACATATATACATACCAAATACTAATGACAAAGCAATCGAGTAGTTACTATTGTAATAATTCTTGTGATTATCTTCAACATCCTCCTTACCAAAAGAAATCTTCAACATCGATCAAAACAAGAATAAAATTTGACAAGGTAAGTTTTACAATGTAATGTCACGCTCACATTTATGCTTGTAAACAATATCAATATAGCAGATAAAGGCAGAGAAATAAAGGTTGATCTAGTTTAATTAAATTGAATAAAATTCAATGTCTTCATGAGCACGCTACAATAATCAGAAATAGTATTTGTATAATAGGAACGTCATTCAAAACTATCCAACATATATTATACATAATATGTGTCATATGTAATGTGTGATATACATGTGTGAAACTGATTGAGGAAAACCATGAAATAACAAAAAAAAAATATTACAACATATATGTGTTTCATTACTAAAATATGTAATGTGTGTCACTTCTTTATTTATAATGTATGTTATATGTTGGATACTAACTAGCTATAGTTTAAAATATTACTGTTGTACAATAAATATTTTTTCAATAATAATGTACATATACTTTTATTGATTAAAACACTTTACGAATTCATACTGCTCATACTATATGGTATGTTTATCTCAGACTTGATACAATACAAATACATAAATACAGGTAATGTACACTACAATACATTGAACTTTTTGTGTATTTTGTTTTGCGTTTATTTTAGTGTGTACAGAATAAATTTATACTTGTATTTATATAAAATTTTATTTTAGAACTTTGGTATTAAAAAATGAGAAGGAAAAATAGTGGAATTATGGATTAATAATAGGGGTAAGCTTGAAACAAATTTTCATTAAAATTCCTGTATCAGCACCTGTATTTTGTGTATCTACTGTAAGTGTGGACACAAAATCCAGAAAAAAATTATACAAATATATTTCGTCTTGTATATGTATGTACTAAACAAACATGTTATTTTCTGTTCTATATTGTATTTTGTGTCTTATTTACATCAAATAAACGTTACCTATATATATATCACTTTTACTTATGCTGCTTTAATTTGCACATTTTCAATATAATTTAATTTGTACCGTATTTTCATATATTCATAGTTACCGGTATTCAATTATTCATACAACATATATGGAGGGAAGAGGGGTTATATATATATATATGATATGTCAAAAACATATGAAGAAATAAAAAAGAGATGGGTCATTGATCTGTTTGGTAGGGGCATGATCATGGAATGGGCTTCAATGTTTGTTAAGTTGACAAAAAAATGTGCCATAGATAAGGGCACGTGCCCTTGTTGTCATGTTGTAAACTGTCCTCATTGTTGTGGACTGTCTTGTGTTGGAAACACACATATCAAGCAATTTAAGACATTGCCATGATTTTGCTTGGATCTCGACACTCCACCATAAATCCAATCTAGGGATCTTTACATTAATTGACATCCCTATTTGCCCATCACACAAAAATAATAATAATAATAATAATAATGCTAAATGTACACCATAAAATTAGCTACCATTAAATCATCAAGTATAATAATTCAACATTTTGAAACTAATAACCAAACTTTTATTATTATATATTAATTCAACATTTTTAAAAATTGAATTACTAGTTTTAAAATATTAGATTATTACATATAATAGTTGATGGTAACTGATTTTGTGGTGTGCACGAATCATTTCTCAAATAATAATAATAACAAAATCAAAAATTGGATTTTGTGTCGGTCACATATATACAAATACAAATACAGCCCTCTCTCTCGTGTGTGTGTGTGTGTAAATCATAATCTATATTATAGGGTCCTTTGAGCATTATTACAGCTACATTTCTTGTTCTTATTCTTGTTGGGTTGTGTTTGTAACTCGTAAATTAAATAGAGGATATATGCTTGATTGCAAATTTATTTGTGTTCTACTCTTCATCAAGTTCTTCATCTTGAGGTTGACCTTATTGGAAATTGAATTGGCAATATAGTTGGAGTTACCTATAAGAATAATTATGATGATCATCAAGTCGGTATATATGTCCAAAATTTGTAGGATTAGAAGACAAACGTACTTATTTAAATTGTTGTATTAAACTTTTATAAATGAGCAATCTTATATGAATATTTAATGTTAATACATGTGGTACATCAGAAATATGTACCATTAGTATCCAACGTGTGCTATATATAAAATGTAATATATGCTTACGTATGTGTGCTATATATATAGCACGCATCACGTCTTATACATATATAACACACTTTGGATACTAGTTTGACATATTTCTATTGTACGATAAATATTATTGAATATTTAAAAGTAAATATTAATTAGATACTCATCGAAGATTAAATGTAGATAAGAAGAATTTTGAAATTAGACACGTAAAAATTTAATATTAATAGAATAAATGTCGGCAAAAATATGAAAAGATGTGCAAATAAAATTTTTGTTACCGTTGTAACTACAGTAGTTAGCTTTAATTAGCTATAGTGAGTAAAAGCAACTAATTATTCTATATCATTTTTAAGGATTTTAGTGAGTAAAAGCAACTTTTTTCATATTATACAAACATAATAAATTAGTCAGCTTAAACTACTTTTAACTAAAATATCCAAATATAAATTAATCAAAATAAAAAATTATATTAAAAAATAATTATATAAAACATAAATGTTTGGGGAACAACAAAAAATCAGTCAAAACAGCCAACAAAACCCATTTAACATTTTATGACCCAAATAATATTTTAATCATGAGTATATTTTTAATGAGCTGAGTTATTGTACCCAAATTCCTATTTGTTGATTGTTTGGCTGGTTTTTTGTTATACCCCTAGCAATGTTCTTATATATATAATTAAATAAGTAATTATTAAAAAAACATTGCTATATGCACAATGAAAAAACAGACAAAATAACCAATATGGTATCCACAACATATATTACATGTTGTAGAGAAAGATGATGTTATCACATGTGATATGTGTTCTGCACAACATGTCATATATGTTATACATAATATGTAATATTCACTCCTATATGTTATACATAATATGTAATATTCACTCATATATGTTATACATAATATGTAATATTCATCGTGCATATTACATATTATATGATTTTTTCTATTTATTGACTGTTATGGCTGATTTTTTATTATGCATAAAGAACTTTTATTATTAAAATAAGTATAGTTTTCTAGCTTTCCTATATATCACTTAAGGGTGCTGCTATTTATATAATAAAAAATTATTTAAAATTAATCAATATAATGATTTTAGACTATAATTATTCATAACATTAAAAAAATATCTTTTATAAAAGAAAGTTAATTTTTTTGGCCAAAAGTTACTAAAGGATTCATTGTCGGCTTGGCTGTTTTCTTATTCACCCAAATTATTGTTTGCTAAATTATTTATAGGCTTTGCATGCCAAATTTCTGTTGTTGAAGTAGTACCTTTCTTTATATATCTAAGAGACCATTAGTTTGATCTTAGACCTAGAAGATGACCTACTCTGAACTTGACCTTCGAGCCCTACATAGAAACATGAGTCATGATTTCTGGATCGAGATCGCAACAATTTACTTTATCCATTTTATTTTATACACTAAAGTTATAGTTATAAGGTTACGGCCTCTACAAGGTAGAGAGAAATAGAATTGTACAGAGATTTCTACGCAGTGTCCTAACATTTTTCTTTGTCAATTTATGGTCAATCATAGTGATTAATATCTATTGATTTGTAAGCACTTTAATAAGTGAAACAATTGACAAAAAAAAAAAAAATTTTTTTTCATGTTAATAATAAAGATTGAACTTTCAATATTTGATTAGTATTCTAGCATTTAATGATCTTACATCCTAATTGTAGATACAAACTATTAAAAAAAAATGATAGATTGAACATCTTCATTAGTTGAGCAGTACTAATTCTTCAGATAGAGGGAGAAAACGACTACAAAGCTCAAAATCAATTAATTAGGCAGATGAATTGGACTTTTCAATTGAGATAAGTTTGGCAGAAGCAAATTATTCATCAATGATTTGAAAGCGAATGACAACTACCCTTAAAAAATAATTTGTTGTACAACATAGAATGTCATCAAATTAGTATTTAATATGTACCATATATAATTGTGTCAACACACGTTACATATAACATACATTATGTACATTATTGATTACACCTGTTAGATACTAATCGAATATATTTCTATATTGTACAAAAACAAACATTACTGTTGAAATAATTGAGACTATATGTGCAAAAAATGATTTTTGGATATATGATTCTAATCATTAATGCTACAAAGGGGGTGGTTTGACATGTTTATCAAAAGTGCTTCCATTGAGGCCAACACACCCACTAAAATTGAAATGGATATATTAGCACTATGGTCAGAAAAAAAATCATATGCACAATGCATTTTTGTTTAAATTATTAATTCTTACCTACTTGTCCTTAATTGATTGATTAGTCCGAATTATTAGTATAACATTTAGCAAATTATGGTCTGTATTTAATTATCCTTGTTCTTTCCCTAAGATACAATTAATGTTGTACCAAATCTAACTTAATCAGCCAACTTAATTTGACAATAACCTCACCTCTGTTTTGAGAGCTGAAAGGAGCCAATTAGTTTAATTGATTTTCTCAACCTGATGTCTATGTCTCTTACAATATACTCCCTCCATCAATAAATGACGTTTTAGACTTTTCACGGTTATTAAGAATGTAATTAAAACATACAACTTTATATATAAAAATAATATATAATGACTAAATTGTCCTTTTAGTTTTTTATGTAATAATTATTATAAAAGATATGAGAGAGAATACATGTGAAGATAAAATTGGAAAAAAATAATAAATACTTTCTTAAAATTCTAAAGTGATAAATAATATTGGACAAAAGAATTTTCTAGAAAGACAATTATTTGTGTACGGAGGGAGCTTGTGGTTGTTGTTATGTTGATGATGATAAGAGATATGCTAATAAAGTAGTTTTTGACTAGTCACAGCAGGGATGAAGTTCCAAGAAAAATAATCCAACACAGCCTAACAAAGCTAGCTACTATAGGAAAAGAAATTATACTAACATTAAAGTGGTTCAATTTCATTTTTCTCCCGAAAAAAAAAAAGACTTTACTTTTCTGAATTATAATGTCCGTGTAATTTAGGTCATGAGTTTTAAAATATGTAAAATAAATGAGTTTTCTAAAACAAGTTAAATATCTCATTTGTTAACTTATCATCTAAAAGTCAGTTAGTTGTCATATTATCCATGCAAATAATTATTTCCTTCTTATTTATAGTTTGAACAATTCGACCTTATCTATGTTTACAGTTATGTATATTATCCCTTGACTTTTGAACAACACAAATGCGTGAGGCACAAAAAAAAAACCAGTAAAAATAATCAACAAAGCTCATTTAACATTTTATGGTCCAAATAACACTTTTAATTATGAATGTATTTTTAATGGATTGGATGGTTATGGCCCGAATTCCTATTTGGTAGCTGTTTTGGCTGATTTTTTATTACTATTTGAACAATAAATTAACGGATAAAATATTTTATACTTAAAAAAGTTGAGATCTATTTTACATGATTTTAAAATTCAAGAACTAAATTGCACGGTCCTATAAATTAGGGTAAAAGTTTCTTTTGTGCAAAATGCTTATTACTATGCTATTGTGGTTGTTCTTTTCCAACCTTTCCCCATCAGTTGTACACACACTATAAAAAGTAGCTTCATCAAAAGAAGTTCTGAAAGGGATTGAGGAACACACATTAGAACCTGAACACACCACAATAGTTTGGCTATCATACAAGATATGCACATAAAATATTTTTAAACATTTTATTTTTATTTAATATTATATTCTCATGCTCTAATGGATACTTTGTATCTATATTTTTATTGTAACATATTAGAGCATAAAATCAGAAAGGTTTATGTATTGTCCACTCTTTAAACTTAACAATAATGTTATTTAAATATTCATTATAGATGTTTTAAATAGACATCCAAATCTACATCATTGAAAAATGTATTAAGTGAAAACTACCATCACATCCAATAATATATAAGTAAGAAAAATATTTGGGGCACAACAAAAATCTATCCAAAACAGCCAACATATTATGCACAATATATATAATATAAAATGCACAACGTATATTAGATGTAGTGCACAACATATATCACCTATTGTGCACAACATACATCACATGTTGCAACATTATCTTTTTTTGCAATGTTGTGCACATCATGTGATATATGACGTGCATAACATGTAATATTCGTTGTGCAATTTATATTATATATGTTGTGCAACGTTGGCTGTTTTGATCGGTTTTTTGTTGTACCTCAAACAATGCTCTATAAGTAAATGTACATTTCATGCATCCAATTATGAATGTCAAAATATCATTTTTGTAAACTTAAAAAAGCAGTAATGCTACACGTACAACTAATATACACTAAAAGGACCTTCGTAATGGCTTGTGACATTAGGTAGAGGACCAATTAATTAGTTATGAGAAATTTAATCATAGGTCACCAAATTTTCTCTCAGAAATTTAAGTAGAGTAACCCTGGATCATGTGAATGGCTTCATTGTAATGAACATATTCTGATAGGAGATGACACATTGAAATTATCCACATATGTTGGGCATGTGGATATGTTTCAAACTTTAGGGAGTAGTATAATTAATTTTCTTGAGGCCTTACAGAATGAATACTGTGAACACATGCAATGATGATCTATAACCTATACAACCACATGCCTACTGAAGATGTTACAACACATTAGCTTTGTCCCAATTATAAGATAGTTGGGGACATGCTACAAAAACTGCCCCATTATATATACATCAGAAATACTATTTCGACATTCATTTTTCATATATCGTATCAATATTCACTCTTATCATCACTGAATTTTAATGTGATTCTATTATAATATTTCAATTTTCTTTTTCTAACTATTAATTATGATAGATATCTTATAAACATTCAATTTTTAGATGTCTATTTAACATCGATCTTCTAATATATATGCTTTGATCTCCAACCACAACCCCCCATATGCTCTGTACTTATTAACTAGTGAGTGCTTGATGCAGTGTGATATCCCTTTGTCAGTTTTGAAACCAAAGTCCTTTTTGGTGGGATCCATGTTCTGTGAACTTGTCTGCTGCAGCCAGACATGATATGATTTCAGGTTCTGGCCCAATTTTCTTTGCTTTTCATAGCATTCCCCTGCTTCATCCTTCTTCCTTCTAATTCTAATTCCAATTATAAAAGCATACAAAATTATATTTGTTGGTATTTTATTTTTCTTGTTGATGTTAAAATTTGAAAGGACTGAAATATCCACTCAAGTTGTTCATTTTCATTAACTATTTGGTAAATTTGGTTCCAAGTTAAAAGGTTGATTTGATTTGATTTAATTATTGGCAGCATATATGCAATTATTTAGAGGAGTTTTATGAGAAGAACTAACTTTCAGTGATGGTTTTGGGAGTATTATAATTTTGGACCAAATTTATCTCTAACAGTTAATTAATCACAAAAAAGTTGCATGTATTAAAATGATTAGTATCTAAGTTCTATAGGAATTCCTTTACTTGATCACCTCTATAAGGTAGTGTTTATTTTCAATGACTATGATGTCAGAATTAATGAAGTTATGAAGTCAGTATTACAGGAATTAGAGTCACAATGACTCTACTGTTGACTCCGATTACACCCTCATATATTTGTGTCTCCCTTCCAGCATACAGTGACTCTCTTTCAATACACAGTGATTTCAAAATTGGAGTGAACAAAAAATTGATAATTTTGTGCACTGAGTCACCGTGACTCTATTCCCATGTGCACTGTGACTCTCGCACCAAACACTTGACAAAATCAATTTTTCACTGACTCCCTGACTCTGATCCTAGAGTTAGAAAAAACAAACGCAGTCTATGGCCTTTTAATGAGAATAGAGGTTCTTATTTGATAAAGATCAATAAATCTGTCATCTTGGAGCCTGTTTGTTGCCTTACTCCGCGACTTTTCAAGGTAACATTTGAACTTCCAAATGCAGATTTGTGAAAAGTTGAGAATATTTGTGTCGAGTAAAATTGATTTTAAATGATAAATAAATACACTCTCAATAATCTCACATAAAGATTTTTGAATTTTAATTTGTTTATGAGTTTTCAAGCCAAACATCTTTTACCGTTGGATTTATTACTTCAATCATAATTTAGGTAGCAATTTAGATAGTGTGTTATCATATTTAACTCTCATAAGTTACTATGCTATATTACTAAACAACAACTTTAATCATGCTCAAGCTGTGTATTAATCGACTAATTAATTAATTAATGATGGAGTCATGTCGGTCTAATTGATAACATTGTGATTTGAGATAAAAGAAGAAATAATGTAGAGACACAACATGAGGAGAGTGAGAAATTAGTACTTCCTAATCCTAGCTCCTAATTCTGATAGTCAATGCATGCTAATATGGGATTCAAATCAATCGATATCTTATTATTTGTTTGGGAGCTAAAATAGTTTATTTTATTTTATTTTATTTTTTGTGAATAATGTTGCTTATCTTTTTAAGAGTTTATCTCTTCTTCAATTTGGTGGGGTGTGGCATATAGATTTTTTGTTTAAGGGCAAGGGAGGTAAAACTTTAAAGCTTAAAAAGCATTTAATTTCTCAAAATTATTTATATATTATGATATCTAAACCAAACATATCTTAATGTTCCTTCACAACCTTGTACTTTCTCTTATCCCTTTCAGATACACTTTAAACAGAAAGTTAATATTTTGAGTCATACAGGTAAAATTTGTGAGACCATGTAAGCTTTAACATTTGATCACATTGTTTGATTTTCATAATTTTCATGTTAATATATAGATGGTATGTATGTAAACTCTTAATAGAACTTAAAACATATATTGACTTTGGATTAACACCACCTTTTCACTTAATCTAAACTTTTGTCCAAAAGAAAAATCAACATTTTACCCATCAAAACTATCAATTTCTTAAAACATACTTTATCTTTTGGATTTTTTTGTATTGACTTTATCTTTTGGAAATGCCCATGGAATGAGACGAGATGTTTTCTTCTTTGTTGGGCTTATAAGTGAGATGTTTTGTGTTAACTTCTCTCTCATAAACTCAATCATATTGGACATTTTTTAATTATTTACTTTTTGGTGTAATTGGGTCATAAGATGTTTGCTATGAAGTTTGGTGTTCAAGCCCAAAAGTGGTCAAGGTGTATTTGGACATTTGGTAGTTGATGGGTCATGAATCATTTGACAAAACAGAGTCATGAATCATACCCCAAATAAATTTTTAAAAATAAGCATCTAGTCCCGGGTTCGATCCTAGGGCGGTGTGTATGCAGAGAGGACCTTGGCCAGCCATCCCACCCTTGAGGTGCACGCACAAACCGGCAGGGGGTTAGTCATCGGAATCGCTCCAGTGGATACCTTGGGAAACCAAAAAAAAAAAAAAAAAAGCAAAATGATACGTATACAATAATAAAAAATTTGTACAATATTTATATAACAATAATCTCTATTGTTTGAATGCTACATTTTTTATGGAAGAGTGGACCCATATTACAATTCAATGATGAAGATAATTGTTATATAAATATTATACAATTTTTTATCTTATATGACATGGTCATATGAAATATGATTATGATATTTTTATATTATCTTATATAATGTATTTGATCCGTTTTTAAAATTAATGGTGTTAGTCATATGAAAAATTAACATGAGATAATTCATTTTCAACATGTGATAGTAGTAACTAAGAATATTTCGATTAAATGTTGGAATGAGAGTGAAAAGACACGAACAAGGAATGTGAAACATAGCAATTTCCCCCTTTTTTTTCTTCTTAGTCTCATAAATTGTGCCACTCTTTTTATTTCTAGCTAGTGCCCAACATTCTACTACCACTCTCTTCAATTTGTAACCTTTATTTATCAGACTATCAAGCATCAACCAAATGGATTATTATGTGTTCTTTTTTGTTTTCTTCATTCCAATTTCTAGTCCTCATTCTATAGAGAAGAGACCAGAAGAAACATGGAATGAGGCATATAATTTCATTGACTAATCAAGGCCTAGCATCTTCCTGAAGTGAGTGACAAACTGATACACCTTTTCTGGCTCTGGAAGTGCTTTTGCCACACTTGGTCTTTGGAAGCACTTCTTAATCCATGCTGAGATTTTGGGGCATTGGTCCTCAACTTTGAACCCTCCAAACTTCTCATATGCCAAAAACCATGTGGTTAGAGGGATTGCTATGATATCAACATACCCAAATGCATCCCCACCAAAGAAGTCCTTGTCCCCTAAAGCTTCCTCCAATTGCTTCAGAATTTCAATGAAGTCCTTCTTTGCCACTTCTTGCTCTTCTCCCTTGCTCTGCCAGATACCCTTTGCAGTGTCAAATACCTTGCAAACATACATAATAAGTATTGTGTTAGAAGACATATATAGTGAAAATAGGGACAAAGAGAAAGGACTAAATAACCTGTATTACTTAGATATTGTATGTTCTACAAACAATACTACTACATATACAACCAATGTACTATCCAACTAGCATCCAACCTCTAATATATGCTTGCCGGGCCCACTAGCACACATTAATGAGGGAGTGTAACTACTTTGATTAGATATACGTTGTAAGATATATTCGTTGTACGAGTAACTTTTTTGGTTCTTACAAAGATGTGACCCCTATTTATAAGCCTAAAAATAAGATCAAAATTTAATGACAAATTGACAATATCTACTTAATTAAACCAATATAAATCAAGCTAACATATAATAAGATATTTATTCTTAACATATCCAATGTTAAATGTGCAGATTTGAAAAATAAGCACCTGTTTGAGCTAAATATAACAATTAACAACATTCATAATTACTATGTGATCTATTTTTGACATAATTCAGATTCTCAGTTTAAGTAAATGTACAGATTTGTGCATGCATTTGAAGTTTATAGAATATTACTTGTGCTAAAATATAAGAATAGAACTTTGGTATCCTTTCAAACAACCGCATAATATTTTATATATATTTTTTGGTTTTGTCCGGAGCTTTGCCCCGACTAATCCGTCGCCCCGGGTCGAGTACCTGGAATGGCATGTGAGGCTCCCAACGAGGATTTTTTCCATTCATAAGGCTCGAACCTGAGACTTTGCTTAAGGGACAACAAGCCGCTTACCACTTGTGTCAATCCTTGTTGGTATAATATTTTATATATTGTAGCTTAGCTTTTAAACATTTATAATGAAGCAAATTAATTCACCTTTTTGTCAATGTAATCACACCAGAATTTGGCTTGTGCACGTTCATATGCACAAGTTGGAAGCAGTGGATTGGTTGGCCAGACCTCATCAATGTAATTTACAATGATGGAGGATTCAAGGACAGGCTTTCCATTATGTAAAAATACAGGAACTTTCTGATGAATTGGATTTGATTTTAGGAGAAGTTCACTTTTTCCCCCAAACAAATCCTCCTCTCTTTCCTCATAAGGTACCCCTTTTTCCTCCAAAGCAATCTTCACTCTCCCACAGAATGGACTTGCCCAAAAGGCTAAAAGAACATTATCTGCCTTTGACATCTTATCTCTGTGACCTTTTTGGTTAATTATGTTTTCTATGATGGTTAGACAATGTGATAGTAGTTGGCAAATTTATAAGGGAAAATGGTTTAGTTTATTGGTGTGAGTTCTTGTCATCTTGGAACTCTCAATGAGCATAGGAGGGTGCTCTTTGTTCTTGTTTTGTCCATCACAAATTTTGGAAAAACCTTTGTGCCGGTTTTAGAACCTTGTGTGGAATGGGGAAAACATAGTATACACATGCCGGCCAAAGCCCAAAGGGCATAGTGAATAAGTATATTCTTTTGTATTATAAGGAAAGATAAGCATTGGTAGGCTAAGATGTAGCCAAAGTTGTCCATTTGTGGGGGGTTTTAAATTGCAGTTGCGGCTTCAGCGTCACTTATTACAATTATGAATAATGCGACAGTAATGAATATTGCGACATGATATATTTCTATGTTTGAAACTTGAATTGGGCCTAATGTAGTTGTAGCAAATTTACGTGATTGATAATAGATGTACACAAGAATTGCTGATATGATTACGGCGACGACCACAACTGCATTATTGCGGCCGCATCACGTGATATATATAGCAGCCGCATCACGTGATTCGATCCACAATTTGAATCCGATATTACCTTGAGCTAGAGCTCTTGTCTTGAAGATGAATATCAACTTCAATTGATCCTCCACTCACAAATTGGTAGTAGCCATTTTTCTAATGCAGTAAGTATACTAGACCTATAGTAACCATTGGGTTGAAAAAAAATAACTGAAAAAACAATCCTCTAAATGCACATATTATTAACCCCTACAAGATAAACGAATCAGAATATAGTCCCATGAAACAGAGAATTGGTTAGCTAATATTTTTCAAGGCTCAAATTGCTTGCCTTCAAAGCTTTGTCCAAAACTCCAATCCTTGGGAGCAACATTGAAAGATGTAACAGTTTTACCATCAGTGTCAGTAACCTCAAAAGAAAGAGGTTGGTTCTGTAGTAATGCATTGACATGCCAGTTTTGGCCCCAATTACGACCCATTGGAAGCCAACCAGTTCTTGAACCCTTAATCTTCACA
Organism: Aeschynomene evenia; assembly: GCA_013621005.1. Lineage (NCBI taxonomy): Eukaryota > Viridiplantae > Streptophyta > Magnoliopsida > Fabales > Fabaceae > Aeschynomene > Aeschynomene evenia. The sequence continues at coordinate 5,172,246 of CM024265.1, read as the reverse complement.
GCAACAATCTCACCAGTTCCAGCCACATTGCTTATAAGCACCGAAATGAAGATACCAGAGCCTGTTATTGTGAATCTCATTCCTCCTTCTCTTCTGCATTTTATCCTGTTCCAAACAGAATTTAGCATTAACATTGTAATTATTAAATTGTAGTAAGAATTACAATGACTAAGTTTTCAATTATGATATGTTTATAGGTATTATGTTTAAACCTTTTTGAGTAAATACCTTATTTAGTGTCTCAAGATTCGAAAATGACAACATAACCTCTCAAGATTTGATGTGATCGATAAAATAGTCTCTCAATATATAAATGTGATAACATGGTCCTTCAAGATTACAGATTTAGGACAATAAGGTCCCTCAAAATTGAAAATTTAGGACAAGTTATGTTGTGTGGGCCTCCCCTCATTGGTGGCCTTTTGCATTGTTTATTATTATTATTATTAGAGTTAACCATCACTTTAGTCCCTCACATTGCATATTTGTTTCACTTTAGTCATCCACTTTACTGTTTCTTCAATTTACTCCTTTAACATTACATGTTGTGATTCACTTTAGTCCTCCGTTAATGATCCGTTTTTTAACTTCGTTACTCATATGCTGACATGTACGGTTAAGTGTCAACTTGGCAAATGATGTGTACAATTAAGGTGAACAATTCGATTTTAATCTTTCACATTGCATTATTTGTGTTAAATTAGTCATTATGAAGCACTTTTTAAATCATCAAAGCTCATGTTCCTCCTCCTTCTTCTTCTTCAACTCAATTCCTTGCATGTTCTATTTCTCCTCCTCTAAAATTCGGATTTATCATGATGGGCAGTGGTGATAGAGTTCTCAACTCGTCATTCTCATCAAGGTCAAATGGGAGCACCACAAGGAGCCATAATCGCACACGATTTAGGGGTAGAGAAATTGTTCTTTGTGACCGTGGGTTAAAGGTAGTGGTTAGAAGGTCCAAAACACAACTTAATCCTGGAAAATTGTTTTATGTGTTAACTATGGAGTAAATTCTTTCATTCATACTTTTGATTTTGAATTTTGATTAGCTAAACCCTAATTCCTAATTTTTTTTATTCATTTATTTAACCTATTTTTTTCTAATACATGCATATCAACAATGATTATAATTTTTTTATTGGATTAATAAAGAAACCCATGGAGAGAGAACTAACTCTGTAGTTACTAATTTGGATGCTTGGGAGAATGAAGAGTGAAAACTAAACTATGCATGAAAGATTGGTAGTTTAGAAGCTGAAGTTAAAAGTTTAAAAATATTAGTGATCATGCAAGGAATGAAGTTGAAGAAGAAGAAGAAGGAGGAGGAACATGAGCTTTGAGATTTAAAAAGTGATTCATAAGGACTGATTTGATACAAATAATGTAATGTGAAAGACTAAATCGAATTATTCACTTTGATTGTACACATCATTTGTCAACTTGACACTTAACAGTACATGTCAGGATAGGGGTAATAGAGTTACAAACTGATCATTAATGAAGGACTCAAATGAACTACAGAGTACAATGTTAAGAACTAAATTGAACACAAATTAAAGTGGAGGAATAAAGTGAAACAAATATGCAATGTAGGGACTAAAGTGATGATTAACTCTTATTATTATTAAAACAAAAATAAAAAGAAGGAGAAAGGAATGTCATTAGGGGTGGCAAAACGGGATCGTCCCGACGGGACGTCCCACTATCCCGGCGGCCCGTGGCGGGACGGGATGTGTTTTTCATCCCAAAAATTAAATACGGGATGAGTCAGGACGTCCCGCCATCCCGCCATCCCGTGACGGGACGGGACGGGATATCCCGTCGGGATAAAAAAAACACTAAAGCCCACTAATATTAACTTATGCCCAGCCCAAATCACACTCTCTCTCTCAAGCTCTCGGATTCTCACTCTCACTCTCTCATCTAACCGGCGACACAAATGGCAGCAGAACAGGAAGCGCCGCAGGAAGTTGCAATCACCGGCAGCCTACACTCGCGCTCGATCCTCGGTGGCTCAGCCTCGCCTCCCCCTCGTCACGACCGCGCCTCGCCTCCCTAGTCGCCCGCACCTCGCCTCGCTAGTTACCCGCGCCTCGCCCTCACCTCGACCGTGCCTCGCCCCCGCCGACGGCTCCCCTCCCTCGGCCGACTACGCCTCCGGCCTCACTCCTCAACCACTCTCGACTCTCGATCTCTCTTAGGAAGTTGGGCTACCAGTCCAGTATACTAGTCGATCTCTCTCTCTCTCAAGGTCCTTTTTATTTTTTATGTTTTTTATATAAAACTTGAATTTCAAGCGGGATGTCCCGCCATCCCGTCATCCCGTTGTAAAACGGGACGGGAGGAGATTTTCATCCCTTTTATAAAAACGGGACATCCCGTCCCGTCCCATTTTTATTATATCCTGCCACGGGATATCCCGTTTTGTTCCGTCCCATCCCATTTGCCACCCCTAAATGTCATGGGCGCAACATGCCCATTATATTACTCATCATCATCATTATTGGACACAACACAAAATCACATAAGTCAGAGAGAGAATCGAGAGCAGAGAAGACTGAGGCGCCTGCAAGCTCGTTTTCTTCTACGTTTTTTCATTTTTTAGCCACTTGTTCCTGGTGTTGTGGGCTTTCACCTGATATATTCAGATCTTTACTCTTTTACTGTTTGAGTAGTTATATCTGTCTAGGTGATTTATTTTCGCTGGTTGAATGATTTATTTCCACTATTTTGGTAGAATAGGTCATTGTTGTGGAACCTATTTGTTGATGTCATTGGTTGTACTCTGAACAAATTTAAAGTGAAATATTTTCTGGAGTAGGTCCCATGGTTTTTTTGTCCCTATCATTTAGGAATTTTTCCACGTTAAAGATATTGGTGTGCACTATTTTTGGTTGTTACTGTTTAATTTTGCACTTGGAAATATTGTCTAATTGGTCTACGCATATTACGCTCCTCACATATTCATTCAAAAGGGAAATGTTTTATTTCGCTGCATTCGATTATTTTCTGGTACCTTTCCCAGCAAATTGAGGGATCATATTGTCCTAAGCTTTCATGACTATTTTGTCACTTTATATCTTAAGGAACCATATTGTCATTTTTATATCTTGAGTGACTATTGTATCCATCATATTAATCTTGAGGGATCAAATAAGATATTTACTCAACTTCTTTATTGAGTTACTTATAGAAAGAATTAAAATACTTCTATATTATCAACTCTTAAAATCCCTAATTCTCCTTCTATCTTCAGAAACTCCTAATTCCATTTTCTTCTCCTTTCTCACCTGTGCTTCGGTTCAAGCCACACACGGCCCCTTTCTTCTCCTTTTTCACTCTTTTTTCTCATTTTCTTCTCCAATCAAAACCTCAACTTATTGCCCCCATCAAGTTCAACCGTAGGAAAACCCACACGACCAACACTACTTTTTTTCTGTCATGAAAATTCTTACTTTCAGAGGAACCTTTACTCTGCACTTGACACTCATTCAAATGAACAATTATTTAATATTACAATGTAGGGGTTGCATGTCAACACTATCCAAACTTGTGTACGAACGATATATAGAATGACATGATAGCAACAAGACAACTTGCGCAACCATGCATTTCAGACATGTGACAAATGAAATTTCTCAACTCATGTCAAGAAGACTTTTATTGTCTCGAGAATCTCATAAGTCCATTATGCTAAGGAACTATGGATTTATTATAAACATGATTATGATATGTTTTCTACTCCTATGACTTCTTTGATTGAACCCTTTCTTTTCATTTTGTTAAAATCTAAATGGTGATAAGTTACAAAAAATTCTAAAAAACTATATGAAGGCTCTGCATAAGCTTCACATATCTAAACAATCGTATCATGACTTTATAAATTTATCTACACTTTCTATGAACAATGGACGGGGTTTGCTAGCATGAGACATCAAGTTGCAAATCAAGTTCATTCACTTCAATCACAGACTTGACTTTGCAAATACAACTGAAATGTCTTATACTATTTGTCGAATATTTGTCAATGATCAAGTCGGTAGGTTTATCAATGTTATCAAATCTAATCCATCAGAGTCCAATCTTAATGTTGTGTTAATATAATTGTACAATTCCTTATTTAATTTTTTTCTCTTTTGTTAACAATTATTCTCTCAATCCTTTATTAGCAGACCTCCTATATTATCCCTCTTTGATGAAAATGAAGGACTCATTATGGGATTGCAACAAGTCAGTGAAAAATCCCAATGCTAAGGCAACTGATTATCCTGAATTCAAAACATGAGCTTGTATAGTGAGCCACCACCCAAGTTTTGTACATCATGTACCCAACTTTTAAATTCAGGATAATCAATTGTCTTAGTATTGAGATTTTTTTACTTGTAACAATCACCCGTTGTTAACATTTCCATTCTTTGTTAACTTCCCACGGTCCATCCTTCCTTTCCATTGAATTGTGTAGAGAGGGATGATATAGGAGGTGTTTTCTAATAAAGAATAAGAGAACAATTGTTAATAAAAGAGAAGAAATTAAATAAGGAATTGTACATTTGTACTTATATTAAAACAACATTAAGATTTGACTATGATGAATTAGATCATATAATATCCCTACGACATTGATCATTGACATGTATGTCGCAAATAGTATGAGACACTTCAATTGCATTTGCAAAGTATACATGTCCTTCCTTTGTGATTGAAGTGCATGAATTTGATTTGTAACCTGATATCTTCATGTAAGTAAACCCTCGTCCATTATTCATAAGTAGTGTAGATAAATTTATGAAACCATTATATAATTGTCTAGATATATGAAACTTATGTGAAACCTTCCTATAATCTCTTAAAAAATTTTATAACTCATCACCATTCGAATTTTGACAAAAATAAAAAGAAAAGGTTCTAACAAATAAGTTATAGAAGTAGAAAACATGACCATAATCATGTGTATAATAACCTCTGGTCTCCTAGCAAAGTATGACTAATGGGATTCTCCAAACCGTTAAAATCTACTTAATATGGGTTGAAAAAATTTTATTTGTCACATGACTAAAATACATTGTTGTGCAAGTTGTCTTGCTGACATCCTGCTATTCTAGATATCCTTTGCACACACGTTTGTTAGTTTGGATAGTGTTGGTATTCAATCCATGCATTGTAATATTAAATAATTGTTTCTTTGGATGAGAGATAAGTACATCGTAGAGGTTCCTTTGGAAGCAAGAGTTTACATGGCAGAATAAAAATAAAAGTAGTAGTGTTAGTGGTGTGAGTTTTCTTATAGTTGAACTTGATGAGGCAAATAAGTTGAAGTTTGAGCTTTGATTGAAGAAAAGAATGAAAAAATAAAGAGTGAATTAAGGAAGAAAGAGGTCATGTGTGTAAGGCTTCTGTGGGAGAAAGGAGAACAATGAAGAATTAGGGATTTGAGAGGTTAAAAAGTAAGAAATGAATCTGATTATTTCATTTCAAAAATTAAAACTTTATGTGCATGTCTTTTGTTATTACCCAAATAAAACCACTTTACGATGGCAGTGCAAAGGGTTAGGATTAGGGGTGGCAATTTCTCCCCTAGGATAGGGTCTGGCAGGAACTGTCCAACTTGAGCCCCACTTACAGGTGGGAATTTTTTTTTCAATGGGATGGGGTGGGGGCCAAATTCCCCCACAGTACATATGGGGCAGGGATGGGGATCAGTCTCCCTATCTAGTAGGGACCCGCATAAATTTCATTTTTATAATATTTATTTATATTTTTTATGTAAAATATTTGTTTATGATATTTGAAGAAAATTTAAGTAATTTTATAATATTAAAAAGATATATATAAATCATGTGAACCAAATTATTTCCCACAACTAAACTTAAATATCTTATATACGAAAAAAATCGAAACTTATTGGACTTCCACCTATTGAAAATAAAAAATGAATAAATCCTAAATTTAAGTGAAGTAACACAATTAAGAAAAGAAGAAACCCTAACCCCACCCGACTCACTTCATTCCAAAACTTCAAGCCTCAACAATCGTCACTGGTCCCCCTCGGTTGTGCACCTCTACCCTTTCCTTTGTTGTGCGCCTCTGCTCCACCTTCGCTGCGCGCCTTCGCTGCTCCGTTGTGCGCCTCTGTTTGCGCCTTCGATGTGCACCTCTGCTTGCGCCTTCAGTGCTTAGCCTCAGGTCACATCTCTACTGCTCAGCCCCGGGTCATACCTTTGCTGCTCAGCCTTCGATCGCCTGCGCAGTTCACTCTCGTCTCTGATGTGATGGTCCTCTATCTCTTCAGCGGGGATTTCCCGCATAAACCCTACGAGGAACTAGGGCAGGGGTGCAGGGATCCCCACAACGGGGAACATGGCGGGGGCGCAGGGAAGGGGAGAGTGGGGTACTCCCTGCCCCCACCCTGCACAGGTGCCAACCCTAGTTAGGATGATGGGGAGAAGCTCTTGGATGGAAAAAAGTGAAAGGGTAGTAATGGTAATGTTTCTATAATACATTATTTAAAAAGTACAACTTAAAATTTGATTTTGAAAATTATAGTTTGAAAATGTACGTACCAAATATTTTTTTTCCTGTTTTCTCAATTTGAAAAGACAAAAAAGTTTCATGTACATTATATATACACATCCTTCGTATATTCATCGTATAAAAGGTTAACGTGGTATAGAAATCGATGCACGTACTTTTAACGCGTAAACATTGTTCACTACGCTAAAATCGTTTCTGCAATAGTGTGTGCATTTCTATATGTTTTGGTGTGTGTAATTATGAATGTTTGGTGTATGCATTCTGTATGTTTTGATATGTGCATTTGGTGTGTTCACTTTTTTATTTTTGGTGTGTGCAAAATAATAATTTTTTTTAATAAAAGAGATAACTAATTGTTAATATTTCAAATCATTTTTGTTTTAATTTTGAAGTATTTAAAATAATAAAGAGAGAATTTATTGAAAAATATATAATAAAACCAAATTAAATAAAAGAAAAAATAGTGGATTATGTTAAAAAATTAGAATGAAAAACAATAATTTAAATTAATTTTTTTTACTTAAATGACACAATTGTACACATCAAATATACAAAAAATGCACACATCAAACATACCATATTGCACACAACAAAAGTAAATAAAGGCACACATCAAACATACTTAGTGACACATACCAAACATATACAAATGCACACACTTAACATACACAAATGCACACACCAAACTCACACAATTGTACACACCAAAAATACAAAAATGCACATATTAAACATGCGAAAACGATTTCCACGTGAACGGTACGTGCACATCGAATTCTATGTCACATCAATCTTTGATACGATGGACATATGAAGGATGCGTATTATTGATGTACATATAGCCAAGTGTTGAAAATATAATCTATTTTTACAAACTAAATATATTTTCTAAAAGTTTAAAAATCGAAAATAAAAATCATTTTCTGAAAATAAAAATATAAAATAGTTTCACAAAAATCAAATGTTACCTAAAGTCCTAACCTAATTAAATAAAGCATCAATATAACAAAATATTTCATTTGTCCAAAAATAAATGATATTTTAGACTTTTCACACTTAATAAAAAGACACTTGAAACACACAAATTCATATCTAAAAATATATATAATGATCAAATTATTCTTTTTATTTTTAGGATTTAATTTTAATTCACTGACAGTGTAAAACTAGTAAAACTATTGAGAAATGATTTATGTACACCACAAAATCAGCCACTATGGGTAATAATTCAACATTTTGAAACTAGTAATCAAACTTTTAAAAATATTGAATTAATGTATAATAATAAAAATAGTTGGATTACTTGTTTCAAAATGTTGAATTATTATATTTGGTGATTGATGGTGACTGATTTTATGATGTACATGTAGTATTACTCAAAACTATTTTATTCAGTCATCCAATCATGTACTGTCACGTCAGCTATAATTGTTTTTCTCTCTCACACTACCTGAAAAGTCATACAAATGAAGTGTTCTGATTGGATGATCGTGTAAAAGTATTTTATATTGTCAATGCGTCAAAATTAAACTTAAATTTTTATGCAATAATTATTACAACAGTTATGAAAGAAAATACATATAAAGATAAAATTGAAAAAAATAAATATTTTCTTAAAATTTTAAAATGATTAACAATATTGGTCAAACATATTTTCTAAAAAACAATTGTTTATGAACAAAGATGGAGTACTAATCAAATAAGACAAACAAATTTCTGAATCTGCCTCCTCTACGAAAGGAGACGACAAAAAAGAAAACATAAAAGTAAAAAATTAATCTCAATTATTAACAAAATAGAACAAGTTTAAACACGTTTAAACGTTCTAATAATAAATAGACTAATGCTTGAGGCACAACAAAAAAAAGCCAACACAGCTAACAAATTGTGCACAACGTATATAACATAAATTGCACAACGAATATTACATATTGTGCACATCATAGCACAACATATATAACGTGTTATAAAAAAGATGATGTTGCAATATGTGATATATGTTGTACACAATAAATGATATATGTTGTGCACTACATATAATATACATTGTGCATTTTATATTATATATATTGTGCATAACTTTTTGGCTGCTGTGACTAATTATTTTTTGTTGTGCCCAATTATTTTCCTAATAAATATGCTCCCCTTTTCACAGAAAGTGGATCCCTAACTTCAGATGAAATAAATCCAAATCCAAAAGTATATACACTTTCTCGCACAAAACTATGTAATACAACTCATAAACTAAAAAATACATTAATCACAGTTTTTTTTTTCAATCTAAAAAAATTTACAGCGAAATTCTGATACATACCTGCGATACTGTACTGGCAAGTTCCCTTCCTTCCAGATCGCGATCTTCTCGAACGCTGCAATCGGAATCACGAAATGCTGCTTCGGAGGGTTACACCGTCCTCCGCCGCTCTCACCGTCCGCATCGAACCCGTAGTTCGGTGCGCAGAAGTCCGTCGCCGTCACGATCACGGAGCTTCCACGGATGCACCACCGGCGGTCGAACGGCGCCTCCTCGTCCGCGCACCGGAGCTCGAAGCACGCGCCGCAGATCTGTCCACGCTCGAATAAGGCCTCGCTGAGTCCCGTCGCTGCAGCGGCGCCGTAACCGTCGGAGTAGCCGCACGCGCCGCCCAAAGCATTGGCGGAATCAGCGGCGGTGTAGGAAGTGGCGTGAGCAGAGAGCCATTCGACATAAGAAGAAGAAGAAGATTCAGAAGATTCAGAAGAAGAATCAAAGGGTGCTGCTGGAGGTGAAGGAGAAGAGAAGAGAGAGGTGGATTGTGAATTGAAGGTGAAGAGAGTGAATGTGATGATGAAGATGAAGAAGAACAGAGTTAGTGACATTTGCTTCTTTGTGGTTTTTGAGTGAAAGAATTAATAATTATAAGAGGGAGAATCTGAATCAGATCACTGTGTATCTGCATCGCAATAATTATCACTTTTTAAAACTTTTTAGTTCAATTGAGTTCTCTCTCTTTTTACTTATTTTTATTATTTTCTTTTTAGAGATACTGTTTCACGTGAACTTCAATTAAAATAATCTGTGAAACACTGAAATGGAAATCTGATTCTTTCTGGAGAAGACTTTCCAGTCTACCCGTATCCTCTGATATGCATTCATTGTCATTCACTTTTTGTTTTGGGAATATCATCGTGCACAAAAACCTAGCAATTGTGCAAACATATACTACATAATATGTATAATGTCTACTACATATATATTACTCCCTTTCATTTCAAAATATTAGTCGTTTTAGGGAGAAAAAAAAATTCTACAATGATTGTCATTTTCAACTTCCAATGCTAATTAAATTTTTTCATACCTATTATATCTCTAGTATCATTTCTCTTTCTTTCTTGAATATTACTCCAAGAGACCACTAATCATCTTTCTTTCTCATTAATATTTTAGGGCAGTTTAGTCATTTTAATATATCATTTTATAAAATTAAAAATATTTATTGAATTTCTTAATTTAAGTGTAAAAATCTTAAAAGACTAATATTTTGGAATGGAGGGAGTATATGAGTGATGCTAAATGAACAATACAAAATCAGTTCAACCAGCCAATAAATGAGATTTTGGACCATAATTACTCAGCCCATTATAATCTCAATGAGTATTTGGGTCAAAACCAAAGCCAAAATAGGCTCATTGGCTATATGGACTGATTTTTCATTGTCCAATTAGCATTATTGATATTACATACATCATTTTTTTTTGATAAATTATATTATATAGATCATATATGATATGTTATACATAATTTATATTATATGTTGTAACATAATCTTTTTTTATAACATGTGATACCGTTGTGCATAATATGTAATATATGTTACGTGTAACATATAATATATGATGTGCACATTACATATTATGCATAACATATTGATTGTTTTGACTATTTTTTCATCGTACATATAACAATATTTTTTTTTTCTTTTAATATATAACCTTATAATCATTGGAAAAAGTAAATTTCAAATCTGACTTTTATATTTGTATAAAACTTATTTCCATCTAGATGAATATTTCATTTAGTGTCGTATAAAGTATGACTCTAGATGAAGAGTTCTTTGACACGAATTTGATAAAATTTCCATACAAAAATCATTGTTCCAAATCTATATGTTTCCATAAAAATGAAGAAAATTAATGTTGTAAGCTTTTTAACTCATAATAATCTTGTTTATGAAAATGTGGAAAATTGAAACTAATGAAAAATAAATTCAAAAGTGAAGTCAAGAGGAAAAAGGAAAATCAAAGTGAAAATAAATTGAAAGTGAAAATAATTCAATTGAGTATATGAGGTAAAAAGTAAAAGTATACATATATATAAGAGTGAAAACTATCCATTTTGGTATAACATTGTACCAGAGGCAGCGCTCTGCCCGGAAAGTCCTAAACCATCCAACGCAATTAAGAGAATGGTATTGGTTGGTGAGTATCTAACAATTTCTCCACTCACATTTATAACTAATATTTCTCGTACAATAGAAATACATCCAACTAGTATTTAACATGTACTATATATAATATATTGTATACTATATATATAACACACATTTTATATTATATATATAGCACACATTGGATACTAATTGTACATATTTATATTATACAACAAATATTATTACATTTTTTTTTTGGTATAACCAGAAGGTGTTCATTACCGACAGCAATGTCTAGTCACCTCGTCCCGGGAGCTCACACTAAGCGTCCAACATTTATTTTTGGGCAAGGTACCAAGAGTCCAACATAGTTCTTTCAACACTCTAAAGGTCAGGTTTGAACCATTGGGTTTTGCACTTACCATCCTTTCAAAAGGGTGAAGGGCCCAAGGACCATATTAGTCCTTAGGAACTGCATGGCCCATCTATCTCAGCACCAAAAGTTCAGCTTTTTGTTACTTTCCTTAGTATTACTTGCAACTATATGGAATTTGCTCAATGGTCTCATATGTTAAGAAATAAAGTTGATCATATCTTTTTATAATTCAGTTAGATTGACCTAGTAAATTAATATTGTTAGGATATGAAGCCATTGATATGCCTATTCAATGCATGTCTTCCTGTATACATTAAAAAGGTGACAACACAACACTTTTGATGAGCATTAAAATTTGAAATAAAAAGCATAAACATTAGATAATTCACAGTTGAAAGAGAAGAGAAGTGGGAAAAAAAAAGGTTCAAAGAAATACAAAAAACCTGCCTAACCTGGCCTAGGTAAAAAGGTAAAATGAAAAAAAGGGTCATCCTGAAGCTATATATATATATTTATAAGTAAAGGGAGGTTTGTGGATATGATCATATGAACACAGCCGAAGAATTTGCAAGCATACAAAACAAATGTCAAAATTTTCAGCTACCCTTTTTCCTTTTCTCCTCCTCCTCTATATATATAACAGTTCATGATTCATTCAGCATCTGAAACAGCTACTAGGAAAGCCTGATACGTTGGTTTTCCCTATTATCTGCAGAAGATTGGTTCTCTGTCTCAGCAATGCACCTTTTGTAAGGCACAAAACCTCTCCCACATGTTTCAGGTCTCACTCTCACCCTTATCTCTGATATAGGTGATGTTGGTGTTTCGCCCGGTGTAATGTGCCTAGGGACTTCAAATTTTCCTTCCCCTTTGCTAAAGCAATGCACATTTATGTGTAGAGGTATTGGTTTGCATGCCTCAATTGTCTGAGAAGAGGGTCTGCATGTGTCTGTTACCAATAGAGTCATCCCGAAAAGCTTGAGTGTCCGGCCGGACGATTCTTCCGCCGTGTCTTCTTTTATGGAAACGTTTTCTTTCTCGGGTTTCTAGAACAAACAAAAGAATATGTCATCATATATTGTTTGATCAGGCTGTTCTAATGATGATGTTATATTCAATATAATGAAATGGATTAGGAAGTAGTACCATAAGAGGTTTCTCATCATGAGCTGAATCAGCATTTTGTCCAGCTTCCTCGGAGGGTGTCTTGGGTTCAGGAATTGCAAAACTGCTCGAGTGTATGCCGCCGCTAATTGATGACACTGGAGACAAGCTTCCGTTTGCTGTGTCCGAATCTGTGGAACCAAGGCTGTCTGAACCAATTGCAGATAATACTGATTTGGGAGATTGGTTTTCTTGATCAAAATCTTGTGACTTCATAGAATTAGACCTCTTTGGCTGTTCTTTGATAGAAATTCCTTTGTTTGGCATCTCTACTAGCTTACGGGGGTAAGGATGCATCGGCTTTCGTTTTGGTCTTGGAGGAGGAATTTCAATTGATTCTGTCAAGTTTGTAATGTTACCGCTAGAGTCACGAAGAACCTGTCATGAAGTTCAAGCATAGATCAATGAAGCTTTCAACTGCAAAGAAGTCACTAGTTCGGATATCTTAGGGGTCACAAAAATTCTGAAATGCTAAGATATATGGCTTATGGCATGTATAGAATTCGGTAGGCGGAAAATCGTTACATGAATAGAGCAGTTAACCTTAGAAAAAAACTTCTGAGCATGACTTCTGATCTGAACTGCAGTCTTTGTGCCAACATGCTCTGGTGAAAATTGAGGATTCCAAAACTTAGATAGATAGCAATCAAACTCCTTCATTACCTATCTATATTTTTCTGTAGCTAGAATTCCTGATAGCCTACTTGTCCAAGATATGGAAGTTTATAATAAATGATACCTTCAATTCGGCGCCAGGCTCGCCCATACAGCTTTAAAGCCTCAAGGAACTTCTTATGTTCTTCATCTGTCCATCTCTCTCTTTGTTTAGTGATTGTATATGGTTTCCTCACCTATATAAGTAGAAAGATAATTTATCAAAACAGATGAAACAGAACACATGAACATCAAATTCTAAGAACCCGGGGAGTACCTTCAGAGCATAGTCATTGGTGCAAGAAAACTGATCATTAAGTTGAATATTTGTAGCCGAATGCAGTCCAGAATCCATAGGTACTACTCCTTGATTTCGGACCGGAGTACCTCCCTGTGATGTAGTTAGTCCATTTTGATCCTACATTCAATTCAAACAGAAAATAGTTGATAGTGTTAACATCAAGGGAAACTCAATAAATTTCATGTACTATATATGAGCCAACTTGATTACTAGGTTAAAATAAATCATAACCAATTAACCAGAAATCATTCATCCACCAAGGAATCTTTCATCTTTCAAGAGAATCTTTCATTCCATGTGAAGACATGTTGAAAATTTAATGAATAATCAAAATTTCCACATTGGAGTGAACCCTAATATTGATTCTTTTGTACAAAAAAAGGGAAAAAAAAAACAAAACAGGACCCATTTCCTAATATACTGTTTCCTGAAAATGATAATATAAAATTTACATTATCAGCAGTGTAAATTCAGCAAATTTTTGAAATATGTTCATATTTGGCAATTGAAACAAGTAAACCAAAACATCATCAGGGTTAGTCTCCTTTACATCTTCTATAATTCTTTTATCAAAAACAGTGCTAAAGTCTAAACATATGGGAATATTAACATCAAAATTCAACAACAATCTAAGATACTCCATCAGCATGAGAGTACACATATATTACCAAACACACTAAATCAAAGGAAAACATAGCAGAAAACCATATACTACTAAAATTCATACCTGAATCGCCATAGCTGCAGAAACCAGTGGTCAAAATCTTCCCCTTGCTCTCTCAACAGTTTCAAAGCCAAAACTTTCTTAAGCTTTGCCGTTGGATGTTAGTGAATAGTGACAGATCACAGCACAAAGTGCTAAAAACCCACTCTTTCTTTACACAAATCCTCAACCAATAATAGTATAGTTCAAAAAATCAAATCAATGAATTCTGTACACATACACAAAAAAAGACAAAAAGACCCATCTTGCTAAATTGTCATATGAACTCTGCCTTAACTCATCAGTTTGGATCAAACACCGATTTTCAGCTCAGAATCAGAGAACCCTCTCAAGCTATAATAATAAGATCCGGTGATCACGCAGTAACTACCAAAACAAGGTCACGAGAAAAAGTCCCCACCCCAGAATCTCTTGCATGGACAAATCAAGACCCTTTTGCCTAGAGAACCACAAAAATTCATCAGAATCTTCTTTGCAATATGGAAAAGAGACAAGGCACCAGTACCACTACCAAAGAAGCAGCAACAAAAGAGGAAACGGGATGGACCACAAAAAACAGAGATGAAATTACAATAATAAAAAAAAAAAGCTGAAATGTTTTCTTCTCAGCAAAACAATAGGATGAGATATTCAGAGAACAGAGTAAACAGAGACAAGTTCCGATTTTTTTTTTTTTTTTTTTGCGATCACTGAAGCTATCAAACTCGCCGTGAATTGATCACCGTTGATCAGAGTTATCAGCAGAAAGAATTGTTAGGTATGAATCAGAGAGAAAAAAAGTTCAGAACTTTGGATTGGTTAGAGAAGGAGATGAAGTGAAGAGAAGAAGAAAGATAGAAGTTACAAGTGAAATCTCTCACTCTGAAGAGTGCTTTGTGATTTGTGTGAAGCAAATGAGGAAAAAAATTAACACAAAAAAAATGTTAAAGAAGAAGCAAAGGAAGAGGTGACACGTCAGATTGTTGAATTTTTCGAATTTTAAGGGAAAAAATTAAAAAAAAAAACGTTTTTTTTTTTGTTTTAATTTTAATTTTCCATTTTTTCATTATTCGGAGACCGAAATCTCGAGAATTCGAAGGAATCTTGTGGCTCAGGTCGAAAGTGCTCGAGTACACGTGGCGATCTCTCGTCGCTTCTGTCTTTCGCTTTTTTGAAAAACGGAATTTTATAATTCGGTGGGCGAAAGACAGCAGCTTGTGGATAAATTATCACACTCGCGGGTGCGATTGCGACAATGAGCTACTCGCGGTTTGGGAGTGACACGTGTCTCGCTTTATTTCACTGCACAATTAAATCGTGGCCTATATTTTTTGCAAAATGGATAAATCTCATTATTTATCCTTCTCCTATCAAATATTCTCCTTGTCCATATGAAATTTTGTCCATGTTTATGGAATACTACTATTATTTGTGCTGAGGAATATCTATTTTTTTAAAAGGATTAATTTTGAAAATAAAAAGTGGTGGGTATAAATATTTTGAGATAATTGATATTGTCGACTTGATAGATACTTAGATGTCTGCCGAGTAATAATTTTTCATCTTTTGAAGAACTTTTTAATTAGATAGAGTTATAGAAGTTGAAAAAAGATATAATTTGTTCTTTTTAAATGAATAATCAAGATAAATGTGATTAAGAAGAATAAAATTAGGTAAACTTTTTATGAATGATAAAAATGAAAGTGATTAAGAAAATAATAATATTTATTAGTTGATTTTTAAATTTTTAAATTTTAATTAAGAGACAAAAAGTAATTAATTATTTGAAAATTCTCTTTTTTTAGTATATATAGATAGATTTATCTAAAATAATTATGTTGATTGGATGATTTTTATTTAAGATGATATATTTGGATATACAACAAAATTTATTTAAAAGTTATTTCAATATTCATTTCAACCATTTAATTTTACAAATTTATATGTAGGAGTAGATTCATTAAAATTTAATGATAAGGATGAATATTAGATAAGTATTTAATAATTTTTTGTTATATAACTAGCTAATATTGCTTATATTTAAGTAAAATAAAAAATTCTCAAATTTTATACAAATTTTTTGTAAGATTTTCTAATCAAATATTGATGACATGGTGTAGACTTTTTTCTATATCACAAACATAGTGTGATTTTTCTTTAAGGTGGAATAAAAACATTTAAGCATCAATATTTGAAGGGAGTAGAATTGAGATATATATGAAACTTGAGGTAAAGTTTTCCTTTTTAAATTAAATTCAATCTTTGAATCATGTTAATTATTTGGGGGAATTTATTTACATGTTTTACATACTTCTATTTCTTATTCATTGATATTAGTTTGATTTCTTAACATATTATATTTCTCATTATTTCTTATTATTATTGTCTAGGATTTTGAGTATCCTATCAAATCATGTAGGTAACTAACCCATTTTGCTACCTGCTTTTGAATTTTGAAATGTATAACTTTTCATGACTTGAGTACTTAAAAAGTTGAATAATGAATTTCTAGCAAAAATATATTTTTTTTAAACACGTGATCAGGTGTTATATATGTAGCAGTTTCTTTTCAAAGTTAGTATTTGCAGCCAAACTTGACTATAATAATGGATGTTATATTTTATAAGTTATGATTACATCTTTTAGGAAGAAACTGTCTACGCTTTATCAATATGATGATACTAAACGTTTAAAAATTAAAATTTCAAACCTTATAATATAAGCTTAACTAATTAATTATATTAAATTACTCCACACAAAATGATACTCAATATTTAATAATAACTTCGTTTCAAAAACTATCATGATAAATGGTAGCTAGCATTGTAGTTAGATATTTTATTTTAATGAGAAAATTAAAATCAAACATGTTCAAAAGAAAAAGAAAAAAAAGAAAATCCCACTCTAACTTAAAAAGAAAAGGAAAAAAGGGAAATTGAGAACCACACATAGGAGAGAGAGTGAAAGTGGAAGAAAGAACGAAAAGTGGACAAGTGGTACAATAGAGACAACACATAGATAGATATTGTAATTTGGAATAAATAAATAAAATAAATTAATTAAAATCAAATTGGATTATATAATTATTAATAGAGGGATATTTGTGAGGTTAAAAATATCTTGAGCCTCTAAAAAATAAGAAGAGTGTGTGTGTGTAGGCCAAGCTATGAGTTATGGATCATAAATAGAAAAGAGCGAAAGAAAAGGACACTTGCGCTTTTTTGCCACGTCATTACCACTTACCGTCACACTTAAGAAATAACGCCACGTGTAATGAGAAGAAAGGGATAGAGAACGTTCTACACCACTCGTTTTTTCCTCTTTTTTTATTTAAAAAGAAAAGTTGAAGACCGAAAATTTGCTGACCACATGTTTTGTTTGTATTGGGATTTTAATATCTTTTGAGTGGTAAAAGAGGAAATATAAGAAAGATTGATGAGAAGGGTATTAGGTCAGTGCCAGGTGTAAGTGAAAGTGAACGTGGAAGGCTATGATCGACATTTCCTTGAAAAATTGAACAGAATTATCTTAATTATAATAAGGGATTAATCCTTAGATTGGTCAATAAAAAATTATTACGTATTAAGATTTTAAATCAATTTCATTTTAAAATTAGAAACACCGTCCAATATGAATAATGTATTTACTCTCTTATTAAGTATGTAGTAAAATTTTTACGCTATTACTGTATGATAGTTCTATTTTACTTCACAATCACATAGTCATTTAGGTTTTGGGATCATTGTCGTTTTAGTTTTATCATTTTAAATTTATCTTTTACATATAGTTGTAGCGTAGGAATTTTTAACACAATAGTTTACTGTCAAAATAAAGTAATATAGAATATATATATATATATATATTAGAAAAAAAAGTAAATAGTGAATCTTATATATTTTGTGAGTAGAAATAGATACGTGCACAAGATTGAAGTATTATTATTTTAATTTTTAACAATGATAGATGATTTGGTTCATACTCACGAAGCAACTAAATAGAAAAAAGATTAGGATTTAAGTCATTTTTCTTTGTACATGCTGGATAGGGGTGGCAAAACAGGATCATTCCGTCGGGATGTCTCGCCATGGCGCCATCTCATTACGGGACATGATGTATTTTGCAACCCAAACTTTTAATGTGGGATGAGGCGGGACATCCCGCCAACTCGTGATAGGACGAGACAGACTGTCTTGTTGGGATGAAAATATTTAAAAGTTAAAATATTATTCAGCCCACCCAATAATCCATGACCCATATTCCATAGGACCAATCCAAAATAATAACCCTAACCCTAAAAATTGTTATTCTTTGACACTTTCTCTATCAGACTCTCAGTCACTCACACACACTCACAAGTCGTACAGAAAAGAATGAGAACGACACGCCTTGCTCTGCTGCACTTTGTCTTGGACTCGGTCGCTCTGCATCCAACCAGCTACTACACTGCCACTCACCGGTCACACTCTCTGGCTCATGCACTGCGCGCGCTGCATTCACCGTCCGGTCTTTGGCTCCTGCGTTGCGCTCACTGGTCGCGCTTGTTGCCTCGCTTCCCTCGACCGCCTCAACCCTTCTTCTCTGACTCCTAACCCCGAGCTCGTCCTCGAGCCTTGCCTCCGTTGACCGCAAGCCTTGCTCTGTCTCTCTGCAGGTAATTATTTTTTAAAATTAAGTTATGGTTCAAATTAATTTTTTAGGGTTTGTTCAAATTATTTATTTATTTTTAAATTACTTTCCGGTCCCTCTTTCTAGTTCCTTCAAATTACTTGACAAATCTGTATTTTAGTGTTTGTTCAATTTTTAACTTTTTTAAATTAATTTTTGTATTTTAGGGTTTGCTCAAATTATTTGTTTAATTAACAAATCTGCAGTGTTTTATATTTTTAAATGTAGTACTCACGAATGTGCAAACTTTATTCACAATTTTTTTTTGTCTTTATAGTGATAATAAATGGAATCAAAAGTTGTTCCTTCTAATGATGATGGAGAAAGACAAAGTCTTGTGTTAGGACCACATGAAAAAGATTGCAGTAACTCTGTAAAACTTAACCAAAAAAACGTAATGACTTTAAGTATTTAATTTTTTAAAATGAAATATTGATTTTTATTATTTTTTATTAAAAAATAAAATTTTTAGCGAGTTATCCCACTATCCCGTCATCTCGTTGTAAAATGGGACAAGATGGAATTTTCATCGAGATTTTCATCCATGTGCCATCCACCACAATGGAAGCACCGATCGATACAGATTCGTTCTATATGAAATGTAAATAATAGTGAGATTTTGGGAACAAATCAATAAATGATGTCAAATTTACTACAATTGATCAGTATAAGATCTATAAGGTTCTTTTGTCACATGCAATGAGAAATAAAAACTCAGAGTGAGGAAATAGAAGATCACAAAGAGAGAAATCAGAAGGAAGGGATAACAGAGGGAAAAGAAATTCTCACAAATCACAATGTACACATACACTACTCTGCCCAGCCAAGCTTTCTTGCTAATATCTCCTTTTGCAACCTCATTAGTTAGTTACAACTTGGTCACTCCCTCTTGGCTGAGAATTCTGTTTGTTATTGGTATCAAACTCTTTAGGTTTGATTCAATCAATTCGATTCATCCTTAATTAACAACTCAACTACATGAACATCAATATAGTATTACATCTAACTATACATCCATCTATTAAAAAAAAAACAATAGACCCAAAATCATTATTCCCAACCTTCTCACTATAAATATGGTGGATTGGTTCAAAAATTGGTGTACATGAATGATTTTTTCTTTATTATATATACACCCTTGCTGATGAACGGAACTAATATTTTAGAAAACATTTTTTATATAATACTATAGTATTGTATATAAAATATCAGTGTAGATCGTTTTATATAAAATATTTAATGGATTGAAATATAAAAGTATAAATTGATAAAAAAAAAAATGTAAGGTCAAGCAAGCTAAGTTGAAAATAATATGAAACATAAAAGAAAAAATTGGTAAAAAAAATACAAGATATTAAATTAAATTAAAAAATTGAGTAAAAATAATAGATCAAAATAATCCTTTTATCTAAAAAATTAATGCTCCATATTGAAATTGTTTGTTTTTCATTTTTTAAAATTTGAAAATAGTTTTTGAAAACACTACACAAACAACATCAATTTTAGTTTTGTTAAAAATGATGATAAATCTTTTCAAATCACATTCATCTGAAGAAAAATGACTCCGATAGGTCAATCATACTTGTTAGTTGTTACAAGGTCATGAACCTAATTGGCAAATTTGCAACCACATGTTTCAACTAAAACTTTGCCCCACTCAAGCCAGAAAGATGAATGAATATAATAAATCACTTCTTATAAACACACTGAACTCAACCAACCAAGGCCAAGTTCCTCTCTGATTGTCCTAACTTGCCTAAAATCGAAGATGTTGTATAGTTTGTAGTACCAATCAAGATACCAAACATTAGAGAGGCATTATAACATGTGTCATGTGTGGATACAAAAAAGTGTTACACTAATTGTATTATTAACCAACGAAAATACCAACAATCGATCGAAGGTGTTTTACACAAATGCTTGAGTAATAATATTTTTTCTGTCAAAACAGTCAACAAAACTTATTTAATATTTTATGGTCCAAATAACATTTTAATCATGAGTATCTTTTTAAAGTGCTGGGTGATTGTGGCCAAAATTCCTATTTGTTGACTGTTTTGACTGATTTTATTTTGTGCCTCTAGCAATGCCCTTTTAACAATAATGTTTATTGTACAATAGAAATACGTCCAAATAGTATCAAACGTGTGCTATACATAATATAGAATGTGTGCTATATGTATAGCACATGTACGTATAGCACATACATGTTATGTATAACACACGTTTGATACTAGTTGGACGTATTTATGTTGTACGACCAACACTATTGGTTTTTTAGTACTTACATGTATGGTAATATGAAAATGTCACATTTTTGTTGCCTTACTTGCCAATAACCATTTGCCAAACATTTGCATCCTTTTAATGGAATGAAAGAATAAAAATAATAGAAGCAAAAAACAACCCAACTTTGGCACCTTCAAAATGACTTGTCGCACTTCAAATTCCTATAAATTGCAATTTTTGAAGAGTTTTGTTATCTATACTACTCTTATCAATTTTGTATAGATGAATACTTAATTTGAAGTTAAATTGTGAACTTGATTTATAATTCGTTCAATAATAATGTTTTGTATACACTACTTGGTCAGTTACCATTAGTCATCACATCCATGAATAAAAAAAAAATCAATAACAACAAATAAAAATTAATATCCATGAAATAAATAAAAAAATTCAATTAAATAATAAAAAACAACTCAATGACACCTAAAAATTGATTAAATAATGCATTTTATCCATTTTTAATATTAATGTGTGTTGTTTTAATGACAATTTAATAATAAATGTGCTACATTTAGGAATAAAAAATATATTTTGTGCTATATTTTTTCATTCTCAATATAATTATAATGAATTATTTGATTATTTAGTGGATTTTTAATTGTCATTGAGTTATTTTTTCTATTATTATTGATCAGATATTTTATTTGTTTTGTTGAGTTTTTTTTTCCTGTAAAAATGCTGGCTGATAGTGACTGATTATATAGTGGTGTACGAATAATATTATTGTTCATTCAAAAGTAGATAAGAAGTTATTCTATATGAAAATTGAGGAAATATTTTGTAAAAATTAAAATTCATTCCTCATTTTTAATCAATAATACTAGATGAACAATGAAAAACCAGTCAATGTAAACGATGAACCCATTTGGTTTGGTTTGAGCCCAATAATCATTGAAATTGTAATAGAATGAGTAATTATGGCCCAAAATCTCATTTATTGGCTGATTTGACTGGTTTTTTATTGTGCATTTAGCACCACTCTTTTTAAATGATCTCGAATAAAACCTACATGAATGAAAAATGGAGGTTGACATGACTCAAATGGAATACACGAAAGCAAAACAATCTTATATAACAATGTTCGGTCATCTTTATTCTGAACCCACGAGTCCCTAACTTGACTTTGATACCAAGTTGACAAAATAAAATGTATCAAAAATTATAATTATAAATTTCAACTTAATATTTATTTAGATGCAAAATAAACTATTGTGTCGATATCGATATTACGTAAATTGCCATGATTTCATTTTCAATAATGTTTGTCGTGCAATAGAAATACGTCAAACTAATATCTAACGTGTACTATACATAAGATGTAATGTGTGTCATATGTATAACATATGTATATATAACACACATTACGTCTTGATATATTTCTGTTATATGATAAATATTATTGATTTCGTTTCTGTTGATTGTGGTTCTTTCTACAACAAAATTTATTCTAAACTAGTGAAAATAATTTTGTATAAGCTTTTTATGAAATCTCTACATTAGTTTATATATAATCTGCCTACCAAAAATGGTGTTCTATGAATTTTATTGTCACCAATTCTCATATGGAGCGTTTGAATAAAGAAATGTAAGAGGGAGAAAACGGAGTGGTAAAGTTTTATTTTTAGTCAGTGAAATTAGATAATTATAAAGTAAATAATGAATGATTGAGATATTATGTGATGTTTCTATTTTTTTTAAAATAAATGAAAAAATGAAATATTTATTTGAAATGAAAAATGTTCATTCTGGATTTTCCTATCCAAATATACCTATAAGATCTCTAATTTTCATAGGTATTTTTGGTTGTATAAAATAATTAAATTTCGACAAGTGAAAAGAAAAATAATAATGCTTGACGTACAATAGAAATACGTCCAATTTGTATCCAATATGTGTTATTCATGTTACAGGATATGTGCTATACGTATATGTGATATATGTATAACACACATCTTATAACATGGATAACACATGTCCAATACAAGTTGAACGTATTTCTATAGTAAGTTAAGCATTATTGAAAGAAAAATTGTTATACTGATAGTGGATTTGTTATTAATTATAAATAATGAATTGAATAACCGTAATTATAAGGGGTGATGACTACAATGAAAGTGACATGGAACTTCAGTATCATAATTGAAAATTTTAATTGCATATGGCTCTTTTATCATTTATTTTAGAAAAATATAATATAGACTCAAGTTAATGGTAAATCCTATATGTGATAACATATCAATCAAGAGTTTTATAAAATTATTATAATTATAACTTTTAATTATGTCTTGAATGATTAATATATTCTTACGTGTAGGATTCATCGTGAACCCAAGTCTATATTAACACTACTCTTATTTTATGGAAGACACTTTATTTTATTATGTACTACTTGAAATAAATTAAGTATCATAATTTATACAATGGATCAAAATTTATTATATCTTTGCTCTTCTTCCATGACCTGCAATGGCCAACAACAATTTCCACCTCTCAATAATATGATTGTTTTAATTCGTCATATATTCTCAGGGATTATTATTTGATAGTAAATAATATTACAAATAGCAATAAAACTTGAATGTTTCTATTTTATTTTATTTTTAAGAAATTCTTCCAGAATTGTGACATCAATAATGAAGAAAAAGCCCACACCGAAAACAAAAGTAGAAGGCCTAACTAAGAATCTGACTTCAGATCCAATGGGCTCTCAGCACATATTTTCAATTTCGCGTCAAAGAGGCGCCACTCTTCTACCAACAGTGAATGAGAAGTTGTTGCATCGTTCTCATATTAAGGATTTGTTTGGATGTTTCGTTTTTTAAAAATCAATTTCTTCTATTCATATTTGATTTACAGTGCAAAATCACTTTATGTTGTTAACCCATCAAAACTTAACTAACAATTTAAAGAAAGAACCATCACAATTAACAAAAATGATTGTCGTACAATATAAATACGTCCAACAATTATTCACGTGTGCTATACATGATATGGAATATGTGCTATACGTACGTGTGCTATACAAATAGCACACATTAGATATTTGTTGGACGTATTTCTGTTATACGACAAATATTATTGCACTATTAATAAGCTAATATTTTCTTTTCCCTCTAAATAACTATATTTTTAATTTTTCACTTACGATGTTTGAATCTCAACTGCATAATTAAGAGATGAGATGGTCTAACTTAAATCTTCCTGACTTATGTCATTACTTTCTACTCCTCAAATATCGATACATTTTCAAATTTTCACTTATGAGATTCAAATCTCAACTAAATAATTAAGAGATGAGATGAACTATCATTATGTCACTACTTTATACTCCTCAAAGATTAGCAAACTTTCTATTTTCAAATATAAAGAATAACATTAGCAGTTTAGCACCTTTGGCCTTTATTGATGTGTTTGTTTGTAAATACAAAACTGTACAATACATAAAAACAGATATAAGAAAGAAAAATATATAAAAAGTTGTGTATTTATTTTTATTTTTTTCATCCTTACTTTTAAAATGAACACAAAACACACAACATTTTGTGTATTTATATTACTTTATTCTAATCGAATACCCCAAATTTATATTTCTGTATGTATATTTGTGTGTTGTAGTTGCAAATAAAGGCAACTACCACTTTGTAAAATTGATTTGATTTCATCTTCTAACCATCCATCCAAACATGGTCTAATGCCTTGAGCTGTGTATAAAAATATATTCGGGTGCATATTCTGTCGAAATAACTAAACTTTAACGTTTTGCTCGTGTGTCAACCTCTGAAATCACCACCACACCCCTCGATCTCTTCACTCTCCTCTTATTAGCCGCTACCACTCTCTTCCCTCACCTCGCAATCGCATCGCATCGATCTCACTGTTCTAGAACCTTCCGCGCCAATGGCCACCGCTACTCTCAGCTCCGTCGATTCCGACAAGCTCAACAACCTCAAATCCGCCGTCGCCGGATTGAGCCAAATCAGGTTCCGAATCTCATTTCTCATTTCCATTTTTTTCTTTCTTCTCGTTTTGCATTCTCGTGAAAAACCGTTCTCGCGATCTCAAATCGGACTCTGTTTTTGCAGTGAGAATGAGAAGAACGGATTCGTCAACCTCGTCGCTCGTTACCTCAGGTTTAGATCGATAAATTCAGGAAGCTTAATTGATGTTTATTGCGATTTTCCTCGATCTTCACTCTCCTGTGTTCACTCTGCAACCATGCTAAGATGTTGTGAAGAATTTTCATTTTATGTTAATTTTTTCTTTTTTCTTTTTACGTTTCGATTTTATGGATCGTAGTGGCGAAGCGCAGCATGTTGAGTGGAGCAAGATCCAGACTCCTACTGATGAAGTCGTTGTGCCTTATGACACTTTGGCTCCTACTCCTGAAGGTCATCTTCTTCTTCGCGTCTCTGTTTTTGTTCGATTTTGTTGATCTGATAATGATAGTAACGGATCAATGTGCTTTTTTGCTGCGTGAACCGAAAATGATGCAGGTGATGCAGAGGTGAAGAGCCTCTTGGACAAGCTTGTTGTGCTTAAGCTCAATGGAGGCTTGGGGACAACTATGGGTTGCACTGGTCCAAAGTATGCTGAATCTGATCTTATTTTATTTTCTTTTATTATTTAATTATGGTTTATTCTGTTTACTTTACATTGCCGAAGTTGCAATCTATGGTTTATGATTAAGATGATCTGTAAATTTGATTATTAATCTAATCAACGTTTTTTTCTTGCCCCGTTGATGCGTGTCAGAATGATCAGTTTATAAAATTTTAACTTTGTAGAATCTGGTAGTATCATATTTGATCAATTTGATGAAAAGCTTTACTATGTCCTAAGATTGTTTCTTCAGCTAGGCTATTTGTTCATCCGCAAAAAAGAAGAAAAATAAATTAACTTTCCTCACAAACATGACTTCAGCAATCAGCGCTTTATTATTGATTTTAGTATTGCCTTAGAAGGCTATAGATGCATATAGGAGAACAATTTTGGGAACTATTTGTACTATATTGAAATCGACATTATGGAGAAGGAGAACAGAAAATTAATCCAATGATCTGGATTCAGCAATTTTATCATGAATCACTTTTTTGAGGCCTGTATATGCGAGTCTAATCTGTATATAAATGTAATGCAGATCTGTCATTGAAGTTCGTGATGGATTGACATTTCTTGATCTAATTGTCATCCAAATTGAGGTTATTTTCTGGTCCTTTTCCTTTGCCTGGTCTGTATTTTATTTTCCCACTATGTGTGGACTTTTCACTGATAACAAACATCATTGTAGAATCTCAATTCCAAATATGGAAGCAATGTTCCATTGCTTTTGATGAACTCCTTCAACACTCATGATGACACTCAGAAGGTACATGGAATTTTCCTTTTAAATCCTTTGGCTGGAATTATAGGCTAAACATGTGCACTCTAACAATTTAACTTTTTGTAGATTGTTGAAAAATACCAAAACTCAAACATTGAGATTCATACTTTTAACCAGGTTTGTATATCTTTCTTGCACTAATACTATATAATGAATTTCTGGACTTCAAACTTTAATTCCTCATATGATATTTGGTTTCACAAACTCAAATTTATGCAGAGCCAATATCCTCGATTGGTGGTTGATGACTTTCTGCCTTTCCCATCCAAAGGCCAGACTGGCAGAGATGGATGGTATGGCTTCATTTGTGTATTTTGCCTCTGCTATATTATTTTTTTGTATGGTTATGTTGGAAGAGGGGCACCTGCATTGTTGTTGTTTGCTTTGTTATTAATAACCTGGAAACTGCTATCTGTGTTCATTAGTGAGCTAGTATAACCTTGGGCATGCCTCTGCTAATAAATTTCCAAGTTAGGCTTATGAGTAATTGTTTGATACATAGGTACCCTCCTGGCCATGGAGATGTCTTCCCATCATTGGCAAACAGTGGAAAACTTGATGCATTATTGTCGAAGGTTGACATTTGAACTCAATTTATTTCTACTGTGGCTTCTTTTGTTTCAATTTTTTTGGAGTCCTTACTGTCACTTTTTTTGGTTCACTTACAGGGTAAGGAGTACGTCTTTGTTGCCAATTCAGATAACCTGGGCGCTGTAGTTGATTTGAGTATCCTTATTCAAGTTTTCAATTGTTTTTTCTAAAATTTTTTGCTGAATTACTTGCCTGTTAAACATGAAATTGTACCTTCAGTATCAGCGGTACCCTTGACTTGTTAATTTAGAAATCTTAAATCATTTGATCCAGAACAAGAATGAATACTGTATGGAGGTATAGAAAGATGGCTCTTATTAAGAAACTGCATTTGAGCTGTGGACTTCACTTGATTTTGATTATTTTTTTTTGGGTGCTTGTTATGCAGGTTACTCCCAAAACATTGGCTGATGTGAAGGGTGGTACTTTGATTTCTTATGAAGGAAGGGTTCAGGCATGTATCTTTTACTGACTTCTTCTCAATCAAGATTCATCTTGTCAAATCAGTACTACGCCTGCTTCAAAAGTCTAAACTTCTCTTTTAAATTTTTGTGTGTAATATAGTCCTCGTTTTATTCCCAAAAGAAAGAACAATTTGATTGATAGTTCAATAATTCTCATGTTCTCTGCCTCTTTGGTTTCCGTGCCTTAAAATAAAATATAAGAATATGTTACGTACCTTTGTAGTGACAAAGTAAGAAAAATAGAAAATAAGGGAAGAAAATAACTAATTAGGGGTGAGTTAGTTGCTTTTAGTGGGAGTTAGTTACTAGTAAAGTAGTATAAATAGAGAAGGGAAGAGAGATTTTGGAGTCAGGAAATTAGTAGAGTGGGAAAATTGGGGAGAGAAGGCCTCTCGAAGAGCCATTTTATCATCTTGTAATTCCTTTACAGCTTTATACTCACACACAGAAATATACATCTCTGCACTTTTCTGTTCATTCTTCCATTCTTCTATTCTTTCTACTCTATATTCTATTGTTGTTCTTCCATTATTCTGCAATTAGGGGGAGTACCGTTACAGAATAGTATATTCAATTTGCATTTTCAGATAACGTTAATAACTTGCATTTTTCTCTGCTTCTTGAATACAGCTCCTGGAAATTGCCCAAGTCCCAGACGAACATGTAAGCTACCAAATCTGTCTCATATTCTTTTCTGTAGGTCCATTAGTTAAAAATGATATATGAAGTAATAAGGGGCATAAAATTTATACAATATCCTTTCATTGTTTATGAAAGAAACTAAGCTATCCCCCTCCTTTTTCCTCTGGGTTTACTTCTCCAAAGTGATGCATGCATGCTTGATAAACAGTTTGCAATAATTTTCTAACCATAATATTTTCATTGCTGTTTGTAAGTTATGGTAGCTGTAACATATTTGTGAGTGGTGATGTAAGTCTTAAACAACTTTGATGGAAACTTAGTTAATTATGTGATTTACAATTTTACATGTTATTTTGTCCTTTATGCAGGTCAATGAATTCAAGTCAATAGAGAAGTTCAAAATTTTCAACACAAATAATTTGTAAGTTTTGCTGGTTAGTTCTCTGGTTATTTTAGATTATATCATTATATACTAATTTGGGTTATTGACAATCTATAATCTACATTCTACAGGTGGGTGAACTTACATGCAGTTAAAAGGCTTGTTGAAGGTGATGCTCTTAAGATGGAGATTATTCCAAATCCAAAGGTGCAAATTGGTCAACTTTAATGGATATGCCATAGCCAATATTCCCCTCCTGTTTTTCTTTGATATGGTTGCTATATTATGGGTTAGTTGTATTCCGTTTGAAAATGGCTGACATTTTTTGGATTTTAGGAAGTTGATGGAGTAAAAGTTCTTCAGCTAGAAACCGCAGCTGGTGCAGCAATAAGGGTACTCAATGCATATCCACATATTACTAAAATGTTCTGAATGCTGAAACTGTTGTTCTTGTTCTAGTGCTCTAAAATTCATATCTTTTAACAGTTCTTTGACAAGGCTATTGGAATTAATGTGCCTCGATCTCGCTTCCTTCCTGTGAAGGCAACTTCAGATTTGCTTCTTGTCCAGGTTATAAGCTTTTCTGATTCAAGTCATGAGAACTTGCTTGGAAATTGATCTATGTCTTTTGTTTATCATAGTTAGTTGTCTTGTTTTGCAGTCGGACCTCTACACTTTACATGATGGATTTGTTACTAGGAACCCAGCTAGGGCCCAACCTGAAAACCCTTCTATTGAATTGGGGCCAGAATTTAAGAAGGTTAAGATCTGTAATATTGACCACTTTGTGTTAGATAGTGAATATAATTACTGATTTCCCAATCTCGTTCACAGGTTAGCAACTTCTTGAGTCGCTTCAAGTCAATCCCTAGTATTGTTGAGCTTGACAGCCTAAAAGTGGTTGGCGATGTATGGTTCGGAGCTGGTGTTATCCTCAAGGTATTAAATTTGATCCTCACATATGTTTGGTTCTTTTTTTATTTGATGTTTTCTTTCATTCTTAGTGTAAGTATGGATTTGGTCACTTTATGGGTAAGAGAAATGCTTACTTATACCAATGTAACTGGTAGTTATGAAACACTTTTTAAGCTGTAAATGGGAGAAACCTTAGTACTTCCTTTCCAAAGGTTCCCCTTGTTAGTTATGGTACCAAAAAGCTGGTGTTAATTGTTTTCTGCTCCATTCTTCAAGATTAGGGTTGGTGTGTTAATTGTTATAGATTAGCTATCTATCTATAACCCCTCCCAACACATGCTTGAATCCCTAACATATAACAAATAAAATATTCCCCATGCAATCATTAAAGTCAAAGTTGCATTTTACTATTACGTCAGGAGCCCAGAATCGTTTTTCCAATATTTGGTAGCATTTTACATTCATTAATGTCAAAATTGTATTTTACTATTACTTTAGGTGCTCAGAATTTTTTCTAATATCTGGTATTATGATGCTACAATCTTGAAATTTGAACCTCATAAAGTTGAAATGATCTTATAAAAAATCTTTATGCAAGAATGTTTCCTTTCTGATGTCTATAGGCAAGTTCATTTAAAAAAGAGATAAAGCTCGTTAGTTTGACTTTAGACACATGGTTTACGCTAGTGCACTATGGTTTCGTATGAACTATATAACTAAACCACACCTAATATGTATGTCTTTTTTCTCAAGTAAACTCCAAATACCTGAGTCTGAAAGCAACCCATGTAATTGTATTTTCTCACTACTGCTAAAATTATTGAGCCCTCAGCATTTGAGGAATTATGAAATCTTATTATTTGGCTTTTTTATATCTGTTATGTTCGTGCTGCCATAACAGGGCAAGGTAAGCATTGTTGCAAAATCCGGTGTAAAGCTGGAAATACCTGACGGAGCTGTGCTTGCAGACAAGGTATTTTAACTAAACTACAACAAGGACATTATTTGTCGAAAAATGATAGGTTGACATCCATATAGGATGTATGGGATAGACACTCATAATTGATGCCAAAATAATGACCTCTAATGCCAAATTATTATGGATGTCCAACTCATATATCCTATATGAATGTGAAGTCAACCTATCATTACCCTTATTTGTGAGCGTGATCTTTTTGTATTGTTGCTGTTCTAACTAGACCTAAACCCTGAATCGTCATTCATTCACAGGAAATTAATGGCCCTGAGGACCTGTGAAGAAACTAATAGATAGAGGTTTGAAATTGTAGCAGAGACTGTTTACAATCTTCTGCTACTTTATGTACTGCTTTGTGTTCAAGAGGAAAGAGAACAAATAAGACGGATTTTGTTGAGGATTTCTGAATATGGAGCTTTGATAGTTTATGTTGTAATTTTGTTGTGAACATCTTAAGTTACCAGGACTCAACTCAAGGAGGATCTTGTTGTATCCCCATATTATTATATATATATATCAAGCATTTTATGCCATTTTGTAGAATAATATGTTAGCTTCTTGGTTTGGCATTTTCTTATTGGCTTAACGATTGTGGAGTGAGATTTTCAATCCATGATTATTTCGGTGTTGAATTGAAATTTGAAATATAACTTCACTCTTTTCAGTCCTTACTACGCGTTGGTACTACCACAAGGAGTAGAAAGCTGCTTGTCCTTGGTATGTACTCTATGATAAATAGTACTTAGGTGCTGATGAATGCATGTTTTTATTTTTAAAAAAGGCCAAGAAACACACGATGAACTGACAAAATAATTTTATACTATTATTTAATTTTGTATTGATGTATTAATATTAATTATAATGTTTGATCTTTACACCTATTATTTAAATGGTTATTAAATGGAACAATTTAACTTGATAATATGATAAAAGCAAATTATATAATAAAAAATGAAACTAGGAATAATACATATTTTATATATGTTGAATTTAATTTTGTTGCTGATGCTAATTGGTGTAAATGAGATTTTCTCAATTATTATAGCATATATTTTTATTTATAAGACTATCAAGTTAGTAATTAATTAAACCAAATATTTTAATCAATGTAAAGTATATGTATAAGATGTTTTACACTGATAACATATATTAATTTAATTTAATTTGCATATTGATCAAACTTCAAAGTTCAAACTTGTTGAATTTGTCCGGTTAATAAAATTTGAATTTTTTTTTTTCAATGAGCCAACTGTAATTCCAATCCGATAGGTCAAGAACTAATCTATCACGATGAAAAATTTCATTTAAAAGTTTCACCGCTGATCAACAAATTGTTGCATATACAATATGAGGATCGAATCCCGACCTTTACTTAAGTGGACAAATATACTAACCACTTGATAAACTCAATCCTAGTTGGTTTATAAATTTTGACTTTAATTGCTTTGCGAGTGACTATGTTTTAGGGTCAGTTTGGATAAACAGCTTAATTAAACTCTTCCAGAGAAGGAGCTTATAACACAAGTGCTTACTATAAAAGTAGCTTATAAATGAGTTATTTTGTGTTTGAGTTTTTAGTTACATAAGTGCTTATTTTAAAGTTGTAGTGTTTGGGTAAATAACTTCAAAAGGTATAATTTTTTTATAAAAGAAAAATTTTAAACATTAATACAAAAATATATATTTTTTGTGAGATTGAACCAATAATGATAAAATTATTTTTATTTTTATTTTTAATAAAGAAGAAATGATGAATAAGAGCTTTTATAGAAGGAGAAGTCATTCTTTTTAACTTCTCCATAAGCATCTAAAACAACTTTTTAGAAAGTCACAAGTTAATTGTGAAAGTCGTGTCAAACACTAGAAGTGACTTTTCATAAGTCAAAAATTTAAAAAAGTAACTTCTACCCTTATCCAAATTAGCTTTTAACGTTTTTGGACCAAATGCAAAAAATATCATCTCCCTTACCGACATTATTTATTTATTTAATCATTTTTATTATTATTATTTTTTTGCCTAATAATCATAGTTTGGCGCAATTTTTTTCCTTCTGGTTCAAAAGTTAAGATACACCCGGCAAAAGAACCCTAATTTCCCTCTCTTCGAACTTCGAAGAGCTACAACCTCTCTTCTCCATTCTTCTCCATCTTTCTTCTTCTTCTTCTTCTTCTTCTTCTTCTTCACTCCACTTTCCCTAAAACCACGCACCCAAACACAGCACAAGCAAATGCTTTAAACCCCATAACCAGTAATATTAATAATAATAATCCACACTCCATTCTCCTCCTCACGCTTTCAACAGTGTAACCCCACAAATTCAAAGAGAGCGAAAAACCACAACACTTTCCTCTGCTCGGCCTCTTTTCTACTTCAAAGCTTTCCACAAACAAAGACTTTCTCAATCACAGTTACTCCCTAACCTTGCTGAGCCGAAACGACCGTCGTTTTGCCGCCTCCTACTTTCTGCTGCAACTTGACGGTATTCACTTTCCTCTGAGTTCCACTCCAACAACGCTTCCTTATTTTTCTTTTTTGTCCGTTGTTTTCATTTTCCTCGTTTTATTTTGGTAATCTGTGGCTGGATTTCGAAGAAGATTTAGTGTTCTTTTTGTGTTTTTTGCTGTTACGGAACTTCAAAACGACGGTGCGGTGGTGTTTGTTGCATCCGCCGTACGCCGCCGTGGATGTGATTCTTGGTGGAGCGCGAAAAATGCTTTGTGTTTTTTGGCTGCTGAACTGATGCTTTGCGCAATTTTGGAAAAAAGGGGGTAATGGAACCCTAGATTTCGTTTCATCAGAAAATATAAGTTTTTTTAGATAATCGTGAACTGTAGTTGGGTTCAGAAGTTATTAATTGAGCACGGTGTGTTTGGGATTTGGGGTCATGAGAAGTTTGGTTCGTTTTCTCCTAAGATATTTGCACGTCAATGTCTCAGCTACTGTTCCACGTGTGAAATTTTTTCGTTTTGGTTTGTGAAATCACGTGCTGATTGAATTTTGTGATGAATCTTAAAGAGTATTGTTTTTTGTAATTAAGCCTTTCTTGTTATGTACGAGGCAATTAGCTTACTGGTTTTGAAATATGTTTCGATCTCTTTCGTAAGTGTTAGCAGCATGGTAGTTAGTATCTCATGTAGTGTATTTTAAATGAGCAATCTTATGATACATGTTCATACATGTATAATTCTGGAAACGATTCAACGATTCAATGTGTTCTATTTCCATTATGCTGAACTTAAAGTTTCATATTTCACATAGTTACATATTTATATGAGAATATTTATTTTAATATTTATTAACATGAAGAATATAATTATACTCACTTATATTAGTGACCATGAATCATACAATTCACTCTCGGAAAATAATCTTTCTGATTCAAGATTTGTATCCCGATTTGATAACCATAGTGTGTGGAACTGATGTAAGTTTATCTTTTATGTCTTGCGTGAATATAGGTTCACTTAAAACTGGGGGAAAAACTGGCATTCTGTGGCTCTGGATTGCTGCTGCTACCCAATTGTGTCTGGTTTCTGAAGTCTCCTAAGTGTTGTCCACTGAAAGGTAATGTTTACTGGATTCACTAACAGTAGCTGTGAACACTATTTTCATTATGTACCAACAAATTTTACAAGGAACTTTTTTACTCGGCTCATTGATGAAAATGTGTAATGGAGACCAAAGAGAGATATCAGTATATTTTCTATGTTTTTGAGTGTTTCTGATATGTATGCAATCGAGAATTATTTCTAGTGTAATTTTGAGGCTCCAGTTGGAATATGAAAGATTAAAAATAATTAAATTACATTGCAAGACTTGATTGACTAGCAAGACATGAGAACAGAATGAGTTTTAACCCTTACTGTACTGTATTTCCACATTAAGGATAACCATGATGAAGTAGGAGTAATTTCTAACATGATGGAGTAGTAATCTTTTTCCCCTCTACCCACACCTTTATTCTCAGTTCCCCAGATAGAATAGAAATGGAGCTTGCCTCCATAAAAGTTTGTTCAGATTCTTATTATTTTCTTGTATTTTCCAGAGATAGCAAACCATGGCTGATCATCGAAATGGAAGTGCCCAAGCTGCTAATGGAAAGGCTAGTGCAGCTGGATCTGGTTACTCTATTGATCTGAATTCATTTCAAACTCGACTGAAAGCTTTTTATTCACAGTGGGATGAACACAGAACAGACCTCTGGTGTTCCTCTGATGCAATTGCTGTTGCATGTCCTCCACCTTCAGAAGATCTGCGGTACCTGAAATCCACTGCTCTGAATTTATGGCTACTTGGATTTGAGTTCCCAGAGACAATTATGGTCTTCATGAAAAAGCAGATCCATATCTTATGCAGCCAAAAGAAGGCATCTATACTTGATACTGTGAAAAAAACTGCAAGAGAGGCAGTTGGTCTGGACCTTGTTCTGCATATCAAACCAAAAAATGATGATGGAACTGATCAAATGGAGGCAATAATCCGTGCCATTCGTGCCCAATCCAAGGCTGATGGAGGTGATACTTCCACTGTTGGTTATATATCAAGAGAGGCTCCTGAAGGGAAACTGCTTGAAACATGGGCTGAAAAATTGAAGAGTTCCAATTTTAATTTGAGGGATGTGTCAAATGGGCTGTCTACATTGTTTGCTGTGAAGGGTAACGAGGAGCTTACATCAATTAAGAGAGCAGCATACCTTACGACCAGTGTGATGAAAAACTTTGTGGTTTCAAAGCTTGAAAATGTAATTGATGAGGAGAAGAAAGTTTCTCATTCTACATTGATGGAGGAGACTGAGAAAGTTATACTGGAACCTTCAAAAGTCAATTGTAAACTGAAGGCAGAGAATGTTGATATCTGTTACCCCCCAATTTTTCAGAGTGGTGGGGAGTTTGATCTGAGACCTAGTGCTGTCAGCAATGATGAGTTACTGCATTTTGACTCTGCCAGTGTGATTATATGTGCAGTGGGAGCCCGCTATAAGAGTTACTGCTCAAACATTGCTAGGACCTTCTTGATTGATGCAGAACCCCTTCAAAGCAAGGCTTATGAGGTTCTACTGAAAGCCCATGAAGCGGTTGTTGGTTCTTTGAAGCCTGGAAACAAGCTGAGTGCTGTGTACCAAGCTGCAGTGTCTGTTGTGGAAAAGGATGCTCCTGACTTGATTTCCTTTTTGACTAAATCTGCAGGAACTGGCATTGGAATTGAGTTTCGCGAGTCAGGTCTTAATCTTAATGCTAAAAATGAGCAGATAGTTAAAGAAGGCATGGTCTTTAATGTGTCAATTGGATTCCAGAATTTGCAGAGTGAGCGCCATAAGTCTAAGAGCAAGCACTTCTCTCTGTTGCTTGCTGACACAGTCATTGTGAACAAAGATAAAACAGAAGTTTTGACTGCGATGAGCTCAAAGGCTCTGAAGGATGTGGCTTATTCTTTCAATGAGGAAGAGGAAGAGGAAAGGCCAACCACAAAAGCTGACACCAATGGTGCAAAGCCCTTAATGTCTAAGACAACACTAAGGTCAGACAATCATGAGATTTCAAAGGAAGAACTTCGAAGGCAGCATCAGGCAGAACTTGCTCGTCAGAAGAATGAAGAAACTGCAAGACGACTTGCTGGTGGTGGAAGTGAGACAGGAGACAACCGTTCCTCTGTGAGGACTTCAGCAGATCTGGTGGCCTACAAGAACATTAATGACCTTCCTCCTCCAAGGGAGATGATGATTCAAATTGATCAGAAGAATGAAGCAGTTCTTTTACCAATAAATGGCAGCATGGTACCATTTCATGTGGCTTTCATTCGAACTGTTTCCAGCCAGCAGGATACCAACCGCAATTGTTATGTCAGAATTATTTTCAATGTTCCTGGGACTCCTTTCAGTTCTCAAGATGCAAACTCAGCAAAGTTCC
This sequence comes from Aeschynomene evenia, assembly GCA_013621005.1. Lineage (NCBI taxonomy): Eukaryota > Viridiplantae > Streptophyta > Magnoliopsida > Fabales > Fabaceae > Aeschynomene > Aeschynomene evenia. The sequence goes on along the minus strand of CM024265.1, from coordinate 5,135,894 downwards.
CAGGATCTATATATTTGAAGGAGGCTTCATTCCGGTCCAAGGATACAAGGCACATAAGTGAGGTTGTACAGTCCATTAAGACCCTCAGGCGACAGGTTGTATCAAGGGAGTCAGAGAGAGCTGAGAGGGCAACATTGGTCACTCAGGAGAAACTGCAGCTTGCTAATAATAGGTTTAAGCCTATAAGATTGTCTGACCTTTGGATCCGCCCACCTTTTGGTGGGCGTGGAAGGAAGATACCCGGTACATTAGAGGCTCATGCGAATGGGTTTCGTTATTCTACCACTAGGCATGATGAACGAGTGGACATCATGTTTGGTAACATTAAGCATGCATTTTTTCAGCCTGCAGAGAACGAAATGATTACACTTCTGCACTTCCATCTGCACAATCATATTATGGTAGGAACTAAGAAAACCAAGGATGTGCAGTTTTACGTGGAGGTGATGGATATGGTCCAGAACGTTGGAGGGGGTAAGAGATCTGCCTATGACCCTGATGAGCTTGAAGAAGAACAACGTGAGAGAGACAGGAAGAATAAAATTAATGTCGAATTTCAGACATTTGTTAATCGGGTGAATGATCTCTGGGGACAACCCCAATTCAACGGGCTTGACCTTGAGTTTGATCAGCCTCTCAGAGAACTTGGCTTCCCTGGTGTACCTCACAAATCTTCAGTATTTATTGTTCCTACTTCAGCTTGCCTCGTGGAACTGATTGAGACCCCTTTCCTTGTTGTCACACTGAGTGAGATTGAGATTGTGAATCTTGAAAGAGTTGGGCTTGGGCAGAAGAACTTTGATATGACCATTGTTTTTAAGGACTTCAAGCGCGATGTTCTCAGGATTGATTCCATCCCTTCGTCTTCTCTCGATGGCATTAAGGAATGGCTCGACACAACAGACATAAAGTACTATGAGAGTAGGCTGAATCTGAACTGGCGTCAGATCCTAAAGACTATCACTGATGACCCACAGGGATTTATTGAAGGTGGCGGTTGGGAGTTTCTGAATTTAGAAGCTACTGATTCAGAATCTGAGAACTCAGAGGAGTCTGACAAAGGTTACGAACCGTCCGACATGGAGCCTGAATCCGATTCAGAAGAAGATGATTCTGATAGCGAATCACTCGTGGAGTCTGAGGATGAGGATGATGAGGATGACTCTGAGGAGGACTCTGAGGAAGAGAAGGGAAAGACATGGGAAGAACTTGAGAGGGAAGCAAGCAATGCAGATAGGGAGAAAGGAAATGAGTCTGACAGTGAGGAAGATCGGAAGAGAAGGAAAGCAAAAGCCTTTGGCAAGTCGCGCGCCGGTATGAGCAGTAGCATGCCGAAGCGTTCCAAGTTACGGTAGATCTTTTTTAGTTCTTAGTTTGTGGTTTAGTGCAGTGCCAGTGTCTTTTGTTGTTGCTGCTCAGCTTGTGTTTGAAATTGTCCTACCATTGTAGTTTTACTATCGATAATATAGTTCAGCCTGGATAGCTACCCTTGAACTCAATGTATGACCATAAAGTATTGATGTGGTTGTCTTCTGTAGTATCTATTTCTGCCTATTATTGCATGTAACATGATTGTGCGCTTCTTGGTTTACCCTTTTCTTCTCCCATTTAAAGAACACTTGTAGTTTCATTTGAATTTGAGACTACATAAATCATGTTTCTTTATAAGTGTGTTTTGTCAAACATTGTTTTTTCAAATATTTCTCATTTCAACAATAACATATTAGGACAAATAAAGTCCTATATGCAGTTAATGTATTCAAGTTTAGATAGTCCAAATATGAATAACCCCTAATAGATAAGTTTGATACAAAGTAGAAATCAATTTTAGAGAGAAAAAAACTTTCAAGATAATTTACCATGATTATAAAGTATTTTCATAGGTTAAATTTATTCAAATGGTGGTAAAACAAACTAATCTTAGTTACCAGTAATGTGTTTCGATGACATGTATGGCATGATGAGGAGAAGAATAAAAAGGAAATTCATGAGCAACAACTCCATCTCTTCTTCCTCAATAGTTATTTTTTCCCCTCTAAAAATTAGGGTGAAATGAGGGGAACTAAAAAAATAAGGTCAAACTATCAATTCAGTTAGTTAACTTTTCTTAAATTATGATTTTGATTTACTTTTTTTTAATTTGTCATTTTTGGTCTAGTACCTTTTGAAAAATGATAATTTTATGATGATGTAAAAGTATGTCAATGCAAGTTATTTTACTTAATCCTATTCATACATTAGCATTACTTATGTTCAACTTTGGGTTTTTCTTAATAATAATTCATTTATATTTTGTTTTGATCTTAGAATGAAATTAGGGTTATGGTGGAACGATTGAAATTACCTTCAATAGTTCCATTGTACTTGAGGGTGAGGCTAGGTTTGTATGAGGAATTTGAGAGTAAGCATAAAAGATTAAAACCAAAAAAAAGAGTATTGATGGATGAGACATATATTTTATTTTGATATGGTTGCAAATTCTCTTAACACATTTGGCAAAATTTTGTGACTTGTGAATTGTGATATTTCTTTTGAATAAAATTGGATATTTTATAAAATGATTAACATTTTTTCATCTACACAAATGAGTGTTAATCATATTTTCTAATTTAGCTTGATATGTGTATCAAATTAAATTCAAAGAAATTTTGTATATTTTAGATAAACTTTAATATTTTTTAATGACGAAATTTCCCTTTAATGACTACTTGACATTTTATTAATAATTTATTTTCTCTCGTTTTTTTTTTATAATTTTTTTCTCTTTGTGTTTTTATCCAAACTCTCACAGGTATAGCAATAATCATCGTTCATCAGCTGATGAACCCTAATTTACCTCTTCAAACTTGTCAGAGATCATCTATCTCTGTATTCCTTCATCTCTTTATGATTCCATTGAAACTTTTGAATCTCTGATCGGAAAACTGTACCCCAAATTTCACCCTCACGAATTAGAGCTCGTGAATTGACAATTTGAAAAAAGAAAAAAAATAAAAAAAACCAGAGCTTTCACCCATCCCAGACCCGCAAGGAATTGACGTTTCCGGCTTCGCGCTGATACCCTCCGTGACGTCGCCGTCGTGTCCGTTCCATCTCTCTTTGACGCCACCTGACTCTTCTTTCTTCTCTGCTTCAGAGGTTAGGGTTTCAAATCTGTGTTTTATGGACTGACGCATTCACGACTTTTACTATTGTCTTTTATGTTTCTGTTAATCAGTTCATTCATTCCTCAAATTTTGTGAATTGATTTATTTTGATCTGCACAAAACAGGATGTACATAGGTTCTATATATTTGAACAATGTTAAGTATGGTGCTTATTTTAAATTTTTGGGATGTAATGTAGAACAAGTTGGAGTTATTTCCTATTAAAACTTTAGTTTTAATCATATGAAATTTGTGAATTTTTTTATGTATATTGCCGTACCCGAACTCCACTTTTGACGAAATTGTTGTACCACGAATCTGTAGCCGCAGCCATTACGGTTACGGTATGGTCCATACCTCTATGCGTGCAACTTAGTATAGAAATGATCTATTGGATTTAAAATGCTCATGACTGAAGAAAAAATTGTACTATATTGTCTTATGTCTCAGTTTGCAATGAAGTACAAATTGAATTATGCATAAGGCAATTGTTTTAGGATTTGAATTCCATTTCCATATTGATTTATTAGGGGTCTTACGGAACTGAAGTTTTGTCATGTCTTTAGGTGAACATTAATCGTCCAACGGACAGAATTTCATGATTTTTGGATTGCTACTGCCTTCACATTTTTGTTTAGCTTCAGAAATGCTGTGAAAATCAAGTGGTTTGTTACGCGACAGAACTGTAGTCTTACAACAACTTTTCATTGAAAGGTAACACCTTACTCAAATCGTTCAGTGTATATGAGGCAAATTTTATTTTTGTTACCCATATCTCTTCACTAGTGTTTTGAGAGCATTTAATTACCTGTCTAATGACTTTACCACGGTATATGGACAACACAATATGCATTGGAGTCGTGATGGACATTTAAGTACATGTGATATTTTTCTAATAATATTTGTTAAGTGGAAAGTTTTTCCTATTTTAATTTTGAAACGTAAATGTAGAAGGAATACTGACGATTAGAAAAGTAATTCAATTTCAATCATGTCTATTGCATTGACATGATTGGCAATCCATATACGACAACGGAATACATTCAAATCTTGGTTTTATTTCTTATTTAGACCAAAATAATGTTGCATATAATTTTTTCCTTTCAGCCCCTGCAATTGTGGTGTCTGAAGAAGAATTGAATTGGATTTTAAGGAATTAATTGTTTGCTCTCTTGCTTATCCTTGGCACTGTGTCTTTTTCGATTTTTAATTTCCAGAGTGGTAGCAGACCATGGCAGACCATCGAAATGGAAGTACTCAACCTCCCAGTGGAAAGGCCAGTGCAGCAGGAAGTGCATATTCTATTGATCTGAATGCATTTCAATCCCGATTGAAGAGTTTTTATTCGCATTGGGATGAACATAAAACTGATCTGTGGGGTTCCTCTGATGCAATTGCAATTGCATGTCCTCCACCTTCGGAAGATCTACGATACCTGAAATCTACTGCTCTGAACTTATGGTTGCTTGGATTTGAGTTCCCAGAGACCATTATGGTCTTCACGAAGAAGCAGATCCATATCTTGTGCAGCCAGAAGAAGGCTTCTATTCTTGAATCTGTCAAAAAACCTGCTAGAGAGGTTGTTGGTGCGGATTTGGTTTTGCATATCAAGCCTAAAAATGATGATGGAACTGCTCTAATGGATGATATATTTCGTGCCATCCGTGCTCAGTCAAAGGCTGATGGCCGTGATGCCCCGACTGTTGGATACATATCAAGAGAGGCTCCTGAGGGGAAACTCCTGGAAGCTTGGGCTGAAAAATTGAAAAGCCCAAATATTCGTCTGACTGATGTGGCAAATGGGCTGTCTACATTGCTTGCTGTAAAGAGTAATGAGGAGCTTACATCAATCAAGCGAGCAGCATACCTTACAACCAGTGTGATGAAAAACTTTGTGGTTTCCAAGCTTGAGAATGTAATTGATGAGGAGAAGAAAGTTTCTCATTCTACATTGATGGAGGAGACTGAGAAAGTCATACTGGAACCATCAAAAGTCAATTGTAAACTGAAGGCAGAGAATGTTGATATTTGTTACCCCCCAATTTTTCAGAGTGGCGGGGAGTTTGATCTAAGACCTAGTGCTGTCAGCAATGATGAGTTACTGCATTATGACTCTGCCAGTGTGATTATATGTGCAGTGGGATCCCGCTATAAAAGTTACTGCTCAAACATCGCTAGGACCTTCTTGATTGATGCAGAGCCTCTGCAAAGTAAGGCTTATGAGGTTCTTCTAAAAGCACATGAAGCTGTAATTGGTCATTTGAAGCCTGGGAACAAGCTGAGTGCTGCTTACCAAGCTGCAGTTTCTGTTGTGGAAAAGGATGCTCCTGACTTGATTTCGTACTTGACAAAATCTGCTGGGACAGGCATTGGCATTGAGTTTCGTGAGTCAGGGTTGAATATTAATGCTAAAAATGAGCAGATAATAAAAGAAGGCATGGTCTTCAATGTGTCACTTGGATTTCAGAATTTACAGCTTGAGAACAGTAAATCTAAGAGCAAGAACTTCTCACTGTTGCTTGCTGACACAGTCGTCATCAACAAAGATAAGACTGAGGTTGTGACTTCGATGAGCTCAAAAGCTCTAAAGGATGTGGCTTACTCTTTCAATGAAGACGAGGAAGAGGAAAAGCCTACGGCTAAAGCTGATAGGAAAGGTGCAGAACCCATTATGTCTAAGACAACTCTAAGGTCAGACAATCATGAAATTTCAAAGGAGGAACTGCGAAGGCAGCATCAGGCAGAACTTGCTCGTCAGAAGAATGAAGAAACTGCAAGACGACTTGCTGGTGGTGGAAACCAGAATGGTGACCACCGATCTTCAGCGAGGACTTCAGCAGATCTGGTGGCCTACAAGAATATTAATGACCTTCCTCCTCCAAGGGAGATGATGATTCAGATCGATCAGAAGAATGAAGCAGTTCTTTTACCAATAAATGGTAGCATGGTACCTTTTCATGTGGCTTTCATTCGAACTGTTTCCAGCCAGCAGGATACCAACCGCAATTGTTATGTCAGAATTATTTTCAATGTTCCTGGGACTCCTTTCAGTTCTCAAGATGCAAACTCGGTAAAGTTCCCAGGATCTATATATTTGAAGGAGGCTTCATTCCGGTCCAAGGATTCAAGGCAATAGTAGGTTGTGCAGTCCATTAAGGCCCTCAGGCGACAGGTTGTATCAAGGGAGTCAGAGAGAGCTGAGAGGGCAACTTTGGTCACTCAGGAGAAACTGCAGCTTGCTAATAATAGGTTTAAGCCTATAAGATTGTCTGACCTTTGGATCCGCCCGCCTTTTGGTGGGCGTGGAAGGAAGATACCCGGTACATTAGAGGCTCATGTGAACGGGTTTCGTTATTCTACCACTAGGCAAGATGAACGCGTGGATGTAATGTTTGGCAATATTAAGCATGCATTTTTTCAGCCTGCAGAGAATGAAATGATTACGCTTCTGCACTTCCATCTGCACAACCATATCATGGTAGGTAATAAGAAAACCAAGGATGTACAGTTTTATGTTGAGGTGATGGACATGGTCCAGAATGTCGGAGGGGGCAAGAGATCTGCTTATGACCCTGATGAGCTCGAAGAAGAACAGCGTGAAAGAGAAAGGAAGAATAAAATTAATGTCGAATTTCAGACTTTTGTCAATCGGGTGAATGAACTCTGGGGACAACCCCAATTCAACGGGCTTGACCTTGAGTTTGATCAGCCTCTCAGAGAACTTGGCTTCCCTGGTGTACCTCATAAATCTTCCGTATTTATTGTTCCTACTTCAGCTTGCCTCGTCGAATTGATTGAGAACCCTTTCCTTGTCGTCACACTGAGCGAGATTGAAATTGTTAATCTTGAGAGGGTTGGGCTTGGACAGAAGAACTTTGATATGACTATAGTTTTTAAGGACTTCAAGCGCGATGTCCTCAGGATTGATTCCATCCCTTCCACCTCTCTTGATGGCATCAAGGAATGGCTCGACACAACAGACATAAAGTATTATGAAAGCAGGCTGAATCTGAACTGGCGCCAGATCCTTAAGACAATCACCGATGACCCACAAAGCTTCATCGAAGGTGGCGGTTGGGAGTTCCTGAATCTGGAAGCTACTGATTCAGAATCTGATAACTCGGAGGAGTCAGACAAAGGTTATGAACCATCTGATGTTGAACCCGAGTCTGATACAGAAGATGATGATTCGGACAGTGAATCACTCGTGGAGTCTGAGGACGACGAGGATGAGGATGATTCCGAGGAGGATTCAGAGGAAGAGAAAGGGAAGACATGGGAAGAACTGGAGAGGGAAGCAAGCAATGCTGATAGGGAGAAAGGAAACGAGTCCGACAGCGAAGAAGACCGGAAGAGGAGGAAGGCGAAAGCCCTCGGTAAGTCACGTGCCGGTATGAGTAGTAGCATGCCGAAGCGGCCCAAGTTAAGATAGATTTTTCATTTTTGTCTTTTGGCAGTTGTGGTTTAGTGCAGTTGCTTTATGTTGCTGAGGTTAGCCAGCCGGTTTTGAGTTGAAGGAGTTGCCCAGTCATTGTTACTTACAAGTTTTTCCTTTCCATCATATATTTCGGACACTTGATTGGAATGCTTGAACCCAACAACAATGCATGCCCTTAAAATAGCTCTAATCTATGGGGCTCTGTTTTGACAATTCTTCTGTTTCAACTTCTCTCCCCCATGCTAGCTTTTACTTCTGAATTCCAATAGGTTTTGCGCTTCTTCCTTGTTTTGGTTTACAAAATAGGTTTGGATTTCACCTTTGGCAAACAGGAAAGGCTATCTTTGAATTGGTGGAGTTGGGTAGAGTTAAAGGGAGTGGAGTTTAATGAAAAAGTACTTCACTCCATTGTTTGGATATATCAATGAAGTGGATTAATTAGATATTATAATTTTTATTCCTATAATATCTTCAAATTATAATGTAATAGTATTAAGTGATAAGGGTAGACAATTAACTTATTCCATTCAATTCCTCCCAATTTAGAGGGATAGAAAACTAAGGAGAAATAGTGGATTTGGATGGGATGAGCTCCATCTATCTCCACTCCACTTCCTCCATTTTAAGTTATCCAAACAATGGAGCTAATTAAAACTTCTTTCCCCTCCATTCCTACTAATACCACCAATTCAAACTTACCCAAAAAAGCAATAATTTTTTTCTTTTATTTTTGTATATGTCAAAGCATGGTTGGCTTCGAATTTAGGGTAGTAATGGTTGAAGAAGTATAAGTCGATACAATATTCTATACAATATATGTACAAATAATATTTTATATTTATTATTGGGGTCTTTCAACTATCCATGCTTATATGAACACACGAAGCATAGAATAGCAACTTTGAAAAAATCATGATCATGATGAGTATGTTTCATAGTCAATATTGATATAACAATGCTCCCAGCAAATTCAGCATTCACTAGTGTTGCAAATATAATTTTGAATCTTCCTCCTCATTGATTATGTATGTCTCAAACTCAATATTTATTTTCAGTTCTGAATTTGGTTTCTGTAAACTTTGACATACTCTACCAATTTAGCTTCTTTGTCATTATTATTTGGATGTTCTGGCTTGTGGGGATGTTTAGACTTTAGATTAATTAATTTATCTTGTACTTAAAATAGATTATAATTAGGATTTAATTTTCATCCACGGACAGTATACCACTTTTTTACACCGTCATCCAATCATGTGCTGTCACGTCAGTCATGATTGTATTTTCTCTCTCCTACTACCTGAAAAAGTCATACAAACAGAGCATTTTGATTGGATGACAATGTAAAAGTATTTTATACTGTGCATCAAAATTAAACTCTTATAATTGTATGTTTGTAGTTATTTTGGGAAAGAAAAAAATTGGCTATTTGCTTGCCAAGATGTATTCAGTGCAGCGATTAGAAGTACTTAAATCTAAATTAAATCAATTTAAATTGATTAAAAAATTAATAAGGAAAAAATTAACACTTTGAGGGAAAAAAATAAACTTGTTCATGCATGCTCCTCCTGTGATGGTTTTGGGAGTTTATGCAACAAGAAATAGAGTACATCTTGGACCCTAAAAGACCACACATTCAATATATCACCTACTTGCAGATCATTATTATGACAGAGATTGTTCCATTTAGCAGAAAGATTATAAGTAAATCCTGTCTGCATATCCCACTTCTTCAATTTCAGAGACTTCCATTCTTTGAGACATGGATCAAACACCTTCACTTCAAGACCAATAATATGGTTGTCATCGTCCCTCTCATCCAATGCCTCCTTTTCTGCCTTTGTGAGGAAATCACGTTTCAGTTGTGACCGTTGTATTGATAGGCGATTGTTGTTTGATGCAATGTCGGTCGCGCAAATTATCTTCTGCATGATTAATGTAATGTCTGTACCATTCAACTCTATGATCTTGTCCTTGAACTCGATCGGCAAAACTTGTGGCGATGCGTTTGATGATAACGTTGAAATAACATTATTAGGTAATATATTCGATGGAGATGGAGATGCATTCTTCCTTGATTTCTTGGCCACTTTTTGATCCAAATTATCTTCTTCATTATTATTATTTTGAGGTGATGATCTCTCTGCTATATCAGCACTAAATTGCTGAAAGAAGTTCTTGATCTTAGCCAACTCTTGTTGGGTATAGAAATCTGGTGAAAGATGAGACAAGATCAATGATAGAAAACTTGGTTTGAATGGCTTTGGAGCAATTGAATTAAGTTCCTCATTGTCCAAAGCCAATAAATCTTTCAAAGCTTTCTTATCTCTGTTTGTCATAACTGATGATCAAAGGGAATTCAAGTGTATGTGTATAGAAGTAGTGTTGAAAAAGGAATAACTGATGAACTAGAGTTTATAAAAGAATGAACTTTGTGATATTTAAAAAGAAAATTTAATTTTGATACACTTTGATTCTCAAGTTTGCTTACATATATTTTTTCCCAAGATAGGATTTATGCTTTAAAGATATGCAAAGATCGCTTATGTATATAACAATGCTTCATAGATTATCTTTTGGTTTTTTAGAATATAAAAACAGATATTTTTATTTTTTATTATTTTTTTGTCATAAGAAAATAACCGGGACGTTGACCAATGCAATGACAATATATGTGTTTAAATAAAAATAAAATCTTTTATGTAATCCAATTTTTATTTGAATTTGTACTATTTATTATTCAGATACTCTCTTTTTTTCTTAATTTCATATCATATATTATCTTATTTTGTGGCACCTTTGTGACCCTCCAAATCAATTCTACAAACATAAAATTGATTCTGATTGTTCTGCATTTTGTTCGATTTCAATACATATATACATTGTTAAAAAAGAATTCTATACTTCTAGAATTAATTTTGATGGATATGGTAAATTATCACTTACAAGTTTTTATTCTTTTACTTTTATCATAATCACTTTGAGTTACACTACTGAACATAAATCAATTCTATTCAAAATTAATTCTAAAGAGTAAGTGTGTGTTTAGTTAGCCGTTCCATCAAACGTGCTTTTGATTTATTGAATAACGTAAAATAAGTGTTTGGATGTTTTTCATCCAAAATTTTTCCGTTGATTTTTCATTCCAATCCACGTTAGGCAAAAGTAAGTTTTTATTGCTTTGACATTCATCCAACTACCATTCATATTAAATAAAACTAGACAAAATAAGAATTGCCCCTATATTGACCTACTTTTGTTTATAAAAATGTTTTTCTTAATATTATAACTAATTTTTCAATTGTTTATTTGAAATTAAAAATATAGTAAATTTGAACACTTCATATGCTTTGATTTTTAAATAATTTTAATATTATTTTAAATAAATTGATAAAATAATATAAATTTGCTTAAAATAAATCTTAATGTTAATTTAAATCTTTTAAAAATTGCATAATGTAAATATTTTATTTTTTAAAGTATAAAATAATATTTAGATTTTTAAATATATTTTATTTTATTATAAAAAGTAAATTATAAAAGTAATATAAATAATGATATAAATTATACCGTTTTAGTAATTTTACACTTTAACGTGATTTTGAGTAATATTATCCAAACAAAATACATTTTTTCAAAATCTCTTTAGACAAAAAGTATCCAAACACAAATCACATTGCCCCCAATCCAATTTTAATCAAAATTAATTTTGCAAAAACACATTTGTATCAACATCCGTTTACAAACGTTAATCCAAACTCACACTATAACACTAAGTTAATGTGATTTGAGCACTAAGTTAATGCAATCAAGTGGATCAACATCTCTAATTTCTGTTAAAAAATTTATTTTTTCATATTTTAAAAATGTGATTAAGATTGAAAGAAAAGAATAATATTATCATTAAATTTTAATTATATGTTATTGCATTATTTTGTATTGTATGTATATTATATTTTTATTTAATTTATTTATTTTGTATTTAATTAATGTTAAATACATCATGTACATTAAATTTAATACTAATAAATCAGTCACTCAATTCAATTATGATACAATCCAATATTTACAGATACTCAATCTAACTTATATATATTCTGACTCAATCTAACAGTATATTCAAACTTTTATATTGAGATAATGACAATTTTTATACTGACACAATCCAACATTTATATTTACTCAATCTAATTTTTTGTACGGGTGGCTAATTTGGTGTCATTTTTAGTGTACACGTAGCATTACTTTTAATTAATTTGTATTTTATTTTTATAAAATAAAATAAAAAGTATATCTTGCCTTATATTTTCTTACTGAATTCTTTTTTTTTTTAATTTTTACTTTGTTGAATATTTTATTAATCATATTTTTCAGTTTTTTAATTCAATTAAATCATTTAAATTCTTATTATTATCTTTTTCTTTCCTAATTTCTCAGTCAATTTTAATTTATTTTATTATATTATTTTTAAAAAGGATAAATATACAGTTCAATTATTTATTTGATTTACTTTTTACATTATATAATTTAAAATTTAATCAAAATAAAATATAATAAATATTAAAAAATCTAATTAAGTAAAAAGTAAATAAATTTAAATAAAATTATAATAAACATACAAGATTAAAAAATAAAATACAAGTAACATATTAATTAAAATTTAATAATATCTTTCTTTTCGTTTATTTTTAACATGTGATTAAAATAATTTTTATCACAAAAACGGGAGATAGAGATCCAACTAAAAACTTTTAAAATTTATAAGAGCTCAATTTCAACTTTTTAAATTTTAGGGATTAGATTAAATATTAGTGAAATTATAAGGACTTGTAGTATAATTAAGCTTAAATATAACTTTAACAGTAATTGTTTTATCCATGTTTAACAGAAAAATTATCAATATATTTATTATGAATTTTGAAGTGGAACAATTTAATTAATATTTAACTATCAAATAGAAGAAGAGTATTTATCTACCAAACAAAAAAAAAAAGAAGAGTATTTTAGAGAGACTTGAATAAAATAGTTATCCATTTTTTTTTATTGTTAATACAGTTCAATAAAAATATCTTGATTCTTGAACCCAAAAGAAAGAAAAATAAAAGGGTGATGATAAATGAACAATACAAAATCAGCTCAATTAGCCAATAAATGAGATTTTGGGCCATAATTATTCAGCCCATTACAACTTTAATGATTATTTGGGTCAAAATCAAAGCCAAAATAGGTGCATTGGTTGTATAGGCTGATTTTTCATTGTTCACTTAGAAAAAGTCTTTTTGGCTTCATTCATACCAACAAAAAAAAATTCCTTTTCGGCTTCATACATTAGCTTCTTCACTTTACTTCCTTTCTGTTGTTGTGGTCTTCACTCTGAAAGTAGCGTCGAAGAAAGGTTTGATTTTTTTTATTGAACATTCAACCCATCTCTTTTATGATACTTTTTGGAATGACTAATTTTGTAGGGAAAGAGTGATTGCTAAAATTGTATTTGAAAATCACCTCGTAATCTCTAGTATTTTATTTTAGGTAAAGAGAATGGTGACTCAAAAATCGAAATTTTCGAGCTTCTTTTATCTTCAATTCTCTTCCAAGCTCCTTTATTGTCTATAAGTATACATATATTGCAAGTATTTTTAGAGAAAGGACATTTGCGGCAATTTGTTTTTAGCAATTATTCTGTGTAATTTACGATTTAGAAATTCTCTTGCAATTTTAAAAGTAAACAAATTTGTGTGTAGTTATGCCTTATGATTTATCAGTAAAAGGTGAATGTTTGTGTTTCTGTGTTTTTAACATTACGGGGTTTCCTTGAAGTTTGATGGTTCAATTTCTGGACTTGTAGTGAATCATGGTGGATTCTGGAGTTCAAGCAATATTATATGTGTTTGTGATCAGAGGAATTATGTGTGTTGTGTTTAGAGTATGTGTTTTTGTTAGCTCTACTGATAAGTCACTTAGACCTCAATCTGCAGAATTTATTTGCTGAAATTTGTATAGACTTCTGAAATAATCATGTCGAAGTCCGTCTAAGGGAAAAGTATTTGGATTATTGATTTGGATTTTGGAAACTATATTGTGAGCCTTGACATTGTTAGTTACTACTACTGCATATTTATAATCTTCTCTCGTGTGTATCTTGTAACGACCTACTAGATAGCCCTTAGTGCTATAGTCATTTAGGGTCATTTCATAAGGGTTACCTCCTGTTACCATACTTGTACTCGTTTTCAAAATACTTGTACGCGAAAAATACATGGGAGAATTTTTTTTTGAAAATCGTTTGCGGAATATAAACATAAAAGCATTGCGCGTAATATAACGATAATATATGACACCTGGAATAGTCTGAATAATACCTCATAAATAAATAGAAATAAACAAACATAGTCTCCCTAAACAAACAATCAAGAAAGTAAATAGTAATAATAAGTGTCGTCTCATGAGCCTAAAACTGAGACCCATAAGACTCCACTATACAATCCATAAACTGAAAACATAAATGCCGACTAACATAGGTCCGGACTCAGAGTAAACACAAATAAATGCTAACGTATAAAATAAACATAATCCATAACGTAATAATGGGAACTGATAAGTCTAAAAGTAAATCAACTGCGTAAACTAAAGTTGTGCGGGCTCCTCATCCGCTCCTGTGTCCTGCTGAATCTCATCATCTAAAATGGGGGAAAAACGAGGGGTGAGTACTAGGAAGTAACTCAGTAGGGGAGCCGCTCCGGGTTTATTAATAAAATCGGTGTAACATGAATGTATTCAATTTCAGTTATAAGTTCTAAAATCATCTTGCCCGGAACGGCTTACCTAAGTGCCTCTTGTTCATTTTACATCATACATACATCATTCATAAATATGTCTTTCGTGTGTGTGCTCTACGTACCGTCTAATCATGTAGGGAAACTTAATCAATTATCATTCTATGTTCTCTGACACTTTACTGAACTGTAACTCATTTTCTCTTTATCACTTATTATGTATTATGGCCTGTCCACCCTCCTATAAACCTCCGCTGCACCGACCCCTAGGCATGAGCTCATCCTAAACTAATGGGGAGAGGGGGATATGGCACAGAACATAAGAGAGAAATCCACTCTCTAACAAGAAAGGAAATTGATAGAAGTGTTATTGAATGCTTGATGTTTAACACATATTACAACCTATTTATACTACTAATTGATAGTAATTATTGGACTAAACAATTAGAAAATAGAGGTGTGTGGTGTAGAAGAAAAGATGAGTGTATGTGGTGTAGGAAAAAAGGAAGAATATAATGGAGGATAATGGAGGGGTCCTCCATTAATGTTAATGGACTTTCCATCTTCTAGATCATTCTCCCCGGGTTGGAAAGAACTCGTCCTCGAGTTAATTTGTCATTTCATCGTTCAGGTAGGGTGAAAGATCAGCAACATTGAAGGTTGCAAGACTCCATAGGTGCCTGGCAATTTTACCTTGTAAGCATTATCATTGATCTTTTGCACAATTTTGAAAGGACCATCAGCTCTTGGAGACAGCTTAGCATTAGGCGGCTTTGGAAAACGCTCTCTTCGTAAATGAATCCATACTAAGTCTCCTTCTTTGAAAGTCTGTATTCTGCGATGTTTATCTCGCTGAGATTTATATTTTGAATTCTGCTTTTGGATCCTTGTGCGAACGAGCTCATGCAACTTCTTAATCTCCTTAGATCTTTCTTCCGCTTCAGCACTAAACTGTTGTTTGTTTGGTGAAGGGGTCAAATCCAACGGGCTCATGGGACGAGTGCCATAAACTACTTCAAAAGGGCATTTTCCTGTAGCTTGATTGGAGGAGTTATTGTAAGCAAACTCAATCTGTGCAAGGATAAGATCCCACTGCTTCAAATTTTTCCCAACAAAACTCCTAAGAAGATTGCCCAAGATTCTGTTGATTGCTTCTGTTTGCCCATCTGTTTGAGGATGACTAGCACTACTAAATTGTAGTTTAGTACCCATCTTCCTCCATAGAGTCCTCCAAAAGTGGCTGAGAAACTTGACGTCTCGATCGGAAGTTATGGTTTTTGGAATGCCATGAAGACGAACAATTTCTTTGAAATAAAGGTCGGCAATTTGAACAGCATCATTGACCTTCTGACATGGGATGAAATGAGCCATTTTTGAAAACCTGTCTACCACCACCATTATGGAATCCTTTTGTCATTGAGTTCTTGGAAGTCCAAGGACAAAATCCATGCTAACATCCTCCCAAGGTGCAGATGGAACTGGAAGCGGTAAGTATAACCCTGTATTTTGATTTTTGGCCTTAGCCAAATGACAAACTTTGCACCTTTGAATGTGCTTATTGACATCTCGTTCCAGTCTTGGCCAATAGAAATTTTCTTTGACCAGGGTTACAGTTTTGTCCCGTCCAAAATGACCGGCTAATCCTCCATCATGGGCTTGCCAAATAACAGCTTCTCGCAGTGAGCATTGAGGAATGCATAAACAAGACTTCTTAAATAAGAATCCTTCATGCCTGTAATACTCTTGGAAGGGTTGTTCAGTAATACTCCAAAGTTTACTGAAGTCAGGATCATCTTAATATAATTCCTTGATAACATCAAATCCGATAACTTTGGCCTGCAAGGTGGATAGCAATGCATGTCGCCTGCTGAGAGCATCTGCTACAACATTTTGAACTCCTGCCTTATGCTTGAGCAGAAATGGAAATGATTGAAGGAATTCACTCCATGCAGCATGTCTCCGACTTATCTTTTGCTGAGAGTTCAAGTGCTTAAGGGCCTCATGATCAGAATAAAGAATAAATTCCTTATTCAGCAGGTAGTGGCTCCAATGTTGCAGAGCACGGACAACAGCATAGAACTCTTTGTCATAAGTGGAATATTTGAGTTTAGCATGATTGAGCTTCTCACTAAAAAAAGCTATAGGATGTCCCTCCTGACTCAAAACAGCGCCAATTCTTGTGTTGGAAGCATCACAACAAACCTCGAATACTTGGTCGAAGTTTGGAAGAGTTAGGACTGGTGCCTCAGTTAGGCATTCTTTCAATTTGTCAAAACTTTTTTGGGCATGGTCTGTCCATTGAAACTTTTCTTCTTTGATGCAATCTGTGAGTGGGCAGCAACAGAACTGAAGTTTCGTATGAATCGCCTATAAAAGGATGCTAATCCATGAAAACTTCTGACATCATGAATAGTTTGTGGAGTTGGCCAGCTCTTGATGGCTTCAATCTTGCCGGGATCAACTTTAATACCTTCAGCAGTGATGATATATCCCAGAAATTGCACCTTAGTGGTTAGGAAGGAACATTTCTTTAGGTTGACATAAAGTTTCTGCTCACAAAGAGTCCGAAACACTTGTCGAATATGCTCTAAATGTTCTTCTTTCCCTTTGCTATAAATCAGAATATCGTCAAAGTAGACGACAACAAACTTGCCAATAAAAGGGCGCAATACCTGATTCACTAGTCGCATGAATGTACTGGGTGCATTGGATAATCCAAAAGGCATCACAGTATATTCATATAAGTCATCTCTTGTTTTGAAATTCGTCTTCCATTCATCACCTGGCCGAATCCTGATTTGATGATAGCCACTACGAAGATCAATCTTGGAGAAGAGATTAGCTCCGTGCAATTGATCTAACAGATCGTCAAGTCTTGGTATTGGAAATCGATACTTGATTGTGATCTTGTTGACAGCTCGACTATCAACGCACATCCTCCAACTACCATCCTTTTTGGGCACGAGAAGGACAGGTACAGCGCACGAGCTCACACTTTCTTGAATCAATCCTTTTTGAAGTAACTCTTCAACTTGACGTTGAATCTCAGCATGTTCCTTGGGACTCATTCTGTATGCTGGCTTATTTGGAATGACAGACCCGGGAATAAAGTCAATGGCATGTTGGATATCACGCATTGGTGGCAATCCATGAGGGATCTCGTTTGGAACAACATCCAAAAATTCAGCAAGTATTTCTTCTATTTATGCTGGAAGTGTTGTTTCCCCATTTGCTTCTACCAAGAGCAAAAGACTCGCAGTATAAGCTTCTTCTGTTGACACCTTGAATCCTGGTTTAATAACCAAAGTCACGAGGGGCTTCAGCTCTCTGTTATCGCTTCTCAATTCACTTGGTTGCATTGGTGTCAATTTGACTCTTACTCTATCTTTCACAAAAGAGTAAGTGTTGGTATAGCCATCGTGGATGGCACGTCTGTCATATTGCCAAGGTCTTCCAAGTAGAAGGTGGCAAGCATCCATAGGAATCACATCACACCATGTTTTGTCTTGATATTTCTGACCAATGGAAAAATTGACAAGGCATCGTTTAGTGACTTTTACCTCGTTTCCCTTGTTAAGCCAATGTAATTTGTAGGGGTGTGGATGTTCTTGGGTTGGTAAATTCAGCTTCTCTACCATATAATTTGACACAACATTTTCGCAGCTTCCACTGTCAATGATAACATCACAAACCTTGCCATGTGCGGTGCAGCGAGTGTGGAAGATATTGCGTCTCAGCCAGGGTTCTTCTTTGGATATGGCAGTATGCAAACTTCGTCTGATCACCAAAGATTCACCTTGATCAGCAGGGATGATTTCCTCATTGTACACTGGCTCTTCATCAAACACTGGATCATCATCAAACATTGGTTCCTCATCTTTCTCAAATTGAGCTTCTTCCTCAATAATGGTGACAATTTTACGGTTTGGACAATTAGAAGCAATATGTCCAAATCCTTGGCACCTAAAGCATTTGGTCAATTTTGAATTGATCTCTTTTTGGGGCTTTTGTGGGTTGTTATTTGACGAGCCAGGTTGGTCCAACACCTTACGATTGTTGGGAAATCTGTCGGTGGAGGGAGATGGTTGAAAGGTTCGCCTTCTTGGTATCTGCTTCTCAATACGAATAGCTAAACGAATAACATCGTCAAGAGTCCAATACTGTTGAAGCTGCACAAGATGGTTGATCTCTGTGTTCAACCCACTAAGGTAGCGGGCTATAGTTTGTTCTTCCCGTTCTTGAATATCACACTTCATCGTCAATTTTTCAAATTCCCGTGTGTATTCTTCCAGAGACATTCTTCTGGCGAAGGTTCTGCAACTGAATGAAATTGTCTTGATAATAATGCTCAGGCAGAAACTTAGTGTTAGTTCTTTTCGCATCTTTTCCCACGTACGGATCTTGTCTTTTCCTTCTCTATCACGCTTCTTTTTCAAATTCTCCCACCATATGGAAGCATGCTTCTTCAATTTGACAGCAATAATTTTTACCTTCTTCTCTTCAGGTATCTCCTTGTATTCAAATATTCGCTCCACAATTTGTAACCAATCAACAAATTCATCTGGTTGGAGCTTTCCCTCAAATTCAGGAATTTCGACCCGAATATCATCATTTTTGAAATTTTGCCTTTGAAAACGATTTCTTCTAGGTGATGAGGCATCACTACTAGAAGCATCATCTTCAGTTATTCTGTGTCTTGCTACAATTAATACCTGTTGAGCATTAACAATTTTTTGCAACTGTTGAATTTGTTGCCTTAATTCTTCCATTTCAATTTCATGTAAAATTCTCTCATTTTGTCTTCTTGGAGGCATCTTGTAGAAAACTAGTAAGAAGAATGAAGGTTTTTTTTTTTTGCCCTTTTTTTTTTGTGCTATTTTTTTGCCTTTTTTTTTTGTGCTCTTTTTTTTTTTGCCTTTTTTTCCTTTTTTTTTCTCTTTATTTTTGCTTTTTTTTTATCTTAAAAAAAAATTATATTGAAAAATATGTAAATTAAAGAAACTATTGGGGTATTTCTGTTATTTTAGAAAAATAATGGGAGATTTCGAAATATTCAAAAAAATATGGGTCACTTATGTAGTTTAATAGGGTATAGGGGAATAAATGAAAAATTTTAGAAGTTTTGGGGCATGGGTGTAATTACTGAAGTATGTTGAGATGAGGTGGCACTAGTGACATGTGGCACGCAACTGATGGATGATGTGTTGCTGATTTGGACAGAATGGCTAATGTGGCGGATGACGTGATCGTCTTCAACCTCTGAATTATGGGAGAATATTCCGGAGAATATTCCGGCAGAGGTCGTCTTCTCCGGCAAAGGTTGTCTTCTCCAGCGAACTTTCCAGCGACTTTCCGGTGAGCTCTAGGGACTGCGAAAAACTCTAATCCAAGGTTTTTCGGCCTTCTGAGTTCAATGGCAGTGTCGGTTTTATGAAAAAATGACCAGAAGTAAGACTTTTGAAGGTGGCAGCGACTCCTCAACTTAGAACACCCCAAAAGTGCAGAACTTCTGTTGATTCTTTCACTAAAACTCAAATTCAGGACCTAGAACCAGCTCTGATGCCAAAATGGCACAGAACATAAGAGAGAAATCCACTCTCTAACAAGAAAGGAAATTGATAGAAGTGTTATTGAATGCTTGATGTTTAACACATACATTACAACCTATTTATACTACTAATTGATAGTAATTATTGGACTAAACAATTAGAAAATGGAGGTGTGTGGTGTAGAAGAAAAGATGAGTGTATGTGGTGTAGGAAAAAAGGAAGAATATAATGGAGGATAATGGAGGGGTCCTCCATTAATGTTAATGGACTTTCCATCTTCTAGATCAGGGATATTCACCAACTGCAAGTGAAGGACCTGTAGCGCCGAGGATGTCAACTCCCTCCTACAGCCTCTCAATCACAAGCCGAAGGCTACTCTGTAATCTACGCGCCACCCAGTGACGTCTTCATTAACCACGCGCCACCCGGTGACGTCTTCACATCATACATGCGCCACCCAGTGACGTCTCAGACATAACACATAACACATACACTCATCACATAATTCACATAGACATACATCATCATCATTTAACTCATATAAACATAACATATCCACATATCATCATCCAAACAGCATCTCATTTTGCATACAATCCATAATTAACTCATTTATATCATCCATACTAGTTGTAGAACGCATTAGGGTACATAAAGGGTCAAAACAGTTCATTTTCGCAAAAACAGCGCAGTCGTAATCGATTACACGGGCTGGTAATCGATTACTGTAATCGATTACGCAGCTCTGTAATCGATTAACAGAGAGCAGCATTTTCTCGCGATTGGAAATTCAGACATCGTAATCGATTACGAACCCGTGTAATCGATTACGACATCGTGAAACACGACTTGGGAGTTCCAAAAACACGATTTTCAATAGCCAATGGCCAAAATATTAACCCAACATCGTCCCAATCGATAGAAAACATAGCCATACCATTAACAATCATAAAATACTTTTAAAACGTTTCTCAATTCATAAAACTCCTTTCTTTCTCAAACCAATTTCATAAATCAACCCTTTCATGAACCCTAACGGGAAAAATAACGTACAACATTCAATACTCCATTAATTTATCAATAATTATGCAAATACATAACGATTAGAATGCCTAACCCCTACCTCTTGAAGACAAAACCTTGTTTTAAGACGGAATCCTAGTTTCACGAACGGCCCGACTCCAACGATGACCCCTTTTCGGAGAAAGCAACCGGTAGAAACGTCCGGCTTGGTGAGAGGATCAATAATATGTAATTACTTTTGGGATTGAGCGAGTATTTGTGGGTTTTTCTTGACGTGAAATGGCTATGGCTATGAGGGTTCTTGAGAGAGAACAATGGAGGCTTTGGGACGGAGAGGGAGAGTGTTTTTGACCAAAATGAGCTGAAAAAATAGGGTTTATCTTTTTATATGCTGAGCTATTAGGTTTTAAGAGTCATCGTGGGGCCCACCCGTCACTTAAAACGTCCGAAAACTCATTCTGCGTGCTGTGTAATCGATTACATCGAATTTGTAATCGATTACAGGCCTTCGAAAAAGCCCAATACTGAAACTTGACCTGTTGTAATCGATTACCAAGGAGCTGTAATCAATTACTGGCGTGAAAAATGCCCCAAAACACTTCTAAAGTGTCCCAACTCACATACTAACATTCATATACCCATAATGACTTAATGTAACATTAAAGCACACATAAATACACATAATTACTCATAAAAACACATAGCATAGATACTTTAAGCTAGGGGAAACATGTTCACTCAAATCCAATTAAGTTCCAATTAAAGTCCGTTACCCTTAATTTCCTCTGACGTGATAAATTCTTGTTATAGATACAATGCCTCGTGGTAATCGTGTGCGAAAGGCTCCTGAGGTTATGAACGGATCACAGATTGGTGCTTCTGACCATGATTCTTCTGGTCTTCAAGGTTCAGCAGGGCAAGGTAGAGCTGAATCTAGTGGTGAAGGCGAAGAAGAATTAGCATATGAGCGTTTATGTGCAAAGCTGGATATAATAGAACAGAAATTAGAAACTTTGACGGGAATGGTGGCTGATCAACTTCAACAACAACAAAATCCGGCTCCGCAGGTGAATCCAAACAAACAAGGGAGTTATGTGGCGGTATCGGTGCATGAATTTATGATGTGTGACCCTCCTATTTTCTCAGATTATGACCCAACTGAATTCTTGGACAGATCTAACAGAATCTTTGGAGCTCTGGGATGTTCGCCTGCCAGAGCCGTGGAGTTGGCAAGCATCATGTTAAGGGGCATTGCCTTTGACTGGTTTGAATTACTTATGCAGAGTAGAAGTGCTGAAGATCCTCCTTTGGAAGTAAGGCTCTTCGAGAGAGGTTCTTTCCTGAGGGTTTACAAAGTGATAGATTCAGGGAATTCTTAGAGTTCAAACAGACTCCTGGAATGTCAGTGAAAGACTATGATATCTAGTTTACACGTTTGTCACGGTATGCACCAGAATTTGTGGCCAATGAACGTAGGAAACTGAGCAAGTTTGTTTCCGGCCTCCTTCCGGAATACCAGTATCCATTTATCGCATTACCAAAAACTTGCACATATAATAGTGTGTTGGATACTGCACTCCTGATTGAATCATCAAGTAAAGAAGAGCATTCCCAGCAAAGATTAAATAAGAAGGCAAGATTTGAGGACCAGACTTCTAGGCAAGTTGGTGGATGGAGTTGATCTGGGTGCCATTCATCATAATGAATGTTGAATTTGGGAGCTATGCTGCTATGGTAGGTTTTCTGGGTTTGAACAGCTTTTAGCACCAAGGTTTATGTTTTCTTTTTTTTTTTGGGTCTGAACCAAGGTTTGTGTTTATATGCTACATGATGGGATTGGGATGTGGTTTTTCCTGGCTTTGTATGTGTTTGATAAAAAAATTACATGTGAATATCTCATAAGACTTTATATCTCATCTCATATAAATATTGATCAAAGCCTTAACACATGTAATTCCTCAAGAAAAGGAGAAGGTGAAATGCTGGTTAAATTACAGCAAATTGGTTATCATCATTTTATTATTTTAATTCTTTGATTGGTTCAATTTATTTTATTCAATGTACCACCACAAAGTCATCATCTTCATTATGTTTTTAATACAACTATTTCCATCAGTTATTTGCTAACATTACCCATCACATACGCCCCAAAATATGCTTCAACGCCTTAAGGAACCTACCTGGAAAAAAAAAAGGAATAGATAATCCATCCAAAGGAAAAATACTTGAGTCATAATAAAAATTCAATCAAAATAATCAATATATTGTGCACAACATATATCACCTACTGTGCATAACATATATCACATGTTGCAGCATCATCTTTGTTTGCAACATATGATATATGTTGTGCACATCATGTGACATATAGCGTGCACAACATGTTATATTCGTTGTACAATTTATATTATATATTGTGTGCACAACTTGTTGGCTGTTTTGACTGGTTTTGTATTGTACATCTAGCAATGTTTTTAATAAAATGCATTTTTAAGCCTTCCTAAAAGTTCAGGCCAATAGGAATGAGTTTGACCAAGAAGTCAACAATAAAAATTAAACTTAAAAAAAAAAAAAGATAACTTAAGGGGCAAGTTGGAACAAAAGCATAATCAATAAAAACACACTCCTGTTCCTAGATGCTCATCTTTTTTTACCCTTTTTCTCAGTTTGATCCACTCAAGTCACAACTCATTCATCTTGGTCTTCTAATTTCTGCTTCACTTCATAGACAACCCATTAAGGTATTCATCTTGTGCTATGATTGTCTTTTTTTATTGCTAAATTTTACTTTCTATTTTCACATGTTCCCTCTTGTTTTTCTCTCTTGATGTTTTTATTTAATTTATTTTATGATCTTAGGTGGGACATATTGGATGCTACTACTAGTGATTTATTTTTTACATAATTCTTTTAATTTCATGATAATCTTTTAGATTACTTGCTGTAAGAGTGAAAGTGAAACACTATTTCTTGGCTACCACGAAATTTTAGATATACTTGAGAGTTAGTTTCTGTGTAATTTCTTTGGAAGTTCCAATTCCTTTAACTTGAAATGCCACAAGAAGTTTCTTTCCAACTTCTTAAACACGCTTAAAGCCATTTAAAGTCAAGTAAGTCAATTTGAATGATTAATCATAACTACTACTACTTCATAGAATCCTTGATTTTGAATAGAAATTCCATTAGTCTAGAAAATCAATTCCAATAACCATCTTCATCTGATTGTTTTCACAGGTTTGAGAAAGTGGTGGAAATTGTTCACATGGAGCACAAGAATTTTCAATCTGTTTGCCACTATCTGTTTGAAAATGGGTCATCCCAATTTGTTGTTTTGGATGGTTCTGTCATAGACTATTCCAAAAGCTTTTTCACTGAGAATTTTGTGCACACTCTTGCTTCTAGCAATGGCTTAATCCTCTTATCTGGTTATGGTGGGGATCAATCCTGCTACTATGTGTTCAACCCCCTCACCAAGGAATCTTTCACCATTCCTCGAGCTAGCATCGTCGGCCACGTTGTTCGTGTTGGATTAGCCCATGACGGCTCACAATTTCAGGTTGTGATTGTTGAAGCAGGGTCCTCTGAATCTAATGGACTAGAATTGCATATATTCTCTTCTGACACTGCCATGTGGAGGAACCATCATCTGATCAATCTAACATTGCCATCTCTGCCGGAATTCGAGTTTCAAGAACTTGGAATCCCTCCTCTTTACTCTAATGGTGCAATCCATTGGGAAATAGGAGGATACTTGCTTGTGTATAATGTCAAAGGAAGTAACTGTGAGTTATATGAAATGCCGAATTTGTTCAACGATTGGTCATGGCAATTGACTATGACTTACCGCCGTTGTCTGTGCGAATCGGGAGGCTGTGTGTACTATTGTTATGCCGATTTCGATGGTTTCCACGTTTGGGAACTTCTCAATGAGCATGATGATGATCATAATTTTGGCCTCTACTATGATTCCAAAAGGTATAGATGGAAACTAGTCAATAGTGTCATGCACAAAATCTTTATGTCTAAGTATCAAGATTTTTATGGCAGCTTCAATGATTGGGAACCTTATAAGATTGCACCTATTGCTTATAGTGAACAAGCACAAAACATTTATTTGCAGATTCCAGGAAGTGTTGTTTCATACAACTTTGAAACAGGAAATATGAGGACAATTTGCACATACTCATATCCAGGAATTCACTTCAATTGCTGCACTTTCTTTCCTTTAACTACTACTGGGATTTCCAATGCACAGAAAGAAAAGGCTAAGGGAGAAATGGAGCTACATCTACCCATAGCAGAACTTGAAAAGTTATCCCTCTAAGTTTTGGTATTAAATTTGATGTCATAAATCATGAATTCCAAATGTACTAGTGTTAATTTTCTAATTTTATTTGGAGGACAATTGTGTGGAAGCATGTATATATATATAAGGAAATATCCAATGTATGTGAGACTTTAATTTATGCACTTAAGAGATTGTTATGTGCTTTCATTTGCATTGAGTTTTATGTGAATATGTGATCATCAAGCACTTTCTTGTCAGCACCAATAAGGCAATAAGTGTCTCTGATAATTGCAAAAGGAGTAATCACAATTTTATAACAAAAAAAAATTGTTTATTTTGAATTATGTAGTCAGCCAAATATTGCTCAACTACTTAATAAATAACAGAAAAGATCTAATACAATTAGTAACTAGTTAGACTCCTTAAATATTAAACATCTAGATAGAGGTTTAATTTCTGACGGTGTGTTTAATTTCTGACGGTGTGTATGAAGAGAGTCTCGTAAGTAAAAGTTTATCCCTTATGAGGGAGCTCGTGCCTAAAAAAGATTGAATATTATTATCGATAGTGAATATCTTGAGAAAAAATAAATAACATAGAAGGTCACGCTTTGGACAGCCATTCTACGGACTTTTCCTACCAGTAATATTTGTTGTACATCGAAAATATAATCATCGAATATCCAACGTGTACTATATGTCATATGTAATGTGTGTTATACGTAATGTATTATACTTATAGCACACATTACGTATAATATATAGCACACATTGGATATTCGATGAATATATTTTCGATATACAATAAACATTCTTGCTTTTTCTACCGGCCTAAGATGGTTAAGTCTAGCCAGCACAAAACCTTCCACAACATTATAGAGAGATTAAAAAAGAAAACCCTTTGACATATTTTTATTTATTTATTTTTTTGTCATACACAATTTGGGTTTAGTTGATAGTTGATAGGAGTAGAAGAATCATCAAATTCAACTTAGAACCTAGGCCTCAGACCTATAAAATATTATAACCTAGGCCCATGTTTTGTTTTTTTACTCAGAGGCCTATATTTTTATTGATGGAATTGGATGCACTGAACTATACAATGCTTTATGTGCCAAAAAGAACCCTTTCAATTTGTCTCTGACAAAAATAAACATCTTAATTAATGGTCAAATAAAAAATATACAAAATAATGTACCAAAAATAAAAATATACAAAATAGTCCTTAAATTTTCTAATATTTAATGATAAATGTTTACCCACTCTTATCCCTTTATATGTCTTTTTTGAGTTATACATAACAATTAAGATAATTATTGAATTTCGTTGAAATCTAAATATTAGAGTTCAAATGGCAACAATACCTCACTATCATCAATTAATATAATTTCTCTCCTCCAAATAGGTAAAAATATAAAAGGGTATAATAGGAAAAAGAAAATAAATATTTCTTGAAATTATAAAAAAGATAAATAAAATGGACCAAATAAAAAAGTGAAAAAATACATTTAAAATGGACCCGATGAAGTATTTTTTATGGAAAATTTTATGCGTGCGATCTACAATTTTATTAAAAAATCTTAAATATTTAAAAATAACAGAACAAAATTGCATTTTGATAAAATAAAAATGAAGAATTTGTTAGATTGTTTACTTCAAAAACACATAATTAACGTATTGTATAAATGTACACGTATCAAAAGAATTCAAAAACCATGTTTCACATTATGAAAATATGGGACCAAAGTGCATGCATATGAACTAAAGCTAAGTTCATGGGGATTCTATATTTTCTCCTCCAATTTATATGGTGTTGGCTAAAACAAAAACTTTAATTAAAAAACCTAAAGACGCTATCATTAAATAACTTCCACATATTGTAATGTGGCTATGAAATAAAGGACCAGCTATGCAAGGTGGATATATTTGGCATACGGTGCATATTTTAGTTTTACCTAGTGTTTTTTATTTTATCGAGCATTACTACTACAGGTACAACAAAAAACCAGTCAAAATAGTGAATAAGTTGTATATAATATATATAATATAAATTGCACAATAAATATTATATGTTGTATACGTCATATATCACATATTGCAAAGAAAAATGATGTTACAACATACATGTGATATATGTTATGCACACAATAAGTGATATATATATATATATATATATATATATATATATATTATGCACTACATATAATATACGTTATGTATTTTATATTATATATGTTATGCATAATATATCGACCGTTTTAGCTCGATTTTTGTTATGCCTCGAAGTATTTCCCTATTTTATCACATGTATACTATCAAAGAAATGGTCCCAATTTAATCAAATTTCCACCTGTATATCATTTTTAGAGGAAAAAATTCTTTTTAGATGAATTCAAACTCATTTTAAAAGTGTCTTGACTCTTGATTCCTATTTTGATCGAATAGTTCTATGTTTTTATATTTAAGATGTGTACATGAAATTATTAAAAGATAGTTTCTCTTTAAATAATTCAAATTATATAAAATTTGTTCACATAGTTATACGATTACCACTTTTAATAACTATATATTGTATATGAGTTTATTTTTATACAATATTAATAATATAAAACAAGTTTAAGTAAAATTAATATAAATTAAAACAGCTTACACCGTCTTTAAATAATTAATATTGCAAGAAGAAACTACTATAACATATATAACAACTTTTGCAAGTAACTAATATACATTAATTTAAATTTTGAAAAATGGACCGGACATATAATCAGACGGGAGAGAAATTAAGAGGTTTAAAAATTCAATCGGTTTGATCGGAGTTTGAGCGGATATAAATAATATATATATATATATATATATATATATAATGAATCATAGGCTATAAAAATTAAAATACATTTAATAGATTTGAAGATATAATAGTCCTTAATTTTAGTAATTTAAGTATATTATATATTATATTTTATTATAAAATAGTTATTAAATTTTAAAGAATTAAAATTTTTATTTTTAAATTAGTTGAGCGATTCAATCAATTTTTGACCAATTTTAAGCCGATTTACCGGTTTATTAGTTTTTTTAATTTTAGACCGATTTCTAAAATGTCATTTTTTAGTCCCAATTCGGACTGAACAAAAGTCCGATTTTTGGTTCAACCGGTTTGACCAACCGATCCGATTTCATAACAATGATTTAAACAAGGTGTGAAAGATTTGAATGCGATTGGTCAAAGTCAAATGACAATTTAAAACAAAATCACATGCACTTACATCTTAATAATTGATAGTTATCAAGCAATTCCTGTATACGCAACAATACCAATTGACCAGGATGCCAATTTTTTTTGTCATCATACAATTTTCAGTTCATGCAAATAGTTTTGAAAACTTGTTAATTGTTAAATAAATAACCAGAATTCAATCTGTTCATACTTGTGATCGATTTAATAAGGATGGCGATGCAGAGAAATAATTAGGTTTACTCATAATAAGTTAAAATTTTGTTTTGTACTACTATAAATTTGACAAATAATCAATATTAGTTAACTATAATAGAGAAATAGAGTTAGTTGGAGAGTAATGTACTACAGGTGTTATCCGTCAAATTTTAGTTGAGCAAAACAGAATTTTCGGTGTATCTAAGAATTTCTTTGGAATATATATATTTAAAAGAGCCTTGCTCCATGTACATCATATATACGTACTTCGGGTCTTACTCCCGCATAAATATACGGTCCAGTCCAACCCATTACCGTATCAGCCCAACACCAAACTATAACTTAAAAAAACGTGCGGCCCAATTCATCCTCGCATTCGATCGCGCGTGCATTTCACTTCCCTCTCACCTCTCAAACTGTGATTGAGCGGTTGCCAGGAGACCACTTTCAAGAATCATTTTCTTTCAAAACTTGCTCACCGAAGACAAACTCCATTTTCATCACACAACGAAGCCGCGCGAACTACATCTTCTTCCACCGCTGGTAAGTTCATCACTCATTTTGCTCACTCTCTTAACTCTCTTCAATTTCTCTGAACTAATTTTCTTTCAAAACTTGCTCATCAAAGACGAACTCTATTTTTATCGAACAACGAAGCCGTGCGAACTCCATCTTCTTCATCGCCGGTAAGTTCATCACTCATTTTGCTCACTCTCTTCATTTTCTTCACTTTCTCTGAACTACACTTTCTCTGAACTAATTCATTTTTCGTTTTTCGGTTTTTGTTAGGATATTCAAGTGTTAGGTTTTTGTTTCATTTTTCAGAAAAAATGGCACCAAAGAAATTCTTAAAAACAGTGAGTAATATTCTGAAAAACTGATTTCTATGTGCATTTTTTTCACTGTTTTTGTACCTCAAAACACTGTATATTTGTGATTAAATCATGTGTGAATTACTTCTTGTAGACACAAAGTCAACAAAAAAACCATCCTCTTCTGATGCTGATCTTCAAAGTGATAAAAAAGAGACAACTAAAGAGGCTGCAAAGGTAAGCACAAAAGTTCTATACTGTGAGAATTTTTCTGAGAATGTGTGAGTTATTTTGTGTAAAAGTATTAGCAAATATGTTTTATTCCAAGAGTTTTTTAGTATAAATGTGTTAGTTGGTGTATTTAAAACTGTGAGCAATAAGGTTTAAAACTGTGAGCAAAATAGTTTAAAACCGTGAATAAAGTTTAAAACTGTGAGTAAAAATGTTTAAAACTGTGAGTAAAAAAGTTTAAATTTGAAATGAATCGCATTCCCTTCTGTGGATACTCTCCCTTCTGAATTGAACAGGTATTATGGACCTGTGCAGAAAATATTGTGTGAGCAAAAACGGTCGTTTATGTGAGAAAAACGTCAGTTTGTGTGAGCAAAAACGTCAATTTATGTGAACAAGCGTAACGTTGTGTAGGAGTATGAGAAACCAATCTACATCACGAAACTGATAAAAACAAAAAACAAAATTGAGTACCTCAATCATTTTTCACTAACAATCCGATCAAAGAAATCAACATTTTCATCCATTGAAGTTTCCCCAATTGAAGTTTCATCCCAGCAAAAATGGAGTTTGTGAAAAAAAAAAAAAGGAAATAAGAACTGAAATGAAATGAAATGAAGAAAGAAATCAAGAATAGGACATTTGTGCGTGTGGAGAATAAGAACTGTGAAGAAATGAAAGAACGAACCAAAAGTTGTGAAACCAAAAACTGATACGCGTTGAAGATGAAAGCTTAGGGGATTTTATGGATAGGCTGGACTGGACGCGTGTTAATTGCAATTGATTGACAAGTTTGGATGGGCTGAACGCGTGTCTCTCTGATTAGTGGGTTGAGAGACAAATTAACTTGGGCTGAAGCGCGTGGGTATTTACGGAGTACAATACTTACTCCGTATTTACGGAGTACGCCGTGATGATTTACTGTATTTAAAATACGTAGCTAGGATGAATTTCTGCATTGTCATATTATTAAATTTCTCTGAGGTATTTAAATTTGTGAGGGAAGGAAATCCATTTTTTCTGTGTAGTGTATTCGTCAATCACTAGTTTATTTGTATGTTATCTGTTTTGATTTAAATTAAATTAAAGTAGCTTAGGACCACTAATCATAAAACAGTAATTAGACAAATAAGTTGTAGACGATTTATTATTAGTCCAAGATAAATTTGTGTATTTTAGTGGTTTATTCCAAGATTGAGAGGAGTAATAAACTTAATCGTGTATTCACATGCACTATTTTTTTGGGTGATTATTGTAAGGTACCAAATTAAATTAAACAGGGAAAATCAGTATATATAAAAAAACAAAATCACATATGATGATCACTTAAAATAGACACAAAATTTTATACATTAATCTTTCAATAATCATATTCAAAATTAATTAATAAAAACCTTATTTAGAATTAAAATGGCATAATTTAATTTATTCATATCCCCAATTTATCTTTATCCCAAATAATCGACCCAACCCGAAGCAATTTTCTTATTCTTTGCTTTATTTACATGGAAAATTAATTAAAACATTGGGGGGGCCTAGTCATGTCCCCAAATCAGGTATCGTTTACCATCATATTATTAATTTAATTTGGATATTGAAATACTTCATCATCACATATATATAACTGGAATGTGAACGTAGGCTTAGTGAGTAGTCTTGATTTTTTTTTTTTTATGAGAAAAGATATAATAGCATTATAATTTTATAATTCGTATAAATATTCAATCTATCATCATTTATTTTTATGAGATTTTTATTTATATAATTTTATTTTTAATCTCTACCTTTAAATATGTGTGAATGTTTATGAATATCTAAAATTTAAATGTCTTCAAATAACAAAATTATTTTCGGTGAAGCTCTTGATGAATTTAATTTGCTCAAGATTGTGACTTTTTGTGAAGTTGTTTTCTCCTTAGCCCCACAATTTTTTATGATGCATAAGTACTGTACCACTTTTAAATGATTTCTTTTTTATGACATGACATTTCTAGATATATAAATTAATTTTAAAGTAAAATAATTTTTTAAAAGTAATTACGGTAGAAATTAAGATTTTTTTTTTACTTTTTTTCATAATCAATATCAGAGGAAATGATTCTGAGATGTAGAAAAAAATTACATTTAAAAAAAGATGCTCAAAATCAAGAAGCTCTAGAATGTATATCTGGCTCTCCCTTGAAGATTTTTGGTTGTTACAAGTTGAGTGCTTATTACTACTAATTGGAAGTTTCCTGCTCCAATTAACGAGCGATTTACTCACTACGTACTACATGCTTTGAATATAATAAATCATCTTGGGATATGATGTGAATATTTCTTTCTTAATCCAAAGTGAGAATGCGGAAGCTTCATATGTTCTTGCATATTAATGACATTTTAAACCTGAACTTAATTAGACGATTACTAGTATATGCAAATGTTAATTAGTCCAACATTTTTAACATGCTCTTAATTAGTACTAATAATCATCGTGAGGATATATGTGGAAACTTCATCATGTATGTGTTTTAGCATAAATGTATCACATCATCACTTTCTTATTAATGGACAAGTGCATTATTTCAACAACAGAATTAAAGTGTCTCATGACGATAGATAGATATTGTCTCTTGGATATTATAATTAAGCGGCGATTTGGGTCCATTTCTCCTTTTTTTTCATTCAAATTAGAGTAAACTGATTTCAAAGTGATTATTATTATACACTGACGTGACATGATTACTTAATTTTCACTTAGCTTTATTATCACCCTAGCTAGAGTAGAGTCACTTCTATTATCGAAATGAAAAACTGTTTTTCTTTTCGGGGTTTAAAGTGAAAATGGTTAGGAAAAAAAGTTTTACTTGCGCAGTAAAAATTAATCATAACAGACATATAATATGCATGATGTATATGGTATATATATATTATGCAGATCATATATAACATATTATGCAAATTTATATTATATGTTGCAACATCATCTTTTTTATAATATATGATACATAGTATTCATGATATATATTATATATTACATATAATATATATTATGTATAGTACATAAATATACGGAGTGTTTTAATTTTTTTTTAATTTTAGATATAGCGCCATGTCCATTTGCTAATAATGAATTTTGAGATCGATTACACCTGCAAGAACGAGCAACGCATATATTGACATAGTACATTGTTATTAATGTCAGTGTGTATAATAAACATTTTACAGTATTATTATAACAATCATATTTATTGTTAAATTATAATATAAATTTAAAAATTAATATAATTTAATAATAAATATAATTGTTGTATAATTTTTATTATAAATGGATTCCTCGTACATTATTCATGAATCAACATTTAAAATCTAGTAAATGTTTCTTTACCCCACGTATAACAATAATAAATTGCATAGACACTCTTACATAAAAGGTACTAGTAAAATAATAACGCCAGAAAAATAATTTTTCCTCGATTTTCTCAGGAGTTTTGACTACTACACTCCAAATTCAAGTTTGTTGAGGGAACTAGAGTATCATTTATTTTTTCTTTATTAATTCAGAATAATTTGTATCAACCATTTTGTCGTTTTGTGCGTGCAGAGAATGCTAGCTCCCTTGTGCCAGCTCGTGGGCCCTACACAGGACAACGATTTCCTGGAAAGAAGACAGTGTGAACTGTGAACCTCACCTTAAACACGAAAAGAAATTAAAACAACAGTGTATTTCTTTTCTGAATAAAACTATTTTAATATATATCCATTTTCTGGTACATTATATATATATATTTATATTTAATTTATTACCTTTAAGTTTTGTTGGAAATTATTTACGTATTATTTATTTGAGTAATGCTACATGTACACCATAAAATCAGTCATCATCAACTATCATGTGTAATAATTCAATATTTCAAAACTAGTAATCCAACTTTTATTATTATACATTAGTCCAATATTTTTAAAAGTTGGATTACTAGTTCTAAAATGTTGAATTATTACACATGGTGACTAGTTTTATGATGTACACAAAACATTTCTCTATTTATTTTATCCTCTATCATTGAATTTAAATGAATATTTACAAACATTTACTTTATAAATATCAATATAATATTACTCTTTTTTTCTTATCCCTACTATATGAAAAATTAAAAATCATCTTATTTAGAATAGAAGTATATAAATGCTTTATTAGTATAATTGAAATTTTTTAATAAAAATGAGACATACTTATTGTATAACTAAAAATTAGTTAATGATACTTATATTTAAACTCATCACTGTTGAATTATAATATGAATAATAATTTTATATATTCGAACTCTTAAAATTTAATAGTATAAATGAATGTTGGTTAAATGTTGATTAATTTTTAGTTAAACACCAAATATTTATCATAAAAAAATAGGTCCTAATTTTCTATTATTAATTTAATCATGAGTAAACTACATTCACAATTTTTTGAGATTTGACGAAATTACACTTAATTATCTTTATTTTCAAAACTTGCTTGCAATAGAAACTTTTAATTTTAATATTTTACTCTGACATTCTCTAAAAAAAATTTAACTAGCAGTCAAACTAACAATCAAATAAGCATGTAAGTGACATATAAATATTAATGAAACTATTGTAAATATTAAGTCTTTTTTATAATGAAAGTACAAAATACTACCCTTATAATGTAAACTTTATGAATTCTTCTTATATTATCATTTTCTACAATTTGTTCATTTTTTTCATCAGAGTAATATATTTAAATACACTTTTAATGTATTATTTAAATATATTACAATAAAGAGTGAAGAAAAAGTGCATAACACTATTCTATATATAAATAATACTTTTATTTTAAAAATGAATTCTCTCAATTAACATTACAATTTTATATGTAATTTATATATAAATAATACTTTTATTTTAAAAATG
Organism: Aeschynomene evenia; assembly: GCA_013621005.1. Classification (NCBI taxonomy): domain Eukaryota; kingdom Viridiplantae; phylum Streptophyta; class Magnoliopsida; order Fabales; family Fabaceae; genus Aeschynomene; species Aeschynomene evenia. Next base: position 5,101,294 of record CM024265.1, on the reverse strand, counting down.
AATTCTCTCAATTAACATTACAATTTTATATGTAATTTATTATCATTGATTCATGTTTTATGTCATATGCGGATCACTAGAGCTTTGTTTTGGAGTTGAGGTTTGGAGGGGAAAGAAAAGGGATGAAAAGATTTTGAGGGAAGAAGTTAATTATATTTGTGAGTTTAAGAAGGGAGGAGGAGATTTGGATATTTATAAATCCCATTAAATCTCTCATTTTTTTTCCATTTCAAGTTTTTCTATTTTAGGATATTTTGAAAGGTATTTAAATTTAAAATTATATTATAAACACTTTAATTTTTTCTCTTCAGTTAATTTTGTACTTACAAATATAAGAAAGATTAAGTTTTTTTCCCTTCAATGTCTTTCTTTTTTCTTCTCTCTAAACCCCTAAACAATGTCTAGAAGATCGTCATATAAATAAAAATTCAATAAAAAAAAAAGAAAAAAATAATGCTTCTTTCTGTTAAATAATGATTTATGCTTTTGGAACGACAAAATTCACAACCATATTAATTTGTTCCCTGTCTTCGTCTTGACATACACAAGATGACACGAATAGACAAGTGCTCTTATGATAATAATTTAAATAATTCTACGTATAATTTTATTTGAGAGGATTTAATTTCTCATTTTCTTTTATATTATTGAACAGTTATACTACCAAAAGAGAGGTTGTATCCTTTTCCTTAATTTTTACATGTTAGGCATGAAATCTTGTTTTAATGTTTATAATATAGTATCGCAGGTGTTGAATGGAGAGTGAGTAACTTAGTTAGTGTCAAGCTCCATTTCGGGGAGGGAATCGTATACCTCTATTGTTTATTTGGATATCGCTGATTTGTAATCTCATTCCTTACATCATTAAGAATATACACATATACTTCTAGGGAATTACTTCATTCTTTTCTATCTTCATTCGTTATTCACATATAAGACTAATAACATCATTACCTTGTTTTAGTGAATTCACATTGCTGGTAATTTACATCACCAAAGTAATCTAAATTATCATTTTAGAAATAACATGAATTATCTCAATATGTCTATCTGAATTACCGTTTAATGGTAATCTTTAAAAATATTTTTATTATTCAAAATTTATAATAATTATTAATATTATTTAAAATAATAATTATTAAATTATAAATTATTATTAATATTAATCATTATTACTTAATATTTATCATGTCATATATATATATATATATATATATATATATATAGTTATGTGTAGTGTGTTAATAAATGAATTACTAGCTGGCTAGCTTACATAAAACTCTAGTAGCTGGCTATTTTTCTATTATTATTACCTTCATTTTAAAATAATGGTCCCTTTAAATTTTTTTTGGTATATGAGAAAAACTAGTGTATTATAAAATAAAAAACTTAGTATTTATAATGGAGAGGGTATTTATATATTAAAAGAAAACATATTGGATTCAAAAATAAAAAAATAGAAAAACATAAAAGTGTTTCATAGTATTATTCTGCTATATGAGTATATCGTTTTCGTTGACTGAGGGTTGACGCATTAATTGGTTGGTTGTTAACAACTAAAAGAAATGGCGCCCTATTTGAATTCACTTATTATTATTGCATGTATAATAAAAATACGTCCAACTTATATCTAATGTGTGTTATTCATATTACAGAATGCATGCTATACGTATAACACATATATGTATAGCATACATCTTGTAACATAAATAGTATATGTTGGATACAAGTTGGACATATTTATGTTGTACGTCAAATATTATTGTATTATTATCATCTTCCTAGTCAGCCTGCAACAACTGTGATGATGTATACTTACATATATACATTCTTATAATTTTATTTTTGTTTTCGTTCATTTAATTAATTAATGAGGAAGGATATATACGTATATATGCGGCCAATTTTATTTTAATTTTGGCACTACGCTCTTTGTCCTTGGTTTGTGATCTTTTTTTGTGAACCTATTTTCCATGATCAGAGTTAGAATGCCAACCATAACCGCACTTCATGATTATATTGGTTATTCATTAAGAGAAATAGTGTTTATATATATATATATATATTCAAATATTTATATCTAAAATGGGTGAAGTAAATGATAAAGAAAAATATTATACATTGAAAATAAAAATAAATGATAAAAATAGTGAGACTCATAAATAATATTACCCTTCAATCAATTTCATTTTTTTAAGTTCTCGGAATATACTTGAAAATAAGGTCTTATTATATTTTAATTTTTTATTTTCATTTTCTACATTTTTATTTTCAAAATTTTATTAAGAAAATAATGAAAATAAGAAAAACAAAATAAGTTTAAAAAATAAAAAAGTACAGAAAATAAAAATATAAAATGAAAACCATACACAAATATCACCTAAAGTCCTAAACTAATTTGATCTATTCCGTTTATTTAATTGACTTTTTACCAAATCATTAATTTTGAAGCCAACTTCGTCATATGTCGAATACGTACGTCAGTGAGTTAAACATAGGAACACCGAATATGATTGATGTTTACTTGTCCCAAAATAATGTAAGAGAAATATAAATATATTAATTAGTATTTAATGTGTATTATATATCATATGTAATATATGTCATGTGTATAATATGTTACGTATAATCATATATATATATATATATAACACGTATTACGTACGGTATATAGCACATATTAAATATTAGCTGAATATATTTTTGTTGTACGTCCAACATTATTAGAAAAAATAATTTACTGTGTTTATCAATTTACAAATTATTATTACTTAATAGAAAGGACATACATTTTTTTTCTATAAGTACTCATGAATCCCGTAAAAGAGTACATGACAAATAGCGTCAACAATAATTATTGATGCTTAGATACTTAGTCAAGATTTGCCTCGTTAAAAAACCTCCTAACCTAAATTCATCTTATCCTACCGAGGAAAAAGAGCACAAATCTGACTAAGCACAGCACCATTTCAATCCAATATAGCATATCATACACCAAATAAAGGTTATAGCATTCCATACATCAAAGAACTAAGGCAGGAGACATGTAGCAGCAAAACAGTCCCGCATGACCAACATGGTCATAATAAGTAATCTCACTTAGCTTTATATTGGTATAAAGTTCACCACATCAGCATTTGCATGTTTATTTAAGTGACGAAAGATTACATAGAATAGAAAGAGCATTTGCATGTGTGCTGCACACAGACCATTATTGGAGAGATTTTTGCACTCATAACCAATTTTTTATTATGTCATTATTTAATTTTTAATTCATAAACAAAATATAATTATTTTATATTTAAAGATAAAATTTAATTAGTCTACTTTAATTATAATTAACTTATATTATTATATATAAAAAATTGAGTGGCGTAGAGTAATTTTTTTTTTTTACTTTGACAGAAATTAATAATTTTTCTCATTCATTTATTATTAATTACTATGAAGCAGCTGGCCTTGCTCTATATACCTATCTACCCCTTTGACCCTTTCTTCTTTGGTATCTTTGTGTATGATATTCCTAATTGTGCTATTATACAAAATTAAGTATCAATACGAAAATTTATACTAGTTTATTACATCATATATGTATGTTGATGCATGTAAAAAGATAATTGTAGTATCTTTGTTTTAACAACTATAATATTTTTTTATCAAACGACAAGGGTTTTGATAAACATATTTTTAACCTAATAGCATTTCACTCATTTTTCTTTTTAGCTATTATTAGCGATTTGGTAGTCACTATGAAGTAGTATTTTATTTTTATTTTTTAAGTAATTAATATAGTTAACTAGTAATATATTATATATTCATTTAAATTGTAATTATAAAATTAATAACATTTATAGTTAAATTAAATATGTTTAAAGATAGTTATTTTTGTTTTTTTTTTAATTTTATTTTTAGAATTCAAAAGGTAACTATATAAATGAACAAGAACACAAAAAACGTAATTACTTTTTGAAATTATCTTTATATATATAATAGTATAAGTATGACTATATATATACAATAAAAAACCAGTAAAAATAGTCAACATATTGTACACAACATATATAATATAAAGTGCATAACAAATTACATGTCATGCACACCATATATTACATGATATACACAATATATATCACATATATATTGCAAAATGAAGATGATGCTGCAACATGTGATATATGTTGTGCACAACATATAATAAATGTTCTGTACATGTGATATACGTTTATATATTTTATATTATATACGATGTACACACCATATTATATAACTATTTTTTTTATTTGATACAAAGTATTTGCCATAATAGTTTACATAGCCTTAAAAGCACAAGTAGCAACAACAACCATTTTAATATAAAGATGTATGATATTTGTACATACTTTTTTGTATGTACAATAAACGTAACATACATGTAAATCTAAGGGTGGAGAATAAAAGTTGAAGTGTTGGAGTGATGTCATGTCAAAATCCAATAGTAATAAAGTGGGTGGAGAATATATATAAGAGAAAATGTACGTAGTACGTACGAATATCATTATTGTAATATAAATAAGCAGTAATACTTTTTTGGGTACTAATAATATTTTAGACACTATTGAGATATTCAGAAAACCATGTATAAATAATTAAAATTTATAGTTATATTGCTGATAAATATATTTAAAAAAAAGAATATTGAAAATTCATGCATCATAAAAATAAAAAATTTCAATTATTTTGTTGGTCTAGCTTAAAAATAATTTCAAAGTGGAACATTTTGTTTGATTACGTTATACATATGATGAATTTACTATAATGATAGATCTACTAATTAAAGAATATATAAAATGATTAATATATTCTAGCTATAATATTTTCGACTTAAATACATAAAAAAATTTAATAGTTTATTTTTATCTTATATCTAAAAGGTTTAGAAATATATATTCATTTATAAGTGAATTTATATTTAACATTGAAAATTAGAATTTTTAATTTGTTTATCACTCATTCAATTTTTTTTTATCAAAACATGTAAAATTAGTTATACTTATTTTTAATAAAAAAACTAGTTCTTGCATTCCCAAACATACATCTAACAATTTATTTTAAGAAATTAAATTGTAAACATCCTTAGGAGTTCAAATACACTTTAAAGCATACAAATCTATTATTTGGTCATTGAATATATATGTTATTACAATTGCTTATATATTATAGTAATAAATATTTTTACTAAAATAATGCTCATCAATTGTGACATGATCTTTATCATTTTTAGCTTTTTCAAATTTAAATAAAGAAGTTAGAATTTTAAGTTTTAAAAATCCAATCTATCTTATTTATACTTAAAGTCTATTTAATTTATCATATATATATATATGACTCTCACGCATAATATATATATTTTTAACTCCCATACCAACTTCTTGAAAAATTTTATATTTTTTAATGTTTTAATAATTATATCAAATTTAATATATTATATATATATATATATTAATTTTGGGAGGAAATTGCCACCATTGGCCCCATTAGAAGATATTCCCCTGGTTATAGTGGAAGAGAAAAAGGGATTGGCAAAGAAAGAAAGAAAGAAAGAAAGAAAGAAAGAAAGAAAAGAAACAATTGAAGGAAGACTAAGAGAAAAAGAACAAAAAAGGATTCTAACATGGGTTTCCATATGGAAAATAATTATCCACCTTCTAGATCTTGGAAATTCCAACCAATTTTCTAAGCCCAGAATTTACCTCCATTATTACCATATAGATAATGCACCCATTTTCTAAAAGTATTGGTTGATGAATAAAAAAAGATAAAAGTTCTAAAGTTTTTCAAATACAGTAAAAAATGTATAGAAAATTTAGTAATTTTATTTTTTCAATCATGATTTTTTTTACCTAGTATTCTTTTATATATAACTAATTAATAATGAATTAATAAGGACTCATAACTTTTGCCATATGATATGGTCCTGGTCATGTGGCGTTGTGCTGTTCCATTGAGGAGGAGAAGACAAATTAAAGGAGAATTTCCAGGTATTAGTGTTTATGACACTAAGCATTAATTATGCCATAATATTTGTCGTACAATCTAAATACGTTCAATTAGTATCTAACATGTGTTATACATATATAAGACGTAATATGTGTTATACGTATGTGTGTTATACATACAACTCATATTATGTTTTATCTATAACATTTGTTAGATATAGTTAAATGTATTTATATTGTATGATAAACATTATTGATTAATTATATATTTGGAATAGTCATGGTTGGAAATTCAAAAAGACTAGATAGCTAGATCGAGCAAAAGCTATATTGAATTGATTATTATTCAAAGGTTTACTCATTGTATATATATATAACATCATATCATGACAATTTCCTGGAATATTATTTGTACATACTTTGGAATTCAAAACATTCAACTTGTTCCTGTTGAATTAGAGGAAAGTATTAATATTCACAAGACTAGACCGCGAGACGACTCCGAAAAAATATATTAAAGTTGGATGAACCATTAAACTAGGTGTTGTTCTCTTTATATTTAACCATATATACATAAATTAATACTCCCTCCGTTTTTTTTAATTGTCCAATTTTAAATGCGCACGGGTATTGAGGAAATGATTGGTGTTGTATAAAAATTAACAAAATGTACACCTACTTTACTAAATTACCCTTTATTACTTTACTTGGTAAAAGAGTAAAAGAGATTAGTGAGTAGTATTAAATAGGGGTAAAAGGAGAAGAAAATAATAAATTTTGTCTCAAAATTTGAAATGGACAATTAAAAAAAAAATGCACGCATCTCTAAATTGGACAATTAAAAAAAATGGAGGGAGTAATTAGTACGTAATAAGTTGTTCCATACATAATTAATTAATTATGAATCAATATCTATATACATAATTAGTTGGCTTGCACTTTTTATTTAGATAAGAAAAATAAATAATCTAAATAGGTAATTTAATTGTATCGGTGATATGTTTTACCCCGAATAAATAAAATTGTAATGTGAAGATTTCTCAATTTGTTCATACTACATACACTACATATATGATAATGTTTTTTTAGCTGCTACATATATGATAATGTGTAATTTATACATTCACTTTTTAAATAGAAAAAAAATTGTGTCCTTCTCATCACGATTATTATTTAGATTCGGATAAAATTAAGGTAGTGTTTGGTAAGTGTTTCAATAAATAAAAGATAGAGATTATGAGAGACTAATCTTATTTGATTTATGAGACAAAGACAAATATAGATTAAAATATGTGTCGCTCCATGAATACAAAAGACACACAATTTGTGTCAACTCCAAAAATAATGAACTGAGATGGACTAGGATAGATTGGTCATTTTAATGAAAATTTATGATCAGTGTATCTCCTTTATTTAACTTATTTCTCATTATATTCGATGTACTTTAAACTATTTTCAATTTCATTTCATACTGAATATGAAATTGTGTTAATAATTGAATATATTTATATTAGAAATTTAAAATTGTGTTAAGTATGTAAAATTAACAAGTTTATATATATAATTGTATTAGTATTTATTTTACATATTTAATAAATAAGAATAATTTTAAATATGTTCAAATTAGATTAAATAAAATAAATATAATTTAAATATTAAGTGAATGCACTTAATTTTATGAATTGTTAATAATATTATAATATTTAAGTTTAAAACTATTTTTATTATTTTTTTAATATAAAAAGATAATTATGATCACTTTTACATGTCTCTATGTTCTATTTACTATTATCAAACACAATACAAAAACATTTTCTATGTCTTGTCCATCACAACCAAACACAATACAGAGGCACAACTCATTTGTATCTTTTTTTTTCAATAAATAGGTGCTTGATCCCCACTAGGAAAAGCAAAGAGAGCCACACAACCCATTTGTATCTCTGTCAATTTTTGTCTTTTGTGTCTTTGTCTTCATTGTCTACCAACTCATATCAAACACTATCTAAAGATTATGAAAGAGTAAAAGAAATATTTAACATTTACTTTAACTCAATTTTTTGATCAAGATTGAAATTTTATATTTTAATTCATATAGTTTCAATTAGGTCCTACTTAATGCAGCTAACCACATTGCAAGACCAATCCTTGCAATGTTAGAGTGTATCAGATACCTTATCAGATACAAAATGAAAAATCAAAGACTCAAAATACACAAATGCTTGAGGCACAATAAAAAATTAGCTAACACAGTCAACAAATGCTTGGGTGATCGTGGCCCGAATTCCTATTTGTTAGCTGTTTTGACTAATTTTTTGTTGTGCCTCTAGCCATGCTCCTCAAAATAATATGAATCATAAATAGACCCACTTAGCATAGATTATCTTATCTTCATATCTTGCCGCAAATCCTTCTACGCAATCTCTAATGTCCAACCAGCTGCAGCAACCTATAATTGTTTCTATCTGAACCCCCATTTTTGGGCTTGCAGTGATGTTGATGAAGTGTTATATATCTTTCAATGATTCTCTATCTATACTAGAAATATTTACTCTTATATGACGATACTAAATGAATAAAAAATAAGTTAAACCAGCCAATAAATAAAATTTTGGGCTATAATTACTTAGCTCATTACAATCTCGATGATTTTTTGGGCTAAAACCAAAGCTAAAATAGGTCCATCGACTGTATTAGCTTGCTTTTTATTATACACTTAACATTATTGCTCTCATATATATCTTATACATACATGGATAAATAACTAACTAATTAAATATTATTTTCCTCCTTCTTTATCTTTTAGTGGGAGTAAATCCAATATATATTGTTGGAGTGAAAAAACAATACTACATATCTTTGGGTCTCATTTTTTTATTTTTCATATATATATATATATATATATATATTAAGTGCTGTGATGCATAGTTATTTATTTATTTATTCTATATTTTATTTGTGGTTTGGGGTTGTTTGGTGGTGGCTATGGTTTGGTGATTGATGTGTGCATTGGTTCGAGTGGTGGGGAGTGTTGGGTGGTGGGGAGTGCTGAACAAGGACACCAAGAAGATGTATCTTACTAATATTGTATTATGAGTAATGCTCGGTCACTATTTATTATTATTTGTAATAATTTAATTTTTTAAAATTATTAATTAAATTTTTAAAAATATTAAGATTAATTTATAATATTAAAAGTTGGATTAATAGTTATGAAAAAATTAAATTATTATAAATGGTGATTGATGATAACTTATTAATTTTATGATATATATTATATGTTATATAAATATTATTATATAATATTTAAGTTTTATATAAAATTTAAGTAGTTAAAATGTTATTAAAAATTAGAAAGACTGCTTAAATATGTGCATTGCACACGTAATAGAACAAAGTTCCACAACAATGGCACCTTAAAAAAGGACATTATTTTGATAATGAATTATTCTTTTAAATTTTCAATTAAATTTATTAAAAAATATTTTACTCACAAGTTATCTTCTTAATATCAAGTATTCTCTTTTCAACTTGTGCAATGTACATGTACAAAACACTAATTAGATATATTTTATTGTATTTAATAATATTATCCTTATTAAAATTATTTCTCATATTTAATTTATCTACTAATGTAACTTTCGCTTATAAGAAATATCATGAAAATAAATAATTTTATTTAGGATTCTCAAAATAATAAATAATAATAAAACAATACAATTTTATAAATGAACATATATCGAGATTATAGTAAAAATGGTAACAGCAATAACTATTTTCCTATTTATGTTTATTTTTTATTAGGGAAAAAACATTTTACCTCCCTGAATATTTGGGTCGTTGCAATTTAGCCCCTGAACTTTTAAAACGGGCAATACGGTACTATGTATGTTTTAAAACGTGCAATTTACCTCATCCGTCACATCTCCATCCATTTCTCCGTTAAATGGTCATGTGCAATGCACATGTCATTTATTACATTACTAAAATACCATTTTTTTTACGTGGAAAAAAACATTTTACCCCGTGAATGTTTGAATCGTTCCAATTTAGCTCCTGAACTTTCAAAAATGGGCAATACGGTACCCTGTATGATTTGACGGAGAAATGACATGTGCACTGCACATGACCATTTAACGGAGAAATAGATGAAGATGTGACGGATGGGGTAAATTGCACGTTTTAAAACATCCAGGTAAAATGTTTTTTTCCCTTTTTATTATTCCTTTCACACATTATAAATTATCCAAATAATTTGAACAGTCCCTATTTTAAAGACTGACGTTGTTAAAAGTCTACGTACTAACCAATCTATTAAAAAAAAATCTTCTGAAAAGGACTTCATGTACAGTATACATATGCTTGAAAGTATGAGAATTATTATTTATTAATTACTACTTGGTACTGGAAAATATAATAAAGATAAAACGTAAAGTAGATTTTTTTTCTTTTTGACTGGAACGCAAAAGTAGATTGGAAAGATTTGAATTTTGGACAATGGAAGCCGCAAATTAAATAGGGATTTAATTTTCTGATAGTGTACAATTTGTTTACATATTTATCAAATGATGTATTAGTCATTATTGTGATTTTTCTCCGATCATCTGAAAAGTCATACAAATATAATATTTTAATTAGATGATAATATAAAATATCTTTACATTGTTAGTGCATTAAAATTAAACTCATTAATTAAACCGGTAACACCACTATAATATAAGAAAAATAAATTTTATTTTTTAGTTACTAGTATTATTATTTTATAGGAACAGTAATTGTTGGAAAAATAAAAAGATAATAAACTTATGGTTTTATCGCATTTGGTTGATAAGAACATTGTACATGAACCTTGGGTTTATATGATACAGTAAATACAAACAATATAGATTGGTATATTTCTGTACTTTTTATTTGCCTTCCATTTCGAACTAAACATTAAGAAATGTGCATCATAAATTATAATATGTATGTGTGTATATCAATACATGAAAAATATCAACATTATCTAATTTTTTTCGATAAAGTGAATATTATCTAACTACATATAATAGATTATATGATATGTAAGCCAATACATATATAAAAGTCCAATTATTTATAAATAAAACTGCACATAGTGAATAATATGATATGATATGTATATTATGAATCATACAATATATACATTAGAACATAAAAAATATGTACATCTCTTACAAATTAAAGTGGATATTATATAGAGGTACAATAAAAAATCAATCAAAACAGTCACCAAATAGGAATTTGGGCCACAACCACCCAACCCATTAAAAATATACTCATGATTAAAATGTTAATTGTGCCATAAAATGTTAAATGAACTTTATTAACTGTTTCCCAAATATTTTTGTAATATATATTATATGAGATGCACGTCAATATAAAAGTTAAATATGTTATTTTGTTGTTCTGAGCACTTTTCATTGGTGAAAAATAGTAGAGTTTTTTTTTCTTTGATGAATAATACAAACAAACAATTTGTTCTCAATATTTTTATTAGTGAAAAATGGTTAAAAATATTGTAACATTACAAAATACATGCTACAACAGTTAGATCGAGATAGTGAGGTGTGAAATCGACTCTTTCTTTTGAGACATTGTAGCGTAAATAATGATAGACGTACAATATAAATATGTTCGATTAATATCTAATATGTGATATATATAACATGAAATATGTGCAATATATATAACATACGTACGTATAGTATATATTTCATGTCATGTATAGTATATATTGAATATTAGTTGGATGTATTTCTGTTGTACAATCAGTATTATTGATTGTAACGCAGCCTAAAACAACTTTTTATTAGCTGTTGTTGATTGTTTTAACGGTTAGGATAATGTTCATCTAGCATCGCTGAAATAGAAATAGATTAGTTGTACTTAACATTTCTAAAATTTGTTAAAATCCACTTTTATCTGTTCTCTAGTTATAAAGTTTATTTGCCCATAAGATTACTGAATTTCTTAAATCAATATATACCAATTTCTTCAAGCTATTGATCTTCCCCTTATTGCCGATCTTATTTTGTATTGTAACATTAACATGCCAAAGGAATATTTATTTGGTTTATGTAATTAAATATTAATTATTATCATTTTTTTAAATAAGATTTTTTGTGTTCAGACTTGATGAATAAAAATATTAACATCATCACAAAAACTTCCATTTCTATAATGGATGGACAAAGACCGAAACAAAATTCATGAAAGAAAAATTGTTATAAAAAGAATAACGTGCAACCAAATTTTTATTTGTTAGAGTGATGTGATATGCACATTGGTCTTTGAATTTTATGTACATTGATCTAGCAATATTATCTTTAACAATTTTTCTGTTAGTGAAAAAAAAATACTGAGAAACATAGCTTATTATTTTTTTTTTAGACAAATAATTTTTTATACCATAAAATTAGATATTATTAGCCAACATATATAATAATTCAACTTTTTAAAATTATTAATTCAACTTTTAATATTATACATTAATTTAACATTTTAAAAATTAAATTAATAGTTTTAAAAAATTAAATTATTATACATAATGGTCAATAATAACTAATTTTGTAATTTACATATAGTATTATTCATTTTTTTTAACATCTATTCAAAATCAAAATCTCACATATAGATAAAGATAGTCTTATGACAGTAAGATATTTCGTAGAAGACTACCACCTCAATCAGCTTAGTCACTGCTTCACATGAGATATGCTACATGTATATCACTAATCAGTCACAAATCAGCTACCATAGTATAAATATACGAAATACATGTATAATACAACTAACAACTATATCATTGTATTTTTAAATTAAAACACATTTTTTTCACCTCACGCGCTCTCACAACCATTAACGGAATCAAGAATATCTCTCTCTTTCTTTTTTCGTGATCAAACCAGTAACTAATATTCATTTTGTCTTGTCTTCCAAATGTCACAATATGCAAATGTTGACCACAATCTCAACATAATCCAATATGGTCTTTATTTATGTTGGATTATGGTCTTTATTATGTTGGATTGTGGTATTTATTTATGTTGGATTATTGTGGTATTTATTAAGTTGGATTGTGGTCTTTATTTATGTTGGATTGTGATTTTTATTATGTTGGATTGTGGTCTTTATTTATGTTAAATTGTGGTCTTTATTATGTTGGAGGAACAAACAGAGCATGATACAACATGAAAGCATATATTAAATCTGATTTTTTTGTCTATATTCACCCTCTTGTATGTTGGATTGTGGTCTTTATTTATGTTGAATTGTGGTCTTTATTATGTTGGATTGTGGTATTTATTTATGTTGGATTGTGGTCTTTATTATGTTGAATTGTGATCTTTATTTATGTTGGATTGTGGTCTTTATTATGTTGGATTGTGGTCTTTATTTATGTTGAATTATGGTCTTTATTATGTTAGATTGTGGTCTTTATTTATATTAGATTATGGTCTTTATTATGTGACAAAGGTTTGGATGAGATGATAAACGAAACTTGCAGCACATGCTCCATTACAATCTAAAAAATTAATCAAAACAAGCGTTAATAAATAAATTACTTGCACAAGAAAAGCATAAGTAAATAGCTTTTAATTTCTATTAATCCTGTTTAAATTGGTCATGTAGACCCACCAATTATAACTTTACAATATATAATGGAATTTTATTAAAGCTATGGATGGAATTATTGTGTGTTGAAATTAATTTGTACGTACCTATTTGCTCAAGAGAACCCTGCACTTGTTATGCCTGAAATTGCTCAAAAGAATGTTAAAAGAAAAAAAAATTAATTAATGGATATAATGTATGGAATTAGAAATTATATATTCTTGTGCACTTGTTGTATTTTTAAGATTGTGGTCTTTTATTTATGTTGGATTGTGATCTTTATTATTTTGGATTGTGGTATTTATTTATGTTAGATTGTGGTCTTTATTATGTTGGATTGTGGTCATTATTTATGTTGAATTGTGGTCTTTATTTATGTTGGATTGTGGTCTTTATTATGTTGGATTGTGATATTTATTTATGTTGGATTGTTGTATTTATTATGTTGAATTGTGATCTTCATTATGTTGGATTGTGATATTTATCATCTGATCCTTGCAATGATTCTTGGCATGGTATTAGCTGCTAAGATGGAACTGTGAAAACCATAAATCTTGATGAATCAAATCTAAGTGGCACATTAGATTTGAGCTATGTGCATTGCAACATATTAGAGGATATGATGATAAATCATATCAGTGATTGATATGATATGATTTATCATCATATCCTCTAATACAACATCTCTTCAAATCCTTAGCCTAAAGAACAATAGCTTGCATGGTTCTATACTTGAGAGTATTGGAGACTGCAAGTCCTTGACCCGGTTGTTCTTGAGTAACAACAACCTGTCTAGCGATCTTTCGGCGTCTTTTGCACGGCTAAGCAACTTGAAGATGCTTCACATTGCAAACAATAACTTCACTTAGGGGGATTTATAATAAGATACATGTTTGAGGTCTTTATTATGTTGAATTGTTATAGTCTTTATTTATGTTGAAATGTGGTCTTTATTTATGTTGGATTGTGGTCTTTATTATGTTGGATTGTGTTTTTTATTTATGTTGGATTGTGGTCTTTATTATGTTGGATTGCGGTCTTTATTTATATTGGATTGTGGTCTTTATTATATTGGATTGTGGTCTTTATTATGTTGGATTGTGGTCTTTATTTATATTTATTGGGCAGCCAAGCTTATTGTGTTTATTATTCTCAAGCGCGTCACTTGTATGCAAATTCTGTGCAATGAATACTCTAAAATTGCATTTTTTAATCGCGTGGGGCCCACTGTATATAAAGTGATAGTGGCTGATTAGTGGCTGATAAGCATTTCTCGCTTCACATACACTCAATATATTCATCAACCAAAAAAAAATGGAAAATGCTACATGTACATACTATAATACACATCTATCCATTTTCCACCCATTTAAAATGTTGTCAACTTTTATGAATATGTTGGCAACTTGTCAACATTTTTATAAAGTTGCCAACTTTTGAATGGGTAAAAAAATGGGTGGATGACACTATTATATGTACAAATAGCATTTCTTAAAAAAGATATCTAACAAAATTATGATGTTAATACTTTAGGGAAAGGGAAAAAAGGAAAGTCAACTTCAAGTATATCATGTGTTCAAAAATTAAAAATGAAGAGAGTCACTCACACCCATTTAGTAGCAGTATCAAAGCAACTTCCCCTATATGTGCACTTCCACACACAAGTTTCAGTGCATCTTCTCACTAACTCAAGTGGTCCCCACACCCTCTTTTTCCCAAATAACGTGGCCTTCAACAAACAAACAATAATATAATTTGTATAATATTAATACATCAAACTAGTATCAAATATGCGTTATACATCATGCGTATCATACATAATGTGTGTTATATATATAACGCATGTTATATATAATACACTTGGATGGAAAATGATAAGTTTACATCCATATACCAAGTATAAAATGGACATTCATAATTGATGTCAAATAATAATATCATATAAAAATAATAATCCTTAATATCAAATTAGTATAGATGTTCATCCCATACATTCTATATTCTGTACATATCATTATCCCACTTGGATAGTTGTTGAATGATATTTTCTATAGGACAAATACTATATTATTGTTCAACAAATCGTTCCCCAACAAGCACATCATCAATTACTTCCTTCCCCTATATAAATCATCCATCAACCACATTACAATCCTCATTCTCATTAAATCATCTCAACCAAAAACAAACACCCCCCTCTCTCTCTCTCTTATTTCAAACTTTAATCATTTCCTATTCTATCTATCTATTATTTAATCTTGTCCTAAAGTTTTTACTACAATTCTAGCTAGCCCTCTCTCTCTCCCTATAATGGACACCCTTCCAAAATGCCAAGCTAACTTCACCTCACTCACCCCCATTACTTTTCTCCTTAGAGCTGCTAAATCCTATGCCAACAAAATCTCTGTCATCCATGAATCAACCCATTTCACATGGTCACAAACCTATGACCGTTGTTGTCGCCTTGCTTCCTCACTCCGTGCTCTCAATATAGCCAAGAACGATGTTGTAAGTCTCACAATTTTTATGTGATTAATGTTTATTTGTACCATTTTTTCCGAGACACCTAGCAAGCGCGTTGTTGGGACTCGCTTCTAGTTAAAAGATGTCGTCGGGAAAAAATGGCACAAATATAATTTCTTATAAAATTCTCAAAATCATGCATGCATGAATTATTGGTATATATATATATATATATATACACTAATTTTTATGATTTTTGAATTGATTGGGCAGGTTTCTGTGCTGGCTCCAAACATTCCAGCAATGTATGAGATGCATTTTGCAGTGCCTATGGCTGGAGCTGTACTCAACACAATCAACATCCGTCTTGATGCAAAGAACATTGCCACAATCCTGAAGCACTCAGAAGCAAAAATCTTCTTTGTGGACTATGAATTTGTGCCGAAAGCAAAAGAAGCACTCAGGATTCTGATGGCAGAAGCAGCTCTGCCACTGGTGATTGTGATTGATGACATAAACACCCCAACTGGTGTGAGGCTCGGTGAGCTTGAGTATGAGCAAATGGTCCTGCAAGGTGATCGACGATATGCCGCTGAGGAAATCCATGATGAATGGTCACCAATTGCATTGAACTACACATCAGGAACAACCTCAGAGCCAAAAGGGGTTGTTTATAGCCACAGGGGAGCATATCTTAGCACCTTGAGCCTAATCCTTGGGTGGGAAATGGGTCTTGAGCCTGTGTATCTTTGGACTCTTCCTATGTTTCACTGCAATGGCTGGACCTTCACATGGGGTGTGGCAGCACGTGGTGGTACTAATGTCTGTCTTAGGAACACTCTGGCATGTGACATATACAGGAACATAGTACTCCACAATGTCACACACATGTGTTGTGCACCAATTGTTTTCAACATAATCCTTGAGGCTAAGCCAAGTGAGAGGCTTGAGATTAAGTCCAAGGTTGAGATCCTAACTGGGGGAGCACCACCACCAGCATCACTTCTTGAGAGGATTGAGAAGCTTGGTTTCCATGTCACTCATGCTTATGGCTTAACAGAGGCAACAGGGCCAGCACTTGTGTGTGAATGGCAAAGGGAATGGAACAAGCTACCTGTGAAGGAGCAGGCACAGCTGAAGGCAAGGCAAGGTGTTAGTGTTCTGACTCTGGCTGATGCTGATGTGAAGAACCTTGAGACAATGGAGAGTGTGCCAAGAGATGGGAAAACAATGGGGGAGATTGTGCTGAGAGGGAGTGGGATCATGATGGGGTATTATAAGGACCCTGATGCTAGCTCTAAGGCTTTTGGGGGTGGTTGGTTTAGGACAGGTGATGTTGGGGTGGTTCACCCTGATGGGTACTTGGAGATTAAGGACAGGTCTAAGGATGTGATTATTTCTGGTGGGGAGAATATAAGCAGTGTTGAGGTGGAATCACTTTTGTATAGGCATCCAAGGGTTTTGGAGGCTGCTGTGGTGGCAATGCCACATCCAAGGTGGGGGGAGAGTCCTTGTGCTTTTGTGTCATTGAAGAAGAAGAAGAAGGAGAGTTCTTCATCATTAGGGGGTAGGGGAAATGATGATTATGATGATGCTGTAACTGAGGCTGATATCATAGCTTATTGCAGGAAGAATTTGCCACATTTCATGGTTCCTAAAGTGGTGAAGTTCATGGAGGAGCTTCCTAAGACCTCAACAGGGAAGATTCAGAAGTTTGAATTGAGGGTCAAGGCCAAAGCATTCACTGCTCTTGTGTCAGAGAATCTGCAGAACAACAAAAATAAGAAGTCAAGCCAAGTCAACAAAAATATTGGAGGCTATAATGAGCAGGTTTTGGCTGCTTCTCGTCTTTGAAGAAAGAAAAAACAGAACAGGGTTTGCAAGTCTTTGTTTTTTGTTATTTCAGAATGGAGAGATTAAAAAAAAACAGAACTGTGTGTAAATATATTGAGAAAAATTGGCTATTTGCTTATATAATATAATCATAATATATTTTAAGTATGATCCAACTTTATATTTTCAAGTTTTCAACAACCTCTTGATCTTGTTTTGTAGCAGGGTATCAGAATTTTATATAAATAACTCTTTTGCAATCTAATCTTCTTGTTCCCTCTTTTGTTTATCATTTTCTCTCCAACTTTTTCTGATCCATTTTCCATTTAATAACTTGATTCAGTTTTTTTTCCCTTCTTTTTTTATGTCTAGTTTGTCTAACCGAGGCTTGTCAATTCTTAGTAAATGACCATTCTCACAATATTATACTGTTACCTTAAGAAAGGTCCTTTAAATTAAAGAGCAATTTGACATAACATAAGCTAAGGCCATAATGTTTGTAAAGTATGCTTTTAGACAGGTTTATTCAAAGTCTTTTTTTATGAGCACTGACAACTATTAGGACCTTAATTACTAATCAGAATTATTCTGTTTTAGCATGAAGTAATATATGATTCTGGTTGCACTGTTTCACTCAATTTTGTGGACGAGAACCTTTAACATTGACATTATTATTTGGGTTCAAATCAATTAATCTATTCATAATGTAAAGGGAAAGATGGTTGTACGTCCAATTTAAAAGTGATGTTTGGAAGTGATATGTGTTCAAATAACATTAGTGACTCTAACCAACTTGGGTTGGTCAAGTGGTTAGCTCACTTATCCGCTTAAGTAAGAATTGAGGGTTCGATCTCCGCCTTGTATATGCAGCAATTTGTTGGCCAGCGCTTAAACCCTTAAATGGAGTTCCATACTGCGACGGATTAGTCCTTGACCTATCGGACTGGAGGATACCGTTGGTCCAGTAAAAAAAAAACATTAGTGAGTCCTTAATTTAGACATCAAATGACAATCTTTAAATGTCTAATTTTTTGATTCACGACTCGAGTATTTATCGTTGAGCACCGTAAATAATCCTTTATTAACTAATAGATATCTTAATAGATGGGATAACTGCTAGGAAATTTTAAAACTTTTGAATGACTAATTTGATATTTGTATTTAATAATGTTATATAGCAAAAAAAAAAATGCAATTATATTTATATTTAATAATGTGATTAAATATAATAGTAAGAGACTCTATATTATATTCACCCAAAAAAATATCAACTATGTTATTTCATCTTTATTCTCTAATAACTATTAATTTAGACATATGCACTTATGTTAAGAAAATGACTGGATTAGCTTGAAAATAGACACATTTTTATCATTATGCAACATTAACTCTATTAATATTTTTTATACTTAATTTAACTTCTAACTCTATCTCTCATAAGAATATTGAAAAAAAAAAACTAATATTATCTAAATTCTTGAGAAGATAAACAATAAATACTTATTAGGAAATGGATGTAGCTAGGGACATTTATTTTCTAGCAAAAACTTTAGCTAACTAACCTCTTTTGGTAATAATATTCACTTTGTTCCGTACTGACTAATTTGAGCCTTTACTTTTATGATAGGGTGTCAAAAACTAATTGACAAAACAATTTGGTGCAAGGTCAATCTCTTACAGTATGTTTGTGTTCGTCACAATAATTTTGAAAAAAGTTGCAAAAATTTAAACACAAATTAGACTACAAAGATCTTAAAAGTTGGCATGGCCTTTTATATGAAAGGATTATGATTTGAACAAAAAAATATTCATAATGAACATGAAAATATGAATCTCTCACAATTTCATATTCTTTACAAAAGTCATAATAACTCTCTCAAATCCACTTTTTTATCATCTTTTTCAAACGTAAATAATTCTTTTAACATCAATTATTTTAAAAACAATTCTTTCAATATCAATTATTTTAAAAGCAATTCTACCAAAATCTAAACTAAACATAAACATAGTATTTTGTATTAGTGAATTAAAAAAATTGTATATTAATAATGTGAGTGCACATCATTAGAGACTAAGTTTAGTGAAAGGGACTAATAATTAATCCCCCATATATGATAGATTCGATTTTTAGTTAGGATGGAGAGGTATTGATATATCTTTACACTTGGTTTGATATTGTTTTGACTGTTAAATTATTAAAGAAAGCGGTTTTAAAAAAATTGACAATAACAAGAAAATGATGGTTGAAATTAATATATATATATATGAATGAGTGAAAGTAAATGTCAAGATTCATATATATTGAGGTCAGATAGGTATTTTATCAATATTTTTAAGTATTTTCTTTTAAAGGAAAATTTACCAAGCTAGTTGCAAGGGGATTGTCCCTCATCAAAACAAATACAAAGCACAAATTGCTCAGCGACATGTGAATTTAAAATCCACATGATTAGAGGAATCTGGGTCTTACTTATGTAGGACATGAATCATCTGCTCAAGATAACAAACATTATTCAATTAGTGATCTATTGTTAGAGATATTTGTGTTAAAGGATATGATTGTATTTTAGATAAGAATGATTAGTAGTTTGTTATTAGCTTTGTGGCCTATATAAGACATTGATGATGATCAATGATTATAATTATCAATGACTTATATAGACCATAAAGCTAATAATAAACCACTGATCATTCTTATCTAAAATACAATCATATTCTTTAACACAAATATCTCTAACACCCATATTCTATTGGATTATTTGTATGTGTGACATCTTATATTGATTAATAATAAATTAAGGTATATATAATATGAGAAGATTTATAACTTCATTATTTTAATATTTAGAGTTAGAATGTGACAATTCATCCACTTATATAATTTTCACTTAACTAAACTATTTGTTTAGATCTCACTGAACAAACTATATGCTACCCTAGCATAACAAAGTATCATCATAAAGTGTTGGATTTCAAATGTAAAATGTAATGTTTCTTTAATGATGTACTAAGATATATATATAAGTTGAGAGATCCACGAACTCATTCATTTAAAATTTTTAATTTGAATGTAAAGTTTAACCCGCTAATAGTCCTCACTTAGCTCATTAATTAAGATTTTTTAGGTTATTGGGCTCCACGGTCCTAACATATAGTGGTTTGGTAAAGTGTAAATATACTTAAAAAATGTTTGGAAGTCAAGAAAAGGAGGACACGTCTTGGAGTACTCCTTTGTACATTTTCAATTTCTCTTTAGGAATGAATTAATATCCATGACTCATGACCCATAACCTATGGTGGTTTTTAACAACAATAATACTATATTGACTCTCTATATGAGTGTACCATATGTGAACATCCATAATAATTTGGCATCAAGGATCATTATTTTGCGATCACGATATCATTATTTAACATCAATTATAGATGTTCATATGGTACACTCATATAGAGAATCAATATAACATTATTGTTTTAACAAGAAAAAGCTCCTAAAATAAGAGAAATCATTCATGGTTCTATATGTGATTATTAGGGACCATAAATTTGACAGGTAAATGAAATTAATCAATCAATATATAATAATTTGCATGAAAACTTGCCAAACATGGAATTTAGATAGTAAATGAAATTACTCAATCAAAATATAATATCTTGCATGAAAACTTGCCAAACAGGGAATAAAGTTAGTAAATGAAATTGCTCAATCAATATAATAATTTGCATCCCAAACATCCTATATGAATGTCAACCTATCATTATTCATTTAAATAGAGCTTTCTTTTATGGGGGCAAAATTTGGCATGTCTTGCCAACATATAGGAAAGTTGTGTCCCTTATAAATGGCACCATCATAAATATATGAATTTAATTTTAATGCACTCACAGTGTAAAAGTATTTTACATTGTCATCCAATCTAAATATTGATTTTTTAGATAGTAAGAGAGAGAAAACACTATCATAACTGATGTGACATTATATGATTGAATGACTGTATAAAAAAATTATACACTATTAGTGGATGAAAATTAAATCCTAAATATATTTCATTTTAAATATTTAAAAATTTTAATATGAAAACTTGGAATAAATAATTGTAAATATCATTGGAGCGCATTAAATGTGTTTCACCACTAGACATAAATTTCTCTTTTTTAAGATCATATTAATGAAGCTGATAGTGCCCTAAGACTAGTGGCACCAAATCAAATGCATAATTTGAAACATCATATAAATCTTTAGCTTTTTTTTGTGGGGGAGTAATTTCGCCATCAGTACCAAACAAGTTAGAATCAAAGTATGGATGACACTAATAAAGGGCAAAGCAAGGGCACAATAATGGCTTTTAATATAATGATGTTAGACACTAAAGCAGCAAAGTTCCAAACAGAGAGTGTCTTAATAATCGTATGGCATTGAAGTGAAGTGCCCTGTGAACCATTCTGCATTATCTATTGTGTTGATTACTGTTACTGAGGTGATGAAGAAGAAGAAGATATTTATGTACGATTATGATATTTATAGAGATAACAGATCATAATCATAATCATAATCATTCATCTCTCTTTTGTTAAAAGCTTTGTCATTGACCTTCTTGTAACTTCACAACAACAAAAAAATAGAAGAAAGGCTATTAATTCAGAGAGAAAAAGTGTAACATGTCCTCTGTTTTATCATAAGTACCACAGCATGACAGATATTTTGTGCAATAATTAAACCAAAGCCACATGAACACTAAAGTTTGCAGTGTGGTACTAATCCATGCTTATCAAATGGTATTTTTGGAAATGTTTCTTAAATCTAAGTTTTACCAACTTAACCAAGATCACATATTGAGAATGGTCAAATTGACAACTGATCCTTTTTCCCTTTTTACTTTAACTTTGCAAGTTTAGGAAGAGAGATATTTTCTTATTCTGATGTTGGGAACATACTGCAACAAAGGACTCATGCTGATGATACTAGAGGATTTGATAATGACAGATTACTAGCAAAAATTGAACTCAAAACCTTACACAAATTGAAAGCAAAACTAAACATCTTTTTATCAGATACACATGATTCTACTACAGTTGCTGTTAGAGGGACTAAAACTGCAAAAAAGTATTCCAAATAATTTGCAATTCTCATAGCAACCTTCTCAACAGAATGCAGATTTCTATTTAAAAAATAAAACTTTTTTCAGCCATAGGTCAATGCAGATATTTTACATTGGAATAATACATAACAGTCACACAAAACTGTCAAAATTATGTTTCCATGCTTAGTGTCAAAGTATAGAGAAGCAACTTCACATTTTCTAATCACTCATGATTTTCACCAAACCACTCATATCATGCCAACTGTTTCTGGCATAAATATTTTGTCAACAAATTCTAGACTTCTAGAAAAGCTCTTAGCATTATGTACTTAGCTTTTAAGTTTTAACTGAAGGCTCAAGGGTATTCATGACTATGTATATATATATATATATATATATATAGAAGAAACATATTTTGCACCATCAAGTTGTGCTTTGTAAATTACATTCACTACTTCAGGAGCATACATGGGTGCCATCCATGGAAGTGTGCAGTACATACAAACCACAGAAAACAAGATCAATTAAAGAGAGAGGAAAATACATGCCAAAATACTACTTTATGAACAACATGATGGAGCTCTAGATCCTTCGGCAGGTCTATCAACAAGGACCATCCCTGCTGGGTTTTGAGCTGGCTGAGCCCTTGGTAGCCTCTTGGCTGTTTACACAAAAGCAATTCAGAGTCAAGCAACATAAACAATGTTTAAGCAGCTCAGAGCAAAGAATGTTGCAGTAAACTATGACAACATAGTGATTTTTTTTTAAAATAAATATATTGATAAAAATTACACAGACTATAAAGATTATGTATAATAAGATTGAATGCACTTTTCATAAACATGGTAGGTCTTGTCAGGGGTTCAGACAGCACCATTTCAAATACTATAACCAATTACAGAACTAAGTGGGATCGGCTACATGGATAATACAATGCCATAGAGGTTTATGGTATATCATATTTCTATTAAGTCTGTATGCATAACCAATTACACAAGAATTTATGAATTTATAAACTTGATTTTTCTCGAGTGCAATTCAATTGAAGAAATAGAGAATATAAATCTTCATCAAGAAGCATATGGTATACATAGAATAGGAATGGATCCGCACCTATTTCATAAAATATGTCATTAACATTGGCTGCAGTTTTAGCAGATGTCTCCATAAAAAACAGACCATTTTCCTCAGCATATATACGTGCTTCCTGCAATACAAATGAGTTGAAAAAGGTGAGCAGGCAGAGATAGGCCAGAGAAATGTCACTATGATACATTATTAGATGCATGATACATGAAAATATACAAACAAATGCAAATACTAAATCATAAACAGCAAGGCTAACATGCTGCAATGGTAAATTACATATTACAGCATCTTTTATGTCAGAAGTGAAGTACTGCAACAGTGTAAAGCTAGCAAGATAGTACAACTATCCCACATGATAAAATCAGAATCACTATAAATAAACTGTTCAAATCAAACAGTTCATCCATTTTCCACTTTGCACAGAGGCCATCTATAAAAAGATACTTTGTGAAAAGTAAATCAAGCTTAAACCATTAATGTTATCCCCTCATTTGGTTTTGCAGGCATCAATTCTCCATGGCTAGCATGGCATAAAAAGGTATATAAAAAATATCAACAACACTTACTTCAGCTGTCACATTCCTCTTTTCTTCCAAGTCAGCTTTGTTGCCAGCAAGAGCCATGACCATGTTAGGATTACCTGTAACAACAGCGAAATAAGTGGACTATTTGAGAACCTAGTTAAGCAACTCTCAATACCACAAACCCTGTATTGCTAAATTTACTAGAAAAAGGGAAACCAAAAGAAACCCATGTTAACATTATACTTTGGATTAAATCCTTGAGTGTTATTGTTGAACACAAGCATTATCAACTATTTGTTGGTCCATAATTTACATCATTGTATATCACAGGTAACTGTTAAATAAATTTGAAGTGTAACAGGTGTCTCTGGCCCTAAGCAAATGGAACCTTAAATCCATTCTCACATCACCTCATGTATAGTCCATCCATGAATTTGTTATTCTTTTATCTATTTCAAGACATGATTTTGGAGTTTCATATAAAAATTTCTTTTTTGATAAATGAGTCCCATTTAATAATTAACGTAAGGTATTTTAGGCTTTGTTTGTCAAAGGAAAGAAATTGAATGGAAAAAAGTTGGTAGGAAAGAATTTGAAAGGAAAAAAGTTGAGTGGATTTTTATTTTCCACTGGTATGTTTGGATGAAAGGAAAATGAAATGAAAGAAAAGATGATGAAAAGAGAAAATAATAATAGTAAATGACAATTTTATCCTTATCTATTAAAAATAAAAAATACCAATGAACATCATTATTATATACACAAACATTTAGAACTACTTTTTTATTTTATTTTAGTTATTAATTCAAAAAGATATTATTTAAAAATAGTTATCACTAATTGAATAATAGCAAAAATAATTGATGAAAATCACATTTTCATATTGGCCCAATTACTCATAGTTATAATTTATAGGAAAAAATAAAATTAATTGAATGAAGCATGATTTATGAAATGGCATGATAGCAGCAGTGCGAAACTTCCTGCGTGAGCAAAGATGTGAAAATAATAGTGATGTAGTGAAAGAGGTTGGACTTGGGTGGAGGGTGCAGCAAATAAATGGTGATTGGGGTACACACGGGGTATTATTGGAAAGCTTATAAGCTTCCAATCTTTCACCAGCTTATAGAGTGAAAAAAAATGAGTGGGTCCCAAACTTGATTTTGCACTGTTAAACATTTCTTTCCACACTTTTCTTCACTATAAAACGAGTGAACTTTTTCTCTTCTATCTGATTTCCTTCCTTTCCCTTCCTTTTCTCCTCTACCAAACACACTCTTAACGACCAAGTTCTGATTAAACAGAAAAAAATGAGTTTCACAAAATGAATATTGAAGGACGTGGAGAAAATTCTTTGCAAATCGGTTGCATCCACAAGCTTGCAAATGGTCAAAATAGTTCGATTTTGCTGTGCAATCTATGAAAGTTTGTTTCTCTTAGGCTTTGTTTGGGAGTTTGGAGAGGAAGGAAGGGGAAGATTTTGGAAGGGAAGGAAGGGGGAGGGAAGGGAGGGGCTTGAAGGAGATAACATTCTCTTGTTTGGAAGTTTCAAAACCCCCCAAAGTGGAGGAACTAAAAAAATGAGGAGTTTGGACTTTGGAGGGTTTTAGAGGATTTTAAAAGACCCTCAAACACCTCCCCTCCTTTCCAATCTAACTCCCAAACACACCCACACCTAAAGTCCTTCCCTTCCCTCCCCTCCCCTCCAAATCTCAACTCACAAACACACCCTTAAGAGAAAAAAAAAAGGCAAAAGAAATTTAAGAACTAATCAGCTAATACCTTGCTTTTGAAGCTCCTGTACCCACTTCTTAGCTCGCGAAAATGAGTCCTATGCATAGAACATAGAAGTAAAGATAATGAAACTTATAATATAATTGTAAAAATCATAGTATCAATCTACGGTTGGAAGTGTGTCAAACCAACTCACAAGCTATTTCCAGCTAGATTTGTTAATAGCTCAATAAGTTGAGCCCATGAGCCGAGCTTGAACTTTACTATGTTTGACTCATAAGTGGACTCAAAATATATCTGTGTGTATATACATGTTATCTTTACACACACAATATATATACACGTACACACATACATATGTATTATATATTGATATTTATTATTCAATGTATATTAGTATGTAATATAGATTATGGTGTGTGGGACATGATCAATGACCGGCACATTTTACAAAATATCCTAGCTTTTTAAGCTAAAATACTCATTTGTGAGCTTTCAGCAAGCGAAGTTTGAATATGAATTTTAGGCTCATTTGTTAATAGGTCCGAGCTTTAGCAGAGTTCAATGCCATCTAAGTTTAGCACAGCTCACTTCCAGCATATCAAACCTTACAAAAGAATATACAAATAAAAGGAAAGAAGCCTGCTAGTAGATTTCATCTACTCCTGTTTTAGGAAAGAAGAGATGTGATTTTTTTTCTTCATAGGAACTGAAAGTAATAAAATAGGATGTTAACCCATTGCCATTATCTGCATTTTTCAACATTTTGCATCAATAATAAATTAATAATCAAATGTTCACCATAAAAACTCAAAACCTACAAAAGTTAACAAATTACACAAGCCTTGTGATGAATTCACATAAACTAGCTTCCTCCTATCATTCAATAGTTTAAAAAATATGGGATAGCATTGGTTATAATAATTGGGCACTGAGCATAAAATGATGATGACGGTTGTTCTGCAATGTCTTGTGCAAATTTTTGATAAAAATACACAATCAGGTTCCTATACTAAACAGCATATAATTACTTAAACTTAAAAATTGAAGACTATTGCAACTTGCAAGATAAGGATTGCTCTCTACACTACTCACAATCTCATTAAATAACGTTTGATTAAGGTGTACTCCAAAAACGCATGCATTCACTCAACCATAATGTTTTCAAAACTTCTATTATTTTTGAGGCAATACAAAGATATAAGGAAACTCATTGATAAGAAAAGGAAAGATATCATACAGTGCTTGTAATGTCATAGACAATGATAGCAGCAGCAGCGCCTCTGTAGTACATGGGAGCCAAGCTATGGTATCTCTCTTGCCCAGCTGTGTCCCAAATCTCAAATTTCACTGTCGCATCATTTACCGCCAACGTTTGAGAAAAGAACGCTGCTCCTATCGTTGATTCCTATCACAACAAAAAATAAATAAATTCAGCAACATAATCTCCACCTTTCTCTGCATTCAAGTCTTTGGCACAAAATAGAAGCTCCCAAAACCCAGAACCTAAAACCATCACCATGCAGACTATCGCAAAAAGAAGATATACTCACTGAATCTCTCCTGACCACACCCTAAATTACAATTTCTTATTGATTATCAGTTTAAGCTGCAAAAGTATAACAAATTGGTCTCACTAGCCACGACCTTCATAACCTTCATGATCAAATTAAGCTGTAGCTTTTTCCGATCAGCTGGAATTTCCCACATCATCAATCATAGTTTCCCAAAAACACTTGATTCCAAACAACATAACCCAACTTAAAATCGATCAATACCCATTCTCAAAACAGCATAAATTAGATAAACTCAACCCATGCCCCTGAAGAAAACCTCTGATTCAGCATATATTTTTTACATGCACAATAAACCTATTTTTTTTTAAAAAAAAGTAAAATTTAAGAATTTCCCAATCCAAAACGGAGAAACCCCAAAAAAGAGGTTTTTTTATAAAAAAAAACCTGAAATTCGAGAAATTGACCCTTAACAAAGCGCAACACGAGGCTGGATTTTCCGGCACCCATATCCCCGAGGAGAACCTGATAACATAAATTCAGAAAAAGAAGAAAAAAAACACAATAAAAATTTAATCAAGGGCATAATCGGAAAAGAAAAAAAGAGGGAGCTGAGAAACAAGGGTTGTGAAATTGACCAATTTGGCATTGAGATTGTTGTGGGCGATCGTAGCCATTGGGAAGAGGATTGGATCGATGAGAGAAAACACGACCCAATACCCGAAAGATTCGAGCTTTGCACTCCTCGAGGATTGAATTGAATTGAACTGGACAAAATGATGATCAAAGATGAAATGAATGAATGAAGAGAGAGAGAGAGAAAGTCTTTGTCTCTGAATATTATTATTGTTTTTGCTTTTCGCTTACGGTGGGTTTCCTTCTTTGTTTGCTTGCTGCTGCTGCGTCTGCGTCCAAATGCCTTTGCTTTGTTTGTTTGTTTTTTTTTTTTTGGTGTCCTTTTATTCGTTCTCTTTCCTTTTCTATAATTCTTTCTTTTTCCTTTTTTTTTTGGGTGGGTTTTGATGTTTTGGTTAGGTTTTTGGTGGCTTGGTCAGCGTGTTATTTTTATCTTTGTTGTTTTTAATTTATTATTTTTTATGGTGGCCTGAGTTTGACGTGAGATTTGTAAAAGTAGCAACTTTTGCTTACAAGTTGGGCAAGTCCAATACAGAACCCACCCATTTTTGTTATTTTATTTTGTTTTTAACTTTTTATCCCTTTCCACTGTCTTGTGGAGACTGAAGAATATACAGGATTCTGTGACAGTTCCCATGTTCTCAGCTCTTTTCTGTGAAACTCTAATTTCATTTTGAAGAATTATAAGATGCACAGAGAGGAAGAGATTTATTTGTTCTGCACCATTTATTGCATGACATATAATCTAAAAGGTCAACTATAGTAGAGAAAATGAATTAAGTTTTAAACAAGGAATAAAGTAGTTGATGTGTCAAAATATAAGTGGTACATAGCAAATAAATCTTTTATTTTTGGTGCATCAATCTCTCTCTTTCGTTTTAATCTTTTGGATGCAATCGCAGTTTTGTTTTTATTTACCATATTATTTACTGTCGATAATAATGACTAATTTATAATAAAGGGTAATCACCTCTAGTCACATGAACTTTTTCATATGCAGTTAAGAAATTAAATGTTTAAAAATCCAATTAATGAATTAACGGTGTTATAGTCTTTTCACGATGTTAATTTGTTACTATAATTTTTATCATTAAAAAGTGATATATCATCTAATCATACTGGTGTAGCTTAAAATTTATATGGATTCCAAATATCTAATCATAGTTGGAACAAGTTTTCAACTAAAAGAGACATATTACCTGCCACTTACTGCATCTTAATTAAGCATGCAAGCAATATTGTTCACAACCCACCTCATAGGAAACTTCGAGGGGAGGTACTAAGATTTGCCACATCTCGTCTTTTATTTCTAGCCAAGGCAGTAGCCTATTTGTTTTGCAATTCCTCCCTTCTCATGGAAATTAATTTTGATTGCAAAGTTGAATTATGAGAAAAATAGAAATATTCAATTTATTGAAAAAGTGACCAAAATTTGAAGCACTCTTCTTCCTGCTCCATCAAATCGAATAGTAATTAATCAATTTGATGCATCCAATAGTAATTAATCAATTTATGTCTGGTCTCAAGATAACTTAAAAGAAACCTTATACCACACCAACTAGGATAAGATGGATGATGAAAAGGTGTTCATCACATCATACATGTTTATTCTATTATATATATCCAATTGGCTAATATTTTATCAGTACATAATGGAAATCTAAACAGTAGTAGATGTTTTCATCTTGTAATATAAAGCAAGCAAATGGGGGGGCACAACACAAATCACATCCTTGAGATCTGAAGAGGTATAGCAGTTTCAAGCATTTCATGCCTAACAGAGACTAGAGGAAGCTTTTCCAAGTGTCCTTGTTTCTCCAGAATGTAACTCTGACAATTCTCAGCAGCCATAACACCAGCAGAGTAAGCTCCATGCACTGATCCTTGGTTGTCCAAGCTCACAGCTTCACCACCAAAGAACAGGTTACCTAAGGGTGCACGAAGTTTGTCATACACATCACTTGGTTTTCCAACTAAATCATATGAGTAACAACCAAGAGAGTTTGGATCTGTTCCCCAACGTGACACAAGATACTGAACCTGCAATAGATGAATGATACATCATAGCAAAAAAGTTTAGATACTTGAGAAAGAAAAGGTGAACAGGAGGGTAGTATGAGAATCACATGAGAATTGGACTTACTGGCTCAGATGCATCAGGGAACATCTTCTTGAGCTGTGTCATTACAAATTTGGCGGCTGACTCGTCAGATAGTTTCTCGAGGTCGTAGGCGAACCTGCCAGCTGCCATATAGACGAGAACTGGATGGCCTGTGGCTTTGTGGAGATTGAGAAAATAGCCACAAGCATATGAGGTTGGGGCAACCATGCCCAGGAGTTCTACATTAGGCCAAAATACTTTGTCGAATCTTAGGGCGATCTTGTTTTCGTTGCCCACGCCAAGATCTGAAATTGCGGAAACCTTCCAGTCGGGCAGTTTTGGCTCGAATTGGATCAGATTGGCTTTCAGGATTCCGAGAGGGACGGTTATGATGGCAGCATCAGCGATAAAGTTCCTGTCGTCATCAACCGTGACCATTACCTTATTGTAACCACTGGATATCTTGGTTACCCTACATAGTAAAGTTTCATAGAAAGGTCAAAATTATGCCATTGATGGAAAATCAGACAATGAAGTGAATGAAAAAAAAAATGCAGTACGTTTCAGATTCAATTAAAAAAAAGAGAATCATATAAGTCACTCAAATACGTCTGCACATATCTACAAGAACACCTATTATTCAAAAGGACCTGGTGTGTACATTTTAAAACAACATATTTCAAATAAGCAGAAACCTTATCTCTCTCCATTTATTGCATGTTCTGTCATAGATCATGAGAAATGACAATGGAGTTCAGTCATGTAATTGAACTTGTAGGCTTACCTGTGGTTCAAGCGAATGTCAATATCTTTCGCGAGAGACTTTATAACAGGATCATATCCTTGCACCATAAGTCCATGACCACCAGAGAGGACATGTTCCTATAAATAGGAAACTCAACCATGTAAGCAAATAAACATTAATTTGGGTATTAAACAATATAAGTTGATCTTCCACAGTCACATAGAATACAAAACATAAGCAAATCAGCAAATGAAAAAATTAAAAAGAGGAATAATCTAATTATGTATAAAAATGGCACTTGTCTGGTAGCAAACTTAGGTTAATGAATAAAAGGATATTTTAATCCTTTCAATTAACATAATGGAACTTGCCTGGTCCCAGGTTTGCAGTGATATCATATCAGCATCAGCAGCAAACCAAGCTTCCATTCTGCATATAAACCATTGCAGCACTTCATGGGCAAGTCCTTGTTGCCTGCACAATACTCTGTCAGTTAATCTTATAGCCTAAATACTTTTAAAATAAAATATCTTCTCAGTAGAAAAAATACCTTAGTTCTGGATGCCTTTCTAACACAATTGTAATTGCTTGGGAGACTGACATGTCATCAGGATTCTCATCCCTCACTTTTCCTGTCTGTTGTCACAAGAAAGCCATTAGATTCCAGATTAAGATAATCATAACTGCATCCATGAGTGAATAATAAAATCCATATGCTGCAAAGAGAAAAGATTAACCTCTTCCAGGATTCTCTTGAAAGTGTCTCCAACTTCAATGACCGTTTGTTGTGGAACTTGATGACCGTTAATGTTAAATAGCATGTAACTGCAATTTGGAAGCACAAAAGTTTCAGATGCTTTATTGCGTAGGACATAATCGTAAACGTTTTCATGGAACAAAGTGATTCAAGAGCAGTCCATGCACAAAGCAAAGGTTAAGGCCAGTGAAGTTTATTAATTTGGTAAATGTGTATCTAATCATGTCAAGTCACATAAAATACTATTTCTATTAATTCTTAAAATTGTATTGCAAACCTTGAGTTCATCAACCTTAACAAATTCACAGAAACTTGACAGATCATTTACCTTTCCAGATCATGGTCATATAAGACAGAGTTGTCACCACTGGTACGGTATAACGAAAGGCCCAGACCACGTATCAAAGGAGCCAGGGGATTCTCATTGCAAACTCCATGAAGCCTGGAACATGGAAAGAACTATTACTGTTAAAAGCACATCAATTTCATATTCATTCATTTGACAGTTCCTTAGAACTAGATGCGACACATTTGAAAACACTATGAAACCCAGATATAGGAGGATCAAGATAAATTTAAGTTTAAAAAGCATTGCAAACAAATTGTAATAAGATCGTGAGTAGTGTCAACAAATTATGTTCATCTTTTGGCTACAAAATAGTGTGTAGAACAAAAACTATATCACTGAAACAATTAGAACATACCATGATGCTCCCATGTCAACAGGGCAACCAAATGAAAAGTCGGTATGAATGCGGCCACCGAGTCTGTCTCGTGACTCAAGCACAGTCACCTAACAAAATTATGAGAATATGTTAGAGCAGAAAGCAAGAAATAATTGCACCCTTACCTAAATGAAATAGACAGAGCAAATAATGAGAAAGGAAAATCACAATGATATGATACCTTAAAAGATGCATCATAGAGACTACGTGCAGCAGCAAGCCCTGATATTCCAGCACCAATTACAATAACCGAAGGAAGAGATCTTTGTCGCCGCTCAATGCACGAGGCAATGGTGCCTGGTCATTAGACACACAAAATTTCAGAATGGAAACATCATCATAAATAATGAAAGTGAACTAAACAAACCGTAGAGTAGAATGCAAAATTTAACTCCTGCTTTTCAATACAAGATAGTACAAGTAAAGAGTAGGAGGATAAACTAAACAGTAAACATCTGTACAAGAATCAGTAATGTTTGTTGCACATCAGAAATACATCCAACTAGTCTCCAACATGTATTATACATAATGTGTGATATACGTAATGTGTGTCATATATAGCAGACATTACGGATTATGTATAACACACGTTGGATACTAATTGAATGTATTTCTGTTGTACAACAAACATTACTGATACACGAATCGTCGTTCAATTAATCAATTATCCTTGTGTTGAGGAAGAAAAAAACATTCCTTAATTATCGTTGTGTTTGCCCCCAACACAGAAACCAAATCATTTCCAAAAGCAAAGTGATGATGTGGCCAACAGTGAAATATTTACTAGTGAAAGGCTATAGTGCCATGACAATTTATATGAAAAGCCACACACTAATTGGCTTTATTATATATATAAATGGATTATTTATGAAGTAATCATACACTGTGTAGCTCAATTAAGACCTTAATTATTGCCAAATACAGTATTTTTTTTAGAGGCAGACAGGTCTTATCACCAGGATTCCAATCACAGAGGTGGCAATCATTATTAAGAAAGGTTATTAATTCATACATACATCACATTGATATCAACAGATAAACAAACTACCCTGTTCCTGAAAATTAACCGACAAAATTAAAAGGCCAAATTCCAAACTCTTCACCCAAAAATAATATTTCTTAAAAAAAAAAAAAGCAGGCAGCTGAATGAGCTAATAAAAAATAATAAACAACATCTAAATTCTCTATCCCAAAACTAAACATGAGTAGTTTAGGAGCTAAAATAATAATAATCACAAAATTGAGAGCACTAACCATCAAGCAAATTGTTGGAGAATAAATCTTTAGGGTCCATCAAAGAACAGAACAAAAGTGCAGTCAAAATGTTGAGACTCGAGAAGAACCAATAGAATCAAGGGACAAATTACAGAGTGTGAGAGAAAAGGACAGGTTCTGTTGATTTGGGGAGAGAGAAACAAACCAAAAAATTGATTTTTTTTTCAATTGGAATTAGACTGAATGGTTAAATGGTGTATAGGAATTGGGAAATTGGAGACTAATTGAAACGAATGATAGAAAATCAAGATCAATATGCCAGCAATGAAGCGGCTCAAACTGGAAGAGAAACGAGGCTTGTCAAACCGGCTCATATCCAAAGATTCAAACTTTTTTCAAAAGGGATCGATGGGGAATCGACGATTCTTGCATAAGATCGACGGAGAATTGGTGGGTTGGGAGAAGAATGAAGAAAAAAAAGGGTGAAAAATGCGGTTTCTCTCTCTAGAACTACCCAAGATGCTTGTGATTGTGGGAACTGAGAATGAAGATGGCAAAATAATTTGCAACTCTGATCTATTTATAGGTGATTTACTATTGTGGATATTTTGTTTATTATTATTTTAATTAAGGGGTAGTTTTGTCATTTCAAAATAGTGGTGAAGTGGGGTCAGCAACCTAACAAAATCTGGCTCTTTCTGTCATCACTTGCTTCAGTTAGTTGGCCACATGATGTAGGGACAGTTTTGGGAATTCACATGATCTAAAAAATGAATTAATTAGTATTTTGGTGAATTAATTGTATTTACATAGAGAAAAAATTATTACAGATTTTGTTTCTAGATGAAGTTATCTCTTTGTGGTAAAAGATTATTTGGAATATAATTTTGGATGTGGCCTATAAAATTTAAATGGTGTTTTGAATTAAAGATGGTTTTTGTTTTACTTATATATATGCTAAAATATGGGAATTTGTATATGAAGATATATATATCCATGAAATATTTGTAGATTAGATGAGTATCTAAATGTGGAGATGTTTTTCTTAATGCTGGTTTTTATTGTGCCCTCTGTAACCAAACTCAAGCTAAGTAATAGAATGGAAATCATGTAATTGTATTTAGAAGTTACACTATAAAGTAATTAATGTAATGGAACTTATATATGCCAAACTTAAAGAAATTGAGTATTTGAGGGAGAAAATAGGAAAATCAATCTCCATGAATTCCAATATAATCCCCCTATTATCCTTAATGATTGATTGATTCTTTGAGTTTAATTAAACATTATAATTTTAATGCTTATCCTAAGAAAATATTTTGTTGTATGTAAGAAATAATTTATTATAAATCAAATGAATTTTAAAAATTTACACGCACCAACCTCTTCTAAGATTTTGTAAAATTCACCAAACATCATGTCTTTATTTATAAAATTTACTTCAAAGATCATTAAGTTTGTAAAATCATTAACAGAAGTAGTCTTGCTCCTCAAAACAATGGGCCATAATGAGTTGTGGTCTTTTTGTTTTGTATCTATTATTTAACAGTAGTGGCTATCATATGGAAGATACATATTACTTTTACTTTTAAGAGCATGGTTGATTAATTAGAAAAATGAAAATTATGGTTAATTATGATCTACAATTCTATATTATCTTATCTCCAACTGATATCATATATAAACATATCTTGTGAACAACTAAGATCAATTAACAAAAGATGATTAAAAGTAAAGCTAATAATACGGACAAAATTAACCAAAGTTCAGTTATTAGTGCCGTTTTTTTAATTAAGCTTAAGAAGGAAGAATTAATTTTGAGAAATTAAGTTAAAAAAGTACTTTTGAAATAATTACTTTTTAAAGAATTGATTTTATATTTATTTTTTTATGCTATTTATGTTTGGTTTGCGTACATCAAAAGTAAGTTTAAAAGAATTAACGTTGTTTAGATAGAGTAAAATAAAATTATTTCTAGAGGTAAAATTACTTAAAAAGACATAGAAGAAAATTAAAAAGGATGGAATGAGTGGTATATAAGTAAAATGTATCTTTCTTTTTCTGAACTGAGAATGATTAGATTAGAGTTTGGAAACCGTAATTTGATATTACTAGAATTGATTTTGGTCAACTTTGAGTTTGTGTTAACATAATTAATGGAAAATTTTATCTTAAAAGTGATTGTTATAAATGAATATCGTATGGATAGATGATGTGATGTGAAATCACTTTTAAATGTATTTTTACAAAAAGGACATGATATGATTAGGGTATTATCTATTTTTTTTTAAGATATTTGAATAAATTATATTAATATTGTTATTGTTGTCGCTAAAAATAGTTTCAGCTAAGCGAGCAGCCGAACACAACAACGTAATGATCCCTTCGATTAAAAGCGATTACGTTGAGAACGGGAATCTTGCCATCAACTGTAAGTTCCCTAAATGTCTTAGGAAAAGAAGCAAGACTTTAGGCAGGAGTAAAATGATTAAAGAGAAATACGAGCGAAATCAGAATGAAATTGAATTGAATTGACTCTCAACAAACTTGCGAAATACACCAATAATAAGTGCTGAATTCTACCTACATCCACTCCTAGAAATGAAAACGGTAAGATAAAGACTGAAATTGAATAGAAATCTTGCTCTTAGCGATATTCGGGTGCCTCATTCCTAGCTAACCGCTCCTTTATATAGTCCCTATCATTTAACCTCTTTTTGCATCTTTTCCGGCTCCATATCTCGCCACTCAGCTTCGTGCCACTTTGCTCCTCATTTTCCGCCTTCTTTTGCTCACTTGAATGCTCAATCTCATCGTTTTAGCCACTTTCCACAATTTTCGCAACTGCCTTTCAACACGCTCCTCAGCCGTTTCTTCCACTAGCCGCGGTCGTAACTACTCAGCTGTTGTTATCCGTTTCCTTCGGCTAACCAACGCTTCGACTGTCCTTACTCGACTACGTACCTTTCGACTAACGTCTTTCGCCTATTAGCCATTTTCTTGGGATAACATAATGCCCCCTTTATATTAATCAGCCGTGTCTACTCGGCTGGTTTAATATAACCGCCATATCGCTTTTGCCGTTTCGTTTCTGCTGCGAAAAATGACCGTTAGTCACATCACCCATCTCTTCTCATAAATGGCATGTCAGCCTTGTCACATCATCCCTACTTTACCAATTCTCTTCATCGTCTTTTCCTTTCTTGGCTTTCTTTCTTCCTTTTAATTACTAATACCATGTCCTCTCAGCTTTAGATTTTTCGGATGATGTCATGGATAGCTACATCAATCAAGAGGCAGAAACTCATTCGTTGGCCCCACCTACAGACTCAACTGCTCCTTCCTCCTCCGTAGCTCCGGCAGACAAAAGTCCTTCCGCTGAGGTATCCCATGTTGACACAACTCAGGAATCATGTTTTTCCTTTGAACAATGATACAATATAATTTCTTCTCCTGCACAATGGTACATTTTACTTATGCTACTAATGGCTGGCATGTAGCCGAATGCATTTTTCCACCCTTAGCTTTGATTACTTTGACTCGTTGGTACTTTTCCATTCTTCGCCCATGACTCCCAGATACTGGGCCTAAAATTTTTTAGATACTGGGCATTAACACATTTTGACAACTCTGTTCCATGCAAATCTTTTATATAATATGCTCATTTTCCTAACACTCGGCTCACAATAAAAGGTCCTTCCCACTTCGGGGACCATTTTCCTTGACTGTTATCTTTGAATCCAATCGGTAAAATGGCTTTCCAAACATAATCCCCTAAAGCAAATTGTTTTAACCTTACCCTTTTATTGTATGCCCTAGCTACTTTCTCTTTATTTGCTTGAATGTTTTCTAAGGCTTGTAGCCGATCACTGTCTAGCCGATCCAATTCCATGAACATAGCTTGATTGTAATCATCGGCTGACAGCTGATTCTGCTTGACCACCCTTAATGATTTTACATTAATTTCTAAAGGTAAAACTGCATCCTGACCGTAAGTCAGTCGAAACGGAGTATTACCCGTAGCGGTAGCCTTAGAATTTCTATATGCCCACAATGCTTCAGATAATTTTTCATTCCATTTTCTTGGTTGATCTTCAATCATCCTTTTAATAACATCAACTAATACTCTGTTCGTAGCCTCCGCTTGCCCATTCGCCTGAGCATAATATGGTGATGAGTATATCGTTCTGATCCCATATTGTTCAGCAAACGCTTTTACCTCCGAGCCTGTAAACATAGTTCCTTGATCAGCCGTGATGGTTTCAGGTATCCCGAACCGATGTATAATTTGATTCTGAATAAAACGTATCACACCGATCTGTGTTACCTTAGTCATCGGCTGCGCCTCAACCCATTTGGTAAAATAATCAGTAGCCACGATAATAAAAGAATGGTTCTTAGATGAAGGGGGATAGATCTTCCCTATCAAATCCATAGCCCATCCGCGAAACGGCCAATGTTTTACAATAGGATGCAACTCCTCAGCCAGTAACCT
Organism: Aeschynomene evenia; assembly: GCA_013621005.1. Lineage (NCBI taxonomy): Eukaryota > Viridiplantae > Streptophyta > Magnoliopsida > Fabales > Fabaceae > Aeschynomene > Aeschynomene evenia. Next base: position 5,062,772 of record CM024265.1, on the reverse strand, counting down.
CTGAATTGGCCCATGCTTTTGACAATCTTCACACCCCTTAGGATACTCAAAACAATCGGCTGTGATGGTCGGCCAATAATACCCGTATCGGTGAATTAGCCATCTCATTTTCATCCCCGATTTATGAGCCCCACAAACTCCTTCATGCACTTCACCCATCACTTTAAGGGCTTCCTCATTGTTCACACATCTTAGAAGCAGCCCCTCCTGACTCCTTTTGAACAACTCGTTGTCCACAATGATAAAGTTGAGTGCTTTTTGTTTAAACTTATGACTCACACTGTTATTTGGGTTCAACAGATATTCCACTAACTCCCTTCGCCAGTCTAGCTTTCCCTGCTTATCTATGCTCCCAATTAGCACTCCTCCACTAATAACCTTACACCCGGAGGCATGCTGCGCTAACATGTTAGTTGTATCGTTATCTTCTCTTGGGATGTACTCAATTGTCACTTCTGACATCTGGCTCATTAACTCCAAAGCTTCTCGCCGTAATTCGGCTAACTCCGGACTGTGACACTTGTATTCTTCTAACAACTGCTTAATGACCAACTGCGAATCCCCTTTTATAGTCACAGCTAACACTCCCATAGATATCACCATTCTAAGCCCTGTAATTAATGCTTGATACTCCGCCTGGTTATTAGAACAATTAATGTCTAGCCGGCAGGTAAAAGCTTCTTCTGCTCCATCAGGACTTGTCACCATTATGCCTGCGCCAGCTCCCTCTTTATGTTTAGACCCATCAAAGGTGATCACCCAAGGAGTTAGCCCCGACATAGGTCTGGTATTCTTCAGCCGGATCATTTACATCCACGTTTGGATGATCGGCTAAGAAATCAACTATTACTTGCCCTTTTGACAGCTCGTAATGGGACATACTTTAGATCGAACGCATTCAACTTGATTGCCCACTTCATCAGACGACCTTGAAGCACGGGTCTATTCAATAGGTATCTCACAATGTCAACTTTGCACATGACCCATACTTCCCTCGGAAGCAAGTAATATTCCAGTTTTGTACAGGCATGGAATAAAGCCAAACACATCTTCTCAAGAGGTGAATATCTTGTTTCGGCTTCATTTAGAATTCGGCTCAAATAATATATTGCTCTTTCACCTTCATCCTCACCATCTTGGGCCAACAAGCTGCTGATACTATCTTCGGCTGCCGATATATAAAGCTTTAAGGACTTTTTCATTGTTGGTGGAACTAAAACTAGAGGATTTGCTAAACATTGCTTAATCCGATTGAAGGCATTTTGTTGTTCTTCTCCCCATATAAACTCATATGTTCCTTTGCATTTCAACAGAGGAGAGAACACCTTCATCTTTCCAGCCGAATTCGAAATAAACCTACGTAGGAAATTGATTTTCCCAATTAGACTCTGTAGTTCTTTTTTATTCCTCGGAGGACCGGCCTCCAAAACGGCCTTGGCCTTATTGCTATCAACCTCTATTCCCTGTTGATGTACCAGGAAACCTAGAAAGTTGCCAGTCGATACCCCAAATGCACACTTAGCCGGATTCATCTTAAGCGAATATTGTTTCATTCTTTTAAATGCTTGTTCTAAATCAGCTAAATGTGCTTCAAAATCGGCTGATTTAACCACTACATCATCTATATATACTTCCATACAAGTGCCTATTAAATCATGGAAAATAGCATTCATCGCCCTTTGGTAGGTTGCACCAGCATTTTTTAAGCCGAAAGGCATAACCACCCACTCGAAAATACCAATGGCCCCAGGGCAACGGAAAGCTGTTTTATGCACATCTTCTTTAGCTAAGAAAATTTGATTATATCCAGAATGGCCATCCATGAAGGTTAGGAATTTATTATTAGCTGCGGCATCGACTAACATGTCGGCCACCGGCATTACATACTCGTCTTTAGGTGTTGCCAAATTTAAATTCCTAAAATCTATACAAATACGTAGCTGACCATTCTTCTTAATCACAAGCACTATATTCGACAACCAATCAACATACTTAGCAGTCCTAATGAAACCTGCTCTCAACAGCCGCTCAATCTCCGTCTTGATCTTGGAGAAGATTTCAGGATTGACTCTTCTCGGTGGTTGCTTGTATGGTTTGAAACCTTCTTTGATTAGTAGTCGATGCTCCACTAATTCCCTTGACAGACCCGACATCTCATGATAATCCCAAGCGAAACACTCCTTGTACTGGTTCAGCAGCCGTATTAATGCTCGGCTCGCCTGTTCGTCCAGCAGTCCACTAATTTTGGTAACCCTCGGCTTTTCCTGCGTTCCGAGATTTACCTCCACTAATGGATCTTGGGCCTGGAATCCTAATCGCTTTTGTTGAATAGATACCGGCTCCCCCTGCTCCTCGACACCTGCAATATCATCATAGAACTTATTATCTTTTGTTTCTTCTATATCGGCCATCATCTCTCATTCAGCCGTTTCCTGAACAACAGTCTCGGCTAAAGAAGATTGCAGCCGTTGATATGCAGATTTTTCATCAATCATCAATATTATGGAAAACAGTATCTGCTAGCCATGGTTCGGCATGCAAAATTACCTCAAAACCATTGTTGGTGAAATTCACAGCTTTGATTTCTTCTTCCTTCCCTTGGATCAGGGCGGCAATCGGCATGAATCCAGGATCGTAATAAACTGCATCTGTCATCCTCATGTCAGCCGAGAAAGGTCGTTGGTCAGCCTCCACTACCTCGGTTTTATCGCCATTCCACATGATCAACTTTTGGTGCCAAGTAGATGGCACACACCCATTGGCATGAATCCAATCTCGTCCTAATAGTAAAGAGTAATTAGTACGAGCTTCTACCACAAAGAAAATTGTATTAGTAGTTTTTGACCCTACTATTAGAGCCGTTATGTATGAACCCAGAGCTGTAGTGTTTCCCCCTGTGAAGTTGGCAAAAGTCATATTCGTTTCCTTCAAATCCTCTTTAGTCTTCCCCAACTTCTTAAACATTACCCAGGGCATGATATTCATGATAGCTCCGCCATCTACCAATACTCTGGTCATTGGACGACCCTCCATGTGCACCTTAATATATAACGACTTTAGATGATACTGGATATTTCCCCGCTCGAATTGCATGATCGCCTTTGAACTTCGAGATGGTATCTCTGCCGTGGTCTCGGCAAACGATGCCCACTCTGTTTCTTCCACATATACATCTCCCTCCAAACCAGCCTGCTGTCCTCCACTTCTTTTAAACTCAACTGGCAACAATCCGATCATTGCCATCATGTTATCAGGACTATCTACCAACTCCAGCAGATCATCGTCCTCCAGCAGACTGCTGAGCAACCCTAAATCGGCAAACTCATCGTTGAAATTTAGATTCACCAAGTTTACCGCTTCCACTTCGGCTCGTGCAACTACAGGTGAAGGTTCCGTGATTGTAGCCGAAGCTTCCGTTTCGGCCGTGACTTGGACAGCCGTTTCTTGAACAATTCTTTCCGACTCAGTCGCTATTTGTGCAATTGCAACAATCCCTTCTTCTGCCTTCAACTCCTGCTGATTCATTTCTTGTACTGCATCTAAATGATCAGCCAGTTGTTCGGCTAAGTCGCGCCCCTTTCTAGGGCTCGTCACCTCTTCTCTCTCTATCACCTTTGCTTGTTGCAACATATCGACCATTCCTTTCAATTTTTGATAGGCCCTTTTTCGTTGGAGCCTTCGTTTTTGTGACCTGGAGAGGACAAGCATCTCCTCTGGAATGGTTTTCTTTCTTGTATTTACTTGCCAAAATTCCTTCGGTTGCCCCCTAGGCTTGATCATACGTCCCATTCGACTGGGATCTTGATTAGTAATCCGAAGGCTTTGGCCATTTTCATGACAGCTTACCTCTACCACTTGCTTCCCTTTCTCTGGGAGAGCATTATCCTCCACAACCGGTACATTTCGAATCGCATACCCCCTCCTAAAAGGCTTTCCTCCTTGGGGTCGATATAACCGGTCAAAGACGCTCAGCCGTGGTTCGGCCGGGATCTCACATGAAGTTTCCTTCTTCAACACCTCTTCGGTGTGCTTCCTTACCCAAGTGTTCTGAATCAGTCGTGGTTTCGGATGCTGATTCCCATATCCTGATCCATAAGCATTCTGTGTCAACCGAGGTTTCGGCTGCTGATTCTCGTAACCTGGTCCATACCACAGATGCTCTCCAGGGCCTGGCCCCCACCTAGGTGGTTTCCATTCCAAATAACCACGAGAATACACTCTCCTTAGGTGTGGGTTTTCACGCTTCCTGGCTACCACTTCATTCGAGTCAACTTTATTGGCTTCTGCTTTTGGTCTCCAAACCCTTCCACGAAGGTTCTTGTTCATCATCTTTTCCTCCGAAACCGACACCATGTTTATACTAGCCAGAGGGAAAGGATTGGACTCCACATTAACAACCGATTGAACACGATCAGCAAGCTTGAACCTACCCTCTTTCAACCCCTTCTGAATGGCATTTCGAAATACCAAACAGTTTGTGGTAGGATGGGTCCAAGAATTGTGCCACTTACAATATTTCACCCCTTTTATCTTCTCAGCTGGTGGAATTTCATGGCCTTCAGGTAACTTCAGCTGTTTATCCTTCAAGAGGAAGTCGAAAATTTGTTCTGCTTTCGTGATATCAAACAAATACGGCTCCCTACTCCCTGGTTTAACTCTCTCCTTCCCTTTCGCAGCCGTGAGGGCAGGACATGAGTATACCTCATTCTTTTTCAAAAGCTCAGCTACCATCACTTCTCCAGCTGGAGATTCCTCTTCATAGACTAACTCTTCATCATCTGATTCCCCTTCAACCACATTGATGTTCTGGGGAGGCTTATTGATCGCGAAGCGACCCACTCTTTTCAGCTCTTTCTCTTGAATCAGTCGTTCGTACCTGACGGCTTTCTCGGCTAATTGTCCAAAGTCAGAATAGTCCCCAACTAACAACCTCTCTCTCATTTGAGGGTTCATGTTATTCACAGCAATAGCTGTGCACTCTCCATCCGATATTTGAGCACTGCAGATCCCTAGAATCTTTCTAAACCTCTCAAGAAAATCCCCAACTGGCTCTTGCCATTTCTGCTTGATAGTAATCAAATCCAACAAAGAAGCTTCAGGCCTCGTCTTGTAGAAACGATCATGAAAGGCCCTTTCCATATCAGCCCAGCTATTGATAGAATTTGGCGGCAGCGATGAGTACCAAGAAAATGCTATCCCAGTCAGAGAGGACGGGAACAGCTGAAGCCTCAGATACTCATTATGTCCGGCCTCAGCACATTGTACTGTGAAGCGGCTAATATGTTCCATTGTGGATTTTCCATCTCCACCCGAAAAGGTGGTGAAATCGGGAGCCTGAAAACCTCTGGGGAATGGGATCCTGTCAACCCATTCTGGATACGGCTTCCGATACACTGGCCTTTCCAATGGTCTCAATTGCAACCCAAAATGCTGCCGAAGTACGTCAGCAATCATATTGGGGTCGCACAATTGAGGCTGCACTGGGTTCCTCGGCTGCAAACCTTCCTCTTGTTGATAGACGGGCGCCTGAGGATTACCCACAAAGCCTTGCATTCCTCCATGCAGCTCTGTCCACATATTCGGCTGCGGCTGCCAGTTTTGTGCCCACGGCGTTGGAGGCCTGAAGCCAACAGGGAAAAAAGGGCGAGGCATGCCCTCTTGCTGTTGGTATGCTTCCCCTCCGTATGGCATACCGATATTGCCGACAGCTCCTTCCGGCCTCCTGTGCATATACACGGAACCATGGTTCAAAGGGGCGGCTGGACCAGCTGAGATCCCGCCTGCTCCTCCAAACGCTCCTACGTAGGGTGGTATACCGAAAGTGTTACACCCTTGCAGTGGTGCAACCACTGGTTGAGCCATGAATTCTGCATTACTTCTTGGTATCGCAACATTATCAACCCCACTAGTGATTCCTGCAACCAACCCTCCTATTCCTTCGGTTACAAAAGGAGGCGTTTGCGGCATCACCGGAGACGCACTAGAAGCAACAGCTTGGGGATGATAACCCTCTGTTTGCAAAACGTTACGAACCATGGGTCGCACAATCTCCCCCATTTGTTGTGACACCTGATACATGAGGTTATGCATCCATTCCTCGATTTGTTGCCTAATGAAGGTCACAGAAATCGTTGAAGCGTTCCTTGATAACGAACGAACAACCGCCGCTGTGGTCTGGACTATAGGTCCTTCACTACCTATTCCAGCAGTCACGGCAGTAGTGGTCGCATCTGATTTGCCCTTAGGCTTAGGTGTACCAGCGTTCGTCGATGAGCTCATTTCAGAAAACCGCCCAGACCTTAACTGCATCCGCCAGAGATGATCGAGGCCTATTTTGTTTATAGTACTCCCGTTGGTCCCACCGGGCGTGCCAATTATGTTGTCGCTAAAAATAGTTTCAGCTAAGCGAGCAGCCGAACACAACAACGTAATGATCCCTTCGACTAAAAGCGATTACGTTGAGAACAGGAATCTTGCCCTCAACTGTAAGTTCCCTAAATGTCTTAGGAAAAGAAGCAAGACTTTAGGCAGGAGTAAAATGATTAAAGAGAAATATGGGCGAAATCAGAATGAAATTGAATTGAATTGAATTGAATTGACTCTCAACAAACTTGCGAAATACATCAATAATAAGTGTTGAATTCTACCTACATCTACTCCTAGAAATGAAAACGGTAAGATAAAGACTGAAATTGAATAGAAAGCTTGCTCTTAGCGATATTTGGGTGCCTCATTCCTAGCTAACCGCTCCTTTATATAGTCCCTATCATTTAACCTCTTTTTGCATCTTTTCCGGCTCCATATCTCGCCACTCAGCTTCGTGCCACTTTGCTCCTCCTTTTCCGCCTTCTTTTGCTCACTTGAATGCTCAATCCCATCGTTTTAGCCACTTTCCACAATTTTCGCAACTGCCATTCAACACGCTCCTCAGCCGTTTCTTCCACTAGCCGCGGTCGTAACTACTCAGCTGTTGTTATCTGTTTCCTTCGGCTAACCAACGCTTCGACTGTCCTTACTCGACTACATACCTTTCGACTAACGTCTTTCGCCTATTAGCCATTTTCTTGGGATAACAGTTATAAACTATATAAATACTTTTGTAAATTTTGTAAATACAATTAGATCCATAAAATTAAAAAATATTTTGAAATTTGTATGAAAATATAATTCATATTAAATATCAAATTATTTTTATCATACATAAATAACTCTTAATAAGTAGTATATTAATATTAAATTATAATAAACTAAAAGAGTTTGTGACAAAAAGTATAAAATTATAATAAATAAGTACTAATACTAAACCCATATGCCACAATGTGGAAGTTTTCATCTATATATTTTATAAGAAACAAAGAAACCACTAACTAATATATGACAATGTAACTAAGAAGTAAGAAAATGAATCATGGCGAAATTTAAAAGAATAATTTTAAGAGTGGAATTTTAAAAGGGGAAAAGATCTATCAATTAATTTTATGCATAATTCTTACATCATCATTATTATCCTATTTATAGTAAAATATCATAATTAAATAACTATCTTAATTCGATTAGTGGACCCCTATTTTACTCCTTACATACAATTATAAATGCAAATAAAAAATCATCCTTCAATATAACAGAAAAGCAAAAAATTCTTTTTTTCAGGATTGGTGAGTGTGACTCAAAATTTTTATATTGACTAATTTCGACTGATTTTTTATTTAGCAAATAGCAGCACTCATTAATTATCCTATACTATCAACTTAATACTTTTATTATTGTATTTCAGTAATGTTTGACGTACAACAGAAATACGTCCAACTTATATTCAACGTGTTATTCACGTTATAGGATGTGTGCTATACGTGTATCACACGTTGGGTACAAGTTGGACGTATTTCTGTTGTACATCAAATATCAAATATGATTGTATTTAATAGTATAGTATTCTAGTGCATAGGATCTATGAAAGAAGAGGTTAATTATCATCATGCATTTCGTTGTAGCTTCCCTTCCATTGTGCAACTTGTGATATTTCCACCCTGGACATATGTGTCCAGCTAGTGTATAAATAAAACATTAATATCTGTACCTTTTTCTTTCCTAAGCAGCCACCACCGCCCCCAAGCTGGTCCAGCTCGAAGCTGCTTTTGATTTTTCTTCCTATTATTGTTATCTTTTTATTTCACTATGATTCCTTTAATTGATTAAGATACGTACACGTTCAGATTCGCTTTTTGAAACCAAAATTGACATATTTCTTTGACCACATCATGCACTAAGGTCCCACTAGTTAATTAGCCCCAATATAATTTGTTTGAACGAACTTGGTTAAGGGCAAAATAGGGAGTGAAAATTGTATGAAATAATAGGTTGGATTATGAAGACCACATAATGATAGTATTAGTGTAAAAAAGGGGACCAAAATTTTGAGATCAATTTCAAAATATTATGATTCAAAATCATCATGGTCAAATTAAGTTGACCTTGACCTGCTCATTTTGCAGAACACTTGTAGTTGCAATTGAATTGAAGAGTTCGTTAACCGTTACTTATATCAACTCAAATGACAAGTGGTGAACCATTTTTTTAATAATTATATTCTGAAATTCAAAGGCGTGTTTTATTATTGGTTTTTGCTCTTTGTTATTTTGATCAATTAATCTAATCATGCCAAATAGCTTCTTATCTCTGCATAATTAAATTATCTGTTTTTAATAATTATACTACACATGGATAAGTAAAACAAGTAAACACAAGTTGAGTGACCATAAATCGCAATTTTTTAAAAAGAAAACCATGGGCTAGGTTTAAGAATTGCACACATCAAGTAAAATAAGTTCAAGAGAATTTGATACATGTACAATAAAAAAACAGCTAAAATAGTTAATATGATATGCACAATATATATCATGTGTTATAAAGAAATATGATGTTATTACATGTAATGTGTTGTGCACAACATATCATATATATTATGCATAATATAATATATATTGTGTATTATTTATTGACAGTTTTAACTAATTTTTCATTATGTACCAATAATTTTTGTAAATTTAAATATTGTGAAATCCTATTGTAGGTATGTCCATCTATCATATTTTAGTTAGTATATCTCTTGTATTGGATATTTAAAAATCAAGCCAAGTAGGCAAGTATAAATTTCAAAATTAAAATTTAAGAATAAATCTAGAAATTATAAGAGGTATATAATATAACTTACACAGTATAAGGTAATTAATAATAACACTAATAAAGAAATACGTGTACGTATTCCGTACGATTAATTTTAAGAACATTTGATCATTTAAATCCATGAATCTTATATCATTGAGATGGGCAATGAAGTTATTGTGAACTAAGGGTACGTTTGGGAGCGCGTTTCTTCCGTTCCTTTTTATTGAACGCTGAACCTTGTTGTTTGGCTAAGTTTTTGGTCACTGAACGTGACTTGATTTTGTCACCTAACCACAGTTCACTTCAAAGCAAAAAATTTTTGCTTTCACGGTTAAACATGAAAATATGTTTGAAAGGGTACCACAAAAAATAAAGCTTATCTATTTATTATTTATAGTATTCTATTTCCATTTTTATTTTATTTTTATAATTGTTTCTTTTTTAGATATTTTCTCAAGGTTTATTCTTATTCATCTTTCAAGATTTATTTATATAGTAAAATAATATATTTATATATTTTAATAATAAATATTAATATAATTTATTTTTTATATATCAAAAATAAAAATTAATGTTGTTTATAATATTATCAATACAATTTTATACATAATATTAATATTTATTTTTTAATAGAAATATAATATCTAAAATATATATATATATATAATTTTTTATAATAACAGTAATATATTTTATTCAATTTTCTAAAAAATAAGAATATATAAATAAATATTAAAAGTATAATATTAAACTCATATCTTTTTAATAACTCTTATATTTTAACTATTTTTTATATACCTTTTTCAGTAATTTCACAATAAAAAGTGATTTTAATCTATATTGTCCAAACAATATTCATTTTTTCAAACTCACTTTTAGACAAAGTTTTCCAAACATAAATCATGTTAATATAAACTCACTTTTACCTAAAATCAATTCTATAAAATCAAGTTCATCCAAACTCCAGTTTGCAAACGCTAATCCAAACACACTAAGCTATTAAGTCATAAAGCAAGTTCTTATACAAAATTAAACAATACTATTTAAATACTTAGAGGTTTATATTCAATTCAACTTTCAATTTTATATTCTTAATAAATATAATGGTGATTTCTACTAGTTATAATTATTATAATTTCTACTCATTATAATTATTCATTATATTAGATATAATAATTGGATGATTTCTACTCGTTAACTATTCAAGTCTCTAATATTTAATTAATATATCAATTTTTAAAATTTAAACATTGGAGTAAAGTAATCACGAGATCTAGCACAATCGATAGTTAATTGAAATCTAGTTAGGAGTTCGATTCCTAATGATATAGTGACAAGAGATTTTCCCTTTAACGAGGGAGATTTTATCTAAAAGGATTAATCTCTTAAACATCTAATAAGGAGTTTGATTCCTAAAGATATATATAGAGTCTCGTAACCAAAGATTTTCCTCGTAACAGGAGAAATTTCATCTCAAAATGATTAATTACCACTACTAGTGGTGAATATACATTGTGCAATAAAAAAAACATAGGACAAAGGACTAATCATGATAAATGATAAGTAAGGGCAAATTAATTTATTCTTTTAAGTGCTGCTCTGTTTGGATCCCATTCAGTACCCACTATTGCAAAGTTAATCCAACAAGTAGTGTGTATGAGTACCTAACTTACATACAGGTACAAAAGCCTTTTTTTAGGTCTAGGATTTATTTATTTATCTTGTATTCAATTTTTTTTTTTTTTTGGTGAGTTATTTTGTATTCAAATTTATTTATTGAGTCAGAGCAACTATTTATCATTACCATTCACTTTCTTTTTGTTTGGTCAAAGAGTCGCAATTCTTCATAGGACAGTGAAAAGAAAATGGGCAGACAAAAAGAAAAAAGAAAACTCAGAGACAAGCCCGTCTATAGAATTGGGTACTTATTGGGCCCGAAGTAAAGCCCAGATTCATTTGATTGTATTTACTTTGTGTATGACTCGTGAGTTCTTTTTCTAACAAATGCTACCAAGACCATAAAAAGGAAAGGGTTAGTAATCTATTTTCTAATAAACAATGTGATGAAATAATTAGTCACAAATTATCAATGAAATTGATATAAGTGATAAACAATTTATTATTTTTTAAACAAAGTCTCGAAGTTGAATTTTGTGTATGGAAAACATTTTCGCTGATAGCCTCAGACGTTATTCCCCAATACGCAATAACAGATTAATTGAGATAAATAATTAACTGCACCAATAATAATAATTAGTTTAAAATTAAATTAAGATCAGCATAAACATCAAATACCGCTAATTCCAAAAAGTTCCATCAGATTGCAAATCAAAATTTGCAAATGAGAGTTACAACTTAAAAAATTAAACTTACAATAATAACAAAACCAAAAATAGATTAGATCAAATCCATCCATATTCCAAAATCCATGGCACAATACAAGTTCATCTCTCTCCCCCTAACATATTCCCTTGAATGAAACTAATAAAATATCTACATCGTCACATGGATCGATCCTCCGCAAATCAAAACAAGTCAACAACTATTAACTCATTTAAAAAAGTTCCAAAAATCAAAATCACAATAAAATAAAACAAAACCCTTTTGTGTAATTAATTAAGCAAACAAAACAGGTTGATTAGGGATGGTGGTTGTACTAGTGGATCTATGAGGTGGGATTGGAGGCCTATTAGGGATGAAACTATTAGCACTACCCTTTCTTGCACTAAGTGAAGAACATGAAGCCCTTGAATGAATCCCCTTCTTAATGGTAGGAACATGCCTTATTGACACAACACTATGAGCATGATGTGTCTCATCCAACCCTCCTCCGAAGCTTCTAGAAAACTTCAACTTCTTGTTGTAAGGGTTCTCTTGCTTAGCAAGATCCTCTAAGCTCCTCACATTTGCTAGTGATGTGAAAGATTGTGATTTCCCTTGGTAGTGCCTTGAAAGCCCCCTCCTATTAATACCATTCAAAAAATAAAAATACAAACTTTAGTCAATTCATATACCACAAAACATAACCCAAAATTATATATAAATCTCCAACAATACTTCTTGTACACCAAAATGTTGTCATCATCAGTCACTCATAATAAATATATATAGTTTGTTACTAATATTTTGTCAATTCCATCTTAAAAAATTGTTGGTGACTGAAAGCAGTTGAAAAACAGTGTATATATAATATTGTTGATAAATCTCAATAAATTATGCTTTTATAGTATAGTACAGCAGAAATATGTTTAGTTAATATTAAATGTATACTATATATATATATATTATGTTTATAGTATATATAACATACAGTAAATATTGAATATTAGTCGACTAATAATGATAAAAATCAATACTTTGTATTCATAAACACTAATTTTACATACAAGAAAACAAAAAGAATGAATTTTGAAGAGAATATATGGAGAAAGAAGCTTACTTGATGGGAAGTTGTTGAATCAAAGAAGACATGTCACTCAAAGGATCATCATCATGAGCAAGTTTATCACATGATGATGATGAAGAAGAAGGAGAAGATGTTACTTCTTCAAATGAATCAGATTCCAATGATGAAGAAGAACCACCATCACTTGAAGTTGAAGACAAAGAAGAAGATGAAGAAGAAGCTAATGAACCAACAACAATATCAAACTCATTAACTTGTCCTAATTTCTTAACCATAGTGCTATTCTTCTTGATGATGCTTTCAATTTGTTCTTCAAAATTATCAAATCCCATTTTTTTCTTTTTCTTCTCCACAAGCAACGATTTATATCTGGCTTACACTTTACGACTATTTGCTGCAGTACTTGGTTTCTCTTTTGCTCAGACCTATAAATGGAATAGAAGATTGACATGCCTTTATATAAGAAATGCTTTTTTTAGAAACAAAATGGTGGATAAGATTAGAGCAATTATTAATTATTTATTATTATTATATTAAATTTGTGCGCCTCTTATCCTTTATCTCCATATCATAGTTTTATTATTTATTTGTTTGATATAATAATATTCTTGTTTGGAAAGAAAGAGTGAGATTCGAGTCTATCCGAATATGATTTTTCTTGTCCCTCTCACTTCACACACCAATGACCAACCCTATCAATTCTTCAACCTAGCTAGCTATAGCTAGCTAAATATGGCACTTTACATTTTTTTTATTTATTATTATTATTATTATTATTATTATTATTGTGGATTCAGCACCCAACACGTTTTTATGCCGCGTTAACCCTATTCTATTTTCTCAGATCTCACACATACATTCCCTTTTTCCTTTTTCTTTTTCTATTCTTGGATAAGAATCCTTAAATTCCTTAATTTTTAAAAAATAAAACTCACATATTATTCCATTTAGTGCATGAAAATTGTCTTCTTAAAATTTTCAGAGAGTAATAAGTTATGTTCTTTAAAGTTGTAGTATGTGTAATATTTTAAATATTTAATTAAAAAATTTATACTATTATTCAATTAAAATTTAACAAATAAAAATAAAGTGAATAATTTTTAGAATCTATAAATAGTTGGTAATAAAATAAAACACATGATAATTTTTTATTGGTTAATAGTGTAAAATATTTTACACTATTATTGCATAACAATTAAATTATATTTTAAATAAATCCATAAAAATACAAAAAATTCATTGAAAATTCCAATAATAATATTATTTGGATACAATTTCATTTTGATTATCAAAATTATCATATTGATGTATGGTTTATTAGTTTTTTTTATAAATGACATGAGTTCTCAAAAAAGGGGAAGATTCATGAAAAAAATTAATTAATTTAATCTCATTAAAAGAATTATTGAATCTAGATGAGAAAAAAAAGTATTAAATCAATCAATATACATACAATATCCAATTTACAAAAGTTATCATCTTGTATGGTTTATCATATGGTAGCAATATTTTTAATCAATTAGTAACCGTTGAAGTTAACAAAATTGATGTATTGTACTATATTATATCATTGAATGGGTATGTTATTTTTTTCATTATCAGGCTACTAAAATCAGATCCTATAGTAATAGTAGTATAGTATATGAAATCATTTTCTTCCATAAATTCTAAAAAGATATAATAATTAAGGAAAATGGGTGAAATGTTGGTGGAAGAAGAGGTGAATGGTGGAGAGTGAAATTCCCAAGGAATTTGGATAAGGTCGAACACGATGTGTTGACATGGAATGGAAAATAAAAAATAAAAAATATATATATAAAAAAAAGTGCACTATCCAATTTGAGTTGTTGGCCAACAATATGTGGGGTATAATAAATTCCATGTGCGGCGCCCACTGAGTTGAATGAATGGAAATTTCAAATTTTGAAAAGAAAATAGAAAAAAAAAAACCAAAGTTGTTTAGATGATGATCGATTTAAATTCTATTTTTATTTTATATTTTTATTTTTAAATGAAATAAATTTAAATATTTTTATATGTGTTTTTTATTTAGAATGAAAATAAAAAAATATTAAATTCATAACTTCTATGTTTTTAGCAAAAAAAATATAAAAATAAAAAATGAGTTTGACGAAAATATTATGATTATTATGCATTATAATATTAGGACAAGTAAAATAACATCTATATCTATATAAAATAATAAAAATAGAAAATATTTTTACAAACCAAACGTTATTTTATTTTATGTTAAATATTGCTAATTTATAAAGTAAAAAATTAATCAAAATCAATCAATATAAAAATTTTGAGACTCAATCACTCACTGGATCCATTAAAATTTAATTTTTGAAAATAGTTTTTCTTTTATCAAAATGTTACCAACTATTTTTCTAATATTCAACTAATATTTTCCATTCTTTTGTCTCTAATCTAACCCTTCTTTTGAGGGCAATTAGGCCCCATACTTCCACCCTTTTGGTTCCATTGTCTTCTCCCTATTTCCTTCCTTATGCCACCTAAATTAAAAACATATCCTTTTTCCTATGCAATTATCTCTTATTAAAATAATAATTAGAGTATTCACTTTTAGCAAATGTATGTCGCTTTCACATTTCTTTTGGTCTCCACTCTTTCCTTTTCAGTTGTCATTGTTACTATTTTTTTTCGGTGGATGGATATATTCATTCTTTCAAGTGTGTTTTCTTTTTTCTCTTCACTATTGTTTGTTTCACATTAAGTTATTTTGGAAAATTCAAATGGATTAGTTTTGTTCACTATTGAAAAGGTTTCTATGTCCCCTTCAAATTTTGATTTAAGTTCTGCCGCTACTATATTATTAAAATAGTAGGTGACAAATTATGGAAAAGGAAATCACGAGAGCATGACACAATTAATAGCAAACTGCATTCCTTAAATATTTAATTAAAATTCAATTCTTGACTGTTTATATAAAAAATATTTAATGATTAAAAATTTGAATAGTATTAACATATATATACTTGAAGTCATAGTGAATCATAAATTTTTGAAGGATTATTAAAAGTTATAACTAGAGTAATATTATAAAATTATTGATCAATATATTATTGTCTGTAGAATTCATTATAAACTCGAGTATATATATTATTTTGTTAAAAGTTTACCATTATATGAGTTCTTAAAGAAATAAAAATATGAAAATAGAATAATTATTTTTGGGTCTTAGAGATAAAGTTGTTGTGACTTGAGGCTGAGTGCCCTTAAACAAAATTGATACCTACTAGGTTTCTTTTTTTTATTGGAACGGTATCCCCAGTCCGATAGGTCAAGGACTAATCCATCGCAGTATAGTGTGAAGTTCAATTTAAGGGTTTAACCGTTTGCCAACGGGTTGCTGCATACACAAGTCGGAGATTGAACTTCCTACCATTGCTTAAGCGGACAAGTGAGCTAACTACTTCATCAACCCAAGTTGGCTACTATATTTTTATTTTAACACCTACTATTTTTTTTTTGGTGACTTTAACACCTACTAATTAGTAGTGCTTTAGCAACTACAGGCATAATAAGAGCCCAACATAAGCCCATTAACTAGTAACAATATGAAGATAGGAATGTCAGAATCCTAAACTATTTGTAAGGCCATAGGCTTTGCTTCTTTGCACTTATGATTTGGGCCTTCAGGTCCAAATACTTGATCTATGTTTTTAAATTTTGGACATCTTGATCTATGTTTTTAAATGATATTTTACATTTCTGCCCTAAAACAAAAACAACATACCCTAAACCAAGGGTCCTAGTTATAAGTGATAGTGATTTGAGCTGCTTAAGCATCTAGTCTCGAGTTCAATCTCGGGACAGTGTGTATGCAGAAATGACTTTGGCCAGCCGTCTCACTCTTAAAGTGCACGCACAAACCGACGAGGGATTAGTCACCGAAATCGCTCCGGTAGATACCCTGAAGGAATAAAAAAAAACATATACCCTAATTTTGACCAACATGAAATGAATCAATTTTAACATCTAATTGATTTATGTCCAAAATTAAATTTGATATTAATATATACTAATTCACAATGTAATCCAGTAGATAAAAAAAAATGATTGTAGCGAAAAATATTAACGTAGTTTATGATTGAAATAAATATTTTGTCTGTCCAATATTATTTGATATATAGAAAAGAAAAAAAAAGTCTAGTATATATATTATAAAATCACTTTTCAATGTTTAGAATTTCTTCATTTCTCATATAGTTTCCAATAATATTGAATGAGGGGAGTACAAGTACAATTGTAATTACAATGTGATGGTATAGTTAAAGTTAAATAAATAAATAAATTATGGATCTATGAATAATAATAATTAATAAGTGGTAGAACAAGTCAGCAGTGAGCATATAAAGGGATTAATTTTGGTCCACAAACTTTAGCCAATAATTCTTATCCATGTATATACATATCTTATGTATGTATGATGTATCTACCCAACCGATAACGAGTACTCCTTGATATGCCATTAATGCTTATGAATCAAAGAATAATGCATGCGTTTGTTTTGTTTTATTTTATGCATACGATGTAGGATCAATTGATCAATATTTAATTTTTAATCTTCTGTCGCTTCCATAGAAATATTACTCCATATGACATGACCTCAAGTCTAAATCCTTATTAAATTAAAATTTTTATTAACAAGTATTTTTAAGACACTTATTAAAAATATTTAAAAAATAAATTTTAAAAAGTTAAAAAAATTATAATAGATCCATTATATTAAAATATAAAAGTATATGTTTTTAGGATGAATATTTTTTCTTTTATTATCTTAAAAAGTATTCTTAATAAAAAAAACCCTTAAATTAAATTAAAGTGCATGCTGGGTCCAGATTATGATTTATTGAATTATTGCAAGTTACCACCTTCCAACCTCAACAAGGCTTTAGAGCGATATAGAATGTGTTTTCGTTTCATTTTTAAGGAAACTCTTTTGACTAATGTTTTCCAAGAGTGTGGAGCCTTGCTAGCTCCTAATATAAATACTATTATCGATTATTAATTATGCGTAAAGGCTTGATGAATAATAAAAATTGGTTAAATTAGATAACAAATTGTACAATAATGTATTTAATTTTCATTTACTGATATTTTACGATTTTTTTACACAGTCATCTAATAATCATGTGCTGCCACATTAGTTAAGATTGTGTTTTTTCTCTCGAAAAGTCATACAAACGAATAATTTTGATTGGACGATAGTACTGTAAAATATTTCTACACGATCAGTACATCAAAATTAAACTTATCATATATAATATATAATTTGTACATTATATATTATATCTTATGACATCATATATAACATATTATGCATATTATATATCACATATTGTAATATTATATTTTTTTATAATATAGGATATATAATGTACATAATATATAATATATATAATATATAGTTTACATATTATAATGTATATATTGTGCATAATATAATAATTTCAATGACAATAAAATAATAAATCATATTTTTATTTGTTAGAGAACTTTTGTTATGAGAGGAGTGTTGTCAATGATACATGCCTAGTTTTTGGGAGTTTTTATGCTATCTCGTAACATTTAAGTTTACATCTATTTTTAAAAAATAGCTGCCTTTTTAAAAAATACTAATAAAATAACTACCTAAAAAATAATAAATTATATTATCAAACAGATAAATTATAATTTTTAACTTTTAAAGATGAAAATTATAAATATTGCTATCCAAATTAGTCCTAAATGATTATTATTAATTAGAAAGGGGTACCAGAAGCTTACAGGGTACCAAATTAAAAAACCTAGTTTGTATACATAACAATGATAAATTACACCTATTTTTTTAATTTTAGTAAAGTTCCCTTCATCGATCTATCATTTTTATTTATAAAAAATATTAAAAAAATCATAAATTTATAAAATCATCACACTAACCTTTCTTTAAAAATAGATTAATCTCTTGTAAAAATTACATAAGTTTCTTCCGAACATTTTATTTCAGAAAAAGATAAATGATACCTAAATAAATAAAAGAGAGTGAAACTAAATTTCAAGGTAAAAAGAAATAGTTGGGTTTACCCTAGTGGGATTTGTAGAAGTAACTTGTGGATGCAAAATGAAGAGGGGTAAATGAGGGTTATTAAATTTGGTTGGGAAAGTGTGGTGAGAGCCATAAATAATAATTACTACATAGAATTGATTACTATTGAATTGAATATTGCTTGCTAGTGGAATGGATCACCACACCGCACCTGCCTTCTACCTAATCCACTCTCTGCTTCTCCTTGATTAATGATGTCTGACACGCCCTAGCCTACCACTACTAAATACTAGTATTACTTATTGTTTATTCTTACTCAAAAAATGATTTGCGTATATCAGCATTTTATCCATAAAGAATCTATCAGAGTGTGTACCATGTGTTGAGTTGGGAGTAAGAAAAATATGTACAAATTTAAAGTTTTATTTTAAACGATAGATCCACAAATTACATAATACTTATGGATGATTGGAGATATGTGTAATATACATGTAATAATATTGTATACTTACTTATATAAAACCTTTGTAATGTTATTGATTAGTTATACTATTCATGGGATAGGATAGAAGTTATTATATGTATAATAACTTATTTACTATCCTATAACTATATTAAGTTTTATGTCACTGGATGTAGTTGATTATCAGCTTCTATGAAAACTCTTAGTAAAATAAAATTGAATTAAATTCTATATCAATTTGACTTATTTGAATTATTTGAATTTCAATATTTTAATAAATTAATAAAATTATAAAATTGAATTAAATTTTAATGTTTGGAACACTTATAAAATAAATTGAATTTTTTAATGGATTATGTTGTCTTTTAGGGCCAAGCAACAAGTTGAGAAGAGTGTTTAGTGAGATATAAATTATATTGTCATAAATCATATTTGATATAACCCATTAACTTTCACATATTATTTATAATCTCTTTTATTATGTTTTTGAGTCTCCTTTTATATCTGATCACCATAATAGTAACTTATGTAGTATACTAATCTTTCAAAATATGTTTGGTTTAAAAATAATTAAAAAAAAAAGATATTTTTTCATGAGATTCATATATATAGAATCCTTTGTCTATCCCTTTAAGGCTCATTATATTTATAAAAACTAATAATGTTATATGTAAAAAAAAATTATAATCTTCATATTATTAATTTTATATTAATTATTAGATGAAGTACAAGTTTTATTTGAATGCATATTCACACTTAATAAATCATATTATATAAAATTGTTGACACATATTCCAAGACAATTTTCCTACAAATGATATTTCTCTATTTTTTAACATTTACCTAGGCCTAGGAACACCAAAAAAAAAATGAAAATGCAAAATTTTATAAATAAAATAGTTTCCACCCAGCTAGCTAGCTAGGTACAATAATAATTTCAGTGTCCTAAAATCAAAACCTGCCGTAGTTGGTATAGTATATGGCTGTGTGGCCTTAGTAGCAACAAACTCACAAACCAAACACTAAACAAGTCACATAACAGAGTAAGGGAAAACAGAGAAAACAGAGAGAGAAAAGAGAGAGTGATGATGGAGAAAGGAAGTGCATCAGTTGCAGCAGCAGCATCTCCCATGGGAACTGCAGCATCAGCATCCATGGAGGAACTTGAACAAGGTAACTCCATTACTCTTCGTGCTGCTGAGACTTTTCTGCGATTGCTTCCCATATGTCTCTGCGTCTCAGCTCTTGCCATCATGCTCAACAACTCTCAACAATCTGATTATGGCTCTGTTTCCTACACTGACCTTGCAGCTTTCAGGTTTATTTATTATTATTACACATTATTCAATCTTCATATTTTTTTTATACAAAATTGTACATGTTAATGTTAAAACAGTTAAAAATAAGAATTTAGACCTAAATCATGTAATTCATTAAAAAAATATACGTGATTAATAATATTATTTGGAACAAAATTATTAAAATAGATTTTTTCAGTTTCTGAAAAAATGTTATTAGGCAACAATTTGTATTTTCGTTTTTGGGTGTGCTTGGTTTATAGTTGACAAAGCATAGTTTGGTTCAATGAGAAATTAAAAACAAAAAAAACTATATTTTTATTGACACACATCTACTCAAATAGTCAAATCATGGTTTGACTATAACAAGTTATATGGCTAAATAAAATATAACATAATATTGTGGTTTTGTCAAATGTATTAAAAATGTTCTGTATATATATATTCCAAGTGGTTTTGAGCTAGATCTGTCAGCAAAATTGTGAGTTTGGTTGAACATAAAAGTGTAAAAAGTGGGTTGAAAATAATTGGAAGAGTTTGGTTTATCAGGAGAAAATTTGAAAATAATTTAATTTAATAGAAGTTAATAATATTAGTTTTTATTTTTAATAATTTACAATTATTCTAAATTTAATTTTTAATATTTTTCTAAACAAATTAACTTTTCTACCTTAATTATTTTAAAATTAATTTTTAACAATTATTTTAAAAGTTATTCTACTAAAATCTAAATCAAACAAATCCTAGATTTGTGGTATGAAAATAGCACACAATGACATTATAAGGAGTCATATGAAGAGTTGACTCTGCTTTTTTTTTTTTCTTCATAAGTTAGATTTGAGTCTTAAAGTTTGTCCTACATTCTCAACCCAAGTAAAGGGAAAAAAGAACTTACAATTAACCAATGTGCAATATGAGAATTGGTAGTGGCAAAAATGCAAATGATTAATTGAAGATAATAGTTGAGATCTGAAATTTTGAGTCTAATAAATTGTTGTTGCAGGTATTTGGTGAATGCAAATGGGATTTGTGCAGGTTATTCACTGGTTTCAGCAGCCATTGTTGCTAGGCCTCGATCTTCATCTGTGCCTCGTGCTTGGACTTTCTTTATACTTGACCAGGTTTAATTATTACTAATTACTTCACCTTTATTAATTTATTCTTTTCATTTCCTCAATAAAACCCCTTTTCACTTCCACCACTTGACAAAAACAAACAAAAACAGAGGACATATATAAATTCTCACATTTTGATTGGAACCTACTAGTGTTAATCTGAGTTTTGTTATCTGTAATAATAATGAATTTCAATTATGTAAGTGTCAAATTGATATACCCTTTTGATGAAGGGATGTACCAATTCATACATATATTAATTTTTTTTTCGATAATATGAGATGCTTGACCCAAAAGGGAAGCCAAAGGTATCAGAACTTTCTAATCTGGACGCGCTTCGGGTTGATACTGAAATTAAAATTCATCTACTACCTGAACATATCACATGCATCAACATCATTGCTATAAATAGCAAAACCGAATATCAAAATTATTGAGGACTCTATATAAGTATTTGATGTCATATATGATATAAACATATACCTGTCTATCAATTAATGTCGATACCATGACACTATTACATAATGACAAATTAAATTAGTAGAGAATAAAGAGTTTTAATTGCAATAATGTTTATCGTATAACAGAAATACATCAAACTAGTATCCAACATGTGTTATACATAATATGCAATGTGTACTGTATAAATAGCACACATATGTATAACACACATTTCATATCATGTATAACACGCATTAGATATTAATTGGATATATTTATATTATAAGGAAAATATTATTGGTTTTAATTGGGGAAATTATTGTTGTACAACAGAAATACATCCAACTAATATCCAATGTGTGCTATGTGTTATATGTAATGTGTGTCATACGTAACATTATGTATCACACACATTACATATGACACATAGCACACGTTGGATACTAACTGGATGTATTTATATTGTACATATACTATTATCGGTTTTAATTGTGTTAATTGCATTATTAATTACTACTATGTAAGAATTAAGAATTAGGAATTGAGAGAAATAAGGAAGAAATCTCAATTAGGGCCACTTAGAGAGAAAAGAAATGTAGATAGAATCTCAATTAAGAGCTAAAAGGGAAAAATAACATTACAATTATCATTATGCATATCAATTATATCATCAATGCTCTCTATTTATAATAAAATATTATAACTATCCTAATTGGGCCATAAACTATTTTACTCATTACATACTACTACCACAGGTACAAACCTACATGATTCTGGTTGCTGTGGCAATGTCAACGGAGGTACTGTACCTTGCTGAGAATGGAGATGCATCAGCAACATGGAGCTCAGCTTGTGGCTCTTTTGGCAGATTTTGCCATAAGGTCACCGCATCAGTGGCCATCACTTTTGTAGCTGTGGGTTGCTATGTCTTGTTGTCCCTCATTTCTTCTTACAAGCTATTCACTAAGTATGATCCACCTCTCAGAACCCCAATAACCACTACAGGGATTGACATTTCTACCTTCCATGCTTGACCCAATTAATCAAACAAAAACAGTAAAAGAAGAAAAAAAATGTTACTTCTACTCCGCATTGTACGTGACACGGTGTCGACTTACACTTTATTATTTATCATTGGATGAGATATAAAGGGCCTACGTCTCATCTAATAATAAATAAAGGAAAAGTCGACACAATGTCTTATGCAATACGAGTTCAAAACTTCAAATAACATTAGTTTTAATCAAATGTAATAACTCTTGTGATTGTGTTGAGTGTCTTAATTATGTGTGCTAGAATGTAGTAGTGTATTATAGTGATGTATGTTATGGTTATGATGTCAATACTATATATACATATAATTAGGACTTTACATGAATACCACTTCAAGTATTGTATTAGTAGTATATAAAACTGAAATTGTTCTTCATTTCGTGGCTTGTGGGTAGCTTTAACTGGCTCAATGCTTTACCTTCATCTCTAAAATAAAAAGAAAAAACAATTAATAATGCTATATATGTATCATAAAATTAATTATCATATGTAATAATTTAATATTTTAATAATTTTTTAAAATATTGGATTACTCTATAATATTAAACGTTGAATTAAAATATTGGATTACTCTATAATATTAAACGTTGAATTAATAATTTTAAAATTTATATTATTATATATAGTTGTTAATGACGATCTTGAAAAATTCTTATGACCCGTATAAATTTGTTACAAATTTTGCATGAATAATACACACAAAATTTATCAAAATTGCACACAATTTATTTAGAATGCATATAAAATTTAACAAAATTTATCAGAATTGCACACAAAATTTATTTAGAATGCATATAAAATTTAACAAGATTGTACCCATCTTGTAAAAGAAATGCATACAATTGTTATTAATTTCATGCTACTTTACTGAAAATGTCGCGTGAAAAATGTATACATAATATGTTAATATTGCACACAAATTTGATTCTTTATTGCATAAGAGAAATAAATACATTTTTACAAATGTAAATAGTTTTAATAATATATACTAAAAATTATATTTATGTGCGATGGTGACAAAAATGTGTGCAATTAATATTTGTGTATATTAACATTTGAATAAAGTTTCACTTTGATTCTTCAAATTGTTAGTGTGATTCACTTTAATCCCTAAAATTTTGAAATTAACTCATTAGTCCCTCAAATTGTATTTTTATAGGTCAGTTTAGTCCCTGGTCAAACTTCTGTCAGCCAATTGTTATCAATTTGCTGATGTGGCAAGTTAAATGACACGTGGCACGCCACGTGTTGATGATGTGTCATGTTTTGAACATATGGCATGACACGTCAACAGACACGTGACATGCCACATGAACTCAACATGACGTGTAAAATGACACGTCATAAACACGTGGAGTGCCACGTGTCACTTAACTTGCCACGTCAGCAAATTGGTAACAGTTGACTAACGGAAGTTTGATCAGGGACTAAAGTGACCTACAAAATGTAATTTGAGGGATTAAAGAGTTAATTTCAAAATTTTAAGGACTAAAATGAATCATACTTACAATTTGAGGGACGAAAGTGAACCTATATTCTCTTGATTTGGGTTCCTATATTTTCCATGTTTGGATGAAAAGTAAACCCATCAAAGAAAAGATCCAGAATTAGTATCGAGGCCCAAGAAAAATTGAGGACGTGTCTATCTAATTCCTCTCTTTAGTTATGGTTATGGTGCTCCTCCTCATGACTCATGTCATGCACTCCCACCAATATGACCAAAAGGGGCCTTTCATTCCCGTCTTTTCACGGGATTTTTTACCCTTTTATTAAAAAAAAATTGTATATTATCATATATATATATATATATATATATATAAATATATCATATCAATATGTACACAGATGTCCTGATTTGGGTTATTGTGTCTGATTTTCGTCCCCTGGGCAAAAATGGGGAAGCATAATCGCCTCCTGGACAAAAATGGATGAGCCATAATCGCCCCTGGGCGAAAATGGGGGGCCTTCCAACCCGCCCCACTCCCCTCTCTCTCTCTGAAATTCTCTAAAAAAAAATTAATTAATATTATTTTGTTGTGCTGTGCAAGATATGTGAGAATGACAGAAAATAATTTTGGACGTGCAACTGAGTTCCATATTGCACGAAAGCTCGATATTGTGGTAAGTCAAAATTTTTATAATATTTAAAATATGACTTTATTTTATATTTTTACATATATAAATTTAAATATTCATGTTATATTATATGACTAGGATATAGACTTGCATATGTGGTTAGGACATACGCCGATAGAATGTTGAATTTAATTTTTGAAAATCAATTTTAGAAATTTAGGTAATTTTTTTTAATAGAATATTAGTTGAATTTAGTTTTGGTAATTAGATTTTATATTGTTGTAGATAATTATTTTTTTCACTAGAATATTTGTTGAATTTAATTTTGGTAGAATAGCTGACCCATGAGAGCTTATGATGTCTTCTAGATTAACAATGACCTCCATAAC
This sequence comes from Aeschynomene evenia, assembly GCA_013621005.1. Taxonomy (NCBI): domain Eukaryota; kingdom Viridiplantae; phylum Streptophyta; class Magnoliopsida; order Fabales; family Fabaceae; genus Aeschynomene; species Aeschynomene evenia. The sequence continues at coordinate 5,037,311 of CM024265.1, read as the reverse complement.
TCGAACTTCTGGGAATCTATCCGCAATATCAAACATCGAACACACATCTCTGTTGGTATTCACAGTTAAGTAACCGAACTTCACAAATCCGTTGCCATAATATACTGGCATCCGATATGTCATCAAACTAATTCGTTTGATTCCTTCTAACCCCAACCATTGTAAAATCATGTTTTGTAGCTCGTCCAATTGAATGGATCTTCTAACAGCAAAACCGAAATTATTTTTAGATGTGAAATACACTCCGTCATTACTATTTTGTATTTTACCATCGTAATAAACTAGAAGAAAGTAGTTATTTTCTGACATAATGTGGTATATGATTGATTGTGTGAGAGTGTGTTCAATTCTGAAGTGTTTGCAAATGCTTATATAGGAAAATATTGTGTTATTTTCGCCCAGGGGGCGAAAATGATATGATTTTCGCCCAGGGGCAAAAATAGTGCATTTCACGCAGTGTTACTTATTTTCGCCCCCTGGACGAAAATTAGACTGAAATCCCAAATTCAGGACATCTGTGTACATATTGGGGTCATTCATTTATCCTTGAACATATTCATTTATTTTATTTTAAATGGGTCAAAAGGCCCTCTTCACGCCCCCTTATGCTAATAATTACCGGAGCTTTTTTTTAAATATGTAAAAAAAAAAAAGTTAAAATAGTCTATTTTAAGTATAACAAATTATATAATGTACAAAAACATATATTAACATGACACATTATTTTTATATTATACATAACATGTATCACATATTATAAAGAAAAATGATATTATAATATATAATATACACAAATGCTTAGGGCACAAAAAAAATAAGCCATAACAGCCAACAAAGTCCATTTAACACTTTATGACCCAAATAGCACTTTTAATCATTAGTATATTTTTAATGGGTTGGGTGATTGTGGCCCAAATTCCTATTTTTTGGCTGTTTTGGCTGATTTTTTGTTGTGCTTCTAGCAATGTTCTATAATATATATTGTGCACAACATATTATGTATGATATGCATAATATGTAATATACGTTATGCATGTTACATATAAATATTGAATGATGTTAAATGTACAATAAGAAACCAGCCAATAAATAAGATTTTAGGCCATAATTGTTCAGCCCATTACCATCTCAATGATTGTTTGGGAAAAAACAAATCTAAAATATGTCCATTGGCTCTATGGCTGGTTTACCATTGTACACAAATCATTATTAATAAATATTATATATTATGCACAATCTATTAACTATTTTGATTAATTTTTAAGGGTATTGCTAACTTGTGCCTTAAATGCATTATTAAGGCATTAAAAATGAAAAGTTTTGTCTTAAAAACATTCATTTTTATATTTTCTATATATTGGACCTATCATAATATTTTAAATTTTTCTAAATTTCTTATTTGTAGTATCTTTAATAAATGCACTAAGATTAACAAAACCTATTTTATTTTTTGAGCATTGCTAGGGGCACAACAAAAAAACCAGCCAAAACAGCTAATAAATAGGAATTTGGGCCACAATCACCTAGCCCATTAAAAATATATTTATGATTAAAAGTGCTCTTTGGGTCATAGAATGTTAAATGAGTTTTGTTGACTGGCTGGTTTTTTTTTATACCCCAAGCATTTGTGTTATTTTTTTAACTATGTACCAAAATTTTTCCTAATTACCCTCACTTTTTATGTTTATTCTTTTTTTGTGCTGTGCTCTACATTGGTCAACACTCACTCACTCACTCGCTCACTCGCTCACTCGACAAGTAGTGGTAAAAACAGAGCACACAAAATATGATTTCTCTGAAGTTGTAAACAGTATTCATCAGCAAAACTGGGAGGAAGATGAGTCACTAACCTTATTCCCTTCACCTTCGGATTTTCGGTATGAGGCCCTTTGTGTGTTGAAATGTTCACTCTCTAAATCCATTTCCGATTTTACATTTTTTTTCTTTACCCATTTTTTGTTTAATGGCATCACTCTACAGTGTTGCATGTTTCTCAAAGATGAAAACTTTCACTACCATGATCACTGCCCTTTTTATATATTACTCACTCTGAGTTTTCATTTGTTTGTTTTTGCCATTTTTCAACCTAAAAAAAATATATTTTTAAGTGTGCTTCATCCTGTTAGCTCTCCATTTTTTATTTGTTTGGTTCTTTCTGGCAAATGGGTGATCGATATTTTTCTCTCTTATTTTGATTTTCTGCAGCTACATTGGCCATAATTATTGGGGTTAGACCCCTTGAGGCTACTTAAATAAAAGGTGTGATTTTCCGCTGTTAACTTGTTATCTTAAACATAATGGGGAAGAAGATAAAAAGGAACAAGGAAGAGATTGCCGAGGATTGGTGTTTTGTCTGTAAAGATGGAGGTCTTATGAGAGTGTGCGATTATGGGTAAGTTGTTCGGATGATGTTTTCAAGTTTTGAAAGCTACTTTTTTTTTTCTTCTCTGCACTTTGTTTTGATTGAAATTGTGAACCAAATCAAAGTTGGTATTTGTTGTATAGCATAGACAATTTGTGGGGATCATTTATAACTTCATATCACGTGTATTCTGCTTCAAATGTTGGAGGGAGCTATTTGTTCCCAGGACATAATTAAGATGCATGTGAAATAAATCCCTGATTTTTTTGTTGGTTGGCTCTATTGAGTTTCTTTTTTCCTTGGCAGTCACAGGACAATGATGTAGTTTATTATTTTATTTTCAGTTTTAAATTATGGGTTTTGGCAATTGGCATGCCACTTTACCTAGAAATTTCTGAGATTGTCATGCCAAAACCTGTCGATAATGATGAATCTCATTGTATGCTTGTTAATGATGAATCTCGACTAGGGTGATTTTACTCAGGTCCAATTTGTCGTGCAAGTGATTGTCTTTTTGATAGTTAATTAATTAATTCATGTTCATGTTTCTTAAAGGGATTGCCTTAAAACTTATCACCCTTCTTGTGTTGAGAAAGATGATTCATTTTTGGAGGCTGATCGTCCATGGACTTGCGGTAAGCTCTCTATACAATTATTGTAATGCATTGAAATACAATTTGTTTTCTTTCTTTCTTTCTCCTTTTCGTTTTCCAGAAATGGTATATATTTATGCAAATGATTCTACCGTGAGACGTGATTTCCAGCCATTATATTTCTATGGAATATTCACAGATGCCTAAGTCTAACTCTCAAACAATCTTTACTATCCTGACATGCATATCTTGAATTTTGTGATTATTGTTAATCTGTTTTGATGGTTTGGTGGATTTTTTATCTTGACAAAGTTTTATATAGCTCCATGCTGAAATTGGCAGCTTTTTTGAAAATTTGGAACATGTGTTGGTCACCATGATGAAAGAAGTGTGCATATCTGTTTGCTTTGTCAGTTCATTTTTTGAGAGACTATGCTGAAACATCTGTAATCCTTTTGATAATAAAAATTTTACTCAAATTCTTTCTGCAGGTTCACATATTTGCTTACTTTGCCGAAAAGCATCAAAGTTTATGTGCTTCTGCTGCCCAATAGCTGTTTGTGGGCGCTGCATATATGATGCCAATTTTGCTATTGTCAGAAAGAAGAAAGGACTTTGCTTCAATTGCACACAAATTGCACTACTATTTGAAGAAAAATCCGATGTTCGTCCTGATGGGGTAAGATTGTTTTCAGTCATGTGTTATGCAGCCAGAGAAATGACCTTAATAGTAAATGGAATTCTAAATTTAAAACTAAGTGAAACTATTATATGTTTGGTATTTATGTATATTTACATATTGGAAACTGTTGACACAAATTGCCAAAGTTAGCGGGAAGAAATGGCAATTAAAACAATGCAGGATTTTATGCTGGGGAAGTAATGGCGATACATGGGCACTTGTTTGTTGTCTTTTCAAGAAACACCTTAAAAAGTGTTATAATAAAAGAGAAATTTGGAAACACATTCTCAAACAGGTTAGACCCTATGATTTTTATTAAGGGTGGAAATTATTTTGCAATTGGGAACCAAATCGATACTGTATAGTTATTATTTAATATTTGTATCACTTGTATGAAATGAGATTTAGCATGTAAAGTCTACATTTTGTAGAAATATGAGAAGAGTCGGTCTTCTTTTAAACTTAAACTTAAGGAATCATATAGTTAGGCCTTGAATGTGTGAAGCTTTGTGGATTTTTGATGAACAGAAAGTTTCATACGGCTGATAAAATTTTGATATAATCCTAGTTGTTGAATTTAAGACAATAAGACTAACTGACCAAGTTTAGGAATTTTCGAATGTTGCTATTTGGTTCGAAAAGGAACATGTACGAATTGTGCAAAATCACACTTGGTGTGATTTTATTGGCTACTGAATGCAATTCATTGGCCGAGAAAAAAGGGAAAGTGGGATTGAATGAATAGAAGCGTTTTTACTCTTTCGTAAGAAGTAACGGAAACCACATTCGTACCATTCATCATTATTCATATTATTTTAGCATAAAGCATTATTTTTTTCTTGGATGGAAACTTGTTATTGAGTAGGGGAAGGTTATCTCTCTGTGGGTATTTTGGAATAATTTCCTTCTTCTTTTATCTCTTTGTTCTTGTGTGCTCTTTTTTTTGGTATTATATTCTTGCATGCTTTTTTCATTAACAGGGAAAGATAGACTTCAAAGATCCAGAGACATATGAATGCTTATTTGCAGAATATTATGAAATTATCAAAGAAAAGGAAGGGCTGAAACCTCAACATGTTTATTCTGCACATAATGTCTTAAAGAGTGGTAGAAATAAGTATGACTTTGATCTAGATGAAATGGGTGAAGGGGAAGATGATACTGGAGAATCTGAAGATGACAGTAACTTTATAGTTTCTGGTTATGATGATCTGAATGACACTGCAGGAAATAAGTCAGTGAGGAAAAAGAAGAGAAGCATCAGTAAGATAAAATCAATAAATGGAAAGCTGAAAGACAAGAGAAAGGAGTTTATTGGATGGGGTTCAAGAATCCTCATAGAATTTCTTGACCATGCCGGTAAAGACACAAGCAGGGAATATTCCGAACATGAAGTTGTTTCAATCATTATGGATTACTGCAGAGAAAACAAGCTTTTTGACCTTGAGAAGAAAAGAAAGGTGCTTTGTGATGCAACACTAAGGTGTTTACTGGGGAGGAAATCCGTGAACAAAAACAACATACATAACCTAATTTCACAGCATTTTGCTGAGAATGTTGAGGAACCAGAGGTTGATATCAGTAGTGGTCCAGAAGATAGGGGTTATAATGAACCACCAAATCCTTCAACGCAAAGAAAATTGACCTCAAAATCGCAATCTCGTCAGAATGTAGTTTCTGAAGAGCAGCAAAGCTATTTTGCAGCCATTGTTAGTTCAAACCTCAAACTGGTCTACTTGAAGAGGAGTTTAGTGGAGGAGCTTTTGAAACAACCAGAGTGTTTTGATAGCAAGGTGACAGGAAGTTTTGTAAGAGTCAAGTGTGATCCATATGACTATTCTCAGAAGAATTCGCATAAGCTCGAGCAAGTACGAGGTAATTGTATTTGTGATGTCCAGAAGTTTTTGGTCATAAAAAGTCAATCTTACAAATATTTTTATGGAAATGTAGTAGTTTTTTTTTTTGCTGGAAATACAAGGTAAGTACACTATGGATAACCATTGTTTGATGATCTTAGTTCTAGATTGTTTACTATGGGCCACGAAAGCATCAAAGTTATGTTCTATAACAAAGATCTGAAGAAGTGTGTTCCAGATGTTGTAAACTATCTTTGCTTTACCTAGTCAGCATTACGTTAAAATATGCAAATAAATGAAAACTGAAAAATTGAGGAAGAATAGCTTTTGGAATAAACTACTTTTTGTAATAAAGCACATTTCTGTAAAAGAAAATTGAAGTATAAATTCAAAATCTTGGATCACAATATTTGTTCTTGAGCATTGCTGCAGACATTAAATTTATATCTATGCAAGTTATGTTCTTTTACTGGCTATCAAGTTTTCCAATATGCTTATGTTGGTTTTCTGTCTTTGCATCAATCACAGGAATAAACAGATCAAAGAATGGTGAAGTCAACAAAGACATTATGCTTAAGCTTTCAAATGTGCCAAAAGATGTACCTATCTGCAAAATTTCAGATGATGACTTTACTGAGGTATTAGTAACAGGATTTCCTGCCGTTATATTTCTCCATCTTCAAATATATTGGAGCAAAATAAGTAGCATTTTCCAAGTAAAATCAGACAATTAACGCTTCTCTCATCCCCTTTTCATGTAAGATGTTAGTTATGAACTTATGATGTATTGGTTTCCATCCCCACCAAGAATGTTCAATAGGTTTCTAAGGTAACCATTGGTTATACTCATTAGTGTTTTGTTAGGACTGGACCAGAAACTACAAGAAAACTCTAAGAAAATGTGTATCATTGCTAAATGGGAATGCATATTTGAGAGATCCTTTGCTCTCCTAAACTCCCACTTACTAATTTCTTCAAAATCCCTTTATTCCTCTCTGTTATCCTCTTTTATAGCTTTTTTCTCACTAACTGATGATTGTTCCTAACTACTAAGGTCCATTGTCAAGCCTTGTTCCTAATGACTTTATATATGGTCTGCTTGTCTGCAGTACCCTTTATGGAAATTATGGCTAGTTTTCAGGATTAAGCTGCATGGTGATCTTTGTTGTTCATTATATATATTTTTTCTGTATTCATAATTATAACATTCAGCATTATATGCAGGAAGAGTGTAAAGATCTACATCAGAGAATGAGAAATGGCCTGCTCAAACAGCCCACTGTAGTAAGTTTCTTGTGTATGAGGTGATGTAAATCATAGGGAAGCTAGAAGGGGCGCATTCATACCCCTAGTTTCCTGAAAACAGAAGCATGCTTTAAGTTTAAGGCCATATATATATATATGTTTTTTTTAAATTTGTGATGTGTTGGGCTCTTCAAATATTTTTTTAAGTTGTTTTACGTGATTGCTTAAACTTTCTTTAGTGGTGTAGTAGTATGGTTCTTATGAATAGTAGAGTAATATGATTGATTGGATTAGTAGAGTAATGCAAACAAATGATAATCACCTGTGTTTCACAGCTGGAGCTTGATCAGAAAGCCAGAAGTTTGCGTGAAGATATAATAAAACATGTATGTATCATATCAATATTATGTTTCTTCTAAATCCCTTTTCTGTTATAGAGATAGAATTCGTGTTGGCTTTATTTCAAAAGCGTCTCTCCCCTTTATTATTGGACTTTGCTGATATTTGTCTCCCTCTTCAACTTCATGTGGCAGTGGATCCCAAGGGAGATAAAATTGTTACAAAATCGAATGGATCAGGCCAACGAAAAGGGCTGGAGGAGAGAATATCCTTTCATGATTTACATTTTCTTATTGTTAGCTCAGATTAGTAGCTAAAAATCAAAGAGTTATGCATTGCCACCTAATTCAATGCTAGATCAAGCCTATTGAAAACTACTGATAACTTGCAAGTGGGAGAGGAGTTGTAAACAACAAGTTTAAAGCAGCTTCTTCTCTCTTTAGATAAAATCTGTTATTTTTTTTTTGGTTTTTGAATACATTGTTTTGTATTATTCTCTAGGTAGATTGATATATAAATATAATAGCTTTGAGTAGGCAGTTTGGGCCTTAACCCTATTTCCATACACTTTATGAGTACATGGAGCAGAAACTGAAACTTGAGATTCCATCAGAGCAATCACGTTTAGTAAGTGATATTCCAAAAGTGATTCCTGAAATAGTTGAAACCGAACTGTCGCCAGAGGGTTCCCCAGGAGAAGATAACATTGAGCTAGATGAGTTGATGGAGTTAGCCATGACAGAGACTTGTAATTCTGGTGGATATGATTTCGAACACGGCAGTTTTGCTCATCACCAGAATGGTACAACAAATGTTGCAGGTTTGAAAGGTTTCCTGTCTGTGTGCCGTCGTTTATCTTTTATACCTATTTTGTGTTTCTCAGTATGTAGGGTTCTTGAAGTTGCCATTGTCTTCTGTAACATTCTTATTCATGCTGTGGTTTGCATTTCATCAAGATCCTCTTTTGGAAAAGCCTACATGTTTTGCTTAGACTAGCCTCACTATGATTAGTTAGAATCTTGTGTCTTTAGTTATGGTTTTTATTTTATAATTCCTCTATTTAACTCACTATGTCGTCTTCATTATAGATGGCGAAAATCTGAATGCTGCATGGAATGCTAAGCAGACAGTCAAAGAAATGCAGAACATTTCAATTGCTGACCCTATTGAATCTAGCATCAATGACTCACAGGATATGAGTATCTCACCTGCCCCAGCACAAGAACCTGTAGTTCGAATTCCAATGGTGGACGTTATCGAGTTAAGCGACGATGAAGAGGATGCAAATATTGCAGTTTCTTCAGTAGGAAGAAAGGCAGTTGAGAATCCAGAGGCTGCTGTTTGGCATTGTTTGGGTCCATATGGTGAAAGAAAAGGGCCCTATACAATGTTAGTACTCAAACAATGGAGTGAAACAGCCTCTTATCCTTTGAAATTCAAGGTGTGGAAGACAGGCCAGAGTGAAAAAGAGGCAATACTTCTCACTGATGCTCTTCGCAAAATTTTCCCTGATGGGTAGGTAAATTTGGAAGTGATCAAGTGAAGGGGACTCATTTAGTGTAAATACATCAACAGTGTTAATATATACTTACATACTTGATATCTAACCCAATAGGTGGTGCTTTTGTTGAAGGTTGTAAGTCAAAAAGTAGTTTTTGAGAGATGATGGTAGCAAGTAGATATAGAAGTTTGTTTTTCCTCTTTTTGAAATATTGAATGGAAGTTTGGGTACATTACTTGCATATGATATGAGGCTATGAAGGCTATGTTTCACAACTGAAATCTGAAGAAACAAAATACAGCTACTTTAGAAACCAAATGTTTTATGCATAAAATTCTAATGGTAAAGGTAATTGAAGTTTAAATCAACACAGACTATGTTGCACTAGTAAAAGTGTATATAATATGGTGCCCTTACAATGATGTTGCAACATGTATGAGTTTTAAAATAGTTTAGCTACAGAGATATTGATTCATCAAAACAGCAATTTATGTATTGCTTCAGACATATGAAGCCCTTGCAAATTATGTGCTGCTTGTTGCAGAAAATTGTTCTATTGGCTGCTGTTTGCGGCATTTTCCTTCCTATAAGCTTGTAATTGTTCCTTGAACTTCTTGCTCTTTTCAAAGTTCTCCTTTCGCTTCAAAGCTTTCTGTTGGAACAAATCCATGATCAGTACAAACCGAACAAACCATTAAATAAAAACCCAAAAGAGAGAATTGAAAAACAAAAGAATAGAAATGCTCACTTCTTGTCTGAAACAGCGATCCAACTTTATTTTCAAATCTGTACATTCACCAAAGAATTTTCCAAAAGGGTGGTCTACATGACATTTTTGAAACTGCTCAATAATCTGCAGAAAAGCAGAGTCTGCATTTGAAGTAGGCTATAAAATATAATACATACAAGACCAGTTATATTAATTTTCATATACTACAACAACTATGTCTTATCCAATTATGTGGGATCTACAACGTAGTGACGCTACTTTGCTACTTTGTATTTGAGCAAGAATATAAACAATTTTGACTTCACTTTAAGTCAACTGTAGAATAAGGCAGGGCAAGGCAAGGGAAAGATGAATGAAGAACGATGAGGCAGAATCATTCACGGCAATCCCTGTTTTTTTGCAGCTTAAGCCACAATCCATTGTTCCATTAATTATGCTACACAAAAGAAATTCTTAGATGCTTCCCAAGCAAAGGAAAAAAAGTTATGTTTCGTACCATTCACAAATTAAAACATCAACTGTTGACTAAAAATGCAGTGCAAGTAAAATATAGTGATAACTCACAAAGTTGATGCACAATGAGATGTAAATGGCACAAAACACCAACTTCTTCTGGCTCAGATATTTTTGTAAGAATTTCTCTACACATAGCCAATTAGCCATTACAACCAGAATATTTTGTTTATGAAAAAATCTCATACAACTAACTAGCTATGATCCTTATGAGTCAGGCATATAAATCAAAATTGAACATAAAGCAAAACAAGCACAAACCACATAGTAATATAATACAATACAATACAATATTCGAAACAACAACAACAACAATTGAAAAAACACAAAGAAACTCACTTCAGCGCACATGGGGTGCTTGTGTAGTGTTAGAGGAGGATGCATCTTCACACACACAATTCAATCTGCAGCACACTGCAATGCAAGGACCGCGCTATTATGTTCCTTCTTCCTACCGTAGGAGCGCTTTAAACAGAAATCTGGAACCGAACCAATTGAAATCAATTGGAAAAGGATAGAACTTTGAAATCTAAAGCTACCAAGGGTGGAATATACCAAAAGCGAAATCCAATTGAGAAAAGAATGAACTTTAAAATCTAAGTAAAAGTGAAGAGTGGAATATAAGAAGTGGAACGAATGATTGAACTCACGAAATCGAAATTTTCGTTGCTGAATTGGAAGGCTCAAATCGAATCAGAGTTTCGAAAGGGTCGGTGCCGTATGTGCGCAGAGGAAGAAGAAGAAGAAGAAGGTGCTACCCAAAGTCTATACGGTCAGTTTAATTAAAATGTATTAATTTAATAGAAATTATTTATTGTGCGAAAAATATAGCAAAACAATTTAAAAAGAAAATTGTAGCTAAATGTACACTTATACGTTACAGTAATCTAATCTAATAAATACATTTGAACACAAAATTTATTATTAGTTATTATATATAATTATTTAATTTTTTAAATATTTAATTAATATATTATATTAAAAGTTGGATTAATAATTTTAAAAATTAAATTATTATATATAATATGATATAAAAAAAATCCTTTTTCAAATATTCAATCTTTTATTTTTCAAATTGAATTTAAATTTGATACATGTTAAAAAGATTTTACATGATAATCCAACAAATCCCTATTTTTACATAATCTTTGAAATAATGAGAGTAAACTAAACTATTTACGGATATGATATTCTATGCTAAAGTTATTTTGTTTAGGTTTCAATATACTAAAATTAAATATTTTTAAGTCACCTTAATCAATATCTATAATTTATCTCAACTTTTATGAATCCAGCTAAAGAAACTGATTAAAAAAAAAACACCCTATCATGGCGCATTATGAGCCAATAAAATATTCCAAAAAAAAAAAAAAAAAACTTGAGCAACTTGCCGCTCATTCCCTCATTGCTTCCTTTTCCATAATCATAATACCATCACATCACAATCATATATATATATATATATATATAAATACTACACTGTTAAATTTCCTATTCCTCTGCAGCAGAAATTGGAATGGCTCCTTTTGTTCAATAATACCCTTTTGTTCAAAAAGCTCACTCCTTTCTTCATCCCTGTGATCACTCTGAGTCTGATTGAATTTTGTGGGAAAAACCCAGAAGTGATGGATAGGGGTCATGGCTTGGTGAGCTTGGTCTTTTCTTGGTCACTTGACGATATACTCAACGATTATCTTTACAGAGACAAGGTCTGATTATTCAATCATGCACATCACTATGTATTTTAGCTTCATCATTGCCTTTTCATCATGACCCTTTTTCTAAAACTGTTTCTAGTTTTAGTTTACACGGTGAAGTTTTCACCTTTAGCACTTTGAAGTTTTGTTGTATGTGAATTTGGTCCAATATATGTCCGCATTAGGGTAGCATCCATTAATAAGGGCAGCACAATTTATGGGTAGATATACATACATAGCTTTACCATTGCTTTGCTGAAGAGGCTGCTTTCAAAATTTGAACCTGTTACCTCTAGGTCACAATGAGACTCACCATCTTAGGGTAGGATCATCTATTATGCCAAAAAAGAAAAATTGCAGAATCTTGCTTTAGGTAATTTTTTTTTTCATATGTTTACTTTAGAAGACCTAAATAAGCTTCATTAAGGAGAGTAGAAGGAGAGCCCAATAGTTAGAGATATAAAGGGTTTGAGGAAAGCTATAGGTAAAACTATTAAGAAATATCTGGATTTTAATAATTTGTGATTGGACATTCTTGTAGATTTTAATGGTTTATGGATATTGTGGTGTCATTACTTATTTACTTCAGCTTTTGTATATGTGTTCTATCAATGTGATTGTCCAAATGGGTTGGTAGGTGTTATGAGAGTATAGCTGGGAGGTCCTTACGTTTCCAAGCTTACGAGACTCTGACTTCCTTCACCAGCGCGGGAGTGGGTACCTGCGAAGACACTCCGACGCTCAAGTTAGAGGGGGTGTGTAGAATGAGGGGATCGATTCCTTACCTTCGCTGAGTACCCGACTGCCCCTTTTATAGGGGTGGCGATAGCCGTTCTAGGATGGTGATAACGTTGTTTTGCCCCCACGACCTAGCTACTTTTCCGGGGTTGTGGGTCGCGTGTTGGTCGTGGGGAGGACGTGAGTTGATGGGTCACCCTTACCCGACTTTCCGAGATAGTTAGTGGTGCTTTAGTGTTGGAGTCTGGGCCTCCCAGGTTTAAACCTAGACAGGCAGACATGGCATAGGGCCCAATAATTCCGAGCTCAGTAACAATAGGCATAGAGCAACATGCGGCCCGTTGCTGTTGAGCATTTTGACTGTTTCATGTGTATTTTGGATTTCTTTTTCCCTTAGTGCTGGTGTTGTAATTTAATTTGATTGACAGCAATTGAACTTGTATTTTTTTCATGCTGATATTAGCATTTTGCAATATGCCTTATGTAAGCTAAAATTTACCTCCTAGGGAATTGTGAGGTTGAGTACTGAGAATTTCTGTTAGTTGTTACTGAAATTTGGTTGAAGTGGTTGAAGCCTTTCCTGTGCATTTTACATGTAATTTTCTTCTAAAACTCTTACGTTTATATCTTATAATAGGTGAGGCAAATCCCAAGTACATTCTTGTCAGGTCGTCACTATCTGAACTCATTCACTTTTCCTCTTCTTGAGGAAACTCGTACAGATTTATGCTCAAGCATTAAAATGGTTTCAGAAGCTCCGACATGTGAAATGACTTGCATTGATTTTGCTAAAGATTACAATCCTCCCCATGATTTGTTTTACAAGATTGACATGAAAACAATAATGGATAGTGATAGAAAAGGGGATCTTTACGAGCCTGAACCTGGAGATATCATTGCTTTGAATGATAAGAGGCCAACATGCATTGATGATTTGGACAAGCGTGGATTTTCTTTTCTTATTGCTTTGATTAGAAAGGTGAAACAGAATCCAACAGATGAAAGTGTATATACAGTTGAAATACTAGCATCAAAGCCCATTGAAATTGAATTGTACATGCAAAAGGATGGCAGATATATATATGGTTTTGCCGTCTATCTTGGTAATTTGACAACAAATACACGTATATGGAATGTGTTGAACTCAGAGCCAGATGGTCCAGGCATGTATATAATCAAGCAACTGCTCCAACCTAATTCTGCTGTAAGAACAATGGTTGATTATTTAATTTAATTGAGATATACCTTGCATTTTCTGTTCATTGTATGGCTGTACAACTTAATAGCAGATAAATATAATGCTAGAATTTTTGCTCCCCCCTCCCTAAGTATTTTGGGTACCTTATCAAGCTTACAATTGTGATTGGACTAACACATTTGCATACTGTTGTTTTTTGTCGCTGTTGCATCTTCTTACAGGTTGGAGAAAATTGTTCTCGGTGTTTCAATAACGAAAGGTATGCTATTGATACATCAAATCTTGGTGCCGTTATCCGCTCTCTTGATTTGAACAATTCTCAAGAAGAGGGAGTTTTAAGTTGTCTAGCTGGAAGGGAATGTTCTCACAAAAATACGGTGAAATTAATTTGGGGTCCTCCGGGGACAGGGAAAACAAAAACAGTTGGCTCATTATTATTTTCCCTCTTTAGACAGAAATGCAGAACTCTTACTTGTGCCCCAACTAATGTAGCAGTCCTGGAAGTGACATCTCGGTTTCTCAGGCTAGTTATGGAGTTCCTTGATTATCACACTTATGGCTTTGGGGACATAGTATTATTTGGTAACAAAAAGCGGATGAGTATCGATACTCGTGATGACCTTTTTGATATATTTCTTGATTACCGTGCAAAGATTCTTGCTGAGTGCTTTGCACCTAAGTCTGGTTGGAAACATCATTTAGAATTGATGATATCGCTGTTTGAAAACCCAGAAAATCAGTATCGGGCATATTTACGGGGTGTGGAAAAGAGGGATTATGGGGCAGATGGTAATGATTCTTTGAAAGAAGAGATGGAACTACTCACTACTGCAAGTCAACAAACAAATCAAGAGAAAAATGGTATCTATTCCCAAGATCCAAAAATTTGTAAGCAAAAAGAGTGGAAGAGGATAGTTAATAAAACTTTAAGTGAAAATAGGTCGTTTTTTAAGGAGAAAAATAGAACTAAATCTGATAAACAAATAAAGAAGGATTTTCTTTTTCGAGAGAACAGAATAGAAAGATTGTCCTTTCTTGAGTTTGTCAAGAAAGAATTGAGTTCCATGTGGTGGAAGATGAGAAAATTTACTGTGGATATGTGTACTCATATGCCGACTTCCTTTATTTCCTTAAGAGTGATGAAAAATTTATTTGAATGTCTCGATCATCTGAAAGTTCTTGCGACGGTGCTATCATGTGATTCCATTACCGAAGATGGATTTAAACTTGCCCTTACTTCAACTGATGTTGATAGAAGAGTTAGTTGCTGTACTTGGCAGTCTAAGCTGGGTATTACCAGGAAAGAGTGCCTTAAAATACTGAAATCACTTCAAAATGCATTGACTCTTCCTGACTTTTTTGATGAATATTCAATTAAAAGCTTTTGTTTACAAAGAGCTCGCATGATTTTTTGTACTGCTTCAAGTTCTGCTAGATTGCATGTAGAAGGAATTGATAGACTAGAAATGTTAGTTGTTGATGAAGCTGCCCAACTCAAAGAATGTGAGTCAATTATACCTTTACAGCTTCCCGGCCTTCGCCATGTTGTACTTGTTGGAGATGAGAAACAATTACCTGCACTAGTCAAAAGTGAGGTGTGTTCCCATCTTATCAGTTCCTGCCTATGCACATATGTTTTTTAATTCTGTCTCACATTTTTTTAATCTTTTATGACATTCATGTATGAAAATTTAAATCCTAGGAATTTTTGGTAATATGCAGATTTCTGATAAGGCAGGATTTGGGAGAAGTTTGTTCGAAAGGCTTGTTCTTTTGGGTCATGGGAAAAACCTTCTCAATATTCAATATAGAATGCATCCATCCATAAGCTTGTTTCCAAACATGGAGTTCTATGACAAACAGATTTTGGATTCTCCAAATGTCAAAGAAAGAAGTTATGAGAAGCATTTTCTACGTGGAGATATGT
The DNA here is from genome assembly GCA_013621005.1 of Aeschynomene evenia. NCBI lineage: Eukaryota > Viridiplantae > Streptophyta > Magnoliopsida > Fabales > Fabaceae > Aeschynomene > Aeschynomene evenia. The sequence continues at coordinate 5,021,930 of CM024265.1, read as the reverse complement.
TCAAGTCCTACTCCTTTATAAATGTTTCGTTTGGACAAGATGAACTTAGTGAAGGGAATAGTCGAAAAAATATGGTCGAAGTAGCCGTGGTATCTGAGATTATTCTTGACCTTTTTAAAGGTACTTTTATAATATTGTATTGAACTAGATTTGTTTTAGAAGCTTTATCCATTTAACTTTTGGATGATATTTTTCACCTTGGAGGGAGTGATTATCTTCTATTTACTTTCTACAGAATCAGCTTCTAGAAAACAGAATGTTAGTGTTGGTGTTATATCACCATATAAAGGTCAAGTTATTGCAATGCAAGATGCATTTGGAAGAAGGTTTGGTAGTGCTGATAATCACTTTTCCGTAAAGGTTTCAACTGTTGATGGTTTCCAAGGAGGCGAAGAGGATGTGATAATAATATCCACTGTCAGGTATAATTGCATGGGATCAGTGGGATTTATGTCTAACTTTCAAAGAACTAATGTTTCTCTAACAAGAGCCAGGTATGATCTTTGCTCCATTATTCACATTATTTCTTCTACAATTTTTTGACTGCAGATAATCAGATATACTTTTCTCTTTTTGTGTAGGTATTGCCTTTGGATAGTAGGAAATGGTGAAACTTTGATGAATAGTGGTTCTGTTTGGGAGAGATTAGTTCTTGACGCTATGGCTCGAGGATGTTATCATAATGCTGATGAGGATGAGAGGTTATCTTATGCTATTGTCACTGCTGTGATTGAGCTTGGTCAAGTTTGTGATCTATTGAATACGAATTCTCTGCTTTTCAGACAAGCAAGGTGGAAGGTATGCTGCTTAAGTTTGTTCTTGCTCTTTTTCTTTTTTAATTATTAAATACCCCATAACATTTTGAACAGGCCGTAGACTCTTGTAACCTTTATCTTTAACCTTGATAAAAGCTTGAATCTAGAATGTAATGTGTTTTACTGCTGGCAAAAGTTGAAAATTTGAAAACAAATCTTCTTTCACTAAAACTTCTAACATAGCATGAAATGAGTAAGGTAATTCATGTTTTGAACTAGCTTGGATTTGTGCATCGCCTTGACTTACCAATTTATTCAATTCGATCCAATTACTCTCCTTGTCAAAAACCCGAATGATTTTCCTCACACCACTAAATTTTCAAATGGAATGCTTATTGCTCAACAGATCAATGAATTTACTTTTATCTTACACAAAAATTGTGCTAAAATTATCTCTTTAAAGGAAAAGTTATGCATAGAGATGGATGGAGTTTAGTTTCTCTTTACGATTTTCTTGTATGATCAATCTTTTATGTGACAATATGTCTTTATTACAGGTTTGTTTCAATCATAGTTTTCTCACCACTATGGCAGGAATCAAGAGCACTTATGTTTGCAAGGAAATATGTTTCCTGCTTATGCAACTTTCAAGTGGTTGGCGTCAACCTCATCAGGAGATAAATATCGGCATCGCAAATGATACTTGTTCCCAACTATTGCAACTATATAAGGTCAATGAGTTGCTTAATCTTGTATGGACCATAGACATTATTGAAGAGAACTTAAATTATATTCAGGTTTTGAAGATTTGGGATGTTTTGCCATTGTCTGAGGTATCCAAGGTGGCAAGGGATATTGACATGTCATACAGGAATTATCCTATTGATATTCTTAAGTTCTGCAGATTCAAGTGTTCTGATGGGTATAATACTATCATTAATGCTGTTAATTTCATTTTTGCTTGGATGTGGTTAGAAAATCGTGGAAATTAATTTCAATTACACGTATTAATGAAGTCATTTACTGCAGGAATTTCGACATTCCAGCCACGTGGTTATCCGGTTCGAATTGTCCAACCAATTATGATCCGCCACAAGCTGATCCTATGCAGTTTCTGTGTGATCAATTTTCTTTCTTCAGTCTGAGTGATGCTTCTCGACTCCCTTGAATTAATTTCTATTACCTAACTTCTTCTCTTCATGTAAGTTTTGTTTTGCGGACTTCAATGTCATGACTGTCTTATTTTCGAATTTTATTTTCTTCGTAATTATAAAATATTGGCCTTGGTTCTCATTCTATATGTGCATCTTCTGAATAAATCAGCTAATGGCTCTTATGCATTTTGATGTAAGACTAATTTGTTTATGTGATTTCCAATTTGGTTTCGTCGTCATGAGCTTTCGCATTATAATCAGTTTCTTTTTCCTTTTGCTTCCTTCTTTTATTGATGATGATGCATATGATGATATACTTTCTTTAACTTTTTATGCAGATTGGATTTTGGAATCATTTAGCATGCTGCTTCGGTTCGGAAAGCGAATCTGAATTGCAAGTTTCAGGAAGTGACTGCTGCAGCTGCAATCTGCAATCTGCAAGGAATGCTTAAGAATTGATCTGGATCAGTCTGTTTCCATTCCACCACCTTTTTCTAAAATTGCCTTTTGATGATTATCAATTACACTAATCAGGACAAGTGATACTTTTTCTGGGAATATGGATATCTGATCAGTGTGATTAGTCTCTTATACAAGTGTACAGAACCAGGCATTTTCTGGAACATGATAGATGAAAGTTTTCACTATATAGTTTTTTTTTTTTTTAAGGGAATTCCTTTGGTATCCCAAAGGTACTAGGACCCTATTGAAAAACTCAATAGATGTTATTTTATGAGTTTCATGAATATGAATATTAAGTTAGTGGACATATATCAAATTTTAATTTTTAGACACAAGTTACCTAAAGTATACCAATACTAAGAATTTCTCAAATAATTAAATAGGTAAATAGATTGACCTAGATAGTCAATTTAGTGTTGACAACAAAGCCAGGCTTAACTATTAAGCGAAGCTTGAGTTCAAATTTTGTTAAGCTTGTTGAGTAAGTTAGAAATCGAACCCATAAATAATGTACTATAGTAAGAATTTTGTTATGATATTACAATATCAGTAAATTTTGATGTAATGAAAGTGTAAAAATATTTTATACTGTTATCTAATTAAATCATTTTGTTTGCATGACTTTTTAAGTAATGGGAAAAAGAAAATACAATCATGATTGACATTACAGTATATATGATTGGATGATTATGTAAAAAAATTATACATGATCAGTGGATGAAAATTAAATCCTTATAATATTTAGGTTGATTTTATAATTATTTTTCATTTAGTTTAATTTAATGTTGACTTATATAAATACACACTGGTTCGAAAAATAAATTAAATGATGATGGTGATGGACCTATTTTAATGTTATGTATATTATCATAAAATTAATTATTATCGATACGTAGTAACTTAACTTTTTAAAATTATTAATTTAATTTTTAAAATATTAAATTAATGTATAATAATAAAAATTGGACTAATAACTTAAAAAAATTAGATTATTATTTTATGTGTATAAAATATATTTGTCACCTATTTTATATGCTCCAATGTAATGGCTTTGCAATTATTAAAAAGAAAAGATGGGATGACCTGCAATTGACCTGGCGTCAACGCGTCTTGCCTTGTACCAATGTTGAAAAGGCATAATATAAATTACTTTCATTTTTCAAATTCCTCTAAAAAAATTATTTTTTCCACTATTATTTATTCTATTAAAAATTTTAGGTACAATTAATTATTTTTCAATATTTTTATAAGAGATATTTAGTGAACAAATTAAATCTAAAAGAGTGTTGATAAAAATATCATTATAAAATATACTAAAATTTACTTATTTTCAAGTTAATCTACTTATTTTTTTTCATTATGTGTGTATAAATCAAGATGAACATTTATTAGAGAATAAATATAGTAATATATATATATATATATATATATAATTATTGAACAAATACATGTCTAAGAATTTATTCATATACTCACTCATAAAAGAATTAGTACCACCCGTAATTATATATATAATATAATATGTATTAAACTTGTGTTCACTAAGAATCTCTTTATTAGCCTTCCACAACTTTTCCTCTTATTTGTTTTTCCTGTAGTAGTGACATTTTGTGTGTACGGTAAGTAGCTTTATATGACCATAATTAAATTTTCCAATAACCATAAGAATCTTTTTTTTTTCTTCTTCTTTTCACTTTCATAATTGGTATTACAATGTTGCACATAGCTGTTGAACAAGCTATGTTTAAACTTTTAGTACTGTTTAGTTCCTTCAGTGGTAAGGGAAAGACATTTGGTTTGTCCTTTTTTTGTGCTTTGCATTGTATAAAAAGAAACTATGAGTAACATTGTCTTGCAAGTTTTTTTGCCTTGTTTGAAAAACGAAGTGAACACAACAAATAATAGCACAAATGATGGAGAAGGGTTTCAAAAATGTCAAGGGAGAGGATCTTGATCTTGCTAGTTTTGTTGAGATTGTTTTCTCATGGAATCTCAATGATGTTCTTAATGAAAACCTCTGCAAACACAAGGTTATTATTTTTCTCCTTTTATTTATTTTTTTAATAATAATACTCAACATGAAAAGCACATGATAAACTCTCTTGTATTTGCTATATGTACAATGAAAAAAAGTTAAAATAGTCAATATGTTATATATAATAAGTATTAGGGTAAATTACACTGACCTCCCCTGGAATTTGATGAAATTACATTCACCTCCCCTCTATTTTAACACCTGACATTTACCTCCCCTGACTCATTAAAAAATAAACAGTGTTAAGTTAAATTTAACGAAAAACGTACAATTACATTTCTAACCTTACCATATTTTTAATCCAAAAACCCTAAAAATTCAAAATACAGTAACTCTCGAATCTAACCCTAACAATTTCTCCCCCACTCTCGAATCTTCTTCCGTTTTGGCTTCCATAGCTACTAGCACTGCTCATGGTGAAAATAATCGCTTTCCATAGCTAGCCCAGCACTAGTACGAACCAAAATTTTTTTAATCTTTTAGTTAATCTTTTTACCCAGACACCCCTACCTCTAAGTTAAAAAACAAAAAAAAAAAAAAACACTGGAATCAAAATAAAACGATTTCAAAACGCCATTTCAAAAAGAAGATGCAATAGAGAGAAAGAGAAGAAGAAGAACAAAGGAGTTATAGTGCATAGTGCGTGGCTGTGTGTGCCTTTTTGAATACTCATTCAGAATTTCAATCTTCAAACATACCCAATTTTTCTGAACTCCAGAGAGAGAAAGAAAAGTCTAGTGCTTGACTGCGTGCGCACCAAATCAATTATATTGCAGATTGAAAATAAGTCACATCAAGTTTCCGTAAGTTTGTTTCTACTGGGAATTAGGAAGTTTGATGCTGGAGTAATTTAAAAAACATTACAAGGGTTTTTTGGTACTTCTTTTTATAAAAAAAAACTGATATATACAAAATATGCTATTAATGATCATGTGATTGTTATATTATTTTTACTGTTAGTTTCACTGTTAGTCAAATTTTTTTAGGGGAGGTCAGTGTAGGTTATTAAAAGTTCAAGGACTTGAACTGCAGGTTTTGAAAATAGAAGGGTGTCAGGTGTAATATTGCTAAACCTCAGGAGAGGTGAGTGTATTTTACCCTAAGTATTATTTAATGTGCACAACATATATCACATATTATGCACAACAGTATCACATAATATAAAGAAATATGATGTTACAACATGTGATATATGTTTTGCACAACATGCTATATATAATGTGTATAATATATAATATACATTATATATATTACGTATTATATATTATGCACAATTTATTGACTGATTTGACCGATTTTCTATTGTACACCAAAATATTTTCTAAATTCACTAGTAATAGTCCATGTTGTTCCTGTGTTTTAAGTAGTGAAGAAAATAAATTTTGTAATTATATCCGATTTTTTTTATTATCTTTTTTACAATTATAATGGTTGGCAGATTGTTAAGTAAGTTTCACTTTTATGATTTTTGAATTGAAAATTAATATTAGAATCTAATTAGCCCTCTGTACAAGCCATGAATTAAACAAAATCATGTATATAATTGATTTATTGGTTTCACAATCAAACTTCCCTCAGTGTCCTCTGCATTTTTCTAATCTGACATGAGAAATATATGTGTAGTACTAAACTTTATTAAGTCATTTTATCCCTCGAAACAGGACAAATCCAGAAAATTTATATGATTGAAAAAAAAAATATAACATAAAAGCATAATTTAATGATATAATGGCGGTAAAATATACACACACTGAACTCCTTCAGGTGAGGAAGATCCCACAGACATTCAAATCAACAAAGGATTACATGAACTCCTTCATTCCTTCACTGATTGAGGAAACTCACACTGAACTCTCTTCAAGTGTCACAAACATTTCTAGAGCTCCATTTTGTGAAATCATGACAGTTCAAAAGTCCAGAAACTTCACACCTCCAAATGGCTTGTTCTACCAGATTTCATTGAACAGAACTACTGATGATGATGATGATAATGATGTTGGGACATATGATCCTGAGGCTGGTGATCTTATTGCCTTCACAGCGATGAAGCCGAAAAGCTTACATGATATGAAAAGCTCCAGAAGAGCTTACCATATAGCTTATGTTCATGGTTCAAAAGATAGAAGTTCTGATATGATCCCAATATTTTCATCAAAGAGCATAGATTCGGAGATTTTGTTTAACTTGAGGAGCAAGAAAGAACAAAAGCTTTATGCTGTCTACCTTATGAACATGACCACAAATATTCGAATTTGGAAAGCCTTGAACTCAGAATGGAGAATGCAGCAGAAGATGATTGAGAAAGTGCTACAAGCTGATTCAAATGTAAGAACCATTGAATCAATTTGCTACTATTTAATAATAACATAATACTTAAGGAACTTTGAATTATGCAAATTATAGCTTTATAATTATTATTAGTAACTTCTTCTACAAGTATATGCTCAAATTATTTTTGAAATTGTGGTTTTGAATCCAATGCTTTCATTAGGTTTACTTCTTGTGATATTATATTTCTCTACAGGTAGTTATGAAGGAAACATATTTGAGCTTTGATTAAGGAATAATAACTGGTTCATGTTTTACAGAATGGAGAAAGCTGTCAACTCTGCATTTCTGGAGAAAACCAAAGTATAGCATGTTCTGATGTGCAAAACATAATTCATTCTCAGAATCTGAATGAATCTCAGAAAGATGCAGTTTTAAGCTGTGTTAATGTGAGGGAATGTCATCATAATAACACTGTTAAGCTTATTTGGGGCCACCAGGAATGGAAAACAAAGGACAGTGTCTCCTTGTTATTTTCCCTGCTCAAGCTAAAAACCAGAACATTAACATGTGCTCCAACTAATACTGCAGTGTTGGAAGTAGCCGATCGCCTGCAGAATCTAGTTAAGAAGTCACTTCAGTATGATACATACGGAATTGGTGACATTGTGGTATTTGGCAATACATCTCGAATGAAAGTAGACTGTTACTGGGGCCTCCGCGATTTCTTTCTTGAATATCGAATAGATAATCTTGTGAAATGTTTTGCTCCGACGACCGGATGGAAACATTGCTTGGAATCAATGACCATGTTGCTTAAGGACCCTAAGGAGCAATATGTTTTGTATCAGCTTGGATTGAAAGATGAGGCAGAAGATGAGTCAATGTCACTAGAAGAATTTGTTAAGCAAGAATATAGTCTTGTAGAACCAGCATATCATTTATACAAGCAACAAAAAGATGATGATTCTCTAACATTAGAGCAATTTGTGAAGAAGAAATACACTTACATTGTAGAGGAATACATGTCATATAAGGATGATAAGAAGAAAAGTATCATGACATTGGAGCAATTCTTTAACAGGGAATTCAGTTTCATTGCAGAGAAGATCAAGCTATACACTCGAACCTTGTATACACACCTACCAACATCTTTCATTTCTATTGAGAAGGCGAAGGCAATGTTTTCAGCCCTTGATTTGCTAAAATCTCTTGAAACCTCCTTCTGTAATACCAACTTGAAGAAACCTCTCAATCATTGTGGTGATGATGGAGAAAGCATTCTTGATTGCCTTGGAAGATTAAGCATCCAAAGAGAAGAGTTTCTTTGTATACTGAGATCACTTAGTAAGGAAATTTCTCTTCCCAACATAATAGACAGATATGGAATGGCAAAATTTTGCTTGATGCATGCATCTTTGGTTTTCTGTACTGCATCAAGTTCTACTAGATTGTTCACAGAAGAGATGCCACCGATAGAATTTTTAGTTATCGATGAAGCAGCTCAGCTAAGAGAATGCGAATCGGCGATACCAATGCAGCTTCCAGGCCTCCACCATGTTATCCTTGTAGGAGATGAAAGACAGCTTCCTGCAATAGTCAAAAGCATGGTACTTACCCTTTGTAATTCAATGATTCACTTATTCATCAGACCATCTCACCCAAAAGCTTAAACTATTAGTTTAAGACTCATTAATGGTTTATACTCTAATACGCCGTTCACGAGAACTTGATCCATGCATGAACATCTACGTGAAAATTAAGTTGTTTGGTTAAACCTCATTAATATTTTTATGCTCTAATAGATCGTTTGCATTATTAAAGATAATTTTCTGACATGATTACAATTATCAAATTTTAGGCTGCTAATGAAGCTGAATTCGGAAGAAGTTTGTTTGAGAGGCTGGTGTTATTGGGATACAAGAAGCATCTGCTTAATGTTCAGTACAGAATGCATCCATCAATCAGCTTATTCCCAAATATGGAGTTCTATGAGGGACAACTTTCTGATGGCCCCATTGTCAAAGAAATGAGATATAACAGAAGTTTCCTTGATGGAAAAATGTATGATTCCTTCTCTTTTATAGACATAGCTAAGGGTAAAGAACAATCTGCTCGTGGACACAGTTATAAGAACAAGGTCGAGGCTGCTGCGATCTCCGAGATAATTGGAAAACTTCAGAAAGGTTAGTTTTCACTATCTTCTTCTAAGTGTGTGAATTTGTGAATCTTGTGCTACATTATTGAAAGTTCTTATTTGAATCTTTACTATTGGATAGAGTTTATGAGGGCAAGGAAGAAAGTTAGCATAGGAATCATATCTCCATACAATCCTCAAGTGGATGAAATCCAGCAGAAAATCAAACAGTACAGCTTCTGTTCTGATCAAGATTCTCCATTAGTGTTCGTTCTGTTGATGGCTTTCAAGGTGGTGAAGAAGATATAATAATAATCTCCACTGTGAGATCTAATGGAAGTGGAAAAGTGGGTTTCTTCAAATAGACAAGAGCAAACGTGGCACTAACTCGGGTAGGTATGTATTTACTCCTCATTCGCAATAACTGTCGTTTTGATTTTTTTAATACGATAGAAAATCAATGTATCTGGATGCAATTACGGATGGAAAATTGGTGCAGGCATTGCCTTTGGATAGTAGGGAATGCAGCAACTTTGATCAGTAGTGACTCTATATGGAGAAAACTAGTTGAGAATGCTAAGGAAAGAGATTGTTTCCATAATGCTCATGAAGACAGAGAATTGGCTCAGGCCATTGAGGATGTTATGCTTGAGATTGACCTGCTTGATGAACCTGAGTCCTCACTATTCAGGAAACTCAGTCTAAGGAACAAGCCAGAATCAGCTACTAGCACTACCACCTTCAGGTTTAGCCCAGCCATAAATATTTCATTTTTATCATTACATTATTTTGTTGCTAGTTTGATGAACAAATAAATATATTTATATATTATTATTGTAATATTACAGAGCTTCTTTTAGGGGCAGGCCATGGAAACGAAGGTGGTAATGATGGGGAGTGTACCTTACTTCCTGACTTGGTGTGTGTTTGGATTTGGATTGCTTTAAAAATCCAGATGCAGTAAGAAATTCTAGGTTTTCCCAAAAGTGTGTATGTTAATGATGTGATATTATTTATTTATCTTATTATTCCTTTATTTATTTATAATTCTTTATTTAAATAAAACAATGAGTATAATTTTGATGCACTGACAGTGTAAAGATATTTTACACCGTCATCCAATCAAAACGTTTTGTTTGTATAACTTTTCAAGTAGTGGGAAAGAGAAAATACAATCATGACTAATATAACATCACATGATTGGATGACTGTGTAAAAATGTTGTACACTGTCCGTGGATGAAAATTAAATCATAAAACAATATCCTTTCTTATAATTACACTTTTTCAAACTTACAACCTTAATATTATCACCAAACACAAATCAATTGTTTTAAAATTAATTCTTACAAAATAATTTTACCAAAATTTCAATCAAATGGGTACTTTATGATTGTCTTTACACCAGGAGTATAATACTTAAGAGTTAAAAATGTATAAAGTAAGCAGGTATAAAAAATAAGTACTAATTTAACGAAATATCAACTAGTACTAAATTGCATACCAATTAAGTACTAATTTTTCTAAAATATAAAGCATAATGTCTAAAAATATAACATGAGTTAACAGCTGAATTGATGAGCTTTACTGTTATAATTGTTCAAAAGGTTATGGACACAAGATATTGTTGGAATAAGGGAATCGCTTCTGCATATATATATCACAACAAAATCGGTCCATGACTATGATCTCAAAAGCATACATTTGGAAATTAGAATTCTTTTTCCATTACCCTGCCTAATCTATTCCTCTTTCTAGACAGATAACAGATTCTACACGCACTTTTTCAGGGAAGGAAAAATAATAATCACTTCCATTCAAGTTCACTCTTAATAAATTCTTACAATTATTCCAACGCCATTATGAACTTTTGAATTTTTGTTTGTGCTCGCTCCTTCTCTTCTGGTCCATCAAGATCACCAATATTGTCATGATATTCCTGAACCGAGGGAAAAAAAATCAACAGATTAGAGCCTCTGGCTATTGAACTTGTAAAACAATGGAGTTATATTATTGATGCAATCAACGATAGTATTCAATCACATCATTGGTAGGGATGCTAAAATCACACTGTTCTCCTTATTTCAATTGAATACGATAATCAAGTTCACAGGCTCAAAATCAAAAGTACAATAGTAACATTTTATTTGTAGTTTCAAGAAATGAAATTATATATGCTTTCCGACATAGTAAAACATTAGAATTGTTGTGAGCTGATATATATTGGAATTAGGACTGCTTCAGCGCATGGTCACTACACTAACCAAAACAACAAATATAAAAATAAGCAAATATACTTCAAAACCATTATGTCAAAATATTAGCCACTGAGGTCATGTACCTGAAGAATATCCTTGACATGCTTCTTACTTAGTTTATTTTGCTTGAGAAGTAGTTCAATTCTTCTGTCATTTTGTGGTGCCTAATGCAAAGTATTTAATTAAGATCAGTAAGGTGAAAACATACACATCAAAGCTTCCTATATATATAGCTGAAAATACTTACTCTGAGCACCACAGATGACCTAGAATGACAGCAATCAACTGCAGAATCAATAGAAAATTGTCAACACAAAAGGTGCAATAAAACTGGTATCTATTTTGTATATGGTGCTCATACAAGCTCCACCAGTGTTTGTTTACAAAATCTTTCCTAAGCGCAATTAAAAATACAGAGAAACAAGAACTTTATAAAATTGTTTTGGTCAATATTTTTGCAGTTATTAAAAACGATCAAAAGGCACTACTGATTTTGAAGCAGATGTAGACATGACTTCACAAAACATCAAAAGCTACTACTAAATAATTTTTTGGCATTAGTTCGTCCATTAAAATGTATGGATACCTGAAGAGTGTAAAGTCCAGATTCTAGTTTGCGATTGTATTTCTCATCTTCATCCATCTGTAGAACATAACAATATTAAATTTTGCACAAAAAGGTTGTTTCAAAATGATATTTAGAAGTGGTGTAAGTAACTACCTCCAAGTCATCAAGCTCAAGTTGGTCCAACCGTTCAGTTTCTGCTTTGACTCTATCTGAGTATCTGGTGGGAAACAAAAAGACTCATTATGCTTCCAATGAAAATATAAACTTTTAAATCAAGAGCCCTACCACTACAACTTCTATAATTTCTACACATATGAACATCACTAACTCTAAATAGAAGAGGACAAGTCCAACCTACCTCATGTATAGTTCCATTAGCCTGTCTATCTTCTCGCACTCATTCTCAACAAATTTACTTAATAATCTGTCTCTTCTAGAACCCCTCAAGATTCCACCTGGGAAAATATAGCGTATTGAAGCTCAATATTAAAAAAGGGGAATGTGCAGTGAAGATATACCATGCCTCACTAAACTGCATATTTCAATTCCATGCGCACTTAATGATACTTTAAAAAATTTAAAATTCTGATGTCATCTCAACATATAAATAACTTTTACATGCACTAAGTCACTAATAACATTTTAACCCAAATTTCATGTGCTGCATTTCACATAGGCAACATTCTCGGAGTGGGGCCTTCAACATTAACAACCAGGCCTTATCTCACTAGGTGAGATCTGCCACATGAGTCAATCAATACCATGGAGTCATATTAAAAACTAAATTTTAATCATTTGAGCAGAGATACTCCATTTTGTTTGGGATGGATCACACCAATGCAAATACCTTATGCTCAGTGTATTCGTAGAGCAACAAGGACAAAAGTGTGACTAGAACAAAACAGATTTCAAAAACCTAAGATTAAGTGCTTAAGCAAGCTGAAGATGCTATTCATTCCTAAGCAACACATCCAAATTTCACATTCACTACTAAACAAGAAATAAAAGAAACTCCACTTGCCTGCTTACCAAATAATGAAGAAATCAGCGACACAATGCGCTCCTCTAATTCCTCTTGGTACCGTTCTTTCTTGTTCTTCTTACTAATAGGAATCTAAACATCAAAACACAAAACCATTTAGTTCCATGGACCCGCATTTGATCAATGAAAGGAAAAAGTAAACACAAGAAATTCATACAACATAAAAGCAACAATTTTTGCAATAACAACTCATCCCAAAAGCTACGCTATTTTTTTTAACCTAAACCACTAATATCCTTACCATTCTAGCTCAATCAATAGCCCTTTATTGTTTCATTTATAATACTTAAAACAGAGATGCAGCTTATGCAAAACAAGGAGTCCACAACTTGAACTAAACAAGCATTTGCACTATACTAAGATATAGTTCCACAAATGAGCAATAGTTAAAAGGCAATGTAGCACTTGCCTTACCCATAAAAGCTGCAAATGCTGTCTTCAACCCCAAAACATCGACAAACCGTTCACAAGCAGGAGGGTACTTAGTCATAGCAAAATCAAGCGCCCTTATAGCCGAACCATAAGCCAGTTTCTTCTGCTTCATGATGATGATCATCAACTCCACCCCTTCAGCCTTCACAAACCGCTCCTTGTTCTCCAAGGGCATAAGCAGGCAGCACAAGCAATCAAACAGATTCTCCAACATCTCCTCCTCATCAGAGCTCTTAGGGTCCCTGCTCTTGTACATGGCCACTGCCTGCAGCACCACGTCCACCCCGTTCATCTGCCCCAGCCTCTTCTGGTTTGCCGTGCTGCTCTGCAACAAAATTGCCAGAATCTCGGACGCATATTGTTTATTGCCATCGAATTCCCTCACCTACTACCACAAATATAGCCGTTATAGTTAGTTACAAAGTTGTTACAGAGTTTGTCAGTGTCAGTTAAACCGAGTTGAGCATACCTTGATCTTCCCCAGCAGCCACTTCATCAGCTTCGTCTTCTCGCAAACCAACTCCGCCACAGCGGGCTTCACCTCGATGAGATTCTCTACCGTCGCTAGCGTGGCGTAAATCGCAGCGGACTCATCAGGATCGGAATCGGATAACCGGTGAAGATTCTGCACGAGGAGCTCGAGCGCGCTGTTCTCAATCAAAGCATCAACCAAAACCCTAGCGGGTTCATCATTCTCGTCAAGAACATCCTCATCGGTGAGGTCCTGGAGCAACTGAACGACGTCGATGGCGATGTCGGTGTTGTCGTGGTTGAGGAGGTCGACGATGGAAGGGACAACATTGAGTGCAACCAGGTCAGGGTAGAGTTCGGGTGCTCCAGCGAGGAGCTTAAGCTTCTGAAGCTCGTCGTGGAGCTCCAATTCGGAATCGGCAAAGCGATCGGGTTGGTTAGGGTACTTGAGTCGTGCCTCGATGTTCTCCTTGAGGCGGCGCTCGAAGGCGAGGACAAGCTTCTTTAGGGTTCTAAGGTCGAGTGCTTCTACTGCGTTCTGCGATTTCTCGATGGCTTCGAGAAGAGAGAGATCGATGTTGGTGGTGCCGTTGGCTGTGGATGACGGTGGTTGTGAAACGACGTCGTCGAACTTGCGTTTGGAGGAGTGGTTGCGTGGGTTTGCTAGCTCCATTGTGACGGAGCTGTGAAGAGTGAAGAGTGGAAAGTGAAAACCCTAACGCTGCGTTTTCGATGAAATGTTGGGCTAAACGGCAGCTGAGAAGGAAGAACGACGAGCGATGAACGACGCTGTCGTTGAGGACTGTGATGGGTCGGGTCGGGTTCGTTCACGTTTAGGCCTGTTTACTATCAAGAAAGTATGCCATGTTTGGCCTTTTCTAAATAATTTTGTCTACAAATTGATTTTAACATAAAATTATTTATTCATTGAATTTGTCAAAAATGAAAGGAATCGTGAACGGCAGGATTCGAACCTGCGCGGGCAGAGCCCACATGATTTCTAGTCATGCCCGATAACCACTCCGGCACGTCCACGTCGATGCATTATTCTTCTTAGTCTAAGAAATTAAATAAAACAACACATCATAGAAACTTTACCAAATATACCAGCCACAGCCTAGAAAATGCTGGCTTCAAATATGAATGTGCACCGTAGAAGTTATTAGTATCATCCAAAAACCTGGGTAAGTAATATAAAAAGCAACGCTTTGTTGAGAATGACACTCCACAAAGCTTGAAGCTTTCCACATAAAAAATCACTTGGAGCCTATATTGTTATTGTAGTATCTGCTCCACCCTTAATTGCAGCCATGGCTCCCAAAAGGGTTCTGCTTCTGTGTGGGGATTACATGGAAGACTCTGAAGTAACTCCTATTTTGATTATTTTGCATATTAACAGTACCATCTACTGAATTTTCACTTTTTCAGTTTATTCCTTCTTTGTCTTGATGCTGTGTTGTGTGTTTCTGTAGGCCATGGTTCCGTTCCAAGCACTGCAAGCATATGGTGTAACCGTCGATGCCGTCTGCCCCGGGAAGAAAGCCGGCGATGTGTGTCGCACCGCCGTCCACCAGCTCTCCGGCCACCAGGTTGGTCTCTGCTGCTTGCATGCATTAATGCATCGTGTTTCCGTATATGATTGATTTCACTTGAATCTGATATAGGATTCAATTCTTGTCAATTCTGATTGGAGCTCTGATTTTGGGAGATTAAGGCTTGAATTGATTTGATTTGTAAAGCAGTTTTTGGAACATTTCATGGATGGATCAAATTAATTGATGTTAATAATCTTGCTTTAAAAGAGTAGCAATCATCCAGTTATGTGCTATAAAATTAGTTTTGATGCATTGCTTTACACAATCATCCAAGTGTATATCTCGTTAGAACAGTTTGTTTTTGCCACAGCTATTTCATAAGTCAATTTAAAGATATTAGTGTATCAAAATTAAGGTGAAATGGATAGGTTGCTAAGAATAGGATTTCCCTGTAATTAAAATTGAATGGGATTTTTTTAAAACATGTGTAAAGTATTTCAAATCCATGAGTGTTGGACATACTTCCCTTTTTTTCAGAAGCGGAAAGGTTTCCTGAATAAATGTAATCAATTTCCTAAATTGCAGTCTTTGGACATATTCTCAATGAGCGTTGTATGTAAAGTTTTCATCTTGATTGCGAGTATTGCATTTTGACTGGTTGATATTTGCAGACTTATTCTGAAACGCGCGGTCACAATTTTGCACTCAATGCAACTTTTAATGAAATTGATGCTGCAAGCTATGATGGGTTGGTGTTACCGGGTGGAAGGGCACCAGAGTATCTTGCTCATGATCCTTCTGTTGTGGAGCTTGTGACCAAGTTTGTCAGTTCCGGAAAAGTTCTTGCTTCCATTTGTCATGGACAGTTGATTCTGGCAGCTGCAGGTGTAGTGAAAGGTCGCAACTGCACTGCTTTTCCTCCAGTTAGACCGGCACTGGTTGCTGCTGGTGCTCATTGGGTTGAACCTGACACCATGGCAGCAACTGTGGTGGATGGTAATCTCATTACTGCTGCTACATATGATGGGCACCCTGAATTTATTCAGAATATTGTGAAGGCATTAGGAGGCAGCGTAAGTGGCGCCAACAAGAAAATCCTCTTTCTTTGTGGGGTAAGTTCAAATGTTTTCAATGTTGCTTGTGGATGAAAATCATGTGCTGGGTGGGATGCTACTGCTCACCTTTTCTTTTTTTGGAATGACTAATTGTACTTGTCGCCTTGTCGGAGTAGAATTTCAGGGACACAGCTGATGGATACTAAGTACCAAAGGCTTTCTATCTGCATGCTTCATACATATCACCTCTATTGCTAAGTGCTAACATTTGTGGAGATATGCTTCAACAATTCTAATTGCAGGATTACATGGAAGATTATGAGGTTGCTGTTCCTTTTCAGTCCCTTCAGGCTTTAGGATGCCAAGTTGATGCAGTTTGCCCAAAAAAGAAGAAGGGTGAAACTTGCCCAACTGCTATTCATGATTTTGAAGGCGATCAAACTTACAGTGAGAAGCCAGGACACGATTTTGCTTTAAATGCAACCTATGATGATGTGGATGTGTCGAGCTATGATGCTCTTGTCATCCCTGGAGGCCGATCACCTGAGTATTTGGCATTGAATGAGTCGGTTATCAAATTGGTGAAGCATTTCATGGAAAGCAAGAAGCCAGTTGCATCTATCTGCCATGGCCAACAGATTTTAGCTGCTGCTGATGTTCTCAAGGTATTATCACTATAGACCTATTAAAACACCATGTTTGATTGTTTGTTATGCTTCATGTTTGTTTCTTTTCTTTGCAAGCATTGGAATTGAGTGGCTGTGGATATGCTTTGGCAAAAAACAAAATAAAACAAAAACATGAATCTTATAGTGTTGCTTGAGTCATATCCTTGAGTAACTTGTGCTGTGTTGTTATTGATTGTACTTTCATATTTTAGCATGATCTAAACTTTTCCCATTAATTTCTTGATGCTTAAAACACAATGCTTTTAGGAAGACAGTTTTTGTGCTGTGAGTCTTGGTCTTTGTGTGGGCTTAATAACTTACATGTTGAGATTAAGCAATTCAATTAACTAAGGCACAACTTGGTTGTAACTCTTATGTTTTTATCCTCTTTTCCTTCTTTTGTGCCACAATATTGCCATTCCATCTTTTCTCCCTGTCTTCATTCCAGAGTTACTTGTTATTTTGGGATATATTGGCAAAGGTCATGATGCTTCTTTTAGTTAATCTCTTTTTATTGTCTACCTGTTAATGAATTGATTAAATCTTTGGCCATTGGTAAATCCATCAATCTCTAGATGCACAAGTAATGTCCTTGTCAGGTTTTGAGTTCGATTAATTCTGATACCTATAGAAAGGCTTGATGGATTCTATAAAATCATTCATTGGTTAAAAAAAAAACAAACAAGCAGAAAAACAACAATAATCATTAAAAAAACAAGGTACTATTATGTTATGCATCGGATGTAAAAAGTACAATGACATTTTTTGGTGCCTTGGTGACAGGGAAGGAAATGCACCGCTTATCCGGCTGTGAAGCTGAATGTGGTTCTGTCAGGAGCAACATGGCTGGAGCCTGACCCCATAAGCCGCTGCTTCACCGACGGAAACCTAGTTACTGGTGCTGCATGGCCAGGCCACCCTGAGTTCATTTCTCAGTTGATGGCACTTCTTGGTATTCATGTCTCTTTCTAGCTTCACTTTGTAATATAATGTAATGCTTCGAAGCTTGGCATATGCATCTTTTGTCAAAATATGTATATGTATTAAAGTACTATAATATGTGAGGAGGGACTTTGTATAAGGCTGAGATATTAATATCATCTTGTATCTGAATAAAAGTCTATCTTTGTAGATACATACATGTTCTTTGTATCTTTGAATAGGGACTCTGGTATCAAGCATAGAAATTTTCCTAAATCCCTATTTATATTTCTCATTAATGTGTTTATATATAGCTTTATTTAAACAATTTTTAAGATAAAATTAAAAGGCTTACTTAAGTGTACTTTTATTTATATATTCTATTAAAATTTGATTAAAATAATAATTAAAAGTAATTAGAAAGTGATCTAAAGAATCTATGAGCAGAGGTAACTCCACCCCCAAACAAAAAATAATCACAGCCCAAAAATGTAAAAACATTTCTGTTGCACTTCCTGTGATTCATTCAAAACTTTTAAAGAAAGAATTTGCTTTGGAATTTTATAAATGAAAAGAAAATTAATGTTAAAAAGCGATTTATTTTCGCCGTGGGTTAATCTGATTTTTTATTATTTTATCAACACTAGGTTCATCCACTTCTAGGATTAGGAATAGGACATGTATTTGGAACCATTAAGAACTAAGGAAAAAACTCAAGAGTTGAACATAACCCACAAATCACGATATGTGAGTGAAAGATTAAGCAAATGAGTCAATTTCAATGAACCCAAATCAAATTAGTAATATTTTATCCTATTTATTATAAATCAATTTTGATATATTTTCATTATAGAATATTCTATTCCAAAGCCAACTAATCATATCATTATAATAAGGAGGGTTAAACCCACCAAACCAGTTTTGCCATACTATCACTCCCACCTCCTCTTGTTTTAAAGAATTTTCCTTTTTCCTCTAAAAATATTACAAAAATATTATTATTATTTTTTCTTATTTCTCAAGATATCAATGTTAGGATGGAACCTCTTACTATATGCTTAAGGGAATAGCTCATATATTATTTGTCCCCCCAAGTCAATATGCTTAAATTTAATTTAATCATTTAAAATTCCATACAATAATTATAGAAATTAGAAAATTCTCTGTTTGTTTTTTCTGATAGTGTATAATTTTTTATAAAGTCATCCAATCATGTAATGTCATGTCAGTTTTTTATCTCCCACTATCTAAAAATTCATACAAACATAATATTTTAATTGAATAATAATGTAAAATATCACTATCAAAATTAATTTTTTTTTATGAAAAATATTTGGATGTTGTAGATTGTGGGCCATATTCTAAGAACTAGAAAAAAAAAGAAGTGGGCTATGTTGAGAGTGGGCTTGAAGAAGAAGAAGAAATTAGAAGCTTTGTTTGATGGATGGATGGATGAATGACACGTAGGCATATGTTCTTACCACTTCCCTTCCCACACGCATCTCTGTCTCTCTTCCTTCTTCGTTTTGTCTGCAGATTGTCCAAACCCACCATTTCAGATCTCTCTTTCCCTCCATTTTCAGTAAGCTTCTCTCTCTCTCTCTCTTTTGCTTCCACCAACTTTTGGATTCTCCTCAACAACTTTCAACCTTTGCCCTTTTCTATTTCGATTCCTTTCTTAGTGCTTACTTGGTGTGGATGGCTACCCTAATTTAGGGTTCCTAGCCTTGTTTCCGTTTCTTCTTTAACTCTTCAGAATTGGCAATTCGATTTATCCGCTTCTCCAAATTTATGTAGGAATCTGGAAAGCACTTCCTCATAATATATAATATGATCTTTTTTTTATGGTTTTACTTTTTTTTTGTCAGAAAAAAAAAATTGTCTTCCTTTTTTTTTTCTAATTTTTCGACTAGTTTAGACGTTTAGTTCTGTTGCAACATTGATGTTTGATGCTGTTGAGCTAATCATCCTTCCTCGTCGTGTTGAAGTGATAGTATGATGAAATTAAAGATGAAGTGTTGGAGATTAAATTGGTGATAATAGATTAGTAGTATTTGATTCTGTATGTTGAATTGGAGGATTTGATTTGCATAGTGGATGTTTGTTGAATCAACTTCATGTGAATATGTAGTATATTCTCTTCAAATTAGAATCAATGCCTTTTTATCCTTGAAAGAGATATTTGACAATTTATAGTGAATCTACGGTCTCATGTGTGTTGCACGAATCAAACTTACTATGAGGGGCCATATATTTGATAATCAACATGTTTGTTTGGATTAACTTATTTTGAGTTCAGAACAACCAATGATCAGAAGCTGTGAAAAATCTTATAAAAGAAAGAGCAATTATTTTTCAAGCTGTTGCCAAATATGTTTATTTTATTGTTGTTTTCTTCTTAGAAAATTTGCTGGACATCACAGTTCACACATGAACCAGCACATGAATTATTAGATACAGTGGTATATGCCTGCATAAATTGCTAACATACTCCGCCGGATTGTTAAATGGAATTAATCTTACAATTGTTAAATCTTTGAGAATTTATTCTTTCTAAAGCTTTGTTGAAGGGGATCAAGTACCATCTATTCAAAACAAAAGAATATGCTAGTGGTTAGCTTTATTCTAATTTTAATTTTTCTTAAGTTCTTGATTATTTGTTTATACATTATATTTTGCTGATGGAATATTATTTAATGTTCCTCTATTGTTTGGAATATTATCATGGTATTTTGGTAGTACTATTGTGCATTTAATGGAAAAGATCAATTTAAGTTTAAATTAGTAGGAATCAATGCAGATAATAAATATGAAGGCTTCTTGTTTGGTGGTAGAACCGTAGAATTCCCTGCTCCCGTTGAGCTCTGTCTGCAAACATGCATAAGAGTGCATGCTTAAAAACAGACACAAAAGTTGCCAAGAGTGTCAATTTGTTGATGGCTATATTTTCCAGGCAATGTTCTGTATGGATATAGGATAGTTTGGGGGAGGAGGGGTATGTATTCTGATTGTGGATATTGTGGGGATGATGTTGGATTGGACTAAATTACTTGTTCTATTAAATATGGCAATATCTTTACAAGTAATATAGTTATTTTCTTTTACCAAATATAATACATTTGGTTCCTCTATGACTACATCCACAATTTGTTCGACAATCTGAATTCTGACTAGTTTTTTCTTTTTTTTTTGATGTGGCTTCTCCTATCAGCTATCTTTCATGGGACTTGTGTGTTCTTGTCTTCCTTTTGAGCTAATGTACATTTTTTATTTACTTTGTTGTTCAGTCTCAGTTCTAAGAGGATTTCTAAGTTTTCTTCATTGCATTATGTTTCTCTCTTATGATGTTTTTGTACTTTTATCTTTTTATCTTGTAATAAAAACATAAGAAACTGCAGTACAAGTAATTTGCACGTAAGTCTTAAAAGTTCATTGCATTAACACTTGGACCTTTGCAGGTGCTTCACATCTAAGCTTTTAGACATCACGAATTGTAGATACAGCTGGTACTCAATATGGAGCTGAGTTCTATCAAAGATGCATTTGATCGTGTTACAAAGAAGCAAAAGTTATCTAGTGCTAAGACTCAAGAAGTGATTGATCAAATCAAACAGGAAATTGAGAGTGCTTTAGATAAGATGCAGTCAGTCAACAACTCTAATCCGGAATGTGATTATAAAGCTGTTCTCAATGAGCTTAAGACCAATTTACTTAAAATTGCTCCGCTTAGCCAAATGGAAGGCACACAGAAAGAACTAAACATAGCACTCAGCAAGTATGGGAAGCTTCTTGAGAAACATTTCAACCCTGATATATCAAAGGCTTACAGAAATATTGATGTTGATATTCAAACGTTAAACCAAATAATCGCCAACCATTTTTATCGCCAGGGCCTTTTTGATATTGGCGATCATTTTGTAAGCGTGGTTGGAGAACCAGAATCTGCTGCCTCCATGAAATCTCCATTCCTGGAAATGTGTCAAATACTTGAAGCCATGAAGAATCAGAACTTGGAGCCTGCCCTCAACTGGGCCGCAACTAACTCTGAAAAGCTTGCTCAAAGTGGATCTGACATTGTCTTGAAACTTCACTCCATGCAATTTGTGAAAATACTTCAAAACGGAAGTAGAGACGAAGCTCTTCATTATGCTCGGACTCACCTTTCTCCTTTTGCTTCCAGTCACATGGCTGAGATCCAGAAGCTTATGGCCTGTCTTCTGTGGACGGGAAAGCTTGATCGGTCTCCATACCACACATTACTATCCACGTCTAACTGGGACCGTTTGGCCGAGGAACTTAAACGACAGTTCTGCAATCTTTTGGGCCAGTCATACAATAGCCCCTTGAGTGTGACTGTAGCAGCAGGAGTCCAGGTTCTGCCGCCTCTTCTCAAATTCATGAATGTCATGGCAGGCAAGAAGCAGGAATGGCAGTCTATGAACCAGTTGCCCGTGCCGGTCGAGTTGGACCGCGAATTCCAGTTCCATTCTATATTTGTTTGTCCTGTCTCGAAGGAACAGGCAACCGAGGATAACCCGCCAATGTTGATGTCATGTGGCCATGTTCTCTGTAAGCAATCTATCTTGAAGATGTCCAAGAACAATACAAAGGTGTTTAAGTGCCCATATTGTCCCTTTGATATTGATGCAGCACAATGCAGGCAGCTATATTTCTGATGTTACTTCATGTATTTGTATGAAACTCTCTATGTATTAACTGAATCATGTGTTGTTGAATAGTTTCCGTTAAGCATGGGTGTACCTACCAGTGTTTGGTGACTGTAAAATTCCATGACTAATTGTGATGATGTCTGTATGTTTCATAACATTTATTGTAAATAGAAATTCTTTTCAAGTTACCAGTATATTTGATTTGGTTAAGCCTTGATAGATACACTTAAATTGGATTTGCCTTTTCCTTGGGTCATTAGTTGAGACGATGAAAGTTAATCTATCTGTTAACATGTCTTAGGTTGTGTTTGGTGAGGAGTACCAGACATGAACTCAAGTTAATCTACCTGTTAACATGTCTTAGGTTGTGTTTGGTGAGGTGCATCAGACATAAACACAGGGATAATGAAGATAGAGATACAAAGATATAAAGTTATTATATCATGTTTGGATTAGTTTCGATTAATTTTACAGTTTCAGCTTATAATCTTATATCAACAGAATAATTCATGTACCACTCTATGATGTGGCATTATGACATCTAAAGTTGACAGAGTTTTCTATCCAAGTTAGGCAAGAAATTATCCTTTTCCCAACTAAGAAATGACATCATTCACCTATTAAAGGTTAAAACTCTCAAATCTTTCTTTTCTCTCCTTCTCAGCAACTGCAAATAAGTCTGCAACCTTCTGCAACTCACATGCTCTTTCAACTACCCTTATATTTCACTTGTACACCTCAATCATTGAGTTATATAAGAAACAGAATCTTGAGGTGATGAGGTTTACTAATCTATTTGCAAGTTATGTTTTTTGCTGATTTAAAACATGACAGTATAAGTGGTCAACATTTTCTTGATGCAAATTTAGGCCAATTTCTATTTGGTCATGGATTTCACACACAGGCTAAACTGGATTCATCTCCCAAAAGTAAGTTACCAATTTGACAATTTGTTTATTCTATATCTGCATGTGAGCAGAGACTGCATCTTTATTGGGATTTACATGATAGAAAAATCCCTCCTTTGAGATGCACAATTGAAAAGAAAACGATGCAAGTGAAAGCAACCATTTCTTCACCCCAAATGTGAAGTAAACAGGGGAAGGACCATTCTAAAGACTAAAAAGGAAAATTGAGTGTCTTGAAGAAAAACTCTCAAAAGCTTAAAGTTATTAGTCAAATGCCCCTTTTCTCAATTTCACATGGATTTAGGCTTAGTATTCAACTTACCACCTTTTGTTTATCTCTTCTCTATCTTTCTGCAATTTCTTGACTAAAGTCATCACAACTACTTCCAACTTTATGCAAGGGTCTTACTCTTTCTTTTTTTCTTATCATTCCAGATAAGAATTTTAAATATAACTCATGAGCAATTCAAAACTAGAACAATGATGGGATGTTGAACAGGACCAAGACAAGGAATTGAAGATTGTATTACAATAATGTTGCTATGTGGGGTAGGATCTTGATTTGAGATAAGGATGCTGGTTTTGAGATGCAATTTTTTTTTCTTACCCTGATCATACTCAAGCTAAAGCATACTAAAAAGTGCAATACTTTAAAAAAAAAATACAATCATTGCTTTCATCTTAAGAATCCAAGGAGCAATTATGGATGTAGAATACCATCACATAGTTGTAGTAATGAATATATATAGTGAATGAGTTTTGAATTTATTGGATGTGATTAGCAACTAAAACATATTCTTAACTCTATAATCTGTAATTTTTTATTTTTCACTTTTACTTTGCTTTTATTCCATTGTTGAGAGAATTTGCTTGGGATCCGTTTCACAAGTCACTATAGAGCCAGGGTCCCAAAACTTTCCCATCAAATCAAACTCACTATCAAAATAAAAAACTCACTATCAAAATTTCGTTGGTGACAGAGAGCAACAAAGTGATCAATGCCTTATTGCCATTGATGATTTGACACACCATCTTAAGATTTTGTTTGTATTAACCCTTTTGCTCCTTTTTCTTCAAAAAGAAGCTGACACATGACACTATCAAAGTTAGGATATATACATGAATCTCATCATCATACATGTGTATGCTAAATTGCTAATTATGAAATACACCCTTAGCAAAAAATGGATATATTGAAAGGAAAAAAAAAAAAACACTAAAAAACATGCATGCACCTTCTCCCTATAGTACCTTGAATTTTCTTTTTGTAAGATGGGCAATGAATGAATCACTTTCCCATTAATGGGGTGTTATCTTTTCCATCACAATTTCAAGTTAATTGTTAGGCACCATGGAAGCAAAATCCCACTAGCTAGTGCACTAAACATGGTCCATGGAAATATATATATATATATATAGCAGTAAGCAAAATCTATCTAGATGGCAAGATATTCATTCACATGGATGTGTACTTTCAATATACGATGCAGATTCAGTGTCAACAAAATCTGAAATGCAATGGGTTTTAGATAAGATCAACAAGAGAAGAGAAGAAAAAGATAAAAAGAGAATCCATTTCCAAATTCTTAAAAGCAGTAAAAACAATTCCTTATGCCATATAGTGCCAAGAAATTTTCAAAGTACTTGACAACTTGCCATTATTATTCCTTTATCTAAATCTGAAAATAGAGACCCACCACCGGACATTACAAAAGAGCTTAACAGCTAATAATGCAAAAATACAAATTTGATAATTTCCAATTAATTTCATCATTCTCATTGTTCATACCCCAACAACAATATTTGCAATTACAAAAAGGATATACATTCATCAAAACAATGGGTACAAAACTTTAAATAATTACAACCCAATAATCTCACATTTTTTTTATTTCTTTTTTCTTTTTAAATTCTCTACATACATATTCAATCTCTCAACACGGTTCACTCTACTATCATTATCTAACCCTTTTCTAGGAAGAAAAAGGGCATAGCCGAAAGCTATTACTTGTCCCCTATACATTATGGGTCTTGGTCCATGCCCATAATATGATAATACCTTTCCCAATATTTTTAATTCCACAAAACCATTTTTTTTATTGATACTTTTGTTCATTTTCTCCCATTTATTTATTTATATACTAACAAAAACTATATTTTTATAAAAAAAAGAAAATTACATTTAAAATCTGGCATTCTCAAAGCCATGTAGGTCACTGACTTTATTCAAGGACTTTCTCATCATAGCAACTTTAGCCAGTCTTTCAGCGGCGCGCCAAGCCGATGTAGGAGTAAACGGCTCAAGCTTCTCTTCTAAGCAATTGTTGGCTCTCTGCTTCTGGCTCCGCACTCGGCGCTTAAGCTCGGCTTGTTCGGCTTCAAGCCATTTCAGGTACTCATCTGCATAGTCGGCTTCACGGCTCGGCTGCTTCAATAAGGCTTGAGCCGACGACAGCAAGTGAAGGGCTCCGGCCAAGTCGTTGTGAGCTGATAAACGTCTAGACTCGGCTACGGCTCGAGTGCTGACGTGGAGGTTTCTCAACTGTTCGATCTTCGGAATAGATGATCCAACGGCATGGGGACGCGGAACGATAATCAAACGCTCCTTGGAATATACGAGCTCTTGTGTGGAAGGGTCGCGATGCGAGGACCGTACGGAAACGACGTGGCGGTGGGACCCACGCGCTAAGGTTCCGGCTGGGACTTTTAACTCCACTAGCAGCTCCCTCTCCTCAGCCGCGTGGAGATCGCCGATTGCAGCAGAATCCGGCGAGATCACCGCCGCGGAAAGAGAATATACGGCGGCGATCTCCGCCGGTGATGATCGCGACGCGATTCTTAACTCGAGAGTGAGGTCCTGTGTTGCCAAGTTCAACAGGTCTCCGACGCGCTTCGCGAGTGCGCTTTCTTGACCACACGCGCCGTCGCGAACCTGGATTTCGAGGTGAGAGTAGCGCGTGGTGCCCAAACGCTGGTCCTCTTGGCCAGTCGAGAGGACCACGATCTTTTCGACGGGGTTTTTCTCTCTCCGATCTTCTAGAACCTTCGTGGCTTTCTTCAGCGCGTCATTCCTCGCCGGAGCTCCGCCGCGGGACCGTTCAACTGCCGCGAGAGCGTCCACTACGCGACGCGCCGCTCTCTGACCCTTCCCTGTCATCCTCCGCAGCGGAAACAGCCGCTTGGATCCGCCGGAGAACGCGACGACGGAGAGACGGTCGGTGGATCCCAGCGACGATATAACCACCCGCATCGAACGCTTCAGCGCCCGAAGCTCCTCGCCTGAACCGGTTCCACCGACGTCAAGCACCACCACCAGGTCCACCGGCTGCCTTCGCGCCGCCGCATCACACGGCGGAGCAATCACCTTCAATACCGCAACATAAGTTTCGTAACTTCTGTTAGAAGCTACGACAGCAGCATCAGGCAGAAAGCAGGCTTCAACGGTTCTTCTAGATTTCAACGGTGAAGATGGCGACACGTGGAAGCCTCGGAATCGGTTGGATTCTTCATGATCTTGGTCTTCTTCTTCTTCGTTTTCTTCCTCCGATTCAGGAATAGGATTAAACCCCGAAACGGAGGTTGGAGAAGCAAGTGGCTCGTCGTCGTTGTAAAGCTTAAACGACCTCGTCGTTTTGTTAGTGCTGCAATTGTTGTTGTCGTTTGGCGGTGGCGTGTTCTCGTCGGCGTTGAGTTGGTTCCATGGGGCGCTGCAGACTGGGCAGGTGAGGAGGTGGTGCGTCCTCACGTGAGCAGCGATGCATGGAAAGTGAAATGTGTGAGCGCATTCCGCTGTGAAAATGGCGGTTCCTTGACCAGCTTTCACGCTCTGCGTACAAATCCCACATCGGCTCTGAAAATAAATAGTAATCAAATTGAGTCAGAGAAAATTGAGAATTGATAATTAAATTATGGAGAAATATAAATAAAGAAAGAAATGGTAAGACCTTGGAGAGGCGGAGGGTGGATTTGAGAAGGGAGAAAGGTGAAGATGGTGAGGAGGGGGAGTTGCATTGGTGGAGGATAGGGCTGTTGGGGAGGGAAGAAGAACAAGTGGTTGGGCTTGATGAGTGAGGAGTTGATGGGTTGGAAGAATTAGAATAGAATGTGAGGTTGGGACTTTGGTTGCTGTTCTTGGTGTCGCAGTAAGAAGCATTTGGGTGTGTGTGTTTGGGCATGGATTTGCAAAAGGCTCTTCTCCACCCGGTAACCATTGTCGTCGGAAAACTGGTGAGATTCAGAGAAGAATCAACTCTTCTTTTTGTTCTCTATTATATTCTATTTTCTTGCATTCCTTTCCCTACCACCCTCTATTTATACACTCACTCTTGAGGCCTTAGGCATTGCAATATCTTACTTTCATCACAAAAATGAAATCCAACGGAAACTAAGCATTTGCTTTTAGCTTTCATCTTGACAATTACCCTTTGTCTTACTTACTACTACCATTGCATCAAATTTAGTCACTTAATTTTAGCTTTAGTCGTTATTGAGCTGTCATAGTAATTATATTTTTATATTCACA
This sequence comes from Aeschynomene evenia, assembly GCA_013621005.1. Classification (NCBI taxonomy): domain Eukaryota; kingdom Viridiplantae; phylum Streptophyta; class Magnoliopsida; order Fabales; family Fabaceae; genus Aeschynomene; species Aeschynomene evenia. The sequence continues at coordinate 4,994,070 of CM024265.1, read as the reverse complement.
AAAGTGGAATTCACCACTTAATTTTAAGATATTAAATATCAAACTGGATAATTTTTTTAAAAGGAATTAAATATGGGTGATACTAAATGAACAATACAAAACCAGTCCAACCAACTAATAAATAAGATTTTTTGCCATAATTACTCAGCTCATTGCAATCTCAATGATTATTTGGGTCAAAACAAAGCCAAAATAGGCTCATTGGATGTATGGACTGATTTTTCATTATTCATTATACATTATTGATTAAATATATATATATATATATATATATATATATCCACAATCAATGGTAGGAGCAGCCTAGTCTACTAAGCATGGAAGTTCTATTAGAAAATAAATAGTTGGCCATAATATATCGTAACTAAGATTCAAATTCCAAACTATATGATTAAATGACGTGATAAACTATTATAAAATTACATACCTTGATTTAGACCCCTTACAGAATATCGTAACTATATGTTTGATATAATGTATTAGGTATGATAGTGTAAATTTATATTATATGTTATGTTGTATAATTTAATTATGTCTCTTATTATTGTATTAGATCTGATTATCTTTTAATATATAACAATTTTGTTCTTTTAGTTAGTTAATAGTAATTAATATAATTAATAAAATAATTATTCGACAAATAATTATTATCTGTATATTTATTTATTTATTATTATTTATAAGTATAAGTAAAAGAATTTTATATTATTTTAACTAAGCACCGTATAATATTAAAAACTTACCTGACCTTACAGAATAAAATTTTATCTTATTAATTCCAATACTATGAGTGCTAGTACTATTTAGCTGTATCAAGGAGTCCTAAGTAGTGGTTGCAGTATAACACAAGTCAACGCCCCACACAGCTCAGCCTCCTCGGGATTGTGCATTAACCTTACACTTGCACAATTACACTGTAGAGTAGTAGTAATATATATAAGGTGTTTCTAACAAGTGCCTATTTTAAGGATACTATAAATAAAAAAATTTAAAATATTATTATGGATCAATTACATAAAAAATATAAAATAAATATTTCCAAGATAAAATTTTTTTATTTTATTTCCTTAACAAGTACCGTAATATATATATATATATATATATATATATATATATTGCCATGATGTGTTATTATTATTGTTCAAATAAAACAAATAGAAGAAGCGATTGGTGCAAGTGACATTCATAAACCATATACGCATCTCCATTCTGGTTTTGCTGCCTGCACACAGACACCAAAAACTCCCTCATATATACCATATGCTTACTGTACCTACGTATATGACCTATTAATTCCTCTTTCCCACAAAAATCCTATACATATAAGAGATTTTTTATTCTTTTTTTTCGAAACTTATAAGTATGGGAGATAATTATATATTCAATGAGGGAATATCAAAAAGATATATGCGTAAAAAAATTGAGAATAATTATATATTTAATCATGACTTTCGCAATGTTAATTACGCATATCAAACAATAATCAAAGTACTTAATATGATAATAAATTTCTTTGCGTAAGAGTTACTCGGAAGTATATATATGATCATCACAAACAAATATAATGCCCACGAAGTCCGAAACTTTTACGTGCTTTACATACACAATGAATATTCAGTATCTCGAGCTCATAAATTTAATTATATTAAAGCATGATATTTAATTATTCATTGCCTAAAGTTGATAATCAAATTTCTCCCGGCCCCCTAAAGTTTTTCATCATCATAAAGTACTACTAATTAATACTTTAATTCGAGTCATTTCATCTTTATATTCCACACGATATATATCTAATTTTAATCTATGTATAGCTGGATTCTACATAGCTTAATTAGAATTAGCTATCATATTGTTATTTCTATCTTTCCAACAATATATAATAACACGTAAATTGAACGGATGCATTGATTGATTTACTCTATATCATATGAATTGTCGTACAATAATAATTAATATTAATGAAATGAAATGAGCCTTTTATAAAAGGGCAAAACCATTATTGAAAGCCAACATAATCAGAGAAGGGTGTATAAATTAAAGAAAAGAAAGCAGAAACAAACAAATACATAGAGATGCTAACCAAAGATGGGGCCTTATTATATTGTTTTTTTTTTTTTTTTGGTAGTAACCCTTATTATATATATTGTATGTGACATAATTTAGTTTATATATATATATATATATATATATATATATATATATATAATATTAATATATATCACATATTAACTAAGAGAGATGAAATTGGGAAAAATAAACTTGGACTATTGAATCTTACTTGAATGGTCAAAGTTAGAAAATAGAGTCATATGATTTTTTTAAGTGGTCATGTGACATTTTAAAATCTTTTAATCTTGACAATCCATGAATGACTTTAATTAATTTATGATCAAAATTTACCCCTCTCACTCTCATATAACTTTAGAGTAATACTATATTGACATCCATAAAATGAATATTTGTAAATATTCATTTAAATCTAAGAATAGAGAGTAAAATAAATAATGTATAAGTGATGATCCTATAAAAATTAAAATTGATAAATTAAATTTATACATAGTATACGAGATAATGGATATTAAAATAATTTTATTGATATATTTAGTATATATATCCTTTTATATATATATATATATGGATTTTAATTTATTTATCGAAAAAAGAAAACGCTTTGGTGTGAATGGAAAAAAGAACTTTAATATGGAAACACATGTGACATAATAGTAGCTTTAATTTGTAGACTTAGGTTTATCTTAAGCAAAGATCTCATTCAAATCTTTTAATTTGTGAATGGAAAAAAGAACAAGAATAACTTGTGAAAAATGAGCATATATATATATATATATATATATATATATATATATATATATATATATATATATATTATAGTATAGTATGATGAGAAAGGGTAATGAATTCAAGAGGCACGAAGTGTGATAAATTATGAAATTGTTAATGAAATATCAAAAGGACAAAAGGGAATGGGTTATTGCTATGAGCCTAGCTAGATAGATAGGTAGCCCCTTTAATAATTGGCATAATTGTGGTAGGCCAATGCCATCTATCCTAATAGCCTCCTCGATCGATACTTCCAAGCAATGCTAGCTAAGTACTGTACTATTCCTTTTTCTATGCATTCATTTATTCATTTTTTTGGTTAATTGTGTATGCATGTGTGGTATCTATTTGGTGGCCTCATTTTGCTTCAAATTTTTGTTAGTTATACTAATTTATACTATTAGTATTAACCCCCCAACTTATATGATTGACCAACAAGGATTGTACGTATAGTCCTTTTTTGAGATGACCAAGATATTTAATATTCCAAGTTGTGCATAGCTTATGGTATTGAAAATCTTCCCTTAGATTTAAATAAAGTTCTAATGCTATCCGAGTAAGTAGCATTTTGAGAGCATCATGCATATTGCCACCCTACTTAAGGACCTAATGCTTAATTTAATTTTCTTAGCTAAGTGATGATTGAGCAACACAAAATGTACAAAAAGATTATTTAATGCACAAAATCTTCATAGATTTGGGACATATGAATAATAATAATGATGTGGAAATATTAATTACACTAAAGTTCAATGCTAATTTCCAATATTGTTTTGCTTCAACTAATTGAATGTTGTTTGCAATGAAAGGTCATATATACATCTTTTCACTCCCACGTACACCAAAAATCAGACAAACTTCAATTATGAGACTGAACAAATTTCTTGATCTGACACATCTAAAAGCATAAAATACATAAACTAAATAAATAATTAAAGAGTTATTATTATTATAATAAATATATATCTATATGACTAGAAAATTCAAATAAAAAAGTATTTTGCTTGGCATTTTTCTTTTTGTTTGCATTTGAGTGTATATGATTGGTGGTTAGATATTGAAGTCCTGCCAATTAAGTATATGTAACTTAATTCAATTGGAGAAGCAATATAAAGCAGTAGGATATATAATTAGTACCACAAATCTAGTGTACTAATTAGGGCCAATTAATTATCATTATTATTACTATTATTCAATATTCTAATCTAAAGAAATAGAAGCTTTTCTCATCCAGGTTGGTGAATGGTGATTACGTGGCTGCAATAATTGGGGCACATGCAATGCCCAATAAATGCTACGATCCCCCACCAACCAATTATAATCAATCTTATAACATTTAAATGAAAAAATAATAATGCTAGGTGGACAATGAAAAACCAGTTCATACAGCCAATGAACCTATTTTGGTTTTGGTTTTTGTCCAAATAATCATTGAGATTGCAATGGACTGAGTAATTATGGCCCAAAATATCATTTATTGACTGGTTGAACTGATTTTGTATCGTTCATTTAGCATCACACTTAACAAAAATATTTGTAGAACAACATTTTTTCAATTAAAATAGTAAAAAAAATTGATTTTAACATTTTATGATCTAAATAACATTTTTAATTATGAGTGTATTTTTAATATGTTGGATAATTGTGCTCAAATTTTTATTTTCAACTGTTTTAGCTTATATAATTTTATACTCCTAACGAAACTCATAAATAAATAAATAAATAAATGTATTAAGTCTTGTGTATACAGCTGCAAAAGAACACAAATGCTTGGAGCACAACAAAAAATCGGTCAAAATAGTCAACAAAGCTCATTTAATATTTTATGGCTCAAATAACACTTTTAATCATGAGTATATTTTTAATGGGTTTGATGATTGTGACCCAAATTCTTATTTGTTAACAGTGTTGACTAGTTTTTTGTTGTGCCTCTGTGCTCCTCCAAGAATTATACTCTTGTATTTTTTTCAAGGATAGAGTGCAAAATAATGTGAACCAATTAAACATGATGAAATTCTATGATATTTCATCCAATGAAACTCAATCATGATCCAGGTTTTTTTTACTTTACCCCCTTTTTACCAATTGAATATATATATAATAGGAGACAAAAATGAAACCAATTATCTTGGCAGAAAAGTCCAAATCAGGTACTATTTGATTAGCTAGTTATCTCATTCGTCCTTCATCATCAGCATCACAGCATTTAAATGCCAATCCTTTTCATGTGACTTTCAAGCCATGTCGTATTCATTCTAGTAGAGAGAGAGAGAGAGAGTTGATACTAGAATAGTAGTATATGCAATGAACACTTTTCGCCATCAAATAAACCATACCACAATAAGATTCTTGTATAGATACAATTATACCGTCAGACACACTTATAGTCACACGGCAAGTAATAACTTGATTATAGACCTCATCACTTTTATCATTAGTATTTAATTAGACTTGTGTGTACACAATTTTTTTTTAAATTCTAGTCATAATAAAACGTTGAATGTGTATAGAAAGAATGTTCATTATAGATACTCTTTTTTTTCTTTCTTTTGAAGAAGGTATGATAGTATGAGAGTTTTATGTTGAGATAGATGATGACCATAATGGAGCACGAGGGTGACATGGACTTGGAACATATATGACATTCCTAAAATGGGGTGGTAGAAGAAGAAACGCGTGGAGTCATTGTTTAAAGAACACGAATTGAAGAGAAGCAAGAAGGGTTTAATTAATTTGTAGCCTTAGCCTTGATTCACGGTTGGTGTATGTATGGTTTTCTAATTAGCAATGTGGAAGCGTAGGATACATAGATGTAGCATCCTATGGTCTCTATTTGTGGCTTCAATTTTTGATCTTACCCTTTCTATGCATCTGATATTCTCATCCAAATATTTTCATGGGGGTACCCTAGACTAATTTTCAATACAATAATGTTTGTCGTACAACAAAAATACGTCCAACTAGTATTCAACGTGTGCTATACATGATACAGAATGTGTACTATACGTACGTGTGTCATACATATATCACACATTACGTATCATGCACCACTAGAAATCAGCGTATTATCGACGGATGATCCAAATATCCGTCGATAAAGAAGTGTATCGACGGATGTATCGACGGATAGTCGCCCACGATTTATTGATGGTCGGAAAACTTTTATCGACGGATATCTTTGAAAAATCCGTCGATAAATTATCGAAGGATATATCCGTCGATATCCGTCGAACTTATCGAGGGATGTATCGACGGATATATCCCACGATAAAGTTTTTAAAATATATAAAAATTAAAAAATAATTATCGGCGGATACCTATCCGTCGATAATTATTTTTTCAAAAAACAAAATTATTTATTATCGAGGGATGTGTCCGTCGATAATAAGAAAAAAAATATTTTTTAAAAAAATACCTAAAATTAATTTTTTTTAATTTGTAAAAATATTAATCCATAATGAAATCAAATCAATAATAATTAAACTAAATCAATATTTATAACAAAATACTAATAATATCAATAAACAAAACCATAATGAAAAATTCCTATATCTATACAACAATATTTACAAATTAGATAAAATCCAAACACTATATAAAAGTAAAAACATAATGTCTGAACATCCAAAACAAAACATATAAAAAAATCATACAAAATTCATCCTATCATCGTCACTATCATCATCGTCTGTCTTCCTACGCCCTCGATCGATAATCACGAGGCTGGACGGTTGTCTTCCTACGCACTCAATCTCCTCTGCCTCTGCCTCTGTCATCCGTCATATCTAATCACAACAATACAAATTATTTTTAATTCATTAAAGGTTTTGACTTTGGTTTGCCTCAGACTTGATAGACAACATCCTAACTGTCACTGACAAGTTATTTTTCATTCATTTGTTGATGACATTGCCCTTGAATTATTGGAAAATCCTAAAATGAGAAGTTTAACTAGGAGTAATTAATAACGGTTTTTTAGTTAATCTAATCTCACCATTAATACGACACTAATGATTTTTACAAGTTTTTTAAATCTCAACTCAAACAAAATTTCGACATAGTTTCCCTTAATTTTGGATAACTTAACAACAGTTATTTAATTTTATTTCCAAATTTTAACTTCACAAAATTTTGAGAGAGTCTCCCCTTAATTTTAAACAAACTTTCCCATTTAATTTACAAATCAATCAACCAGTATTGCCGGGAGTTCAAGGACCGATCTCAGACTAAGTCATCTACTCTAAGGTTTTGCAACAGTAACAACATACACAATCATATCATTAAAATTAATAAATAAACATACCAAATATAAACGTAAGCTCCTAAAAACCGTAAGCTCCAATCGCCGGAATATATCAACAATTGTGTTCTCATATATCTCATTTAAATAATATATTTGTTATTGAAAAATTACTTACTTTAAATAACATATAAGTTTGTTAAATCTATCTTTTTTTTAAAGTTTACAAACTATGATTATTTTAAAACTGTTTTTACAAAAACTTATTTTTCAAAAACACATTTTTAAAAACTTTATTTTTTTACTTACAGAATTTAAAAACTTTTTCTAAAGATATTTTTTGTAAACTTTTTAATATAATTTTTAAAAAACAGTTTTAACATTTTTTTATAAACAGTTTTTTAAAACTTTTTTTATAAAATTATAAATGAAAAAAATTAATTTTAGAATATTATAAAATTATAAACAGAAAAATATATTAATATTTTTAAATAGAAAAAATAAAAAAAATAATCAACAAAATATATAAAAATACGAAAAATACTAAAAAAATTAAGAAAAAAAACCTAATTGAAGACCAAGGAAAGATGCTGTGGTGGGTGGCGGCCGGCAAGGAAAGATGCTGTGGTGGGTGGCGGCCGGCAGTCCGTGAGCGGCAGTGGGCGGCTGAGGGCGGTGGACAAAGAGTTACAAATAATGAGTTCTCATTAGAGACCTCAAACAAAAATTGTAAACCGATTAAAATGTAGAGTAGAGAGAAACTAACCTGTTGACACTTCCCGGTGGTCGAACGGGCGGCGGACGGCGGCCAAAATGGCCGTTTTCGCGGCGGATAGAGAGAGAGAGCGGAGAAGAGAGAGAGAGAGCTCTCCTCATATTCGCGGATTATCGACGGATGGTTTTAATCCATCCGTCGATAATATCCCTCGATAATAAGCGCCTCATTAAATGAAACGGTGCGTTTCGATTATCGGCGGATGAAATAACAATTATCCGTCGATAATTACTATTTAGGGTTAGGGTTTAGGGTTTTATCGACGGATCTTTTCATCTTCATCCGTCGATAAAACCAATCTGACCAAAAAAAATTTTTTGTTTTGCGCGGGAGACAATTATCGAGGGATGATTTCAAAATAATTCGTCGATAATAATTTTTTATAATAAAAAATTACTAGCCCTTCAATATCCGTCGATACATCCGCCGATAACGTTGTGTAAATTGTCCGTCGATAAAATCCGTCGATAATCCGCATGTTTCTAGTAGTGATGTATGGTACACGTTGGATACTAGCTGGACGTATTTTTATTGTATGACAAACATTGTTGTTTTCAATTCCACCCCAATTGAAAATAATAACAAAAAGAAAATGTTATTTCTTTTTGTGAAAAACATGTTTTTTTGTTCTTTCCAAGAAGTACTGTTTCTCATTCGACTACTAGAGAGGGGATAAAACTAGTTATCACCTTAACCAACTCTATGTTGGTAAAATAGAAAAGAAATAAAAATGTTATAAGCATATGCTTATCATCATCAACTAAGGGAAAATATCAAAATTTCAGGAACATCCATGATGATGCATGCATGTACCACAAAAACGTGTGGAAGGCTCTAGAAATGGATTGAAAGAGATTGATGATGGAACCAAATGAGTTTCCGTGTTGTGTTTTGCACTGTTTTGCTCTTTCAGTTCAGTACCAATGGACTAGCTTTAGGACACGGCATAAGAATAAGAGTATGAGACTAATCATTCTAACATTTGAATGAATGAAGCAAATATGTAGTTTTTGTCCCCAGCATGTATTCATGACAGTGACTTCTACGGCAGCTACACTTACAACACACTGTTCCTTGATTGTAAGTCTCTGCAGAAAATGATAGGCAGAAAATTACTGCAATAACTAAACTCTTTTGTTTTGATTTTCTCTGCCTTGTTCTTCCTTCTGTGGCTCTAATATCTATCAGATAAGATATTCAGAGAAAATGAAGAATGTGGTTCAAGTCAACTTTCACTCTTCCTTATTTTTTTTCACATTGATCTTATTAACAGTTACAAGAACACTTAAAGCTTTCACTTTTCACTCAGATATGGAAGATTGTGGGGGAATATATGTAATGTAGGAATTTGAAAGTTTGCATTACTAGGAATGAACTGAACTTTTAACATAGTTTGTTTTCAAGATTCACACAGCAATACCTTTCTCTAAAGGTGGTGCTGTTATTAAATTATGATGCTTTTTGAATAAATGGGAGAACCAACCTAGTGTGTTCTGTTATTAAGTCCACTCTCTTAACTATTTCATGATAACAATATGAAATCTTGATTCCCATTGAACCAGTCACTTTGTATGGCTCTCATTTGCCTCTAGTAGCAATTGAGGGTTCCATATTTAATATTTGTTATTGTATAATAATCTTGAAACTCAAATAGCCAAGTTCATTGTATAATAGGGGGAAATAAAGACATCTTGTTGAACTTTCGCTCATCAATTCGAAAACTTTATTGTATTTTTCACTCTACGTGCTGACAAATATTTAATCACCAGATAAGGTGTAAACTTCATTCAAGTAAGGACTCACACACTACTCAAGAATAAATGAAATACTCATCATTACATGAAAATAGAAAAAAATCGTACAAACAACATTTTTCTTCCTAATATTAATGTCATTCATTAGGACTAACTAATTGTACAACACCTATATATACACACCTTCATACTCAAGGGTTAAACATCTACAATAATCCAACATCAAATATATATATGGATAAGCTTAAAGGACTAAGTTTACCCTAAAAACTAAATTAAAGGAAAAGAAACAAAGTTACCTTTATGCTAAGCAATGGAGATTCTGTAATCATCATAGTAGCTTATGGCCACATATATAACATAGACCTTGGTCATATTCCAAACAAGTGACACGCAACTTCAAAAGAATAACTTATTGATACACATGCAACCTAGCAAGTACAGCTTTCGTCCACTAATGAGAGAATGATTACAAAATAGTCCTACCAACACTACAATCTAGCTGTTGTTTCTTTCAAATATGGTTATGCCTATTAGAGCCTACTTCAAAAATCCTTAGTCTCACTTCAGCCTACGAAAAAGCATGTGAAAAAGGAGGAGCATATATGGAGTCACATCAGCAATGGAGGTCTCTAACCACTTCAAAAACAAGTCTAAACAGTGTATAAGTTATGATGGACCATGTACACATTTTCCAAGAAGATGCGATAGTGTTAGATTTGTATCACTGTATAAAGTAATATTATATAATATCATCATATTCCTAGCAGTTAATTAAATAATGAGTAATGTGTGTTCATAAAACACCTAAAATGGAAAAGCAAACTGTTTTTAAGCTCTCTTAAACTCACATACTCAGAAGGAAAAAAAATAACACTAGAAATGGGTTAGTTGTGAAAAAACTAAAGTAGAATACATGAATCGATAGATTCATACATCATTATCACCAATCTATTAAAGAAAGAATCAAGTAAGAAAATTTCAAAGTGAAGGTATATTAGATGTTAAGATTATTATATTAGCATTTAATTATATTCCATTATTTATATGACTTTTAACATAATAACAATAGATTTTGAAATTCAATTTTAATGTACTATCAATGTAATTTCATCCAATCATATCCTCTAATTTGGATATAAAACTCAAAGACTAATGCTATGATAATGCAAGATTAGATGACCATGTCAGTGGATAAAAATTAAAATCATAATGATAAACCTCCATTATTCATTATTCTCAGGAGTCAATATATAGAAATTAAACTCATAATGATAAACCCCCATTATTTTCAAAAAACGTTTGTATATGTAAAATATTTTACTATAGATGGCGTGAAACACCAGATGGTGAGATCCAAGATACCTGGATAACAACACCCATACCAGTCAATATGAAGAAGTAAAGGTGCAGCAACCTAAATCCATATACCAAACAATAAGCTGAGGATATATTGTTGACTCAGTTTTTATTGAAGAAAAGGATTTGCATTGGTCCTACACAAGTTTCCAAAGATGCTTCATATATATGAAGTCTATGAACACTAGCATATGCCATAATATTATCAATATTGTTCTGCATGAGTCCTAGTCCTAACACAGGAATCATTTAAACCAGATAGAGCTATGTAGGCATCAAATAATGCCCTTCAAGGGAAAAAGGATGAACAACAAAACACTTAAGAGCAATATGGTGACTGTAATAGACATTCGTCTCATCCAAACAAACAAGTTGGTATAAAGATTACAGACTCCACAAATATACTAATCTTCATAGTAGCTTCTTAATGTTTTAGAGTTAAAATAACAAATATAAGAGAAACAGAGGCCAAGACACTATTCAGGGGATTAAATAAAACATCTATGGCAGATGAAGCACATTTAACCATCAAATCCAGGGGATTCGATCATTTATACCATAGTTGCCTTTCCACACCATTCTCAGATCCAGCATTTAGTAGAAAATATGCACCCAACAGTCCCAATACCATCTAGCTCCTGCTCTTGGATTTTTCCATAGCCCTGGGAGCTGCAGAGAAAAGAAAAACAATTTAGGAAAACTTTAGCACATTAATTGGGGTATAAACTTAAGCCACATTAGCATTGTGACTATTATCCGAAAAAAGAGAGAGGGGGATGGCACTGTGTTTCAAAAAAGAGAGTAATTCTCTAATATAAGTGCTCTATACGACTATAGCATAGGAGTATATATCTATTTTTCCTCACACTAGTGTAGTGATTAAATCCCAGAATGGCACAGCACAACCTAGTAAAATAATATCACACTTCAAAGAACACAAGAAAATTTTGTTCTCCAGCTTGTAGTATCCAAAAGTCATTCAAATTAAGCATCCATGACAATAGCATCAATTGATATTGATTTAGCTTGAAGCTTCAGCTGTCTCATTTAAAACACACCCGAATATAATCTATTGCTGGACATTAGTCCTCAGACAGGGCTACAATCACGTATAAACAGAAGCTCTCCATCCATCAATTCATGAGACAATTTTCCAGTGATACAACTAATGACTGTAAATGAATCAGCACCTACAACACATACCTAAGCCAATAGCATCAGAACCCTTCATGATTTTTAGCCTCTTGCATGTGTCAATGAACATCCTGCAAGAAAAAGCACAGTTAGGAAATAGGAATGGATGTAAAGTCAATGCCATGCTGAAAACTGAAGATGAAGCCCCACAGACAAAAGCCTTGTGCAGAGAAAATGAGTACTCAACTCATGCCTATAGTATCATAGCTGGAAAGTACTCCCTCTATTCCAAAATAAAAATTGTTTCAGGTGGAGAAAAATTGTTCCTCTATTCTAACAAAGTATTAATTACTTTACATCAACTTTATCATTGTCTTCATAAATTGCAACTGTTTAACTCTGTCTCATAACCAGCAACTAAGCCGTCTTAGCTCAGTGGTAGAGCGCGTGGCTTTTAACCACGTGGTTGTGGGTTCGATACCCACAGACGGCGAATACTCTCATCATATAAGAGAAATTATTAGGTGCTCTGAGAGCAAATGAGTCATTTACTCTGCACCATTTATATTATGCCAAATAAGCAGTGGAGCCCTCTAAATTTTAATGTAACTAAACTAGAGTTTAATCTAACCAAACTAGAGTAAAATTTAACCATTCTTCCTATTTTCATATTATTTTTTTAAAAATAGAAACACCAAACCACCATCACCAAGCCACCACCACCGCCGCGCCGCCACCGTCAGCGTCGTCGCGCTGCCGTTTCAGCTCCTCGCCTCCACCACTGTGAGTTCTTGCCTTAGACCTCTCAGATCAGTTGTGCTTCCCTCCGCCGTCCTCCGCCTTGCCTCCCCCTGCCTCGGTCTTTCTCTGTTCTCTCCCTCTCTCGACCTCTCTTCCATGTCTGCGGCGGCCTTTCTCCCTTACTTCCGCCCTCCGCCCACGACGTACTGCCGCTACTTCACTGCCTTCCTCTCTCTTGGACCACCACCACTCGAGCTCGCTTTCCCTTTCCTCGCGACGGACATGGCCGCGACCCTTCCCTTCCCTTTCGACCACAGTGGTGGAGGCGAGGAGCTGAAACGGCGGTGTGTGAGAGAAAATGAAGAGAAAGTTTGCTCATAACAGAACTGAATTGATCTTGATATTGAATGAATTGAAAAACAGAGTATGGAGTACAGCAGAGGATGATACAATATATATACAAAGCTGATAGAAACAGAAAAGCTAGCTAATGGATAAGAACTGATAACAAACCAATAACTAACTAATTCTGCATTTATTCTTTCACGGTGAAACAGTAGGGACAGCAGAAACGGCGGCGCGACGGCGCTGATGGTGGCGGCATGGCGGCAACTCGGCGGTTGTGGTGGCTTGGTGGTGGTGGTTTGGTGTGAGAGATAGTGGTAATGTCTCTTTTTACTCTAGTTTAGTTAGATTAAACTCTAGTTTAACTCTAGTTTAGTTATATTAAAATTTAGAGGACCCCACTGCTTATTTGGCATAATATAAATGGTGCAGAGCAAATGGTTCATTTGCTCTCAGAGCACCTAATAATTTCTCATCATGTAATGTCACTCTTAGTTAAAGACCTAAAATATCTTACAGTATTTTTTTCCTTTCTTCCAAACAAAGCTACTAAATTTTTTTCTTGATCCTTGTGTCATTGCATTAAATGACTATTATTGTCGAATGGAGGGAATAGCAACCAAGAAAACTTTAAAATTTAAATAAATTTTGAAATGGCAATTATTTCATTGCATTGTTGGAAGCATATTGCAAATGTCACAGATTCAAGAAAAACTATGACTTTTCGCAATCACTAAATCACATTTGACCTGTCATCTTAGGTCTTAGAATCAAATACTATTGCTGTTACAAGATCATAAACTACATAAAGATAGAGAAAGTTTGGTAGACAGTAGGTTTGATAAACTTACTCCCATGGTACATCTCCAACAAGCATCCAGTCACCGTCTTTATCTTCATAAGTAAGTACATATTCTGAACCATGCAAGAGGTCCTTCAGCTTGCTCTCACTCAACATTTCTCTTCCTGGAGCCCCATGGGAACCACACTGACCTGAAATGGTAAATAAGTTTAGTAAATCCATGCCAAAGGTGCATTTCAGAATCAAATATAAAATGGCCAGAGATTATTAAAAGAATCCATAACATGAAACATTTTGTTAAAATCAATTCAAGGTGCAGCAGCTCACCTAAGGTAAAACAGCTGAACATCTTTTCAAGAGCAGAAGACAGTTCCTGGTATGTTGTATAATTTCTTAGATCTACCTTCCTTAGATAGGGAGCACCATCCATGCTGACTTTTACAAAGATAGTGGCCAGACCTGGTTTTCCATCCACTTCATCATTGTTCTTTGAAGTGGTGGCCAATGTGTTTTTCCTAAATGATCTTATAGGAGGCCAACCAACAACCTGTGCCCTGTCATAGACAGGAAGTAATTAGAAAAACTAGAAACAAACAGAACATCCCAAGATTACAGCGAAAATGATGGATTCATCATATAGCAGGTTAAATTTACTTAGAAGCCGGTGCACTGCTACTGATAGAAGCACCCGTATGGTTATGAGCTGTTCCATTTGCCACACCAGCCTGTTCTTGGGATACCTTGCGTGGTATTTCCGTTGTTGCAGTCAGCTGAGCTCCGGAAGGTCTAGGTGATAGCATTCCATTTATCCCCGTAGTTCCAGGAAACTCACCCTGCAGAAAAATTATGGGGAATCAGACACAAGCAGAAAAAACGTTAGTTTACCCTCATTAAAAGGAGAGAATGTTTCACCTCAGGGAAACCATCCATGACATCAGCAAAACCTCTTTTGTTGCCTGAAACAACATTCTTTTGGGACAACAAGCAGATTCCATCTTTCGTAGGAAGCAAAGGGAACAGTGGTTTCTCATCAAGTTTTGTTTTGCTCAATGAAAAAATATCTGGAGAATCCCTTTCAGGTGATTGGGATCCTGGAAGGCCTAGCCTCAACTCTGTAGCCTTCAAATTCAGGTTGACTTTTTTCTTGCCAGACAAGCTCGGGACTGTAGAACTGTCCACCGAAGAGCAATCGGACAATCCAAAGTAGTTGCGTTCTTTCAATGCTGCCCCATTATGGGAGAAGCAGTCCAAGGATTGCGGTGAAGATGCAGATGCTACGGTTGAGGCGATGCTCTGCCCTTCCTCCTCAGTAACCAGCAGTGGTGGAGACATCAAACACCGAATACACAGTCTGCCTTACATAAATCCATAATTAACCCAGAATTCACTCAACATAATTCCAGAAAGAAATGCTAAACCAATACAAAATCAACAAAAGATGGAGATAACATTTGTTCTACACTCCACATAAGAAAAGTATCCTCATGATTTCATCTACCTAGAAATTAACATATGTAAGCAAACTTGCATAATTTTAGAAAGACTAACCAGAGTTAACTAGAAGGCATCTAATAGGGTATGTTTGGTTGGAAGGTAAAATTGAGAGTAAAAATTACATTTACACATTGGAGCGCATTCATAGAAATTTTTACCCTTATTTTTATCACTCAACCAAAAACACACACAAAATTTCCCAGAGCAATAATCACGCCTATAAATCTATAATAGCATGCAATTAAATCAAATTGAATCATAAGAAAATGCTGCACAGTGCTGAACAATATTTCTAAATAGGGAAAACACAAAAAATAAAAAACTATGAATGAATTTTCTTGGTTGTACTGCAAGTGTGAAGTTAAGAACGTACATATTGATTACAGAAATAAAATATTACTACATGTAAAGGGGCTTCACTATCTAAGTAACAGTTATTAGCACCGGATTATGCAATAAATGAGTAAAAAATAGAAAATTTGTATACAATAATCACAATAACATTAACATGCGCTCTTATTCCCTCCGATACAATTTTTAACACATTTTCTTTTGCTTTTTTTTATTTTATTTTTCTCACCAAGATGGTGGATTCTTACAAAATACACATACTACATGAGCTCAGTTTTCTTTCAATAATATTTGAGGTACAACAGAAATGCGTCCAACTTGTATCCAACGTGTGCTATCTATGTTAAATGATGTGAGCTATACGTATAACACACATCCTGTACAACACAACAGATCCAAGTTGGACGTATTTATGTTGTACATCAAGCATTATTGGTTTTCTTTTTCCCAATGGAGAAAACAAAACCCAAAAAAAAAAGTTGAAAAAATGAACGCCGGTACAACACAACAGATCCAAACACCCACACAAACCCCTTTCTTTGTAAAAAAATAGAAAAAAGGAAGTGCCTTGGACCAACAAGTGTGAATAGCTGAGAAATTTATAACAAAAAAAAATAGAAGGGGGAAAAACATAGAGAAAAGCACATTCCATTTCAAAAACAGAATCACACAACAAAATTTAAAAAAAGAAAAGAGAAATGAAGAGAATAAAAGAAAAAGAGGGAGAGATACTAATGGAACCTGTGGAATTGGAAATGCAGATGATGATGAGACAGTGAAAAACAGAAGAGCGATTATTCTTCTTCCTTGGTTTTTGCAGAGACTAACACAAATTGCAAAAGCAGCAGAAACTATTACTGAGATAGCTAGCTGAGTGAGTGAGTGGGTTGGTGAATGAATGAATGAAAGCTAAGGAGTGAAAGAGAGAGAGAGAGAGAGAGAGAGCTCAAGGGCCTTCCATTAAGCACAACGCAACGCAACAAATGCTTTTGGGATGTGCTCTGCACATAAACACACACTCATTAAATGAACCCCTTTCACAAACACATCCTCAATATTGAATGATAAAGGACAATGCTACTTGTACATGCACTATTACACATCCACCTATTTTTCATCCATTTAAAAAGTTGGCAACTTTTATGAATATGTTGATAACTTGCCAACATTTTTATAAAAGTTGCCAACTTTTGAATTGGTAGAAAATGGGTAGATAATACTATTGTATGTACAAATAGCATTTCTCAATGATAAAATAGTTAAAATTGTCAATATATTACTCCTTCCGTCCACTTTTAATTAACGTTTTAGAGTATTGTACACTTATTAAGAATGTGATGAAAACACAAAAATTTCTATAGAAGTAAATGTACAATGACAAAATTATCCTTATAGTTTTTTGTGCAATAATAATTGTAAGAGATAAAAAGAGAGTGTATGTATGGATAAAACTGGAAAAAAATTATAAATGTTTTATTGAAAATCTAAAATGACAAATAATAGGGGACAAATAAATTTTCTAGAAAGACAAATAAAAGTGGACGGAGGGAGTAGTATACAAGAGCGATGCTATATGCATAATAAAAAATAGTCAAACCAGCTAATAAATGAGATTTTTGGTCACAATTACTTAGCCCATGATAATTTCAATGATTATTTGGGCTCAAACCAAAACCAAAATGGACACATTGTTTACATTGGCTGATTTTTTATTGTCCATATAGCATTATAGATTATACAATTATAGAATTTTCACAATATATATTATTGTATATTATATACATTGTATATTGTATAAAAATATGATATTATATGATATACAACATGTCATATATGATATGCATACTACGCGATATACGTTGTGCATATTATATATAGATTGTTTTGAATTTTTTTTATACATCAAGAATTTCTTCTACAATTCTACTATTGAATTACATTTTAATTAACTAACAAAAAATAAATATATGGAGAAATTAGTCTAAAGAGATTATCTTATTTTGACGAGATTAATGTTATATGTACGTTGTAAAATTAATTATAATCAATTATTATATGTAATAATTTAAACTTTTAAAGTTATTAATCAAACTTTTAAAATAAATTAATTAATATTAAAAATTTGATTAATAATTTTAAAAATTATATTATTACATAATGATAAATAACAATTTTTTATTAGTCTCTTATAACAAAATAAATAAATAAATAAATTCTTATCAATGATAATTAATACGATTGATAAATGATTTATTATCTAAGATTTTGGATTTGAGTATATTGAATAGAAAAATTATATGGATTTAGAAGTTTTTAACATTGCATCACTTTTCTCATTTAGATGATTAAATTATCCCCCAACTTTTCTTATGTATTCAGAGAAAATTGACAAAAAAATTTATTTACATTTCCTTTTCAAAATTCTTGTGTTCTATTGAAATAAGTATTTCTTTTTGGCTCTAAGTTATTTTAATCATTAAATTTAAAATAAATTGCATTATAAAATTTGTATAAAATTTAGATAAAATATGAGAAAAATATTTGGAAAAATATTAATTATACATAATAAAATCAGTCATCATAAACTATTATATAAAATAATTTATTTTTTAAATTATTAATTTAAATTTTAATATTATATATTAATTTAATATTTAAAAGTTAGATTAATAATTTTAAAATATTAAATTATTATATAGAATAGTTGATGGTGAAATTTTTTGATGTTATATATATTTACTCAAAAATCTGTTAATCGTATTCAGCCTTGTTATATGATATCTCTCTTTTCTACTCAACCAAATGTATTGCTCCTAATATTATATTATTTCAATCTAAATTCTAAAGAATAACAAGGACCGAGAATTGCATCGGATGGCGGTGATTTACTGAGGCTTTTTTCTTTGTCTTTTAAATTGTGAAAGGAAATGAGAGACAAAAGAAAGAGAGAGAAATATGTTGTCGCTATTATCAGGTCCTATGAATAATACTAATAATGAGTAGAGTCTGCCTATAATTTCAATTTCTTTTTCCTCTTTAAACATTGACCAAGAGGCAGCATGGTTTCTGGTTCTGGTTTACAACTTTGAAATACCCTATTTGCCCTTTTATGTCAAATGTAGATTGACTTTCTTTTTTTAAGGAAGTAGTACAAACACCCAGCCACAAAAGGAGTTGGGATATTAGTACACATGACAACAAAATGTATATTGTACATGTATCATATAAAAAGTTTGAATATTAAAATGTAATCACAAAAAATGCACATAGGGTCGGTCCGAGATGTAGCTAGGAAAGCTTTAAATTTAGGTTAGAAAGTTTTTTAATTAGTCTATATATGAGATATAGAACACATCTATATAATATTGTAAAGACATGTAATGGTTGATTACCAATTTACTCATTAATTGAGTCTTTATAAATGTGACACATATGTAACTTTAGGTATCCTTTATTTTTATTCTTTCAAGATATTTACAAATCTTTAATGTATCTTTTAAATATTAATATCCAATATGTATCTTTTATTTTATTTAGAATAATTGATTTTATGCATAAAATATTTGAAAATGATAATATTTAATTTGGAAATGTCTATTCACATTTCATAATATAAATTTGGAAAATCTTATTTCGAAATATATATAATAAAATCTTCTTTATATCAATTTTCTATTTACATTCACATTATAAAAAATCTTCTTTCTGATTTTTTTTTGTTTATAGCATTTGATGTTAAATTATGGTCAAATCATCTATATCTATATATATATCTATATATCTTTCCACCTTCTCAACCCTTTCAACTTCATTTTTTTTTCAATTCCTCTCTTATTTTGCCATCTCTATTTCTTGCTCTCTTTTTTTTCTCTTTCTTATTTCATTTTTTTCATCTACCTTCTTAGTCATCCTTCATTTTTTTTTCTATTTTTTAATTTATTTTTAATTCTTCTTCTTTCATTTTCTATTCTTCATCTTTCTTCTATATTTTTTTTATTGTTTCATTCTTCTCTTCATTTTCTATTCTTCATAATTTAATATTTGACATGATTGATTAACTGTCTCACGGGAAATGTTAAACATAAATAATGAACATGTTTTTTTAAAAGAGAATAATTATGAATTATTAGTAATTATTAATGTTTGATAATTAGTGATATTTAAATATTTTACCTGTAATTTAATAATTTTTAGTGATTGATAATTAGTAAATATTTTAGAGAATTTTAGTGATTGATATTACATTTTTTTAACATTTTTTTTAATTAGGAATAATTATGAACATGAATTAGTAATTTTTAATATTTTTATTGATTGTTGAACATGAATAGATATGAATAATTAGTAATTATTAATGATTGATAATTATTAGTTTTGAAATATTTTCTATGATTTCGGTAGTTTTTAGTGATTGATAATCTGTAAATTATGATTATTTTTTGTTAATTGTTGAAAGAGAATAATTATAAATATTTTATGAATACAAATTTGATATTGAAAAAGATAAAAACTAATTATGTGATTGAATAATTTTATTTGCATCCACTAATATAATAATAAGTTTATTATGTATTTTCATTGTTATATTTACAAAATAAATTTATGAATAACATATTTTCATTTAACTTCATTTTATACAAATATTTTTTTCATTAATTATTTAATATCTTAAACGTAAAATTTCATATGATCCCCGTGCATCGCACGGGTACAAAGACTAGTAACATTTAAAAAAGAAGATACTGAGATACGACTCAAAATTACAAAATATTTTTTTAATAGAGATTAGTATTTATCTCATTACTTAGAAAAGAGTGCTTAAATTGTAAGCTTCTAAATAATACATTTTATTTTTATCATTTTCTTTTTAGTTGATGACCAACAAGGAATTGAGAGGACTATTTTGTTTGTAACAACCCTTAAAAAAGGATACATCCATAATTTTTTTACAAAAATTAAAAGGGATGCACTTCGGTGAAGTGGGCATTTTTGTTCTGGTGAATTTTGGTGAAGTGGGTTTTTTAGCCACACTTTTTGAAATGTTGCTATTTTTTGTTTGTTTTAATTTTTCCAGCGCGTTGCCAAGCTCTGATACCAATTTTTCATGCGCACTAGCGGAAGTTTTTATCATTTTGCAAATGGTTCCAAAATATTTTTACATCTAGTAATTCCTAAATTGACAGCTCTCAACTGACTTTTTAATCTATTTAAAATAGCGATGTGTTGTATAGTAGAAACTCCATATATTTCAAAATCTTTTATTTCTCTTGTCACATCTTTAATGTTTTCTAGTACTTTTTCCTTGATTTTATAGTATCTTTTTAAAATAATTCTGACTTGTAGTAAATTAGGATACATCCTTAATTTCTTATAATTTTTTCTTAATTGTTTCTTCTAACTTTTTTATTTTTTCAGTTAAATCTTTTATTTCAGATTTTTCTTCTTGTTTTTCTACTTTAGCTAGACTTAGAGGGCCTTTTATATTTGGTTCCCTTATTTGTAGAAATGATCTCCTAGGGGCTTCACCTATTTGTAGAAAAGATCTTCTAGGGGCTTCTTCTGCCAATTCTTCTATCAAGAGAGGTTTTGGTTTTTCAAGTGGACTGAGCCTTGGAATTTCGGTTTTGATGATTTTTTGAAAAAGTTCATCTACATAAATTCGTTCCCTATTTCTAAAGGTTATGCTATGATGACTATTTGTTAGTGCGTAATTGAGCGCATATGTAATTGAAAAGGGTTCATCACCTCCGGCCATTAGATCCTGTCTGTGGAATTTATAAGCTAAGCTTAGAGAACGTCCTACATTCTTTGATGAGAGGGGTATAGCATACCCTAAATGGGTGCTGAATTTTACTGAAACATGTCCTAGATTTCCATGGGCTATGCCTATTATTTGTTCGACTGGATCTAAAATCTTTTTGTCGCAGATTGCTAAGCTTATTGGTGTGTTCAAGTTTTCAAAACATGTAGATTTGACTAGAATTTGGATTGTACTAAGGTGGATCCATTTAATTTTTGATCTTTTTGATTTGTCCTTGATTTTACTTATTTGATTTATTATTTCTTCTTCATTTAATAATGCTATTTCTAGCTCTCCTTGGGCTGATCTTATTTCTATGGGAGATTCAAGTTGAATTCTATCGTAGTAGATAATATTTTTTCTGTTAAAAATATTTTCAAGAACTGATTTCTTATCAAAATCTGTTTTTGTTTTTAAATCTAGATCTGAACATCTTATTGTTCTCTTTTCGCTATCAATTAGTGCTGATACCTTATAGAAGTTTGATTCTTCGGATATCTCCAAATTTTCTAAATATTCCATAAAAACTTGAATATGATCATCATAATTTCATATATATTTGGCAAGAAAAGGGTTTAGAAGTACCTGATTTGAGAAAATAATTCTCTTTTATTGAATTTTGAAAGGGTTACACACTATTATCTCCAAAGGGGAGATTATTTATTTTACAAGTATTTTTCTCCAGAAGGAGATTTTCACACTACCTAAGAATTGCCTAAGACTGATTTCCTCCTTGCTCCTCCTGAGCTGTGAGTACTTCTGCGTCTAACTGTCTTCTTCGGTGTGTGTCTTTTCTAATGTCTCTAAGGACTCATTTATAGGCCTTTGGGTCTGATGGATAAATTCCATCCTTACTCTTGGATATTTGCTCCGGATTACATTATTGGAGTGTGACGTAAGCGCTTATACCATCATACAATAATGTCTAAGGACTTTTCTGATGAGTTGTCCTCTTTAATGCGCTGTTGTCCTATCTGATTGCTACTTTCCGTGCTACTGACTTCACTGTCGGTGTCGTTTTCTACCGACATGTCTTGCTCACAAATAGTGCATTTGTGATTATTGCACTCCTTTATGAGTTGGCAAAGATGTCTTTTTATCCCTAGTGGGAGCTTTTCAAGGAGGCCACTAAAGTCGTAAAAAGTCGATTCACATTCTACTAGCCAACTCATTTCCTTTTCCGAGATTATTCCTCTTTGATTTGAAATGAGGAGAGTATTTCTGCTTTTGTAGTTTACTCTCATGTGATCTTCTGGAGAGATATTTCGGATTCTTTGGTAGATCCTTGCCAGAGAGCTTGCCAGTCTTCCTTCATCTTCATAATCTTCGAAAGCTTTTACTTCATCTGAGGGTTGAAATTTATTATTGAAAACCGATATAAAAACTACATGGTATGCTGGGACCACGCAGTTTCCTTCTTCATTAAATACAGGCTGGCTACTCCTGAATTTGAGAGATATGTCTCTTGGTTCATTCTGATCGACCATTCTTTTGAACTTGCGAACCGCCTCAATGAAATTAGACGGGAATTCGCTAAGGACCTGGACATCTTTAAAGATAATTATTGAATCAATTAATCCGTATTGGAAAAACTGATATACGTCTTGAGCAGGGGCTTCTGGAAAAACAACCAATTTAGTTAGTTGTTCTTTATTTATGGGATAATATCCCAGAATTGCTTTCTTTTCTTCAGTCCAGTTGAGGATTGTGGAGAGAGTTTGTTGTAGGTTCTTTTTACAAACTCTTTTCTTTTCAATAACTTCTGCTTTTGTTGGAATGTTGCTGATCATTACATTCCTGAGTTTTTGGGCTGGTGCTATTGCTGGAGCCTTTCCTTCTCGCTTTAGTGGTTGTCCTGGTTAGTGCTTGAAAACCTGATTTGAATTTTGTTCATTGAATTCTTTTAGAGCTTTCTGTGCTTCTTGAAGGCTTTTGAAGCTTCTGTGAAGGATCTGAGAATGTCCTTGAATATAAGGTGCTGCTTTTTCCCAAGCATCATAAATTTCCTTCATGGGACCATTAAAAATGATAGTTTTAGTGGGGGTTTTATTTTTAATTTTGAATTGTCGATTACAACTATTTTATTTTCCTTTTCAGGGTTTTTACAATATTTCTGAAATAATTGTTCTATACTTTCAACTGTTATGCAACCTATATTTCTGAATTGAGGATCTTCTCCAATTTTTTCTTTGTCTTTTTTATAGTTTATAGCAGTTATAATTTCTTCCAATATATCAGTTATCGTATTTAATTGTGGATCTAAATTATGGTGAAGATGAGGGTAATCTTTACCATGTTGACATTTTTTAGTGATACCGTGAGAGATATAAGTATTTTCTGGAACTTGAGTTCCTTGAATAAAACTTATTGTGTAATTTAGATTTTGTGCGAAACCGTTTTGTATTGATTTTAAAAATTTTGTATCATTTGAGCTAATGTTGTTTAATAACAAAATTTTTTGTTCAATTATTTGAGATAATTTTATTATCTCTTCTTTTAATTCTCCAATTTCACTCTTTAGACTAGGTGAGTCAGAGGATTTTATTTTCTCAATATTCATTTTGTCACACTTTTGTGTTTTGCCACGCTTGTGTTTCTCAACACTTTGGAAGCGTTGCTAATAAAAACTGCTTCACCATATCAAATTTTTCAACTTCACCATAGTTTTGGCCAAATTAAAAATAAGTTTAGAAATGACTTAATATAAAGGGGTGGATCCTACCATTATAATTAATTTACTATGAAATTCTCATTACTTTATATTTTAGTTATTCAGTTACTCCCCATTGTTAACTTGGCACATGTAAGAAGAAAAAAAAAAGATATGTATGTACTGTATGTAATAGTTCAGGGAGAGGAGGAATCATAGCTAAAAGAGACATATAAATACAGAAGATTTATACATGAAGGTAGAAGAGATGCTGAAGAAAAAGAAATAAAAGAAGCTAAGGGAGGTAAGAAAAATGAGCGAAATTAAATGAAGCGTGATATGCAAATTGGAACATACTTATTATGATTTTTGATGAGTAGTGAAGAGAAGAATGACATGATGAATCATATCATCTCAAACTTTTTACTGTGACATGTGGATGATTATCTTATTTGTTTTTTAGTTTTTATTTCATTAGACAAATCTAAGCGTTGAATAATTTTACTCTTGTTCCATTTTGATGCAACATTAATCATCATGATGAGTGACAGTGAATATTGCCAATGAATTATCATATTTGTGCAGGGACAGCATACATAATAAAAACAAAACAACAAAGAGAACCAAAATTGAGAAATTTCGAACTAATATTTAACATGTGCTATGTATTATACGTAATTGTGTTATACGTAATGATTTTTTATATATGACACTCATTATGTATGACATATAGCATGTTAAATATTAGTTTGATATATTTGTACTGTAGAACAAATATTACCCATTCATTCACATGTGTAATTAACTCAAAAGCTAAATTAGGCAACCTCATTTTCAATACCCTGTAATCATATATCTTGGACATCCTTTTTCTTGCTCAAAATATCGTGATGATGATGAAGAAAGACACCATTTTTTATGTTTGTAGGATGTTGACACAAGAACAAAAGACTATAGTCCTACACCATTGTATTGTTTAAAAAGCAGTATTATTTAAACATTTAAAAGTTAATTTATACTTAAATTAGATATCTATATTATTAAATGAATGAAATTTATCATCCCATCTAGAAGTGATGATATAGATGTCTAATCTAAATTTCTGTTTTCAGAAATAATTTTATTATTATTTGAAATTATATATTATTCATATATACTCTATTATTGCGGACACAAATTAAATGATATTTTGCAAGCAATATTTGTGAGACAACAAATGTATATGGAGCACACTTCTATTGTCTGTTATTAATTAGATGAGGTGAAACTTTCATATGTATCAAGTGAGATTCATTGGTACATGGTGTTCTATAAATATTAGAGCAATGCAATTAAATTACATCTATTTCCTCAAAAATTATTAAATCACAATGAGTTTTTTTTCTATTATAAAATTTATTTAATCGTTGAAATATAATCATATTTTGATTTCGCCATTATTGCACATTTTTGCATAGTAGTGCATCTAGAAAATATCACTATAAAATCCCATCAAATAAAAGAATTACGTACTTAATTTGCTAGCATCATATGTGGATGCTTGATCCAACAAATATTACATTGGTTCCTATAACATGCAGCCACTTAAAATATTAGATATAATTCCAAATTATGAGGAAATAAATTAAAAGTATCCTCTTGCTCGCAGTTTTATTGTATGTTCTAATAATAAACAATTGATCAAATCTCAAACATAATTAATATAATAACAGCTAATAGATTGTCATAACATATATAGAATATGGTCAACATACATTACATATTGTGCACACCATATATATATATGACATGTTGTGCATAATATATCATATGTTGTAACATCATTTTTTTTATAACATATGATACATGTTATATATAATATGTGAGATATATGTTGTGTACAACATGTTATATATCTTGTCACACATTATATAATACTCTCTTCGTTTTATTTTTATTTGTCCACTCTCACTTTTTAGTTTGTTTTTTTATTTGTCCAATTATAACTTCTAGGCAATTTTAAATATTTTTTTCATGTTGTATCCTTATTAATTTAATTAAAGCATTATCTTTTATCTAGTAAATTGAAATGAGAGAATAAACTAATAATAATGAAGTATTTTACATTAATGGTAATGTACTAAATTACACTAATCTTTTGTTAATTTTAAGAGTGAATTAATCATTATCTAAAATTTTTTTTTTTTGTATAACCGGGAGGTGGCCATTGCCGACAGCAATGCCTAGTCCCCTCGTCCCGGGAGCTCGCACTAAGCGGTAAAGGGCTGACCACAATAAGCTTTTCATTCCCATGAGTTAGGGATCGAACCCCCAACCACATGGTTAAGGGACAAGGTAAGCTACCACCATGCCACCCCTTGTGGTTATCATTATCTAAAATATTGTGAAAAGTGTAAGTCGACAAATAAAAAAAAGGGTTTTGCTAACAAGTGCCCTTAGGGCACTTGTTAAGGAAGCAAAATAGGAAAGTTTTGTCTTGAAAATACTCATTTTTATTGTTTCTATGCAATGGACACACCTTAATATTTTAATTTTTTTCAAAACTTACTATTTGTAGGATCCTTAACAAGTGCCCTAGCAAAACTCTAAAAAAAAATGGAGGAAGTACTTGTTACGCATAACATATTGACTGTTTTAAATATTTTTTAATTGTATATGTAAAAACGGTAATAGTATAACAACTTTACATCCAACTAATATCCAATGTGTCTTATGTATCATAAGTAAAATATTTGTTACGTATAACATATATAGCACACATTGAATACTAGTTGGATATATTTTTGTTGTATAACAAACATTTTCCATATATATATATATATATATATATATATAAAGCATTGCTAGAGGCACAACAAAAAATCAGTCAACAATAGTCAACAATAGAAAATTGGGCCTAAATCATTCAGCCCATTAAAAAATTACACATGGTTAATAATACTATTTGGATCAAAAATATTAAAATGAACTTTATTGATTATTTTGGCAGGAAAAATATTGGTCCCCAAATATTTATGATATAAAAATGTTGTTAAGATAATTCAGTTAAAATGGTAGCCTTCCCAGTTCCCAAGGCGCAAATAAGGTCAATCCAAACCAACACGCAAGAGGGACTCTTTATGGATCCTTGTTTGTCCTTTGGAGGGTGGTGCGTGCGTGCGTGCGTGCCTTTAATGGAGGGGAGGAATGAAGAAGCATGCAATGCTGCCTGCAATATAATGCACCAAACCCGGGAAGACATAGCAGAGTGGTTTTACTGACATCAATCATTCACCAAAATTACATCTAAAACCAAAATATATATATTCACTCTATATTTATACTACTTGTGTGTACTTTTTATAAATTTATATGTATTTTGCGTGAATAATATTGTGCGCTAATTGTACATGTCTATGAGTGCATTTTATTTATAGGGATTATGATATGTATTTTTTGTTAATATCATTATATACTATATATGTATAAATAATATGAGAATTGCTATATTTATAATAAGAAAAAGTCAACATGGGAGTGTAGTTGAGTAGTAGGGGTTCATTCTTCTTTAATTAAGTGTCGAGAGGGTTCGATGCTCGCGTTGGGTATGAAAAAAATTTAAAATTTCGGGTCAGTTGTCCCACCCTTCGAGGTGCCTACAAGCCAACGAGGAATTAGTCAATGTCATCGATCGACAGTGGATACCCCGATCGTGCACCAAAAAATATAATTAAAAAAAGTCAAAATAATCAAGATAATATGCACAATATATATTATATAATGTGTACAGTATATATTATATATTATACATAACATATATCACAAGAAAATATAACGTTACACATTATATATGTTATTTATCATATATGCGTTGTGATATATAATTATCGTTATTTAACTGTTTCTTTTCTAAAAGTTATGGTATTTAATGATCAAAACTATTTATAGGAGTATTACAGAAAAATAATTATATTTTAAATGAATACAGTACTAATTATTGGTATCCCACGGTAGCATTGAAGTTAAGGAGGGAGCAAATTAAAGGACACACAATGTTGGCCATGGATGCGTGATTGCATATTTGTCAACCATGCATATGGCAATTGGGAAGTGAAATAATGATTCTGGTAACCGAATACTTCAAAAATATCAGACAAAAATAATATAATGTTGACAAAGGATAATTGAGTACTATATCTGAATGTCATGAAAACCAAAAGCAGTACCGGACACAAAAAGTATTATTATTATTATTATCGCTGCTTGCAGAAAGAATATGATGACCACATGCTATGCGTATCTCATGACTCATAATTTCATTAGACAAAATTAATGTTTTCTAGTCCAGGATATTGAAAATAATATATCTTCGGTAATATTGTGAAGAATATATCATAATTCAAAGTTGATTACTTTAAGTTAAAAATTAATTAATTTCTAAAAATAACAACTCTTTTTGAACCTTTAGTTAATCATAAGTTGAAATAGTTAGATTATTTGAAAATTACGATTCACCAAATTAATCATATAAGTATCAAAGGCTATAATATATACACAAACTATTCACACCTTTTTCAATAATTTAGTATCATAGAAAAATAACTTTTTTCATATAAATTAAAGCTTTAGACTTTAAAATTGAACCCGAGCATATCATTGACTTGTAAGTATTTGAATATTTTTAACTAATGTACTAATCATGTATTCCCTCCGTTATTTTTAATTGTCCAATTTAAAGATGCGTGTTTTTTTTTATAATTTTTAATTTCAAATTTTAAGATAATATTTATCATTATTTTTTCACTCTTACCCTTATTTAACACTCACTATCTCTCTTACTCTTTTACCAAGTAAAGGATAATTTAGTAAAATAAATACATATTTTGTTAACTTTAATACTATACCAATCATTACCTAAATTCATGTGCGCATTTAAAACTAAAACTGAACCATTAAAAAAATGGAGGGAGTAGTATTATTGTTGTTGGTGAGGTTTATTAGTATGGTCAAAAATTATTAAATAAAGTTGGTGGTAATCCAGGGGCAAGAAGGGAAAGGTGACAAAAAAAAAGGCAAGTGATGGGTAAGGCCAAGAAAACCAGGGGAAATAGAAATAGAAATATAATAATATAGTACATATTTTTTTTACAGTTATTAAATTTTAAAAAGTAATTTATATATTCATAAAATTAATCATTATGATCAATCATCATATGTAATAATTAACTTTTTAAAATTATTAATCAAATTTTTAAAAATATTAAATAATTATATAATTAAAAATTTTTAAAAAAATTAAATTATTACATATAATAATTAATATTAAATTGATCTAATTTTAATATCTAAATTTTTATTCTTTGTTATTAAATATAAATTATAAATATACGTACAAATATAAATATATATATCATATCTCGTAGAAATAATATCTCATAGAAAAATCTACAAATAAATATCTCGTAAAATTAACATAATATAAACACAAAATTAATATAATTTATATATTTAAAATAAATATACAAATATTATTATCGAAAAAACAAAATAAAACCATTGAATTGAATAGAATAGAGTAGAGAAGAGAGGGGACAAAAAAGCGGCAACAGAGGTGGGTTTGCCGGGTGGTGAGTAGGACAAGGGCCTTCCTCCATTCATCTCTATCTCCCCTTCCTTTGCTTTCCTTTCACATCATTACTCTTTGTTTTATATCACTCTCTCTCCTCTTAATTAAATTGTATTATATATATATATATATATATATGTGCACTACTTGTTAAATCAATAATATTTGACGTACAACAGAAATACGTCCAACTTGTATCCAACGTGTTCTATCCATATTACAGGATGTGTGGTACAAGCATTATTGCTTGTTAAATTAGTACACCATTAATAACTCCTAACCTAACTATTTATGCCTTAATTTCATTTTATCTGAATATTGTTTTAATACCATATTTTATTTTCACCATTTACTAACTAATTTTTAAATATATGTATAAAACACATATCATTTTTCTAATTGGTGCCTACTAGTTAAGGTTTAAGAAAACAAATATTTGCATAAAAAGTGTAAATATGATAATTTCAGGCATGAGATCCATAAAAAACTAGTCCAAATTAACATCTATGAAAATAAATTGAACCTGTTTTTGATGGAGCTTGAATCTTAAAATATATTGAAGTTTTAAGAACCTGAAATTTATGATTAAGGGATAAAGTTTAATTTGATTAATTCTTTAGGTGTGTAATCATAGATAATTTCACTAGTATTTATCAACAATTAAATGTAATGCTTACTATAGAACCTAGCTAGTAATTAGGGGATTTTATTCAAATTCTAAGTAATGCCTCCTTATCTCGATCACTATTATGCATGGATGAGATTGACTTTTGGAGGCGTATAATAGACGGATTAATTTTTTAATTTTATTAGAATTAACTTTTCCAAGGATGAGGTCGACCAACAAATAATATTATTATTATAAATAATAAAAGGTGTGATGCATCTATAAAGTAAAAATATATGTATTTGCACACCTTTTACATTTAAGTTGGAGAATAAGCATAGTTGTTGCATGTACTAGATAGTTAAGAAAAACAATAATACTTTGACGTACAACTGAAATAAGTCCAACTGTATCCAACGTGTGCTATCCATGTTACAGGATGTGTGCTATACGTATAAGTGTTATACATATAGCACACATCCTGTAACATGGATAGCACACGTTGGATATAAGTTGGACGTATTTATGTTGTACGTCAACCATTATTGTTAAGAAAAATATTTGTTTTAAGGGATAAAGATGGAGTTTGAAAATTTGTGTACACATTTTTCTTCTTAAATTAGATGAAGCCAACAACTTGCTAAGCTCGGAAGATATATTGAAACAGTTAAATTTTTCACCAATATTCTGAAAGGTTAATATACTTAATTAAAATTAACATCCAAAGTATAATTAAAAATGAGCTTTGCTAGAGATATAAAATTATACCAATCAAAACAGCAAAAAAAATATTTAACTCACAATCATTTAGAGAGAAACAAATATTTCAACTTTAACTAAATTCATCATTAAAAAAGTAAATGTAGCAGCAAAACAGAACTAACATAAAATATATTAACAATTAAAATAAAGTTGGACAATAGTAATATAGCAGCAAAAACAGAACTAACCCCTCATAATAGCAATCAACAATCAAAATATGTAAGAGCAGTATTTAAAGAAACTCAAATAGATCAGCTAGCAACAATCATAACAACAACAGCCCCTCAGAACAAAACCAACATCACAACATGTAAGAACCAATCTCATTCTCATCTTCCTCCATATTGTCATTTGAGAATAAGTCATTATCCAATAACTGTCAAGAAAGAGTGAAGAATATAAATTTTCAGTTTTTATAAAAATAAGCAAATAAATATTGATGATCATAAAATAGTAATATATATTCAACTAATTGTTGTACAATTTTAGTTTTTTAAGCATTAAGAATTATTAAGATATCTCATATTTTACATCTATAAGCAATATGTACTAAACTGATTGGAACTTTAGATTATGTTTGCAACCATATTTCCTCCAAAGGTTATATGAAACCACTAATATTTGAGATTGAAAATTTTATAATAAGATAAATCAATCAAACAATCCCCCCTCTCACTATCTTCATTCAAGCCCTAAAATAAATAGAACATGACAACACACAAATAAGTCTAAAATGAAATCCTTTATACACAACTCAATACAACAATACTATAGGCATGTAAATGCAGGTTAAAATCAACAAGGAGGATGGGTGAGAGTTTTACCTGAAATGAATGAGTGCTAAGAGATCGATCGCATCATCCCTGGTGATGTGCCTTTCGTGCCGGCGCGAGATGAGGTGTTGTTGTGGTCTCGTATGGAACTGCGATAAAGTGATGTTGAAGCGCGCCGTCAGATAGATCGAGATGGTGATGGGTCATGTCGTAGTAGTCTGGTGTTGCACCGCTACTAATGGTGATCTCTCCTTGACGTGCCTTCGCGAACGGAGAAAGGAGAAGAAGAATGTGCCTTGGTGAAGAGATTTAAGCACCCTTGGTGATGTGCCTTCTATGTCATGCGACCGGAGAAAGAAGAAGAAGAAGGAAGTGGTAGATGGTGGTGGTGTAAATGTCGCCGATTGAGATTGACCAAGAAGGCAGTGTGCGATGCAGATTAGGGATGGTAAAGGAGTGTGATAGGATTAGTGTTGGATAAAAGAGAACAAGAACTTTTTAGTAAAATAACAAAATAATTGGGGACTTAATAATAACAATTTCAGTAAAATATACATGTGTGGGAAAGAGAGACAATTTTTGGTGAATAATTCGATTATTTTTTGGATTCATATATCTTTACAACTCAGCAAGTTGTTGGCTTCATCTTTCTCATTTAACAAGAAAATATATAGTGAAAAGTTAAGTGTATTCCAACAAATTAATTTGCTTAAAATCTCAAGCCAAAGAAAATATTTGGAGGGATAAAAAAAGAAATGCGAAAAATTATTTTAAAATGAGATCTTGTGGGAGAAATATAAGATCATGTTTTACTACTAATATGACATGCAAAATTATAATGCATGAGGGATTATAATATTAAATATCCGTTCTTGCTTGAAAATAAACAAACTACTTATCTAAACAAAACTCAACTAATATAAATGCAATCAAAAGATACCATAAAATAGTGGTGTTTGCTAGTGTACCCAGCCTTTTGAAAGGGTTTTGAAATCCTGACTATGTTATCCAATTACAAGATGACATGTGGACTGTATATTCCACCTTATTTTTTATTTTATAATTATTAAATAATTAAATTAAAAAAATAAAAATAAAAAACAAAAGACAGGACCCCAATCAGATTCATTATTCTCAATATTCCCAAATCCCCTAGCCCTCTACACCCCTAACATGCCGCCGCCGTCTCCGACCGCCCGAAGCCGTCGTCTCCTTCACTGTCGTGGGCTCCTCTTCTCGCATTCGGGAGGGACTCGAGTGGCGCGACCATCACACCACCGTCATCGCACCACCATCGTCATCTCCTGCACCCATGTCACCGCCGCTGTCCTCTCTTCCTGCTTCAGCGCGACTGAATCGTGACGAACGCTACAGCGATCGAAGGTCGACGAAGCAACTCTTCTTGCGTGCGAAGGTCGACGAACTGAAGGGGGCACGCCGCCGTGACGGAAGGGCATAGCTCCTCTGGTGCGCGATATTTAAAGGCCGCGAGAGAAACTGCAATTCTTCCCGGATGCGATGACGGTGGTGCGATGGTCGTTCCACTCGAGTCCCTCCCGAATGCAGGAAGAGGAGCCCGCGACAGTGAAGGAGACGGCAGCTTCGGGCGGTCGGAGACGGCGTGGGTGTTAGCAGCGGCGGCAGGTTAGCGGTGCAGAGGGCTAGCTAAGGTTCATGGAGGAGGAATTGGGGATTTGGGAGGGGTCCTGTGTTTTATTTTTTTTGTTTTAATTATTTAATAATTATAAAATAGAAATGTTAATTATTTAATTATTATAAAATAGAAAATAAGGTAAAATAAATAGTCCACATGTCATCTTGTAATTGGGCCACATACTCAGAGTTTCAAAACCCTTTCAAAAGATTGGGTACACTAGCTAACACCTAAAATAGTAGGTATCGCGATGAGAAGCAAATTTTATTACTATTGAATATGATAATTGTCATCCAATATCACATCAAATTAATGGTAAGAAAATTTATATCTTACTTGAAGACTCACTATTTAGCATGGTTCTGAAAACCGGACCGGACCGGCCGGTCGGACCGGTCGAACCGTGAACCGGTGAGGTATCTGGCCCGATTTGAACCAAAAAATCGGTGGAGAGAGAACCGGGAAGTAACTGCTGCAAGCCGTCGATTAACCGGTGAACCGGTCGAAAACCTGCGGTCCGCAGCTCAAGCAACGGTCGAGCTCCCTGTATTGTCTAGCAGTCCAGCTCATGCGACCCTTTACCCATGCCAACGTCGTGCAGTCGCAGAAGCACTCACCGTTACGGTAAGCCTCCGTTTCTCACTCCCTCACCTTTCCCTCCGGTCGCGTGCGGTGGCTGTCACGCACAACAACAGTGAAGTAACTGCGGATAGAGCCTAGCACCGACATAGCAAGAAAGAGAGAGTGAATCTTTGTATTGGTGCTTCCTTTTCTTTGGTCCACTTTCTTTGTTGTCTTCCTTAAACAATTCCGCATGTCTCTTCTCTATGTTAAAGGCGTTAACGAAGGAAGAAGATTAAGAAGTTGCGGCTAGGGTTAGAGAAAAGAGACTTGAGAGAATGTGTTGTGATTCTTCTCACACCAATAACAAGAACAGTAAAGGCCTTGCATTAATAGAAACCCAATATTGAACAATAAAAGAAAATAAAGCAAATACAAGAAAATAGAATGGGCTAAAAATACAAGAGAGCCCAATAAGCCTTATTTCCTAACACCTGCACATTGCACTCACCACACGGGATAACAGTTCCATGACTCCATCCAAAAATTGATAACATTCAATAATTAGATTATGTTGTATAGATTAAAGTTGTCTCATGGATTATATTTTATGAATTTATATTTTTATTATACCCAGGTCCCCGATTCAACCTCCGGTTAAACCGATTGAACCTTCGAACCTCTGAACCTTTACATCGGCCGGTTCGATCTCCGGTCCGGTTCTCAGAACCTTGCTATTTAGTAATATAACTCCAAGTGAAGTTTGATCTTTATCAAGATCAAAATTTCTCCAAGTTAGAGTAATTACGACCTAGTATTTTCCTTATGAGATCCCATATTTATTGCTATATTAGCACTCTTTTCCGTTTCTTTATTTTTCTTTTCCTGTAGGCCTATATATATTTTGAAGCAAATTAATTAATCTATTGAATATAGGTGAGTATAATTTAGTTATTTCCACATGTTTTTAGAACCAATTGGTTGTTGTTGCTTTCACCTATCCCATTGAAGGAGAAAAAATGTACGTGAAAAAGCTAAAATTTTCATGTGTATTCAACAAATTGACTGGTTTCATAGTCTATAGTCCATGAAAAAGAAAATCAAGGAGAGTAGTGAGAGCAATTAAAACAATATAAATAGGCTAATGTTGGGCAAATACTATGTCTTATTAAAATCTGATGCCGCTTTTGAACTTTTTGAGAAATTTTGATTTTAGCTAGAATCAAAT
This sequence comes from Aeschynomene evenia, assembly GCA_013621005.1. NCBI lineage: Eukaryota > Viridiplantae > Streptophyta > Magnoliopsida > Fabales > Fabaceae > Aeschynomene > Aeschynomene evenia. The sequence continues at coordinate 4,958,597 of CM024265.1, read as the reverse complement.
TGTATTCTAAAGGAGTATTTTCAACCAAATATTTCCCTAAAAATGGTAGCAAAGTTTCCCACAAAAAATATGTCCTTGAAACATTTATAACAAATATAGTTAGACAAAAGAAAATGATGTGTTGGATATAGTTAAGAAAAGAGGATGAATATTTGACAAAATATGATTGATCAGTGGGAATTATCATCTTCCACACCTTCATGTAAAGGTTAGCATTATACACATTTTATTAGAGATAATACTACCACTTTTTCACTCTCTTGGTTCAATTTAAAATTTTGGATAATAATATAATTTGATTATACTTATACTTATACTTATTATTATTTTGTGATTTTTCTCTTACTTAATTAATATTTACACCTCAACTAATTGAGCAACTAGTTGATGAGAGTGAGCATTAATTTGTTGAGAGAAAAATAATAAAGTAGTAATAAATATAACTATATCAATAAAATTACAACACTATCATATAAAAAAACTTATATGTTTAATTAAGAGAGAGAAAAAAGATTTTTTTTATCCTAAATAAAATATAGACAATGCTAACCTCCTCATAAAGGTGTGAAGGATGACAATCCTCATTAATCAATTATATTTTGTCAAATTTTCATCCTCTTTTTTTCTAATTATATCCAACATTTCCTTTTCTTTTGTCTAACTATAGTTGTTTATAATTAAGAGTTCGAAAAGCATATTTTTTGTGGAAAATTTTGCTATAATTTTTAGCGGAAAATTTGGATGAAAACACTTGTTTAGAATATAAATTTCTCAAAAAGTGCAAAAGCGCCATCATATTTTTTATAAGACCTAGTATTTGCCCTATATTAGCCTATTTTTATTGCTTTATTTGCTTTTACTAGTCCTCCTTGATTTTCTTTTTCATGGGCTCTAAATTATAAAGCAAGTCGGTTTATTGAATATGCATATGAAAAATTTAGCTTTTTCACATACATTTTTCTTCTTAATGGGAAAGGTGAAACCAACAACCTGTTGATTGTAAAAAGATGTGGAAATAACTAAATAATACTCGATTATATTCAATAGATTAATTAATTTGCTTCAAGTCAAAGGCCTATGAGGAAGAAAAAAAAAAGTGCTAATATAATTAGCATGTCATGCCATTATATATTGTAATGATATTTTCCATCAAACAAAATTGTTGTTTATAAAGAAAACAAATTATGTAGTGTATTTAATTTATAAAACTTGGAAAGCCATAACATATATATTCTATGACAATAAAATATCATACAGGTAAATAGAGCATTGCTAAAGACACAACAAAAAACCAGTTAAAACAGTCAATAAATAGGGATTTGGACCACAATCACCCAGTCCATTAAAAATATACTCATGATTAAAAGCGATATTTGGACCATAAAATGTTAAATGAACTTTGTTGATTGTTTCTGCTGAAAAAATGTTATTCTCCAACTATTCGTAGGATAAATATATGCTTACTTGAATTTTTCGTTATAATAAAAGCCTTGATTACACGAAGAGGCCTAAGTCTTGGATTACACAACTTGAAGACCTACAATTATTGGAAAAGGTTATGTATAATGCAATAGTAATATCAAATTGCTAATTAAATCAAGATCTATCCAAATGAAGCTAAAGTTGACATACCCAATTAATCACATCAGTTAGTTGTGGCTTGGATTTCGAAGGGTGATCTGTAAATTTTATTAGAGGTTGATGATTTATTTTGGCTCTGCACACCAGGTGTCTCCATTAATCTAAATTTTTTATTTGAAAAAACAAAATCAACATCTTGATAGGAAAAATAAATTTAAAAACATCATCAGATGAATAATGTTATAAATTAAAAAAAAATTAATCGATATAAAAAATAATTTTAAAAATTAAGATACTTAGAGATCTTTCAAAATAAAAATAGAAAATAAAAATTTAAAAAGAAAAAATTTAGTTTTTGAATTTTATTTAAACATGATAAATTAAACCAAAAACGACACATGGCTGGAGCATAATTTAACAAAACAAACGGATCATGAAAATTACTAATATAATTGTTTAATGAAAGAATATCAATTATATCAATTTTTAGTGTTAATTAGAACTAAATGGATATATATACAAAAAAATATTTCAATAGCAAACCAATATCGAGTTCAAAACATTAAGATAAAATCATAGCTACTCTAATATTTGAAATGAAACATAAGATCTATAAATCTACACGATCAATTTTTCATAATTTAGATCCTTTAAAAATGAAGATCTCACTTTACACAATAAAGTAGAGGATTTTACCTTTAAATTAATAAGAAGAAAATAAGTTATACACTTATAACTTGATTGATCCAAAGGTTTTAATCCCCTTAAAGTATGATTAAGTAATTAGATGAGATTTATAGAATTTTACAAAAGAGTTAAAGAAAAAAAGTTGTATAGAAAAGGAGATATATACCGATCATAATTCATTGAAAAGAGTAATGCTAAAGATGAACTTGCAATCATGATAAGGAAAAGAAGTGTGGTAGTGACTACGTAGCTCTTCTTTCGAACCCTATATTGGTGCTCTCAAGGAAAACTTGGGTGGTCGTGGGGGAGGGGAAGAAGAGGGAGAGAGGAGATGATAAGGGAGGATGGAGAGATGAGTCGTAATGTGTTTGTGCGAATTAGATTAAAAGTAACACGGTATATATAGATAAAAAATTAGGTTAAGAATTAGTACACTCACTCAAATCTTATGGCGGCACCGTCAAAGAGAAATGGAGAGGGGGTAGGGGAGAGGGAAAGAGGAGAGGGGAATATTGATGTGTTTGTGCAAACTAGATTAAAAATAACACGGTATGTATAGATTAAGGAGAAATGGAGTCTATAGTTTGTGTGTTGAAATTAGGTTAAAAGTAACACCAAATATCAACAATGCATTAGGTAAAATTTAATATAATATATAATTTTTTTTATTATTTAAATTACCATAATATGAAATATAAATATATGGTAATATAATGATAATCTTTACCGTTATAAATAGGATTTTTGTTGACTCATTTTGGGGGAAGTTTCCCTTCCATAATTTAAAGGAAAATTTGGATAAAAATAGTTTTTATGGAAATGAATTTGACATTTTTGTTATGAAATATTTCAAAAATATTTTTAAACTTAAATTTTCCCATTTTATGGAAAAATTTCACTCAATTCATTTCTTTTTATTTGTAATAACTATAATGGAAAAATTGTTATAGACACAATTTTACCAGAATATTTCCATTCCATCTTTAATAGGAAATTTTAGATTTAATACTTTTTGTGAGAAACTTTTTACTTATTAGTGATAAAAATTTAGGGAGAAATATTTCATAACTTTCTAATATTTTTTTTAAAATTATCCAACACTTTTATTTCTAATGTCTAACTATAGTTATTGTGAAATTGGGACTTTCAATTCCTAGGCATATTTCAAGCATCAAAGTTCTTTAATTTTTTGTACAACTCCCACTTCCTATGAAGATATCACCATAGGCTTGTGAAATTCTTGATGATAATTATGAAACATTGGAACACGAGATCAGCATAAACTCTATCCCATGTATTTTAATATGATAAAATATAAAATCATTAATGGGTCTCAACCTAACAGCTTAGTGTGTATTTGGATTAGCGTTTGCAAACTGAGGTTTAGATGAACTTGATTTTGGGTAAAAGTGAATTGATGTTAACGTGATTTATGTTTGGATATTTTTATCTTAAAATTGATTTTGATAAAATAAATATTGTTTGGATGATTAAAATCAAAACCACTTTTAAATGTATAATTATTAAAAAGGATATGAATCTAATATTTTACTACTTATAATTTTACTTCAATTTTAAATATATCAATAAACAACATTTATATTATTATAAAGAAATAAAAAATATATATTATTTAAATTAATGTTATTATATAAATATTACATATTAATAATATATTATTATATAAAAATTTAAATATACATTTGAGTTTAAAGTTGATATTGGGTTAATGTCGTTCTTGGAGTTTTTACTGATTAATTATCAATAAAAATGGAATGAGAGAAGGTTAAAGTTGGTAATTACAAGATTGATTTGTACTTTAATTTTATAAATGAAAACACTTCGACAGAGAAGCTAGTTTTCATTGCTTTAGGCTCAACGGTTTGAGGTTAAAATCACATTGGCGTTTGTTGAAAGAAAAATAGTCAAACAATATTGGCACAGCTTTCAAGAATATAAACGTGGGTTGAAAGGATGAAAACCCAAATCCAAACAGAGCTAGAGCTTTTAGGTGAGATGATTCATTAATATGGTATTAGTGTCTTCTGACCAAGTGTGTCAGGGGTTCAAATTTCAAACCTCAATTTCAATAAAAATTAAAATAATAAAAAATTAAGCACAAGATTAAATTGATCGTACGTAAAGGGGTGAGATGGTTCATTAACATAATTCCTAAAACTTGCCCAAACAAGCTGATTATGTACTCATACTTGAGTTGTAACAAATTAAAGGATAAAGGAAGTTTAGAGTTGTAATGCAAATTTATCTTCTCTTCTTTTCTTTTGTACTAAAAAAAAGAAGAAGAAGAAGAAAAATCGTAGTCTGGGCTCGATGTGCATTTTTTGCTCGTATATACTAGAAATTCCACATTCACTTATGGGTAGAAAGCTTCTGGAATGATTTGAATTGACAAAAGATAGATTAGATAATTATTAGTATTTAGTAGTATAGTCGTCATACCATGACCATCAATACATGAGCATATTGTTTAATTGAAAAACATGATATCACATATAGATGTCAATTACCAAATTGAAGTCAATAATAATTTCTATAGAAAAAGATATATTATAGAATCTATTGAACATTATTGATCTGTTGAAATTCATGGTATCATCCTCAAGATTAAGAAGAAAGAGAGATAGAAATGTGAAAATGAAATGGAATTGAATTGAATGATTAGTGATTACAATCACCAATGCCTTATATAGGCTACAAAACTAATAACTAACTACTAATCATGTTTATCTAAAATACAATCATATCTTTCTAACACTAATATATCTAACACCCCCCTCAAGCTAGGCATGGGAGAATTTCGACTATGTCTAGCTTGGGAATAAAGTGTAATACAACTAAAAGATGAATTACAATCCAAAGAGAATACAACTAGATATCAAACTATTACGAAATCCAAATCTGAAAACAATTTGATGAGAGTGAGTCGGTTTGCCGGAATGATCTTCGGTCAAACGCCGCTCCTCGAAGAAAATGATGACTTAGGAGTCGTGTCGCCGGAATGAACATCGGTCGAGAAAACGCTCCAAAAAATGGGCTCTACGGCTCCATATATGAGAAAGTTCCAACTCGGGATGGAGCAACGACAGTGGTTCGTAGTTCGGGATGTCTTCGACCTTCTTCTTGAGCCTCTTCGATCTATTCCTCAACGTCTCCACTTATATAACTCGTTGCAAAGAAGAATATTATGAAATGTTTTACCACTTTTTTTTTTTGTGTGGCATAAGCTATAACAAAGCCTTTATTAGGCTATCAAGAAATTATTTTTATTTATTTATTTTTTTTACCCTATATACAATGGGCAGAAACTCAAAGATACAATTTATGAATTTTACAAATCAAAATGTCCTCAATCTTGAACAAGAACAAAATAAGCAAGTTTTCCAAAATAAATCTTGAAAAACCAATATCAACCCAATTGCAAACATAAACGGGAACAAACCAGAAGTGGGTCGAATCAGAGGAGAATCAGATCTAAAAATGTGACCTTAGGAATCTTGGTCGAACTAGAGGAGGTGGAGAGTTGCTTCTCTGCGTGCTTCTTCTTCTCCGCCTTTGTTGGAGGAGCCATGATGATGGTGGTGCTTGAGTGGGTGGTTTGGCCTTTGATGGTTCCATAATTTCTATGTTCTTTATTGAACCACCACCTTTGTAGCAGAGCTCGTCCCTCACCTTCTTTTTTTTTTTTCATTTTTTTTGCTATAAAATACAACTTTGATCGTCATGATGCTTTTCTTCATATCATACAAGTTGTCTATGATTTGAGGAAATTTGCTCAGAACCTTCCTTGACTTTCTTTTAATATGTTTCACACTGAAGATCAACCTTGAGCTTCATCTAGTTACATTTTTCGGCGCCATGGATGCAGAAAAACAGGGCTAGGATCCAAACTCAGCTAAAGATGATAGAAATATACAATGATGAGAAGATGGTGTGGCACGGTTCTGAGAGAATGAAGGAATCACAGAGAAAATTAAATGCAAGAAGATCAATTCTTGAACTCTTGAACTAGTGTTGAAATTGGTAAAATGCTCTTCGAAGAGATCTAATTGCAGCGGAAGAAAGAATAATCAAGGGAGATGGATCATTTGGCTCTAATACCATGTTGAAATTCATGGTATCATCCCCAAGATCAAGAAGAAAGAGAGATAGAAATGTGAAAATGAAATGGAATTGAATTGAATGATTAGTGATTACAATCACCAATGCCTTATATAGGCTACAAAACTAATAACTAACTACTAATCATGTTTATCTAAAATACAATCATATCTTTCTAACACTAATATATCTAACATGATCGAACAATGCATTTTGTTGTAAATTCCTTTTTTGAATGGCTTGGATTATATTGCAGAAATTAAAGTATTACACAAGATATTATCTTCTAAAGCTCAATGGTGTTTAAGTCCAGCTATGAATGAGATTTTTGAGATACAAATAGTAAATATAATAAAATTGTATTGTCCACGTTTTTTCACACAAGAATATACTCTTTAAAAGAATTTAACCATAATTGTCTAACTCTGATTTTTTTTTGTCAGCAAAAAGTTTAGATTAGAGGAGGCACATCTCATACAGGGTCAGGACATATCACCAATCTTAACAAGGATTTATGGTCAAACTCAAACCACACCTAACATGTACGAAAGACTGAATCAGATTTGCTAACCCTTATTGGTTAACTCACTAGAAAACTTGAATCTGAATAAATATAGTCGGGCTTTGGAAAAAACTAGTATACTTTTACAAATTTATCAATTGAACCTACAATTTAAATTTACCAACCCATCATAGTTTTTGGTTTAAAAAACTCTTGGCTTTCATCACAACCTTGTATTTAAAACTTCTCATAGTGCGTTTTGGGTCCAAATCAGTTCTTAGCATGAGTATAACCCAACACACTAATTTTTATGGGCCAGTTAGTTAGCCCATTTTTGTATATTTTTGTATTGTTGATAACATAAAAAAGATGAGAGACAAAAAGTAAGAAAAAAAAAGAAAGAAAATGTGACTGATAATTTCATGTCCGTACATAATTAAAATTTTTTTTGTTAAGGGTACAAAATTACAGTCAAAACTGTCAAAATTAAGAGTTTGGATTATAATCACTCAGTTGATTAAAAATACACATATGATTAAAAATAGTATTGGGGCCAAAAAGTGTTTAAATGAACTTTTTTTTACTATTTTAACTGAAAAAATGTTGTTACTCAATACTATATACTAAAAATAAATAAAATTAAGTGATAAAATAATTACCACTTACTATTATATATGATGATAATTATTACCACTTATCCAAATTTTTGTTGATAAAATAATAACAATAATGTTAAGTGGACAATGAAAAACCAGTTAATATAGCCAATGAATCTATTTTGGCTTTGAGTTTGGTCCAAATAATTATTAAGATTGTAATGGGCTGAGTAATTATGACCCAAAATCTCATTTATTGACTTATTTGACTGGTTTTTTATTATGTATTTAGCACCACTCAAATAATAATGATCACTTATCCAGATTATTTATAACATAGATCAATAATAATGAAGTGACAGATAATAAAATAAGGGAAATATTTGATGAACAATAAAAAATAGCCCAATCAATTAATTGACTCATTTAGTAATTTTTTAGTCTAAAAAAATTTTATTAATGAAGTTAGTTTTTAGTGGGCTGATTTTTTATTGTGCAAATAATATTACCCTTAAATAACGATAAGAACATACATTATCCAAATTCTTTTGAAAACAAAATAAACTCCAACACAAAAGAATTAATTAGTTTCTGTACAATCTGATCACATTCACCGTCTCTGGCATACATGCAAGCTAATTAGTCAATAAACTCACACTTTTGTTCTCTTTTTTCTTTTCTTGGGCGGCGTCTTTCTAATTTCTTTCTTTGGTTTAATTTGAGTCAACCTACGAGTGAATTTTGATTCTATTCATGTCACATGTATAATACTAAGTTTTGATTCAATACGGAACTGTATCTATCTATCTATATCTACCTAACTTTGTTCTTTGTATATATAAGCCGTGAACATTATATTCAGTAGTGAGAACATGATCTTGTTCTTTTGTTTTTTCTTTATAATTTCTTGTGTTCGGTGAAGTTGAGGACTGCCTCCTACCAATCCATATATACTTTTTTTTGACCTTATATAGCAAACCATTGATCACATGAAGGTAGTGTACGTGTTGTACATGTTGAGGAGTGAAGAGTGCAACTTTATAGACCGTAATGTACTTGCAAGGATTAATATCAATAATGTTTGTCGTATAATATAAATACGTCAAATTAGTATTCATCAACGTGTGTTATACATAATACGAAACGTGTGTTATACATACGTATGTTATATATATGGCACACATTATATATTATGTATAACGCACGTTAGATTTTAACGGGACATATTTATGTTGTACAACAAATATTATTGGATCATCAATTGGCCTTGTTTCAATATTACTTATAATTATTAATTATTATATTAATTAAATGGAGAGATTAATATTGGGTATGGCTTCATATTGACAAAAAGAAATTAAAAATAGTTGACTTAAATGATTTGATATTTGTTATCATTAATAAAGTTTCGAATTTAAAATTTCAAGTTGTAAAATATAAGATAAATAAGTAAATAACTATAAAGTTATGCATATTAGTTAGTCTATTGAATCCAAATACTGATTAGTATCTAACAACCCTGAATTAATAAATAGGAAAAAATGAATAATGTTAAGCATAAAGACAAACTGTTTATTTGCTTCATTCTGCTATTCTAAAAGCCGAATATATAAAAATTATAATGATTTCAGACAAATGATTAAAACAAGTGCCAAGATTTTATAGGATAAGCTTCTTTATATGTTTCAATAAACTGATAAAGTCTAGCAATTATAAATTATCTTTGCTTAATTATTACTGAATTTGGGCCCACAAGAAACATAAAAACATTTGTTCTAGATGGATGTATATACTCCTACATACCTAATTAAACTTTGGATGCTCATACAAGTGTATGTGTGTGTGAGAAAGTTTAGAGTGAAGGACTCGAGATTGATCATCTTAAATTAGGTTAGTGAAATTCGAGGCATAATTTACGGAAAAAAGGATATACAAGACAAAATTAAGAGTAATCAAATTGTGGAAAAGGGACACTTGTCCATATTTACTCAGAGAATCACTTATACAAGTGAAGTAAAAAATCTAATTAAGTAGTACTTACTCGAAGTCCGAATATTGCTAAACTATGAAATTTGCTTGAGATATTAAAAATATAATAAAAAGGAATCAAATGGTTTAATTTGATTTCTTTGTCATTATGTGACTCGAGAAGCAAGCTAAAGCTAACAAACATTATTAGTACGCATTAGATAAAAGACATCATATATTATATGGGAAATACTCCGGGCACAACAAAAAATCAGTCAAAACAGTCAACAAGTTCTACACAATATATATAATATAAGATGCACAGCGTATATTATATGTAGTGCACAACGTATATCATCTATTGTGCACAATATATATCACATATTGCAACATCATTTTTCTTTGCAACATGTTATATATGTTGTGCACATCATGTGCTATATAGTGTGCACAACATGTCATATTCGTTGTACAATTTATATTATATACGTTGTGCACAATTTATTGGCTGTGTTGGCTGTTTTTTTGTTGTGCCTCTAGCATTGCTTATATTATATATATAATTTTAATCAACAAATTAAAATTGATAAAGAAAGCACACAATTTTTTTATATGGATTATTTTATTCCACTGCCATCAGAAGAGATATTTCAAATCGCAATGCTCGTTTACTAATCGATGATATTTAGCAATATCTTCTCAAGCAATACGATTCAATCTTAACCATGATGAATTCCACTCACTTTCATTTGAAGATCGACCATCTTTAATTTGGTCAGTGAGGTCATATATATGCTATAGCTAGATAGTGCTAGGGTAAGCGCTTTTTCAATTATATCCTAAAATAATAATAATAATAATAATAAGAGTATATTAAAAATAACCAAAAGAATTAATATATTATTCACACAACAAATATATTATCTAATATATAGAACATATATTACATGTTACACACAATATATATCACATATTATATACAACAGTATCATATGTTGTAAATAAAGATGATGTTATTACATATGATATATGATATATGTTGTATACAACATATCATATATGGTGTACATACATAGTATGTAATATACGTTGTGTATATTACATATTATATATTGTTCATAGCCTATTGACTATTTTGGCACTATTTTTTGTTGTGCGCTAAGATCTTTTTAATAATAATAATAATAATCCTTATTATAGAGATGAGAATGAAGCATAAATAAATGATATTGCAAGTGAAAAGAGGACGAAAGCAAAATGGTTACAAAAGTCAAAAAGGAAGAAGTTGCAAAGCAGCCAATTGAAGCAAGTTATGGAATTCCACACGGCAACGAACATACATGACCCGCCGGCTAGCTACATTGCTATCAACACCAGCTACTTTACTTATTATTTCACCAACAAACATATCAAATTCAAATACTAGATTCTGTATGTTGTATTGCCTTTTTATTTTTTGTCGGTGTTTCATTTCTTCCATTTTTGCTAGCTTTGCTTTTTATATGTTCTTCTAACTACAAAATCACTTCAAAGGGAAACATCTATAACGTTTTTAAAGAGGATTATTGTACTGCATAAATAATTATAGATTTTTATTTATATTAGACTTCATCTGCATTTGGTCATGTTTTATAGTATATATAGACTAGTTAGAGATAGCTAAAGACACAAAATATAATTTTTTTTATTATATTTGAATTAATGTATAAGATAATTTCTGCCTCATTATTCATATCAATTTTATATCCTCTTCCATCAAAATTTTTCATAAGTATAAAAATTACACAATTTTAATTATTTTATCATGTTTTCGTTATCAAACACTTCATTTTATATTTTGATTTATATATTTTTATCATATACACTTTATATTGCATTTTTTTTTAAATTTCTGCATGATGGTTCATTCTTTGTTGCTTCATCAGATTTGAGTTAGAATTAAACTTAAAAGTTAATTTGGACGGTGTTTATCTTGCTCAGTGCATATTTAACAAAACTCATTTTTTGAATTAATTGGATGTTAATCTCAACTTGTTTACTTTTTCTACTCATTGTTTAGCTAGCTATTATATATGTTGACATTTTTTTGGAATAATGACGCCAATCAGAGAGAAACATTTCGTCTAAAATTGTATGGCATGAAGGATAATAAGACACTAAATTTAATTAGATGTCACCAAGTAGTATACTATATGTATATATTTTTTTTTATTTTAATAATTAAATTTAATTTCAAAATCTTATATGATCCATTGCTCCTAAGTTACCAACTGTCTTTATTTGTTTTTCTTGGTGCAGTCAAAATGTCTGTATTTAATAATATTATCAACTTTGAGCCGTGAGATTCAAACAAAGAATACAGGTCTTTTATTTTATATTTATTAGTAGTTCAGATATGAGCAAGCAAGAGCGCGATTCATGATCATAGTGATGATATATAATGTCTAATTTATTGTTTGTTGAGAATCGGCAGCGCAAAGAAACGTGTCATTTGACTTGACATTTTATTTAAGGGTGATAGTAAATGAATAATATAAAACCAGCCCAACCAGTCAATAAATGAGATTTTGGGTCATAATTACTCAACCCATTACAATCTCAATAATTTTTTGGGCCAAAACCAAAGCCAAAATAGGCCCATAGGCTGTATGGGCTGATTTTTTATTGTTCACTTAGAATATTTAATAATAACAAGTAAAATAATACATAAGGTAGGTTCATTTTATTAAATGATGATAAGCGAAGTACCGAACCATGAAATGGGATTAATAATGTGTACAAAAAATGAAAAATAAAATAAAAGCGAAATCAACCAAAAGTCGAGACCCTTTTCAAATGTGTATCACAAATCACAATTTCATAAGAGTTTAATTTCTACTAAAAAGGTAAAATAATTTTACATCAATGTTCAATATCATGTATTGCTATTAGACACTATTTAATTTGAATTTTGAACATGATAGCTAGAAATGTTGAAGCGGATATGTTAAATTTTTTTTAATTCTGCATGTTTGGTAGTTCTATAACACTTAAAAATGAAAAATATTTTTAACTAATATCTAACTTATAAAGTACACTTGTAGTGTACATTACGAATAAAAATGTGACACACATTAATAATATATATGTATGATATATTTTATTGTATGTTATTTCTTATTTTTGTTCAACTAATAATTTTATGATTTTTGAGAAGAAAAAGATACAGTCATTTTGGAGGTGCGTGTCATGGGAGGTAATAAAGAGTGGGAGATTGTATGTGTGGTGGTAGTTATTGAATCGTGTCATAGATTAAGAATTTTGCTAATAAGTGCTCTTAAGATAATTATTAAGATAATAAAAAAAAAGAAAAAATTTATCTTAAAAATATGCATTTTAATATCTTTTATATAATGAATTCATCATAACTTCTTTAATTTTTCAAAAATTTATCTTTTTATTTTTATTTTTTAGTATTCTTAATAAGTGTAGTTAACTCTCACCAAAAAATCATATATTAAATATTGAATCCGTAATTTGCGAGAGGTAGTGAAAGAAAGGGCATGTGAAAGGGAAATTGAGGGAGGCCAGGAAGGGAAGGACACCCCCGGCCCCTCCCTTAGCTTATACTAGACTAGTATAACAAAAAGCAGCCTTTCGTGGCTGCCAATGGCCGTTTTTTATTTCCATTTTCTCTCTCCGCCGTTTATGCTTCATTCACTCTCACACTTTCTTGCATACCACTCCGTTGCCTTAATTCCAAAATAACATTAATTATCTTCTCTATTTATCATGCCTTCTACATTAAGCAGCCGCATTTAATTTGGAAACCTTTTTGCTTTAATCCATTCCTTATGCTAGCTAGGATTCATGAGATATGCATTAACTCTTGTCACTAATCCTAATCAACATACTTAAGAGATGGCTTAGTACGTACGAGTTTACTTGCATGCATTCATCTAATTTATTTAAGTTTCCGTTAGTTCGATTATTTTTTAAAATTTAAATCTTATCTAGCTATAACTTTAATAATAACTGAGTCGGATGATATTTAATACTGAATTGCAATATACAAGAAACTAAGCTATAATTAAACAAAAAGTTAAAATATATAAATTATCTCTTACATTTATATATAAGTAATACTTTTTTTTTTCATTTAAAAAAGAACTTTACTAGGGATATAAAATTGTATCAGTCAAAACAGCTAAAAATAGGAGATTGAACCTAAATCACTCAATAAATTAAAAAAATGCACATAATTAAGAATGTTATTTAGGTCAAAAGTGTTAAAATGAATTTTTATATCTGTTTTGGTTGGAAAAATATTGTTACGCAAGAATTTATGTTTAAGAAATGAATAGCTTATAAACATATAATTAATCAAACGAGATTATTAATCATAAAAAACATATCCATAAAATAGAGCCTAGCCAGCTACTTTAAAAGAAAGATCCACTCATCCATATAAAAATATCTAATAAATTATATCACAAATTATAACAAAAAAATATATATTTGGACGAATTATAGCGATGAAGTAGATCTTCTTTTAACACCCTCATCGCTTATAGTGCAAGTCCTAGTCGATGCCAGCCAGCCATATGAACAAGAAGAAGACCAAAACCTAAAGTGGACCCAATCACCTTCCCTTGTTCCGTACCATGGCCACCCAGCCAGGACAAATTAAAACGTAGGCGTTCATAAATATTTTATTCTAACACATAAAAAATATTTAATTGAAACATTTATTTTATCATTATTAAATAATATTAAGTACGTAATAAAAATTTTATAATATTTTTCCAATATGTATATCTTCTCAATCAAATTTTAGCATGAACATGTTTTTACTTTTAAAATTTAATAATGATAATAATAAATGTTAACAAATTTTTGTTGTACATAAATTATTATTAATTGTAATTAAATATAATAGTAATTCTCATTTATTTCAACTATTCACGGTATTCATTAATTATTAAATAAATATCTAAATTAAACATCTAAGTTAATGAAGTACCTATACAAACAGGTAATAAAGTTATATGAACGTTCAAATTTAAATAAGGATTTAATTTTTATTCACTGACGATATATAATTTTTTTACATATTTATCTAGTCATGTGCTTCCATGTTAATTAAGATTGTATTTTTCTCTCCCACCACCTGAAAGGTCATGTAAACAGAATATTTAATTGGATGAAACTGTAAATATTTACTCTGTCAGTACATTAAAATTAAATTTTCTAAATAATGCATGTTAATGGATTAATTAAGATTAATTATTGATAAGAAAATTTCAATATTGAAAGATGAGACACAAATAATAATACAGTAGATATTATATTATGAAATATAGAAAAGTGTAGGTATACAAATAGTATTTATTTTTTAATATATAGATACACCATACACGTATATGCATCTATAGCTCTCCACATTAATTAATGGGAAATATTTGGGCACAACAAAAAATCAGTCAAAATAGCCAACAAGTTGTGCACAACATATATAATATAAAATGCACAATGTATATTATATGTAGTGCACAACGTATATTATCTATTATGCACAACATATATCATATGTTGTAGTATCATCTTTCTTTGCTACATGTTATATATGTTGTGCACTTCATGTGCTATATGACGTGCATAACATGTAATATTCGTTGTGCAATTTATGTTATATATGTTGTGCATAATTTGTTGACCGTGTGTTGGTTGATTTTTTGTTGTGTGTTAGTTAATTAATTAATTCCATCCCATACCCCCCATAGCACACAAATTAAACCCCACTTCTCTCTATCCATCTACAATACAATTTTCCTTTCCGCTTAGTGTCTCTATATAATTAAAGCCCCTCTCATCTCGCTCAACACACAAACTAAACATCACACTCACATTCACATTCACATTCATCTCTCTCCATTCTCCACTTCCCCCCTTCAGTTCATTCTATGCGAATAGGAGGGAGCAACCACCCACGCACTGCAAGTTAGTTAGTGAAGTACACATATAATACACACACATAGAGCAGCAAGCAAAGCCAAACCATGATGGACGGGCAAGATGTGTCGCCAGCACACGTGGACTCATCATCTCGACCGTCGCTGGGATTCCCGTTGGGCACTGCGCTGCTCTTGATCGTGATATTCAGCCTCAGCGGCATCTTCTCCTGCTGCTACCACTGGGATAAGTTCCGCTCCTTCCGTCAATCCTTCTCCTCATCACGCTCCCACCCACCTTCCTCACCCACCAAATCTAACCTCAAACCCACGGTAACTAACTAACTAACTTTACTCTTAATTCTTCTATTTTTTATCATTATTAATAATACAATAAAACGCGAAACAGTGATGATTAAATTGATGAGTGTGTCGGTAGTTTGATATTAGTATTTATTATCATCATTCATCAGGAATTGAAGCAAAAGAGGGGACCGAGCTTGCCGGTGTTGATGCCAGGGGATGAGGTCCCCAAGTTCATAGCCATGCCCTGTCCCTGTGAGCCGTCGCGCCCACACAAACAAGACGCCGCCGAGCTCGACAGCGTCATTGTGACGGTGGAGAAGCCACCACCGCCAAAGCCACCGCGAGTGCCCGTCCCTTTGTACTTGTGATTTTTGCGTCATTTTTATTATTAATATAAATTTTATAATATTAGGTAGCTAGCTGTTTGTGCTTCAACTTTCTCATCTTCATCATCAACAAATTGTATGTTAGCCACCAACACCATTATTTGTTTGTTTGTTTGTTTTGTTGTATTTATGTACATTAAATATTCACCCATATTACCCGGAGAAGAGTGAGTGTATTAATAAGGGGTACGGTGTATGTGTAGAGTAGTAGACTAGTAAATATATACGTAGCTAGGCCAGTTCGTCGATTGATTTTGATGACCATTCCATTTGATTCAATCATTCTACCTTGTGCTATGTATAACTATCAAATTATATATAGGATCTTAATTACATGATGGATTTTGCCAATTCAAAACATAAAATCCAATTTGGCTTTCTCTTCTTAATTTTTGCCTTCAAAAATAAAAGACAGAAAAAAGAAAGAGCAGATCCAATCGATGCTTTGATTTTCCATTATATAGCGTGTCTGTGTATATTTCTTAAGGAAATTACTGTTTATAATAAGATGTCGCCACATATCAATAACCAAACTTTAAATTTAGTTTATGGCATAAAACATTATTAATTATTTAATTAAATTAATAGGCCTTTGAATAAACAGGTTCACAGAGGTGAAAATTAAACCAATCTGGGGGCTCTCTTTTGGGGTGGGGGTGATCATGGCGTTCTATGAACGCTATGAATGCATAACACATTATATTATTATATCTTAATTTGTTAGTTGGTAAAGTTGTAATGATAGAAAAATTAGGTTCTTGTCCGGATTGTACAACTAATATATTTGGAGGGGTATGTGCATCAAGTGCAAACTAAAGAAAAGAAAGGCACATCTTTAATTAATCATTAGTCAACTACCTATATGTGCCATCAGATCATGTTCTAATTAAAGATTGGCAAATGGGGGAAGTGCACCTTCAGAGTGCCAACATGCCTCTGTTATTTGCATAAAACAAAGGCCACACAAATAATTAATGAAAAATGCTAAATATACATAGTATAATAGTATAATATTCCTCGACTCATTTTTCACCTCATTCAAATGTTGGCAATTTTAATGAATACGTCTATAACTTGTCAACATATTCATCAAAGTTATTAACATTTAAATAGGTGAAAAATGAATGGAGTGGTACTGCACTATGTACCAATAGCACTCCTCATAATTAATTATGAGATCCCTAAATTCAAACCCTTCCATTTTATTTTCTCATTAATAATTACCGTATATCTTATCTCAGACCAATCTCTGTGTGTAAATGGACCTGATCTAGCTAGAGTAAATAGTAATGTGCACTGACATGATCATATATTTCTTTTCTGCATAATTACATAATTACATACATTCATTTGTGTGTATATATCACCCAGTCCAAAGAGAATGTGCCAGCAGGCGAAATGAAATCGTTATAATAATAATTAAGATGAAGAAGTAGTTAGCTAATCCCACCAAACCACACCAATAGAACCAAACAGAGAATTACACATCAATAGCATGCACTAATTAGTAATTTTTCACTGGTAGTACTATAGAGATGTATCACAGAAGAAACCTGAAATAAAAGGAGGGGCATAGTAAGAATAGTAATATATGAAACGTGTAAGAATAGGATGTGTGAATAAGTGGGGAAATGGCACCACTTAGTCACGAATTTTCAAGATACGGAATAAGAGAGAACAGTACAGTACGTGACTGGAATAAGAAAGAAAGAAAACATGATGACCCACAAAGAATTATTTTATGTATGTTGCAAATATAAATGGGGGGACCCAGAACTGCATTGTCATGACCTAATTTTTCACTGTGGCCTCAACGTGATGAAAATAATCAATTAACCTTTCCTTGTTCGGAATAGCCAAGACATAGCTATTCATTTTGATTTTGTTTGTGCAGTACCATAAATGTGTACCATTCCGTGATTGTTGCCAGCCAATAAGTACATCATGCATCACCTTTTTTAAAGGAATACTTACTGTGTAATAAAAATTGTATAATATTTATATTCGTTGTTGGATTGTATTAGTTTGAATAGAAGAGTAAATTTATATTACAATTCAACGATAAATATAATTATTGTACAAATATTATAAAATTTTCAATGTACCTATAGTTAGTATCAGTGCTTTTGTTAGTTTTTTTTTTTTTCTTCTAAAAAAATTGAGATTTATATATTATGAAATTATGATTACGAAATGGACTCAGGAACGAAGGGTGTGAAGACAAAGTGTCCCCACCATCCACAAGCACAACCTTCCCTTCCCTTTCATTAGAGATGGATATATAGTGCGCCCTATGAAAAGATCTGAGCATACCCTTTACATGGATATTCAGGTTTGTTCAGTGTGATGAAGCCCAATGAAAACGACGCAAATTTGAAGGCATATATATGAATATCTTACATATTTTATTTACACAAATGCTTGGGACACAATAAAAAATCAGCCAAAACAGTCAATAAGGTCCATTTAACAACACTTTATGACCCAAATAACACTTTTGATCATGAGTATATTTTTAATGGGCTGAGTGATTGTGGTCCAAATTCCTATTTATTGGCTATTTTGACTGGTTTTTTTGTTGTGCCTATAGCAATGCTATTTTATTTATTGTCATATATACGGAGTATTAATTTGTTCCTTACTTATTATTTGTTATTCAATTTCAGTTTCTGGGTTATAAACCCAGTTTTCTTAGAAAATTAAATGAGCGTATAGGGCATCTACCTAAAATATTCCAATGCTAACGAACGTGTAGTTCAAATAACATTGATTTCTTTAAGAGTTTATTGATATTGATATTGACATTAAACTACAATAATATGTATTTAAAAAAAAAAACGTATAGTGGTTTCCTAAAAACTAAAATTTAATTTAATTTAAACCTAGGATTTAGGAAGACGAAGGCAGGCACTTCGCCGCGTTACTTTAATTTCAAATTTAATTAGTTGACCGAAATTTTATTTTTATTTTTCTATTCCACATCTTACAGCAATTGGACAAATTAAAAATAAATAAAACCTAAAAAATTTTAAAATATTGAAGTTTGATGTCTGAAGTGTGACCAAACTATATGACTCATCATATGGTGTTTTCCAGAGACTAATTAAATTATAATTAAGTTTAATTTAATCATCTTATATACGCCATTGCATAATATAGATACTGGTGGCATAATCACCATTACCATATATATATATCAAGGTAACAAGTAACGATGGGATCAAAATCAAACCACAAATAATATAAATTAAACTCTCTTAATACTACTATATATACTGCTACTATGTATTTGAAATTCTAATTGTTATTTGGTGCCTAATCAAGAAGCAAGGTTTTACTAAAGATTGGATTAATAAATTATATATAATAAAACTTTCATAGATGTACACTACTCTTCAATCTAATTAATAATTCTCTCAAACTCCCAAAAATGATGGATCTATTTTGTCTTCACCATAAGTTAAAGAGACACTCATGTGAAAATTAGATTTGGATTGTACGGATGATAAGCAGCTAGCTATAGGAATAATATCAAAATCAATATGGCCCCCTCCTACCTTAGTGGGTTTCATAGTGTGTATGTGTTGTTCTTATGCACAAAAATATTGTAAAAAAAGATGATGTTGCAATATATAATATATATAATATATATTGTGTATATTATATATTATATGTTGTATATAATCTATTAACTGTTTTGATCAATTTTTTTTAAAATTTAGATGTTGAGATGATAATATCGTATCAAAATTCAAAAGAGTAATGATAAGTGCACAATGAAAAATTAGCCCAAGCAACCAGCCAATAAATAAGATTATGGGTTACAATTACTCCGCTCATTACAATTTCAATGATTATTTAGGCTCAAACAAAAGCCAAAATGAACTTATTGTCTACATTAGCTGATTTTTGACCGTGAATGTTGTTCTTATCTATGAAGTGCGGTGGATGATGAGGTAATATTGGTCATTAACTTTTTTTTTTCCCATAGGTTACTGCAAAAGATTATTGTAGTATAATATAATTTAATTGTTGTCCCTTCTCGCCAATTTAACGGTGCTTCATAATTGTTTAGTTTAGTTTATTAAAAACATTAAAGAATGGTTAAATCTTTTGACGCTCCCTCGTTTCTACATTAATCTATAATATCCAAACAGTAGCCGAGAATCTTTTGTGATCTTCATGCACACCTGATCGATCAATTAATGTATATATATATTTAAGATAATAAATTATACTAACACACTGGATCATAATTATTTATTGAACTGGTAATGAAGTACCACCTTAGCCTCTAATGAATAATGACAAGATTATAATTAATATATATGATATTAATTAACTAGTTTTATTTTAATTAGAAACTGAGCATATGCCTTCAATTCTACAGAATAAGTGGAACATACTCCTCATCGTCAATTCAACTTCCCGATGGTTACCGCTACAATTTAAAGTGGTAATAATGAGATTCAATCGATGATAAAATACGAAAAATTAACATTTCATATATATATATATATACCACTATAACAAACTTTTATTTTACTAACATTTAACAATATCACTAACTCATATAATAATTTGTTGCTCATATTTTGGTAAGGCATTAAAGGATGACATAAGGAATTGTTAGTTCCATTTTGCAACAAATTTTATATATACATATATATAGGAGGAGCTGGTTAATATGTCAAATCCTCAAATTTTTGTCTATAATGATGTAATGATTCGAGGCATTGAAGAACATGTATATATATAATATAATCAAGCTCCCAGCATTTCTGTTTGGCCTTATTAGGGAATGTTATATAATTCACTTTTCTTGGGACTCATAGAGTATGGGCATAAACTAAATGCACCATATATATATATATATATATCTTGATAAGTTTTGGTACTTTCCCTTTTGATGATGAGATAAGTATACTTACCTTTATTTTCTTTGTACATATTGCAATTGCAGTTACAATTACTAATTATATGGCTGAAATCCTTGCAACAAGTTAAGTACACAAAATCATATCATATCATGCTATCATACTAGCTATGAATATAATATATGTCTTTTTGCTTCTTGCTTTTTTCCCTAGCCATCATGAATAAGCAAAACCCCACTCTTTTGTTGTTCCTTTTATTTTTCCTAGGTGAAATTATTATATTCCTTTTTCTTTTATTTCTCCCATTATATATTTATATATATTATTTGAGTCGGCAAAACAGACTCATGAGACTGAGTTTTTTTCAAAAGAGCATTGTAATATTGATATTTATAAAGTGGATGTTTGTAGATATTTATTCAAATTTAAGGATGGATAGTAAAATAAATAATATATAAGTAAAAGTTTTACAAAAATAAAAAGTGATAGATTAGATGTATACACAATTATTTAGTCTTAGACAAAAATGTTGAGAGAAAAGATTTTATTCAAATTAGAGTTTAAGACTTTAGACCAAAAAATTAAACGCACACTAAAACTTTGGATGAATGACTAGCTGGTTTTAGTTAGGTTTGGCAACTATGACGATAAAGCTTGTTTGATTAATTATATTTTTTCAATTCATTTTATGATGAGATTTCGATTCGAGATATTGTTTCTAAATGAATAATAGATATGTCACTTAAATCAATTTAACATTATAGTTGCTTTTAAGCGTCCTTTTAACATTACTTTATTATGAAGCTTTTGTTTAATTGGTCCCGACAAAAAGCAGCTAATATTACAATGAAACTAGATCATCATGATTAACATTAAATTAACCTAATTAATATTTGTTGGGGTCTACAACCTACTTTACAAAACAAACTATATTGGACCCACTAGTTATTATTTTTATGAAAGGCCCGCAATTTATTTAAAAATTTAATAAACAAAAAGCATATATTATGATTCATTTAACTGTGGGCCTAATTTTTAAGCTAGCCTACAGATATCATATAATTCTCAATAGAATAATTCATAACTACACACAAAAACAAAAAAGAATAATTCATAACTAAATACTTAAGAACCCGATTAGCTATAAATTGAGCTGGGTCTCATGGATTTTTGTCAAGTTAAATATATATCAAGGTTTCTAGTTTCTACACCTTAAACTCAATCTTGAATCAAACCATTGTTTTTTTCTCATAGTGTGTTTGAAAGCTCAGAAGGTGAGAAGTGATTTGATTTGGAAATTAATTCCAATATTTGAAATGAGTTTTTCAAATGAAAAATGATTTCATTTACACTTTTATGAAGTTTTATTGCTTTATTATTTACAAATTCTTTAGAGTTTACATAAATTTGAAGATAAAAGAAGTGATTTTCATCGAATTCATTTTATTTTTTTTTGCGAATTCTAATCGAACCTATAATATATTTTAGTTTTTTTGGTCGACCATCATCACAAAAACAATCATTTTAGGGATTTATAACTATTCTGGGCCAAATTCTGATTTACAGGCCTTTTAGCCTCATGGAGGCCCACTACAAGGCACAGTACTATCTTTTGCTTCTTAAACAAATCTTCTTTTAACCCGGGGAGTGTGGTTGAGTAGTAGGGGCTCATCCTCCCTTAACCAAGTATCGAGGGTTCAATCCTCGCCTTGGGTATGGAAAAGCTTTAAAATTCCGGGCCAGTTGTCCCACCCTTTGAGGTGCCTACAAGCCAACGAGGGATTAGTCGGTCGACAGTGGATACCCCGGTCGTGTAAAAAAAAAAAAAACAAATCTTCTTTTGATGACAAAAAACAAAGCTTCTTATGACGACAAAAAAAAATCAGATCTTTTGGATTGACATTATTAGCACACAATTGAACATATTTTTCAATTAATTAATGGAATATTACGAAAATAGATTGTGCTATCTCTATGATAAAATACCACACTAAATATATGAACATCATCTTCTGCTTTCCCAATACAAATCTCTTCTTGAAACATTTTAGTGTCTTTATATAGGTACACTACTCTTACTTTACAATGACATGTTTTGGTACTTTTTTTCATTTAATCTTGGACACAACAATTATACTATTATTAGCTCGTCTTTTTTTTTTTTCGCTAGAGTTTAGATTAGGGGAGGCAACTATGATGCAAGTCTAGGGCAAACAACCAACCTCAGCAAGAATTACAGTAGAATTTACAGATCGCTCATCAAAGAGAGTTTTCCAAGATTCAAATTCAAGTCACGTTTAGCGTAAATAGAAGACTAAAACATGCGTGTCAACCCTGATTTACTGTTAGCTCTTCTTTTAATTATATTGTTTGAGTGGAGCAGCAATTGCATGGGAACAATGATTATAACATTGGAATTGAAAGTATATATATATATATATATATATATGTATATATATATATATATTTATATATATGAATATTGTTTTGTAGCAAAAAGCAAAAAGTTTTTAACATAATTAATTATCAGAATATCTGTATCTAGCAAGAATCAATACTTGTTTATGCTATCTTTTACAACTTTAGTAAGATCTTACATAAATCTACATATATATAGAAGCTTCATCAGTCGTAGTTGTATTCTTTGGGTAAAGGATGATCATAATTCATAAAGAGAGTATATTCCATAAAGTCCCTCTGTTGAAACAGGTTATTTTATCAGAGTTTTATTTTCTCTCTGATACAATATGCAATCTAAAAAAGCAAGTTCATTATTGACTTTTTGTTCAAATCACAAAGCCTAATCCATCATTATTGTACTTTGCTGCTAAAATTGGCTTCAGTACACTTCTCCAGATATTATCATCTGTTGGAAGTTCAGTTTTTGATACACTTGAAATTGCCCTTTTTGATGCACTTGAAAAGGGCATCAAAATGTAAGATTTTTCCTTCTTTGATGGAAATTAAAAGGATCATATTCAATTGATCAATTCCAACAGTTATTATGCTGTAATAGGAAGGAGCTGCTGATATATGCAACTACCTCATCTTGCAATTATTGAGAATCATCAAGTAACATAGCCAATGACTAGTTTTATAAATGGTTTGTAATGAACTTCACTTATCAGTTAACAAAATTACCTCACATATAAAAAAAAGTGTTAGATACTAGTTCCAACAGAACAAGGAACCTTTTAAAATTGTACATCCAATTGGTTGGTGAGAAAAGGACACAAATGACACATAATTATTGTCTCAAGGTCCCATGAAAGAAATTTTTTGATGCAGCAGCAGCAGCAAGTTCAGTAATCTATAAAAGAAATATAATACTTTTGATTCTAATTATGGACTTAGCAATAATTCTCCTTTCATTATAATAAATTACTTCAGAGAAAAATAAGACTTGTGCCAGAAGGAGAAACTGAACCTTGCACTTAAGGGAATCATTAATCAAAGCCAAACTTATTCTGAATCTCATTAAAACTTCTACCTAAATTCCTTGAGTTACAAACTTGAAAAGGGAAAGTTGCATTTTTTTTACACAATCTGCAAATTGTTAAACAGCAACTTTTCCATCTTTCTCCTAGAGACATCTCCCACCATACCCTGCATTTCTGAATAGTGCTTGCTTTATCTCTTCAGGGTTAATACAATTTCTCTGTTCAGCTACCTATAACCAAAATGTTCATAAGTTCATAAGTTAATCAAAATGTTCAATTCTCAAGCTGAGACAAATATTGAAGCCAGTTAGTAAATAGGGTATATAAAGTATAAACCTCTGAGCAAGATGCTTGCATTGAGAAATCATTGAAACTGCTTATAACACATTGCTGAATCTCAAGGCCTAATGCTTCCAACGTGTTCACAGTTGACAGCAACAATCCTGGCTTTGTAGCACAACAGATACTGATTCTGGTGTCTTGGTCTCTCCTCTCAACATCAAACTGCAAAAGAAAACATTAAGTCCCAAACATTATTCAACAAATTGGGTTTATGTGATTCTGTTTCAAGTCAGGGGCTAAAAGAAGAAAAAAAACCATACCTTTGGGGAATTTCTAACCATAACTTCATTTGGCTTGAGCTCTTTAGAAATGCCCAAGAGATTGATATGATTTCTGCCATCCTCCACTTCTTCTTCTTCCTCCTGCAACTTGCTAATCCTTTCAAGCAGCTCTTTCATGTAATCTATGGTATCTCCTAAGATGGAGGTTCTGTCCATCTGTTTCAAGTTTTGACATTTCTAATGTTAGTGTGAACCCAAAAAAGGGATACCAAAAAAACTCCAAGCAAAACTTATGGATTTATTCACAATCATTAATAGAGCACTAACTTCAAAAAGAAATTAAAAATCTAACTTCATTTCTAATGATTGAAACATGAGATGGTAAAGGTTCCACCTTGCTGATCTTGGGGACTATTGACCTTAGCATGGAGAGACGGTCATTGAGGCGCTTCCTTCTCCTCCTCTCTGCCATGAGATTCTTTGAAGGTTGCCCTTCAATCTTCTTGGGCTTGGGCTTTTTCTCAGCACCACACGGGCCCATGTTGAAAACCACAGGAACATCCACATCCACCATACCTTGCTCCTCAACTTTGCAGCATCCAATCGTTCTCTCTTCCAACAACAGACCCAACTTGTCATCACTTCCCAAAAAGACACCATCTTCATTGTTATTATCCTCCAATGAAGAAGGGTTATGATGAAGATGGTCTTCATTTTGCTGTGTGAGTGGATATGAAGAGTCAAGGTCAGGCATTGTGAAGCCATCATCAGAAGCAGCAAAAGGGTATGATGCTGGTTCAGGTGTCGTGAAGGGGCACTCAAATCTTTGGTCTGTTGTTGCTGTTGTTGAGAATGCAGCAACAAAGGAAGATGAAGGGCTTGAAGAGGCAAGAGAAGGGTTATCAACAAAAGGGTCAAAGTTCCAACAAGAAGAAGAAGAAGAAGCAGGGAAGAGCATATCACTGAAGGCAGTGGTGGATAGAGCACTCCATGTGTCTTTTCTTGGAGCTAGAAGCTCCTCTAGGAAACCAAGTTGAGAAAGCTCCATCTCTATGATTTTGTTGGTTGTGTGTTTATCTCACTATATATGATCTGTGTCTCACTCTGTTCTGTTCTGTTCTGTGGTTGTGTGAAAGTGTGAAAGTGTGAGAGTGTGACCTAACCAAATAGGGGAAGGGAAGGCTAATCAGATGATGGAAGTTGGAACCAAGTGGGAGCTATTTGTTTAAATAATCATGAAAAAGCTTAGCCAAGAGGGCTTGTCTCCCCCAATTCTTTTCTTTATCATTTTGTGATAATACTAGTTGTCTTCATGTATAAGAGAGAAACACAAATATGAATATTGGGATATAAATTTAGATATAAGATGTTTAATGATGAGGATATGATAGAAAGTTTATATTTTGAGACACAAAATTTGTATATTGGTTGTATTTCTAAAAAGTTTAGATAAAAATTGCACAAAATTAAATAAGATGAGACAAATGTAATTGTTTTTATAATAATTTAAATGTAACTTAAACATTTTATATTTTTGTTCATTGTCTTATTGTTTCTGTATTTTAATCCTATTATATCATATACTTATGTCTTTGTACTTATTTGATCGATATAGGGACAATACACAAAATATTTGAAGTAAATATGATTATCCATAACTAGATAAGCAGCGATCGGTAACATTGGTGGTGGTGGTTCGAGATAGTAGACAGTAATGGTGTGACAATAGAGGTGGTAGTCTGAAAGAGATAATAAGATAAATATGTTGTGTCTCTAAAGTAGTAGTGCACATTATATTTGCAATTTTATGGGGTGAGTCACTTATATCTCTATATATATCCCCAAATTCTAAATATCTCCAAATTCAAACAACTCACAAATTTTAGTTCATGTCACAAGTGTTTATGTATTCATTGTCCGTCAAACCAAACACCATTAAAATGAATAAATTAATTCCTTATAATTTAAAAGCCTCAAAATGATTTCTCAGAATTTAAAAAATGAGATGAATTGGTCCTTTTTGTATAAGGACATATTTATCCAATTTCTAATGTGTAAGATTAATTTGCCCTCTTTTGTTAAAATGTGAATAATTGGTGAAATCTTTTAAATTTAATCTGTTAAAATGATCACTTTTTTGAAACGTTGGAACTCAATAATATACTTTAAGTTTGAAAGACTAATTTATCACACAATTCATTGAATAAATGAAAAATTTAGTAAAACTTTGATACTAATTGAACCCATAAAAGGCCAAGGGGGAATGAATATAGTTCTATATATTTTTGTTACAAAAGATTTAGATTTGAGGAAGCACATTCTCATGAAGGACCGAAAAAATCATACTAAGTCACACTTAGCGCAAATGGAAAGTTGAACCAAGTATACCAACATGAATACAATTCTATATAATTCAATAATTGGATTTTTTTTATAATTATAAAATTATTGTTGGAATATATGAAGAACAAATAAATATGCTGTATTTATAAATATAGGGATAGAGATTAGACAATATTGTTCTCTAGCAACCTTTAAGTTCATAAATGTCCTCATTATTATTATTATTTATTTATTGAGATCATGACCCTCACAATTTCATAATGATAGAAATTAAATTTCATTGACAAAATTGACCATAGTTTTTTATCCGAATTCTGAATGATTATTATGATATATCTACATAAAGTTTTTGACCTGAACTACATTACGAGAGATTCACAGCATATCTCTCTTAAGATATATAATAATAGTCATTCTAACATGAATAAAAATATATACTCATTTATTTGAAGTTTTGCAAACAAAATTTAATTTTCATCACAATGAAATCATGAATCATGCCGTAACTATAATTGAGAGCTCTATGTACAAATAATAATAGTACATCTGGATTAAAATTATAGTCATTTAAAGATTTGTCAACAAAATTTATTTTTTATTACCATGAAATCCTGAATGTGTCGCGATTTCAACAAATAAATTTACAATGAATACGGAATTGTAACCTTCTCACAATTTCATACTCATTATGAATTTATTTTTAAAATCGTAATTTCCTTATGATTTCATATAATAAATACAAAAAAACAACAGGACATTAGTGGAATTCTAAGGTTTAAGAAGACAAATTGATGATAATCATTTTTCGATTTTAAATGGGTGAAACCATTATTTCAAAAGTATTATAAATATAAGCATATAATTAACCATGCAATTTTTTTCTATATTAATAGTCCATTAAACTATTTTCATTATTTAAAAAGCACTTGTCATTTTAAAAATGCTGTAGCGTAAATTCTGGCTAAGAGAAGAAAAGTAAATCCCAATTTGAAATGTTAAATTTTAATCACATTGTCGGTAAAGTTGTCCTAAAATAATAATAATAATAATAATACTAATAGTGTATTAATAATAATGTGTAATTAAGAAGATCCAATCCTGGCATAACATCTTATCATTACAGAATGTATTACAGTGAAAAGTGCAGCGTAATAGCACCCAGAGATAGATTTAAGAATGAAATGGAATCTACTTTTTCTCTCTCACTCTCAAAGGTGAATTAATTAATGTCTCTTTCAATAAAATAATCACCCAGACAGAATTTGTATGTCTGTTTAATTAATTCCCTATTAATTGAAAAATTTGACCCTCAAATCTGTCTTTACCGAAAATAGGTGGAGTTAGCACCTTGGATTGTCAATACTAGTTCCAATTTTTAATGCTACTCCTCGATCATTCTCCCATGTAATGTTCACAAACAAAGACAGAATGAATGTATGAATTTGCATCTCCCTCCAACAACCCTTTTAGTTTGAGCCTCCCTTACTCTACCGACAATATTTTTAATTTTAATTATGACTAATCGCTTGTGTATTTCTATATATGCATAATAAAAAAATAATCAAAATAGTGAATATAGTATGTATAATATATATTGTGTATAATATATATTATATGATATACACAACATATATAATATATAATGTACATCATATATTACATGTTATAAAGAAAGATGATATTACTACATGTGATATATATTATGCACAATATATCATATATGTTGTGTATAATATATAATATATAATGTACATATTACATATTATATGTTGTGCACTATTTATTGACTGTTTTGACTGATTTTTTATTATATCAAGAATTTATAATTTCTAATATCGTTATGACTTAGATTCAATTTTATTTATAGATAACATGAGACTCCAAGAAACAAAAGAGAAACCTCAATGTTATTTACAAAAAAACAAACATGTGACTTATATTACTTTTATTTACAAAAAAAAAAAAAAAAGATAACGTTGGACTATTTTATTGTGATTATTATAGTAGTCCCCTGAATTTCTATATTCATTGTTTTGCACAAGCTGAAAAGTAGTTTACTTTTTATGACATCATTTGAAAATTAAATATTATTAAAATACATCAATTGAAGTCAATAGAGACTGATTCTAGTAACTTTCCATTCATCCATCATAAAAAATTAACATCAACTGAAGTAAATAGAGATTGATTCTAGTAACTTTGGATTCAAACATAATCAATAGCTCGATTATCGAACTTTCTTATTGAATTAAAAATAATATATAAGTCATTTTCACAATTTGATTTTAATTTGGTACACTTATTATATATATATAGTAACAGTTTCAATTATGTTAATAAGGGGATGTATCAAATGAGAGGGATCAGAGTGAGAGGAATAAATTGAGATCATTAGATCTTATTTGAATGGTCAAGATAAGAACATAGATTCATGTGACTTTTTAAAATCTTGATCATTCAAATAAGATCCAATGATCTAAATTTATTCCTCTCACTCTCATCTCTCTCACTTGATATGTCTCATATTCATAATATATTTGAAGGTTTGGTAGGAATACCCACACTTTTGCCCAACGAAGTTTTCAAGGTTTCAAAAAATCCAAGAGTATATAACTTGTAGATATATATTTATTGTTTATAAGATGCGGTATTTATAAATTATCATTAATTATTTAGAGAAATGATTTTTATCTATCTTGAACTTAATTTTTTGTTTTTCATATCGTTAGATTATTTTATATATCATTAGGTAGAGTATGAGTTATATCTAAATATGAGATTCATACTCTATTGAACGAGCAAATAGGCGTGATGGGAGAAGGGGAGAGCAAGAGGGTGGCTCCAAGTGAGGTGGCCTCTAGAGGTACGAAGGTGCAGGGGGAGAGTGGTTATGGGTGTGCAACAGGAGCTAAGGTTGGAAAAGGGGATGAAGGGGCTGGTTCAGGTGGAGACTCTGTATTGCTGCATCAAAAGATATCCTTTAAGGACAAGGTCTTAGCGGGACGTACGGTGCAGACTCAACAATTCAAGGGTTTTGACCTCATTGAGAACAAGATGGCAACTTTGTGTTGGGAAAATGGTGAACCTAAAGTCTCTTTTTCTCCTGAGATTATCAGGGATGCTGCTACACCATGGGAAGATTCCCTGGTTATCAAAGTGCTTGGTAGGTCCGTGGGGTACACTTACATGAAATCAAAACTTTCATCCTTTTGGAAGTTGCAAGGTGGTTTTGACATGATGAATGTGGGTCATGGGTACTTTATGGTGAAATTCGATCTCGAGACAGATAGAGAAAGGGTCATGGAGGAAGGTCCTTGGATGATCCAAGACCATTATCTTGGGGTGAAAAGATGGAGTCCAAACTTTAACCCCAAAGAGTCCTGCTTTGGAAAAACTCTTGTCTGGATACGCTTCTCGGGGCTGAATCTTAAATACTATCAAGAGAATATGTTACATGCAATAGCTTCAGGGATAGGGAAACCTATCAAAGTTGATGCACTGACCCGTTCCTTGGAGAAGGGTCGTTTTGCTCGGGTATGTATTGAGTTGGATCTAGATAAACCTGTGCCTCGACGGATTTGGATTAATGACCATTGGCACGAAGTGGAATATGAGAGTCTCCATCTTATATGCAAAGAATGCTGCTGCTATGGCCATATGGATCGTGTCTGCACCAAAAAGAAGGCAGTACTATGTGATGACAACACTGTTAATGTGCATGTTGCACTAGCAGAAACGAAGGAACCTGGGCATGAGATGCAAAAGGCTTTCGAATTTAAATCGCAACCAAATCAAGATCCGGGTTTTTCGGAAACAAATCCCAACATTGGCATCTTGCCCAATGCTAATGTTAACAACAACCCCCTACACTATGCGGATAAGGAGGATGAAGAACGGTTAAAGTGAACCGAAAGGGTAAACCAATGAAGAATAATCCAAAGCGCCCGCAAATGAAGGGCACTAATATCCCCCGTGGGACCCATCAACTGGGAGCTACCAAGCCCAACACAGAAGCCCTTTCTCGCGGTTGGTCCGTCCCACTTTCCACAGGTACCGAACGCATGCAGCCCATGCAAACCCGTTTTGCTCCCAAAGCTGTCAGTCAACTGCATGGTCTCTCCACCACTCCCGTGATGAATGGGAAACATAAGAGGATGCGGCCAGCATCTTTGACAAACTCTCCCGAGGGCCCAAGACCTCTTGTGGTGAATGAGAAAATAGATATGCCATTGGTGGAGATGGAGAGCAATCATACAGTGGAAAAAGATGCAGTCAGCTCAACAGTTGCAACGTATGATACCATGGGTATCGGCTCTTACATGTCCAAGTGTTCTTTTATGGATTTTTTAGAATTCAATATTATTGCTTGGAATGTGAGAGGAGCCTCTAACAAGATGACTAGGGTACACTTGAAGAATGTAGTTAAAAAATATTCTCTTAATATTCTTATTTTGATTGAGACTCATGTCATGTTCAATAAAGTTGCGCTGTTCTGGGATAAGCTGGGGTATACTCCCATTCATATTGAAGAGGCCCAAGGGCATAGTGGAGGTATATGGGTCCTTTCAAATGACACAAATATTAATTGTGAAGTTTTTGACTCTTACCATCAGGCCGTTTCATTTTATTTCCAACAAGGATCATCTAAGTGGTTGTGCACGGCTATTTACGCTAGTCCCATTCCTGCTATCAGGATTCATCTTTGGGAAAAGCTTAGACACTTGGCTGAGGTGTGTTCGTTGCCGTGGATGCTCCTTGGTGACTTCAACGAGGTTCTTGATCGGTCGGAGGTTAGTGGGGGTTCCTTTAGCCTTGCTAGAGCTTCTAGATTTCATGGGTGTCTAGATGACTGCACTCTCATGGATCTCAATTGTATTGGTAATCCTTTCACCTGGGTCCGCAGAGTCAGGGGGTTTAGAGATGTTTACAAAAGATTGGATAGGGCCCTTTGTAATGCAATCTGGAGGGCTCTCTTCCCTGAAGCCTACGTTGAGAATTTAACCAGACTTCACTCCGACCATGGCCCTATCTTGGTTCGTTTTCATGGTACTAAACAGATCCGAGCTACCAGGCCTTTTCGATTCCAAGCGGCGTGGGCAACACACCCACTCTTTAAAGGCATTGTTCATAGAGCATGGGAGAAAGGTCGTCCCAATCCCATAACTAGTCTTTTGCATGTGAAGAAAGAGGCATTAGCGTTTAACAGGGACCTTTTTGGAAATATCCTGAATCGCAAACGTCACCTAGAAAGACAGATTAAGATGGTTCAAATAAAGATGGATGGTCAAGCTTCTCTGTATCTGATCGAGCTGGAAAAGAATCTGCAAGAAGATTATTCAAATATTCTCCTACAAGAAGAACTATTGTGGTTCCAGAAATCTAGAGAAAATTGGATCAGATTTGGTGATAAAAACAATAAATTCTTCCATATTCAAACTCTGGCGAGGAGAAAGAGGAACAAGATACATGGCTTATTTCTTGATAATGGTGAGTGGTGTACGGACCAAGATACTCTTCAGCAAAATGCCATCTCCTTCTATAAGAAGCTTTTTGCCACTAATGAAGAAGTAAACATTAATGCTCTGGGCCAGGAAGTCACTCCCCATTTGTCTAGGGAGGCTGTTGATGTGTTACTTCAGCCAGTGACTAAGGACGAAGTTTACAAAGCAGTCATGCACTTGGGCTCCTTTAAGGCTCCTGGACCGGACGATTTTCAAGCCTTCTTTTTCAAAGAATATTAGGATAATGTTGGGGATGATATTCACAAGATCGTGAGTGACGCCTTCTCTCATGGCACGTTGGAGGTTGAGATGGCTGAGACTCTTATTGTTCTTATCCCAAAGGTTGATCACCCTAGATTTTACAAAGATTTTCGCTCTATTAGTCTTTGTAACATCTTGTATAAAGTTGTCACCAAAGTGCTTGTTAATAGATGGCGCCCTTTTCTAAGCGATATTATTGGTCCATTACAAGGCGGCTTCATCACTGGGAGAGGTACAACAGAGAACATCATTTTGGCTCAAGAGGTTTTGCATTTTATGAGAAAATCAAAAAGCAAAAAGGGTGTTCTGGCTTTCAAGATTGATTTGGAAAAAGCCTACGATAGAGTCAATTGGTCCTTCCTACACCAGTCTCTAGATCTCTTTGGTTTTCCCAGCAGAATAGTGTCTCTTATTATGAGTTGTGTGAGTTCATCATCTCTTTCTCTCCTATGGAATGGCAACAGATTGGAAAGTTTCCAACCTCTTAGGGGTTTACGACAGGGAGATCCTATGTCTCCTTATCTCTTCGTTATCTGTATGGAGAGACTGGGCATTTATATTTCCAACCAAGTGGCTTCCGGTGGTTGGTGCCCCATTAAGGTTAGTAGAGGAGGACCCTCTATTTCTCATCTCATGTTCGCTGATGATCTGATTCTTTTTTGCAAGGCCACTAACTCTCAAGTTAGGAATGTTCTTTCAACCCTTGATTCTTTTTGCAAGGCCTCAGGTATGAAAGTTAATTTTGACAAATCAAGGGCCTTATGTTCAGCCAATGTAAATAGAACTCGCAGGGGCAATTTCACAGGGATCTCTTCTATTAGATTTACCTCTAACATGGGGAATTACCTTGGTTTTGACCTCTCTCATGCTAGAGTAGCTAAAAGTAGCGCTAAAAGTACTATTGACAAGCTTCAAAAGAAGTTGGCTGCTTGGAAAGGGTGTCTCCTTAATAGGGCGGGGCGTATTTGTCTAACTAAATCTGTCCTTGCTTCTATCCCAGTTTATCATATGCAAGTGGCATTGTTTTCTAGTCCTGATTGTGAAAATATTAATTGCTTGTCCCGAAATTTCATCTGGAACGGCAAGGCGGAGACTCGAGGCCTAAATCTTGTGAGTTGGAACAAGATTATTCAACCTAAGAGGTACGGAGGGCTCGGCATTCGCGAAGCAAGAAGTATGAATATATCTTTGCTGGGGAAACTTGTGTGACAATTATTAAAGGATAATGAAAAGCTATGGGTTCAGGTGTTGCGTGATAAATATTTGAAAGAAGGGAGCCTATGGAGTGCGAAAGCTACAAACAACGCATCATCTATATGGTCAAGCATTATCAAAGTCAAAACCTCCTAAGGGATGGATTCCTTTGGGACATAGGTGACTCTAATGACTCAATTTGGTACAGCAACTGGTTACCATATGGGAGGATTTGTGACAGGGTCCCATTCATCCACATTAATGACCTGGATTTGAAGATATCAGATATATGGAATGGAGAGAACTGGGACGTTAGCAAAATATACACTCCCTTACCAGATGTCGTAAGAGGAGAGATTCTTAATGTAATATTAGCTAATCACCGCCTAGAATCAGCAGGTTGGTACTGGTTTCCGTCTTCTAATCTGGTTTACACGACTTCTTCTGGTTACTCTTGGCTCATCGAGAAGAATTTTCCACGGGCACACTCCTCAAATTGGTCCTTTATCTGGAAACTTGGTATTCCAGAAAAAATTAAACTTCTTATCTGGCTATCTCTGCATAATGCTCTACCCACAGCTGAGGTCCGTCAAAGAAGAGGTATGAATGACTCCGGTATATGCTGCCGATGTGATGAGGTGGAAACAATCGTCCATTGTTTCTTTGGTTGCAAGATGTTATCTAATATATGGGCTATTCTGGGAATTCATGAGGTGATTCATGCTATCTGCCAGGATCCTAGGTCATGGACAGAAGTTTTCATCGCTCACATGGGCAACTACACGATCCTAGCAGGTGGTGGGCTTGGCGCGATCGCAATAAAATGGCTTACGAGGGCAGCTCCTGGGCTGCAGCTACTCTTGCTTGCCTTATTAGGAGAGATGCCATGGAGTTTTCTAGATTACTGCCTCACCATCTCTCTTCACAGCAAGCTCATTCTATAAACTCAAGATGGATGGCACCTCCTACCCCTTTTTTCAAACTGAATTGCGATGCTAGCATTTTTTGGCAGAGACATCAGGCTGGATTTGGCTGCGTCATTCGTAATGAAAGTGGGGAGTGGGTGCGCGGATGCACGGGTAGATGCAGTACTATGAGAATTCTTTATTGTGAACTAATGACCATCTGGAGTGGTTTGTTCTTGGCCTGGACTTGTGGGATCAGGAAAATTATTTGTGAATCGGATAACAGGGAAGCAGTCCTTCTATGTCAGGTTAATGAGACTTTAGGAGAGCATGTTGACCGGGATTTGATTTTTAAAATTCGAGAGTGTATGGCGAGGGAATGAGATTGCTCTGTTCAGTTGATTTGCAGAGAGAACAACAAGGTTGCTGATTGCTTGGCTAGGAATGGTGCCACAAATAATATGGAATACGCTGAATGGGTCGATGCCCCTGTTTACTGCCAGGATCTAATCTCTTTTGATATGAGTTAATCCTGCTTGTACCTTGTCTTCTATACCAAAAAAAAAATACTCTATTGAACGATGTCGATGAATAAAATATTTATCAACATAAAAGTAAAAAAAATTGATATATGGATAAGAAATTTTACGAAGTAGGAAGAAGCATAATACATGTATAATTATAACAAGGTGTTATTTCACATAATTTTATCTTAGTGTAGTGGCAAATAAGACAATAATAGCACAATGTGTATATATCTATATCACAAATTATTGTGTAACAATATTTTTTCGGTCAAAACAATTAAAAGAAGTCTATTTTAATATTTGTAACCTAAATAACATTTTTAACCATGTGTGTCTTTTAATAGGTTAAGTGATTTAGGTTTAATTTCTCTTTTTAACTGGTACATTTTGTACCCCTAATAAGACTCTATCTATATACTTTTTAAAAAAATTGAAATATGATAAAGATATGTATCTCCGTACAATACTTCACAAATTATGATTATATACAATATATTTTAATTTTCTTCCTTTAATACTTATACTTCCTCTTTTTTAACTGTCCAGTTTTAATTACGCACACCTATTAAGGATGCATTTTATAATGTTTAAAATTTAAAAAAATTTAAGTCTATTTTACAAAAACTCAACATCTCTCTTTTTAATTACTTGTTAAATCTATTTTCTTTCTTATAATAATTAATAATATAATTGAAAAATTAATAACAATCACTCACAATTTCTAAATAGACAAATAAAAAAGAAATACAAATTCATCCAGTCCCGAGGCAGAGGTGGAGTATGTCTAAGAGATGACATTGAATAATGTACTAGTACTACTACATTGTACTAGGCGACAAGTTCTAGCATTTGCATGCATGATTCTAATTTTTTTGTGGAATAACGATACACAGTTCATTGAAGAGTGAGGACCTATGGCTCTGATTCAGCCTCGTAGGGAACATGACAATGTGCAAAATCATGTCACGAGCCTTTTCAACTTCCCTTCATCTATCTCTGTCCTTTCTAACAGTAGTAGTAGTAATTAATTAGCTAGCAACCCCTGTTTCTTGCATGTGACCAAATTGCTCTCTCAATCATCTTAATTATAATATTACTAATCACAGTTATTTGCCAATGGTAATACAAATTACCACAATTTAATCCTCCACTAATTCATTCATATCTATGATAGGTTGTCATAAAAAGGTACAGAATTGCTCATCTGTCAAAATCAGCAGCTATGATGCACGAGAATTGCCACTAGCTAGGCCCCACCAATGGTTGTCCATAGTGTAATTAATTAATGGGAATTGAACTATTAAATTTTTTCTTTATTGTATATTTGGCTGCAATTGTAAGAAATAAAATTGGTCGGGAGAATTAAGGGGGGAGGAATGGGTCGGAGATGATGATGATGGATCATGATGTGCATTTAATGCTTATTTTACTGTGACAATAATAAATGATCAATGAAGAGAATCTGCATTGTATTGTATGTTAGATCACTGAATGCCGTTTCTCTATAGTTGTTCTGAATATTTTTTCTGATTACATATACGGATTCATTCATTCATTCATGATCATACATTTTTAGACCGTGATTTTGTTTGTGATCGGGGACATGCTTCATCGCTTTTAATCCAGTGACAGGTCTATGCTTCTTGTAGGAAAAGAAAAAAAGAACAAACCAAAAATAACAACAGAGTATGTAGCTAGCTAGCGACATTATTTATTTATTTATTTATCTATATACGTTTGAGGAGAGTTATTAGGTGCACCAAGATATAGAAATTTATTTATTCTGTATTACTTATATTTTAACACATTAATTATTTTTAACCCTCCATCTTTTCATTATAGTTGACCTTTTACATTATGTGTTATGTAATAAATAATACAGAACATATGAATCTCTTACTCTCAGTGCACCTACTAATTTTTCTGGAGTCATTTTCCACTTTAATTCGTGTCATGGTTTAATTTGGGCGAATCGACTTAACCCAACAAATTAAATT
Organism: Aeschynomene evenia; assembly: GCA_013621005.1. Taxonomy (NCBI): domain Eukaryota; kingdom Viridiplantae; phylum Streptophyta; class Magnoliopsida; order Fabales; family Fabaceae; genus Aeschynomene; species Aeschynomene evenia. The sequence continues at coordinate 4,920,914 of CM024265.1, read as the reverse complement.
TGAACCGAACCAAACAAAATAGGTTGATTTAGTTAGGCTTATGGTTATTCGATCATATATATATATATATATATATATATATATATATATATATATATATATATAGGTACAATCTAATTGGTATATAGTACTCTATTTGGCTCCCTCGTTAGATTTATACATAAATATTTAGACTTTAGTTTTTTTAAAAATTGTGTGTGCTATTAGAATGAATGACATAAGTGCTAAGCAACCCATTGTCTTTTAAGTAATGTGTCGGATTTAAGTCTTATAAATTGAATAAATCTCCGCTGTCATTTTCATTTACGTGATCGGGAGCGACGAATTAGTCAGGGTGAAACTCCGAACACCATATACAAGTATGAATAAATATTTTCCCTTAGCTAATAAATGTGAATCTAAAAAAAATTAAAAAACTTACTATATAAAACATAGTCGCCTCTTAATACATTAAGTATGCCTCCTAGATTTTACTCTTAATATTGGAGTGTCAGATTCAATACCAAACCCGCCGAATCAAAATCTTTTTTTTTTTCCTTTGAATTTTGTAAATTAAATTAAATTGGTTCATGCAAGCATGTAAATTGGTTATTGCAAGCATATTCACAGTGTAATCCTCTGCTTGATTGACCGTAAACTCCGTTCTCTTGTCTCAACCTTAAACACGGTTTTCTTTTCTCAAAATTAAATATCCACCGCCGTATATTTACTATGGTAATTTGCTTCATTATTATAGAATGATGCTAAATAAATAATACAAAATCAGCTCAACCAGTCAATAAATAAGATTTTGGGCCATAATTACTTGGCCCATTACAATTTCAATGATTATTTGAGTCAAAACCAAAGCCAAAATAGGTCCATTGGCTGTATGGGCTGATTTTTCATGATTCACTTAGCATTATTATTATTATATTATTTTTCTCATTTGTATACCAACTTTCAAGATTATTTCCACTGTGTCCTTCTTGAGAAACTCCAACCTTCTCTTATTTAATTTGATTTTTTTTATTAGTCATGCTTCTTTAATCAATTTGAACATGATGTGCGGCACGAATACAAAAATTAACAAAGTTAAGAGAGTTTGTATTCATTATTTGTCAGTAGTAATTACAATATTTTAATAGTGTTAAAGTTTGGATTTAGGCATGATTAATTATATTAAAGTAATAATAATAATAATAATAATAATAATGATAATAAAAATAAAAAAGTTGCAATCGGACGCGTGTCGTGAGACAAAAAGAGAAGAAGCAACCCAAAAAGAGATGAATATGTTAAAGAATTGGAATTAAGATGAGTGATGTAGGAAAGATGTTCTAGAAATCATAATTTTCTACATATACGTCAACATTCCAATAATGGCTATGAACACTATTATTACACTTCAATAATGTGAATGCCAATGTGGGTTTCGTCTTCTTTTCTTGAACTAGAATGAACATATAGGCATCCATGTGAGATCTATTCCAATGCAGTTACATTATTTTAAGTTATACACAATCCCCTCCATTATCATTTTTATGTACCACGAATATGAAGGATAAGGGGTCATTTTCTCCTTTTTCCATTTTTTTTCTTCTTTTTCTCCCTTTAGCTTAGCAGTCATGAAGGACTTCTCTAAATCGGTTCTATTATTAATTTATTGTTTTTAAGTTCATCAAAAAACTTGAATTAATTAATGAAGATAGCCATATATCTAAGACTGTATTTTTTTTTATATATATAAGTTATTTTTTATTTTTTTGGTTTCGAGAGTTTTTGGTCATAGGATTGGAGATGCTAATCTCTCCGGATAAGGATCAAACATTAGTAGGGAGTCTCTTTCCAATATATATATTTTTTTCTCGTACACATGAATTTGGGAATTAAATCTTGTTAAGTTCACAAGATTCAAATCTCTTTCACTCCGACTAAGCCAATACGTTGTAGTACATATATTCATCAAATTCCCCATGAAAAGCTTAAAAAATCATAACTTCACAAAAAAAATAAAAACTTTAAATGGTATTGAATTGAATTTAATACATAATAAGATAGGCTTAAATCTATAATAATATTTTTATACAACATAAATACATCCAACTAATATCTAACACACATAATACATATAATATGTGTCATATGTATATGTACTATATATACAAATTATATATATCATACATTGAATACTAGTTGAAAGTATTTCTATTGTCATAAACATTACCGCATAAATATATGCCTTAGGTAGCGTTTGGTAGTTGTCCCAAGACACAAAAGACAGAGACTGAGAGGGACTAATCCTGTTTGGTTTAATTTATGAAACAGAGACACAGATGGACAAAAATTTGTGTCCATGGACAGAAAAGACACAAAATTTGTGTCAACTCCAGAAGTGAAGGACTGAGATGGACTGGAATGAAATGATTCTTTTAATGAAATTTTATGACCAATATACCCTCCATCACTTCACATAATTCACATTATGTATATCCAAGATCATTTTTACATGTATTTATATCATTTTCACTATTATTAAACACAATACAAAAATATTTTTTGTGTCCTGTCCACTGTTACCAAACACCATATAGAGACACAGTCCCTTGTGTCTCTGTGTCTCTGTCTTCACTTACTTGGGACAGCTACCCAACGCTACCTTAGTCTCTCTCTCATGATGCTTTGCTTTAGTCTCTAAAACCGCTTTACTAAAACATATTATATTTAAGTCATTTTTTATTTTTTATAAATAATTTATAAAATAATATTATCTAATATAATTAAAGTTCTTCTTAAATCTCATTTTAATTTATTAAAATATTAAAAGACAAATAGAAAAAAAAAAAGAAAATTTAGATAGTAGAAATTATAAACGATAATTATTTTTAAATTTTTTTAAATTTTTTATTTATTATATTTTTAAAGACAAAAAAAGTAACCAATTTTAATTCTCTTTGTAATAAGTAGCAATTCCCTTAAAATTTGTTTATTTGGTTTTAAGCTTACTTTAACATAAACAATTTAAAACCAGAGATTAAAAGTAAACAATTTTACAACTATTTAGCAGTATTTTAAATTTAGATCTGATTTTTTTTTCTTGACATTTTATATCTCCAAATTTCACTTATTAATTTTTTTAGTACGTACTAAAACCATACATAAGCTGATGTGATATACACCTAACTGATGATAACAGATAGCCATGTAAAATATACATGAGTGTTGATTATATTGGAAATATTTTTATAACAATTCAAATTATTTCCATTATCCAGCACAATAACTAATATTTTTAAACATACCGCTGTTATTAATTCATAATTTCACTATTTGTTCTTCTCATTTTTTATCAAAGTTTAGACATAAATTTTCTTATAAATACAGAAATAAATTTATTCTATATATACTAAAACAAACATAAAGCAAAATACACAAATTTCACTATATTATATTGTACCTACATTTCTGTATTGTATTATATTAACTCTAAAATAAATACTATCTTAATACTTAATTAAAAGTTATAACTATAGTAATATTATATAATTCTTAATTGATATATTATCACGTGTAGAATTTACATGTATATTATAATTTTCCTTAATTTTTTTTTTCAAAATAGAAATATGATAGTATGACAAGAAAAAGACGAAAAAGCAGCACATGTATATGGAAGGAGATTAGGGATAGAGGAAAGTAGGAGGTGGTTGGTAGATGAGATTTTGCTGAGGTGATGATAGAAAGGTAGGCAAAGGCAAAAGGGCAAAGGCATCCTCCATCCATCACAAAATCACAATCCACAAATCAGCAGAAACTAAAAAAAAAAAAAAAGCGCCCACGATATCCAAAACCGCTTTTGGTGTTTAACTCTTGTCCTTTTCCTCTCTGTTTTTCTTTTATTTTTTTCGTTTGCTTTTTTCCACCCTTAATCTTTGGGGCCCACTTTCTTCCATTTATAGACTAGTAGTTGTACTTGTAGATTAGGGCTTCGCTTACCTTTTGAGTTTTGGGCAATGTTTATTATATTTTTGTTTTAACATCAAGCAATGTTTATAATTTAAATGATAGTTTAATTTTAATGTATTGACAGTGTAAAAGTAGGTTTTATTACGTAAATAGGTACTTTAAAATAGTTAAATATGTATATAGGTAGTTGTAGAATTAGTTACGTGAATAGGTAGAACATTTTTCTGTATAAAAGTCGATTTGAATCGACTGTAGACTGCAAATTTGCAAATTTTTTTTGTACCATAGTCGATTTAAATCGACATAGCACAAAAAAAATTTGAAAATTTGCAAGCATAGTCGATTTAAAATCGACTATGGTTCAAGAATTGTCCAAATATATATGTGCATGTATGTATATCCATGTATATATGCATGTCCATACATTTTTTTACAACATTGTTCATATAATTGCAACTAGTTGTAGAATTAATGTTTTTTTACTATTAAATTTATAATTTAACATTAATTGTTTTATAATAAAATTATAAAGAGTTTAATTATGATGCACTAACAGTGTAAAAAATTTTACACTGTCAGCCAATCATATCCGTTGATTTGTTTGACTTTTTAGTTAGTGGGCAGTTGAGTTAAAGACTTTTGCTGAAGTGTCAATTCATGATTGGATGTTAGTGTAAAATTATTTTACACTGGCAGTGGATTGAAATTAAACTCAATTATAAATTTAGTTATAGTTAGAATAAATTAAGATGTAGTAAAAAATAGATTTAGGTTGTTAGGTAGATTAGTTGTGTAATTAGAATTAATTTTAGGTGGTTAGGTATTTTAGTATTAGAGTAGGTTAATTTAGGTATATACTTTGATTATATATGTTACTTAATTTGATTATATATGTTACTCTAATATGCCCGTCGAAAATTTGATTATATATGTTACTCTAATATGCCCGTCGGAAATGCTAAATTAAGTAACATATACACGGAGATTTCCGACGGAGATTCCCGTCGGAAATACTTAATTTGATTATATACACGGAGATTTCCGACGGCTTTTGAACCGTCGGACGATTCCGAGGGGTTTCCGATGGCATCATCCGCTGACCAAAAAGCGACATTAGATTTAAGACAATCCGTTGGAAAACCCTCGCAAAATAGCGCGGGAATGCGCGCAATCTTTCCCGCCATAATATACCGATGGACTTCCGAGCGCAGGCCTAACCGCCGTCGGAAGCCCCTCAGAGGTAGTAATATGTTCCGGCAGTCTTCCGAGGGTTATCGACAGGGTTAGGGTTAGGGTATGAGGTTTCTGCAAACCGTCGGAAGATCCTCGGAGGTAATACTATGTTTCGGCGGTCTTCCGAGGGTCCTCGACAGGGTTAGGGTATGGGGTTTGTAGCAACCGTCGGAAGACCCTCGGAGGTAATAATATTTTCCGGCGGTCTTCCAAGGGTTTTGTACAGGGTTAAGGTTAGGGTATAGGGTTTCTGTAAACCGTCGGAAGCCCCCCGGAAAATCGTATAATGTTCCGGCGGTCTTCCGATGGTCCTCGGAGGTAATAGTGATTTCCGGCGAGTTTTCGAGGGTTCTGGATGCATATCATACTTAACTTTAATTATTGGATTTAAAGTGATATTAAACGGATTTAAATGTCCGGATTGTTTCTATTAGTCAAAAATAGTAATAAATGATATTTCGTCCAATAAAATCTTTAATTAGTGGAACAGTGTGTTCGAAGTAGCCAATAACATTGACGACTGACTTGAGAGCCAGGGAGACTCCCAAGTACTTATATATAAGAGAACACCAAGATAACTTATCAATTGAGTTCATCAAGACAATACACCTCATGACAACAACAATATATGAGGGATCGTTTGTTATATATTAACAGTTGAACTGATTATATTATCTTATTAGTATAAATTAATCTAATTTATTAAGAATTGCATGGATATCCGTCAGAAAACTGTCTGAATAGGAACAGTTCCGGCGGGTTTCCGAGGGCGTTCAGGCACCGTTTGGATTGAGATTCCCTACGCGCGTGACTGAAACGATGCGTTTCATGGCATCCCGTTGGAAAATCATCGGAAATTTAAATTTTGAATCACCAAGGGTTTACCGACGACAGTAGTCCTGTTAGGGTTTGGGCGCCATTAGACCATTTAATGAAACGGTGCGTATCGTTTAGCCGTCGAAAACCGATCGGAAACCCCCTGGTAACGATATGAAATTTTTTTTCCTCCAAATAGAGCCGCCGCGAACCACCCCGCCGCTGCCTCGTCTGCACCACCGCCGCCTCCTCTGCCCCACCAACAATGCATTAGGTTGCTACACTGTAAAACACACTATTATGTCTCGTGCGAATCGATCGTGGATGTACGATAGGCTTCATCATAATAGAGGCGGAATTAAACCATCGTTCATTAGAGGTCTCGATATGTTTATGGATGTTGCATGTAGAACTGAAGAGTACATTGCAGAGGGTAAGATAAGGTGTCCGTGTGCCAAGTGAAGGTGTCGGAAACTTTCAAAGGTTGATAATGTAAAGGTTCACCTTATGCAGCATGGTTTTAACACAGGCTCGAGAGTTGAGGCGCACCCCCACTCACAGTGAGGTCTTCGAGCAGACCCACATGAAGAAGACTGAGAGGGGGAAGGAATAGGTGGATGAGCGCTCCAGGAACACCTACGTGAGTATACATATAAAATTTTAGGTATATACTTTGATTATATATGTTACTTAATTTGATTATATATGTTACTTAATTTGATTATATATGTTACTCTAATACTAAAATACCTAACCACCTAAAATAATTCTAATTACACAACTAATCTACCTAACAACTTAAATCTATTTTTTACTACATCTTAATTTATTCTAACTATAACTAAATTTATAATTGAGTTTAATTTCAATCCACTGTCAGTGTAAAATAATTTTAAACTGACATCCAATCATGAATTGACACATCAGCAAAAGTCTTTAACTCAACTACCCACTAACTAAAAAATCAAACAAATCAAAGGATATGATTGGCTGTAGGGGTGTAAGCGGTTCCAATCCACCCAATAGAACCGACGAATCCGAACCGATCCAAAGGGTTTGGATCGGATTGGATCGGATCATCGGGTCTGATCGGATAAAAAAATCCGATAAATCCGAACCGAACTTGTGGTCCGGATATCGGATTTTAAAATTTTCGATCCGATGGAACCGAACCATCCGATTGATCCGATCAAAATTAAAAAAATAAATAAATAAAAAAATAATAAATCTAATTAAGTACTTTCTAATTCCTAAATAATGACTTTTTAGGAATTCTAATTCCTAAATAATGACTTTTTAGGAATTTTTGTATTTTGGCAATTTTTTCGGTATTTTTTATTTTGTATTTTTTACAATTTTTTCAGAATTTTTTTGTATTTTTAGGCAATTTTTTTAGAATTTTTTGTTTAATCGGGCATCCAATGATCCGAACCGAACCAACCGAATTTTAATCGGATCCATCGGTTCGAATTTGCTCATGAAAAAGTGATTCATCCGATCCAATCCGAACCGAACTTAAATTGATCGGATCGGATTCATTTTTCCTTCAAATCCAATCTAAACCGATCCGATTACACCCCTAATTGGCTGACAGTGTAAAATTTTTTACACTGTCAGTGCATCATAATTAAACTCTTTATAATTTTATTATAAAACAATTAATGTTAAATTATAAATTTAGTAGTAAAAAAACATTAATTCTACAACTAGTTGCAATTATATGGACAATGTTGTAAAAAAATGTATGGACATGCATATATACATAGACATACATACATGCACATATATATTTGGACAATTCTTGAACCATAGTCGATTTAAATCGACTATCCTTGCAAATTTTCAAATTTTTTGTGCTATAGGGCCAGTTTGGATGACAGTACTTCTGACTTATTTTAACTTCTGACTTATCAGAAGTTATATCTGTCCTGTTTGGCTATATAACTTATGACTTCTCCAGAAGTTATTTTAGTGCTTTTGAAGAAGTTAGAATATTTGACTTCTCTATAAGCACTTTTCAAAATTATTGAAATAAAATTTTTTGTTATATCATATTCATATACAAAATAACTTATTTAATAAGTTACTTCTCATAAGTTACTTTTATATAAGAGCTTAAATAAGTTGTTTACCCAAACTGGCCCATAGTCGATTTGAATCGACTATAGCACAAAAAAATTTGCAAATTTGCAGTCTATAGTCGATTCAAATCGACTTTTATACAGAAAAATACTCTACCTATTCACGTAACTAATTCTACAACTACCTATATACATATTTAACTATTTTAAAGTACCTATTTACGTAAAAATACCTGTAAAAAGTATTTTATATTATTATTTAATTAAAACTCTTTATTTGTGTGACCTTTAAGGTAATAAAAAAAGGGAAAATAGTATCATGACTAATATGACAGCACATGATGAAATAACTGTATAAAAAATTGTACACTATAAATGAATGAGAATTAAATCTTTCAACTAATTTAATTAGCTATATTAATGATCGAATTATAATTAAATTAAAAATATAATAATTTTAAATGTATATCTAATTCGACTAATTAAATTGGTTTTTATTTTATTTTAAAATATTGTTTCAAGTTGAAATCATGAAATAAAAAAATAAAGCCTTAAAAAGTAATTATTTTTTTGACGTAACCTTAAAAAAGGCTATTTAGTCATGATATATAGTGTTTGAGATAAAGATACTTTAAATATAAACAAATAGTTTTAAGAGACATGTTTACAGATCATCATTCATGTAAGTTGTAATTATTACTTTTCTTTACAAAGTCATTATTTATGATATATTAATAAATTAATTACCAATTATTTATTGCCGTTTGTTACATGTAGTTGATTGTTATATAATTATTTAACGATGCTAGTCATTCTCAACGCACTACTTAAAAGAATAATCTTAACTACTCCCACCTGTGTTTTTTTTTTTTAATATTTATTCTTTTGCATGTAATGCCATGGTACACTATAATCTTTTATTTAATTTGTTTTTTTAATGTCTAATGACTATATGCAACCAAAATAAGAATGTCTAATGACTATGAGAGATAAAAGAAACTAATATCTGAAGCATCAGCTCGTCAAAAGGTATTATTTTAGTCATTTTATTTGTTTTAATCAATTAAACGCAAATGCCCGCCTAACGTTTTAATTAACACAAACTCTTCGATAATACTTTTTCTGTTAAAACAGTGAAAAAAAGTTCATTTTAATATTTTTGTCCAAATAACATTCTTATTAATTATGTCTGGTTTTTTAATGAGTTGAGTAATTTAGATCCAAACTCCTATTTTTGATTATTTTGACTGATACAATTTTATACCCCTAATAAAGTTATTTAATTAAACATAGAGGAAATCATAGTTTTACCTGTAATAATGTTAAATATTATTTGAGCATTTTGGGAATAAATCTACATATTTAGCTTTTAAAAGATATTAATTAAAATTTTAAATTAAAATTATAATATTTGACAAAATGTTTAGGTTGGATTAGAAATAATACTAAATTATGTGTTTTTTTTTCGATAAATATCATGAGTTTCCAAAAATAAGTGGGAGAACTCAAGGTAGGATACACCTACATACTTGGCTAGAAGATCTCATTAAAAAACCCCTACACTTAAAAGGGGAAAAAGATTACCCCTAGCCACAAAAATAAATTAACATATTCATATGAGACAATTAAATTATATCATACATTCTAGACCCCATACCACAAAAGAAAAAAGGAATCACCCAAGGTGACCACCCTCTATTCTTCTCACGCCTCTTACAGTGTTGCTTTAAAGCCCACACCTCCATTTTTCAACAGCACAACAGGTGGCAAGATTTTCACATGCATGCTATGAATCCACTTGCTTAATCCTTACTTCTTGACATCATGCATCATAGTCACTTTGATAATTCCATGCCCTTAACAATTCCATGTCCTTAATTAATCTCTCAATTCACTGTTCATCTGACATAATGATAGGGGTACATATAAAACGTTAACCCACAACATCATAAAAGATTGAAAACAAGCCTGCTTACTGCAACAACATATATTAGCCACCTCACTACCCAAACCTCCTCTAGCAGCACATTATTACCATTCTTACCATCATCTTCTTTACCGAGCCACCACAGATATATTAACATCGCAGATAGTCTCTCACAGGAACTATCACAAAATTCCTCCACTTCAAGTTAAAACACCACAAAAGATACCATGATTCTAAAAGTCCTATTTCTTGAGATTTTCATTTCCTCCAATTGCCATCAATTGAACTTAGTATTTCAATTGCCTTGCAACGAAATTTCAATGGGAGATTTGTCCCATCCTCTTTCTACTTAAATATTATTTCACTTTTATTCCAGCATATTCTATCCTCTATATTCTCCCATCACCACATATATTCTATACCTCCCTTGTTTTCACTTGTATTCACCTATACCATTTATCACTTTGACCACTTCTGTCACCACTAAATAAGTTATATGTTATACTACATACTTTTAACAATTAATTGATGTATGAATAATTTGGAATTTTAAACAATTTTATCATTCGAATAATGGTAATGATTGCTAAACAACATTTTAATTTTCTAGCCAACATCATGTTAACAATATAGGATGTACATTTTACGTTTAGTAAATGTACATTATATATAGTAATGTAATTGTATTATGCATATTAATGGTTCTATATTATTTATGTGTATTATGTAATATATATTTTTTATATTAATTACATGTATTCTATATTAATCTACATTTTGTGTATAAAACGATGTATATTTTATGCAATAATATATTTGTATTATACTCATTAATGATTATATGATATTTGCTGAAGTTTTATTGTTCATTAATTAATCATTTTTGTTCAACTAATTAATAAAAAACCCGAACATTAATAATTAAAACAAGTGAGTTAATAGTTAATTATAGTAACTAAAATAGAAGGCCTAGCTATATATATGTATGTATATACACAACAGAATACTATTAATTAGTTAATGTTAATTAACTTGCAAATAAATGAGTTTTTAAAATAAATAATTTTGTTGTTGATGCTAATTATATATCTGTGATCTGATCCGATCTGATGAAGGGTACAATGATTTTTCTGTATGACTTCCATGCGTGTCAGATTATTGCATGTTACTACTACTCAATGATGGATGGTAGTATATATATTAATATATATATATATTTTCACGGAGCGATCGAAGTGAAGGGGGAAAGCAAGTTAAGAGCGAGGTACTCTTTCTCTTTTCTTGTGAGATAGGCAGAGGAAGAACCTGTATATATATATATATGTGTTGCCTATTGGGGATGCAAAGTTTGGTCAGCAATAAACGTCAGAACCCGTACTTTCCTATTTTATTTATTTTTATTTGGATCTTAATCAAAAAGAAAGAAGAGAAAACATCTGATGAGTCTATCTGTGTGGGGGCTAAATTATTATTATATAAACTCATCCATCATGCTTCTTGTTGTTGTGTATGTTTGTTCAAGAGCTCGATCATGTATCGTAATTCGTATATTGGGGGGTAGTGATGGGTCATATCCAACGGTCATCACCATAAGAATGAGAGAGAGGAAGTGAATGTTTCTATTTACACTAAAAATTGACTTCACAATCATTTCGGTCCATTAAAAATTAATTTATCAATTTTTTTGAATAAAAATATTATTAATTTAAAAATCAATTAAAATTAGTCAATATAAAAACTTAAGATTATAATTATTCAATTCATTAAAAACTAACTTAAAAAAATTTATTTATTAATTTAACTATTTTTTTATTATTCTCTTTATATTTATTAGCAGCTATATATGCGGAGTGACTATAGTGACCCCCAAATAATGAGGGCAAAAAGCCCCATAAAAAGATGTGTTTTTTAACTAACATAGCTGTTCCTAGGGACACCTGCCCCCATTTCTTTCATTTCCTCACCTCTATATTCTATTCCTACTTTTATTATTTTTTTAAGAATAATTTTATCAGTATATTATTATTACTATTATTATTATTATTATTCTACTCTTCAAATTTAAAATTACATTGACCTCCTTTGTATTATATTATATATATACATATATATGGATAATATAATAAGAAGAGATTAATGTTATTTAGACAAACATATATTTAAAGTAAAATTGAATATCTCTAAATTAAAGATTATCAATATAATTTACTTTAGGTGTTGTTTAACTTTTATTTTTTTGGTTTTAAAAGTTTTGTGAAAATTTTTTTAAAAACAAAGAAAACAATCAAATTATATATTCTTTTATTTTCAATATTTTCTTTATAAAATTTTAAAAATAAAAATCAAACATCGTCTTCATTTATTTATTATGTTTAAGCGCGGGTGATTTGCAATTGGAATACTCCCCCTATTACAATTGAATAGGATAAACAAGTAATAGTAAATGAGAGTTTTTTTTGGTATAATAGTAAATTAGAGTTTGAATTATATTTAATAATAATAAAAAAGTGAATATTTAAATAAAACATTTATTTTCGAATGCAGAAATAATATGATTCTTTGCACAGAGCAACTACTTGTTAGCTATACTGTGTGTGCGCGATCTGATCTCCTCCCCGAGTCCCACCAAATAATTTCTTCTAGCATCCATGCTAGATTTAACGTAATTTATTATCAATAATATTTGTTAACAATAAAAATACGTTCAATTAGTATCTAACGTGTTCTATATATGTGTATATGTATAGCACACGTACATATATCACACCTTCCGTATTATGTATAACACATATTAGATACTGTTATGACATATTTCTATTGTACAACAAATGATTTATTATTATTATATAGTCGACTATTATTAATTATGTATATATTTGTTTGCAAAAAATGATGATAATGATTAAGTCGCTTTTGGTGTTATTGTAAGTTGAAAAAGAATTGATTGTGGGTAGCACAAATTTCATCATCATATTCCTTGACATGCAATGCAAGTACCGCAATTCCCCCTGCTCCCCTTTGACCCTTTCTTTGAAGAAATTCAGAGTGAAACAGTGTCTATAAGGTATAGAATAGTAGTATATATATATATGTATGAAACAGAATATATAAACATTTTTTGGTCAGTGATGGATGATGTTCCTTCTAGCTGCTAGCGATATTCTAGTTACACTAACAACAAACATATGAAGACAAGTATATATGTCTATTCTATTTTGCTCAGCTGAATTTGCGGATTTATATTCAGCCTAAGGTTAAGAGGTTTGGTCTGCAAGTAAAATCCATCAGTATGTGGACAAATTAAAACAATATTGTTGGATTTAATTACAGAGAAAAAACGGCCTTGTTATACGCCAAATATTGTTTGTATCTTTCACTTCACTCCTCAACAAATTAAGAGATATCATATCGGTTGTGGTGGAAAATTTGGGTTCTTTTCACTTTTTGTATTGTATCTATAATTCAGCTTCACATACACTTGAGTGGTAGTTTCTATAAGTAGTATTAATTATTTATTTTATTTTTTCACTCACCGACAAAATGCAGAGCAACTTGTGGAATTAATTAGATTAATTAGCTTTGACGGCATAATGTATTCAACGGCAATACAATAAAAATGATGAATTAATACCGGACAAAATTTGTTTTATTTTTAATTTTTTATCGTGTTGTGGGAGTTATAAATATATATTTGTGGAGTGGGAATAATTAACATGTGAAGGTTGAATTTTTCTAATGGAATGTGTTTGGACATAGAAATTCTGCATGGCATCTGGGTGAAACTAATTCTTGTTCAGAAATTGACATTGTTTCTCTAATGAAATTTAAATAATGTATCCTCTAGAGGCAAATAAAATAGCAGTGATTAGTGAAGGAATTAATTTCAACACTAATGATATGTGTACAATGAAAGTTATACAATATTTGTACAATGATAATATTCACTGTTGAATTGTAATATGAAACACAAATGGGCACAACAAAAAAACACTCAAAACAGCCAACAAAATTCATTTAACACTTTATGACCCAAATATCACTTTTAATTATGAGTACATTTTTAATGGGTTGGGTGATTGTGACCAAAATTCCTATTTGTTGGCTGTTTTGGCTGGTTTTTTATTATGTCTCTAGCAATGCTCAATATAAAATTATAAATTAATGCAATCTAATGACATATATAATTATTATACAAGTAATCACTCTTATTGTACACGTAGAGTTCCTCTTTTTGTAATATATATCCATGCACAAATTAAATCAATAATAATGCTAAGTGTACAATAAAAAAACAATCTATACAGCCAATGAATCCATTTTGATTTTGGTTTTGACCCAAATAATTATTAAAATTGTAATGGACCCAAAATCTCATTTATTGGCTGATTTGACTGATTTTTCATTGTACATTTAGCATAACATTACAAAAGTTAACAAGGGAGAGATAGAAAGTGAAAGAAAGTCACAATTCTACTTAGCATTGTTAAATGGTAATACATACATATATATATATACTTTGTCTTACAAAGTCTATCTCTTGATAAAATATCCACTTCTTTAGTATATCATGATCTTATTTATCACAAATACTTAGGGCACAACAAAAAATCAGCCAAAACAGTCAACAAAGTACATTTAACATTTTATGACCCAATTAGCACTTTTAATCATGAATATATTTTTAATGGGTTGAGTGATTGTGGCCCAAATTCATATTTATTGACTGTTTTGACTGGTTTTTTGTTGTGCCTCTAGCAATGCTCCTTATTTATATATGTAGAAATAATATTTCCCACATTCAATTATGATACATAAGTGTGTCAATTATAAACCAAAAAAGGATGAAGGATTATTAAAGAATCCCCACCCTTTTTCATTGAAGTCAAGAACACATATGCCACGTCAAAATTAGAACTATCATGTTAATCTGGACTAACTTGAACAAGGTGATGATAATGTCTACCTGATGATTGCATCCCAACTTGCTTGGATTTAGTTAGGACTTTAATGCTGATCCAATATATATGAGCATCTATCTCAATAATGATTTATATACCAATTGACAAATAAAAGTGGTGTGGCTCACTACTTTTAATTTGTTTGCTAAAACCCCAACTCAGATTTTGTATTTTTGCATATCATTCCCATTTTGTTTCTTTGCTGAATGGTGATATCACAACTTCTAAAAGAATTTCTGATCACTAATTGTCATTATTATCGACAACATTGATCTTTAGAAATTAAACCTTTATAGGGTTTAGCTATTAATTATTAAACCTCACACACTAGCTATATGATGTGGAGCCATATATATAAGTATCCAATCTAATTGAAACTTGCATGTCTTTTTATGTGTTTACTTTATTTAATTTATATACAGTAATAATACAATAGAACTGGTATCCAATGTGTGCTATATATTATATATATAGTGTGTGTCATATATAATATGTTATACGTATAATACACATTACATATGATATATAACATATTGGATACTAGTTAAATGTATTTCTATATTGTATAATAAACATTATTGATTTATATATGCCACCATATTAATATTCCATCGATATTAAATCTTAATAATCATTACTGCGTTTAATTTGTTTGTGTGGATGGGATGTTTCTATTCCGAAAAATTTCAAAATTAGGTGATCGGTGTAATCGGTATATACCTCAAAAGGAAAGAAAACAAAATCCAACTTATGATATATATGTGTTCATCATCATTAGATTCCCAGCCGCAGTTAGGAACTTCATGTGGGAAGCAACTACTGATGATAAGAAAATAATATTCATCATTGTGCTTATTCTGGTGATGGCTTTGGCCTCAATTTATTAGCGACTTGTGTTAAGTCACCCTTTTTATTTTTTGAGTAATCAATATCATTATTAATACTATTCATTTAAATTATATTTGTATGTAAAAGTAATAATATTTCATAGTTAAATTAAACGTGTTTAGATGTACTTATTTTTATTTATTTATTTTATTTTTAGAATTTAAAAAAGTAACTATTTAAATGAGAGGCACACAAAAAATATAGTTATGTTTTAAAATTTTCTTTATATAATAATATAGGAGTATAGATTTATTAGTAATCAATTGAGGTTTGTAAAATTAATAATGTTTATCGTACAACATAAATACGTCAAACAAATATTCATTGTGTGCTATGCATGATATAGAATGTGTATTATTTGTATAACATACGTACATATAGCACACATCCTGTAATATGTATAGCGCACGTTGGATACTTGTTGGACGTATTTATGTTATACCACAAAGATTATTGTTTGTAAAATAATATACTCAGCTAAAAAGATTGTACAACATAAGAAGTCCACATTATGGCACAAGACAAGTAAAACACACACTAATTTATTCTATTTTCAATACATAATCCGATCAAAATGCTAATATATAGCTGAAACAATAAATAATATCGAAAAAAAAAACTGCATCTTATTAATTGTACCATGTCTGATTCGATATTATCTTATTGTTATTTTTTTATTCCTATTAATTTGTTGCTATTGTTTGTAAGCTAAGAGTATATATGTTATTCGATTATTATTAATTCAAGTATCTGGCACTGATTGTTTCCTCTGACTATTGGTCAGATTGGGTCAAGATTCCTTGTAGCATGCATGGAACTAGTATGAATAAATAAATTAAACTATGATAGTTTATGGGACGAATATATGTACATAATAATAATAATAACCTAATCAAATTTAATTCTTAATTTTTTCCCCTGGTTGGATTGGCATTTGTTAAAGGAAATAAATAAATAATATTCCATCAGGTACCAGATTGATGAGGAATGTCGTTTCCATAATTTGTCTAGAATGAAGGTTGTTGTTTACAACATGGGGTTTTGTTAATTTATTCTAGAGAAATGTGAGAGGAATATATTCCCTAAGTTCATCATATTTATAATATCTTAATTAATACTTATATATGCTATTAATACTCTATTCAATCAAGGTTCTTGTAAGTTGCAACAACTGGTCATATTAGAAACCTTAGCATCAATCAATATGATCTTTATTTGTCTTTTTTTTTTTTCACAAATGGGTTATTTTCAACCCATGACTTTCAAAATTGTCCTTGCTTTGAATGAGTCACAGTATGGGCTTGATGATTTGGGCCTCAAGAAGCCCAAATTTAATGTTTAAACTTGGGTCTCAGGAATATCTTTCACATTAATGTTGGGCTTACCGTTGTAGTTTTTTTTAGATTGCACAAATATTATCGTTATTGATGAACAGAATAAACATTTTGACCAAAATAAATAAATTTTTATCCTTATTTTTTTACGCTTTATACAAAGACTATATTTGTTGTATTATTGATTAAAATAATATTTCAAAATTTTTCATAATATTAAATGTAGTTAGAAATTTTAAAAACGTTAGTCTAAGTTCCTACAAATTAAATTTTATTAGTTCAATAAAAAATAGAAATATATTTTCTGCTTTTATTACTTCTACTCCATTCAATGTTTTCATAAAATTGGTCGCCTGAAATAATATCACCCATATTTAATATTAGTGATGATAGTTACATGAATTCATTAACATAGCTATATCGAAAACCTTACTATCACATTTTAATTATGTTATGAGAGTATTATTTTTTTAAAAATTTTTTCTCTCCTCTTTCTTGAGATATCAAACTCAATCTTAAGGTCCTTGTTTATTTTTTCTTTGTTAGTAGTATTCATCCTAATTATTATATATATGAAATTGATTTATTTGCTATCATCTCAAAAAGTTCACGGGCTAAGGAATAAGTATCATGTAGACATAAACCTTTTGTCGATTTCTGATAAGAAAACCAGAAAAAAGAAACTTAGAGAAACCAACAAAATCTTTTTTCTTCATGTTGGATTTAATGTAGCCAAATCATAGACTATGAACATTATCAATTTCATTTCATCATCAAGATCAATCTAATGAAACTGAAACAGTGATGAAAGATCATGTGTAACTGGAACAATCATTGCATTTGGACCTCAAAATTCCTCCTCCTCCTCCTCATCATCATCTTCCATCAATTCTTCTCTTCACAATCACATTTTTCTTCTTCTTTTGGTCCAAATTTCCCATGCAAGCCACCACATCACAATTCCTACCCTTTCTGCAACACTTCACTAACAATCTCATCAAGAGCAAATTCCCTAATCTCACTCCTCACACTCCAAGAGAAGCTCCAACACCTCACAAACAATGCCTCATCAATTCCAAGGCTTGGAATCCCTTCATACCAATGGTGGTCTGAGGCAATCCATGGTGTGTCCTCCAATGGCCCTGGTGTGTCCTTCAGCAACAGGGCCACCATTCCTTCAGCCACAAGCTTCCCTCAGGTGATCCTTACAGCAGCTACATTCAACAGGACACTGTGGAATCTTGTTGGCTCCACCATTGGTGTTGAGGCCAGGGCTATGTACAATGTTGGACAGGCAGGGTTGACTTTTTGGGCTCCAAATGTCAACATTTTTAGGGACCCCAGATGGGGCAGAGGACAAGAGACCCCAGGGGAGGACCCTATGGTGGCTTCTGCTTATGCTGTTGAGTTTGTGAGAGGGATACAAGGTGATGGTGATGGTGATGGACTCTTGGTTTCTGCTTGTTGTAAGCATTTCACAGCTTATGATTTGGACAATTGGGGTGGTTTTACTAGGTATAACTTCAATGCTATGGTAAGGTTTTCACTTTTCAGCAATAGCAAAAGTCTTGTGTGTTCTGTTTTTCACTTATAATTTGGCATTTCAGTTTTGTGCTACGATCCACAGATATTTCAAAATATTCGTATTAGATATTTTACCGATACTTTGGGATACTCTTAACTATATTTTACATGTTTTAAAATTTTGAGTTATAAAGTATTTTCATATCGTACTAATTTCATTCTCGTACTAGATACTCGTACCAGCATTCATGCAATGTAGAATTTATGGATTATTGATGTTTGCTACTTTTACTGCTAAGGTTTTTCATGAATTGATTGAGGTATCTAATTAATAATAGGATACATAAAGACTTATTTTTTTCTCTTGATGTGGGAGCATTTGAGATTTTCTCTTCCTCTAGAATGTTAGCCTAATGCTTCTAGTGTTCAATGGAGTTAGTTGCTTGCTTCAATTTGTAACTGTAGGTCTTGGAACAAGATTTGGAGGACACTTATCTGCCCCCATTTCGTAGTTGCATCCAACAAGGCAAAGCAAGTTGCTTGATGTGTTCTTACAATGAAGTTAATGGTGTTCCAGCTTGTGCTAGTGAGGATCTTATAGGACTAGCTAGAACAAATTGGGGCTTTGAAGGGTAAAATCTTTGATCAACCTTTACATTAAGAAAGCTGAAATAATTTAAAAAATAAATAAATTAGGATTGGAAAGTTGACTGTGTCATTGCTGGTTGAGTCTAGATATATCACCTCAGACTGTGATGCTGTGGCCACAGTTTATGAATATCAGAAATACACAAATTCAGCAGAGGATGCTGTTGCTGATGTTCTCAAAGCAGGTGTCACTATCTCTAATTTTAGTCCAAATGAATGATTTCAAAAACTTAAGATTATAGCTTCCAAGAATTTCGGTTGATTTTCAGGTGTGGATATCAATTGTGGAACATATATGCTTCGACATGCTCAATCTGCCATGAAACAAGGAAAGGTGAAAGAGGAGGATATAGATAGAGCTCTGTTCAACCTTTTCTCTGTTCAAATGCGCCTTGGAATGTTTGATGGTGACCCTAGAAGAGGCAAGTTTGGGAAACTGGGGGCAATGGATGTTTGCACCCCAGAGCACAAAACATTGGCATTAGAAGCTGCAAGGCAAGGGATTGTACTATTGAAGAATGACAATAAGTTCCTTCCCTTGAATACAAATTTTGATGCCTCTTTAGCTGTTATTGGCCCAATGGCAACCACAACTGAATTAGGTGGTAGCTACTCAGGTATGTATGTGAATTCTCATATTGGAAAATTGTAGTTTGTGCACGGTATAGTATATGTACAACAATTATATATCCAACTAGCATCCAACATGTGCTATGACGTATGACACATAGCACACGTTGAATGTATTTTTGTTGTATAATTAACATTTCTCGTTTGTGCATTTTCATTTTAGTTTTTTTTTTAGGGCGCTCAGTTTTCTGTTTTCCTGTTTTCAAAATATTATGAAAGAAATAATCGAAACTGGATAGTTTTTACTGCTTCTTCCTTTGAACCATGAAAAACAAGAAATTGGTTGAAGACTATTGTCTATCTTCATTTTGATTTTTCTTTTTCAGGTGCATTTGTTTTCAGTTTTACAATTATGAAAACTAGAAATGAAAAGTGAAAATTGGATTTCTTAATTTTGACTGTTTCCTTTACAAAATTCTAAGAGATAGGAAACTAACATTGAAAACTAAAAACTGTTTTCTGGACCAAATGTTGTTGTATCAAGTATGATAAATGTATCCAGCATATTCAATCTGATTTGGGGTGTTTTGTACTTGATTCTGTACCATCTAATATTGACCTCAATAATGCATGCAGGAATACCATGCTCATCAAGAAGCATATATGAGGGGCTCAAGGATTACACAGAGAATATATCATATGCTCCTGGTTGCCATGATGTAGCATGCCAATCTGATGATGGTTTCAATGAAGCTATTGAAACTGCTAAAAAAGCTGATTATGTTGTTATAGTTGCTGGGATTGACACAACACAAGAGGGAGAAGATTTAGACAGAGTTAGTCTTGTTTTGCCTGGTCAACAGATGACACTTATATCTGCTATAGCTGATGCTAGTAAAAGACCAGTGATTCTTGTTCTTACTGGTGGAGGACCCCTTGATGTCTTGTCTGCTGATAGAAATCCACTTATTGCAAGTATTCTCTGGGTTGGGTACCCTGGTGAAGCTGGTGCAAAAGCCCTTGCTGAGATTATCTTTGGAGAGGTTAATCCAGGTTTGTACACATGAAAATGGTGTCACATAATTAAGGATACCCTTTTACATATTAGTACTTTTTCTGATACTCAACTCAAATGTTTAGTTTGTAAGAAAAATAGTGAAAACATGAAATGTGAAAATTGAAAGCGGAATTTTACTGTTTTAACGCTGCAATTGTTTTTTCATGGAGTAAGTGGAAAACTTACTCTCTCAAGTGTTTGGTGCGAGGTTCATAATGACTCAGTGAATAGAGTCACAGTGATCCAGTGAACAAAATTATCAATTTTTTGTTCACTCCAATTTTAGAATCACTGTGTATTGGAAGGGAGTAACTATGCGCTGGTAGTGGTAGGGAGCACAAATATGTGAAAGTGTGTTCGGAGTCAATTTTGGAGTCATGATTTCATGATTCTCTTGACTCTAACTCCAAAGTAACTGAAAAACAAACCCTATCTAAATGTTTTCAGTATTTATTTAACAAAATTTTGAGAATAGATAATACAGAAAATAAAAAATAGTAACTGAATAGAATCTTAAAAGTTGGTATTGGTGCAGGTGGAAGGCTTCCAATGACATGGTATCCTGAATCATTCACCAATGTTCCAATGAATGACATGAGCATGAGGGCTGATCTATCTCGAGGTTATCCAGGAAGAACCTACAGATTCTACACTGGAAGTAGAATTTATGGATTTGGACATGGTTTAAGTTATAGTGCTTTCTCATACAAGTTTCTATCAGCTCCAACCCAAATTGGTTTGTTAAGTCAATTAGGGAAAGAAGCTAATGGATTTAATCACATTCATGTTGATGACATACAAGATTGTAGCTCATTGAGATTTGAAATGCAAATTTCTGTGATGAACCTTGGTAATTATGATGGAAGCCATGTTGTGATGTTGTTCTCTAAGTGGCCAAAAGTTCTAGAAGGTTCTCCAAGAACACAGCTAGTTGGTTTCAGTAGTGTGCACACTGTTTCTTACAAATATACTGAGACAAGTATTTTGGTGGATCCTTGTGAACATTTCAGCATTGCTAATGAGAATGGAAAGAGGGTATTGCCCTTAGGCCATTACACATTGAGTGTAGGGGATACAGAGCATATTGTTTCAGTTCATATTTATTGATGGATTGTAATAATATGGATGGATCATACTGTATAACTAACTGTTTGATTTATTATTGATGTTTTTGTTGTTGAAGATTGTCATTTATTGGTTTGAAGAATTAAAAAAAGGTTTAGAATTTTTGAAGTGTCAGAAATCTAGTTGATTAGATTCATTTTACTGCTTACTCACAGTATAGTACTGCATTGAACATTTATATATTTGATGATATTCTGTAAAAATATTAATAATATAGATTGTACTAAATTATTTAAAACAATAGTTTGTGCTTGTCTGTCAAGCATAGGTGCTCTCACATGATATCATCCAGAGGCTGCCACGTATCATGACCATAGTGGCTTAAGATGTTGACACGTAGGCATGATTGTTTGTGCCTTGCCTATTCTAGATGAGTTTCAAACAACAAAACGATTCAAAATGTGAATGAAACATGAAGAAAACTCAGAAGCTTAGCAATAAGTCCCTCCTGACCTGGCTGATTGGTATATAGGATTTTGTGTTTACCAAGTGAAGACACTAATTTTAGAGTTTAGAGTTTAGAGAGTGACAAAATTTGTGCAAAAATGGGTGACCACCACCACAAGACCAAGTATGCACAACCCTACCCTGCTCAAGGTACCCTTTTTAATTTCTTTTCCATAATAATAGTGCTAATTAATGTTTCCCTTCTTATATATTTCTATCTATCTAGTTATCTGATAAGAAAATTATATGACATGTTTATAAACCTTAATGAAAAAGATCTCTCACACAATATATAGACCACTAGCATAATTTCAATTTTTTTATGAATAATAATTTGATTTGATTTGTGAAAGTGGCATATATGCAGGGTATTATCAGGGTCCTCCAGTGATGGCACCGCCACAATATGGTGCACCACAGCCCAGAAGAAACACCGGTTTCCTCCAGGGATGGTAATTAACTTACTACTTTCTCATCAACTTTCCATTAATAATTTATTTATTAAATTTCGTTTCTAAAATAGGCATATTCAACTTGTAGTATTAATTACTTTAAGGTATATAATTAACTAACTAATCTTTTCTTGCCACAGTCTTGCAGCCCTGTGCTGTTGCTGCCTCGTGGATGAGTGCTGCTTCTGTGACCCTTCCTTCTTATTTTTCTGATGAACAATGCAACAAATTAGTGACAACAAAGAAAAAAGAAAAATAAAATCTGTAAACACACAATGTATTGCTTTGTACAGGCTCTAAGCATAGCTTCATATATGTGTAGTTGGATAGTTTTTAGCTTTTAATTTATCTAGAACATTTTAGTCTATTTCTTTTTCTTTTCTCTTGTGTACATCTTTTTATGTGTGCATGCTTCATATTTGGTACAATCAACCTTCGGTGTAAGCCAAACGTGCTCAAATCAAAGAGAGGTAAATTTTAATATTTATGTTTGAAAGTAACCGTGGCACTAGAGCTACAAGTTGTCATTTTGCCAAGTTGATTGATCAACACTAGTCAAATATATTAGTTCAAAGGTAGTAAAAGTTAAGTGTAGTCAAAATTTACGACTAATCTTATAAAAAATGTTAGCTTAAGATAGGTATTGCACCTACATCTTACTTGCATAGCTCAACTAAAGATCTTTTTATCATAGATGAGAAAAAAAGAGTGCTACACAAGTAATATACTTATTACAATAGTTACAAGCTCTTATAAGTGTTTCTTTTTCTATTTTCATACGTAAAAAATAATATATTATATGTACAAATCAGCCATAATTTATAATAATTTAATTTTTTAAAACATTAAATTAATATATAATATTAAAAACTAATTTTAATTAGTTAAATTATTATAATTAGCAGTTAATAGTATATAATTTTATAGTGTACAAAAATTATTTTTCAATAAGCTTTTTTTTCTTCTGTTATCTTTGGTAAATACGGGATATGGGGAGCATACATTTTTGGAAGAATTAGCCCTTTGGAGTTGATGATATTGGGCCTCATTGTTTTTGGTACATAACCTAACGATTGTTTTTTAACCTCATTATATTTACTTTGTGACCAAAAACAATAATAATAATAATATATTGAGTAGGCAAATCTAACCTCAATTAATTGGATTGACTTATTGTTAATCAAAGTTTTATTGGATGCCTGGGATAAATAAATAATTCCTTGTATGCAAAAGTCTTCTGCTAGTTTAATTTTATGCCAATTGCCCTTTCCATGATTTTCTCTTGCGTGCATACAAATTTCGGCCTTATTATAAAGATTTATGGTCGTATATATTATCAACTGACAAACATTAAAAGTGGAATATTCCAACAAATATATTCGAAGCATCAAATTCGCTTTGTCGCGTTCAGGCAAACCAACTTGACTCCAACTTTATCATCACAAATTGATAATTAGCGAAAATGAAAGATGTCCAAAATAATATAAATATAGAATTTAATTTTCATCTACTTAATTACCATCATCCAATCATGTGCTGTCACATCAGTTATAATTATATTTTCTTTCTTACATTGCCTGAAAAATCATACAATTAATTGAACGGCGGTGTAAAATATTTTTACTATATCAGTGCATCAAAATTTAATTCATAAATATATTAACAACTGTTGTCGCGAAAATTATTCCTTCTCGGCTACGACTGAGAAAGCAGTCGAGAATAGCAATATAACCGTCTTTGATCCCTAAAACAACGATTACGCTAAGGAGGGGAATCAGCCCCTTAGCTGTGAGTTCTCCAAATATCTCAGAGAAGCAAGATTTTGGACAACGAGCAAAGAATGTGAAGAAGAAAGCTTCCATTAATTCAATAACCACTAATTACACCAAAGAAATAGTAAAGAAAGTGTTTTTTCTACATGGATAAACTATAACTACGATTAAAACTAAGAGAAAAATGTAAAAGTGCAGAAAAAATGATAAAAAGTAATTAAGGCATGATTTGTGATCTTGGAGATGGTTGATTTTAGTCACAAGTTCCTCTTTATATAGCCTTCTTGGTTCCTATTTCCAAGCTCTATGTTGCCCATGATCTTGCAACTGATTAGTCCTATTTTTGTGCCATGAGTCCATTAGTGGAGTGTAAAAACCCACTACCCACGTTTTTAGCAACCGCCAAATCTTCCTTCCCAAGTAACTGCTTCTGTCTCGGCTAATACTTTCTCGACTCAGCTAAACTCGTTACAGCTCGGCTAACTGTTTTATCACAGCTACTTCTGTTACAGCTCGGCTAACTATTTTATCACAGCTGATTCATTACAGCTAACCGTTTTTCCTGATATGATATACCATTGACAGCCGTTTCCTTCCATTCAATTTCTTAGCTATTTTTTGGTGATAACAACAACTAATCCATTTATACCTAAAAGGCTCACGTATCAATAATTTCCCATATTAATCTATTGTTTCATCGACAACAAAATACTAGCCTTTTCAATAATATAAAGTTGAAACCTAAAACTTTAGCCCTTTCTTTTAGTTTGCATAATTTCAAGAGAAATACATTTTCTACGTTATAAAATCAGTAATTACTGGCTATCATATACAATAATTTTTTAAAAATTATTTATTCAACTTTGAATATTATATATTAATTCAATATTTTAAAATTGAATTAATAATTTTAAAAAATTACATTATCACTGATGGTGATCAATTTTATGGTGTACATATAATATTATTCTAAATTCAAATGCTTTAATATCTAAAACAACCAAACTAATCCAATCAAGTGTTGGAAGCGTGATATATCCTGAGTCAGATTTAATCCTTCGGAACATTAGACTTTGAAAGTAACGGAAATGAGGATTTATGTGAGAAAGGTTTATGTTAGTATAATAATTAAGAGTTTAATTTTGATGTATTGACAGTATAAATGTATTTTACACTGTTATCTAATCAAAACACTCTGTTTGTATGACTTTTTAGATAATGAGAAAGATAAAATACAATCATAATTAACGTGATAACATATGATTGAATGACTTTGTAAAACAATTGTATATTGTAAATGAAAATTAAATTCAATAATTAAAGTGGTTGAGGTATATATATATATATATGGTATGGGATTGACCAAGCAAATCGTTATGTCTTAGAAATATCAACATCTCTTCTATCTATCTGTATTTACAATGCCAATTTCATTAATGAAAGCTAGAATTGAAACAAGTCGTTTTGACATTCGTTAATATGTGATGTGACAACTACTCTTACAACTTTGGATTTTATTCTAAGAGCAATGAGTTGGAGAAATTATTGTATTAACGTATAGAAAATATAAGAAAAATGACTTTAACTTTTAACATAAAGAAATGTCTTTCACTAAATTGAGAGATTCCGATTTTAAGATTATTGAGTTCATAAACCTTAATTTCATTGTAATAATGGATAAAATTAAATGAAAAGTGTTTAACTAGTTTATAGATTAGCTCACTAGATCCTTTAACCAAGTGGTGACGGATTAAATCTTTCTTTTGGACATGAAAAATATCTTATGACCAACATTTTAATCTCAAAACAGAGCTATTTTAGTAAGGATGAAATAATTACTATTTTCGACAGTAATACCGAGATTATAAAAAAATAGAAATATATTTAAGTGAAAGTCTTGGAAAATTAAAAGACGAAAATTTGATGTTTATACCTAATAGTAGATATAAGATGTGAAAATACTGACAGTCATAGATTAAAGTGTAATCAATCTAGAATGTCATAGATTAAAAATGGCACTAAAGATTTCCTCAAAGTGACATACTGACAGTCATTCCAACCTCAAAAAACTCATGTGTATGAATTTTGTTTTATTTTATTAATGTAATTCATTCATGTAATTTTTATTTTTATTTTTATCCTTCAATCAAACATGCCTATAAATTATAAAATATCTCTTTTTTATGAAACTTTTGGAATGTATATTATCTACAATAAATAATGAAATGAAGCTTCAATATTCATGCAAACATTTACATTTCCACAAATTCTGAAAGCCTTTCTTATTAGTTGGATTATTTAATCTAAAATGTACTCTTTATGCTGTTCATGTTGAAAAATTAGGCTTGTATAGTTAATTGTACTCCTAGTCATAGGTAGGATATGTCAATGGATTTGCATGCTCTTTTGGTCTCTCCTTGAGCCACTTCTTAATTAGTTTATTATTCATTTCTCTGTTTCAAATTTCCAGCTTCTGCAGAAGAAAAAAATATGATTGAAAATCTGAAATGAAATGATTGGTTCAGACTATTGTTTAATAATATATTTGAAACAATAATATAACTTCAGTAACAATTTACAGGTATGTACACAAGAAAAGTTCCATATTTAATCCAAAATACTATATATCTTATTTCAATCATGTCACATCCATGGCTTCAATGAGAGGGAGGAATGAAGGATGATCAAGACTAAGGACTGGTCTGTCTAATTATTTTAAACCATATGAATATTATTAAACAACGATGTTTCTCGTACAACAGAAATACGTCCAACCAGTATCCAACGTGTACTATATATATAGCACACATTATGTATTATGTATAGTACACGTTGGATACTGGTTGGACGTATTTCTGTTGTACGATAAATATTATTGATTATCAAATCAAGTAACCAAGTAACCAGTACCAAATCAACAACAATAATAATAATTTTTAACAAAAGTGAAGAAGACATGTTAATTAATTAACTATGGTTTTTTGTACTAATTCACGCTCTAACTCATCTTCCATATCCTTTCCTAGCTACCTCCTCCACTTTTAACACCTTTGAAGTCAAACCCTTATTCTAACAACCATCAAAGTTCTAATAACTCTCTTTCAATCAATATGCTCTTTTTGGTTAAATGGCTTCAAATTCTTGCATGAAGAAACACTAGAAGATTTTCATAGAGGTTCATGGAAGTATTTTTGTTATATGAATCAGTGGTTGGTATGAATTCAATCAATTCATGTTTAACAACCCCATGGGGTAACCTATAATGATGGAGAAATCAGATAATTTGGTGATAAGACAGATTGTGGCATTTGTTCTTTGTGTATATATATCTATCAGATCAGCTTCTGCAAGTGAAGGTTAGTAAATGTTATATTTTTTTTTATCATATAATAATAATAATAGTGTCTACTACTTCATAAATTTTCTTTGATTAAATTGAAGGCCTATAATTGAGCATTAATATCCTTAAAACCTTAATATCACTTGAACCAATCATTGTAACATTTTCTCTGCAGGATTTGAGAGCTTAGCATGTTGTGCTGATTCAAACTACATAGATTCAGTGACCAACTTAAGTTACACTACAGATTATAGTTTTTTCTCTGATAGAACAAGCTGCAGATCAATATCCAGTGTGTTAAACCATAAAAGCCATGAAAGATTAAGAGTGTTTGATATAGATGTAGGAAAGAGATGTTACAATTTGCCTGCAATTAAGGGTCAGGTTCATCTGATAAGGGGAACATTTCCATTTGACAATTCACTAAGCGAAAACCCGGAATATTCCTTCAATGTTACAATAGGTGTAACAAAATTAGGTGCTGTTAGATCATCCAAGGATTTGGAAATTGAAGGAGTTTTCAGGGCCACAAAAGACAATATAGACTTGTGCTTAGTGACTGAGGAGGGTAATCCTTATATCTCTCAGATAGAGTTAAGGCCACTGAATGAAGAGTATCTACAGAGTTTGTCTTCTAGTGTTTTGAAGCTGATCAGCAGAAGTAATCTTGGGGGAAGAGAAGATGACATAAGGTATGTGATGATCCAATTCCTTTTGGTAAATTGACTAAAAAAGTAGATCACCTAGAGAATCTGAGGATTAGAGGATTTTTCTTGTTTTAAATTCAATATTTTTCTCTGTAGAGAATATGTAGTTGCAATATATGTTATGCTTGAACATGCTTTAGAAAGAAGGACAGATTTCATGGTTCACTTTTTGAGAGGAACTGTTATACCTCCTTTAGGATATGTTCACTTTATGTGTAATGTTATACATAGAGCTCATCCATGAAAACTTTCACCTCATTTTTACCCCATAACCAAACATATCCTTAGTGTATAACTAATCCATGAGACTATGACCTTTTTCTTTTCTCTTAAACAAAAAGCACCTGGATTCATAAATGAAAATAGCAACAAATAGAAACATGATTTAAGAAATCTATGGCTTAATCCATTAGTACCATTACAATTTGCAACTCACAACTATTGCCATTTCTGATCTGATACTTTAAGTAATGCTTGGAGATGTGGATGTCAGTGTGATGTATCCTGAGTTTATTGTCGAGCGATTCGCAGTTTTCAGCCTGCAACTTTGTTATGTTGCTCCATCACTAGCTACAAGGACAAAGGGTCTTATAAATTTACTGGTTTCAGGTACCCTGCTGACCAAAGTGACAGAATCTGGAAAAAAGTTACAAGTCCATACACTCCTATATCATTCAATGCCAGCAATTTGGACCACAAAAACAATGTGATACCACCTCTTCAAGTCTTACAAACATCTGTTACACACCCTGAGAGATTGGAGTTCATCCACAGTGGCCTTGAGACTGAGGATTATGAATACCTTGTGTTCCTTTACTTCCTTGAACTAAATAGTACTGTTAGATCAGGCCAAAGAGTGTTTGACATCTATGTTAACAATGTGATTAAGAAGCCTGGATTTGATCCATTTGGTGAAGGGTCCAATTATAGATACATCGCATTGAATGTTTCAGCAAATGGATCACTTAACCTGACATTGGTCAAGGCATCTGGATCTCAGTATGGACCCTCATGTAATGCTTATGAGATCCTGCAGGTGCGGCCACGGCAACAAGAGACCAACCAAACAGACTGTAAGTGTAATTGAAGCGAATTTCTTCTTTACTTCTGCATCAAGTTTCCCATATTGATGAATTTCTACCTCAATGTGTCACTTTGTCTCACTTATACAAGTACCATTCGTCATTTTTTCTTTCAGTGGACGCAATTTTGAAGGTGAGAAAAGAATTATTGATTGAGAATCAAGACAATAACGTGCTACGCAGTTGGACCGGCGACCCTTGTGTCCTTTTCCCCTGGCAAGGAATATCATGTAATCTTCAAAATGATCCACCTGTTATCACTAAGCTGTAAGTCCTTCCTTCCTTTTGGAAAATGTTACTAAGTTTACCAAATTTAGAATATGGATAGCATGCAATGTCCTCAAATGTGCTTGCTAATAGGATAAATCAAGTCTTACTTTTATGTGCTGATAACTTGGATCAAGTTTTACATTGTATCATGTGTTTTATTATTCTTTTCCAGGGATCTTTCATTGAGTGATCTCAAAGGACCACTTCCATCCAGTGTCACTGAGTTGACCAACCTACAAATATTGTATTGCTCCATAAGCTTTTGTTCAGTTGCTTGTGATTGTGTTTGTGTGTTCTGAGACTTATCTGTTGCAGTAATCATTTTGTTGTGTGCAGGAACCTGAGCCGCAACGGCTTCAATGGCAATATCCCCTCATTTCCACCGTCGTCGATGCTGACATCAGTGTAATGATTCGTTCTGAAATTCATCTTAATTGTTACAAAACATAATATCAGACATCATAGGCATAATTGCATAAACATGAGCTAGATGCAGAAAACTTGTCTTTCATTCTCTTATTCAACACATATAAAGTTACATTTTTACATTATCATCATTTGTATATTGTTGATTTTCCTTCTTGCTTTTACTTTGATCCCTCATAGAGCAATTGTCTTCTGTTGTTAGAGTTATGAAAAATTTAGAGCTGAATAATTTCCAAATGTGTTGACTTATATAAATTTTTGGAACAGAGATTTGAGCTACAATAATCTTACAGGGTCACTTCCTCAATCATTTAACTCAATGTCACATTTAAAATCATTGTAAGTTTTATATGTTAGCATTTTCTACTTCATCTATATTAAGAAGTTGCTTCTAATCATTGTAAATATTTTTTTGAACTTATCTTCAATTAGCTTAGCTTGTATTAATTTAATTCTTTCCAGATATTACTGCTCCAATGAACACATGAGCAATGAAGCTCCAGTAAACTTAAACAGTTCAATCAATACAGAGTAAGAAGAATGCTCATAAACAATAGAAGTATAAAAAGTAATGGAATCAAATCTTGATTGGTTTACCTTGATTGATATTTCAGTAATGGAAGTTGTAAGCAAGAGGATAACTTTCCAGAACAAGCAATCATTATTACAGCTGCTGCATGTGGATCAATCTTGGTTGCTATGGCTGTTGGAACTCTTTTCTTTTGTCGCTATAGACGACGATTAATTCCATTGGAAGCATTCGATGGAAAAGGCAGCCCAATGGCAACAAGTAGGCATCATTATGTTCTCTAATCTTTGGTTATATCAGTGTATATCAAAGAGCATTGCTATAACCATATGATTCTGTATATTGTATTCTGACATATACTTTGGACAAAAATGCAGATGTGATATTCTCTTTGAACAGCATAGATGATTTCTTGATAAAGTCTGCATCATCAATTCAAGCATTCACTTTGGAATATATAGAGGTGGCCACTGAGAAGTACAAGACTTTGATTGGTGAAGGAGGGTTCGGTTCGGTCTACCGGGGCACTCTAGAAAACGATCAAGTAGTGGCGGTGAAGGTTCGGTCAGCTACATCAACTCAGGGAACTCGAGAATTCGATAACGAGGTTCATACAATTAAGATCTTGACTTTGATACATTATCAGCATAAAATGTTTTACACAGTCATTTATCTACACCATGCCCATCTGACTAGTCTATGATGGTTGTTGCAGCTAAACCTGCTTTCTGCAATAAGACATGAGAACCTGGTGCCTCTTCTTGGTTACTGTAATGAAAATGATCAACAGATTCTCGTCTACCCTTTTATGTCCAATGGCTCTTTGCAAGATAGACTCTATGGTAAACATCTCATAGTTCTTTCAGTTGAAATGTCTATATTGATTAGCTGCTTTTCTAACATTTAACTTGACAACAGGGGAACCAGCAAAGAGAAAAATTTTAGACTGGCCAACCAGATTATCTATTGCTCTTGGTGCAGCTAGAGGCAAGTGAATTTGATGCTGTACTTTATACTAAGTTGTTCCAAAATACACACACATGCACATAATAATCAATATCAACTTGAGAGTTTTCTGATTGAGCAGGTTTGGCATATCTTCACTCGTTTCCGGGACGTTCTGTAATTCATAGGGATGTGAAATCAAGCAACATACTCTTGGATCACAGCATGTGTGCTAAGGTTGCCGATTTCGGTTTCTCAAAATATGCTCCTCAGGAAGGAGACAGTGCTGTTTCTCTTGAAGTAAGAGGAACTGCAGGATATCTTGATCCTGAGTAAGTGGTCCTATTATTTATACCATTATGTGTAAGATTCATGAAAGTTAAGTTCATCAGAAAGACTGAAGAATACTACAGATTTCATCTGTGAAGTTTCCTTGTAGAGTAAATAGGGCATCACACAGAATTATGGATGATAAATAAGTTCAGATTATAAGGAATTGATATAATCAGATTGAATTCAAACTGAAAACAATGCTACTATGACATGAATAAAATTTTCATAATAGTTGACATTTATCTCTATGCAGGTACTACACAACCCAACAACTTTCTGCAAAAAGCGATGTCTTCAGCTTCGGCGTGGTTCTTCTTGAAATTGTGAGTGGTCGGGAACCTCTCAACATTCACAGACCACGGAACGAGTGGAGCTTGGTTGAATGGGTATGATCCAACTCCAAAAACATTTTGCACTCATGATCCAACACAAACACCTGAACTGTATTTTTCATGTAAAATTTTTTATTTCATGAGGATTCTATATGTAGAGTAGGATCTAAGAAAGAACTTGTTCTTACAGGCTAAACCGTATATAAGGGCATCAAAGATTGAGGAAGTTGTGGATCCTGGCATCAAGGGAGGATACCATGCAGAAGCAATGTGGAGAGTGGTGGAAGTAGCACTGCAATGTGTTGAACCTTTCTCAACACATAGGCCATCCATGGCTGACATTGTGCGCGAGTTGGAGGATGCGCTAATCATAGAAAACAATGCATCGGAATACATGAAATCCATAGAGAGCCAAGGGTCCAACCGCTACTCCATCATCATAGAGAAAAGGATGCTACCTTCAACTTCATCAGCAGTAGCAGAATCAACAACCATCACAACCAAAACCTTAAACCACCCGCAGCCGAGATAGTCGAACAATTCATCAGAATACATGAACACTCAACAATGCATTCAGATGGATAAACAAGAGGTTTGACTTTCAATGGACACTAACATCTAAGTTTGATGTGGTAAAATACTCACAGGTTAACAAAATCAACTGTCAATACTCAATAGTACTTTGTGTCTTGTTTCTTTCTTTTGTCTGCATAGGAGTGGGAGAACAGATAATTTATGATGCTTCCATTCCATGTGGCCTTTGTTTTTTTCTTCTAAATCTTTGCTTCAAATACTTTAGATACAAATATATTCAGCCGTTTGCACCTTCCTTGCTCAAATTGTTCATGGCAGAGTATTAATATATTGAGGTAAAAGGTGTGGAATCTCAGTTTATCAGTTTATGTTCTTATATTCATGAAGACATGAATATCTATTTAGCTAAAAGTGTTGCGATACAGGAAGCTAAATCTCGAAACAAATCATTTGCCAATCTTGTATCTTCTGTTCTTAAAAGTTGGCAATCAAATTCAAAACATTAGTCTTTTCAACACATGTAGGCACATAAGGAGTATAAACTATGCATGATAATTGGAAATAAGACAATGATAGGCAAGGAAACAAGGTGACGTAAAATTGAAAAAATAAAACTTAAAAAATCACAAAAGAAGAAAAACATCATTCAAATTCATCACTTTGAGAAATGTTCATACAAGTGTGGCAAAGGATTCAAAGGTGTATTTTTTTTTTCTTTTTCATCAACCTCTCAGGTGCTGGAAATTAAGAAATTTTCAAGGTTTTATAAGTGTAACCCAAGTTAAGGGTGTCTTTTTTTTTTTTTGGGTTTCAGATAAATTAAGGTACAAAAAGATTACTTGTGTTGACTTGGGAGGATAATAAGTTACTTTGGACATCAGGGTGCATTTGAGATGGCAGTGTAAGACAAGACATCTCTAAACCTCATGCACTGTTAGGTGATGAAATAACATCTTTTGTCTCAACTCTTCACACAACCTAGCATATTCTGGTGGCCAATTTTATCCTCAAGCTGCAACTGGTAATAGGCCATTGTGCCTGAGCAACGCATCTGGTGTCGGTTCTCGTCCCCGGAATTCCACGAAGACCTGAATACAACGGCAAAAATGTTCCATGCATTAGATTAGATATGGATGAACATCTAGATGGTTAGTCCACAAATATAGGATAGCCATATCCATTGTGATATTTCATGAATTTCTTTTATTAACAAACTGCAGAAAACAGATTAAGTAATGAAGATGGGTTCGGATGTGTTATCTGACCTCTAGTGGTGCCTTGCCACCTCCAAGAGCAAGAATAGTCTCTCGGAACTTGCTCCCTGTTTCTTTAACAGCCTGTGTATACAAGTATCGATCACAATCAGGAGCAAACTATGTAACTTTAAGCTTACTGATAATAACTTTATTTTAAAATGATATTGCCAAACTTTTAGGGCAAAATTGTGCTTTGAAATACAGGGGCAACCCTAAATGGCTAAATCTTCAGGTGTTCAAACAACATTTAACAAAATCCAATCCAAATTCTATTATACTATTAATAGAAGATAGGAAATTTGGAATAATAAACAGGAAAGGAAAATTCCTAAACTATAAATCAAATCCTTATTGACAGACTGTACCTTGCTGTCATCTAATCCAGCATCCTCAAATGCAGAGAAAGCATCTGCAGACAACACCTCAGCCCACTGCATAGAAGGAAAGGGGTTAAAATGCAAAAGAAGTGGACTACATTGGCAAAGGAGACCCTCAAGATTTGAGAATTGTTGTGCAT
Source organism: Aeschynomene evenia (assembly GCA_013621005.1). Taxonomy (NCBI): domain Eukaryota; kingdom Viridiplantae; phylum Streptophyta; class Magnoliopsida; order Fabales; family Fabaceae; genus Aeschynomene; species Aeschynomene evenia. The sequence goes on along the minus strand of CM024265.1, from coordinate 4,885,866 downwards.
TATTAAAGAAATGTAAAATATACCTTGTAACTGTAGTACCCAGCTGCATATCCACCTAAAAAATGCAAAAGCCAGAACACAGATTTAAAATAAAACTTTGGTGAGATAACTACGTGCTTATAAAGAGATATATGAGGCAGGGCAAACCTGCAAATATGTGGCTAAAACTGCAAAGGAACCTGTCCTCTGGCAATGGAGGAATCACTTGTGTTTTCTCACAAACTCTACGGTCAACATCATAGATTGATTCTGGTCCCCCCGGAACATATTTTGTATGAAGCTCTAGATCTACAGTAGCAAATCTTAACTGCAAATTATAATAAGATGGCATCATGAATGAGACAGAAATTTTCCAAGCCAATGTGAGAAGCATAAACAACATTGAAATATGAGGGTTCCAGGAAAGAGTGATTAACTGATACATTTAACTGACCTGTCGAAGGCTTAGAGAGCCAGCACGAAAATTCCTAGCAGCAACAAGCTTCAAATATACATCTTCAGGAAGACTCTCTCCAGTTTCAAAGTGCTTAGCAATACCCATTAAAGTCTCCCTAAATCAAGTAAAAAAGGCACATTAAGAAAACCAATTTTTAAAAACAGAAGGTATTAGTGTGAAACACAAACCACATATAAGTATTTGAAATGGGTACTGTGAAAAAGGGCACACTTCACATTACTTCATGACAACAGTTTCAGAAACAGGAACCAGTCAATAAACCCAACAATTTCCCAGTGCCCCATAAGAATGACATGAGGAAGTTGGATGTAAATCCAATAATACACTTCACAATACCTCAAGACAATAGGTCGCTAGCCAAAAAGGATCGAGTTTAGAAAATGCATCTGACAAGATCATAAGTTACTTGGGAGACTCAGATCAAAATAAGGAACAAGCAAATAATTAAAAATATTAAGGTAACCCACATACATAGTTCACTCGCCACCCTGATAGTCTGGTTATTCCAAAAAGAAGGTTTAAAGCAACATCCATGTAAGACAGGGCCACAAAGGTGAAAAATTACATGGCCTTAATTTAACTTACCTATGATAGCACCAGTTTTCCATGAATTGAGAAGGTAGCTCAACAGCATCCCATTCTATCCCTCGAATACCAGAAACCAAACCCTCATCTTGCTTAGTTAGCATGTGTTGTAGTGCATGACCAAATTCATGGAAGACAGTCTCAACCTGAGAAAGAGGAAAGTGCAAAAAGATAAAAAGAAAAAACCCCTAGTTTATTAACATTGCACTAAATAAACAAACTAGAGTTAGTCCTACATTTTACAAATTGTATGGAACTAGATCGTACCCAAATTCTCAGCAGACATACCATCCCTTAATCAACAATAACTTATTATAATTTTTTTTCTTGTGTACTTAGTTTAACAATTGGCCAAAATACACCAAGGTCAGATACTCCCAATTAGCAGAGCATAATCAGCTTTTTTGTTGTTTCACAGATACTTATCACATCCTTAAAAATATAACAGCGATAAATAAATCAAGTAAAACTGACATTACCTCACGGAATGTCATTAGGCTAGGCTTGCTCCCAACTGGCGGTGTTTGATTGCACACCATGTGGGCAATAGGCAACCTTGATGAGGTACCATCACGTGATAATACACGACTACGAGCAACAACTTCATCCATCCATGCACCTTGCTTTTTTTCAGAGGGACGACTATAAGGATCAAAATAGAAGTATGCAATTGGACTACCTGAAGAATCTTTAACACGGAAGAATCTAACATCATTATTCCAAACCTGAATAACAAAAAGAATAATCCCGTGTTAGTATGCGTAGCCTAGTACAAGACCCAACACTGAATAAAAAGGAGTTTAGTTACCGGAGCTAGACCATCAGCTGGTTCAATTTCAATACCAAAAAGAGTTTGTGCAAGGTTAAAGAGCCCATCAATGACCTTTGGGAGGGAGAAAAATGGTCGCAGTTCTTCCTACAAGACACAACAGCAAAGGTCATAATCAGAGATTTCCAAGGAAGGTTGAAAAATTCAACCAAAATAAAGATAAGCAAAATTAAAAGCAATAGAAACTTGAAACAATATGTTTATTATTCAACTGAATGAAAAAATCAGTAAAGTCATATATGGTTGACATGTGTAAAAAAGATAACTATCAAAATTTAAAAAGAAAAACAGATCAAACTGTAAAATTTTCCTGATATAATGTCAAAGTATGTTGTTGTGCATAGAGAACTGCTTGTTTTAGCAGCATAAAACCATATGCAGGAATTCAATAACATCAAAAGAATGAGCCTTCTCGACACATGATATCTTTCAAATCTTTCAAATTTACTTAATTAAGAAATTTTAAAACCAAGTGTTGACTGTGTTGGGCGCATAGACTATGGTACCATTTGAATGCCAATCATAAATAGGCATTTACAACATTTCAAGGTTTATAATATATTGGGAGCTACACGAGCCCCAGCAATAACTAATGAAATAATCTAAAGATATTATAAAAGTGCTTGTATAAATAATTTATAACAGGTGATGTATTAACCTTCATAATATACTAAATATAGAAATGAAACTAGTTTAAATTTGGCCATCCCTTTGTTTACAATATTACCAAAACTCAAACCACATGTCTTGAAAGTGGTTCTCAAGCTACTAGTTTTGTGGGCATACCATACCGCATATGTGCATGACTGTGTTTGTATGTGTGTGTCTGTGTGTGTGTGTGTGAGAGAGAGAGAGAGAGAGCAACCTCATTAATGTCATATTTTGATTCTCTTAGCCTCTCACTCCAAAAGTTGATGTCCCAATGTGTCAAATCATCAACTTCCAATGCACCTTGACTTCTGGCGAATTTCTTAAGGTCTTCAATGTCTGCAAGCAAGAAAGAAGAATGGCACTTTTAGACACTGGAAATCAGATAGAGAAAAGAATTAACAAAGAAACTGTTTACAACTTGCCACAAACCCTAGAACTATTAGAAAGTAGAGAGAAATTTCTAAAATCCCCTCCGAAGTGTCCAAGACTAACTCACAGATGACAAAAGACATTAACATTAACTAGTCCCTACTACTTCCCTTTATTTATAGTCAACTAACTAACTACTGGGTTTTTAACAGGCACAAGCAACAATTTTCAAAAGGCAATCAAGACTGGGTTATGTGATATGTCTATTAGTGTTAATCTTTGGAATCCTTCCAAAAGACACCTAAATATTTTGCTATTTTGGAACATGAAATAAATAACAGTTAACGACCCAGACGTTCAGATAATAACTTCAAGAAAGGCATGAGATGCCATTTCTCCAACACAAATTTAAAACTTGACATAAATGCTAAATCAGAAATACATCAGATGGATCACCTTGCACTGCATAGTCCCAGGAAGCTCTGCGAAGCTTTTCTAGAAGTTCTTCTGCTTTATCAACAGTTGCCATTTTGTTTGCCATGCTAACCTGATGGATTATATTTATATATATTAGTAACCTACAAAAGGATTAAGTTCCTAATATGAGGAAAAAAATCATACCTCAGCATAGTTATTGAAGTTGAGAAGCTTGGCCTTTTCCAACCTAAGCTTTAAAATTTGATCAATCATTTCTGTATTATCCAAATCTCCACTGGATGCACGTGTAACATATGCACGGTAGATTTCCTCACGCAAAGAACGGCTACGAGCATGTTGCATAACAGCCATAAAACTGGGAGCATCCAATGTGATTACCCAAGGTCCATTCTCAGCAGAGGCATTTTCATACCCCTACACGTGCCCAGCAAGTAAACAATAAACAAAAGAAAGGAGAAAATAATAGTGAGCTAAACAATACTTGTAAATGAATGATGAGTAATAAATGTTGTTTTGATTCCATAACCTAGCCCTATACGTTAACAAAACCCTAGCATAATGTATCCAAGTGATATACCTTGGACACTGCACTTTGTGCAGCCAACCCAAGAGCAGTAGCAGGTAATCCTTCGATGTCTTTCTTATCAGTGATTAACTTTGTAAACTGTTTTGTTGCATCCAAAACATTCTCCTCGAATTTGTGTGACAACCTTTCAAGCTCCTGTGAGTACCATCATGACAAAAAAAAAAAACAATGACAAAACAAAAACCATCACTTGAAATTCTTCAGGCATGACATTCAATCACTTTGCATTAAGAATTTGAGAAGAATGATGCATCATTAAATTCTAATTATTATAGCTGGCATGGTTTAGATATTCAACCAAATCCTTCACCTTCATCAAATGCTAATAAGATTAGGATTTCAAGCTTCGATACATGTATACTTTCTCCTACTTACGATTTTTTGTAAAAAAGGAGAATTGTAAATTCGTGTAGCTTATCTTGTTTATTTTCGTGACAAACATACTTGAAGGTCAAAATTTCAAAACTTGCTTAATCACAAACCCTTGTCCTCATTTTCCAACCTTGTTTTGAAAAAGAAAAGGACCAGTTGCTCCTAATTCTATATACTGTTTACATTTGTTTACACTGTTAAAGCATACCTGCTCAATTTTGTTAAACTGCTCTCTTTTATTATCTTCAAGAGAAACTCCATTGAGAACAGCCTCCTTTATTTGTGCTGCAAAGGCACAAGAAAATTGCAACCTCTCGTAAAATGTAAGATGGAAAAAGCATAAGTTAACATGACTACAGAACTCATCCAACAAGATTAATGTCAAAGGCGCAAATCTTATTAAATGGATCGTCTCATCTCAATGTAATGCAGAGATCACTTCCATTTCAATCAGCTCAATTCAGTATCAGAAACAACACACCAGAACCAGAAAGGAAATACAAAATAATTACAACCACAAACAAATTTTGATCACTCACCTTCAACTATACGTTTGCGAGCATCACTCAATGTCTGCCATTCCGGAGACTCTCGAATGGCTTTGAATTCATTGTAAATTGGCTTGCTCTGCCCCAGCCTAAGCTGAAACTTTACCTTCTCAGGCTGCAAACAGAAAGTAACAGATGCTAGTTAGTACTTAGTTCAACTAGAACGAACTCGCACTTCACAAAAGAAGTAATTTTGAATTTGCTTATTAAAGCAATCCTTAGAAATCAAGTTTTAATTTTTATTTTTTAATATAATCAGAGAAGAGATTTGAGAACAATGACTTGAACTTTACCAGCTGATTTAGCAAACACCTTTGATCCAGCACTCAAGCTTTTAAAGCTTACAAACCAAAACACCACATAATCAAGTTATAGAGATGTTTGAGGAACCAAAATTTAGAACTTCTTTTACGATCAAATCAGCAAAGATGTTTTGATTCCTACTCCCCGTGCTTGAAAAGTCATTGAAATGGGGAAATATGGTTGGAAATTTTACACTGTCAAAATTAAATTCATTCCATTTTGCGAGATTAAAGCATTACAAGAAGAGAAAAAAACGAACCTGAACATCTTCAATGGCGGAACGGAGTTCAGGACTGTCCTTAACGGACTTGAGATGGCTGACGATCCCCCAAACGACGCTGAGGCGGTCGATGATTTTCTCCAAGGGTTCAACCAGCTTCGGCCACGACGGTTCCACGGTACTCTCCAATTGCACCAAATCAGATTCGAGCTTGGTGAGGAGGGCGCGAATCCCTGGACGAACGTGCTTGGGTTCCACCACGTCGAACGGAGGGAACTCGAAGTCTTGGAGAAGTGGGTTTGATTCGTGGTTCTCTTCCGGTGCAGTTGTCGCCGCCATTGTTGAAGAGGTGTAGTGTGATCTGTGCAGTGTAGGAAGAAGAGTTTGTGAAGAAGTGAAGAACTGAAGAAGAAACTGAAGAAGTGGGACCCGGAATATATAAACAGAGAAAAAGAAAATGTTGCCTTTTTTTGTCAATTGTGACTTTCGTAAAAATAATATATTGTTATTTTTTTTAGAATTTAAAACATAAAAATTCTTTATAATTCTAAAATTTTTCATTTGAATAAAGCAAAAATATTACCATTATTTATAAAATATTTTGTTTAAATAAAGTAAAAATTTATAAAAGAGTGTACAACTTTTTTATACCGACATCTAATCATATGTTGTTACTTCATTTATGATTTTATTTTCTCTTTTTCCTATTAGCCAAAAAGTCATATAAACGTAGTATTTTGATTAGATGACAATATAAAATATTTTTATACTGTCAATGCATCAAAATTAAACTCATAAAATAATTATAATGACAATTTCAATTAAAGATAAGGTGAGACATGAGAAATTTTCAAAATTCTCATGATAAAAATTAAATATTCCAATTTAAACAAATAAAATTCATCCTTCAAATTTCTTGAATATTTTTATTTTGAAATAAATGTCCCCTCATTCTTTTGATTTTCGAATCCTTTTATTTCTCAGTTTTAAAAACTTAAAACACAAATCGAATCAATTCAATTCCTAGTTTAATCATCCCAAACATAGAAATTAATATAAATCAACCCTAAGCAAAGAATAAAGAATATTTTTGTTTTAATACGAAAGAATACCAAGGCTGTCAAGACTGACTTTTTTATTTATTATTACTTTAATTTAACTTGGGCTTGCTCTGTGAAATTATGTACTGAAGTGTATATTAAATTTTATTCAATCAATCACTATTTTAAACTTGGTGAATAGATACCCTTACTTAAGTATGAAATTGTTGTTATTTAATCTTATCTTTGTTCAAAGATGGTTAATACCTTAACATGCAAAGATGATGATGCCTAATGAGGAATTGTCTTTTATTGATCCAGCAATAAACTAATAACTGTTTTTGAGTCAAAATTAAATAAATAAGGAGAGAGTGAACCACATGAATTTTTTTAATAGCAAGAATTTTTTATATATAATAAAAATTGAAGACTATATACTTTAAATTATAAAATTTTGCAATTTTTTTAGTTGTATTATAAAATAAAGACTATAAACTTTATAAATTGAATCACATGAATTTTTCACATATAGTAGAAATTGAAGGTTATATACTTTAAAATGTGAGATTTTACAATTTTTTTGGTTGTCTTTATCTATACTATATATAAAGAGGATACAAAAAATAACTATCATTTTGGTGTCCACACTCATTTGGGTAGTTATTTTTTTAGTTTCAAAATTACAAAATAATCATATATATTTTCATGTTATTTCTTTTACTCATTTTTTAATTTTTTTCTCCATTTTATACAATAAATTTAAAAAATAAATAATATGACTCAAAAAAAAATGCGGCTTGGCGGGCACTCGACAAGACGCTAGTATATAATAAAGATCATAAACTTTAAAATATTGAATCACATGAATTTTTCACCCATAGTAAAAATTAAAGGCTATATATTTTAAAATGTGAAATTTCACAATGTTTTTTGTTGTCTTATAAAATAAAGACTATAGACTTTAAAATATTGAATCATATGAATTTTTCACATATAGTAGAAATTGAAGACTATATACTTCAAAATGTGATATTTCCCAATATTTTAGTTGTATTATAAAATAACGACTATAATCTTTAAAATATTGAATCACATGAAATTTTTTTTATATAGTAACTTATGGTAACTGATTTATGATGTATATTTTGCATTACTCAATGATTTTTTAATAACATTTGTAAAACAAGTTTTAAATAATGAAATAGTATTCATAAATATTTCAAAGCCGTAGCTTCAAGTAATAGACAGGTATATTTAATAATCTATCAAAAATTGTAAGTAATAGAATTTTCTTTTCTTATTATTATTATTTTGAAACCATGTCTGTACATTAACTTTAAAATAGAAAAACATACGAGTTTATACTCATACATTTAAAACTGAAATTTATAATATATTATATATGTGTTTTTGCTAGCACATATCACAAGCTGGAATAGCTCAGTTGGTTAGAGCGTGTGGCTGTTAACCACAAGGTCGGAGGTTCAAGCCCTCCTTCTAGCGCTTTTCTATTTTTTTTTCTGGGTAAATGGTATTGGGCTGTTCAAGTTAAAATGTCTGCTAGGTGCCACGAGTTTGACTAATATTCAATATGGAAAGTCAGGAAGATGAAGATCAATTGTTATTGCTCCCAAATTTTTTTTATGAATTCTAATCATACATATTGAAAAATAAAAAAAAAAATAATTTTAAAATATAAATGAATAATTAAAAGGTGATACGGAATAAAGTTAATATAAATGAGTGATTAAAAGGCGATACAGAATAAAAGTTAGTTTATTCTTAAAGCACCTAAAAATTTCTCTAGTATAACGAAATAAGAAAAGAAAAATAAAAAAAGAATTGACCGACTTGACCCACAAAAGAAAAGAAAGGAAAGAGTATAGTGAAAAATGTGAAATAAGAGTTAAAGTACAATATCCACAAGAAGAATAATACTATAGTGATTTTTATTTGGGAATTTCAGGTGAATAGTAGACTTTTAGCTAATAGCATATGTATTTTATGTCTTTATGTGAAATGATGTGTGCTTTATATATAACTAGTGACTCGACATGCATTCTAGTATCCGTCAAGTCACTTTTTTATTGTTTTAACGAAGAGAGAGTGTTTGCATAGAGAAAAAGTATTACGTAAGAAAATAATATTCTGCAAGGAAAAATGTTTTTAGGAAAGAGTGTATCGAATGAAGCTGATATTTATTAATTTCTCCTATGTTACGAATAGAAAGAGTATTATGAAGATAAAAAGTGTTACGTAGAGAAAAAAATGTTATGAAGAGAAAGAATGTTACTTAGAAAAAAAATGTTATGAAGAGAAAGAGTATTACATAAAGACAAAAAAATAAGTAACTTTTTGAAAATTCTCTTCATAATTCATAAGTAGTAATGGATAATACAACCAATAAAATTGTGAAATCTCACAATTTAAAGTATATTGCCTTCAATTTCTACTATATGTGAAAATCTCACGTGATTCAATATTTTAAAGTCTATAGTCTTTATTTTATAAGACAACAAAAAAATTGTGAAAATCTCACATTCTAAAGTATATAGCCTTCAATTTCTACTATATATGAAAAGTTCATGTGATTCAATATTTTAAAGGATATAATCTTTATTTTATAACACAACCAAGAAAATTGTGAAATCTCATAATTTAAAGTATATATACTTCAATTTCTACTTTATATGAAAAATCCATGTGATTCAATATTTTAAAGTCTATAGTCTTTATTTTATAACACTACCAAAAAATTTGTGAAATATCACATTTTGAAATATAAAGTCTTCAATTTATAATATATAAAAAAAATCACGTGATTCAATATTTAAAACTTATAGTCTTTATTTTATAATGCAACCAAAAAATTGTGAAATCTCACATTTTGAAGTATATAGCCTTCAATTTCTACTATATGTGAAAAATTAATGTGATTCAATATTTTAAAGGCTTATAGTCTTTATTTTATAATATAATAAAGAAAATTGTGAAATCTCACAATTTAAAGTATATATAACTTTCAATTTCTAATATATGTGAAAAATTTATGTGATTCAATATTTTAAAGTCTATAGTCTTTATTTTATAAGGCACCAACCAAAAAAATGTGAAATATCACATTTTAAAGTATATAGTCTTCAATTTCTACCATATTTGAAAAATTCATGTCATTTCATATTTTAAAATCTATAGTATTTATTTTAGAAAACAACCTATAAAATTGTAAAATCTCACATTTAAAGTACCTTTAATTTCTACTATATAGAATCTAATTTTTTAAAATCATTATTCTAACTTTTAAGAAATGTTGGATTAATATATTATATTGAAAGTTATATTAATAATTTTAAAAATTTAATAATTATGGTGGTTGATGTTATAGTGTATAAAAGTTATTTCTAAAAAATATTTATTTATTATTATCTGTAAAAATTTAAGTTGTTACTAATTAATTTACAATATTTATTCTTATTTTTACCCATTAATAGACAAATTCTCCACAAGAAACAAACAAGATCCACCGAAAAATAGATTTACCATTCATCATTAGCTAGTTGCATGCGAGTGGGACACACTTTCTGAGCCATTCCTGTTCAACATCACATGTGCATTAGAATCTTAACTACACTAGTCAAAGTCTTGTCCTAACATTTCATACAATATTAGATAAAATATAAACTTTAACTAATATATTTAATTTTTTATTATATTTTATTTATTTATTTTTTGTTCTTTTAAATATTTAATTTCTCTTTCCTCTTTTGATTTTTTTCATAATGTTTTTCTTGCATATATCTTGGTTTTCATGTTGTGGTTTCAAAATTTTATTTGCAACTTATTCCGAGCCAAGAAATTACTAAACATGATCGATAAAAGTAACTAACAAGTAATGATATGTGGTAGGTTGATATGAATTATTAACTCATAATTGTTTGAAATTATTTTCTTTTACTCAACCACATATCTTTCAAATTTAAATGAACAATAATTGACTATATACTCAACCATGCATATATGACACATGGGCAAGTGAGATTCATATTTTGATTGGGACCATTATTGTCTTATTTATTTATGGTCGGTTCATATAATTAAGATGGTCCAACAATAATCCTCGAGATTGTTTTATATTGATTCGTGTTAGTTTGATTTAAACCGTGACAAAGTGTTTGTAGCAGCAAAAATTGTCGAATAAGACAAACATAAAGCAAGGGTTTGATTTGAAAAATACGTTAAATTAATATGAATATCCAACATATGCTATACATATTAGAGATATTATTGTAATTAGGATTTAGTTTAGTTAGTTAGGTTGATGTGCCTATATAAAACTTATTTCTACTTGTATTTTATACTCATTTTTCTATCATTTTAGTAAAATCTAATTTTTCATATTACTCTCAATTCACTCAATAGCTCTCTCTTTACAGTGATATCATGTAAAGAACCCAAGAGCGAAGCAGAAATGGAGAAAAAAATTTCAGAAAACATGGTATGACTCTGATATCATGTTGAATTTCATGGTATCACTGTAGAGAGAGAGCTATTGAGAGAATTGAGAGTGATATGAGAAATGAGATTTTACTAAAATGATAGAAAAATGAGTATGAAATACAAGTAGAAATAAGCCTTATATAGACACATCAACCTAACTAACTAAACTAAATCCTAATTACAATAATATCTCTAATAATACATAAGATGCAATGTGTGCTATACGTGCGCATGACATACACATTACGTCTTATGTATAACACACATTAAATACTAGTAGAACGTATTTCTATTGTACAATAAACATTATTATTGGTTTTATTTGTTGTGTAATACTCCATTATCACATATCGTGCATTAAACCACATTTAAATGCAATAGTACTACATGTACATTAATATATAGATTCATCAACTATCCATCAATCATATTATGCTATTCTGGGTCCACCATTTTAAATAAAAACAAAAAAACTTACACATATCTCTCAACCGCCAATTGAAATAATATCTGATAGATGCTTGATGGATAAAAATCTGATGTACGTCTATCATTTCTCCCCATTTCAATGTGGCTATATGACTGATATCCACGCTTTTCTGAAAGCATTTAACCACATTTATTGTGGTAAATAGATAATTAACGCTTGCCTACGTGTACACCTTACGGCCCATAAGCAAGAACAAGTGAATATCAATCGAATTATTGATTACTCTATGTATGAATAATAATTGTATAGTATTAAATAAAAATATAAATGGTAACTAAATCCTAATCAATAATGTCACGTGTACAATATAAATACGTTCAACAAATATCCAACGTGTATTATACATGATACATAATATGAGATGTGTGCTATATATACGTGTGATATACAAATAACACACATCACATATCATGTATAACACATGTTGGACGCATTTATGTTGTACGACAAACATTATTGAAATCCTAATTCCTCATCCCAGCTCATTGCCACTAAGAAAATCAATGATGAGAAGCAATAGAAAAAAGAACATAAAAACCCACCTTAAAAAACAGAGTACCACACACACATAGATACATTTGGATTCAAATGGAGAAAGACCTCACAGAAGTGCAAGCTTCAGCTTCAGCACCTTACTTGTCCGGGTGCATGATGACTTCACCTTTTTCTTGTTTTCCAATCCAAGAAGAATTTCATCATCAGTACTCTCGCATCCAACATCACTACAACAAAAGGGGACAAAGATGGAGGAATATCCTAAGAAGGTTCATGAAGGAAAGCATGACAACCTTGTATGGATCTAATAATAAGCCTCTGTCATTTCAATATGACCCTGTTAGTTATTCTCAGAACTTTGATGAGGGTTGCCATCTTCATGATGAACCTGGTAGGTTATCCCATCTGTTTCAACATGTGAGATCATGTGATTTACATCACTAGTTCTACTTTCCACACTACATACCTATTCCTTGATATATATATATATATATATGTTGTAATTGCTAGCTAGCTTGTTTTGAGTTTTGAATACTAGCTATATATATTAACTTGTATTTTTGTTAATTACCAAATTAAAGTACCGTAAGGGTACAAATTTATTTTGGTTCAAGAGGTTGTACATTATCTCTATCAAAGATCTATTGAATAAGAATGTGCTTGGTTTTATAGGCCGGATCCTAGCTACTATTGCCATCTATTTTTTGTTTTTCAACTGATGTACTCAACCATTTGGATTCTGACTGCATAATATGAGTCATCATATGGTTATTGCTGCATATACAAAAATGCTCGAAAAAAAAAATTTATTTGAACATCTAAAAATCAATTTTTCAATTTAACACGTGTATCATTACTAAAATACATAATATATATCACTTCTTTATTTATAATGTGTATTATATGTTAGATACTAATTTGATATATTAGTATTGTACAATAAATATTTTCCTTTTGATATTATAATAACTCAATCTTTTCGGCCGAAAAGAGAAATGTATAGAGATATTAGAAATTTCATGAGTTTTCCCATTATTTGAAAACTCGTGTTATTTATAAAAAAAAAATAGAGATATTGTCTGCAAAGGGATTATGTATTGTAATGATCCATAGTATAACTTAATTAATGTATGTGAATAGTCTTTTCAATAATAGGTGCCTTATGAAAGTCTTTGCAATTGACCCGATTAAGGAAGTGAAAATGTGTCACATCTTTGACAAATGAGTTGCTCCTAGCATATTTTTCTTCTTCTTATTATTTATTACAATAATTGTACAATAAAAATTCAGTTAATACGGTTATTGAGTCTATTTTAATTTTAATTTTGATCCAAATAATTATTGAGATTGTAGTGAACTAAATAATTATAACCCAAAATCTTATTTATTGACTAATTTTTTATTATCCATTTACCATCACCCTTCTATTTATTATAAATGATTTAATTGTTTTGTGTGTAGTTATTTTATTTTGAAAGTGTGTAGTCATATTAGCTTTCCTTTAATCGTTTTAATTAATCACTCAGCTCTGGCTGAACGGTGTCTCATCCCTCAATGCACACGTTTAAAATATAGTAACAAAAATCATCGTGTCCTCTAAATTAATGACATGGAGTGCGTAATTTAAAAATATTCATAGTTACTTATTTCTTATATAAATTTTAAACGTTATAAATTAAAATAAATTATTATAAGTATTTTTATAATGCATATTAAATATGCTTTAGAACTACGCAACTTTTTTCATACAATGAACATGATAAGTAAATATTATTTGAGTCATCATGAAAATAAAAACATTGTTATATATATAATGTATATAAATAATCAAAATAGTCAATATATTATGCACAATATATATTATGTAATATGCATAACATATATTATATGTTGTACATAACATATATCATATGTTATAAAGAAAAATAATGTTACAACGTCAGATATATGTTGTATACAACATATCATATATAATATGCATAATATGTAATATACATTGTGCATAGTTTATTGACTGATTTTTTATTGTGTACTAAATTTTTTTCTAAAAATAATAAATAAAACATTAAATACTTATTCAACCTATATTATTATTATTGAATTTAATTATGAGTTTGCTGCTATATTCAATATCCTAAAACTTAAGTTCAAGTAACAAAACTTTTTTAACATACTATTAAGAGTTATTGAAGGGAAAGTAACCCTTGCAAATACAACTTATATAAGGATAATGTTATTCTAACTTCAAAGTTAGAATAAAATATGTATTAAGATTAATGATAAATAAAAAGAGTTAAAAATTTAGATAAAGACAATATTATAAATCATGAATAATAGATTGAATGTCAGCTATTATACAATATTTTGAATGTATAAATAATAGTAGTATTTGTGCTTATGCAATTACTATCGTACAAATCATCGGACTAGAAAAAGATGTCCATCAACATTGAATGAGGAAGAAAGTGACAACGCAGCAACAATGCCACATTTTCTCAAAGTTTCAATAATTTAATTTCCTCTCGTCTTCAGTTTACTTGCAACATAGTTAATCTGATGAATTGACAAGGAAAATATATTATTGAGGAAGAGACAGCCTGAAAAGAAAAAATACTGCTTAATATGTATAAATATAAATTATAGAGTAATATTACGTGTATAATGAAAATTATACAATATTTATACAATAATTATATTTACCATTTGATTGTATTTGTTTGTAAATTCATATTACAATCCAATGGTGGATATGATTATTGTATAAGTATTGTACAATTTTCATTGAACACATAACATTAGTGTAAATTAAATTTATGAGTGATGCTAAATGTACAATGAAAAATCAGCCAAATCAGCTAATAAATAAGGTTTTGAATCATAATTACTCAATCCAATACAATTTCAATGATTATTTGGGCTGAAACCAAAGCCAAAATAGACTCATTGACTGCGATGACTGATTTTTTCATTTTACATCTAGCATTATTGTAAATTTATATACGATAATGTTTATTGTATAATAGTAATACATCTAATTAGTATCCAACGTGTACTATGTGTCATACGTAACAAACATTATGTATGACACACATTATATATGATACATAACAGTATAACATACGTTGGATACTAGTTGGATGTATAATTGTTGGATGTATAATTGTTGGATGTATAATTATTATACATATATTATTACCGAATTTATATATACAGTTGAACCATTTTGTTATCAAAGTCAAATGATTGCCTCATTTAGGTGAGTACACATATACATGAAGAGGGTCCAAATAATGAATATTTCTGATTTCTCCGATTCAATCCAATCCAAACTAGTTACAAGTGTCATTCTTTCTTCTTCTTCTCATCCATTATGATCAACCAATCTTAAACCAGCATTTAAAATTTTTAGTACCTTCCACCATTGATCAGAGTTTGGTACTTTCCTAATCTCTTTGAAACTCAAACATGCATATGACTATACTTTTCTTCCTTTCCTTTACACTTTCTGCATATTCAATCAACTTCCAATTTAATGGATTCAACACTGATGATGCCAACATACTCTACCTAGGATCTGCAGTATCCAGAGGAGGAATAGTAGATTTTAAACTTGATGACACATTTGCATGTCAAGTTGGAAGGACCATTTATGCCAAAAAGGTACTACTTTGGGACTCAAGCACTGGTCAACTCTCTGACTTCACAACTCACTACACTTTTGTCATTAATACCAAAAACCAACATAGATTTGGCCATGGAATTGCCTTCTTTCTTGCTCCTGTTGACTTTGACATCCCTCCCAATTCTGCTGGTGGATTTCTTGGCCTATTCAATGTCACAACAAGGTCTTCTTCTCATAACCAAATTGTTCATGTGGAGTTTGATTCCTTCCCAAATCTTGAATGGGGTGAATCTGTAAGGCATGTAGGAATCAACAATAACTCAATTGTTTCAGCAGTTTCAACTCCTTGGAACACTAGTCTTCACAGTGGAGACATTGCTGATGTGTGGATTACTTACAGCTCCAAAGCTAAGAATTTGAGTGTGTCTTGGAAGTACCAAAACACTTCTAATCCTCAAGAACAAACTAGCCTCTCACTCCGAATTGATTTGATGAAGGTTCTTCCTGAATGGGTTACTATAGGATTCTCTGCTTCAACAGGTGCTTTCGGAGAAAGCCATAATCTTCTGTCATGGGAGTTTAACTCAACTTTGGACCAAAATGATGGAGGCAGAGCAACTTCGGATCAGAGTGGAGGAAGCAACTCAAAGAAGACAAGGCTTGTTGTGATTCTAACTGTTTCTTGCAGTCTTTTAGGATTAGGAGTAATCACTGCATATGCACTCTTTTGGAGGAGGAACAAGAAGAGACGCAGAAAAGATGAAGCTTTGAATTTAAGCTCAATTAATTATGACCTTGAAAGAGGAGCAGGACCAAGAAGATTCTCATATAAAGAACTTTCTTTTGCCACCAATAACTTCTCTAATGAAAGGTTGTTGGGTAAAGGAGGCTTTGGAGCTGTGTACAGAGGCTACTTTTCTGATTTAGATCTATCAGCTGCTGTGAAGAAGATATCAAGGGGTTCAAGACAGGGGAAGAAAGAGTATGTGACAGAGGTCAGAGTCATTAGCCAACTCAGACACAGGAACCTTGTGCAGCTCTTGGGTTGGTGCCATGATAAAGGTGAGTTCTTACTTGTCTATGAGTTCATGCCAAATGGAAGCCTTGACTCTCACTTATTTGGTAAAAGAACACCTATTCCTTGGACAGTGAGGCACAAGATATGTCTTGGATTAGCCTCTGCTGTGTTCTATTTACATGAGGAATGGGAAAGGTGTGTGGTTCATAGGGATATCAAATCAAGCAATGTAATGTTGGATTCTAGCTTCAATGTGAAGTTGGGTGACTTTGGGCTTGCTAAGCTGATGGATCATGAAGTTGGGCCTCAGACAACAGGGCTTGCAGGAACATTGGGGTATTTGGCTCCAGAGTATGTGAGCACAGGAAGGGCCAGTAAGGAATCAGATGTGTATAGCTTTGGAGTTGTAGCATTGGAGATTGCAAGTGGAAGAAAAGCTGTGGATGTAATGGAAGACAGAGATGGTGAAAAGGGGTTGGTTGAGTGGGTTTGGGACCATTATGGAAGAGGGGAATTGATTGTGGCAGTGGATGAGAAATTGCAAAAGGAATTTGATGAGAAAGAAGCCGAGTGTTTGATGATTGTTGGGCTTTGGTGTGCTCACCCTGATGCCAATATGAGGCCAACAATAAGACAAGCAGTTCATGTCCTTCATTTTGAGGCTGCAATTCCAAACCTTCCAACAAAGAAGCCTGTTGCAACATATCATGCTCCTACACCATCCACCGGCTCTTCTTCGATACAAGGTTCCATCACCACAAGCCTTGAGATTGGTCGTTGATCATTTCATATACAATAATGCTTGACGTACAACATAAATACGTCCAACTTGTATCCAATGTGTGTTATCCATGTTACAGGATGTGTGCTATACGTATAACACATATACGTATAACACCTGTAACATAGATAACACATGTTGAATACAAGTTAGACGTATTTCTGTTGTACGTCAAACATTATTGTTTCGTATATATACCCACATATTAATTAATGATATCATGCATGGTGTATCTTTTTTGTCTCAGCTTGAGTTGTGTGTGTGATAATTTAGTTTCTCTTTGTTTAATTTGGTTTTGGATATATAGAATAAAAAATCATGTGAAAAGTGGAAATATATTAGATGATGATCACTTAAGGACAATTAAAACAATGTTTTTAAATGCTTTTATATCTGAAGTTTCTGGTAGATTTTTATATCAGAAGTTTATTGAAGGCTGAGTAACAATATATATATATATATATATATATATATATATATAATATGAGTCTATTACCAGAAAAAATATATATAAAATATGAGTAATGATATTTGAACGTAAATTTAAATATCTAAATATTCTACTCATAAATTATGTGAGTTCTGTTATATTTATTGTGTATTTTTAATTTTTCAATTCATTCTCTCTTTTTCATTTTTCTCACATCTTTTATATATATATATCCAAATCGAATGTACAAATATCATTTTTCTTATAATAATACTATAAATTAGTCCGGTTCCTTGTGAAAATGATATTTGACTAGGCCAAAACATAAGAAAGAAAGAAACAAGCAATAATTAATCATTTCAACTGCATGTAAAGCTTAATGCTTTATGGCATTGCAAAACAATGTTCAGTAGCATCAAAATCTAAATTGTCATGATGAAAGAGTCGGTGCCAAATTTGTGTTCTTCTATTGCTATAGAACAGTCCAATTTAGGAACATGTGAAGCATTAAGCAATTGCTACTTGCTTTTGATGTATATACAGCTTAGCTGCAGCCACTTGTTTTAAAAAAATGAATGCTTTAATTATCGTCCAGGGCTTCAAGATTCATTCCCGTATATTGTCTGTCTGTGTGCAAATTAAAGTAAGAACCGTGGGACATGGAATAAGAAATTATTAAGTGTCTATTGAATGTGGCAAAATGATAAATACCCTAACTACTACTACTGCTTAAATGATATTTCATCTTTATCTATTGAAATTCGCCACTAAACATATCAAAAATGCTTCACGTACAACAAAAATGCATCCAACTTGTATTATCTATATTATAGGATGTGTGCTATACGTATATGTGATATACGTATAACACACATCCTGTAACATGAATAGCATACATTAAATACAAGTTGGACGTATTTCTATTGTACGTCAAACATTATTGCTAAACATATAACATTATCTCATCTAAAATCTTTAAATCATTAAGTTAAGATTTGCTAATAATTTTATATTCTAATACATGATCCAACGTAAATCATCTCATCAATTAAATTCTTAAATATTAAATTAATTTTATGGGAAAATCTCAAGTGTACAATAAAAAATCAGCCAACAGACTGTGCACAAAATATAATACATAATATGTACAATGTATATTATATATTATGCACAATAAATATTATGTAATGTGCACAACATATATCACATGTTGCAAAATTATCTTTCTTTACAACATGTAATATTATTATGCATAATATGTGATATTTGTTGTACCAATATTCCTTTTCTTCCTGCAGCTGCTACTAAACAGAGCAACCTCATCAGATTCACTTTCCTTCAACTTCGCTAATTTCGGCCCAGATGTAAATGACATAATCTTCCAAGGCCATGCTATTCAATCAAATGGGACTCTACAGCTCACACAGATAGACGATTCTGGAGAACCAGTACCCAAAAGTGCAGGACGTGCCCTGTTTTCTGCACCAATTCACCTTTGGGAAAAAACCACCGGGAGGCTCGCGAGCTTCTACACTTCCTTCACCTTCATCATCGTACCATCACCAGATGGTAGTCAAGGTCATGGCCTCACTTTCTTCATTGCGCCACCAGATTCTCAGATTCCCAGAGGTTCCTATGGGTATGGGGGTTTATTTGCACTTTTTAGCTCTGAAACTGCTCTAAACACTACTTTGAACCAAATCGTTGCTGTTGAGTTTGACACTTTTTCTGACACCTGGGATCCGAATTTTCCACACATAGGAATCGATGTTAATTCTGTTAAGTCAGTGGCAACTGCGGCGTGGGGAATAAAGGATGATCCCCACGGTTCGGTTGCCACCGCAGAAATTAACTATGATTCTGTGTCCAAAATTATAAGTGCGAGTTTGAGTTATCCTAATGGTGGTGCAAAGGAGGCTACGGTTTCGGGTGTGGTTGATTTGAGGAGTGTTGTGCCGGAGTGGGTTAGAGTTGGATTCTCTAGTAGTAACGGTGGGGCAGTTGAAACAAACAATGTGCTTTCTTGGTCTTTCACTTCGTATATGGATGGTAACAAGAAGTAGAAGAAGATAGAGATTTGAGAAGCCTAATGGCCAATGAGATCAACAAGATATACTCTCTGGCTTGATTCTGACTGCAACATGAATAATAATGAAATTTGGACTCATATTTTACATAACACCATGTCAATATGAATGTCATATTATTTAAAGAATTAATTGAAAGGGTTTTGTTAAAGGGCACTTATTAAAGAATTATAAATGAAAATATTATCTTGAAAACATGCATTTTTATGTTTTTTATGTAAGGAATTCAAACTATTATATCTTGATTTTTTTTCTAAAATCACTATTTTAAGTATCCTTAACAAGTGCCCTAAAATCACTTGTTAGCAAAACTCATATTTCATCTATTAATAAAGGCCACAATTGAAACTCGTAGATCAATGTCATCTTCTTCATCTTCCTTCAAATAATTTTCTAGCAGTAAATTTTTCATATTTTTAAATTTCATTACCAAGATAAATGAGGAGGGGGATAATACCAATGTTGCACTTCATTAATTATGACCAAACTTAAAAGTACTCAAGACACGTGCAACATCTACATTCAATGAGAAAAACAACAATATCAAAGGGACAAAAACAACTTCATCGAAGTAGTTGTCATTAATAAATTGAACGGTGTAAAATATTTTTACATTATTAATGCATTAAAATTAAATTCTATTATTATAATAGAAACATTTATGGTGCTATTGGAGCAAGTAATTTTCTATTAACATTAGATGTGAATAAAATCAAAAAGAGAAATTATATTAAATAAATTCGTGTAAAATTTAGATAAGATGGATGTAAAATAAAAAATTATTTGTTGGCATAATGAATCTAATAATTGTTCATTGTTACTCCCTCCATTTCAAAATATTAGTCTTTTAAGGTTTTTACACGTAGATTAAGAAATTCAATAAATATTCTTAATTTTATAAAATGATATATTAAAATGACTAAACTACCCTAAAACATTAATGAGAAAGAAAGATGATTAGTGGTCTCTTGGAGTAATATTCAAGAAAGAAAGAGAAATTATACTAGGGATATAATAGGTATGATTTTCAACTCTAAATACTAAATCAAATTATGATTTTCAACTCTAATACTAAATCTAATAATTGTACACTTGATCACCAGAATAAAGCTCAGCACATTATGATTTTCAACTCTAAATACTAAATATACAAATCAAATTATTCATACACAAATAATGTTTCTCATTATCAATTTTGGAAATCTTTGAGTCTACAATGCGATAATAGTATATGTACAATAATTATACATTAACATGTGCTATACGTAATGTTAGTTATGTATGACACAACATTACGTATGACACATAGTAAAGATTAAATACTAGTTGGAAGTATTTCTGTTGTATAACAAACATTTTTCGTCAATAGTGTACAATTAAAGTTGGACATAGCTAGCAAGAGGTAGTAAAATGATAGAATTCAATGAAAAGGAAATAAAAAATATTATGCAATCAATTTTTTAGTCAAACTTTAATTAATTTTATAAAAGTTTTATTAATAAGTCTCACAAAACGAATAATTAAAAGAAAATATCTACCTTAAAAATAAATACTTTTATATTCTCTATGTAAAAAACTTACCATTCTAAATATCTTTAACAATTGATCTAATAACACTTATCAATAAAATTATAGAAATTTTTAATTGATGAGATGACAATAAAATTGATAAAATGGTTGACTAAAAAATTTGGTTTGGTTGCATAACTTACACCTTCCTTTGTAAAAGAGAATAATGAATTTGCTTGGTTATAGTTTGTATGGAAGAAAAATTAATGAAGGGAGAGAAACAATAAATACTAGAATAACAATAAATGCACAAAGAGAATTTGTTTATATAAGTCAGAAATCATTAAACAAAATCATGAATATATAGGAGTAGTTGTTGACTATCTATTTGATCTCTCCCAAATTAATTATAAAGCCATGGCTGTTCCATCTACATTCTGCATCATCCTAATCCTTTCCTTTGCCATCATGAACGTGAAATCCTCAGACTACTTTTTCGACTTCCCCAATTTCGCATTCCCCACTTTCACCAAAAGAGCTCTTGGCCACGTCTTCTTGGCCAACGACGCTTCCATCGCAAACGAAGTGTTAGAACTCACAAAGAAAGACCAAGATGGCCACCCACTCAGAGCCAGCGTCGGCCAAGCCAGACTCCACAGACCAATTTGCATCTACGACAACACCACCGGAAAAGTCACAGACTTCACCACAGAGTTCTCCTTTGTCGTGTCCAGAAACGGAATGGAGAACTTTGGTGATGGAATGGCCTTCTTCTTAGCTCCACCACATTTCAAATTCCCGAATAGAACCAAATCTTCCGGTGGATTTCTCGGAATGTTCACCAATGATGATGACAATAATAATAATGGTAGAGACAAAATTGTGCTTGTTGAGTTTGATAGCTTTGAGAATCGTTGGGACCCTTATTATATGAATGAGTTTTCTCATTTGGGGATCAATGTTGGGTCTATTAGATCTAGGGTTACTGATTTTTGGGATATTGACTCTGAAGCTGATGGAACGAAGGGGACTGTGCAAATACATTATAATTCAAAGCAAAAGCAATTGGGTGTGTTGGTGGGTTATCCTTATGAAAGCCCTACGAGTCATTCCAGTTTAGTGCTTGACATTGATTTGGCCACTGTTCTGCCTGAATGTGTTCTTATTGGCTTCTCTGCTTCCACCGGTGATTATTTTGAGACGCATGATATTTTTTCGTGGTCTTTTTCCTCAAGCTTGTTGTAGCCACATACATATATGGAAATTAAAGTTGCTGTACCTTGCAACAAATTATTCGAATTAGGTTTAAGTAATGCATTGTTATTATAGAAACATTTCTGGTGCTATTGGAGCAAGCAATTTTCTATTAATATTAGATGTGAATAAAATAAAAAAAGAAAAAATTATATTAAATAAATTGAGTTTAATTTTGATATAATGATAGTGTAAAGGTATTTTACACTGTCCTCCAATCAAAATGCTCCGTTTGTATGACTTTTCAAGTAGTGAGAGAGAGAAAATATAACTATGGCTGACGTGGTAGCACATGATTGGATGACTGTGTAAAAAATTGGTATACTGTTAGAGGATGAAAATTAAATCCAAATAAATTTTTGTAAAATTTAGATAAGATGTAAAATAAAAAATGTTTATTCTTAGTGAATCTAATAATTGTTCATCGTTAAATTGTTAATGTAATCACCGGAATAAAGCTCAACGCATAATGATTTTCAACTCTGAACTCTCAATATACATATCAAATTGTTCATACACAAATAATGTTTCTCATTATCAATTTTGGAAATCTTTGAGTCAACAATTTACAATTAAATTTTGGACATAGAAAGAGTAGTAAAATGATAGAATTCAATTAAATGAAAAGGAAACAAAAAATATTATGCAATCAATTTTTTAATCAAACTTCAATTAATTTTATAAGAATTTTATTAATAAGTGTCTCACGACACTTCTAAGAATAGTAAAAGGAAAATAACTACCTTAAAAATAAATATTTTTATATTTTCTATATATGTAAGAAACTTATCATTCTAAATATCTTTAACAAGTGATCTAAGGACACTCACTAATAAAAAAATGAGTATTGCTATAGGTACAATAAAAAATCAGTCAAAACAGCTAACAAGTTATGCACGACATATATAATATAAATTGTACAACAGATATTACATGTTGTGCACGCCATATATCACATGATATGCACAACATATATCGCATGTTGCAAAGAAAAATGATACAACAACATGTGATATATGTTGTGTACAATAAGTAATATATGTTGTGCATTTTATATTATATTTTGTGCACCAATATTGACTATTTTGAGTGAATTTTTGCTGTTCCCCAAGTATTTTTCATAAAATTATAGAAAATTTTAATTGATGAGAAGACAATAAAATTGATAAAAATGGTTGACTAAAAAATTTGGTTTGGTTACATAAGTTACACCATCCTCTGTTGTAAAAGAGAATAGAATTTGCTTGATTATAATTTCTATGGAAGAAAAATTAATGAAGGGAGAGAAACAATAAATACTAGAATAACAATAAATGGAGAAAGAGAATTTGTTTATATAAATCAGAAATCATTAAAAAAAATTATAAATATATAGTAGTTGTTCACTATCTATCTGATCTGTCCCAAATTAATTATAAAGCCATGGGTGTTTCCATGACCTCTGTTCCATCTACATTCTGCATCATCCTAATCCGTTCCCTTGCCATCATGAACGTGACATTCTCAGACTACTTTTTCAACTTCCCCAATTTCACATTTCCCACTTTCACCCAAAGAGCTCTTGGCCACGTCTTCTCGGCCAATGACGCTTCCATCGCAAACGAAGCGTTAGAACTCACAAAGAAAGACCAAGAGGCCACCCACTCAGAGCCAGACTTGGCCAAGCCAAACTCCACAAACCAATTCGCATCTTCGACAACACCATCGGAAAAGTCGCAGACTTCACCACTCACTTCTCATTTATAAATTCTAGAAATGAAATGTCGGTGCGCGGTGATGGAATGACCTTCTTTTTTGTCCCACCACACTTCAAATTCCCACCCAAAACCAAATCCTCTGGTGGGTTACTTGGAACGTTCACTGATAATAATTCTTTGAACTCAAAAGACCAAATTGTCCTTGTTGAGTTTGATAGTTTTGAGAATGATTGGGATCCTTATTATCCCAAAAGGGGTAATGATACGATTGGACTTTAGTAGTTGGGTCATTAATTAGTTAGTTTAGTCCATTAGGATTGTTAAGGGTATAAATAGGGGACTATACTCATAGTAGAGGTAGGAAATAGATATTTATTGAATGAATTTGGTTCATTAGGAGTCTTTCTCCCTTTACTAGAAGGAAGAGAATCATCTTGTTATACTTGATAATTTCAAACACAATTTCCAGCAATCTTTCCTCATTAATTCTATTGTTCACAAATTCATATTAATTACTCTTTATTTCTTTCTTTACTGTTCTTCTAATTTTGGGTGTGCAACAGGTAATGTTGAAATGATAATAATATTAAAATTTATGAATGATAAAATAAATATTGACTTACTAACCTTGATCCTGTTCTAGTTTAATTTTTGGATGTATCTCCACGATCCATTGTAAATATCTTCCTCTTGTTTGTTCCATGCACAAGAATAGCACTTGTAGTTAACTAAACTATAGGGTGCTCCTCCATAGTTGATTTTACATGGACAATTATGCATGGTTAAATTTAAAATTGATGTGGGACTGAGTGGTAACACTTACTTAATTATGGGATAAACTAAAATAATATCCCATTGTTCATATATATAATTATTGCTAAACTCCATTTTTTCTCTTTTGACTATAAGATAACTTAATATTTAGCATAAAAACAAAAGCGGTAACAATGAAACTAATTCAGTCGTATTGTAATTCTCCTGTTTAAGTAGCTGTCACAACTTGAATTCAATTCTTGAATCTTAAACGAGACATATATTTCAATGTTTAGTTGAAGTGAGTCATTTTTTCACTCTAAATATACAATCACATGTCGTGTATTGAATGTAGCTCCATTACCAAGTTTTTCTTTTTGTCCTTTACCAAAAAGATTAACCTTTTCTCTTGTGATGAGCAGGATATTAGTTTGCATTTTAAAAGCACATTTAATTAAGAGATGTTAAATTCACAATAAAAAAATCAATTAAACTAGCAAATAAACGAGATATTGGATCATAATTACTCAGTTCATTACGATCTTAATGATTATTTTAGTCAAAATTAAAACCAAAATAGACTCATTAACTATATTAACTAATTTTTCATTGTACACTTATCATTCTTGTAATTAAACATGTCTTTATGTTGATTGTCGCAACTCATAAGGCAAGGAACTTGAGCCATATTTCAAAGTAAAAATAACACTTTGTTCAAATCATTAGAGTAAGAAATTTATTTGTTCTGTACTAATTATATTTTGACACATCAATAATTTTATTTCTTATTTAAAACTTAGTATATTTTTTTCCACTATAATTGACCTCTTAGATTATGTATCATGCAATAAGTGGTGCAGAACAAATGAATCTCTTGAGTTGAGTGCATCTAATAATTTTTCGCAAGATGATTTCACAAATATAAATTTTACATTCATTGAATAGTAACCTTCATATTAGTTCGTAGTCGATCTCATCAAAGTTATCAACATTTGCATGGACTGAAAAATGAGTAAAGAATACTGGTGTACATGTACATATAGCATTTTCCCTTATATAAAGTGTTGGACACTTGATCACCCATTCTCCACATCTTAATTAATCCTAAGTTTGTTCTAATCAAACCCTCATGGCATTTTACAACTCAAAACCTGTTTTCTTGATCCTAATTCCCCTGCTCTTACTGCACCAAAATTCAAGAACCTCTTTTGAATTCTCCAACTTTTCAGGACCATACAGAAACGTAATCTTCACCTATGAAGGAGACGCATCTGCATCAAACGGTGTTATACAGCTCACAAAGACAGTGAATGACACAGCCATGCCCAAAAGTGCAGGCAGAGCCACCTATGCTCTGCCAGTGCGTCTTTGGGATGCAAAATCAGGAAAACTAGCAAGATTCACCACTTCCTTCTCTTTTCTGCTTAAAAAAACGAGTTTAGGATTCGGAGATGGAATCTCCTTTTTCATCGCACCATTCCGATCTGAATTACCCAAAGATTCGAGTGGCGGTTACCTTGGACTCTTTAGCCCTGACTCTGCTTCTAGAACCTTCGAGAATCAAATTGTTGCTGTTGAATTTGACACTTTTTCGAATCCATCATGGGATCCTAGCTATATGCATATAGGGATTGATGTGAATTCGATTGTTTCGGTGGTGACAGAGCCGTGGCTGAATGGAGATCACGATGATGAGATGATGAACATAGTAGTGTTTGCCACTGTGGCGTATGAGCCTGAAGCGAGAAATTTGAGCGTGGATGCGAGTTACTACGGTGGAAACATGTTACGCGGGTCCACCGTTGGTCTCTCACTGTCACATGTGGTTGATTTGAAGAGGGTTTTGCCGGAATGGGTGAGTGTTGGGTTCTCTGGTGCAACAGGACAGTATGTTGAACAAAATAACATTCTTTCTTGGACTTTCAATTCAGGCTTCTATTAATTAGTAGGATTTAGGAATCAATTAGGACAGTAATTTCTCTCCAATATACTTTGTAATAAAAACAGTTAATAAATAAGAATTTGGGCCCAATCACCCCGCCCATTAAAAATATATTCATAATTAAAATATTAAATGGACTTTGTTGGCTGTTTTGGCTGAAAAAGTGTTATTCCCCAAACATATATGGATATATGGTAATAAAATAGTTTTTTTTTTAACTGCCCGAGTTTCATTTAGTCACTCCAAGTTGTAAACCTAATATTAATAATGAGATTCAAAGTAAGGATTTTTTTTCTATTCGTAATATTCAAACTTAACTATTGTCCCATTGGTAATAAAATAGTTATCCACCTTACAATTTTAATCCAAAATAGTTGTCTATTTAAAATTTAATTTTGTGTTTAATTTTATTAACAAGTCTTTTTAAAACACTTGTTAAAGCAATAAACGCCCGATTAACTCTACCGTGATTAGTTAATTTTTTTACTTCTCATACTTGATTGCGTCCAATTAAAATAACAATAATGCTAATTGGGGTCATGTACAAAGACCAAATTTCATTGTTATAGCCTTCATTAGTTCCAACATAGATCAATTCACTTACAGAAATTTTAAAAATTGTCAACTTTTTCCATGCACTTACCCTATAAATGAAATATAAAAAAAATACTACCTCTATTCAAACATTTCGACTTTGTTTTTCATTTTATGAAATTAAAAATAAAGAATTATAAAAGAATCATTTCTTCATATATCGTAGTTTAAATTTCACATCTCCTTCATCATGGTTACTTTTAATTTCATTCATTTCAAACTAACACTTCTCCAAGTAATGAAGTATATATGTAAGAGCAAGCTTATAGTCAAACGATGCAAAATTCCATCCTCATTAGTCATTACACAGAGTTCAGTTTTAGAATTACAAACCACAGCACCCTGATTGTACCAAACAATAAGGACAACTTCTAATTACTAGCTAATTGGTCACATATAATATAACATCGGAGTTTCATTGTTTTAATCAACCTTGATTAGTACATTTATACACCGTCTAGTGGCTTCTTCATTTGATTTGATGATATTTTAATTATTCTAAGTCTTAGCAGGCCACTCGCCTGCATTTTTTCTTCTCTATTTGCTTTGTTAAAAATAAAATAAAATCTAATCTTAAGATTATATAGTATTTATGAATACAGTATAATCTATCTATCTATATATACATAGCATAACATCATCATTCTCCATATCACAAATACAAGCTCAGAGAAAACATACATTTCAATTCTCCCATATCACAAACACATTTGCCATTTAACCATGGATTTCTACAACTCAAGCACACAAAGCATTATGTCCATTTTCATCATCACCATTTCCTTACTTATGCTTTCTCAAAATGCAAATTCAGCTTCAATTTCATTCTCTAGTTTTGGGCCAAACACATATGGCTTAAAACTCGAAGGCGATGCCTTCCTTTCAAACGGGGCTATACAGCTTTCAAAGACAGGGGATTACAACAATCCCCTGCCTAAGAGCGCTGGCAGAGCCTCCTATTATGCGCCGGTGCGCCTCTGGGACGCGAAAACCGGTAAAATCGCAAGATTCACCACTACCTTCTCATTTATTGTCGCACCAACTAGTCCTAATGGACTACTTGGTGACGGCATATCCTTCTTCATTGCACCATACCAATCCAGAATGCCAGAGAATTCGACCGGTGGATTCCTTGGTCTATTTGATGGTAACACTGCACTGAATTACAACAAGAATGAAATAGTTGCCGTTGAATTTGACTCATTTGGTGGGAATCCATGGGATCCTGACACTGCCCATATTGGCATTGATGTGAATTCTATTGCTTCTGCTAACACTGCAAAATGGCAAACTGGGAATGTTGTGAATGGGTTTACTGCATTAGCCACAGTTAACTATGAGCCTCTGAACAAAACTCTGAGTGTGTTTGTAAGGTACCCTGGAAGCAGAGTGGATGGGACTTCAAGTACCCTCTCATATCTGATTGATTTGAGGACTGTTCTTCCTGAATGGGTTAGAATTGGCTTCTCTGGTGCCACTGGAAATCTGGTTGAGATTCACAAGATTTTTTCTTGGTCTTTCACTTCAAGCTTCTACTAGCTAGGAAAGTAATTAATGCTACTATAATGGAGAGAAGGGATTAATTAGAGGTTTAATTTTAGAATAAAAGGAAAAAAAATGCAACTTTTTACTTTGAGTTAATTTGTTTCCAGGGAATTATTACTATGCAGTCAAGGATTTGTGTGTCTTTTTTTTTTGTTTTAAATAATAAGTTTGACATTTAGTGAACTTTTGAGTTTATTACTTTTTAATCTTGCATGACTACTTGAGCAATGTTTATGACCTTATTCTCTAAGAATAATCCTTATCTCAAATCCTAACAAATTTTAAAATTTCATGTATCCTATATATCAGATTTTACATATCCTACCAGACCATCAATAATTCTGACGCTAAAGTCAGAACAAAGATAATCATTCAGGTGAAGTGGTGAACCATAGCCAAGAAATTACATTATACTCGATTTGGCAACCTCCAACCTTGCCTTATAATAAGATCGGATAGAATATAAAAACATTAATGAGTCTAATCTAACAGCTTAAATTTTTAGATTAGATGGTTCTTTGACATGGTATCAGAGCCTCTTGACTAAGTGGTCAGAGTTCAAACCCCAATTGCACAAGACTAGATGGGTCGTGTATTATTCATGCTTCAAACCCAAAAGAGGCATTCGCGTAAGGGGTGTGATAGAATATAAAACCATTAATGGACCTAAACCTATCAACTTAAACTTTTAGGATCCAACAAGTATTCAATGTGTGTTTTTATGACACATATTACGTGTTATGTATAGTATATATTAGATATTAGTTTAACATATTTTTATTGTACAACAAATATTAGTTGTTAATAAGTATACTCGTCAAAAAGTGTATGTAAGTATAACATCTACATTTGGGATCTCTAAATAACACCACTCTATTATAAAAGAATAAAGAAAGACTTCATCATATAAATATAATAAGGAGTATTGGTAGAGGTACAATAAAAAATCTGTCAAAACAGTCAACAATAGAAATTGGGCCTAAATCACTCAGCTCATTAAAAAAACACACATGATTAATAATGCTATTTGGACCAAAAATATTAAAAAGGACTTTGCTGACTGTTTTGACTGGAACAATATTGTTCTCCAAACATTTATATATAATAAGATATGATAAGATAATGCTAGTTTCATATGAAAAAATATTATTTGTTCACATCTTATCTAATAGTGGAGGAATAAGAAATGAATCTATATGATATCAATAATAAAAATAATAATATTTTAATATTTATTATCTTGTACGTCGAATAAATGATTAATATATCACCTTAAATTTTATAGAACCTTTATCAAAATACTCAATCCTTCACCCTTATATGCAAATGAATGTTCATACACATATCCAATTATTTCTTGAATGTAAATATACCATCACTCTATCAATAGAGTGAGTCACTAAGCTAGTACAAATAACACAAGTATTCTCTTCCAAACAATATTGTTTAGTTCTAACTTTTACTTATCATGCTTGATTGTAACATACAAGCACATAAGCCAAAACTCGTTCATACACAAAGACAAAACCTCATTGTTTTAATCACCCTTCATTAGTCCAAGCACCCTCTAATCTGTTCTATGCAAGTCATTTGGCTCCTCTCCATATATTTGCTTTCAATATTTGCATATAAATAGCCCAACACATTTGCATTAATCCCAACCCATATCCACAACTTCAACTTAACAAATCATAACCATGGCCACCAACACCAACTCATCATCATGGCTTCAAAACCCACTCTCTGTTTTCATGACCCTCATTCCCTTCCTGATGCTGCTGCTTCATGCTCAAAATGTCAAATCACTGTCTTTCCAATTCCGAGTGGGAAGCTTCGGCCCAAATGACACAAATGGCATAATCTTCCAAGGTGATGCCTTTGCTTCAAACGGGGCATTATATCTTACAAAGATGGAAAATGGCTCCCCTGTTCAACACAGTGTTGGCAGAGCATCCTACGGTGTACCGATACGCCTCTGGGACGCGAAAACCGGCGAACTCGCAGGATTCACCACTTTCTTCGACTTCGTTCTTGCACAGAACGGTGGTGATCCTCTTGGAGATGGCATCACATTCTTCATCGCACCGTTCGAATCAAACATACCCAATAATTCATGTGGTGGATACCTTGGACTAGTTAGTCCTGACTCTGCTCTGAATTCGTACCAGAATCCGATCGTTGCTGTTGAATTCGACACCTTTTCTGGGAACCAATGGGACCCAGAAACATCCCATGTTGGAATTGATGTGAATTCCATTGTTTCAAGGACAACAGAGGCATGGGAAACTAACAATGGTGCGAGCACGTCATCGCTTGTGTCTGCTGCTATTAGATATGAGGCAGTGTCGAAGGAGTTGAGTGTTTCTGTGAGTTATGTTGGAAGCAGAGGGAATGAGAGTCCAACAAAGTTGGCGTATGTGATTGATTTGAGGACTGTTCTTCCGGAATTTGTGAGAGTTGGGTTCTCGGGTTCCACTGGGAATCTTGTTGAAAGGCACAGGATCCTTGATTGGACTTTCACTTCAACCTTGTAAGTGTCCCTGTTAATGGTGAAAGAGGAGAATGTGGGATGGGTCGGGCTTCAAAAACAAAACGTGTTTAATGTAGCCTACTACTATTTTGTGTGCATTAGTCACTAACAATAAGCTTATTCAAGCAAGTTTTCCTTTGTTTTTGTCTTAAATTAAATAAACTCAATGTATTGTCTTGTACTCTTGTGTTTAAAAAAGAACACGACAAGTGGTTGTTACAAAAAGATTGTGTTATTTTAAGAAGAATGCTACTCTCCATATGGAGTGAAGAATGCTACTCTTCCTCATATACACTATACATGGATATATTTTAACGTTTCAAACTTCAAAACATCTTAATATAGAAAATGCAAATAGTGTATAAAAGAAAATTAATCAAAACAATCTATATATATATATATATATATCATCTATTGTACACAACATATATCATCACATGTTACAATATTTATTACATATTAAAACTGCTTACTAAACACTAATTATATTAATATGTAATAATATCATTTTTTTACAATATGTAATATTTGTTGTGCAGATCATGTGATATATGGTGTGCACAACATGTTATGCACAATTTATTAATTTTTTTGACTAATTTTTTATTATAGATATAACAATGCTCCATGGAAAAATCTCTTAAAGCACCTTAATATATCTCTCACAATAAAATAGGCCAAGAATAATTAATTAGCAAAGCACACACTTAGCTCGTCATTACTCATTGTATGCTTTTTTTTTCAATCAAGATTTTGATAGCATACCATTTTGTTAAACGACATATCAATTTACAAACAAATAATGGTAGGTGTACAACATAAAATACATACAACGTAATATTTACTATACAATTTAGGGGAATATGATAAAAAAGTAAAAATACTCACGTTTTGTATGCCCATTGTTACGGATCCGCGTGTGAACATTACGTGCATTAACGAACATATTTTAATACAATAAATAAATACACTTAAGTGTAGAAAGTAAATACATTTATTTAGAAAACATTCCAAACTGATGAATTTTATCAGCTTTGGTGTTGTCAAGCTAAGATTGTGGATTAAACAAATATAATGGGTTCATCAATAAATAAATTATATGTACACCGTTGCATAAATATTTTTTCTCATCATTGAGTAAGTTATATATTCATCGGTGAATAACAATATGTTCACTCATGAATAAAAATATGTTCATCAATGAATAAATTATGTGCTTACTGATAACTAAATAATATATTCACTATTGAATAATAATGTGTTCACTTATAAATAATAATGTTTTTACTTACAAATAAAAATGTGTTTAGTGATGAAGAATATTTACAAACGTAACTATGTTAGAATAAATTAGAGTGATGAATATAATGAATCTCATAAATAAAAGGAAATGCATAAAATTAAGAGAAGAACAGAACAAATATAGATAAACAACTTGATAATGGAAGAAGATTGAAATGATTGATGAAGAAGAAAAGAAACTTAATGATGATGTAAGATGACTATTTATTATGATTGTGATAAACAATTAAAAAAAATTGAAAAAATTAAAGTAGGTGTGAAAAATTAGGGTAATTTGCATGAGATTATAGATTCAAATTTTAGCATAGTCGGTATGAAAAAAAAATCATATAATTTTATATTTAAATCTTAATCATTATTCATTCAATTTTAACTTTTACTCACCATACTTGATTGTAGCCTACAATGACATATGCTAAAACTTGGTCATGAACAAATCCAAAATCTCATTGTTAATTTCAATCACTCCTACATTGGTCCAAGCACCATCCAATGTATATGTTCTATGCAAGTCATTTGGCTTCTTCATATGCAATTTGAATCTTTTTTACTATTTTTTTCTTTGCTGGCCTTAAAACCTAAACCTCAATATATATATACATAGCACTACAAATTAACATCCTCCAATCACCATATCAACAAAAAAAACCTACAGCTTCATTAGAACCATGGCTTTCCAGACTCAAAACCCAACCTCTGTCATAATGATCATAATATCCCTCCTCATGCTTCATGCTCACAATGTGAACTCAGCATCTTTCACATTCAAAACTTTTGGGCCAAACACAAATGGCATCACCTTCCAAGGCGACGCCTTTGCTTCAAACGGAGCCATTTATCTTACAAAGGTTGAAAACAATGGTCCTGCTCCATACAGTGCAGGCAGAGCATCATACTCTGCACCATTACGCCTCTGGGATTCAAAAACCGGAAGACTCGCAAGCTTCATCACTTCATTCACATTCATTGTTGCCCCAAATGGTGATTATGTTGAATTCCTTGGAGATGGAATCTCCTTCTTCATTGCTCCTTTCTTTTCTGGCATGCCCAGGAATTCGAGTGGTGGGTACCTTGGTCTGTTCAGCCCTGAAACTGCTCTGAATTCCTACAAGAACCAAATTGTTGCTGTTGAATTTGATTCCTTTAGTGGGAATTCATGGGACCCTGACACTACCCATGTTGGGATTGATGTGAATTCTATTGCTTCTGTGGAGACAGTGAAATGGGTACCTGGGAATGGTGCTAATGAGTTTCTTGCTTCTGCAACTGTTGGGTATAATTCTGTGAGCAAAGTTTTGAGTGTTTCTGTGAAATTCCCTGGGGGAAGCAGTGTGAATGAGACTCTAATTTCGCTCTCGTTTGGGATTGATTTGAGGACTGTTCTTCCAGAATGGGTTAGATTTGGGTTCTCTGGTGCCACTGGAAGCTTTGTTGAGAGGCACAGAATTTTGGATTGGACTTTCTATTCAAGCTTCTAGTATTAAAGATCATACATGCATTGTTTATTATACAATAGAAATACATTTAACTAATACTCGACGTGTAGTTTATATTATACTAATGTGTGTCATATATAACGTGTTATACATATGACACACATTATGTATGGTATATAATATACGTTGAATACTAATTGAATGCATTTTTATTGTATAATAAGTATTATGGTATATAGAGTTACATTAATGGGAAAGATAAAAATATTTTAATATTCACATCTCAATTGGATTTCTAGTTCTATTGTATTAAATGTGATGGTGATTCTCACTTATCACATTTATATGTTAAATTTGAATATTTAAAAATGGGTGACCATATGGTATTATTGTTATATCGAGTAGTGGCTTTAAAACAAGAGTGAAGTATTTTGATATTTCTATTATATTTGCAATTGAATTTGTGTAACATTTATGCATTCATTAAGAAATATGGTCATTGAAACATGGATTCGTATGTGTGTTTTCATTAAAGTAAGAGTGAAAAGGAGAAAGATGACAGTTATATGATTACTTGAAATTATAATTAAGGGTAGAATGAAATAAGCTCTAGTTTTGATCAATAACTTTAAGCCTTCTATGAAAGGAACTTCTAACATAAGATTTCCTATGAAATAATTTGAGTGAAACGGAAATTGAAAGTGCTTTTCTATTAAATCCAACTTCAAAATTATCAATACCCAAATGTTAGAGAACAAACCATAACCAGAAGTGCAGCAAAATCAGAACCATCACATTACATTCCAACCAAATCCAAATCAAAAGGGAAAGATATAATAAAAAAATATATATTTAAGATTTTTTTTAAATCCACATCACATTACACAGAATTGCACTCTTTTAATTTAAGATTTTTTTTTGGTTGAATTTAATCTTCAGAGTTTTTTTTGGTCTGAATGCTAAGAGTTGAAAAACCTTGATGTAACAAAGATAAAGGCCCACCATTTTTTACGTCAATGCTAATGAGTGTTTCAAAAATCTTTCTACAAATGAAAAAACTCAAAAAGTGGGCCTTTTCTTTTGGTTTGTGCAAATGGGTTTCTAGTTTCTACTAGTACTAAGTTACCATAATCATCACATTGACTATATTAAGGCTTAAATTCAGTTGACTAGAAAAAGCAAAAACTCCTTTACCAAAAAAAAGAAAAAGCAAAAACTTGAATTAAAAAGATTATTCCCCAATAAAAAACTATAAATAGTCTGATTTGGGATATACAGGTTCTCGTTTTGAAATCATTTTAAGATGCTAAATGTGACTTTTCATATCTATCTTTTGTTTACATAGTAACATAAAAAATAGAGTTTAATTACGATGTATTGACTGTCAATTAATTATATCATTTGATTTATGTGACTATTTAATTAATGAAAGATTGAGTTAAAGACTTTTATTAATATGTTAATCTATACTTGGATGTTAAATTCTAAAAAGTATATAAGTTAGAACACGAATCAATGGAAGATATAGACTAGCCTCAAAGGCTAACACTTGCATATTAGTAATTTACAAGGTCAGAGACTCAGTCATATATTTCTACTGGCGTGTTGAATTTTTAAGGTGCAGCAAATTGTGGATATTGTTTTCTTATTCAGCAATATCATCTCCAGACAGTTATTCCTTTCCCCTCACTAACTTTTTATCAAATTTTCTATTGCTTTTTTTTCCTCCTTCCGTGATGCTTGCCACGTGCACCCCTGTGAGAAATCTGTCTGGATTATTTCCTCTTGTTGATTAAGACTTCTCTTTGGAATATTCACAATTCTTTCAGAAAAACAATTCATTTTTTTTAATTATTATTATTATGTTGAAATATTCAGAGAAAATAGCCGGCAACGGCATCAATTGTTTTGGTTTATATTACCAGTCTGAGGTCAGAACAACTTGTATCTTCTTGTTGTATCAGTTACTTATTTCTTAATTTGATTAGCATATACATACATTTGTCATGTTACTTATGTCTTACTTAATATTCTGATATAGTCTCAATAGGCTAAAATCTCCCTAAAGAAAAATCTCCAACACATAAACAAGATGCAGGCCGATTTTAACAGGTTTTGATATAATATTATATTTCCAAGAAACAAACATAAGATAAGAATATGCAAATTAAATATTTTATTAGAAATTCTATATTATAAGTTGGCTAATTGACTAATTAACTTTGTGTTTGTCACTCTGTCTCTGTCTTCATTTCCTCCATCAAGTTAGAGAGGTGGCTTTGATTTTCTATACACATTATAGCTTGTATACAAATGGGAAAATAGTTGTGTCATTGTGTCTTATTTACATAGAATAATATTATTTTTACATTAAAAGTGTACACAAAATATTTGGTAGTGTTAACGCATCTTTTAATTAGCAATGTTTCTCGTATAACAGAAATACGTCCAACTAGCATCTAACGTATGCTATACATAATATAAAATGTGTGTTATATGTATAGCATACATACGTATAACACATATTCCATGTTATGTATACCACACGTTGGATATTAGTTAGACGTATTTCTATTGTACGGTCAACATTATTATCTTTTAATTGATGTTTAAATTATATCACATTACTAAAAGAAGAGTAATAACAGTGGATAAAGAATTCATGACAAGACTACAATGTTTCTCATAGAAGCAGCATTTGGAGAGCGTGTGTAAATCATCATCAGCCAGAGCCATAT
Source organism: Aeschynomene evenia (assembly GCA_013621005.1). Taxonomy (NCBI): domain Eukaryota; kingdom Viridiplantae; phylum Streptophyta; class Magnoliopsida; order Fabales; family Fabaceae; genus Aeschynomene; species Aeschynomene evenia. The sequence continues at coordinate 4,848,748 of CM024265.1, read as the reverse complement.
TTCTTAATTTGTTAGACCAGCCAACTACTAAGATGAACATTTCAACTTATGATGATAATTTCATAATTTAATAATTAAATAATCATCAAGCTCTGAATTCAAAGTTTGCATATAGTTTGAGCTACTCACTATTTGGTCACTTCACTATCATATATTCTCTGCTTCTCTGCCTCTCCTCAGCCTTCCAAAACCATGGCCTTCTTCACCTCTTCTTCACATTATAGCCAAACTAAAAACACCTTACTTTTCACATTTATGATCTTCTTCACTTCATTCTTTCCACTCTTCAACACTGTAGAATCAGTTTCATTCAACTTCACTAGTTTCATGCCAAACTTCTATCTAATAACATTCCAGGGTGATGCCTTTGTCTCAGATAGATCTCTACAGCTCACAAAGAACAGAGTTGACGGCACGATCCAGCAGAGCGCTGGCCGCGCCTCGTTCAATCAGCCGGTAAAGCTTTGGGACAGAGGAACAAATGAACTCACAGACTTCACCACACATTTTTCATTCTCAATAAGTCCTGTTGATCCATCAAAATTTGGTGATGGCTTAACCTTCTTCATGGCACCATTTGAATCAGATTTACCAGCCAATTCGAGCGGTGGGGCCCTTGGTCTAGTCAGCCAGGAAACTGCATTGAACACAAGCAGTAATCAAATTGTGGCAGTTGAGTTTGACACTTTTCCTAATTCATGGGATCCAAGCTCTGATCATGTTGGAATTGATGTGAATTCTATAAAGTCTGTCACATATGTGAATTGGACTAGGAGCATGAAGGATGGAAAAACTGGTAATGCTTGGATATCATATAATTCAACCACTAAGAATCTGTCTGTGTTCCTAACTTATGCTGATAATCCAACTTTTTGGAATGGCAATTCTAGCCTTTGGTATGTTATTGATTTGAGGGAAGTTTTGCCAGAATTTGTTAGGATTGGTTTCTCTGCTGCCACTGGTCAATGGTTTGAAATACACAAAGTTATGTCTTGGTCATTCAATTCAAGCTTGGATTCTGATGGTGGGAAAAGCAAGGTTGGTTTGGCAATTGGTTTAGGTGTTGGAATTGGCATTACTTGTGTAACAAGTTTTTCAGGCCTTGTATGGTTTCTCTTTTGGAGAAAAAGAAAAGGGCTAAAAGGTGAAGAGGACATTGATGCTTCTATAGATGATGAGTTTCAAAGAGGGACTGGTCCAAAGAGGTTCACACACAAGGAACTAAGCCAGGCAACAAACACTTTTGCCGAATCGGGGAAGCTCGGTGAAGGAGGATTTGGAGGTGTCTACAAAGGTCATCTGGGCAACCTCGAAGTCGCGGTGAAGAGGGTCTCAAAAGGATCAAAGCAAGGGAAAAAGGAATACATATCAGAAGTAAGAGTAATCAGCAGACTAAGACATAGAAACCTGGTTCAACTCATTGGTTGGTGCCATGAAAAAGGTGAGTTCCTTCTTGTCTATGAGTACATGCCTAATGGAAGCCTTGATTCACATCTATTTGGGAACAGAGTCATGCTTTCTTGGACAGTAAGGTACAAGGTGGCACTAGGTTTAGCATCTTCCTTGCTTTACCTTCATGAAGAATGGGAGCAATGTGTTGTGCATAGGGATATCAAGTCAAGTAATGTAATGTTGGATGCAAATTTTAGTGCAAAACTTGGTGATTTTGGGCTTGCAAGGCTAGTAGACCACGAACTTGGAACACAAACAACTGTTCTGGCAGGTACAATGGGGTACCTAGCACCAGAATGTGTCACAACTGGAAAATCAAGCAAAGAATCTGATGTATATAGTTTTGGTGTGGTAGCGCTTGAAATCACATGTGGTAGAAGACCAGTTGAGCCAAGAGAAGAGGGTGGTAAAGTTAGGCTTATAGAGTGGGTTTGGAACCTATATGGTCAAGGGAAATTGGTTGAAGCAGTTGATAAGAGGTTGAATTTGGAATTTGATGAGCAACAAATGGAGTGTTTGATGATTGTTGGGTTGTGGTGCTGTCATCCTGATCATACTATGAGGCCATCCATAAGACAAGTCATAAATGTAATCAATTTTGAGGCTCCTTTGCCTAATTTGCCATCAAAATTGCCTGTGCCAATGTACTTTGCACCTCCAATGGAAATGTGCAAATTCTCATACAATTCATCTTCACTCACAGTCTCTGCCACAACAAAAGAATCATCCTCTACATGCTCTACCATGTCAGCTGGGTCCAGAAAAGCTTTATTATAGCACTAGCTAGAATGAGTTATTCAGATTTTAAGCATATATATAAATACAATGACGTTGGTCGTACAATAGAAATACATTCAACTAGTACCCAAAGTGTATTATATATCATATGTAATATGTTTCATACGTAACATGTTATATACGTGGCTCACATTACGTATGATATATAGCACACGTTGGATATATTTATGTTGTACAACAAATATTATTGATATAAATATATAGTTTTATGGCAAAACGTGTTTCAATTTAATCTTGAGTAAGTGATTAAGGAAATTCCCAACAATAGATTGTTAGATCTATTACCTTTTTTTAGTTTTATTATCATGTGCCATATCACAAGTCTATCCATCAAATAAGTGCTTCAAAATTTAAGGGTAACGACTATTGAATAAATATAGCAATTGGTGGCAGTTGGTGCTTACATACTTTCATTTAGTTACCAACCCATATATAATAAGAGTATTCCTCACTCAATTTACCTAACATTTTCGTTAGACAGTATTTCTGACTGGAAATGGCCTGATAGGTCATTTTACATTAAAAAAGATAAAAATCAAAGTAATCCTGTACAACAATTTTTTTTTTCTTTTTTTCTTTTTCTGGTGAAAAACCAATACAGCTATGAAGCTGATCTGCGAAGTTTGATACTAGTCTATCTAATAATATATGGTTGAGGTATACTTAGTTTGAGCAAAAACATTTTTATCATCACAATTATCAATTATGTACTAGTTGCTATAGGGATTTCTGAAATTGGCCTAAATTCTTTGTTCCCTTGTTTTGTAATAATCATGAACTGCTCCCAGACCCAAAAAAGAACTTGTATTTTATATATATATATATATATATATATATTACAAAACTTAGGTTTAGAGAAAAATTCATCTCAGTTCAGGGTCAGGGCATGTCTTAAAATTCATCGAGTACTTGCAAAGGTTCTCACGGATTACTCGTTAACCCAAAAGTTAATTCATGTGTCAGAAAAACTTGTATGTAAATAGGCAAGAATTGTAGGCCAAAGGAACCAAGCCTTAAACGCTATGAGGCCCAAAATTATAAATATTTATTTGTTGTGAGCCTATTTAAAACCACAGTCCAACCAGGTTACGTTTGCTGCAAGAGAAAAAAAAAAGGATAATAATAATGATCACACCACTAACCAAAACAAATAATAATAACAATGCTATATGGATAATGAAAAACTAATCAATGTAAATAATGGGTCTATTTTGACTTTGATTTAAGCCCAAATAATCATTAAAATTGTAATGGGATGAGTAATTATGGTCTAAAATCTCATTTATTGGCTGATTTTTTATCATACATTTAGCATCACTCTAATAATAATGATCGCACAAGGCAAGCTTCGAACATTTGCTAATGCAAATCATAGTCTTTGCAAAGCACCATATTGTAAAACAATAAAACAAGTTAAGTTTTTTTTTTCGTTTTAAAAAAATAGTTATTGGAACCAAAAAAAAAAAAGAAGGAGTTAACCCACTATAAATCATAATAAATTTGATAAATTTAATAAAAAATGATTTGATATAATCAATATTTATAAAATTTTCAAATCAATTTTTACTTTGATTATTTTAAATATTTCCCAATATAATCTAAATCATAACAAAATAATTTTTAAATCAATTTAAATCATATCTCATAGGATGAAGTTTGGATAATAAAGAACTTCTTATTAAAAAGGACTTTAATAACAAGTAATTTTTAAAAAAATTATTTTAAGTTTCAAAAATATTTAAAATAATTTCTTTAAAAAGTTAAAAATTACACTAAAATTTAATACAAACATGTTATAATAACTTTTAACTTATGAAAAGTTAAAAAATGTCATAAGTCATGCAATCCAAACTCACTCATAATCATTCTAAACATTATATTATTAATTTAAATTATTAATCAAATTAGTATTCTTAATTTTAATCATTGCAAATACTACCGTAAATACATACGCGTCTTAATGTTATGGTGCAGTTATTCCAAGTTCTATCTTACCGTAACATAAGCCACTAATTAAGTAATTAGTACTATGAAATAGGGAAGATAATCTGAATCGGTATTTTTATGGTCAAGAATTTATTCCTAGCTCATCATAGACATGGTCAAAGAATATGCTAAACTTTTAGAATACTCCACTAAAATCCGTGGAAAACAACAGTCAAAAAATTGAATAACAAAATACTCCTATTCAAAAAAACATTCAAAAAGGCATTTAATACGACTCTACGTTCCAACTTTCAATATATAAAAATATTTAATTTTCATTCACACTATATAGTAACTTTTTTTACATAATCATTAAATCATGTATTGTCACGTCAGCTATTATCTCTCACCTACTATCTAAAAATCATATAAAAAAAATATTTTAATTGGATAACAGTGTAAAATATCTTTACATTGTCAGTGCATCAAAATTAAATTTTATATATATATATATATATATATATATATATATATATATGACGCTACAAAAAGACTTTTGTGAGTTTGTCAATCTAGCTAATGTATCAATAAGTTTTGTTAAAGAGTGTTACACTCGTTAATATTCTAAGAACCATTAAAAGTCTATATTAAAAATATTAATTTTTCAATATAATAAATACATTAAAAACTTTGAAATAATTTTCTAATTGTAACATTTTTAACCGGTGCCTTTAAGACATTAATCAGCAAAAACTTATAATTAAATCAACATTGATTATACTGATCTCTATGAGGCGGTAAACATTACACATGATCTGGTTGCTTGACATCAACGTTATGTTTCTTAATTTTCTTAACCAACAAAATTATATTAAGTGATTCAGATAAAACTGAAATATAAAAATACTGTGGATAAAAGATGTAAATATACAAAAAAATTAATCACATTTAAATTTGTGAATGAGATAATAGTTTCTCGCTTATTATGATTAATTTTTATGTTTATTCAGTCTTATATTTCTAAAAAAAATTTAAAAAATACATAAATTTTCTATTCTAAAATATGAAATTATTATTTTATTCCTATTATCTAACAATTTTTTCTTCTATAATTTTATTTCATAAAAAATATCTAACAACTGGAAAAGCTGTTGCTAACCCATGACTCTGATCATCTACCCCAATTCACAAGCGACCGAAAAGAAAATTTTTTACTATTTTTGTTTAGTAATATACAATAAGTAAATTCATGGTATCTACAAAAGAGAGAAAATAGAGATGAAAAATATGTGATGTCTAATATATCCTCTAACACAATAGAAATACGTTTAATAATAATATGTGATATAGGTATATATGACATAATATATATCATATATTGAATATTAATTAAACGTATTTATATTATACAATAAACAATAATGCTAAATGGACAATGAAAAACCAGCTCATACAGCCAATAGGTCTATTTTGGCTTTGATTTTGGCCCAAATAATCATTGAGATTGTAATGGGCTGAGTAATTATGGCCCAAAATCTCATTTATTAGCTGGTTGGGCTGGTTTTATATTATTCATTTATCATCACCCTACAATAAATATTACTAATTTTTTTTTCTATCTTTGTTCTTGTTATTTTCCCTCCTTCAGTTGAACAAACATGAACAAAAACAAGACCTTTTGTCAACATAATAGCAGAATATTTGTGTTCAAGGAAACTATAAAACACAAATAATGAATAAAAAATAAAGGAAAACTCTTTTGGCAAATGCTGACATCGCTGAATCATCCTTGTCAGGAAGTGCACTTCAATGTAATCCACTAGGCTCAATTCCATTGGCCATTGTCTTTAGACAAAGACAAATAATTATTGACGTACTAGTGTTTCTGCAAACTGCTTACTTAATTCTTTAAATTAAACTTTTTCTAGAGCTCACCACAAATACATGTTATCCCTTCCCGTGAAGATTAGAGGGACAACAAAAAAATCAGTCAAAACAATTAATAAATAAGGATTTGGGTCATAATCACATGTCTATTAAAAATATGCTCATGATTAAAAGTGCTATTTGTCATAAAGTGTTAAATAAACTTGTTAGCTATTTTGACTGATTTTTTATTGTGTCATAATCATTTGTATTCTAACCTCCTTATAGTAATTCCTAGGATGGGTAGTTGGTTCATTTTTTTTTTTCTTCGTAGTTGGTTATTGTTAAATAACAAATTATCCGTCTTAGTGCTATGATTAAGTAGTGTCCATTAGCCATGGCATCACTGTTAATAATGTAACCAATTATGCCTATCAAGTCGAATTTGAATAATTAATATAGTTAGTAATATTATTCATTTAAATTGTATTTATAAAATTGATAATATTTTACAGTTAAATTAAATGTGTTTAGAGATTGTTATATGATTAGAGATGATTATTTTATTTATTTACTTTAGTTTTTTAATTTTGATTTTAAAATTTAAAAATAACTATTTAAATGAATGTAGATAATAAAAAAATAGTTACTTTTTTTTAGAATTCTTTTCTATAATAGTACAGATTAATTTCAATTGAAATCTGTCTAATAAACCACAATTGTTTCTTGTAACCGGACTCTTCGTTAGCCCATAAAAAAAAACGCATAAGCACTTAAATATGAATATAACTGAACTGGACATTCCAGATTAAAATAAATAATAAAGTATCCCATATAAACAAAAAAGTAGTGGTTCAAAGTTATTTACCAGTGACCTAATCAAAAGGCAATTCACGAGAGGAACTTTTGCCGGTGAACCACACCAAGCATAAATAGTGGCTGCCATATTCACATATACATGCATGAAACTATATATATATATATTTGATGAAGCATCAACTAACATAAATATAATGTTAATTATTTTGGTTGCCTACTTTTTTGTATAGGGGCGGTTCCAATAATGGTCTTTCCAAGCTTTGCAAAGAATTTTTAATTAATTAATTAGTGTTTTTTTTAAAATTATTAGCTTTTTAATTTGTCCAATTTGGGATCTAAGACTTTGCTGCTGACACTATTCTAACCCGCTCTTCAAGTGGGGATTTGAATTTTTTAAAGAATAATTCGACCTTAGCTTCTAAATATAAATATCATTTATACAATCTAATAGCTCAATAAGTTAAGAGTTCCTATGTGTTAAATTAATACTCATTCCGTTTACTTTTAATTATCTTTTTAAAAATTAATATTAATCTAATAATATTTATCATTTCTTAGTTTTAAGAATGCATTTATCATTTTCTTTAACTTTATACTCACATTAATTCTAAGAAAAAAAACTATTCAACTCTTTTTATAAGGGTACATTTGTCATTACATTTCTTTTAATAAAAAAAGAAGTTTGTGTAATTTAATAGTTACTTTAATAAGTGTGTAATATGCTTAAAATACAATTAAAAGTTGACGGAATGAGTAATACTTAGTGATGAATAATAAAAAAATTGTCGAACCAGTCAATGAACTTATTTAACAATTTTGTTGTCAAAAAAAAATCTCTTTCACAAGTTAATTCTTAATAAATTGAATAATTGTGGTCTAAAATTTTTATATTAACGAATTTTAATTGATTTCTGATTGTACAAATAACTTGTACTAAATTATTGTTTTATTTGAAACAAAGCTAATCTCTTTGAGTAAATTAATTTGAACCTACGGGATGATGAGTCAGTTAACAGCTGTCCACAACGCTACAAAGTTAATGCAGATTCTTATAATCTTCAGTTATTATTGTAATAAATATAAGCTAAGTTAATTTAAATTTTACATGCTTCTATATATGTAGAAAACCTCTTACGTACATGCTTCTATAACAATTTCAAGCTCTTGAAAAAAATTATTTAATACTATAAATAGTATAATATTCAAATATATCTAAAGTAGCCTACATGACGATGTACCATGCAAGTTAGGCACTTAATCAAATAATCATATGTTTGGGTTATTTTCTAACATCAAGGAGTAGGTATATACCAACGCCTCCATTATATTTTACCAGCTGCATTATAATTTTTTAACACAAATGCTTGAGTCACAATAAAAAATCAGTCAAAACAACCACAAAATACATTTAACACTTTATGGTCCAAATAACACTTTTAATCATAAGTATATTTTTAATGGGCTGAGTGAATGTGGCCCAAATTCTTATTTGTTAGCTGTTTTGACTGGTTTTTTGTTGTACCTCTAACATTGCTCATTTTTTAATTAGACTAGAAGTTATTAAGGGCATGTTTTAATACCATTTTATCAACAGTCACCTCTCTTATTTTGTCAACCTTTTGGTATAACGGCACAAACAACTTCATTTCACAAAGCCAGAAACATGTAAGGGGAAAAAATACTAGTCAACAATTTGGTTAATCTGAATTTTGGTCATTGTCACATCTTTTCAGCAAATTAAATAAAAAATTATAACTTTATTATTCGGATTCTTTTTTCACCTAACCATATCAAATAATGAAATCAATTTAATTATCTTGACCCCCGATATATAATTTTTTTATATTATTTGGTAACAATATTGTTCAGTCAAAATAGTTAAAAAAACTCATTTAACTTTTTTTTACTTAAGTAATATTTTTATTCATGTGTGTTTTTTAATAAACTGAATGAATTAGGTCTAAATTTCTATTTTTGAGTATTTTAACCGGTATAATTTTGTATCTCAGGTAAAGTTCTTAATTAATAAGGTTATCATCATATAATATATTACATAGTTAAATCTAATTTAAATTTTAAAAATAATTTATGATAAATAATTTATTGAGTCATACAAATTTACTTTACACCTTGAATACTTGTTAATTAAACCCAAATTTATTTGGAAGGGCATTTGGATTCTCAAACTTCAGGACCATTCCTATGGTCATGTGACACTTTCTTCCTTCAAAATTGTCCTTATAATACGTTTTGAAAAGACAGACATGCCCTTCAAGAGTGGACAATGTCCTACGCTGAAGGAAAGATTTCCTTAATGTGAAATCATGGGAAATTGAGATGCGAGGGCTTCCTAACCCATTTAGCCAAAAGAAAATAAAGAAAAGAAAAGTAAAAGGAAAAAAAAAAAACGATTAGAAAATTGTAGCCGAAAAATTGTTGTAACCTGAAAGAGTTGGTGTCATTGAATTGCAGTTATATATATATATATATATATATATATATATATATATAAGACCATTCACTTGTCATTAAGTAAATGTGTGCACGTTTTTTTAAGTTGTGAATTATATTAAGGTTCCAAAGAGAAGATAGAATTAGAACACAAAACAATTGTTACAATTCCCCAAAGAAGAAGGAAAAAAAAAAAAGAGAGCTCCTAATAGCTTTTGTTCTGTTTTTCTTTGTCTTTTTATCTCCCCTGTATTTATTCTGTATCTCACAGAACAAAAACAGCCTCTGAAGGGGAAAGTTATTAGTCTTTCTAACAAAGGTCCGTCCATACCTTACAAAATTCTCTGTGTATTGTTAAACTAAATTTGATTTCTATTAACATATGCTATGTTAGTTTGAAAGTGCTCTTTTAGTTTTTAGTCTTTCACCATTTCTAACAGCATTTTCTTCTTCGTCCATTGTGGCATTTTGAAGGTGATTGGTAAGATGAGGAAACAGGTTTTGTTCTTGTGGTGGTTTGGAATGACCTTGAAGCTCTGTTTCTTCTTGCTCTCTGCATCATCTGAGAAAACATCATTCAGGTTCTCTTCTCCCACCCCTCATCTTTTGCTTCTCATTTTTTTTTTCTTTTTTATTTTTGCCATTCTCTTTACGTGTGTCAGAGAGAACAAAAAGGAAAACTATGGAGAGAGAGAGAATAGAGAAGCATGAATGAATAAGTATTGAAAAGGAAGACATTCCATATTGATATTTGTTTTTGTCATTTTCATTTTTATTCTTCCTATGAAAATTAGTAATTTATATAATAAAAATTGTTAAGTAAAACCAAAAAGCGTCACGGTTTCTTTGTCTTTTGTGTTCCCTTTTCTTCTCACATGAGTACTTCCTAGAATGCTATGTCCTGTATTTAATCCTTTTTTTTTTCATGTTACCTTTTCTGTTGTGTGCGTTACTTTATGATAATGTTCATTGAAAAGACACTTAGCAAGTTAACCATTCTCTTTTGGTGATGAAAAGAATCTTATTCTAACATCCACATTTTTCCCTGCACTATCTGACACTTCTGGTTTCACATGTCCCTTGTCTATTTTCAAAACCTTATGATAATGTGATGCACATATAATTTGTATGATTACAATTCCAATTTGACTCATAAGTTTACGGATTAAAACTTAGCAAAATTTTGATTCTTTATATATCACATACTCTCTATCAATAGCAATGGTCCATAATAATGAAAATATCCCATTTGCATATATCAATATAGGTTTGAAGTAGTCCATGCATATATGTGCCAAAATTCTATATGCACATTCCTTGCGTAAAATGACAATATTAACTCGAGTTTATAATAAATTTTACATGTGATAATATATCGACAAAAAATTTTATAATATTACTATAGTTATAATTTTTAATTAAATATTGAATGATTAATATCTTATCACTTATAGAGTTTACTATAAATCCGAATATATTGCTCTTTCTTATATGCAAATTAAATCATGAGTGCACATCTATAGTAATGTTCTATAGAGCTCACATCTTTACATCTTACAATTTTGTGTTTAAACTAGTTATATAGACTCTGTTACTATTGTGTTTATATATAAAATTGTGGGCCTTCTAACTTCTTTTTACATTATGGTACATATAAAAAATGGGCATGCGTGAATAATCATTTCTCAAAATTCAACCATCAAAACTTTCACTACCCAATTGCCATATTATTATATTGTTCAGGGTAAGAGCTAGCAACAGCCTTTCATAACCCATTCAACTTCTCTATTTTCTTTCCCATTAATTAATTATCTCTGTTTTGTGGAACTCTATTTTTCTTTTTCTACTTATTACCAACTATAAGTCATAAAAACGACTTTTGGACGGAGAGGGAGAAAACTATGTGACCATTATAACACAAAATAGTGAAAATACTATGAAATTTTGACCTGAACAGACATTTATTAATTAATTAATAAATTGTCTCTCTATATTGTAATTATTGAATTTAGCTGTAATCACACTCAGATTCCTGCTTCTTTATTTATTTAATAAACATTGCTAGAGGCACAATAAAAAATTAGCCAAAACAGCCAACAAATAAGAATTTGGGCTACAATCATTCAACCCATTAAAAAAATACTCATGTTTAAAAGTGCTATTTGGGACATAAAGTATTAAATGGACTTTGTTCGCTGTTTTGACTGATTTTTTTTTGTGCCCCAGCATCTGTGTTATTTAAATATTGCCATGTTGATAACGCAATAAACCAATAGTCCATAATATTAGTGCCTTCATAATTTTCTTAATCTTTTTTGTTTTCATCTGCAGAAGAGGTTTAAGGGACATTAACAGCCTGGAACCAAAATCATCCTCAGATTTTGCGGTCAGGCTCAATACAGAAAACCATGAGCAGGTGATATTATAAAATTTAAAATCAACTTAGTTAACATACATACTCGTTGGTCATTCGAATTTTCACTATTTTTTCTCTTTTGGTATTACGCAAGTACCTTTAATTATAACATTTTTTTATTTATAATTGGGTTGGAATTTCAGTTGGTGGTTGACAATGGAATCGTTTCCATCACTTTGTCAGTACCAGAAGGGTACGTCCTTGGAGTATCGTATAATGGAAATGACAATTTACTTGAAACTAAAAACGAAGAACAAGATAGAGGGTACGTACCTACCTACTTCATATATATGAAACAAATTGGTTAAAATGTAACATACAAATTAGGCCGATATATATATATATACTAGTCATTGTTTTAATTAATTGACCGAATCAACGTGTTTGTGTAATTGTATTTGCAGGTACTTTGACGTTGTTTGGAATCAACCAGGAAAAAATAGCATTTTTGAGAGGTATATATACAATACTAATATTTGTCTTCTCAGTTATATCTAATGAGAAATGTTTGGTGAACAATGGAAAACAAGGTAAACCAGTCACTTGATCATCTTTTAACAAAAAAAAAGCTCTTTATAAATAATTAGCTTTTAACGAACTGAATGATTGTGACATAAAATCTCTATATTAATTAATTTTTGCTGATTTTTTATTATACAAATAGCAACACTCATATCTAATTATTGGATAAGAGACATATCCAATTATCCATACACTTAGTTACAACTAACTATAAAATTAAAATAAAGTAATGGACGATTCTTGCAGTGAAGTGGTTCCAAAAAGAGTAATTTATAATTGAAAATATATGCTGCAGAATCCACGGGACGAATTATTCGGTTGTTGCTGCTGACGAAAATCTGGTCGAGATTTCATTTTTAAGGACATGGACATCTTCCATGGAGGGCTCCAATGTCCCCATCAATATAGACATAAGGTGAATTCTAATTTTTGTTTTTGTTTGGTGAAATTTGAGAACAAACAGAGGAATTCGTATTCTTAATTAATTAAGAACTAATTTACATTGCATGAAACAATGTTATATATTTACTAATTGATTTTATTTTACGCACGCACGCAGGTACATTATGCGAAGAGGTGATTCAGGATTTTATTCATACGCAATATTTGATCGCCCTGAAGGATGGCCTGCAGTGGAAGTTGATCAAATTAGATTTGTTTACAAGCTCCTTGAAAACAGGTAATTCTGAAAATAATTACAAGACTAGCATTTTTTTAAAAGAATTGCTACTTTGATTTATTTACATATTGGACGAAAATTTTCTGTCCCGTTGTATGGCTTACAAATAAGACTGTGCCACGTAACCACAAATTGTACATTTTTTTTTTGTACTGTGTCCAAAGAATGAGACACAAGATTTTCGTCCTTTTCACATGTAACAGTCAACTACATTATACAGTAGTTAACTCGGAAAGTCTGAGTGGCAGTGGTTCTTCCTCTCTTGATTAAATGTTTGGGGTTTAATTCTCTTTTGACCATGTAAAATTTTTAAAATTTTGAGCCTGTTGTCCCACTTTTTAAAGTGACTACAACTGAATTGTGATCGACAATGAATGTCCGGGTCGTGAATAGAAAAATTACAAATTTTTTATGAAAAATCACAATTGATAAATAGTGCATAATATATAATATGAAATATACACAACGTGCATTATATATTATTTGTAACATATTTCACATCATCTTACATGTAATATATGTTGTGCACAATATATGATGTATGTTGTGCATATCATTTTGGCTGTTTTTTCGTTGTGCATATAGCAATGCTCTTAAAAAATATTAGATGGTAGTTTATCAAATTTTAGAAATAATATATATTTGATCTTTTCTGTTAAATATTTATTATTGGATAATATGAAATTCCTAGTTAAATGAAATTAACACACACCTAATGGATGTGATTTATTCATTAAGCCTAATATAAAACAAAAATAGATTGTTGCTATTTTTATAATTAAAAGTCAGTCAAAATTCGTCAATATAAGAATTTTGGGTCAAAATCATTAAATTCATTAAAATTTAACTTTTTAAAGGAAGTATTTCTTGGACTCAAAAAATGATAACTCATTAGTTGATTTGACTATTTTTTTATTATTCACTAATTATTGTTGATAAAAATAGTTTAAATAACCTAATTAATTAAGTTCATATTTATGAAAAATGAAATAAGAAGTTAGTGATGAATTAAGTAATTGAAAGTGAAAATGGAGGGTGCAGATTCAAGTATATGGCGTTATCGGAGAGCAGGCAAAGAAGCATGCCAACGATGAGAGATAGAGAAACGGGTGAAGTGCTGGCCTACAAGGAAGCTGTTCTCTTAACAAAACCAACTAACCCTGAATTTAGAGGAGAGGTTGGCACTACTGCTACTACTATTACTTCTGGCTCCCATATTGTTATTCCAAAATAGAATACGTATAACAGAAATATATCCAACGTGTCCTATGTAATGTGTGTCATATGTAATAAACATTACGTATAACGCACATTATATATAATACATAGCACGAATGTATAATTGTTTGTTTGATTTGGTACTTTGGGTTCGAAATTGGAATCCCGTGAATGAATGATTAATTGTGTGTTGGGACTCATGACTTAATTCAGGTGGATGACAAATACCAGTACTCATGTGAAAACACAGAAAACTCAGTTCATGGATGGATCACACTTGATTCTGAATCACCCGTGGGTTTCTGGATGATAACACCATCCAATGAGTTCCGAAATGGTGGGCCCATCAAACAAGACCTCACTTCACACGTTGGCCCCATCACTCTCTCTGTATGTCCCCCTCGAACTCCTTTTCTCTCTTAATCATCTCCAAACAAATCCATTACTTAACTTGAGTCTATTTTTCTTCCTAGAGATGAGAAAATATTTGGTGTTGTTCATTGAAGAGAGATATTTGTGTTTTTTAACAATACTAGTTATTACTACATCTATTCGCTTACTGGCTTAGCTTACCTTTTTTGACTAGATGGGTTGGTCTCGTTTGTCATATCCATTATACATATATATTCATTTTGTCATATACATAGTGCATAATTGTCCAATATGAGTATGTGAATATTTTGTAGTTATTAGCATTGTCCTTGACTATCAGGCCAGAAAACTTTCCATAATTGTTGGTGTAGGTGACACACTGTGTCTAACAGTAATAGCCCCACCTCAACAACCAATAACTCATATATTTGTACATATTCTTTTATTTACCTTATGACTTACATATTATGTTTTATGTGTAGATGTTTGTGAGCACCCATTACGCTGGGAAGGAGGTAACAATGGCATTTAAAGAAGGGGAGAGTTATACGAAGGTTTTTGGCCCTGTTTTTGTTTACCTTAACTCTGCTTCTAGTGCTGCTGATTCACTTTCCCTCTGGTCAGATGCTGTGCAGCAGGTACATATTACTAATTACCCCATAATTAACTAACCAATCATACTGGTCGTACAATATAAATACGTCCAACGAGTATCCAACGTGTGCTATACATGACATAGAACGTATGCTATATGTATAGTACAAGTATGTATAGCACACATTCCATGCATGTATAGCACTCTCGTTAGACGTATTTCTGTTAGCATTATTGATTAACTAACAGCACCAAACATGTCATAATTTAATTTATCACATGTTACTCAAGTGCTTGTGTAATGCCACCTAATTTAATTTGATATATGTTGTTTAATTTAATCAATTAGCTGTCCAAGGAAGTCCAAAACTGGCCTTACGATTTTCCACAATCACTAAGTTTCTATCATCCCACTCAACGAGGCACAGTATATGGAAGACTACTAGTCCAAGATAGGTATATATCTTATGTTAATGCCTTGTTTACATATATTTTATTCCTTAATATTTATTAAAAAAAAGGAGCTAATGTTTCTTCACGTATTTAATTACTGGGCAGGCACATTAAGGGAGGGAGGTTTCAAAATGCTAAAAATGCTTATGTTGGTCTGGCATTGCCTGGAGAACCAGGATCATGGCAAAAAGAGAGCAAGGTAATTAAATAATTGAAATGGAGCCAGTGAAATTAATTTAATTTTTTTAAATTAATTTTATGCTTAATTATCATTCATAGGGCTATCAATTCTGGACTCAAGCTGACTCCAAGGGATACTTCACAATTAAAAATATTGTACCAGGGGACTACAATTTGTATGCTTGGGTTCCTGGCTTTCTTGGTGATTACAAATATAATGAAACAATCACAATCGCACCAAGTAAGATTAAAATTATATGTTTTCACTCTTCAATTCCATATTAATGTTGGTTTAGCCCAAAATTAGTTATGATTTATCTCAATAGGACAAATAATTAGTTGTTTGAACTTGTAGGAGAAGGAATCAAAATTGATTCACTCATACATTATCCTCCAAGGAATGGACCTACCCTTTGGGAAATTGGGGTCCCTGATCGAAAAGCTTCAGAGTTCTATGTTCCAGATCCTTACCCTACGCTCATGAACAAATTGTACAATGAACAGAGGAGAGACAAGTTAGTTCAAAACCCATTCTCAACATTTTCTGCCTCTATTTCATTTTGCACATTATTATAGTTATTGTTCCTTCAATTTTATTCATTCAAAGATTATAATGTCCCCCACTTTTGGCAGGTTTAGGCAATACGGGTTGTGGGAGCGTTATACTGATTTGTATCCAAATGAAGATCTCGTTTACACTGTTGGTGTTGACCAGTATAGTAAGGATTGGTTTTTTGCTCATGTTACAAGGTAATTAAATTTTGTTGATAACTAAGCTCTAGTATATTATTTTTGAGGTTGACTATATCTATAATGAAAAATTAGTCAATATTTCATACATAACAAGTATTATATAATATGCACAATATATATTACATATTATGCATAACATGTGATATATATGTAGTGTATAACATGTTATATATAATGTGCATAATGTGTAATATACGTTGTGCATATAACATATTGTATGTTATGTATAATCTATAAACTATTTTGACTGATTTTTTATCGTGCACAAAGATTTTTTCAATGTTTTTTACCCCTCCCATTTAATTTTGACCCCAAAAAAGATTATAGTTAAGAAACCAAAATATATATAATTTTGGATTTTGACTCAAAATTGGCGTGTATGTATTGTATACAGGAGTACAGGAAATAGGACATACCAAGCAACGACATGGAAGATTATATTTGACCATAAATATGACATAATAAAAGGGAACTACACATTACAAATAGCCTTGGCCTCTGCCGCTGATGCTGACCTTCAGGTACACATACACACACCACTTGTTATTTTGACAAAATTGAGCTTTTTATGTTTTTGTGATATGATATGATATGACACATTATGTTATTTTTTTACTAACACTTATAATTTGATGTGGCTAATGATCAGGTTCGGTTCAATGACCCCAATGTTTATCCACCCCACTTTGAAACAGGTCCAATAGGAGGAGACAATGCCATAGCAAGGCATGGCATCCATGGATTGCATAGGCTATTCAGTATTGACGTGCCTAGTGATTATTTAGTGAATGGGAAGAATACCATATATCTGAGGCAATCAAGAGCCTTAAACCCTTTCCAAGGACTTATGTATGATTATATCCGTTTAGAAAGACCACCAATAATCCCAACGAATTGAAAATATATGTGTCCTTATGTAGTGGACACAGTAAATATACCCTGTAATTAGACTCTGCTCTTTGCAATAATTAATTCTCTTATATTTACTGTTTGTTGGAAGGCATTATAATAATTGGTTTGGAAGAGGAAATCTTCTTATAGAAGAAATTGCTTTTTTAGTTTTAACTGCGCTTATTGTGTCCATATTTCAAAATTTATTTCAGTGGTGAAATCGGTTAGTTTGTAAGACTATTTAGTCAGCACCAATACTAGTTAGTAGTAATTTGGATAGCAAAGGTTACTTCATGCCATTCAATTCGCATCACCTTCACGTTTATTATTTGAAATTTAGTATAAGTTAAAAGTTACTATAACATATTTGTATTAATCTTTAATATAATTTTTAACTTTTTAAAAGTTATTTTAAATGCTTCTTAGAGCCAGTTTGGATAAACAACTTATTTAAGCTCTTATATAAAAGTAACTTCTGAGAAGTAAGTTATGAATAAGTTATTTTGTATGTGAATATAAAATAATAAAAAATTTTATTTCAATTATTTTGAAAAGTGCTTTTAGAGAAGTCAAATATTCTGACTTCTCAAAAAATACTGAAATAACTTCTGGAGAAGTCATAAGTTATATAGTCAAACATGACAGAGTAACTTCTAATAAGTCAAAAGTTAAAAAAAGTCAGAAGTACTGAATTCCAAACTAGCCCTTAGGAAGTTAAAATATTTAACTTCTCCAAAAAAAATTTGCATAACTTTCTAAAACTTAGCACTTTAAACTAAAATAAACATTTATATTCTTTTTCTTCCAAACACTAAATAGCTTTTTTTTTTTTTTCATTGTACATAGCAATGCCGAAATAAATAGAAAGAAATTATTCGCATTAGATATTTATTATTACTCATGTATTCCGGCCCATATTTAAACAATAATATTTGTGGTACAAAAGAAATACGTCCAACTAATATTCAATGTGTGCTATATATAATATGAAATGTGTACTCTATGTATAACATACATATATATAACACATATCTCATATTATGTATAATATACGTTGGATACTATATCATCCATCGTCTACATTATTGAATTAAAATCCATCTGCGTGTATATACGTGAAAATTAATTATTAGTGCGGCATCTACAGACTATTATAATACTAAGGTAGAAGAGAATTGAAGATTTTAAAGAAGTTATGGATTTACTGTCCTTTCTAACCAATCACGGTCAATTTAACTTTATTAAAAAAACTTCTTATTAATTTTAAGTTACTATATATAATTAACCATTCAGTTTAATTAGTATTGACTATTCAATATTATTCAAAACAGTAGTTAAGAGTTAAGACTTAGAATTGAGTTATATATAGAAGCTAGTTAATTAGTTAGGACTAGGACTCTCTACTATTATATATATGCATGTACTTGATAGAAGTTCAAATAAAAAAAAAGCATAAATAAACGAGGTAATAGGAAACAAACATTTTGTTTGCCTCTCTCTTTTCTCTGTAGGATCAACAAAAATTGCTGGTAATTAATTTCTCTTTTTCTTTTTCTTTTTTTTTTAATTTAATTCTCTTCACTGCCATCTAAGTCACTATACAAACAAACAATAATTCACTTGAACTGTTGTATTGAAATTATTTTGGCAGTACTATTAATTTGTCCATCCTTTGGTTGATGTTCTCTTTTTTTCTCGTTAAATTAGTTTTATCTTAATCTATATATAAAGTTCTTTAATGAGAATTTTTCGTTTGAATTGTAATTATTATCAACTCAATTTTTAGACTCTCATGATTATTTATTGAAAAAAAAAATTGCAGTTGACATATATATTATATGAAGACTAAGAAATTGACGCGGAAATGGGATTCCCTCCTCTTGTGGTTGTTCGGAATGCAGCTATGGTTCTTGCTTGCTGATTGCACTGGAGGCATTTCATCTTTGTATGATCTGTTATCTCTTTTTCACTCTTAATTAGCCTACTCAAATAACTTTCACCACATATTTTAATTTAAAATGTTTGAAATTTAGTATGAAAATTTAGAATCTGTAATACATTGTCCTAAAACATGTACATGCAATAACTTCTTTTTCACTAGTTGTTACATGTCTTCAGTTTTTTATTTTCTGGCAACAATAAAAGAAGAGTAACTAGTATATACTATAGTAGAATAAGACTAGTAAAAAATTCTTATATTCATTTCACCTAATTTTTAAATCAAATGATAGCATATGTACAATTTTATTGAAATTAGTACTTAAAAATATAAATTTTTTTTAAATGTAACTTTTTTATTTTTTTAATTAGAGAAATGACGTCGAAATTTTTGTTTACATGTCGTCGTTTTATTTGTTTCCAAGATGGTAAGGCAAAAATTATTGTATTTAATGGTCTTGTTTAATTTTTGTTGTTTTCCACCGCACAAAAGTATTTCCATGGCTTATATAGTTATATTGAACCAATGGAGATTTTTTTGGTTACCGATACCCTTCGAAAGTTACAGTAGTACATACTCCTTTTATTTTAAAATATTATTTTTTTTTCATTCTAAAATATAAGTTACTCTTTAATTTCTAATGTATTCTTATTTTATTTTTTTATTTTATTCTTTATAAATTTTAATTATTATTTTTAATATTATGTAAAATATGCATTAAATAAAGATATTTTTATCATTTATTTTTTATTTTTAAAATATTAATACAAATTAATTATCAATAATTTGATATGTGTATAAAATTAAAAGTGACCTACATATATGTTAAAATGAAAAGAGTAATTAATCAATTGAATTTTGTGAGTCAATCAAATATAGAGTCAATGAAAATTTGATTATTCAAAGCTACGTCCCGAAACAAAAAACTTTGGGTTTTTACATGTCATTTTGTGTGCGTGTTTAATGTAGAGTTTAGTATATATGGGAAATCGAGTTTAGAATTAGAATAAGACTTTTGTAAATCAAATTAAAACTATGCTTTTAGAATCACATAGAATTGTGATTTCTCTCCCATTATTAAAGTTTATTCTATCTTTTTTTATTTTTTTTAACAATTATATTTATTAAATTTTAAGTTTTTATTAACATATAAATTATTATTTTGCATATTATAATATATAGTTCATTAATTTTCAATTAAAATTTTACATTTAAGTGATAAAATGAGAATGACAATTCATGTATTTGGTAAGTTCATGCCCAAAATTTTACGATCATTTTCAATTCCAAACAATCAAAACATTAGAATTGAAATTAAAATTTTATACAATTTCATAATTCAATATGTAAATTAAAATGTATCTTTTGATATTTAAGTTTTCAGTGGCTATATGTTTGATGTGATGTATATGATAGAACAAAACATAAATATAGATAAACACGAAAATATAAAAATTTTGTATCATATTTTGATTAGTTTAGAGATAAATGGTGATTTTTTTTCCGATCAATTTTATGTTTTTTATTTAATTTTTAATAGAATAAAAAATACAACTTTTTCTATCATAAGAGAAAGGGTGATACAACGAGAAATTAGTCGATAAATGACATTTTGGGCCACAATTATTAAATCCATTATTATCATCTCAATGATTATTTGGGTCGAAAACAAAACATAAATTCTTGAGTTATAACAATTTTCCAGTCAAAACAGCCAACAAAACTCATTTCAACATTTTTTGTCCAAATAACATTCTTAATTATGTGTGTTTTTCTTAACGGGCTTAGTGATTTAAGTCTAAAATCCTATTTTTGGCTGTTTTGGCTGGTATAATGTTGTGCTCCTAGCAAAACTCAAAATAAAATTAAAATAAACTCATTAATTGTATTGGCTGATTTACCATTGTACACCAAACATTATATCCTATGTATGTCTATCAACAAATACTTTATTCTTGTTTTTTATCATGTATATCCTACCAAACCAAGTCCAATATGAAGGGAAATTTGTGCACTCTCTCTTCATATATGAAGCTAAAGCAAATGAGTAATATTTTGCTTATTCTTCTCAATCTGTTGATATGATATATCATTTTGTAAAATATTATAACATATAATTCAGATTTATTTTTTTCCCATGTGTTTGGCAATTCATATTTTCACTCAACACTATATATGTCACAAAAACTCTTGGGTGACAAAAATTAACAGCGAAAAAGTTCAATTTGAAATTTTCATAATGTGCTGACATTTATTGGGTTTGGTGATCCAATTTAAATTTTGGTCCATAAATCCTATTTTAACTGGTTTGACTGTCCATTTATTGTTACTCTAACACTATACTATACGTCAATCTCCTTTAATTTCAATGACAGGAGTGTAAGGAAGTTCCATGGCCAAAACACATCATTATCTAATCATCCACAGGTCAAGCTCCATTTAGAAAATAGGGAGCAGGTAAATGTATTTAATTATTTGCCCTTAATTAATAATTTATATATAACTCTCTAATTGCATTGTCATTGCTCTCTTATTAATTAATAACCAATTAATTATATATATAGAAAATTATATTGACAATTAGGTTTAATGGTGATTTAATAGTGTAATTAATGTACAGGTAGTAGTGGATAATGGCATCGTTAGTGTAAGATTTTCAAGGCCCGGAGGCATTATTCTTGGAGTAGCATATAATGGCATAGATAATGTGCTTGACGATCGCAACAGATTTGATGATAGAGGGTATTTAATTAATTTCCATCTAAATCATCATCATCTCACTGAAATTCAGTAATGAGTGAAGTCTTGAACTAGATTATTAAATTTGGAAGCGTAAGGCTTTAAGTCATAGTCTAATAATTAATTTGATTCATAGAATTAACAGGTCTATATTTAACTTGTTTGCAGGTATTTTGACATTGTTTGGAATAGACCAGGAGTTACTAGTTTCAGCTATTTGAGGTAGAATTTAATTTCTTCATAATTAGTAATTTGTATCAATCATAAAAATATATATACACTGTAAACATAGGCACGTATAAGCATTATTGTACGTCATCACACACTTGGTTAGTATAACAACAAAAAGAACTGATGAGTGGTAGAAAATTTGATGCTAGAATAATAAAATTTCTTGTGCAATAATGATAAATATTTTGGCATAATTAATGAATTTACATTCTTTAAGCAGAATCTCTGGGACAAAATTTTCTGTGATAGAGGCAAGCGAGAATCAAGTAGAGCTTTCATTTTCAAGAGAGTGGGACATGGGCGGCTCAAGTATCCCCTTAAACATAGACAAAAGGTGATTTATATAATTTATACCCATATATACATGTTTGTAATATATAAAATGCATTAGTATTATTATTAGAATGATGCTAAATGAACAATACAAAATCAGCCAATAAATGAGATTTTGGGCTATAATTACTCAGCCCATTGCAATCTCCATGATTATTTGGGTCAAAACCAAAGTCAAAATAGGTTCATTGGCTGTATTAGCTGGTTTTTTTATGGTTCACTTAGCATTATTATTATCCAATTTGGCATGATGGATCAGGTACATATTGCGTAGAGGTAGTTCGGGATTTTACATGTACACAATAATGGAGCGTAAGAAAGATTTTCCAGCACTGGAAATTGATCACATCAGAATTGTTTTCAAGCTCGATAAGAACAGGTAATTAATTCAACTAATTATATTAAAGAATTTTTTAATTTAATATTTATATGTATGCAATTAAATAAATGATCGACACATACATATATACTATACAGGTTCCGTTACATGGCTATATCAAATGATATGCAACGAGTGATGCCATCGGCAGAAGAAAGAGGAAGAGGGAAGCGTCTTGGTTTTGCTGAAGCTGTTCTAATAACTAACTCTCCTGACCCTAATATTAAAGGAGAGGTACGTGGCTATATGTCACACACACGTTACATAACACACGTTAGATATTAATTTGATGTATTTTTGTTGTACAATAAATATTAATATTTATATATTTATTGAAAAATTGATGGTGGTCAGGTTGATGACAAATACCAATACTCTAGTGAGAACGAAGAGAATAGTCTTCATGGATGGGTTAACTCTGACAGTATCGTTAACAAATCGGTGGGCTTCTGGATGATAACACCAAGTAGCGAGTTCCGCAACGGTGGCCCAATCAAGCAAGCCCTCACTTCTCATGTTGGCCCTACCATTCTCAACGTAAGTCCAATTCCTCTTGTGGCTCATATCCTACCTTACAACACTAAGTGAACTTAACCGACTTGGGTTAGTTAAGTGGTTAGCTCACTTGTCCGTTTAAGCAAGGGTCGGTGGTTTGATTCTCCGCCTTGTGTATGCAGCAACCCGGCCATTAGCCAGCGACAAACCTTTAAATGGAGCTTATATTCGCGACGGATTAGTTCTTGACCTTCCGAGCTGAAAAATACCGTGGAAAAAAAAATACTAAGTGATCTATTTTAAAATTATTGTTCATAAAAGGTTAATTTCACTTTTTAGGGAATATCAATCTAAAAATTTTATGAATTTATAGTACTTTTGTGTATATTTTATAAATAGATGAAAATTTAAATAAACTTTACTTAATAGGAGGTAAATGTAATTTATCCTTATAATAATAAAGGAAAACAAAATAACTCTAGACACTTCAGCCAGAAATTGCAAAACCAAATTTGATTGAAAATATTTCTTATAATCAATATTTTTTGTGTAACTCTAGTTAGCTTCCCATCCTTTTAATTTTTTTTATCCTTTTCTTCTGAATTTGATTGATGTGTAGATCTTACATAGCACTCATTATGCCGGGAAGGAGGCAACCATGGCATTTCAAAAAGGGGAAACTTTCAATAAAGTTTATGGCCCCGTTTTTGTCTACCTCAACTCTGTTCCAAGTGCTCACAGCCAACATGCTCTTTGGGCTGATGCTTCAACACAGGTTGCAACTTCTAATTCCATTTATTTACCTTAATTACGGTATTTGTATCAAACTTATTTTTGTCCTCTAAATTGATGAACGCTCCATTCACCATTAGATATAATGTTAATTATATTTAAATACGACTCATATTTTTTAACATTGGTGGATAAAATATTCATTGCAGAGAAAAAAATTTCTTACAAAAATCATTTGTCTATTTGTATAAATACCATTAAAAATGTGATTATGGAACCATAATCTCATTAGCAATTTTTCCTTCTAACTATGTACTATTTGGTTAATTGATTTTAGCTATCTGAGGAAGTTAGAAGCTGGCCGTATAATTTCCCTAAATCAAATGATTTTGTCCCATCCGACAAACGAGGAGCAGTGGAAGGAACATTACAAGTCAATGACCGGTACATGTTCATGCATTATCTGTAAATAAATTGTCCTTTAAACATTTTTTTATGTGAAATTAACGATCCAGCTCAAAAATATATAATATAACTGCTTTTGCCATTGGGTACGTACAACAAAATAAAAGAGGCAGCAAATTGTTCTACGCCGAGAACGCTTATGTTGGTCTGGCTCTTCCTGGAGATGTGGGATCATGGCAAAGACAAAGCAAGGTGTATATTTATATATCTTAAAGACTTAAACTATATATATAAATGAATAAATGTTTTTAGGACACACTACAAATTTTAAAATTCATGCGATATATATAGTAATGGATAAATGTTTACAGGGGTACCAATTCTGGACGCGGGCAAACAAGGAAGGTTACTTTAGAATTGAAAAAGTTGTACCTGGGGACTACAATTTGTATGCATGGGTTCCTGGTGTTTTTGGTGATTACAAATATAACTCTACCATAACAATCAATCCAGGTAAAACTACTTGCAACTCTTTTGTTAAATAGTAATCAATACTATCTCCATTCTACATTATTTGTCACTAACATTTTCGAAAAACATAGATATTCAAGTGTATATAAAAAAAGAAATGATTGAGGTAAAACAGAAATACATCTCACTAGTATCTAATATGTGCTATATGTCATACATAATGTGTGTCAAACATAACAAATATTATGTATAATACACATTACATATGACACATAACACATATTAAATATTAATTGGATGTATATTACCGAAATAAAAAATATATACTAAAAAAACTACTAGTATATGCTAGTGTTGCTCATTATTGTGGTTGTTGTACTGCTCCTAATAAATGGTGCAGGACGTGAGATGTTATTGCGTTCGGTAATATTGACTACTCCAAGAAATGGACCTACAATATGGGAAATTGGCATCCCTGATCGCTCTGCTGCAGAATTCTATGTCCCACACCCATACCCTAACCTCATCAACCGATTATTTCTTGGAAAACCAAAACACAGGTTTGTTGAAAAAATAGAATGTACACATTCTCTCCTTGTTCAAAATAATATTGTTTCTTAAATGTTGTGTAAATTACATTTCATGTCATTGTCAGTAGAATTTTAAATTATGAGATATTTAGATTGATTTGTATAGGAGACAATATATCATTGCTAGCTCTAGTAGAAAAACTTTCTTATTCCTTTATTTGTTTTCCTTTTCTTCTTCTCTTAACCAACCAAGTGTTTGACAGGTTTAGGCAATATGGGTTGTGGCAACGTTACAGTGATTTATATCCACTTCGTGACCTTATTTACCATGTCGGTACTAGTAACTATAAAACAGATTGGTTCTATGCTCATCTTACAAGGTAATCAAATTTATGTACACACCATCTAGTGATGATGCAGCTATATATTAATCTTTGAGATTTATTATTTAAAATTGTGAGTAATAAAATATTATATGTATGTATATATGCAGGAATGTAGGAAATAACACATTTAAACCAACAACATGGGAAATTAGGTTCCATCTCCCTAATGTTATAAGAGGAAATTACACACTCCAGCTTGCCTTAGCCTCAGCCTCAACTTCTAACTTGGCGGTAAAATTAATTATGGAAACTTTAATTAATTAATAAGTAGAGTTCAATATGAATTATATTTGTATATTTTTTTCTTACATACTTCTATTTGATTCATTTTTATATTTTAATGTGATATTATTCTAACACTTAAACTTTTATTTTTTATTATTCGATTTAAATGTATATACATTATACGTATTATTTACTATGTACAAATAACACTACTTGTTTAATATATATATTTGTGACTAAGATAATTAATTTCAATTAACACTATGTATCTTTTTTATTGTATGGGTGTATGATTATTAATTAGGTACGGATGAATAAGGCATCAGCAGTTAGGCCAATGTTTGCGACGGGAGCAATAGGGCAAGACAATTCAATAGCAAGACATGGAATCCATGGATTGTACAGACCTTATAGCATTGAAGTACCAAGTGATGTGTTACTAAAAGGAAATAACAGCATCTATCTAAGACAAACAAGAGGCTTAAGTCCTTTCCCAGGAATTATGTATGACTATATCCGTTTCGAAAGCCCTACTCTATAGATCAGAAGTTTTTTTGTTTTTTCATTTCTTCATTTCAGTTATTAGCACTAGTACTATGATAATTAATAGAAAATATGATAACATTTTACCCCTTTGGTAAAGATTATAATCTCTCGCTCTTGTTTAATAAAAGTTATCCATTTTTGGTTTTATATTCAATTTAAAAGCAATGGTTAGTTTAGTATTAACAACGTTTATATAGTATCCAATAAAATTATTCTTATTGAATTAATTATTCTAGTATTATTTTTGTAAATATCAAAACACAACGAGTACCCAACGTCCGCTATACATAATATAAAATGTGTGCTATATGTATAGCACACGGAAGTATAACACACATCCCATGTCATATATAGCACACGTTGGATACTCGTTGGTCGTATTTCTGTTACATCTAAGAATACTTAAAGTAATAAAATTTAAATATTTATAGTGGATTGATTAATTACATATAAAAAACATAAAAACACGCTTATTCAAAATGAATATTTTCTCAATTGTTATGTTAATTAATATTTAATAAACACAGTTAAGGTAGCATTTGTTTATGTTACAGGAACCAAAATAGAATATATAAAATTGGATTGTTATTTTAATATAAAAATAATTTATGTATTTATACACAAATTTATCGTATTTTATGTTTTTTTTAGGAGTGGACAAAAATACAAAATACAAGTTATATATGTTATGCATATTACATTATATATATTATGCACAATATGTTGATTGTTTTGACTAATTTTTTTATTGCACACCAAATATTTATCATTTTTTTAATTATTCACTTTTAAAATTTTAATTATTTTATATAATTGTTCATTTAGAATTTATAAACAATAGTTATTACAGTAATTTTTTATTTAGAAAGTATACTCTTTATTAATAACAGAAAGAGAATTAATGTAATAAATATTTATTCGAGAAGTGTCGAGCCAACACCAACCATTCAACCCACAAGCATCAATTTCCTCCTTTTGCAGTTATAGTAACAGGAAAAAGGAACAATTTAAGAACACAGTGGTGACTGGTGGAAGGAAGGAACTCTTTCTCACCAGACAGTGTTCACGATCCTTCTTTAATCATCTATCTTTATGTAGAACTCTATTATCTGGCCCTTAATTTCTTTTTGACTAAAAATACTTAAGCTGAAACTGAACACTCTGGAATGTGTTCAACGTGAAAATGAAAATAAAAATCACATTGTCATAAGTCATAACAATAATACTACTTGCAGATAGAACAGTGAGATAAGCCACTTTTTTATAATTGCAGCAAAATATTTGCGACACGATAAAAAATTAGTCAAAACAGTCAATATATTATACACAATGTAAATTACATGCGATGCACAACATATATCACCTCTTGTGCACAATGTATATCATATATTGCAATATCATTTTTCTTTACAACACGTGATATATGTTGTGCACATAATGTGATATATAGTGTGCACAACATGTAATACTCGTTATACAATTTATATTATATATGTTGTGCATAATTTATTCATTGTTTTGACTGATTTTTTGTTGTACATATAAAAATACTGACAAAAATGAAATAATTATGTATGTCACTATTCTGTGTAGAAATAGCAGCATTCTTGCCATTATAACCAGAACCACGTTACCCATGTGGTCCTCTTTTTAAGTAGTAACATACATGTAACCTCCTTAGCCACATAAAACTTGTTTGCTTTTTCTGTTATTTGAATCATTGCTTTTCATATATATATATATATATATATATATATATATATATACTTCACAACACTTGCTGTGTGGATCATTTCATTTGCAACAAGTGAGAAAACTTAACAGAGACAAGTGATTCAAACTAATGGCGGTTTCAGCTGAGATGGAGCATCCACGAAAGGCTTTTGGTTGGGCTGCTAGGGACACATCTGGTGTTCTCTCCCCTTTCAACTTCTCAAGAAGGTATTGCTATGCTTTGCTTTTCTTTTCTTTCTCTGTTTATTTATTTGTGAACCTGTAAATGTTTCATTCACATCACAAACACAAAATGAAATCTTGTTGGTTTTTAATGTTAACATAACATGTGGAAAGTGATTTCTAAAGCTGAACCATTTCTGCAGGGAACCAGGAGAGAAAGATGAAACTTTCAAAGTTCTGTACTGTGGGATTTGCCACTCAGACCTTCACATGGTCAAGAATGACTGGGGCAGTACCATTTACCCCGTAGTACCCGGGTATGTGTTTCATTCATTCTTTTTTTAGGTACAACAAAAAATCAATCAAAACAGTTAACAAGTTGTGCACAACATATATAATATAAATTGCACATCGAATATTACATGTTGTGCACGTCATATATCGCATGATGTGCACAACATATATCACAAATTTTAAAGAAATATGATGTTACAACATGTGATCTATGTTGTGTACAACAAGTGATATATGTTTTGAACAATTTATTAGGGACTGATTTTTTATTTGTGCACCAAATATTTGTCTTTTTTTTTTTAACCTATTGTAACTAGTAACTTATTTTGTGAAGGATTAAAGGTTAATTAAATACATAGTTCTTTATTTAGTTTTGACTGTTCGAAAAAGGGTCGGTAACTCTATATGATTTTAGTTCAACAATTTTGATTTAACTTTCTTTGCTATAGTATGTGCTAAGTAATTTCTGGTAATCTTGTGTGATTTCAAAAAATCACAGGAGTGTAATTGTTACTCATGTAATTGGATTTATCAATGGCTGATTAGTGATTCATTAATGTTTGACGTACACAGAAATACGTCCAACTTGTATCCAATGTGTGCTATACGTATATCACATATACGTATATCACATATACGTATAACACACACCCCGTAACATAGATAGCACACATTGGATACAAGTTGGACGTATTTTTGTTGTACGTAAAACATTATTATTAATGATTATGGGACCATTATAAACTCCATAAGGTTTTAATATATTACACAATCACTAGCATTGCTCTTCTTCCAAGTTTGATTGCCCTGTTTTTCTAGGACAGAGCAATCACAATTATCAATTATGCCTTTGTTCATAATTTAAAAAATATATATATATATATATATATATATATATATATATATATATATATGGAATGAATCCATTGGATTCTAATTTGAATACCACAATACAGGCATGAGATTGTAGGTGAAGTAACAGAGGTAGGAAGCAAGGTACAAAAATTCAAAGTTGGGGACAAAGTTGGTGTAGGGTGCATGGTTCAATCCTGCCGCTCATGCCAAAGTTGTGCTGACAATCTTGAAAATTACTGTCCCAAGATGGTTCTCACATATGGTGGCAAGAATATTGATGGCACCATCACATATGGAGGCTACTCCAATTTCATGGTTGCCGATGAACACTTCGTGATCCGCATTCCGGCTACCCTGCCTCTTGATGCTGCAGCTCCTGTCCTTTGCGCCGGCATCACGGTGTATAGCCCTATCAAGTATTTTGGACTTGACAAGCCTGGTGTGCATTTGGGTGTGGTTGGCCTTGGAGGATTAGGACATATGGCTGTCAAGTTTGGTAAAGCTTTTGGGGTTAAGGTGACAGTAATTAGCACTTCTCCTAAGAAAAAGAAGGAAGCTATTGAGAATCTTGGAGCTGATTCATTTGTTGTTAGCAGTGAGCAAGATCAGATGAAGGTAATAACTACATTCTTCATCAATGTGTGAGATATAATAACATATTAGCCTTTGATCAACTTGTAATGGTTTTTTTGGTCTTTTTTAGGCTGTGATGGGAACATTGGATGGTATCATTGACACAGTTTCTGCTGTTCATCCTTTAGTTCCTTTGATTGGCCTATTGAAGTCTCATGGGAAGATTATAATGGTTGGCGCGCCGGAAAAGCCTCTCGAGCTACCGGTCTTTCCTTTGATCATGGGTAAGCCATAAGCATATGATGAAAACAAATCCTATCTGTTATGTTTTGGTAAAGTTTGGAGATATATTTAATATTTTACTTCATTTTGGGTATAATTTGTGTGGAACAAGTGAAGGATATGCTTTAGTGCTGTAGTGAACAATGCACTGCAAAATGATTTGAAGATTGTTTTGGGAAGAAATGTATGTGAATTCTACTTAATTTGTTTGCAGGGAGAAAGATTGTAGCTGGTAGTTGCATTGGAGGGATTAAGGAGACACAAGAAATGATTGATTTTGCTGCTAAACATGATGCTAAACCAGATGTTGAGGTTATTCCTATAGATTATGTGAACACAGCAATGGAGCGCCTCACAAAAGCAGATGTCAAATATAGATTTGTGATTGACATTGGGAACACACTCAAGCCAAGTTCTTGAAATTTGCATTATTAATCATGTATTAGAAAAAATGAAATTATATTAGGACTATAGGATGGGGCTAAGTTTACTGTTTTAACTTAATTAAGCAGCATCATGTCTGTGTTGTCTTGTGTGGTGAGTATTTCATTTGATGATTTTAGGCCCTTTCTTGACATATCTTTGACTACAGGGGTTAAATGGGAATAAATAAAAAGTTGACAACAAGGCATGTAAGGTTGTGTGAAAAGTTGAAAATTCCCTTGTTAGGGAGGAAAAATGATTTGTATTACATGCAAATGGATTTTGATTGGTGTGTATGTTGATTGAATTATTATAGTTTAATGATCATGATAGTAAATTACTGTTGCCATTATATATATTCAAGCAGCCCTTTCTTTTGATCAGATATGATGTCATGTATTATATACGGAGTATTAATAGTCATTATATGTAATATTTTAATTTTTAATATTATACATTAATTCAATAATAATTAATAGATTTAATAAATTGAATTATTATATATGATAATTGATGTAACTGATTTTGTAATGAAAATATAGTACTACTCATTAAGTATTTAATCATATTTAAAAAGTTTGGGCCAGTTCGATTCTTTAGCTTCCTTTAGGGCAAAGCTTATTATAATTATTAAAAAAAAAAAAGTTTGGATAAATGTTAAAAAGTATAATTAAATCTTTTTATTGTTTTAAAATGTATTTTATCATATTTTATAAAATGTGGTTAAATATTTAGTGTGTGGTAAAGTATGATTCACCAAATCAACTTGTTTGTATTTGGAGAATAGCACAAACTATGATTTCATTGAACGAATTATTATGACGCACTTGATGAGCATTTTAATCCCTTAGATGGTGTTTCTTACTCTCTTTTTCTTTTAATTCTTGGCGAACAAGTTTGAAGATTCTTTGCATTACCATAAACAATTCCGCAAGCCCCAAAAGTGAGAATGAATAAAAACGTTACACTTCATTAAAAAAACAAAGATACAATGAATTGGAATGAACAAATGGTCAATTAAGAGTTTGATGACGAACTCGATGAGCTATTTAGGCACATTGAAACTAAGTCATTCTTTGTCAAACAAGATAATTCCTCTCTTAATTTTTTATTCATCGGTCGAATTTTATAATAGTAATGAAATAAATGTGCTCTCTCTCATTAGTCCTACCAAATGTGCTATATATATCCCACATCTCCTCACTTCGCTTCTTCAGAACAAACACTCACACAACACAAAGCCCTTCATAAATTTCAATATTTTGCATTAATCTCCACATCCACACGTCTAAAGACATGTCAAAGGGGAACATGAATTCCTATGGTTGGGCAGCTAGAGACTCCTCAGGCATTCTCTCCCCATTCCACTTCTCTAGAAGGTATATTTCTTTCTCTTCTTATGCTATACATCTCAATTTAAGATCCACTTTTAATTGAAATGTCATTTTTTTAATGGATATCAAATATATTCACGTGATATTCAAAATTTATTTAAGAATTTCTTAAGTACTTGTGTGTTCTAATGGAAATGCATGCAACTAATGTAGCCACTTCACTTTTAATTTCTTCTTGAACAATTCATGTATACATGTAAACAATAAAACAGGGCAAATGGTGATAAAGATATCACAATGAAGATACTATACTGTGGGATTTGTCACGCGGACGTTCATTTTCTAAAGAATGAGCATGGCATGAGCCTCTATCCAATGGTTCCCGGGTACATAACCTTACTTCAAATATCAACAATGTTTGTCGTACAACATAAATATCTTCAATTAACATTCAACGTGTGTTGTACGTAATACGTAATGTGTGTTATATGTATATCGTACATACATATAACACACATTTCGTATTATATATAACACACGTTGGATTTAGTTAGACGTATTTCTGTTGTACGACAAACATTATTGCTTCAAATAATATTAATCTCCAATTTTAACCCCAAATTCAAATTCAATGTAATAAGTAGCATTAATATATATGTCTTAGCTAATTTAATGTTCTATTGAAATGAGGTAGGCATGAGATTGTGGGGGAAGTGGTAAAGGTTGGTGAAGGTGTCACAAAATTCAGAGTTGGTGACATAGCCGGTGTGGGTCCCCAAGTGGGTTCTTGTGGTTCATGTGGTAATTGCACCAAGGGATTGGAACCTTATTGTCCAAAAGCTATTTTAACCTATGGTGCACCTGACCATGATGGATCCATAACCCAAGGTGGATACTCTGATAATCTTGTAGTTGGAGAGCACTTTGCTATCAAAATGCCCAAAAACCTTCCATTGGATAAGGCAGCACCTCTGTTATGTGCTGGAGTAACAGTTTATAGCCCAATGAAATATTATGGGCTTTCTCAGCCGGGCCTGCACTTGGGTATAGTGGGCTTGGGGGGCCTTGGTCACGTGGCTGTCAAGTTTGCTAAAGCTTTTGATATGAAGGTCACTGTGATAAGTACTTCTCCTAACAAGAAGATGGAAGCTTTGGAGAGGCTTGGTGCTGATGCATTTTTGATCAGTCAAGATCAGCAACAGTTAGAGGTATCCAAAATTGAGTGCTGCTATTTGCATAATGTAAAATTAATCAAAATCAATCAATATAGAGATTTTGAACTATAATTACTCAGTTTACTAAAAATTAACTTCTTAAAATGAGTTTTTTTTAAAGCTAAGAAGTTGTCAAATAGACTTACTAGCTGGTTTGACTATTTTTTCATTATTTATCAATTATTTTTCCTATAAAATTGCATAACTATTGACATTATGTTTCTCATACAAGTAACCATGAGTAACAAAAGAAAGAAAACCTTAACTTTTTAATTGGTTAATTTTGTTTAAGTAACGATTAGCTAGATAAATTGAATAGTTATTTAGTAGGAGTAAGGTTATAAAACAAAAACAAAAAAAAAAAAAACCAAAATATGTGTTCAATATAGGGTGATAGCTAGATTAAATGTAATGAATAATGATACGATTCTTCTATTTATTCAAAAGTTATCAATTAAATCAAATTATTCTGACAATTTTTCTTTTTTCTGAATAAAATTCTGAATGTTTAACATCTTCTATACAATAATTAATTAATGAATTAATATTGGTGTTTATTTAGGATGCGATGGGTACAATGGATGGGATAATTGACACGGTTTCAGGCAACCACTCTGTAGAACCATTGATTGGTTTATTGAAAACAAGTGGAAAATTGATTATGGTGGGTGCACCTACCTTACCCTTTCAGATATCAGCTATCCCTTTGCTTATGGGTAAGTCCCCTCTAATAATTCTAGTTATGGCAATTCAAACTTTGTTTAATTAACTGATGATTATTTGTAGGGAGAAAGATGATTGGTGGGAGTGCAGGGGGAAGTCCTAAAGAGATGCAAGAGATGATCGATTTTGCAGCAAAACACAATGTCACTGCAGATGTTGAGGTTATTCCGATGGACTATGCAAACACTGCCTTAGAGAGGCTTGCCAATAACGATGTTAGGTATCGATTTGTCATTGATGTGGCCAACACTCTTTAAGGTCTCTCATGGGAACTACAATTTTGTCGTACTACACAAAAGAAAGCTATAGCTTCAAAATTTGGCTAATTAATTGTGTCTGTGTGGTTAATAAAAGCTATGATGTGCATAGATTCTTTTGGTCAAGAACTCAAAGCACTGCATTTTGATTTAAATTCTCAGTTTGGTTGGGACTAATTTTAGACATTAATGTATCAAATGGGTGAAATCATTACCTCTGTCATCATGTGACTACAATAATAAGAAGATATGATTTCAACTTTCAAATGTTACTTGAACATGAGAAGTATCATAGTAGCCCTGTTTATGTCAAGTACTTCTTATTCAATAATATTGGTGGTACAATATAAATATGTCCAACTAATATCTAATGTATGTTATACATAACATGAAATGTGTGCTCGTGTGCTATACATATATAGCACACATTCCATATTATGTATAGCACACGTTGAATACTAGTTAGACGTATTTCTGTTTTATGAAAAGAATTATTGCTTCTTTATATGTTTTGTGCGGAGAGAAGCCTGTGTTCAATTTTTAAGAGAAAAACTCTATGAAATGAGTCCTATATATACATTTCTCAACTTCTGTATTACAAATCATATATGGTTTATAGCCATAGTGATATACATATAGATATACCTGCAATTGTTGTTGATCATGACTGAGCAAGAATGCATCAACACCAAGACGCTCCATTGCTTCCTTCTTCTAGCCCTGAGAAGTGCTTATAACTGTGACCTTCATATTGAAAGCCTTAGCAAACTTGACTGCCAAGTGTCCAAGCCCATCTAGGCCCACCACACCCAAGTGCTGACCGGGCCTACAGAGCCCATGGTGCACCATTGGGCTGTAAACAGTTATTCCAGCACACAACAAAGGGGCTATGCTATGTAGAGGCAAAGTTTTTGGTATTGATGGGCCAAATCTATCGAGCAATACTATATGTACAATGAAATTTGTATAACAATCATATCCACCGTTGAATTGCATTAATTTGTAAATCTATATTACAATCAAACGATCAATATGATTGTTGTACAAATATTGTACAATTTTTATTGTACATATAACATTAATGTATTATATTAGGCATAGCATGGTTAGAAGAAGAAACAATTGAGAATTAGAAACATAAAAAGAAATATTAAATTATATTAACCTCGCGCTCTTGGGTGATTCGGTCAAATTTAATTTGATAGTGTATGTGGCATTGATCCCTTATATATAT
The DNA here is from genome assembly GCA_013621005.1 of Aeschynomene evenia. NCBI lineage: Eukaryota > Viridiplantae > Streptophyta > Magnoliopsida > Fabales > Fabaceae > Aeschynomene > Aeschynomene evenia. Next base: position 4,812,862 of record CM024265.1, on the reverse strand, counting down.
ATATATATATATATATATATACACATATAGTTCATGTTCATATATGATAAAGAGGAAGTCAGTGATTTTTTTCGATAAATATCATGGGTTTTCAAAAATAAGTGGGAGAACTCAAGGTAGGATACACCTACATACTTGGCTAGAAGATCTCATTAAAAAATCCCTACACTTAAAAGAGGAAAAAGAGTACCCTAGCCACAAGAATAAATTAACATACTCATATGAGACAATTAAATTACATCATACATTCTAGACCTCATACCACAAAAGAAAAAAGAAATCACCCAAGGTGACCACCCTCTATTCTTCTCACGCCTCTTACAATGTTGCTTTAAAGTCCACACCTCCATTTTTCAACAGCACAATTGGTGGCAAGATTTTCACATGCATGTCATGAATCCACTTGCTTAATCCTTACTTCTTGACATCATGCATCATAGTCACTTTGATAATTCCATGCCCTTAACAATTCCATGTCCTTAATTAATCTCTCAATTCACTGTTCATCTGACATAATGATAGGGGTACATATAAAACGTTAACCCACAACATCATAAAAGATTGAAAACAAGCCTGCTTACTGCAACAACATATATTAGCCACCTCACTACCCAAACCTCCTCTAGCAGCACATCATTACCATTCTTACCATCATCTTCTTTACCGAGCCACCACAGATATATTAACATCTCATATAGTCTCTCACAGGAACTATCATAAAATTCCTCCACTTCAAGTTAAATCACCACAAAAGATACCATGATTCTAAAAGTCCTATTTCTTGAGATTTTCATTTCCTCCAATTGCCATCAATTGAACTTAGTATTTCAATTGCCTTGCAACGAAATTTCAATCGAAGATTTGTCCCCATCCTCTTTCTACTTAAATATTACTGCACTTTTATTCCAGCATATTCTATCCTCTATATTCTCCCATCACCACATATATTCTATACTTCCCTTGTTTTCACTTGTATTCACCTATACCATTTATCACTTTGACCACTTCTGTCACCACTTACTTTCTATTTCTGAGGCTAGATTTGAAGGATTTGAAGGGTGAAGGCGTATTCATTTCCTGAGCCATTTTGAAAGACTTCTCCCTTTCCTTTTGCCTTCTACGAATTCTAGATAGAGTAGTGAAAAGATTTTTGTCATCTTCATCAACCGAGAAACCAAGCTTCCTTCCAACATCAATGGCAGCTAATGCAGCATTTGCAATTTCTTCTTCCTCGCGATCGCTTTCTCTCGCCCCAGCTTCTATAGAATGCTCAAGGATGGGTAAGCCAAAACCTGGAGGACCCATACCAATTTCTGAGTTGTCATCACACTCTTGCCTGGTCTCATCATTTATTGGGCCTATTTCCTCTGCCTTTTTGCTTTTCTTTTGGACAGATCTAACGTTGAGCATTTTTATTGCTTGGGATGTAGTAGTACTTACCACAAGGCTCTTTGTTTTAACTGATTCTGCGCTGCTTTGAGCATGCATAGATTCCGCTCCAACACTTGCATATGGCCCAGCACTTTTGATTCTTGGACTAACTAAGATTGAGAGGCCCACTTCAGGATGCGGCATTGATTCACTCACCACTGTTTCAGATTCCTTGTGTTCCCGAGAACTTTCAATGGCCTTTTCAGTTCCATTAGACTTTTCAACTTCTCTAGTAGATTCGACGTCTTCAATGGACTGTTTTTCATTCCGGATTCCTACCTCATGCTGATTTGAATTCGCATCATCATCCGAATCATCTGATTGCATATCTTCCATATCGGAATCCATTAATTCAACCAAAGACACCTTGTAGATCTTAAGTCCGAGTTGAATGGAAATATGACCTTGAATCCAATCTCGGGAAGAAGTTAATATTTTAAACTTGATCGACTGGAATCCTTCATCCGCAACAAATCCAAGAAATTCTCCCCATGGTTTGGACATGCATCTGAAATTTTCCCTTGCCCAACCGTGAATTGGCAGTCCAAAACATTTCACTACAGCAGTTCTATGGTTAAAGTAATTCTTCTCTTCCCAAGGCTGGGCTACAGTCACACACGCAAAATCTCTTAGCCTTCCAACTCCTTGTTGAAGGGAAATAACGTCTTGAAACTCAACTAGAATAGAAGATGCATCAAGAGCTCTGGTGCTGATCGTCCCATTGATGTTATGCAGAACAAATTCATCAAACTTCTCTCTATTTTTTGCTTTGTCTATTTTGGCTACCACACACTTCTTACCCCATTCAATGGCTTCTTCATTGATTTTACCGTTTTCAATGTGGAAGATACCTTCGTGTATATTTTCTCCTCCCCTTATGCTAGGATTATCCACACATTTTTCATTGTTGACAACTTTCTTCACTTGTTTCCATTCAAGAGATTTTCTTCCCGAGTAGTTGTTATCCCTGTTGCATTGAGAAATTTTTGTGAAGAGTCTCATTCCTTCTACCACATAGCCCTTTGTCCCTTGAACTGCTTTTACAGCTTCTTCTGTACTTCCAAATCTCACAAATCCGAAGGTGCCGTTTTTTCCTTGCCTCTCCCTTCTTGAGATGTAGATATCAAGAATCCATCCAAAGCTCTTGAACATCCACCATAGCCACCCTTTCCCTTTTGTCCATGGAATATTCTCTACAAACACAGAGACTTTCTGCTTCCACCTCCTTTATTGACACCCACAAACTCTCTATCAATTTTGTATGTGTTCCCTCCCTCACCATTCTCCCTTATACTCCCTCTAGGAAATGTGTATCGCCCTCTAACATTATTGGAGACAGGTCTTTCCCACTGTCTACCTTGCCATGCCCCAGCTCTCTCCCTTGCTCTCTCCCCTATGTGTCTCTTCATTTCAAGCAGTCAGTGATATTTTCAGGGAAGATCAATGTAAATTTTACATAATTCAGGAATTTTCTAAATAAATTTTATCAAAAAAAAGGGAAGTGAACTTTGACAAATATCATATAATGTTAAAGTAATTTGCCAAATAAAATAAAAAAGTGCATGTACCCGAATTACTAGAATACCAATTACAAGCATGTGCCTATTTGCATGTATATTACATGACATTTTTTTGATGTTATTAAATTACAAATAAAGTAGGTAAGATATATACCTTCTTGTGAAATGGAAAGGGGAGAGAATTCCTGAAGAATCTCTTGCAGCACATCCATATAGGCATGCTTTGGTTCATTTTCTTTAATTTTTGTGGATTTTAAAAGAGGGACGAAAATATGTTGTAGGGTAATGTATATATGGTGAATGAATTCACAGAATTAATTAGAAAGGAGTAGTAGAGCACGTTATATTATATTGGGATACAATAATACTTATCGTACAACAAAAATATATTTAAATTACATCCAAATACATATGTTATACATAATATATAAAATATGTATTATATGTACGTATGACACACATTCCATAATATATGTAGCACACGTCGGATATTAGTTGGACATAATTTTACTGTATGATAAACATTATTGTATTGGATATATACCATATATACATATATACTATGTTGGTTGGTTGCATATTTGTTGCCGTTTAGAGCAAGAAATTAAACTTGCACAGGGCAATAGTGTGATCAGCATTGGCGGCGTTCACCGTGACTTTTCCATTATTATTGAATTTTCTTTTTCTAGCTAGCTACCTTGTCGTTTCTTTTTCTTTTTTGGTCATGAAATTTTTTTAATTACATGAATAGGATTTAATTAATCCATTTACAAAAGCAGAAAGATAAATTATGAAATCATCAGAAAATAGTGCACTAGTGATGATCTGCTAAATGGAATAACTCTATCCATAGATATAGAGTCATTATGTATTAACATTAAACAGCTTAGCATTTTTTTTTAGTGCACGACCGGGGTATCCACTGTTGACCACAGTGACTAATCCCTCGTTGGTTTGTAGGCACCTCAAAGGGTGGGACAACTGGCCCGAAGTTTTAAAGTTTTTCCATACTCAAGGCGAGAATCGAACCTCTCGACGCTTGGTTAAGAGAGGATGAGCTCCTACCGCTCAACCACACTCCCCGGGTTAACAGCTTAGCATTTAATTAAATCCACATATACTTTTTTTTTTGTTTAGCAGTTAAATCATGTGGGCTTATTGTTTAGGCCCACTTGAGAGAGGTTGCTGATGGTGATGGTGGCAAGAAATTTAGAAGCAGTTTAATTTACTAGGCTTTGTTAATATTCGGTTGTCCCACCTAATTATTAGCAAGAAGGGAAATGTTAAAATTGAGAACACCATATGTATATGTATAATGTATGTATGTTCCCAGTAATGAAGTGTGTGTGATAAAGTGATGAGCAGTGAGCAGGAAAGCTAGCTAAGGGGGGCCGCAGAGGCAAAGAAGCTAAGCTAGAAAGCGTAAGATATTGTGAATATATGTAGCAAATACTTATTATGTACGGACAATATAAAAGATTTAATTTAATTTTATATTGTTCAGCTAATAAAAGTTTGTCATGTATTTTATATTATTATCAATTATTTCATAAATTTTAAAAAATTATTTACTTTGATATGTCAAATTATAATTGAATAATAGTGTAAAATTTTAGCATTAAACTCATATATATAGGGGATGTATTTGGTGAGAATGCTAAAGTTATATGAGAGTGAGAGGAGTAAATCTTGGCCATAAAATCATCCATAGATGGTCAAAATTAAAAGATTTTAAAAAGTCACATGACTACTTAAAAAAGTCACATGACTCTATGTTCTAATCTTAATCATTCAAGTAAGACCCAATGGTCCAGGTTTATTCCTCCCACTCTCATCTCTCTCACTTGATATGTCCCCTATATATATATATAGGGTGATGCTAAATGAACAATACAAAATCAGCCCAACCAGCCAATAAATGAGATTTTAGGCCATAATTACTCAGTCCATTACAATCTCAATGATTATTTGGGCCAAAATCAAAGCTAAAATAGGTCCATTAGCTGTATGGGCTGGTTTTTCATTGTTCACTTAGCATTATTGATATATATATATATCATTAATATAAATTTTAAGAAACTACCAAAGAAGGGACAATGCAGCACATAGCACGCTCACCAGTCTTCACCTCGTACGTACACTCTTTCAATATGTATTAGTATTTTTACTTTTTCTAGGTTCTTTTAACTCAGAGAAAAGAAAGTTAAAGGTTTATCTATCTATCTATCTATTTATTGTTAGGTTAATTATATCAGTTTAATTTTGATATACTGATAGTATAAATGTATTTTATATTTTCATTCAATTAAAATATTTTGTTTGTACGATTTTTCAGTTAATGTAAGAGAAAAAATACAATCATAACTGATGTGACAATATATAATTGAATGATTGTGTTAAAAATTTGTCCAATAGATGAAAATTAAATCTTAATTATATCATTTAAATTTGATGAAATCCATCATAACTTCTCTTTAAATAATCACTAATAAATTTTATTTAAAAGATCTAATTTTGAGTGTATGAAATACACCAACATCCTATTATTAATTTATAATATATTGTATCCATTTCATGAAGAATTATCAATGTAATTGGTCTAAATATGAATAAAGAATTCTATTATAATAAGTCAAAAAAGTAATGGAAGTGTTAGATATACTTATTAATTATTCATTGTGATTGCTATTAATTTGTAAAAATAAAAATAAAAAAATAGGATAGCGAGTCTGTTTGTGGTTGTGGTTCTGTTTGGTCAGCAGGCAGCAACATGATCAGTTGACACTTAGACAGTGGAGATCTCTGATTGTTGATGCAGTAGCAGGCAGAGAGTACATTGCTGTATATGTCTACGTACTACTATATTTTCTCTTTTTATTTACTTTTTTATTTAATTTCTTATTTTATTTATTTGTTTCTTTGTTTGGTTGACATTCAGTCAATCTCTTTCAGATCAGAAGTGAAAGCGATTGTTCATTTGACGAACCTTAATACTTTGGCGTAGGGTAAATATATAGGCTTCTGGATTTTGTCTCTGACATTATTAGTTGGTTTTAAGGGGCAAAATAAATAATTAGAGTGCTATAATATATATAGCGATAAAACAATTAAAATAACTACTGAACAAAAAGAAAAAATTATTAATGGTACTTTTATTTTATAATTGTTAGATGAAAAGAATTGCTTACATTTGTGATATTCATTTTTTTTTTAAAAAAAGAAATAGACCCACGTATTAAACTTCAAAAGTACTATTTTTTTAATCTCTTTTGTAAATAATTTTGACAAATGTTCTTTTAATAGTTCTTATGAAATTTATATTTACCTCAAATCTATGTACGGTATGTTTGATATTAAATGTGTCACACTTTCTCACTCTAGTCCTTGGATAATTATAATATTTATTAATTATATATTTGAGATTAAATCTAATAAATTAAATCAACACAATTGTTTTTCCCTTCCATGTTTTCATTTTCCAATCTTATTAAAGTAAACAAAGAAATATAAGTGGTATATATTTTTTATATAATTTTATCGATATAAATTATATATTACACGTTGATGTATATTTTACATATAATAAAACATACATAATACAGGGCATATATATTATATATATTGATATTTGTGCATCTCATACTAACTGCTTGTTTGTTGGGAAACAGATAAATCTACAAAAATAAAAATAGCACCGAGGTAAAAATGTGCAGAAACATAAGAACTTAAAAAAATTTATCTCGACAAAATAGCCATGGATAAACGTAACAATTAAATATTTTACAGTAGAAATATAACAAAGATACAAAAGTGTTCACACTCCACTTAAATCTCAAATCTTAAATATACTCAATATTTTCTCAAATATATATATACAACACACTTCTAAAAGTACAAAAGAGAGCAAATAACCAAATGCCCTCGGATGAAAATGTTGCAACTTCCATGAGACGCACCTTGCAAATACATTAAGCTTCCATTTATAGAAGCTATTAGTACACAACTATATATCATTCACTTATTGTTATTATTATATTAGGAGTATATATGTATATATCATGCTTTATTATTATTATTATTATTTCTTCTAGATGCTGGTGGAGTCAACACTAATGTATGTGATTTCTTTCTTATTGAATTATGTATGGCGAAGAAGTATAAGATAGAAGTTGTTAGGAGGGAAGAAAAGAGACGCTAGGTAGCTCGTGATGAAATAATATAACGTCTTAGGAAAATTTTTGTTCATATATGTAAAATGTATGTACATAACATGCATGGCGGGGGGGTTTAGGTTTGGTGTCACTCACTCATCACTCTTAGTCTCACGGGAATCCAGCCACCCCTATCACGTGTTCCTTCCACCCTCGATCGATCTCTCTCGGTTGTACGTACCTGCCTGCCTCTTTCCTATGCACGTTTCTTCCACAACCATACAACATAACACACAAGCCAGCTCTACTTTGGTCGGTCATCAACTTCATACACTATATGCTATCATGTCTTCTTTTGTTTTTCTATTTCTATTTCCCAACTTCTCTCTCAAGTCTCAAAACTATTATATTGACTCTATTATTATTTCATTTTCATCAACTTTTTAATTAATGTAAATTATTAATAATTTTTCTTGATTGCATCTGAGGAGTCTAATTTATACTATCATGGATGGAGTTAAAATATGTCATTTGCATAATTATTTAAGCAATGTTTGTGCATATTAGCAATAAGTACGTCCAATTAGTATCCAATGTGTGCTATACAATAAGACTTAATGTGTGTTATATGTATAGCTAGCACACATTATGTCTTATGTATAGGACACGTTGGATACTAGTTAAACATATTTCTGTTGTACGACAAACATTACTGTTATTTAAGTAGTAAGTACAAGAATCAATTGTCATGATTAATTAATATGTAATGATATATAGTTATATATAAATAGTACCACAAACTTCTATATTGTTGTTGGTATAAATAAATTAATTAATTCCTTATTGTATACTCATAAGTCTCTTTTGGCAAAAAGGTTGTCTTTTGGAGTTTGGACATAACTACATACACTTAACAATTAGAGAGACTTGTCCTAACATTTGTGCTGCTATATATATATATATATATATATATATATATATATATGCATCTGATGAACTCATGTCATGATGATGCATAGTAATAGTAATCTCCAAGCTAAGTAATTTTTTTATTAATTTTAATTTTAATTTCTATTACATGTATATATATATGTGTGTATATGTAAATTAAATATCATAGATATCCTGGTTCCCATATATAAAGGTATTCTATTCTTATTAACTAAGCTACAACAAGACAAGCAGATAAAATGGTTGATCACGACCGTTGAAAGTACTCCCTGTTATAGATTGGGGGTATCTATTCTTTAATTTGCACTTGCAAGAGTTTTTACACATTGTACTTCCTTCCATTATGTCAGACTCAAATATAGAAAATCAAACGTCAAGTAAAATGGATTCTAATTGAGGTAAAAAAAATTAAGGCTATTCTTGTAATATCTCTTAATAAAATGTATAAATGGTACAATGTACTATATATTTTTGTCTGGGTGGTGCTAAATGTATAATACAAAATTAGCAAATTCAACCAATAAATAGGATTTTGGACCATAATTACTCAACCCATTACAATTTCAATGATTATTTGGACTAAAATCAAAGTCAAAATATTAATAGATCCATTAACTGTATTGACTGATTTTTCATTGTCCACTTAGCACTATTGTTTTGCCAAATCTCATGTTAAGTGACAAAGCAAAAGGTTGTTGCATTGTAAGGGTCATATGCAATAAGTTTATATCGTTGATTGATATGGAGCAATGCTCTTGCTGCCCCAAAAGGCCTATAATTTAATAGTATTTTTGTTTTTTTCGTTTCCTTTTTTCATTGAACACAATTAGAAACTCGTGGAATACCGACATCTCTTATCAACAGTACATGAATGCTTGTCTGTGCCATTAATATTACCAACGATAGAATCATTTTATGAACTTAGGGGTCCTATTTATGTGGTTTAGTTAAAGGTCCTATCTCCGAAAAAACGTTGACATTAGGTGGATTACTGAGTGTGGTTATGTGTCTACTTGCAATATTCTCTTAATTTAAGGTTGATTTGTATGACCTAAGCTTGTGCAATCTCAAAGATATGTATGTGATAGGATTTTCTTGGCTTCGAGTTCAGCTAGAGTGTATGAGTGTATATGGATGTGATGTTACCTCTTCTGATTGGTGAGATCTTTTGATCAATGCCTTCTACAATATAATCTGCGTGTCAAAATAATAATGACGTGGGCGGCGACACTTATAGATCTCGTGAATCTTGTCGCTTGGTTGTAGCAATCATATTTGGGTAAGGAAGTTGCGTCATTCAAATGATTCGTTGAAGCTGATTAGCACGTAAATGTATTAAGGTTTGAATCTTTTGTTGATTTCATTTTAAACTGTATTGGGTTTCATTTTCTTAATTATCTCTTACAAATATATACTGCATTATTTTTATGTATTATATATATATATATATATAAATGCCTCCATTTTAAATTACATATATGTATATTTCAAATTAATTACCATTTTCATATTTCAATATTAATTAATTGGAATTTATTATTTTATTTATACATTTTTCCATATATTAATGGGAGCATAAGTACCGCAATATATATAATATACACAAGTGTGAGATTTTTTTTTAATTTAATTAAATTTGATTTGGTTTGTTCTCCAAAAAAGTAGTAGTAGTAATAATAAGAGGAAGAAGAAATAGTGCATTTTTTCTTATTCTTTTAGTATACACAACATGTGATATAGAAAAATAATTGGGCACAACAAAAAACCAGTAAAAACAGTCAATAAATTATGCACAAGATATATAATATAATAAATTGCACAATGAATAATATATGTTCTGCACACCATATATCACACATGATGTGCACAACATATATCTCATGTTGCAACATCATCTTTCTTTGCAACATGTGATATATGTTGTGCATATCATGTGATATATGGTGTGCACAACATGTAATATTTGTTGTGCAATTTATATTATATATGTTATGCACAATTTATTGGCTGTTTTGGCTGATTTTTTATTGTACCTCTAACAATGTTCTGTGATATATAATATTCAAAATAAATGTATCATATATAATATACATAATATATATTATACATATTACATATTTTATTCAGATGCCAGAGTTTTTACACATTGTACTTCCTTCCATTATGTCATACTCAAATATAGAAAATCAAACGTCAAGTAAAATGGATTCAATTCAGGTAAAAAGTTAAGGTTATTCTTTTAATATCTCTTAATGACATGATAATGGTACAATGTATAACGAGTTTCCCTAATTTAATTTGAAAAGGGTTAGTTTAAAATTTCAAGATGTAAGCAACTTTATCCCATCAATAATATTGGGGATGATGTTTTTTATTTATATATACTTCCTTTGTTTTTTTTATTTGTTCAGTTTTAATTGCGCATATAGATTAAGGATGTATTTTTCTAAAATTTAGAAAAATTTAAGACTATTTTATAATATTATCCTTATAATTCATTATCTTTCTTCTTAGTTACTCATTAAATTTATTTTCTCTCTTATATTAATTAAAGGTATAATTAAAAAAATTAATAACAATCACTTAGAATTTCTAAATGGACAAATAAAAAAAAAAATACCGTTTTCTAAAATGGACACGTAAAGAAATGGAGGGAGTAACTCAAAACATTTATCATCGGGTCATAAAAGCAAGTAATATGCAAACCTTTGCCAATTACTCTTCTTTTTATTTATTTATTTAAAATAGTGTTTTGAGTCAATTCTTTCAATACTTATTTGATTCTCTACTTGAAAAACGTGATAACGTGAATCTTGGAATTCAATAAATCACATTTCCATTTGTAGTCGAGCATACTATTAAAGGAGATGTACTATTTTTGCCAAATCTGATGTTAAGTGACACAACAAAAGGTTGTGGTAAAGGTCATATGCAAGTTTCTATCGTTGATTGATATGGAGCAATGCTCTTGCTTGCTTCCCAAATTAAAAAGGCCTATAATAATCAGTAATGTTGGTTGTATATTGAAAATACATCCGTTGAATATCCAACGTGTGCTATATGTCATATGTCATATGTAATATGTGCTATAAGTATAACATATTACGTATAACACACATTACGTATGACATATAATACACATTGGGTACTCGTTTGATGCATTTTTTATGTGCAACAAGTATTTACTGTATAATAATTTATATATATATTTTTCAATGAACACAAGTAGAAACTCATGGAATATTAACATCTCCTATCGACAATACATGAATGCACGTCGGTGCCATTAATATTACCACCCATAGAATGAATCATTTTAAAAACTTGGGGGTCTTATATATGGATTTTGTTAAAGATTCTATCTACGAAAAAACGTTGATGTTAGGCATATTACTGAGTATGATTATGTGTTTGCTTGCAATATTCTCGTGATTTAAAAAGTTGATTTGCATAACCTAAGCTTATGCAATCTCAATATATGTACGTGACAGAATTTTATTGGCTATGGATTCTGGTTCAGCTGGAGTGTATGTGGATGTGATATTATTTGTTCTGGTTGGTGAGATCTCAATGCCGCTACAGTATAATTTGAGTGCCAAGCAATGATGTGGGCGGTGACAGTTATATAACTCAAATATTACCACCCACAAAATGAATCATTTTATGAACTTGAGGTTCCTATATATGTGGCTTTGTCAAAGATTCTATCTACGAAAAAACGTTGATGTTAGGCAAATTGCTGAGTATGCTTATGTGTCTATTTGCAATATTCTTGTGATTTAAAGTTGACTTGTATGACCTAAGTTTCCACAATCTCAAATATATGTTCATGACAAGATTTTATTGGCTATGGATTCTGATTCAGCTGGAGTGTATGTGAATGTGACGCTATCTATTCTGATTGGTGAGATCTCAGTGCCGCTACAATATAATCTGTGTGCCTAAGCAATGATGTGGGAGGTGGTAGTTATATAACTCAAATATTACCACCCATAGAATAAATCATTTTATGCACTTGGGTGTCATATATATGTGGTTTTGTTAAAGATTCTATCTACGACGAAAAAACGTTGGCATTAGGCAGATTGCTGAGTGTAATTATGTGTCTGCTTGCAAATATTCTCGTGACTTAAAGTTGATTTACATGACCTAAGCGTCCGCAATCTCAAATATATGTACGTAACAAGTTTTTATTGGATATGGATTCCGGTTCAGCTGGAATGTAGGTGGATGTTGTGTTATTTGTTTTGATTGGTGAGATCTCAATGCCACTACAGTATAATCTGCGTGCCCAAGCAATGATGTGGGTGGTGACAATTATATAACTCAAATATTACCACCCATAGAATGAATCACTTTATGAACTTTGGGGTCCTATATACATTTTGTTTTGTTAAAGATTCTATCTACGAAAAAATGTTGACGTTAGGTAAATTGTTGAGTGTGGTTACGTGTCTGCTTGCAATATTTTTGTGATTTAAAGTTGATTTGCATGACCTAAGCTTCCACAATCTCAAATATATGTAAATGACAAGATTTTATTGGCTATGGATTTCGGTTCAGCTGGAGTGTATGTGAATGTGATGTTATCTGTTTTGATTGGTGAGATCTCAGTGTCGCTACAATATAATCTGTGTGCCCAAGCAATGATGTGGGCGGTGACAGTTATATAACTCAACTATTACCACCTATAGAATGAATCATTTTATGCACTTGGGGGTCATATATATGTGGTTTTGTTAAAGATTCTATCTACGAATAAACGTTGACGTTAGGCTGATTGTTGAGTGTAATTATGCGTCTGCTTGCAAATATTCTCGTGACTTAAAGTTGATTTACATGACCTAAACTTCCGCAATCTCAAATATATGTACGTAACAAGTTTTTATTGGCTATGGATTCCGGTTCAGCTAGAGTGTAGGTGGATGTTGTGTTATTTGTTTTGATTGGTGAGATCTCAATGCCACTACAGTATAATCTGCATGCCCAAGCAATGATGTGGGCGGTGACAGTTATATAACTCAAATATTACCACTCATAGAATGAATCACTTATGAACTTGGGAGTCCTATATATGTTGTTTTGTTAAAGATTCTATCTAAGAAAAAACATTGACGTTAGGCAAATTTTTAGGTGTGGTTATGTGTCTGCTTGCAATATTCTTATGATTTAAAGTTGATTTGCATAACCTAAGCTTCCACAATCTCAAATATATGTGCGTGACAAGATTTTATTGGCTATGGATTCTGGTTCAGCTGGAGCGTAGGTGGATGTGATGTTATTTATTTTGATTGGTGAGATCTCAATGCCACTATAGTATAATCTGCGTGCCGAAACAATGATGTGGGCGGTGACAGTTATATAACTCAAATATTACCACCCATAGAATGAATCACTTTATGAACTTTGGGGTCCTATTTACGTGGTTTTGTTAAAGATTCTATCTACGAAAAAACGTTGACGTTAGGCAAATTGTTGAGTGTGGTTATGTTTCTGCTTGCAATATTCTTGTGATTTAAAGTTGATTTGCATGATCTAAGCTTCCACAATCTCAAATATATGTACGTGACAAGATTTTGTTGGTTATGGATTTCGGTTCAGCTGGAGTGTATGTGGATGTGGTGTTATCTGTTCTGATTGGTGAGATCTCAATACCGCTACAGTATAATATGCGTGCCCAAGCAATGATGTGGCCGGTGACAGTTATATAACTCAAATATTACCACACATAGAGTGAATCATTTTATGAACTTGTGGGTCCTATATATGTAGTTTTGTTAAAGATTCTATCTACGAAAAAACGTTGACGTTAAGCAGATTGCTGAGTGTGATTATGTGTTTGTTTGCAAATATTCTCGTGATTTAAAGTTGATTTGCATGACCTAAGCTTCCACAATCTCAAATATATGTACGTAACAGGATTTTATTGGTTGTGGATTCCTGTTCAGCTGGAGGGTATGTGGTGTTATCTGTTCTGATTGGTGAGATCTCAATACCACTATAGTATAATCTGTGTGCCCAATGTGGACGGTTGCAGTTATATTGCTCGTGAATCCCGCTGCTTGTTTGTAGCAATCATATTTTGAAAAGGAAGTTACGTTGCGTCATTCAAATGATTTGTTGAAGCTGATTAGTTAGTGCATAAACGTATTAGGATTTGAATCTTTTGTTAATTTTATTTTAATAAACTCTTTTGTGTTGAGTTTCATTCTCTTAATTATCTCTTACAAATATATGCTACATTATTTTTATGTATCCAATAGATACTAGCTCATCCATATGCCTCCATTTTATATTACATATATATGTATATTTCAAATTACTTATCATTTCAATATTAATTAATTGGAATTCATTTTATTCCTATATTTTTCCATATATTAATGGGTTTTGCTAACATGGCACTTGTTAAGAATACTTAATATAGTAAGTTTAAATAAAATTTTAAATATAAAAGTGAATTTATTGCATTGAAAATATAAAAGTTTATCTTTCCAATGTGATTATTTCTTGATAGCAAAATCCTATATTAATGAGAGCATAAACAGCGCAATATTAATGAGAGGAAGTATTGCACTTAATCTTGGAGTTCTTCAAAAGGGACGTATCAAAGAACTAAATAGACAAGGTGTTGGCAGTGTACAGAGCACCCATCAGTGCTGTTTTTACTGCTTGCTGCTGTATATGTTGTGTTGTGTATGTGCTCCCTTTTCTGATCACTCACTCAGTACTCTTTTTCTTCCTTCCTTCCCCATCCTATACACTACATTACACTACCATATAAATATAAATATAATCCTATAAGTAATGTTTATTATACAACATAAATACATAATATTAAATGTGTTCGGTATGTTATATGTAATAATATTTTTTACGTATGACACATAACACTCATTAAATACTAGTTGAATATATTTCTATTGTAGAACTGACATCACTCTCGTACGATCCCTCTCTACTTGTACTATGCGAGCGAGCTTTAATTTGTTGCTATAGCTATGCCCTGGCTCCACTTGTACCCTATATTCTATTGCTACATTAATTATATGTTCTAGCTAGCTCATGTACCATCTTAAACATCATCAATAAAATTTATGATAAATGAAATCTAAATTTTCATGCTTCTCTTGTTCGGTCTCCAATGTTTATTTATGTCTTAGTTCCCTCCTTTTTGAAATAGTCTGCTCAGGGTGGGGTTTAAAGCTTTTGAGTAAGGTAAGGTACTTTTATATATAAACATTATTGTAGATTAATTAATTAGTTAATTTCTTAAATAATAATGTTGTCATGATAAATAAAGACAATTATTATTTACAAAATTCTGATTTTCATTTTAAAAAAAAGATACAATTCGTATTAATTCAAGTCTAGTTCTTCATTATTGGGTTCAAAATTAGATAGTTTTAATTGAAAAATACTTTTTTTATACCACAAAATCAATCACCATCTGTCACTATATGCAATAATTTAATTTTTTAAAATTTTTAGTCCAACTTTTAATATTATACATTAATCCAACATTTTACAAGTTGAATTAATAGTTTTAAAAAGTAGAATTATTACATATGATTACGGATAGTGATGGATTTTATGATATACATGTAGTTAGGACTACTCGTTTTAATTACTACAACCTTTGATTATTATTATTATTACTGTAGTTTCTTTTTTTTGGGGTTTGAAAAGCCTTAAATCATGGTTGGAACAATTGTTTAAGAGATAGTATTTGTTTAATCCAAATTATAGCTTTATAAACAGGTAAGGTAATAAATAATCTTGAGTGATTCCTAATTAATTAATTAGAAGAGAGTAGTGGAAAACTACAATGTAGTAAAGTGAGTATAGATGAAGTTTTGGGCCACTTGAAAGTTTTGTGGCTAATAACTTGACAATTGTGTACTAAAAGAATCCACGTAGATGTAACTTCTAAAAGAGGAGAAAATCCTTGCATAAGGGCCTGCATGTATGACGTAGAACGTTAGAAGTTTGTTAAACATGTTGAGAAAACAAATAAAATAAAATAAAATCTACTTTACTACTTAACTGTAATTAAATTAATTAATGAATAGAGATTATATTAGTGATTTATCAAATTCCAATACTAGTGATCACATAACTCCCATCACCATCATTAAAATTTAACCGCATATAGTACTATCTTATCTCTCTACTCGTTTTCTTATGGTAGACTATGGTATTGGATCACCTTATACTGCCATAGCAGTTTTGGATCATCTACTTATTTTTCTCGTTTGTGTTTCTCTCCCTTTCTCTCTCTCCCTACTATATAACATGTCATTTTTTTCAATTCTGATATATCTATTTCTTTCTTTCTCTGTTCTCTCCATTTCTCACTATATAGCTTTTCTCTTTCTTTATTATTCCCTTTAGCTTATAGATCTGAAAAAGACCTGTTACCCCCCACCTCATATATATCCTCTTTTTTCTTTTCTTTTCTTTTCTTTTCTTTTTACTAATTCCCAATCAAGTACCCTCTTTGATGAGTATCACAAGCACCCATCAAGATTCAACACCACCCCATTTTTTCTTTCTTCCTTTCTCTTCTTCTCCTACCTCCATGCATGAAACCATTCAATTCTTGAGTATCTTTGCCTCTGCAAAAGGAAACTGAAAAGAACAAAAATAAAAAATAAAAACTCAACCTTTTTCCCCCAAACCCCACAAAAAAACAAGCCTCTTTTCTTTTTGCTTCCCCTTCTCATCAATTATGCCTGCAACAACAAAGGATCATAGTAATGAGAACCAAAACAATTCCTCCGATAATGGAAGTAAAAGCACCACAGCAGCAACAAAGGCAGCAGCAGAACAAGGGCTAAAGTGTCCAAGGTGTGATTCACCAAACACAAAATTCTGTTACTACAACAACTACAGCCTAACACAGCCAAGGCATTTCTGCAAGACTTGCAGAAGGTACTGGACGAAAGGTGGAGCCTTGAGGAATGTCCCAATTGGTGGTGGTTGCAGGAAGAACAAGAAGGGGATGAAGCCACCATCATCATCATCTTCATCTTCATCAAGGGCACTCTCATATGGTGATTCCAGAGACTCTGGTGGTTCTTCCGATATTCTTCAACTCGGTGGACTCACCAAGTTGCTCAATGGCCTTTCAAATAATCCCTTGGATTTCAACCTTGGAGGCTTAACTACTTTCCCTGCTTCTTCTTCTTCTAGGCTTCAACAATTTCAACTTCCAATTGCAACTGGTTTCTATGATTACAGTAATAATAATAATAGTCATAACAATCAGTTCTGTTCTTTTGGGGATGGTTCTGCAGCATCTTCTTCTTCTGGTGGGTTCCAACTTGAGCCTTGTTCTGTTGTTGGTGGATCAAGTAGTTCTAATCTGATTGGTCTGAACTTCCCCTCTGCTTTTCCATCTGCTTCTTCTTCTTCTTCTTCTTCAAGTGGAATGTTTGGTAGTGCACTCCAACAAGGATTGAACTCATTGAATTTTCATACTAGTACTCTTGCTTCTTCAATTGAGTCATTGAGCTCATTGAACCAGGACTTGCACTGGAAGCTGCAGCAGCAGAGGCTAGGAATGCTCTATGGTGGAGACAATAATCAGAATCAGAAAGAAAACAACAACATTAACAACAATGTTTTGTTTTCAGCAGTCAATAATAATACTAATAACAATAATAATAATGTTATTAGTACTCTTGAGAACCAGGGAGTGGTTGTGCAGAGGCCACAACCAATTCTGTTTCAGAGCCTTGAGATTTCAAAGGCAGTACCTTCATCATCAGAGATTGATACTAGTACTAGTACTACTACAGCACCAACAGAATGGTTCTTTGGGAATAATAATTCTTATGGATCAGCGGTGGCTCCTACTCCTATTACTCCTACTCCAACTAGTACCAGCAGTGGTGGCAATAATGGAGGAAGAAGCAACAACTGGGTTGGTGTTGGTGGTGTCCATGCTTGGGGTGATGTGCAGCAACCATACACTGCTTTGCCCTAGAGAGCAGGATCAGGATCAGGATGAGGATGAGCATGAGGACTAGGAAGTAGACCTTTTTCAAACTTGCAAGGAAAAGGGAACAAGAAATTAATTAGTTATTTAATTATTGTAGCTATAGCTAGGATGAGTACTTTTAATTAGTTGTGTCTAAATTAAACCCCCCCTCCCCCCTTTTATTTTATATATATGTTAGTTAATTACATCTAGTTTCTTTTATGTTGGGTTGATGGGTTCAAACTATTAATAACATATGTATATGTAACAGAAGGGAATTTTAATTTATATATATAAGATCATATAATAATGTCCTGTTTATTTGATTAAATTAAAATCATCATATTATATTATATATATCTGTTCATATACTCATCATCAATTATCAGCTATATATATATATATATATATATATATATAATATATGTATGATGTTAATAATTAATTATTTCATATTTCTCCATTACTCTTGTTAATTAATATTTTTTGCTAAATATATATTACATGCTAGTGCCTTCAACTTTTCTGTTGTTGTTGTAGATCCACATACATCCATATTTAGTAGTATTCTATATATATAGAATAATAATAACCTTATAATAATATAATATAATATAATATAAGCATTATAGCTAGTATTGGATGAAAGGGGAAAGCAATGATCTTGTTATTTACACTAACACTATACACAGTTTGGAAGAAGAAGTATATATGTATGCATGTACTGGTGTGGTGTGGGAGATCAGTTTTTTAATTTGTCTGTACATGGCAATGTGAAGAAGCCTCTTATTTACACTGCTTGAAAAAGGGGTAGTCGGTGGTATAAGTTTTTACGGTTTCACTCTCCTCAATATATATATTATATGCGTGCCTTTGGGATCTGTGTGTGTGATGCAATTTTTGGACTCTTGTTAATTCTATTCATCAATATTGCTATCTACACTTTTGGTTTAATTTGTTTCTGTATATACATATATTCAGTTTACTTCTATATGGCCAGAAATTAACCAGATTAGGGTCAGAACTGCTTCTTCATACTCCAACCACAGTCTCAGCTAGCGTGTGTCCTTTTTTCTGTTTATCTATCAGACAACTGAGTCTCAGGCTACTGCTATATATATATATACATATACTCTTTGATGATGAGTTACTGATATATGTTATGTTATGCAGAAAATACAGATAGATAGAGCAGTGACTGATATATATATATATATATATATATATATATATATATGGGGATTGATTCGGTACCCAATATTTTTGTTGGGTACCGGTACCCAATTGTATGTTTAACCTACTAATCTATGTTAAAGTAAATATAATTTGGTACCAACGGAGCACGGTGGTCGCGATCGCAACCTTCCTAGACGCGTCTCATTCCTAATTACACCTCTTCTTCATCTATCTCTTGCATAATGCGTTCTCTCTCTAGCGATAAGTTATGAATTGAGTTTTTTTTTCATAAATTGATAAAGTCATAGAATATCAATATAAATTAAATTAATTTTTGAAGATTACTTACCTAACTAACATGTTAACAGTTATCTAAATTTTAAAAAATTAAATTAATTTTATCTATAAATCATGATATACATATGTGTTGGGTATCAGTACCCTATATTTTCCTGGGTACCGAATCAAAATCCTATATTATGTATATATGAGCGGCCCTACTACATGTACATCAATATATAGATCCATCAATCATCCATCAATCATATTATGCTATCTTAGACCCACTATTTTAAATAAAAACCAACAAACTTACACATCTCTCTCATCCTCCAATTGGAATAATATCTAATGGATGTTTGATGGATAAAAATCTGATGTACGTCTATCATTTCTCTGGGTACGAGTGTGCTTGTTTGCTTTAATTAACTTCTCTCTCTCTGCTGTTTGGGGCTCTTGTGTTAATTAATTAGGCCTGCATGCAGTGTGCAAGGTCTTTAATTTAGTGTTGCTCTGTGATCTCATCTCTCTGAATCTTAATTAGTAGTTCTTTGCAATAATTAGTTCAGTGTGGTGTGATTTTTGGTGTCTGAAAAAGTGGTGCTTTTAAAGAGTGTTTAAATGAAACTCTTGTTAAATTAAACTTTGATTGAAGAACTATATATATATATATATATATATATATAAAATCAAACATATAAATTAATTTTAATATACTGAAACTCTATAAATGTATTTTATATTGTCATTTAATCAAAACATTATATTTTGTATAATTTTTAAGATAATGAGAGAGTGAAAAAACTATCATAACTGACATAATACTACGTAATTAGATGATTATGTAAAAAAGTTTTACATCATAAAATTAAATCCATGAAACAAAACACATACATCCAAAACATTTTCATGCCAATTTTTATGCATTATATAATTAATAGTTATGCGGTAATGAAAATGATATTTAATTATAAATATAACAGTAATTCTTATGTTATATATTTTTTATGTACATAATGAGAGATTTAATACATATTAGTTGTGAAAAAAATTTTAGTTGTCTATTCTGATGATCATCATAGAATGGAGCTTTTCTTACTTCTAAAAAGTGCCTAAAAAATCTCATGTGTAGTTATGCTACAATAATTTTTTATTATTATAACTTTTTAAATAAAATAAGAATAATTATTACTAAAAAGAATAAATTAGCATAAATTATACTCATTCAAAATCATTTAAATCACTGCAAACAAAAGTAAATTCATCTTCTCAATAGAAGGATTATGCAAACAATAAATTATTATTATTATTCTTTTTTTTTCCTTTGATCAAATCACATTAGACCAAGTAGCATAATGATAAAATAAAAAGATTATTACACTACCTACCTAGTGATTGATGTAAAAATAATTGAATAAGAAAAGTAACTAGTTAGCATCTAAAAAGCTTAGGGTTGGAGATTTTATATTTTTGGGGAGCAACAAAAAGAAGAAAATGGTTTATGTTTAGCTTTTAGAGTATAGTATAGTGTTGGAGAGTGAGCCTGAGCCCTCACATATCCGTGCTAAATTCCCACTGACCATCTAACTCTCATTGCAATTCTCTGTAACATGTTCAGACAGCAAACAAAGCAAAGCAAAGCAAAGCATGAACTGAAGCTTTGCTTTTTCTTCCTATTGCCTTTAATTTGTCATATCTTTATTCCCTTATTACTTTCCCTATCTGCCAAAAACATCATAGACCCCACAATGCTAAAAAGATTAGATCTCATATAATCATGCAAATTTATGTTCTAATGTCTGTGTGAGCATGCAAAAGAGTTTAATTATATTTGATGTCATTCATGTAAAACTACTTATTTAGTCAAAATTGAAAACACAAAGTTGTGATTCATCCTCATTATTAGGCATGCTAATATATATCAATATTCCTATTCCCTCTTGTCTTATGATTTCGTAGGAAAAGCGACTTTGGTTGCAAATTAAATTTTAGGTATATATATAGATCTGTGTGTTATACATTCTCCCTCTTTTAATATAGAAAAGATGGATTTTTTTTTAAATTTTTTAACATTGATATGATTTCATACCTTTCATCAAACCTGGCTATATATAGTAGGCAACTTTTCTCCCACCTGCTTTTCTCTATTTACTAATAAATAATATAACAATATTTGTTTATATAAATCCAAAGTGGACATTAGTTAAAAGTAAATATGATGATAGAAAACATAGGTGCTAGTAAGTGTAGGGTTTGTGTCTCTTTCCAGAATGTCCCTTTTAATTTGATCTCAAAAGTAACGTACATACTTGCACTGCATCCTCCTATATATATTGAGTATGTATTCATATTCATAATAAAGTAAGAAAATGTCCAAATCGGTACTCGAAATAATATATACGCTACTTTTCTAATAAAAAATTAAACTCCCCTCTCTTCAAATTAAATAAAGTATTGAGTGATATATACATATATATATTCGATCGGTCCAAGTAAACTGTATTATAGTATATTATATATATATGTTACTGTTTTATAATTGTCTGTTTCTGTTGTATATATTATATGAGTGATGAGTTGAATTGCTTATGGGTCACGGCCTAGGTACGTAGAGAAAGAGAGATTCAGAGTGACTCGAGAAATGGAAGCTGCGTGATTAACGTGATTAGAGTTACTTATATAGATACATAGAGAAATTAAAGCCACCCCTTTTTTTATTATATACATATTACATATATGTTGAAACTGATGGTGGGGTGTGTGTGAAAGTGTCATTTTACAACTTAACAAAAACTGCAAGAAGCTCATGACATATTATATATACAAAATCTACTATCTATATATATTGAATTGAATTTTGGAAAACTCTATTCTCCACTTCTCATGATTCCTAATCCTACACCGAAAACACTTGTGGCCCCCACCATCTTCGAGATCACTTGATAGTTCCCCCCACTTCCCTAACTGCATGCAATCATATGTATGACCAAGAAATTAAACACTCAACACCACCCAACACCATTCAAGTTTTATTAATTCTATATATCTATCTCTATATTTTATCAATTTAATTTTGATATACTAATAATTTAAGAATATTTACTATTATTATTTAAGAGTTTAATTTTGATATACTGACATCTAATTAAAACATTTCGTTTGTATGATTTTTTAGGTATGGGAGAAAGAAAATATACACATGATTGACGTAACAACACATAATTAGATGAATGTATAAATAAGTTGTATATTGCCGACGAATAAAAATTACATCTATTATTTAATGAAAATATTCTAATTGTATAACTTTTTAAACCGTGGGTAATGAATCAACTAGAATGATATATTACTAATTGAATGTATTAAAATTTTGGACATTATTATATATATTAAAATTAAATTCATATTTTATCATAGACTTTTGTTTTCAGCAAGATTATTTTCGCTCTTCCCCAAGTCTTTAGCTAAACCAACTAGAACCTACGTATAAAGTATTAGATCATGCAATTAACGATACACTCTCAGAAAAATATACCCTAGAAAATATCAGATGATTATTGAATAAAATAAATTAAAATGATATAACATACTAATTTATAAAAAATGTATAACAATAATTATGAAGTATTGTTCATAAAATGAATTTAAATTGTGAGCATTGCTAGGGGCATAAAAAAAACCAGCCAACAACTTATGTACAACATGTATAATATAAATTGCACAACGAATATTACATATTGTGCACACCATATATTACATGATATGTACAACATATATCACATATTATAAAGAAAGATGATGCTACAACATGTGATATATGTTGTGCACAATAGGTGAAATATATTGTGCATTGCATGTGATATACATTGTGCATTTTATATTACATATGTTGTACATAGTTTATTGGCTGTGTTGGTTGATTTTTTTTGTTATGGCTCAGTATTTTCCTTTAAATTGCGGACTGTATCATGTGAGCTGAGGAAGCCACAATATTATTGTTTTGATCACTAATGCATCACATTGTAATTTCGGTATGCCATTAAAAAAAGAAAAAGAAATTGTGTTTGTTGCAATGCGCAGCGTGATAGTCCTATTATTACCAATCGTAACCACATTGGTAGCGGCAAATGCCATTTTAAACCCTAATCATGAATTTGAAATTTTGTCAAAATAAATTATTTATGATATCTTCACGCATATATATAAGTAACATAGGTGTGTCATATGCGTGCGTTATTTGGCAAGTATCACACACAGCCAAAGGAGCTAGCCATCATCATCAGGGACAATCAAATGTAACGCTCCCTCCCTTCTTCTTTCCTTAGATAGATGAGAAGTTGAGAACTCTAACTCTATCTCTTCCTCTTTCTTTCACCATCCATAGTCCACACACACACACCCCTTAATTTGGCTTTTCCATCTCTATTGGGCACTGGAATTTGGAGTGAATTCGAATAGGGGTTCATTCAAATTAGAACCCCACAAGATAACATCAACGATTTAATTTTCATTCATTAACGATGTACAATCTTTTTATACAATCATTCGATTATGTGTACTGAGTCATGATTGTGTCTTTTCTCTCTCATTATCTGAAAATTCATACACATACACAGAGTGTTTTGATTGGATGACATTGTAAAATATCTCTACATTGTCAGTATATAAAAAAATAGGTTAAATTTTCATCTACTGAGAGCGTACAATTTTTTTACAGAATCATCCAATCATGTGCTATCACGTCAGTCATGATTGTATTTTCTCTCTCTCACTACATGAAAAGTCATATAAACAATTATTTTGATGAGTAATGCTATTGGTACATACCAAATGGTATATATAACATACATATATTTTGATCCAAGGGTGGAGAAAAGAAATGTAAGTGATGAAGTGATGTCACATCAAAATCCAAAGGTGATGAAGTGGGTGGAGAATGTATGTAAGAGAAAGTGTATGTACAAATATCATTATTGCAACATAAAATACCTTTACACTATCAATACATCAAAATTAAACTCTATTCATATATAATTTAATTATGATGCACAATCAACCCAATGAAAATTGTTACTTAAAATGACTTTATATAATGTACCAACCTAAGTGTAAGAGTTTAACTAATTTCATCCTTTAACTTTGTAGAAGGTAATAACTGTGCTTTTGACCAATAGAATATTCTGTGAGAGGCTGAAATGTTCATCATTTGTGAACTCATCACTACTTCTCATATACTCCTTCCGTCCACTTTTAATTGACGTTTTAGAGTATTGCACACTTATTAAGAAGGTGATTAAAACACATAAATTTTTATAGAAGTAAATGTACAATGACAAAATTATCCTTATAGTTTTTTGTGCAATAATAATTGTAAGAGATGAGAGAATGTATGTATGGATAAAACTGGAAAAACATTGTAAATGTTTCATTGAAAATCTAAAATGACAAATAATAATGGACAAATAAATTTCCTAGAAAGACAAATAAAAGTATACGGAGGGAGTATATATATATATATATATATATATATATATGCATCATGTATTGGTAAAAGTTAACCTTTTGTTTTGGCCTTTTATGTGGCTACTCAAACGGTACAATCATGTTCCTCGTTGAAATTAAAAAGAAAAGCATTTACATTATGTAATCATACATATATATGACATATATTAATTAACACTATGATAAACTGATCTAGTGCTACCTTGTACAAGTTTAAGAGTTTAATTCAGGTAAACTGTATTATTTCAACTGACTTTTTTTGGTACTCCCATCAGACCAAAACACAATGTTTTACAATTAGAATTTTGGGTTAGGGTTTTTGAATTGAAAGCTCTTGACATGTTGACTTAATTGATTTGACTTTAGGCATCATGAAATTTTGATTTTTTTTTTACTTTATCTAGGATTTGAACAATATTTTCTAGTTTATGATTTATGTTTGGAAAAATATATCTTTGACTATGATTAATTTTATCTTGGGTTTATCATATTTTGTATACATTTTTTTAACTATTATTTTTAAAATGGTAGCAATATACTATGATGTGAGCTTCTAATTCATAAAGCCAACCTTAGTTACATGCTGAGAAAAAAATTGATACAAGTCAATATATAGAACTTCACATTCACTAACTATAATTTGTGGAAACAAATTTTGCCAATTTACATGAATACACTCAACAGAATTGTGTTGAACTGTTGATGAATATATCAAGCTTGAAATATCAAATAATACAAATTTAAAGGATTTAATATTCAATAATGCTGGTCGTGCAATAGAAATATGTCCAACTAATATCCAACGTGTGCTATATGTACGTGTGTTATACATATAGCACACATTCCATGTTATGTATGGCACACGTTGGATACTAGTTGGACGTATTTATGTTGTACGACTAACATTATTGATTAAATATGTAACACCATAAGGGCAAATTAAAAGAAGGAAAAACACTATGTTGTTGACTTTGATGATATACTATCTTGACCAAATTTTCTTCTTGTTGTCCCTCTCCCTAATTCCTTGAATCTGTTCTCTACTAGTTCTCTTCTGACTCAATGGAGCTTGATTCTCTTTAGGTTTTAGATTTGTTGGATGTCCAACCCTTCCTATTTTAGGTGGATCAGATTTTCTTGTGACTTTGCTACCAAGTGAAGAGGATGATGGTGTTGCAAAATTGTTTCCTGATGCTCTTTTACTTCTTGCATTTGTAGAACCTTGATTCATCTGCCGGTTTACTGAGTTTGAACTCTTAAAAATGCGAGGATCGATCTCACTGTCATCACTCATGCAGCTTTTTCGTACGTCAGGCGTGGCCTTTACTGCATCAACAATGAAATGAGTTTGTTTCCATTGTTGCTCGCGCTCGCTGAACCTTTCTTCAGCTTCCTTCAACTGCCATTACATTGCCATATGCATTAGGGGTATGGCCTCAAAAGTCAGAACAATCAAAATTGGTAACTTAGACAAAGCAGAAATTCTAGAATACCATGAACAGATCATAGTAAGCAACTATGTGACTTTGATCCAATAGCATTTAGTGTTTCATATGTAACATGTGCCAAAAAAATGTAATATGTAACCGAAATATCTCAATACCTTGTGATGAAGCAAAAACTCTGAGTTCTGTTCCTGTTCTTTCAATTTTCTCTCAAGTTCTTCAACCTGAATATGAAGCCATGGACAATGAGGGATCAAAGATTATCCATTTATCGAATACTCGGTGTATATATATATATATATATAAATATAAACACTGATTCTCAGTCGTTGACAACCTTATGTTTTAGAGTAGCAGAGTCAGACTCAGACTCCTGCAACTGATCTTTCAGCTTTTTCTCTAGATCCCAGACCTGCATAAGTAGAAGTGTTCAGCTTTCTTTTGGCAACATAAACTATTTTTCTAGAAACCCTTTCAGTACTTGTCATATGAAAGTTATTATTCAAGAAATGAAAAAGAATTAGAGAAGAGTAGAGCAAGAGTTTTCCAAGGGTAAAAGACAAACCTTCTGTTGAAAATTCGATGTTTCCGCTTGTACTTGTTCTTTCATATTTCTCTCTAGCTCTTTAACCTTCAGTAGAAATATGAGTCAACTTAGACATGAATGGCAAGTAAACAACAACAAGCTTTATCCCACTAGGTGAGATCGGCTACATGGATCAAATGACACTATTGTGCCCAGTCGTGAATCATGTGTGAGCTTTGCCCGTTAACCCTCAAATCCTCCTTGATAAGCAACATATCAAATAGGAATCTTAAATACCAAAACAAACCTTATGTTGGAGAATACTGCAGGTTTCTTCTTTTGCCTTCAATTTGTCTGACAATTGAAAAACTTGCCTCTCTGACTGGTTTTGCATGGCTGTCTTTAATTCAATTTGACTTTCAATTTCTTTAATCTTTTCTTGTAGGTTTCTGTGAAAATTATCCTTTCCTTTGGCCTTACTCTCCATACTCTGCAAATTTTCTTCTAGTTTCCGAATCAAATCATCTTTCATTCTGCACTCATTCCTTGCTTTTTCAAGCTATTTGCATATGTAAAATGAAGCAAATATTAATCATTTGCAGAACAGGTCAAAACAGAAAATAAATGTTAATGTACTCTTACAAGAATCACCAACCTACCATTGCTTTCATCTTTTGAAGCTCACTCGTATCGATTTGCTTCTTAACTGGACCTAATTCAATGCCTCGCACTCTAGTTGCAAAATTAAGTGAGCTCAGAGTCTCACCCAAGTCCTGATCTGATGGACTAATTTGTACAAACATCAAAGTTTTGGAGTCACCTCCTGCAATATGTTAAGGAAAGATACTAATATTTAAACCGTCGACCAAAGGCTAAAATTGGGAGATATCGATATCTACTAGCAGAAGCCAGATCTTACTACTTAAAAACAGAAAAGAAACAGTAATAAAGCAGAACTAACTAGAATACCTAAAGAGTCTTGAAGTAAATGTGTCAATTTCGAGTTCCTGAAACCTCCAAAAGCAGATAGAATCAATTAAACTGAGATTATGGTGGCCGAGGATAAAGAGAATAAGAGTAGATAGTACCTATATGGAATGTGACTGCTTTTGGTTGCTAATGCAGATATCACATCCCCAAGAGCTGAAAGAGATCTGTTGATATTTTGTGCTTCCTTAAGTCGATCCCCTTGCACATCGGTCTTCGCAAGTCTCTCACTGCCTGCCAAATCTACAAGCCAAAGCTTGCTCTTGGTACACTCACCATTCATCAAATTTTTGGCCCTTACCATTATAGAAAGCATGCTGAAAATGAAACAAGTGATCATTTAAAAGTATGGATAATGTAAAAAGAAAAAAACAGTAGAC
Source organism: Aeschynomene evenia (assembly GCA_013621005.1). Lineage (NCBI taxonomy): Eukaryota > Viridiplantae > Streptophyta > Magnoliopsida > Fabales > Fabaceae > Aeschynomene > Aeschynomene evenia. The sequence continues at coordinate 4,784,529 of CM024265.1, read as the reverse complement.
TTCTTATATCGAAGAGAAGAAAATCGCAAGAGGGTACCAGTGAGATCGACTGCTATGCTCATTGACGTTATTACTTCCAACTGCTCTAGCATTACTTCCAGCCCTCAGGACATTCCACACTTCCTTAATGTTATCAACCTTGGCTTCTACAACACCAGGAACATGATGAGATCCTTCAGAATCTTGTTTTATCTCCAACCTAAAACCATTTCAACAGAAATCAGTACAGCTATCCAAATTTTCTGCTTAGATTAAGTGCTGCTGGGACTGCATTGCACATTTTAGCATGCTTGAAAAGGCTTTATGGGATCAGGCCATCTCATAAATGAACTAAGTTGAAAAAGCAAAGGAAATAACCTTTTTGTTGTTGGTCCTGTAGCCAATAGGTCTCTGATTTGCTCATTATAAACCTCAAGGACACTAACAGATATATCATATGCAAATGTATCACTCCTTTCCTTGGCAATTTTAAACAAGAGCTCAAGAGTTCTATAATTTACTCCTCTATTTTGCTCTGTTCCCTCCATGGTAAATGTCTTTCCAGTTCCTGTTTGACCATAAGCGAATATGCAAACATTGAAGCCATCCAGCACAGATGTTACCATTGACGAGGCGTCGGCAAAAATATCAACTGTTGAAAGTTGAAACAAAGCAAACACTTGTTTAGAAAATTTTCGATTCTGATAATTAAATAGTATGAAACTTGTATAAAATATAAAAAATAATGATGGTCATGAGAGATGAAAGTTATTGGGTACATCATACTTATACCTTGATCATCTTTTGGTGCATACACTCTGTCAAATCTGAATGCTTTTTTCGTGGTGCCACCTGTGAAAAGTCCAATGCATCCATCTTTTGCTGCATCAAAATCCACAACTGTTGAACACCCAGCTGAGATTTCATCCTTATTCAATGGACGACACCGGCAGAAAACTCGAATATTTCCTATTATACATAATAATGCATTCAGAGTTGTTAACTAACAATTATCTTAAAAAATGCAGAACAAAGTCCACTTGCTCTATAAGGTAATTAAACATGAAAACAAACCTTTAGCCTCTTGAACTTCATTAAAGAGCTTCTTTCTCTGAATCATTTCCTCATTGTATTTCAATTTTAGATCTTTACACTGCTTAACTGCAAAAGGTTGTTCTTCACTACTACTTCTCATATTATGAATCATACAATTTCAAAGCAAAAAGATTTAAGTACAAGTGCAACTTAACTCCAGATTAAAAATTAAAAATATTGTAAACTAGATAATGCAAAGTGAACATACCCAGCTGCTGTACTGCAAAAACCATCTGATTTAGTTCTGGGATTGAATCAACACATTCATGTGCTTCACAAAAAAGTTGAGAATATTCACTCTTCATCAACTGCAAAATAGATGAGGTGCAGTCGTGCAGACACTCTTAAAATGTAATTTTGAGAATAATATAATGCTAACTCCTACCAGCATCTTCATCATTTACCTTTATTTTCTCCTGTAAACTCCTAATTGCTTCTGTCCATTTCTTCTTGTCAAGTTCGTATCTACTAGAAATAATCTTCAGGTTTTCAGTCTGCTTCTCCAAAGTTTGTTCTAACAAGGAAATTAACAACTAAATAAGCAATGCTTTAACAAGGACAAAAACAATTTGAAATTGCATAATCTAATTTGCATGCTCTTGTTGTAGGAAAAACACAGCAAAAACATACCAAGAGAGAGCGTCTTAAATGTCACTTTGTCAAGTTCCATTTGGATTGTTTGTAATTGTTTATTTGTTGCAGTTAACGACATCCATGCCTCATAGCATTCTTTTTTCTTGAGCTGACACTGTATTGTAAGCTCTTTTACCTGCTTCTCATACTTTGCAGTAGATTTTGTTTGCAAAACTTTCATCTGAAAACATTCATTGAAAAGAAAGATAAGCAAATGATTAGGAAGCTTCAAACTGCCACTTATCAAGAGGTAGCGGCTAACCTGCGATGAAGGAATTTCAATCTGCGCAGCACAGTAGTCACATTTAATGTAATCACTTGTTACTTGTGGAACTGTTTAAACATAACAAAGTCTGTATGAATTTGCTAACATCTATGCCACTGGGAAACTAATCAAGCACAATAAAACTTAATGTACCTGTCACCTTTGTCGCTTTTCTAATACAAATCCCACTAACCAACGGACTTCCGTTAATACTTTCAAATCTGATGAGAAGTATTCCATCCTCATTCACAGAAACTCTTGAATCAGTCAATTGCAGAGGCTTATTAGCTCCAACAACTGCAAAGATATCCAGTTCAGACAGAACCTGCCATATTATTTTAATAAAAAGGGGGTTTAAGTTCTAAGTTCTAACATAGCTTTTACTTATATAAATATGTTGTAATAGCATAGCATAAAAATATCTAGTTTGTGTGGACAAACTTGCCTTTTCTTCTTGGATGTATACATTGAATACCCTTATTCCCTTTGGCCCATTTGTGTTAATGATCTCTACAAAATGGAGATCAACAATATAGTCTCCAGGAGGAAGATTATCAAATCTATAACAAAAACTTCCGATCCGTGCTGATTGGTAGATGAATGGGTAATCTCCACCTTCAACTATTTGTTCATTGGTATGCATGATGTTCCCACCTTCATAAAATCTGTCACCCAGGAAAGTTATTCCAGCATCTGCTTCGTCTATAGCCTCTCCTCCAGCATTTACAAACAACACATACTCATCTGCTTCCAAAGCCAAAAAAAACAACTACATAAGTCTGAATCTTTCCTTGATTATTGGAGCTTAAAGGTTTGCTTTTTCATCAAAAAGTTGATCTAACTCTAAAATATTGTCTATACATATATAGTGTAGCACCTTCTAATTCTAACTAATTTCAACTATGGGTGGCCCAGTGCACGAGGCGCCTATCGAGTGTTGTCCGACGAGGGTAGGTGTGTGCAGTTTTACCTCTGATTTGCGAGACGTTATTTCCAAGATTTGAATCCATGGTCTCCACGTCACAAGGTAGTAAACTTACCGTTGCACCAAGGTTCACACTCAGTTAAGATTTTAACTGATTTCAGCTTTACCTCACTCAAAACTATACCGGAATTCTTATATCTATCCAATTCCACTCCTTGCTGTTACTCAAAATATGTACACACAAAGGAACAACAGAGTAACTCTGTAACCCAAATAGTCAAAATACACTTTGGTCTAATTAATTACCCTCTTACCCATATTATCGCTGCACTTTCAAACTAATTGCAATTCCACATTGCTTAAAATAATTGCTAATCCCCGATTTAATTCCTAATCACACAATTGCTAGCCACACTATACATTTCCATCATACAATGATCACCAGTGAAACCAACCCCATTTCCTTTTAACTAAGATTGTGCACAAAGAAGGCTATAAAAGCTAAATTGAGCTGGGAAAAGGGGAGAAGATGACAAAGTTGCAACTTTTTTACCATTTCTTCCCCAAATGTATCAGCCCAAAAGAACCCCACAAACCAAAAGCATGACAAAGTGTTGCATTTCAAGGATTTCCAAACCTGTTTTGTTGGATTTAGTGAACCCAGTTGGGATGAGGCTTGAGCTGGAATCACAAACCATGGAATCAAACAATGACTCCTCACCATCTTCCATTGAGGCGTCTTGGTGTTGCTGAATAGAGTTGGAATATTGGGTCAGCTCCATGTGGAAAAAAAAAGACAAGAAAGCTCTTGTGTGTATGTTTCGTGGCAGAAAGAGAGTGTCTGTGTCAGAGTGTGTGTTGAATTTTGAAGCAAGATGGGAAAAAGTTTACGACTTTGGTTGTGGAATCAACGAATGAATGATAAATGATGAATCATGGAATGGATATTTAAATTTGAATCTTGTGACCGTTCAACTCAACCCCTGTTCTTGCATAATGATAATAGAGTCTGCGGCATTATTAGTTGGTCACTTATGCAAATCCATTAATTTGGGGGTCCTTCAAGATTATTTGAATTTTAGTCTCTAAAGATGTCCACATGGTAGTAATTGACCTTAGGCATAAATATGCATCACATTTTTATTCATTTATTTTGAGAGGAAAAATCTAGGTGCGAAATAAAAAAGCAGTCAAAACAGAGTTAATAAATTATGTACAACATATAATACGTAATATGCACAATGTATATTACATATTATACACACCATATATAATATGTTATATACAATATATATCACATAATGCAGTATTATTTTTCTTTACAACATATGATATTTTTGTGCATAATATGTGATATATGTTGTGTGCAATATATAATATATATTGTGTACATTATGTAATACTTATTATACATAACATATACATATTGATCATTCTACTGTTTTATCATTGTAAATTTGGCAATGCTCTTTTGAGAATAATTCTTTTGGATTAATGGGTGAATCAACTTCTATCAACTCTTTTTGCTTTGATTGCATCTAGAAATGAGATATAGCTATTTTGGACTTTGTGAATTAATCTAATGTTCTTTTCTCCTAAGGGAAGATTGTTTGCTTTCCACTGAACACGCACTGATTGGTACTACATATGCTTTATACTATTTTTTGGTCAATTAAAAATATAGTAAGGTTTAAATCTATCAACTAATGACAAACCACAAAATTTCACCACTATTAACCAATCCTAATAGTTTCCATAGTCAATTTTATTCAAACGAATGAAATATCGCAGCCAATAATAATTGTACATATATTTTTATAAATTAATGAATTTAATTTTAATGTATCATAAAAGCATTTTATATCATTATAGAAAAAAGTATTTTATATGGTCTTTTAGTTTAAATTTCTTGTTTGCATGAAATCAATTATCACGACTAACATGAGAACTCAAAAAATTTCGATGTATCAGAAATTAAATCCATATACATTATCTAAACTTTAATTCTTCATTTTCAATTTATTGCTGAAAAAAATCAGAACTCTATGTCATAACACATCAATGGACATATCTCTACTCTAGTTTGATGAAAGGGACACTCATCTCAAGTCTCAACAAAAACAATCATAAAATACATTCACTTGAACTACAATCTCTTCCCCCCAACGCTCCAAGGAGCGTGTGACATATCCATTTCGAAACGACGTCGTTCTTATCTTCCGCCACACAAACATCCCTTCTTAAATCATGGCGCGTGACCGCACTCGCTTTCAGATAAACTCATAACTTAGAAAAAAGAAAAAACCTTAACCAAAGTCAGATTGTAAAGATATACACATTACAGAGAGAGAGGGGTCGCTGATTATCAAAACTAGTGGGCGTCCCGATCCTTTTTTTTTTTGTGGGCACCTTCAAACTTTTCCCTCATTTTTTCTTTCCATACATATATATATATTTTTTGGTCAAGTTCATCCCACCAAGGTATGCATTTTACAATTTCAATTCGTAATTAAAAAAAGTGATTCATAATTCAGAATGGTATACCCTTTTGCAATGGAATGTGTGAAGGAAGGGACTTTTATTGGAGCATTGATTCTCTGTTTCTGCTAAATCTCTTAATAATCGTGAAATAATGTGGGCTTAGATTAGAATTATTTGTGTTTTAATCTATTTAAGTTGTTGTTTCTTTGTCCCTGACTCTATTTCATAGTTGTTGTTGTTGTTGTTATGTTGGGGCTTTGAGGAGCAAACTTGTCATGGAACTTTCTAGCTGTAGCTGAGAGTCTTTGACCCTCTTGTTACAGTCAGACACTGTTAATGTTGCCCTTAAATTTGTCTAATACTCTCATGCCCTAGGACTAGGAGTGTACTAGTCACCATTTAGGTGCTGGTTTTTTTTTTTAATTTTGACCCGCTATGTTATATGGGACATAGTGTTGGGCAGCTAAGGGCTAACACGAATATAAAGTTAGCGTCGCGGAGATGAGGATGCTCCGATGGATGAGTGGTCACACGAGAAAAGACAAGATAAGAAATGAAATCATAAGAGAGAGACTCGGAGTAGTCTCTATAATTGATAAGATGGTGGAATCTCTCCTTATATGGTATGTCCATGTAGAAAGAAGATCGGGAGAACATTCAGTCAAGATAGTGGACCAGCTGAGAGATACCACGATAACTAGGGGTAGAGGGAGACAAAAAAAGACTTAAAATGAGTTATCGAGGAAGATTTGAGAGTTAATGGTCTAAATCCTAACATTATTCATGATAGAACGCAATGACGTCGTTTGATCCATGTAGTCGACCCCATGTAGTGGGATACTGGGATAAGACTTGTTGTTGTTGTTGTATTTTCTTTTTGAGTTTTGTTTTGATGATGACTGTTGTATAAGATTATAGGTATGTTGATTCGGTGTAAGACCATAGTGTTAAGGAAGGTTGTAATTTGTCAATTATGATGGAGAAATGTTATTTTAACATCTTAAACGGTGTACTCAGACTAGTAGACCCCCAATTTACCACCTTTAATTTTTTTATGGCCCCATCAGACTCTTTACCTTGATTTTGTTTCCCACCCTTAGATTTAGATGGACGGCTATAGATACTGACTTTTTGGATGTTCAAATATCAGCACTTGTTATGATGATTTGGAATGTTTTTTCTGTATAATGCAGGTGTTTCAAGAAAGGGATTGGGAATTAATAAAGAGTATTTTGTGCACTGATTAATGAGTCATTAGAAGATATTAAAAAAATGGCAAATTTTGTTAGCTGTTCGATAACTGAGTAATTTGGAAAATCTCGAATTTTGCAATTGAAGCATTTTATTTTGCTCTGATATAGTGTTCTTCTCATTATATGAAAACCTCGTGAAGAATGTGGGGTTATGACTGACATTGTGTATTTGTGTACAAGTCCCTTGATATTAAATCTGTGTGTTAACATAAAGTTAGTTTCAAATTATGAGTTTACTATTAGAGGCACAAAGAAACTGTAGATATGTTTGTGTAAGGTCTTTGTTGGAGTCCGAGAAGGTTTTGAGGGTGAGCTTCATTATATGCAATGCATTTGGATTTGGATGTGGTTGTATTCTTCCTAAACAAGAAAGTGATAAACTGGTTTTGGAGCACAAACACGTAGCGATAGCTTTGTCGTGTTAAAACTAAGAATTTCAAGTGCTACTTGACTGAAACTGCATATCAATTTAAAAGTATTTCCAATTCCCTGTAATGATCTACCAAAATGGTGTATCATCTGTGTAACTGGAATTAGGCTGTGTGAAACTGTCTCGGCTATAAGGTGATTAGGCAGTGGCACAATTAGGACTGCGAATTGAGATCCGTTTAAGGTTCAATTCTTTGCGATGCTTTGCTGGTGCTGATAAAAATTGGACTTGGCATGGCATTTATAGCTAAAAAACATGATATTTTTTTTGTATTGCTCTTACTGTTGATTGGATTTTTCATTTGTACTTTCTAATATTTGACTTAGGATAATAGTTTTGGATCCTTCCATGGAGACTCCTAATCAAACAGAGCCTACAGAAACAGAAGGATTGACAACGATGCTTCCTCCACCATCTGGAACTTTCCAAGACCGTGAAGACCTCATTAAACATGTTCGTGATTTTGGTGCCAGTCAAGGATATGTCGTGACCATCAAGAAGTCAAGAAAGGATAGAAGAGTCATCCTTGGCTGTGACAGAGGAGGTGTCTACCGTAATAGGCGCAAAATTGAAGAAAGTAAGCGCAAAAGGAAAGCAACTTCACGCCTCATAAACTGTCCTTTTGAAGCCATAGGTAAGAAGGAAGGTGACGTGTGGGTACTCACTATAAAAAATGGAGATCACAATCATGAACCATTGAAAGACATGTCAGAACATCCTTACAGTCGACGTTTCAGTGAGGAAGAAGTGAGACAAATCAAACAGATGACTGAAGCTGGTGTAAAACCTCGACAAGTGCTTAAAGTTCTCAAGCAAAGCAATCCAGAACTGCAGTCAACACCAAGGCATTTGTACAACCTCAAAGCAAAGATTCGTCAAGGAAATTTTTCAGGTTTTACATCATTCTGGAAAACTATCCTGTACAATACAAGTAACTCTACTAGAGTCTTACTCTATACTCAATGTCTCAATGTATGCAAATATTTTAGTATGATTATGTGCCATAGATAACCGTAAATTGGCCATTGTTGAAGGGTGGGTTGATTTATGATATCCTAAACTGGGAAATTTTAATGGTTTCTTTTAGGTGCCTGACTTTCACAGTTTCTTCCAGTTAATTAGTTTATTCTTTCTTGGGTGAAAAGGCAAATTTCTTTATTGATAAAGTTATAGAGTACTTCATACTCGAGTTTGAGTATAAATGGCCAAACGTGTTTTCCTGTAATTTAATCTATAATTGCTGTGTTGCAGTAATAGTTGTCAAAAATAATTATCTTTATCATAACTATGCTTAATATATCTTGCAGATAAAACTTTCAAGTCATGGAGGCCAAATAGATCTATCCTTGTTGAGACGAACAATAGTTCATCTGAAGGTTCATTAAACCAAAACCACCAGCTGGTAGGGTTGAAAGTCCAAGGGCAATACTTTAATTCCTATAAATGATTTGTATTTCTTTTGATCTTTCTCTTTCTTGCTCTTTGTAGTTATTAGGCTGTAAATTTTATGAATGATTTTTTATTTGTATGCAGATGAAGGTCCCTAATTTTATTGGGGGTAAATGTGTAGATTCTCAAGGTTGTGCAATCGTTGATGTTACTAATCCTGTAAGCTGATATGATTGTCAACGATACTTTTTAAATATTTTCTGAATTTTAGAAATTTTCTAAATTTTGTGATTGTTTGGTATATATTAAACATAATTTTGGAATATTTGTCTTTTCTCAGGCAACACAAGAAGTTGTATCACAAGTTCCTTTGACTACATATGAAGAGTTTAAAGCTGCAGTTAGTGCAGCAAAGCAAGCTTTCCCTTCGTGGAAAAACACTCCTATCACCACTCGTCAACGTATTATGTTTAAACTACAGGATCTTATCCGCAGAGATATCGTAAGAATGATGGTATTCAAATAGATAAAGTAGTCATCAAACTTTGCATTTGATAACTGGAATTAATTTTCTTATGTTAGGATAATCTTGCCATGAATATCACCATAGAGCAGGGCAAGACATTAAAAGGTGCCCGAGGAGATGTGCTCCGTGGCTTAGGTTAGTCTTTTTAATTCCTTCTTTATAGTAAAAAATTGGGCTTTTAACAAAATTCTCAATTTCATTATTTTAGTAGTTACTTCAACGAGAAATTCCTGTCGTTTTGCAGAGATTGTGGAGCATGCTATTGGGATGGCAAATGCGCAAATAGGCGAGTTTGTTCCTAATGCTTGTAATGGAATTGATACATACAACATAAGAGAGCCCCTTGGAGTTTGTGCTGGAATATGCCCCATTAATTTTCCAGCAATGACACCCTTGTGGGTATGTCCTCCATGCTACACCTTTCTCCTGATCTTTAGTGACCTTGTGCATTCATTGACAGAGTACAATATAGGTTCCCAGTTAAACAGATTTGTGCTGATAAATAATACATCACAAATTAGCTCATTGAACAATAAAACTTGTGCTAACTTTAGAAATTTGCTTTTTTTTTCTTACCGGAATATATTTAGTGAGAATACTAAATTTATATGAGAGTGAGAGGAGTAAATCTAGACCGTATAACCATATATGGATAGTCAAGATTAAAAGATTTTAAAATGTCACATGACCATTTAAAAAAGTCACATGACTTTATGTTTTAATCTTGACAATTCAAGTAAGATCTGATGATCCAGATTTATTCCTCTCATTCTCATCACTCTAATTTGATATGCTCCCTTTTCTTACAATGGATACTCTTCTTTCAACATTAAATTTTCTCCTTGCAAAATCTTTGCATGCATCAAGTAAGGTTTCTATTAAATTATTCATGCAATTATTTCAGATGTTCCCTATTGCTGTTGCATGTGGCAACACTTTTATTCTCAAGCCATGTGAGAACAATCCAGGTGAATATTTGTTCTAGTATATGGTTATGTGCATATATGGGTGATGCTTCCCCCTATTAGTAAATTTCTAATTCTCATTTTTGAGTCAACAATCCAGTTGAGTGATTGGATCAGTAGTTTAACTGCATTTGTAATTTACATTAGCATTTAATTTGATAATAATTAAAATAGAAGTGAAATATAGTTTCGATGACAAAAGTAATAAGTTTGCACAAATCCAAAGAACCTGCTTCAACTATGATAACACGATTCAAGTTTAGAAAACCCTTGTGTGCTTATGAGCTTAAAAATATGACTAAAGTTATTTCCAAGGTGTCATTTTATTCCACCCTAGAAAAAAAGTGACCACACAAGATATGTCATGATCTCAAAGTGACCAAAGAAGTAGTTGTACAGGGTTGAATTCAAACTAGTTTGAAGTAGTTCCTTTTACTAGTTTCTGGGAAAGGGAATCGAAAAGGGAAGAGATTTTCCATCTTATTTTTTAAGCTTTCCTTTTTTTTTATTTTCTACTTGGATTTCCTAATGTGTTTTTCTTTCCATTCTTTTTTGTACTATTCTTCTAATTTGTGTTGACAGTATTGTGTTTCCCATAATTTTTCAGGAGCTTCAATGATACTTGCAGCACTAGCAATGGAGGCTGGTTTGCCAGATGGTGTTTTAAATATTGTTCATGGAACTCATGTATGGTTTACTATTCAAGAGTTAGGAATTTCTAAGTATATACTCATAATAAAAAACCAAAGTGACATGCAAGAGTAGATCACTAAAGATTAATATAGGTTGCTTTGCCATTTGTTTGATCAGGAGATTGTTAATTACATATGTGATGATGAGGATATAAAAGGTGTAACATTTGTTGGTCCAATTACGGTAAGTTTTGTGCTTTAGTCTTTTTTTTTTTTTCTCTGATTAATGCTGTATAATTTTCAGTCTAGATAGCACCCAGATTCTGAGAGCTATTATAGGTTTATTTGAGGGTATATGCATACTAGAGTTATATTCTGAGTGGTACTAAAATTGTGTTCTGTACAATTATTATATTTTCCGCACTTTTCCCTGACCAAATAGGAGTAAGGATGCTTTGACTATGCGATAACATGTTTGGAGGGAGTGAGGTGTATTTGGTAATTTATTCACACACTCAGCGCCTACTATTGATATGCTACTACTACTTCGAAGTCTTTCTAATACAGGTTAACTTATTTTCCAGGCTGGAATGCACATCTATGCCAGGGCTGCTGCTACAGGGAAGCGTGTTCAGGTAAACGACTATCCAGCATCAGCATTATGTTAATGTCTTTTGATTCTTATACTAAATGCATTTTTTGTTATTGGGTTGCAAATATTTGTATATGTATATACTTGCTGGCTAATATGTTATCATCTATATTAGTCAAATGTAGGTGGCACAAATCATGTAGTTGTTATGCCGGATGCTAGGTTGGATGTTACTCTAGATGCCCTTGTTTCTGCTGGCTTTGGTGCAGCAGGAGAGAGGTGCATGACTTTTAGCATGGCCGTTTTTGTGGGAGGGTCAAGACGATGGTATTCCCTTTAATTTGTCATTATTTATATACTTTTTTTCCGTTGATTTATAGTTTGCCTTTAATTTGACACTATTGAACCTATTCCTGCCATTTATTACTATTGTGTTAATTACTGGAATCTATAATGAAGACTTCTTCTTCAGAGCTCAAGTTTGGTTCAACTTAATATGTTGTTTCAAGATGTGAAGAGAAGTGTTAAAAGTTATTTCAAAATTTATTCTTGGAAGAATTCCATGAAAATAAATAGTTTCTGTGTAGATTTCTTTTCCAAATGTACTCTTACGTTTTCTCTATGGAACTTCTCCATCCTTTCGCGTTTCTTACCTCGACAGCTCTACCAATCATTTATATAATTACATCCTATCATGTTGCACTTAACAGCAGAGAGACCTGCTTATTATTTAGCAACAGTCAGGTCTTTATGAACTTAGGTGCTCTGGATGATCAAGTTGTTGCATTATCTATTTGACTATTTCCAGGGAAGAAGAATTAGTGCGTCGTGCCAAATTACTTAGGGTGAATGCCGGAACTGATCCTAGTGCAGACCTTGGTCCAGTTATTAGCAAAGAGGTGCAAACATTAATCTCAATTTTCTTAATGCATTATATTGTTTTCATCATATCACTTATTGAGGGTCTTTGTTGGACATTGTGCCTTGAATTTGATGGGTAATGTTTAAACTGGGAAATGATTTTGTAGTTTTTGCTCTGAGTTCCTGACCCACTTGTTCAACTAACAGGCAAAGGAGACGATTCATAGACTAGTTCAGAATGCTGTTGAAGATGGTGCTAGACTCCTACTTGATGGAAGGCATATTGTGGTACTAATTTTGTTGTGACGAATTTCACTGATGTTCATCCTTAAAATCAGTTTTTGCTGTTTACTATTTTTAGTTTTCAGTTGTAGATTTTTTGGAAGATTCTGAATGTTCAGAGCATATTTGACAGGTACCAGGATATGAGAATGGAAACTTTGTTGGCCCTACCATCTTATGTGATGTTACAACCAACATGCAGTGTTACAAGGTATATCTGATTTCATTCTTCAAGTATATATATATATATTTTCTCTGAGTGGAAGACGAGTGCATTGAAAGATAAGCATTTTAGAAGCAATGTTTCTCATTGCAAGTGACTGTGCTATCTTTTCAATTTGCAGGAAGAAATTTTTGGACCAGTTCTACTTTGCATGCAGGTGCTGTTTAGTTAATATTGTCTTGCTTTTATTTTTTTCATCTTGTCGGAATCAAATAACAAATTTCCTTGTTGATCAATAGGCTGACAACCTAGATGAGGCTATATCAATAATAAATAAAAACAGGTACTTATTAGCATTTATCTCAATGCGTTTTCTTGCCAAATCGATACAAGAAATTTGATTCTTTTGAGTTTTAAATTTACATTGTTTGAAACTCTACCCATAGACTTTCCTGCAATAAATTTCACTGCTTCTGGAAAAATGTAACGCCAAACTCCGTTGTTACAGAAATGGCAATGGAGCTTCTATATTCACCACTTCTGGTATGGCTGCTAGGAAGTTCCAAAATGAGGTTGAGGCTGGACTGGTAAGCAATGTGTCGTATGATGTATGAAGCATCCGAAATTTCTAAATGAAGCATGCCCTTTATGGTCTGAATCAGTGTCAAATTTTCTGCACAGGTTGGGATCAATGTGCCTGTACCTGTCCCCTTACCATTTTCCTCTGATGGGTCTAAGGCATCTTTCGCCGGCGATTTCATTTGTTGTGGTATACTTTGCCCTCTCTTTCCTCGAACCCGCCTTGGTGGTTTAAAACAAGTTTTTCAAGTAACTTGTCACTTTCTTGAGTTTCAGGAAAATCAGGAGTGCAGTTTTATACCCAAATAAAAAAAGTGGCACAACAATGGAAGGATTCCCCAAGAGTAGGAGTATACTCTGCTGCATGTCCATCTGAGAGAGATTCATCCAGGCAATTGGCACCACCAACCATGCCTATGGAATCTGAGACTAATTCACCAACCTATCAAGTACAAATGGCCATAACTGATGCCGATATACAGAACACGGATATGTCGTCCGCATCTCCATCAACTGATAAGGATATCGGAAGCCAAGATGTTTCTCTTGTTCTGCCTTCGACATCCGTGAAGGATGTATCAGATCAGGACATGTCACTTGTGTTATCACCTGCATCGCAGAGGGATTTATCGAGCCACAGATTTTCTGGAGCCACAACACAAGCATCAGCAGAGAGGACACATGATTCCAAAACACCTCAGTGGCATGAAAGTCCGTCTACAACATCGCCAAGAAGTGAGACGATTCCCCAATTTTCCGAGAGGAGTCATGTGCCTGCATCTCAGATTAATATAAACACATCTACAGCATCCCAAAGGGCTGATTCTGCTGCTACAGCTTCGAAATCAGACGGAATACACGTGTCTATATCCCATAAAACTGATGACTTTGCTCAAATATCACAAGGGAGTGATAACATCTATCCAGCATCTAATATGAGTAAAAGTATTGGTGAAACATTTGAAAGAAGTGACCCCATGTTTCCAACCTCTGAGAGAATATACATGCCTGCGAAATCTCACAGGACTGATATAACCTTAGGTCCAACTTCAGAGAAGGTATATATCTCTTCAGCATCTCATCATAGAAATGAAAGCATCCCTACTTCTGAGAGGGCCTTCATGCCTCCAATGGTACAAAATATGGCAACAAGTTCAGAGAGGTTATATATTCCAACAAATTCTCAAAGGATGTATAGTCAAAACCCAATAATTTCCTTGGATGAATTTCCCAGCCAAGGCTCTTCTATGACTTTGCCATCATCATCTCAGAGGATATGACATTGAACAATAGCTTGTTACTAACTCCTTTTTCTTCTAAATTATAATCTTGTAGCATAGTCATATAATCAAATTATCTAACACCAAAGTTGGATGAACTTTTTAGAGTGAGACCATAACTAATTACTTTAATCTAATGGAGATATATTAGAAGACTTTCAGAAAGAAAATAGGAGACATAGTGTACTCCTTCCGTAATATTTGGATTTGTGCAGAAAAATATTTGCCCAATTCTGCTTTGAATCTATGATGCAAAAAGGAGTCTTTTTTTTTTTTTTCAAAAAGAAAATTGTGTGTTCATACACTCTTCAAAATGTGGCGAATTGCTGTTTCAGAGCTAGTGAGATTTTCTTATTTCAAAAGGTGTATAAATAATGGATCCCAGTATAATTACATTAATAGTGTATAAAAACTGAAACAATTAGCAAACTTTAAAGAAGAATAATTCTAATATACCACAAGTCTGAGGTGTTTTATGCTACTAACTTGTGCACCACGATATGTACAAACCTTTTTTTTTCAAAGAGTATTACTATATAGTTAGATAGATAAATTTTGTCCTGAATATATGATGAAATAAATGTAGTATTAATATATTTTTGGTAAAATTTGGTCTAATGTATGATAATTCTATAATCAACTAGAGACATTCCAAAGAAGAACTCAATTTTTTCTTCCTTAATTTTCCATTCTTTATCTCTAAAGTTTCAGAAAAAAAAACAAATAGAATTACTTTTACAAAATTAATAAGAATTAGTACTTCTATAAAAAGAAAAACACTATTACTTTTACAAAATTAATAATAATAATTTTTGAAAAAATAGTACTGATGCTGATAAAGCTTAGCAATAGTCATAGCGAGTGGCACCAAAGAAGAAAGCAACGAAATGCAATGCAGCAGCATCAACCTTCACTTTGCTTCTTCTTCCACTTTCTACCCTCATTCTTCTCTCAATCACAATCTCAACACAAAATCAAGTTGTTTTCAGCCAAACCTTAAAGTTACTCCTTCACTACCACAGCAACAGCATAAGAAGACTCACCCACTTGAAGAACAAGGAAGACCCTCTCACTACAGCACCCATCATCATCATCTTCAGGGTTCTGACCCTGATGGAACACCGAAGCTGATAACGAGTGTTTCCAACCCCTTTGTGAAGCACTGCCTCAAGCTCCGCAACAGCTCTTCTTATCGCCGCTCTCATGCCTCTGTTCTCGTTGTGGGTGCCACACCCATCAGGTAACTCTCAAGCTTCTGTTCTGTTTTCTGAGTTGTTTTTGGTAGTGACCCTTTTGCGATTTTTATTCAAATTTTCATTTTTTATTGAAAAATAATGCTAATTGGGTGTGAAAAAATGTTTTTTTTTTTTAGTGATAAGGCCTTCCAGTTTTCCAATCTTTTATTATTATCCTGTGGGTTCTGTTGATTTGTTGTGTGAGTTATTGTTCGTGTTATTTCAGATTTGTGTTGTTAATTTTATTCTCCGATTAGTTTTGTAACTGTGGTGAAGTACTGATGCTTTTTTAAATTCTTTCAGTTCTTATCTATAATGACATTCAGTTGTGATTTTTAGTGATTGACTTTCATGATTGTTTGTCGAAACTCTAAACAGTGAGAGTTCGTTTTATAGCTCTGTTCTTTGAAACAATGAGATGAATTAGGATCAAAGTTTGTAGCTTTTATTATTTTCTGTTGCACATATAAATACTATTTTGTTTGTGTTCCTTTTTCCTTTGCCTTGATCTTCTCTGTGGTATGTGTAGTTTACTAGCTATTTGACTTTACTAAGTAATATGAGGTCTGAAA
Organism: Aeschynomene evenia; assembly: GCA_013621005.1. Lineage (NCBI taxonomy): Eukaryota > Viridiplantae > Streptophyta > Magnoliopsida > Fabales > Fabaceae > Aeschynomene > Aeschynomene evenia. Next base: position 4,768,392 of record CM024265.1, on the reverse strand, counting down.
TTTTAGCTATATAAATGATTTTTAAGCTTAATCCTTTCCCTGGTAAGCTTAAATTGTTGTAACTTGTAAATTAGTATCAGGTTTATCTGAGGCAACGATTCATTGTTACTTATTGTATAGAGTTATAATTTGGATGCTTTTAATACAATGCTATAGCATTATGGATCTGTTCTTGATCCTTGTTAGTCACATTTGACTTTGTTAAAAGTCAAAATTATGGGCATGGTAATTATATTAGGCTTCATAGATGCATTGGAAAGCAAATACCAGTTATATATCCTCTAGGAAGTGCAATCATTTTCTGATTCTCAAAGTAACATGAAGCCAACAAAGTAAACCTTAATATTTGAGCTCAAATCATCAAAGTAACATGCAGCCAACAAAATTCTGAGTTTCTGACATTGTTTGTCACCTAACCATGTTGTAAATGCTTGTGCCCTTGGCTTCTTGTTAGGATACCCAATCGCATCAATATGCACATAACTACAATTTCAAGAAGCATTTGACTTAACTCACCTCTATTTTGTTTCTTGTTAGCATTTACTTTAGTTACTGTATATTACTCTTTTCTCAAGCCAGTTTTAAAGCGTAATTGATATTTATGACTCAAATAACGGAAGAAAACTATAGCGAGGATGACATAAAGTCTATATATACAGAGAAATCTACAGGTTTCAAGAGTCATTGCAAGATGGAAGTATTAGAATGGACTGTTTAATTCTTCCTGATAAAGCTGAAATTCCAACTGGGTTGAATAAAGCCACTTCTTCTATTGTGCATGCAAGCACCATAGTGATGAGAAAAATTTCAGGGCTGCAGTCGACTGACTCGATTGATGCAATTGCTGTAATGAAAATTCCTGCTAGTTTTTTCGATGTAGATGATGATCAAAAGAAAGCAGACTGCAAGAAGTGGTTTCCATGTGCACATCGGATTTTAGTCCTTGATGGGATTCAGGTGACACTATATGTCCCTTTTTTATTATACCATTTAGATCATGGAGGGCTTGCCATTGTAGCAAAGTTAAAATGCCCAGGTTCTTGTGAAAGCTAAGGAGGCATGAAACCGCCAAACCCCTACCCCAGAAAAGAGGGGGAAAAAAAAGAACTGTGTACAAGTATAGGACTTTGGATAAGTGGCTTGACTAAATTTATGGTCTTTTCATATATGCACCTCAGTGTCAGTGTCAATATTGCAAAGTGCAAACACCATAAGTCATACAGATTTCAGAATATTTAATGCTGCATTACTGATTTTTCAGAAAGTTTCCTTGCAGGATCCTGGTAACCTCGGTACATTACTCAGATCAGCTGTAGCCTTTAGATGGGTAAGGAATTATCCTGCAGGTCCAAGGGCATTGTTCTCATGTCACCATTATGATGTTTCTCTGACCCTATTGTTTATATATAGCATCTGATTCTTACGTTTAATTCGCCCAACAGGATGGAGTTTTTCTTCTTCCCGGCTGCTGCGATCCATTCAACGAGAAAGCTCTCCGAGCCAGCCGAGGTGCCTCCTTTCAGCTTCCTATAGTTTCTGGAAGTTGGTATCTTCTAGAGTCTCTCATAGAAGAATTCCACATGAAGTTGCTTGCCGGGCATCCGGAGAACGAAGGGTTATTCAAGCCGGTTTGCATGCTATCTCCGAGCTTCTGCGACTCCTTACTGCACATGCCATTATGCTTGGTTTTAGGCAGTGAAGGAAGTGGCCTTTCAGAGAAATCCATGCAGGCATGTGAGCTTGTGAGCATTGCAATGGCTGGAGAATATGAGTCACTCAATGTTTCAGTTGCCGGTGGGATTTTCTTGTATATGCTACAACCAAAGAATATATGATATTTCTGATTCTATATACTTGCAGTCTCTCATTCCAGTGGAATCTTGCAGAGCAAAAAAATGCCTCACCTCATGCTGTGTGTATCTAGGGGTGTACATGGGCCGGATTGAAACAAACCCAAACCTGGCCCAATTTTTATATCAAGACTTTTTAGGAACCCAAACCTATGACCCAATAATAATTTAGTCTTTGACCAGATTAATCGGGGTCAACACGACCTTTATAAAACACGTGAGAATTTAGATGTTGTACTTAAAGTAAAAAGTACTATAACTAAGAAATAACATTGAAGACAAATTTTGTAATATATATTTAAAAACACAGCATATTAATATAAAAAATAATATTAGACTTAGAGTTGAGTTATGTTAATACAAAATATAATCTGAATCCGACCTGAAAAAGGAATTATATCAAATTTAAGTCCAAATCTAACCTAAAAAGTTTCATAATAACTTGCAAACTTTTCGTCTCCTTTGTAAAGTTAATGTATGCTCACTTTTTGAATCTGTATATTAAGGTAGCGTTTGGATGGTGAGACATAGGTGGACTAGACACTGTGACATAGACAATTGTGTACAGGGATATGACACTATGTTGTGTACTGTTTTGTGTTTGGATATATAAGACAGAACATTGTGTTATGTAGTGTTTTGTGTTTGGATATATGAGACAAGACATTGGGTTATAAGACAATTACAATTTTATCCCTACAATATATTATTATTAATATCGTTATCATTGATTAATACTATTATTATATTAAAATTATTAATAATTTTATTAATTATTATTATTATTATTTATTATTATCAATAATCATAATAATATTATTAATATTATTATTAATCATTAAAATTAATATTAATTATAATTAATACTGTCATTATAAATAATATTAATTATAATTAATATTGTTATTTTTTATATTATTATTAATATTTATATTAATTACAATTAATATTGTGATTATTTATAATTATTTTAATAATAACTATTATTGAAATTATTATTATTTTAAATTTTATTACAATTATTATTATTCTTATTATTAATAATAAGAATAATTATAATAATTATTTATTATTATTATGGTAATTTATTATTATATTAAATAATAAAAAATAATATAAATAATGATAATTATAATAATAATAATAAATTAATTATTATTATTATTATAAATAATATTAATTATTTATAATAATAATAATTATTATTATTATTTCAAATAATAATAGATTATTATTATAAATTATTACTATTATTATATAAAAATAATAAAATAATATAAATAACATAAATATTTATAATAATTATAAAATATATAAAATCATTGAAATTATTATTATTATATAAAAATTATTATTATTTTAACTATTATTTTAATATTTATTATTGAAAATATTATGATAAGTATAAATATTGTATTAATTATTATTTGGTGTAATTTTACTAAAAACAAGAGGTATTTTTGTGATTTTACCACAGTGTCAAATTAGACACCGTGTCCACCAATTTGTGTACCACTTTCTAGATAGGACACACTGTCCTAAGATATAGATGGACACAGTTATCTTGTGTCTATGTACCACTATATTGCAATTCGTCACAATCCAAACGGTAGACATGTACCACCGTGTCCATCAATTTGTGTCAAACAAACACTATCCAAACGCAGCCTAAAGGATGTCAAGAAAATAAAAATCTGCATATCAATGAAATGTGCTTTTGGGTTTGTAGATGAGTCAATAGCAGAAAATTTGATATAGTTAGGCATAATAATTTCAATTTTTTTTCTATTGACAATTGCTTTGAAATTAAATTCATTGTCTATTATCTTTTATTGCATTCAAATGGTTACATTGTCAAACTAATATGAGGTGATCAATGTGGAAATAGTTTTATCTTTAAGCATGCACAAATTGAATGTAATATTAACTAATATAATAATTTAATAGATATACAATAAATGTCATAGAAGATAACATGTCATAGATACTTGAATTATCTGAGTTTTGTATTGACTGATCCATTAGTCTTTGTGTATTGGAGTGCATGTAGAATTTGTATTGGTATTTATCAAGTTTTCTTTTAGATAGAAACACTTTTTTCCTTAATAGATTATAGATTAATTTTATTTTTAGGATAGGAGGTTTTTTTAAGGAGATTCTTTTCTTTAAGTTTTGAGAATATCAATACGTATTCTTTCTCAAAATCCATGAGTACGTCTTTAGACTCTCATTGCTTTTATCGGGAAAAAGAAAAAACTCAACGTGACATTTACATAATCAAAATTCACCCTTGTTTGGACACCAGTTAGTTATCATATACATGTTAATTTGTGTATTCAAATCACTATATTGAAAATAATTAAACTTGTAACAATTATAGTATATTATTTGCCGATCGTGAAAGGTTACTTAAACTGACACCTAACTACTCACTGTGTTAAAGTTTTACCGTTTTTCTCACCAAAAATAGTAACTTCAGCTATTTCTGGATTAAAAAAAGTGTTCCTCCCTGCCAAGTTCAACAACTTTATCTTTTTTAAAAATGATAGTTGTACGTCCAAATTTGATGTATAGGTCTAAAAAGATGGGTGAAATGATAGAGAAAGAAAGAATTGAATAAAAAATAAATGATAATAAATTATGGTATCCACATATTTTATTAGAAGAATGTTTGGATATTTGAAAAATAGTGGATATACAAATAATGCGATTCTTATCTTTTTAATCCACATTTTTTCTTCTTTATTTTGATAAGAAAGATGTAGAATTTTTTCACATGAAAAATGACTTAGAATCGGGAGTGTGGAATATTTGTCTAAACTAAATAAGTCTTCTATTTAGAACAACTGGCTATATATTTCTCCAATTAATTAATTAATTGATATAATCATCAAGTGAAAAACAATCATCAATTAGGTCATGATACAGAGAATGAATCATTTTTATAAAGTATCTGTGCACCCTGATTATGAATTGGATCTTATTTCATAGAATGGTTCTGCAAAATAAAGTGTGCATAAATTCAATGATGAGGAGTGTTCTTGACTCCGTCCATTCTCAATTATTAATATCTTCTTACATTTGAAATTTCACTAGTTTGAAATGTGAAATCAATGCAAAACTTCAAAGATTCAGCAATTTGAAGATAATTACTAGTTATTCTTTTTTTTTTAATCCTACATTACAAGTAGTTAAGGTGAATGTTATTATGATATGATATCAATGAAATGAGATATGTCAAGATATTAGGTATTTTTATCCTATTTGGATTTTTTTTTATTAAAAACACTTAATAAACAAATTAAAAAATCAATAATACAAAAATTATGCATTTCTAATATTTCTTTTTAAATACATAAATAAAAATAATAAAAAGTGACAATTAAACTATTAAGTATTCTAAAAATATAAATAAAAATAACTCATATTGACGAGTTATCATGATACTTCTGATAAAGTGTGGTGCAATATGTATTTAGTCATATGTGGTTAAATACATTCAAAAGGGTAATAAATGAACATACATAGCTACATTTTTCATTTTTAGACGTATAGCGTTTGGTAGCTGTTCTTAGATAATGAAGACAGAGACATAGAAACACAAATGGACAGAGATATAAATGGGTTGTGTCTCTATATAGTGTTTGATAACAGTGGACATGACACAAAAAATATTTTTTGTATTGTGTTTGATAATAGTGGACATGATATAAAAACATGTAAAAATGACCTTGGATATACATAATGAGAATTATGTTAAGTGATGAAAGGTATACTGGTCATAAAATTTCATTAAAAGGATCAGTCCATTCCAGTCCCTCTCAGTCCTTCACTTCTTGAGTGAACATAAATTTTGTATCTTTTCTGTCCATGGACACAAATTTTTGTCCATCTGTGTCTCTGTCTCATAAACCAGAATTAGTCCCTCTCAGTCTCTGTCTTTTGTGTCATGGGATAGCTACCAAACACTACTAAGTGTGGCTAAATATACAATGTGCGATACACCCATCTTTAGTATAACTAAAGTAGTAAAGGGTTGTTATACATTGTGGAAAAAATCAATATAATCGGTGTTTAGTGTTTTTGAGTTGATTTCCTTTTCATTTCCTATTAAGGATTCACACAAATGTGAGAGTCAATTCCAAACGACAAAGATGTTGTTTTAGTTTACCTCACACCATGGAAGAATATAGCTGGTTGGTCAACTTTTTCATACTATTATATTCAATTCCGTCAAGTTTCAACAAAATCAGCAAGAATAGCATATATATATATATATAGCATAGTAATTTTGCTCAACAAGAACGAAATACTCCACCTTCAGATTGGATTTATATGACAATAGAACAATATTGTTAATACATATATATTATATTATATGCTATATATATACTTCATTGGAATTAAGAAAAGGATGTGACTAGTACATCGATCGAACAAGTATGGCATTATTATATTATATTTTTGTAATAATAACAACAACATATAGTGTCAAGAACGGCAATAGATGGGGTTTTGGACACTATATAGTATCATATATAGAAATTAATTGTGGTTGGTGCAAACATTATTAATTTTTTTTGTCCCCTTTAGAAAAGACAATAAATATAACAAAGAAAACCACATTTATAGAATCTGAGCATAAGTGCCGGCTTGTTGATGCTCCTTCTAGGAGACAAACTTGAAGTTCCGTTCCATAATGCATCTATCTTTTTTTTTTTTCTTCGATAATTCAGCATGACATTACATATTACATACGGTATATCACCATTACAAGTAACTCACAACACTTAATTATTGCAGTATTACATAGTCCACCCATTAAAAATCATACCACATTCTAACAACACCTGATGATCACTAATGCATCTATCTATACATGTCATTATGTTTATATACATATAATTAATCTCTCTTTTGCTCAATAATATAAATATTACTATATTGATTAGTATATATTGTAGTTCAAATAATTGCAAAACAAGTTTAGTAGGTATAGTAGCACAATAATAGTCCTCGATATTAGTAAATGCGGACCTACAAAGCTAAAAAATAGCACCAATAAAAATATTAGCGGGAGCCTAGGAATAAAAGGACACAAATAAATTTATGTGGTTCGATAAAATAGCCTACATCCACGAATGTAACAATCCAATATTTCACTGGTAAAAATATAACAAAGGTATAAAAGTGGTCATATTTCACTCAAATTTCAAACCCCAAATACACCCAAAATATTTCATAATATTTTCTCAACTACCCCAAATATTACAAAGAGAGAAAACAATACCAAAAGGCTTTTATTTGAGATGATCCATGGGTGTCCTCAAGTATACTAAACAAGGCTCTATTTAAGTATTTATAGAAACCTAACACACAATTATCACTCAATTAATTAATATTAATATTAATTAAAAACTATCACTCAATTAATATTAATATTAAATTAAAAGGCATGAAACATGCTTTCATAAATTATTATTATTTCTTTCTCGTGGAACATACATTATGTGTAGAAGCTAGTGATCTTCTGCTGGACACCACACTCGTTCATATCATAATAAGAAATTGGATCACTCGTGGGTTGGATTAAAGATTATTAGTGTGATTATTGACTTCAGTTATTATTGTTGTTACTTATTATGTTGTAAATGTAAGCTAAGAGATCTCGTTTAACATGTTTGAATCTTTCCACCATGTCATATGTCAAGTTCCATTTATTTTTGAAATAATATTTTTTTATAGAACAGAAATGTAAGATATTTTCATATCTATTATATGTACTGAAATTTATTTTTAGGATCTTAATACCAACCTCTTTCTATAGCTATTTGTTATTTGTTCTGGATCAGCAATAATATTTTTTTCCTTTGTTTTGTTCTGCGATTTCTCTGCATTGTCTTCTCCTTTTGTTCTTCTGATATACTAATATTGTCGGTATGAAAATAAAATAAAACACAGAGTTCTTCTAATCTATGTGTTGCATTATTAATGGAGTGAGTATTTTTCTGATGCATACTAGATTAGGGACTCTAGACTTTATATAGAATCAGCTTCTGTCCATCAAAGAAGATTGATCCAAAACTTTGCTTAATTGGAGAAACATGTCTCCAAAAAAATCTGATGAGAATAGAAAACATGGTCCTGAAAATCTGACTGGAAATGATGAATGATATCAAACAAATTAAATTAAATTTAAAAGTCTAACAAAAAATATATCTAACTAGTATCTAATATATATTATATATCATTAATGTGCTGTACAAATAACCATTATTGTTTTTTTTTTGTCCTCTTCCTCAATGCAATTTATGTATCTTAGCATTGATTAGTCGCGGGAATCAATCATTTTATGTTAATTTTTCATAAAATATATGATTATATGCAATATATTATAATTAATTATTTATATCTTATGTCATCTTATATTATATATCAATCTTATTTTTAAAAATTGATACGTGACTTGTTAACATGACACACATTGGTGTTTTTGTTTAATTTATGGTATGGTATTTGCTAATTGTGATCTTGATCTTGTCGGTAAATGTTTTGGTTTTGTTTAACAAATCACGTCTGAATTATTTTTTTTATTTATCTACAAATTACAATAATTTTATTTAAGCATTCAAAATAATGTTTCATTTAAATATTTAACAAAATCGGATAAGATGGATAAATAAAGGTGAGTGTTTACATAAAATATACATCTATTTTTAAATGTCGATATCAAACTGGCAGTTGTGAATTTCACATCACAATCTCACATCTAGAACAAGAAAGAAAACTAAGGAAAACAAATTTAATATTATTATTTTGATAAATATTTTTATACATCACAAAATTAATTATATTATGTGTAATAATTTATTTTTTAAAATTATTAATTTAATTTTTAAAATATTTAATTAGTATATAATATTAAAAGTTGAATTAATAATTTAAAAAAATTAAATTGTTACGTACCGTAACTAATTTTATACATATCATGTACTATTACTCTATTATTTTATTTATTCTATATATATATATATATATATATATATATATATATATATATGGCACTTCAAAATTAATTAGTAATAAAACAGTATATTAAAAACATTTTTTATATATTAAAATTTTTTAGTGTATTATTTTATTAGTTTTTTGGGATAAGATAGATATAAACCGACAGAGAAGTACAAGATAATTAAATACATTGAAAAATAACGTGTGAACTATATATCAATAAAATTATATCTACTGGTACAAAAAGTGTATATTCTATCTAAATATGGCATAATACTTTATCTAACAATAAAATATAATTTTATTAATACGAAAATAAAAAAGATTTGGTAAGACGAAAAAAATGTTAAATAATATTTGTCATACAATAGAAATACATTTAGTTAATACTACTCAATATATGTTATATATAATATAAAATATGTACTACACATATGATATACATATAACACATATTGAATGCTAATTAAATGTATTTATATTGTACAACAAATATTATTATATTAAAATGTATTACATAGTTTGCATGTAACAAGGTAAAAAAGATATCTACGAGGGAAATACTATTCTTGATACGGAATTCTGTTATACAAATACGATGTAACTTGTCCAACAATGTAGAAATTAAATACAACTTTATTATTTGATGATGATTACTCACATCTAATGTATAGATATTAATTTTTTAGCATTGCCTTGTACTCCAATAATATATATATTGAATTTACTCTTACTAAAAGATAGAGAAGAAAAAGAAAAAGAAAATACTTAATTAGTTAGTTAGTTACTTACTCATATATGTATGAAGTACATGAGAATAAGTATTTTTAGTGTACATGAGGAATTATTGTTAATTTTTTATATGTATTTTAATAAATTATATATATTTTCTTTATATATTAACGTGTATATTAAGTATTGTTTATTGTGTACTTTTATAGTGCAACAACAATTGTAACACACCATCACTGTACATTTCAGTTAACTAATTTGGTTGAAATATGATTTTTCACCAACGTTTATTAAAATTTTATTTTATTCTTGTTTAGTTAATTATCTCGTCGCATAATTACTTAAATATTTATTTAAAAAACTCTTTTCTTCTTGTCATCTCATTTGATTTTTTTCTTATCATAATTCTCATTTTAAGTAATGATAAGGTTAGTCTCATTTTAAGTAAATATTTTAGCATCTCATTAGGTTAGTCAATTTTAGATTAGCGATTTTTAACAATAATAATTGTCGTACAACAGAAATACGTCTAACAAGTATCCAACGTGTGCTATACATGATATAGAATGTGTGCTATTTGTATAGTACACGTATGTTGTATAGCACACATCACATATCATGTATATCATATATTAGATACTTGTTGGACATATTTTTATTATACGAGATGCATTATTAATTTTTTTAACGAGGTTTGATCCTCTTGAGTATGGATGTCTCTGAATGTGCATTCTCATCCTTTTGCTCCTGCTTTGGGTGCATGAAATTTTATTTATTGAAAAAATAAATGATTAATTAACGTGGCTCTTGAATTACGTTAAAGGCTAATTCACTGTATATTTCACATAATTATGCTAGAGTCATAATCTCTTTGACAAGTGTTAGTTGTTAGTGTCGTAATATATTGAGGAGAAATATTTCTTGTATATAGTTGTACAATATTTAATTATACCATTGGAATTTTAATATGGGTATATTATTTCATCTATAATTCAAAGATAGAAATAAGTGTTATTATACAAGTGTTATAGAACATTTTATTTTACACTGATTATTTTGCTAATATATATTCCACAAGAAATGATGTGTGGTATATTCATTATGGATATGTACACATATTTTTCTAAATAATACACCCCTAGCTATTTAATGTAACAAAAAACTAATAATTCATAAATAACACATATCTGCCCCGATTATTATAAAAAAAAATAACACATATCAAAATGCTAATAACTAAATAATAATTAAAAAATAAATACATATAAAAATCTAATTATCATAAAAATAAATTAAAAAATTTGAGGTAAGTATAATAATGATTAATTAATTTATAATATTAAAATATAATGAAGCATTTACATATCTCAGAGTTAACTCAATATTATGTTTTTTTTATTTATGGCTCGGCTCACAACAAACAACTAGTGGAGCCTTTAATTAGCTAGCTAATTCATGTGATATATATATTTAGTTTGTTTAAGAAAATTAAATAAGTATTGCATTAAACGTGAACCATAACTTTTTATTGAGATTCTTGTGTTTTGTAGAACATTTTTGGAGATCAAATAGTAACATTTATTTATTATTTATTAAGAAATATGCATTTCAGTACACAAAATAATAATCATATAATAATAAAAAATGCAAGTTGGATTGTGGAAGTGCTTTATAGGATTCTTATAAGATTAACTTCTATACAATAAATTTACAGCTTTTTATCTCATCACAAAAATATCGCTTGTTTATAACATCATGAAGTATTCTGAAGGATAATTATTAAATAACCTGTTTCTTTTCAAAAAGGATATAATTGCCTATGAAAAAAATTTGGGTGTGCATGTGATCAATATATTATTAATATCGAACTAAAATACAACTAAAAAAAGGCAGCATTTTGAGGCATTTCTTAAAAGTTTGATACTTTTAAAAAATTATGTTCAAAAGCAAGTCACTACTACTACTCGCTATTATGTATTTATTTTTCTTCTAATTAAATGTTGCTATAATTATAGGGAAAAATTTTACATTGATTAGCATCAATTTTTTTTTTAAAGAAAAAACTATATCTATTGTTATAGATATATATTTGAAAATCATTTAAAAGCATCGCCGCCATTTTATTAATATTAATTGTTATTATTTGTTGATAATGCAGCCATTATTTAATTTTAAATGAGGGTTCAATAATTTTTTATTATAAAAAGGATTTTTGCTAACAAGTACCCTAGGGGCATTTGTTAAAGAAACAAAAAAGAAAATATTTATCCTGAAAATATGTATTATTTAAAAGTTTTTTTAAACTTACCATTTTAAGTATCCTTAACAAGTGCCCTAAGACACTTAGCAAAACACATAATAAAATATCAATAAAATGGCGATCCATATAATTAAATGATTTTTGGATTTTGCAAGTATCAAAGTCAACAATGATTTTAGTGTTAGTATCATGTTTTTGAGCCAATTAACGGGGATCCACTGTTTGTAATTGGAGAACAAATGGCTTTTAAATTATCTCAAAGTTTTTTCTAAAAGATTTATTGCCAACTTTTCTCAATCCCTCCAATGATATATTTTTGAAATACGTAAAACAACATGTATAATACAACTTTTTATAATAACTATACAATATTTATTTTTATTAGAGTTTAATTTTAATGCGCTATAATATTTTATATTATCATTCAATCAAAATACTGTTTGCATGATTTTTTATTAATGGGATAGAGAAAATACAAAAGTCGCAATACATGATAGGATGATTGTGTAAAAAAATTGTATATGAATGAAAATTAAATCTTTTTATTATTGTTTAAAAATTTTGCTTACAAGAGAATATTTGTTAAGGATACTTAAAATAATAAGTTTAATTAAAAAGTTGTATAGTGGATGAATATTTATACTTTTATTATCTTAACTAGTGTCCTTAATAAAATCATGATTAGTTTTGCTAGGTGTACAATTAAAATCTAGCAAATTCAGCCAACTATTTAAATTTGGCATGATATGTAATACAACAATCATATTGAATATACATCATTATATCAAATACATGCACATAAAAAAATACAATAATGCTAAATGTACAATGAAAAATCAGCCAATACAGTCAATGGGCATATTTTGGCCTAAATAATCATTGAGATTATAATAAGCTGAGTAATTATGGTCCAAAATCTCATTTATTGTCTGGTTTAACCAATTTTTTATTGTACATTTAGAATCATAGAAAAAAAATAACATAATATTTACACCAAAGTTAACATAATAGCCATACCAATTGATACCCGTATGCACGTTAAAATTGAATTTTTGGCTCAATTGGGTGATATTATATTTTATTATAACAAAAAATTATTGAACCCTTATTTGAATGAGAGAAATGTTATGTATATAACGAAAATTGTAAAATATTTGTATAACAATCATATCTACCGTTAGATTGTATTAATAAATAATTAAATTCATATTATAATTCAACTATCGGATATGATTATTGTACAATTTTTGTTGTACATGTAACATTCTTCTATTTGAATAGGAGCACAATTATATTAAAATACTTAAAATAAAAATATCATAGTTCCTGCATCAGAGAATAGGAATGGAAAGTCCTTGTCATGTGATTGGTTCTTTCAGGCATTGTTTTCTCGTTATTAAATAGGACATCACCACCTTCTTGTTTCACATACCACGTGGTAGTTCTATGGTGTCTCTCTGCATTACTTACACACATACAATAAATAATAACACCATTTCTCTGTCTCTCTGTCTGAGAAACAACCATGGCCTTCTCTGCCACCTTTGTTAAGCCAAACCATTCTTTTCCTCCATGCCACAAAGCTCCAACTCCAAACCATGCCTTCACAAAACAGGTTCGGTTAATTAATCACATAAACATAAGTATATACATTAATAATGATGGCTTCTCACTTTAATTTCCTTCATAAGTTAAGTGTTTAGATTGATTAATTTCATAATGGGGTGCTTTTCTTTTATGCACTAAGTCATTGACCATTTAATAAGACACCTTATATGTATCTGTCTGTATATGATACTGTAGCTTTCTCTCATAATTGGTTGGTCTTCTAGTTTTTTCTTACAAGAGATTATATATATATATGGTTCTTTGGTTCTATTCTTTCACTGATGTTGGCAATTAATGATGGCTAGCTATGTGATCAGTTCTGTGTAAGAGCTTCAGCAAGTTGCTCATCAAATGATGGAGAAAGGACTATTATAATGAAGGAGAAAGATGGGTGGAAGATCAATTTCTCAGGAGAGAAACCAGCAACACCATTGTTGGATACAGTCAATTTCCCAGTTCATATGAAGAATCTATCTACCCAGGTAATAAACCATATAAAAATTGGTAAATTTGAGTTTGGATAAAGAGTTTAATTAAGTACTTATATATAATAAACAACTTTAATAGCAAGTAACTTTTAAAGAGTTATTTTATGTTTGAAAGAAAATAATATAAGTATTTATCTTAATTAGTAGTAATTTTTAGAAAGTTATGCAAAGATTTTTTGGAGAAGTTAAATATTTTAATTTTTCAAGAATCATTTAAAATAACTTTTCAAAATGTTAAAAGTTACACAAAAATTAATCCAAACATCCATATAATAACTTACACTTATGAGAAGTAAAAAAAAGTCCTAAATAATCCTATTCAAACTCACTCTTATTCTATATTGCTGATGACACACCAACCAATTGTTTTCTATGATTATTGCCTTTTAGTGAATAAGATTTTGTACATGTGTTTATCTATCTGCCAGGATCTAGAACAGCTTGCAGCAGAGTTAAGAGCAGATATTGTACACACAGTATCAAACACAGGTGGGCATCTTAGCTCAAGCTTGGGAGTGGTGGAGTTAGCAGTGGCTCTGCATCATGTTTTCAACACCCCTCAAGACAAGATTATATGGGATGTTGGCCACCAGGTCACTTCTTGCTAGATCTTGTTTTTGGAATATATATATATATAAAAAAGATTGAATTTGCTCTTGTGACAGAATTTTATGCTTTTTGCTTGTTTTTCCACACTTATCAATTGTTGTTATGAATTTGCAGGCATACCCTCACAAGATTCTCACAGGTAGAAGGTCAAGGATGCACACCATTAGGAAGACTTCAGGGCTAGCAGGCTTTCCTAAAAGGGATGAGAGTGTTCATGATGCTTTTGGAGCAGGACACAGCTCCACTAGTATATCTGCTGGCCTTGGTAAGATTCTTAAATCCTAATAACACATGATTTCTCCATAACTTATAAAATTCAAGGGTATCGGTACCCTTTAATAAACTAGTGATTAAATATTTGTCAATTGTCACAACTAATTTAAAATGTTAATATTTATCTGACATCTATTTGATCTGATAGAATACTGACATCTAAAGAATTTCCTAATATCAATACAACTTTTTTTGTTCTTTTTGTAAAAAATCAAGTTAAGGTGTGTAATTTTTAATGTTGTCTCTTGTTTTTGATGGGAAAACAATTGGTAGGCATGGCAGTTGCAAGGGATCTACTAGGAAAGAACAACAGCATAATATCAGTGATTGGAGATGGGGCAATGACTGCAGGGCAAGCTTATGAGGCCATGAACAATGCAGGATTCCTTGATGCTAACCTCATAGTTATACTTAATGACAACAAGCAAGTCTCTTTACCAACTGCTACACTTGATGGCCCCGCAACACCAGTTGGAGCCCTCAGTAGTGCTTTAAGCAAAATTCAAGCAAGCACCCAATTCCGCAAACTCAGAGAAGCTGCAAAAGTAAGAGCAGATATCAGTAAAAATCACATTTTTATTGACTTTTGAGAAGTTGGAATATCTGACTTTTCAAAAACCACTTTTTTTAAACACTTCAGATAATTATTTTTTTGTTATTATGTGTATTACCAATAATATTTATCGTACAACAGAAATACGTTCAACAAGTATTCAATGTGTACTATACATGATATGAGATGTGTACTATATGTATGTGTGCTATACAAATAGCATACATTCCATTTCATGTATAACACAAATTGGATATTTGTTGGATGTATTTCTGTTGTACGACAAATATTATACTGTGTATTACTAAGGATTTAAATAAGCTATTTATCAAAATGGGCCATAAGGCTCTCAAACTTGTCTTAGTAGCCAATATCAGTATTTCAGTGCTGATGTCAAATTTCAATATCCTGTGGAATTTGGGTCTGATTTGTGTAATTACATATCTGATAAAGGGAATCACAAAGCAAATTGGAGGACAAACACACCAAGTTGCAGCAAAAGTAGATGCATATGCAAGGGGCATGATTAGTGGTTCTGGATCTACATTTTTTGAGGAGCTTGGTTTATACTACATTGGCCCTGTGGATGGTCATAACATTGAAGACCTTGTCACAATTTTTGAAAAAGTGAAACAAATGCCTGCCCCAGGTCCAGTTTTGATTCACATTGTGACAGAAAAAGGAAAGGGATACCCTCCAGCTGAAGCCGCAGCCGATAAAATGCACGGTAAGACTAGACTAAGTGTGTGTTTGGATGAGCCGAAAAATTTGTACTTATTTCAATAATTGCGGCTATTTCTTTAATTGCTTATTTAGGATTAGAATTTCTTTGTATCAACAAAACCAATGATGATTAGTAACTTTCTTGGATGCTCATACTCTCTCAAACTTTCAGGTGTTGTCAAGTTTGATCCAAAAACAGGCCACCAGTTCAAGTCAAAATCATCTACACTCACATACACTCAGTACTTTGCTGAATCTTTGATTAAAGAAGCTGAAATAGACAACAAGATAGTAGCGATCCACGCCGCAATGGGTGGTGGAACCGGCCTGAATTACTTCCAGAAAAGGTTCCCCGACCGATGCTTCGACGTGGGGATAGCAGAACAACATGCTGTTACATTTGCAGCTGGTCTTGCTGCAGAAGGCCTCAAGCCGTTTTGTGCTATCTATTCATCATTCCTGCAACGCGGATATGATCAGGTAAACATTTAACTAGTGTTTGTTTTTCGTGACTCTGGAGTCAGGAAGTCAGTGTCATAAGAGTCAGAGTCATAGTGACTCCAGAATTGACTCTGAACACACCCTCATATATTTGTGTCTCCCTTCCAAGTGACAATTTTGTTCACTCAATTTTTCACTGACTCCCTCACCCTGTAGTCAGAAAAAGTTAACGCAATAATAATTACATTTCATAAGACAAAAATAGGTCAAACTATTTTATTCCCTAAGTTTGAAATAAACTTTAATTAAAAGTAAACAATTCTAATCAGTGTGATTCATGTTGGGAATGAAGGTTATCCATGATGTAGATCTTCAGAAGCTACCGGTCCGGTTCGCTATGGATAGAGCTGGTTTGGTTGGTGCAGATGGACCAACACATTGTGGAGCATTTGATATAACTTATATGGCTTGCTTGCCTAACATGGTGGTCATGGCTCCATCAGATGAAGCTGAACTCATGCACATGGTTGCAACAGCTGCAGCCATAGATGACAGACCAAGCTGCTTTAGGTTCCCAAGGGGCAATGGAATTGGAGCCACTTTCCCTCTCAATAACAAAGGAACCCCACTTGAGGTTAGCATTAGTAACTACCAGAACAATTTCCAAATATAATAATGAATAGTTAGCTGTTTGCGTGATCTCTATTTTCTGTTTTCATAATTTTGTGAAGGAAATAGTGAAAACAGAAAATAAAATTTTCATTATTTTTACTATTTTCTTCGCAAAATACTTGACACGGAAAATGAAAATACAGACTAGTCTGGCCCTATAAGTAACCAAATTGTAACATTTTTTCTTTTTTTGGTTATGTAGATAGGAAAGGGTAGAATTTTGACACAAGGTAGCAGAGTTGCTATTTTGGGATACGGTTCTATAGTTCAGCAATGCCTCCAAGCTGCAGAAGTGCTTAAAACACTAGGAATTTATGTGACAGTAGCTGATGCTAGGTTTTGCAAGCCTTTGGACACTGGTCTAATTAAGCTCCTAGCTAAAGAGCATGAAATACTCATCACAGCAGAAGAGGGTTCCATTGGAGGTTTTGGATCACATGTTTCACAGTTCTTAAGCTTAGCTGGTATCCTAGATGGACCACTAAAGGTAGTAATAATAAACATTAGTTTATTATATGGTTTCATTTTCATATTATTATAATAATAATTAAAACACTAAATGATTGTTGTATAACAGAAGTATATCCAATCAGTATCTTATATATAACACACATTTCAAGTAAAGAAGTGATATACATTATGTATTGTGTGCTTTTTCCTATATTTGGTCAACCAGTGTCACAAATACATTACACACATTATGTATAACACATGTTGGATAGTTGTTAGATGATATTTCTGTTCAACGTATATTATTACTGATTGTTTTAATTTCCTTGTGATGTTATTTTCATGCAGTGGAGAGCAATGATGCTTCCTGATAGATACATTGACCATGGATCACCAAAAGATCAGATTGAACAAGCAGGGCTTTCATCAAAGCACATTGCTGCCACAGTCTTGTCTCTTATGGGAAAGCAGAAAGAAGCTCTTCTTTTCAAATAAAGGCACACACAAAATAAAAATGGAATAAATAAGGATCTTGACATTGAACCTGAAAGAAAGATAAAAACCTTATTCTTGGAAGTTGTAAATAGCTGCACTAAGTTAAAAGCAACCATATTTTGTAATCAAGAGATAGATTTATTCTTGAAAAGAATGTTTTTTATTTATGAGTCAATATCAAGGTATTATAGTGCATGTATGGATATGTATATCAGTATATGAAATGCATTACTGTGATTAACACATAAACAAGCACTGCATAATTAAGTCGTTAACATTGCCATTGAGCTAAAGTAGACAACAATGTTTATCTTATAAAGATCGCTACGTGTACAATGAAAAATAACCAAAACAACTAATATGTTATGCATAATAAGTATTATGTAATATGCACTATATATATTACATGTTGTACACAATATGTATTATATATTATACACATCATGTATTGCATGTTGTAAAGAAACATAATGTTGTAACATGTGATACATATTGTGCACATGTGATATATGTTGTACACAACATATCATATATAGTATGCATAATATGTCATATTATGTATCATATGTTTGCATAATTTATTGGTTCATTTGATCGAATTTTTTTGTTGTGCAATCAGATTTTCCCTTATATTAATAAAGGATCCAAACTTTCCGGTGAAATTCTCTGTAATTAAACACAAGAATGAGGTCTTTTTTAGTTTTATTTTTGTAGTTACAAAATTAAATAAATTTACTTTTTATTATAAATTAATAAATGGACAATAAAAAACTTCAAATTTGTCAGTTGACACTTCCATCAAAATTCAAAAACCTAAGGCAAGTTAAGCACACGGGTTCATTGAAATAATAAATTGAAGTTTAATAGCATCTTTTGTTGAAAGTTTACAATCTCAACATTGAATCTATGACCTTAGAATTGACTTTTTTTTTTGTTTCTCTTTCTTGTTTGACTTCAATTCCAACCGGTGCCGAAATCAATCCTAACTTTCCAAAATCGGTTTGGATGGAAATAATAAATTATCATTTTTAATTTTTTTACTCTTTTAATACTTCAGAAAAAAAAAATCACACCTTCAATCATACAATCAATTATACAAGCTTGAAAAAATTATAGTGTAAATTTTAGAAAACACTTTCTTTTTACTCTAAATGATTTTAGTTAAAATATAATAAAGAATAGAAAAGAAAAATTACATTAAAAAATTTATATAAGATCTAAATAGGATGTTGAGTGAAAAATAAAAAGTATTTTACTCTTTGTACATCTAATAATATCTCAAAATCTTTTATGTATAAAAAACAGTTCCAAACTTTCAATAAAATCAATTTAGTAAAATTAATTCTTTTTGTTGTCAGAAAATTAATTATTATTTTTTTTTGTATAACCAGGAGGTGTCTATTGCCGACAGCAATGCCTAGTCCTCCTCGCCCCGAAAACTCACACTAAGTGGTAAAAAGCGGGCCACAAGAAGCTTTTCATTCCCATGAGTTGGGGGTTCGAACCCCCAACCCTTCAAATTTGAGGAAGCAATTTTACGTAAGCATAACCAAATTGGGCCTGAACGAGGCCCAATCATTAGAACTATCAACTATGGAAGCTATCCAATAGCTCTGGCTCTGGCAGTGCTTTCCCTTGGGCTGAGCCAATGAGATTCAATTTCCGTTCTTCTTCTTCTTCTTCCAATCTTTGGTCCTCAAAATTATTCCTCAGCATCATTTTCACATAATCAGCGCAAAGTTTCGCTCCAAAAATGGGAGGTACGTTGAAGCTGTAGTTCGATTTCTTGGCTTTTAGATATTATTATTCCCAGTTTTTTTTTTTTTAATCTTTGGTTTTCTTTTCTTACGTGTTGACTGTTGTTTTACAGGGATACAACAGGAGAGGGAAGAGAAGGTGTCTTTGGAACTGAGTGAAGAAATTCTTCAGAGTATGGAAGTTGGAATGGCCTTCAAAGACTATGTGAGAGCCCTTTCAACCATTATAATCGTTTTTTCTTTAATTATTATTTATAAATACACAATTTTTAGGGCTGATTTCTGATTCTTCAGCGTGTTGGGGATTAGGGAAGAACTTCGGATCCTGCAACCTTTAAATTTAGTATTTTTTTTTTTGCTTCGAGGATAGCAGCTTAGTGTGTATGTTTAAATCAGCTTAGCATTTTTTTTTTCCGTTTTGGTTGCATATATGTGTGCAGAATAGTAGAATTAGTTCGATGGATTTTCATAGAGCATCGAGTTATCTTGTCACTGCTAGCGATGATGAATCCATTCGTTTGTACGATGTTACCGCTGGAACGTAAGCCCCTCAATTTTGTTCTGTGCTATAATTTTGTTAATAATTGGCAAACACAACTTTAGCCCCCTATTAAATTTGCTGAAGTTGTGGGGTTATTTTAAGTCTACACCTTAATTTTTTCATTTCTGCTAAACAGTTTATGACTTAATGTGGTGAATTCTAGTACCAGATTGGGATTATTTAACATTTATTAGTGTATCATGACCCTGTTGTTATTTACAGAACTTGAAAATTTATCACTTGAGACTAGATGGTTAGGTAGATTGCTGAGTAAATGAGCACAATTAATCATTAGCGTTGCTGATTAATTTCTTAAAATTGAGTGAACTTAGGTAGGATTTAATTGATTTCATGTATAATCTATGAGGTACCTAGCATTCTTTTCTTTCTTCTGATTGATCTATATTTATTCATCGGCATTTGACATGAATTTTTGAGATGCCTTAATTGTTACCAGATGTTTGAAGACAATTAACAGCAAGAAGTATGGGGTTGACTTGGTTTGCTTCACATCTCATCCTACAACAGTCATATACTCTTCCAAGAATGGCTGGGATGGTATGCTTGATACCTGTATCCATTTTCGATAATTTTGATATACTCATTACTAATATGATTATTTTATCCAGAATCCTTGCGGCTTCTATCATTGCATGATAACAAGTACTTAAGATACTTTAAGGGTCACCATGACAGGTTTGGTATCTGGCATTATGTATACACTCCAAGCTCAAACCATGACATAGTGCTCATGTACATTTCATAAACTTATATAACTAAATAAATATTTGTTCCTTTTTCAGGGTGGTCTCCCTTAGCTTGTGCTCTCCGAAGGACTGCTTTATATCTGGATCTCTTGACCGAACTGTTCTGTTATGGGATCAAAGGGCTGAGAAGTGCCAGGTAGTGGCATTTGCATATGCTTTTTTATTTCCATATCTTCTTGTATCTAATACATCATATAACTTTTTTAGGGACTTCTTACTTACTTTGAAAACAAAATAGGGACTTTTACGTGTACAAGGAAGGCCTGCTATATCATATGATGATCAAGGGCTTGTCTTTGCAATTGCCTTTGGAGGATTCATAAGAATGTTTGATGCCCGCAAGTATGAAAAGGTTAGCAAATTATGCCGAAGAATATTAATAGCGCTTGGCTCTTGGTTTGGTAATTTGTAATATTAATTGTGATATAGCTAACTGTCTAATATGGTGAAATTCTCTCTACAGGGTCCCTTTGAGATATTTTCTGTTGGAGGAGATATTTCTGATGCAAATGTTGTGAAGTTTAGCAATGATGGGAGACTCATGCTTTTAACAACTGCAGATGGGCATATTCATGTCCTCGACTCATTTCGCGGCACACTTGTCAGTATCTTTCCTATTTAACTCAGTTCACATTTACTTCTTTTGTTTTATTTATGTCAACTTTGAAATGCTTTCTATGTGATTGTTCTCTCTTATCATGTGTACACAGTTATCCACCTATAATGTCACACCTGTCTCATGCAACTCCACATTAGAAGCTTCTTTCAGCCCTGAGGGAATGTTTGTAATATCAGGTAAACATTGTCTGATCATTGGGAAGTTGTCTGATCATTATTCACCTGTTAATTGGTTGCTTCATTTATCAGTTTTGGTTTGTTGACCTTTTTATGGGGTAGAAGGAATGTTAAACTTTTATTCCTCTATAATTTCTTTCTTGCTCTAAATTATGTTTTGCTGGAAAGCTTTAGAATCAGAATGCTAATTTTCATATCATATTCCACCTTGCCAATTTTTCAAACTAAGTTTCTATCCTCTCAGCATAGTGAGTAACCCTGTTGTTGTTTGCTGCTTGCTGCCTGTGCTGTCTGTTATGCTAAATTTACTTTCTTATGAACTTTGACAGGTTCTGGGGATGGCAGCATCTATGCATGGAGTGTTCGGAGTGGTAAAGAAGTATGATAAATTAAAGCACTTCTTTTTCTGCATTTCATAACTAACTTACTTTCATATTTTTGTGCTGATTTGTGATTTATTAAGTGTTAGTATAATTATTCTACTGTCATGTGCTTAATGAGTCGCTTGGATGTGTATTGTGTTCAACTTTTCAAGCATGTTCTTTTCTATTTGTTCTTTCTTTCCTTTTTATCTAAGAGCCTTTCAAGATTGTCCTATCCTCTCATTGTAACTGTTTCAATTATATCCTAATTGCAAACTGTCTATAGGTGACTACTCTAACCATAGCACTCATTAAATGTTATTTTAGCAGCATCTGAAGAAATCTTACTTACAACCATTAAATGATTCTGCTTTTTTTTTCCTTCTTTTCATGTGTGCTTATCCCTATAGTACTTCTTGGGCATCACTTTATTTTTTAGATAGGAGCCAGTTTTCATTGTTAGTGTTTTTCTGAAACTTGTTTCCATTCTGTCTATCTGTTTCTCCTCCTGAATCTGTTTTAGTACCCAGAGAAAAACACAGTATAGCGAAGTATAATGTTCCGAAGCCTGTGAAGTTGCATTTGTAATCTGAAATTTATTTCTCTCATACCCTGAATCATAATATTTTCAACCAAATTCAATCATTTATATAGAAACTCACACCTGAAGTCAAATATTGTGTATTGTGGGCATCAAAAGCTTCTCTAGGTGACAATCACATATAGCTCTTTCAACTTTGTGGAATCTATATGTGAATAGCACTTACAATTATTGCTTATGACCTGTATAGGTTGCTAGTTGGAGGAGTGCAACTGCAGATACTGGACCACCCGTTATAAAGTGGGCCCCTGGAAGTCTTATGTTTGCAACTGGTTCCTCTGAGTTGTCATTTTGGGTCCCAGATCTGTCTAAATTAGGAGCTTACGTTGGAAGAAAGTAGAAAATCCCACGTGATGAGGTTTTGTCTGCACATCATGCCACCGAAAGGGTAATGTTTTTGTTATTACTACCTACCAGTGACAACCTTTGTCATGGTTTGTAAATATTATTACTGTCAATGAGGCGCCTCCTACTATAAACTGTGCATGTTGATTGTTGAGATATCAAAAGAAAAAATGTTCTGAGATATCTAAATGTACTCTGTTCTTTCTGCAACATAATACTGCTTTTAAGTGTTCTCTTGGGTTTAAGGAGAAGGTTTTAGAGATGGATAATGAATAAAATATCATCCTATAAGTCCGTGAATATATTAAATGGAGTAAAATTGCATGTAATTTATGTTTTAAAATACTAACGGGGCGTTTGGTGCATTACCGAGGAAGATTACTGGTAATCTAGATTACCTTACAAATATATTACCTCCAATTAAATTACCGGTAATCCACATTACCTTGTTTGGTATATACAAATAAGATTACCGGTAATCCGCATTACCTTGTTTGGTATATTATCCACTTTACAAGGTAATCTATATATATTACTATAATACCCTCTAAATAATTATAAAATTAATTAATCAAATATAATTATATTATATATATTATTAAAATACGTAAAATACATACAAAATGAATTAGTCAAATATAATTATATTTTAAAATTTAATATCAATATTTTTCAGTTTTGACATTAATATAATTATTTACTAAAAATAAAAATTCATTAAAATAATTATAATATTTTTGTAAAAAGTGTAACATAGAAAAAACAAATATAACGCAATAAATTTAAAAAAAAAACACCAACAAGAAAGGCTACATGGATTTTTAAGATAAATTAGGATTTGTGTTAGAAAATTATAAAATTAGGAATAGTAGCGTATTTTGTTAGAGGGGTAATGGTGTAATAAAATAAATTAGAAGATTACCTAGGGGTGGTAATCCAGATATTGCCACCTGATACAGAGGTAATCCACATTACCACTTTGGAGGTAATGTGGATTACTGGGTAATCCACATTACCAATATCTTTGTCAAAACAAACGAATCAATCTGGATTACCAGGTAATTTAATTGCAAGGTTACCGGTAATCTATACAGATTACCTCGTACCAAACGCCCTAATAAGAATTTGCTTCAAATGATAAGAATGAATGAAATATGAGCTTATATCATTTTCCTATATTGTATATCAATTACTAATTTGCATGCTGATGAGTTGACGGCCGTTTTGCATGGCCTGCGAAGATTAGTTTGTAATAGAATATTCTCACATGTATTCATGCACTTCTCACAAGTATTATTGTTTATTTTATCATACATTGTATCACAATGTATCATTAATAGTAAATTTATCTTTTATTTCATTCTTAGTTATTTCTACTTTCTCTTTTTGCTCTTGCTCCACTATAAATTTCAACACCCCTATAATTAATAAAGGTTTAAATATCATTTTGGTCCACTAGCTTTATACAAATTCTGATTTTAGTCCACTATCTTTAGAATTGTCACATTTAGTCCACTAACTTTAAAAATTTGTCAATTTTAGTCCATTGTGCTGACGTGGACTTAACGATGCTGACGTGGCAGTTGACTTTGCTGACATAGTCGTTGACTTTGTTGACGTGGACGTTGACTTTGTTGACATGGACGTTGACTTAGCTGACATGACATTGACTTTGCTGACGTGTCGGTTGACTCTGCTGACATGGCATTTGACTTTTGCTGACGTGTCCGTTGACTTATCAATTGACTAATAGTGGACCAAAAGTGCTCACAATTTGAAAGCTAGTGGACTAAATGTGATAAATCTAAAGATAGTGGACTAAAATCAGAATTTATGTGAAGTTAGTGGACTAAAATGATATTTAAGCCATTAATAAAAGATGGCCTGTAAGCCAATTCTTACTTAGTGAGAGATATATCTTATAACATATGATACATAATAATATATGACATATAAAATATATGATATAATATGTACATAATATGCAATAGAAAATATATATAGACTATTTTGATTATTTTTTTTTAAAATATAACTTTCTTTTAATTCAAAATTGTATCGAATCGCATCCGGAAGGCCCTACTATAAAGGAAAAAAGACCATCAGGTCATCATAGATATTTCAATCTAAATAGAAAATAAATAAAAGAAGGTCCCGCTTTAAGTCGAATCTATCACCAAACATTCCCCCTATACTATATAGACAAACTTTTGTGTCTACATTTTCTTTCTCCTGTTACCCTTCTTTAATAAGAAAAACTGTTTGTTCTCAAATTTTAAAAATAAAAATTTTTAAACTAAAGGGTAATTCATAGAGTAAGAACATTAAAGATTGTAAGAAGATAAACCCTTCTTTCCACTAAATAACAAAACAAAAAAAATCGAGAGATCATAAAATATCTCTCTACTATTATATATAAAATATACTATTATATATATAATAATATTGATACATACACTTTAATTTACATATCTTCTCCACCTACTTTATCACCTTTGAATTATAATATGACATTAATTCATTACTTACACTTTTTTTTCTATTATTGGATCAAAATATATGTATAATATACGTACCTATCATTACTCTTAGAGTAAATACTCAAATCCGTTCCTGGATTTTTTGCGAGGACCCACATCTGTCCTTGAAAAAATTTTATTAGTCCCGCAATCCCTGAACTCGTATTCCGTTAGACATATCCGTCCCTCCGTGAACTTCCCCCGTTAATGACTAACGGTGGGATCCTACGTGGACCGTTAAATGTGCCACGTTTCCGTTAACGTCCACGTCATCAAATGAAACTTAAGAAGGGACAAATCAGTCCCTACTTAAAACACACAAAACGACGTCGTTTTGGGTTCTTTTGTGAAAGACACATGACTTCATCTTCTTCCCCTCCCCTCCCCTGGACAGAGTTCCTCATTTTTTCAGAATGAAAAAACAGGTCCAGATTGTTCAGACTTGCTGTGCACTCGTTTCTTCCATTAAAATTTTAAGGATGTATAACTCAACTCATCTTGCCACAAGGAGCAAATTCTTTCTTCCAAAATTTTGTTAAGAACTTAAAAGCAAGGAAAGCAGAGCCAAATGCAGATCAAGCAGCCTGTTTTGGAAGAAAGATGAAACTAAACATATCCAGTGAAAAGGCAAATATGAAGAGACCAACCAATTCAATCTCAAAATTCTTTGATTTCTGTGCACGCATGTGAATGAATATAAACATTAGTTATGTTCAAGTTCAAGCATAAAAGGATGGAGAGGCAAGAAAATGATTAATTAAACAGAAGGACAACACATAAAACTATCATTAGCACAAAAATGAGATGATAATAATAATTAACTAAGAACCTGAAAAGAGAGTCCTTTAGATATAGTGTGAATAATGTAAAGAGTTATGAGAAAAGGGAAACCATTGGAGGACAGCACCCAAACTGCAAATGTGAAGTATATGCAATTTTGTATAAGACAAGAACTTTGGAGAAGATACAAATTAGTCCCTGGATTTTTTTAAAATGTACAAATAAGTCCCTGAAATTTTTAAAAAGAGACTGATAAATCCCTATAAAAATCCATCGTGTGACAGAACAAACTCATCAAAACAGGACAATAATAACTCAGCAAAACTTGTATTCTCATAAACTAAACAAGATGATTAATTCTACTTGTGGGGCTGATTGAGAGACTTGAGTCTCCTCTTGAATAGTATTAGATTGCATTTATTTTCTTTTGCCCTTTCCACTTGCAGACTTCTCTTTTGGCTTTCCTTTCCTTTCCATATTGTATTGAGAGAGTTCATATTTGCTTTTAGATTTTAATGGAAGAAACGAGAGCACAGCAAGCCTGAACAATCTGATCTGTTTTTTATTCTGACAAAATGAGGAACTCTGTCCTCGGGAGAGGAGGGGAAGAAGATAAAGTCATGTGTCTTTCACAAAAGAACCCAAAACGACGTCGTTTTGTGTGTTTTAAGTAGGGACTGATTTGTCCCTTCTTAAGTTTCATTTGATGACGTGGACGTTAACGGAAACGTGGCACATTTAACGGTCCACGTAGGATCCCACCGTTAGTCATTAATGGGGAAGTTCACGGAGGGACGGATATGTCTATCGGAATACGAGTTCAGGGACTGCAGCACTAATAAAATTTTTTCAGAGACGGATGTGGGTCCTCACAAAAAATCCAGGGACGGATTTGGATATTTACTCTTACTCTTATACATATCATTCATCAATTTACCATAAAATGAACAACAAAAAAGGATAGTACTTCCCTCCACCTCTGGCCTATTGATTGCGAACCATGGCAGGAGAGAAGGAAGAAAAGCAGCTTCACATAGTAATGTTCCCATGGCTGGCCTTTGGACACATGATCCCATTTCTGGAGCTGGCCAAGCTCATTGCTCTAAAGGGCCACCATATCAGCTTCGTATCCACTCCACGAAACATACACCGCCTTCCAAACCTACCGCCAAACTTAACTTCCCTCATACACTTCGTCAACCTCCAACTGCCACCAGTTAACAACCTCCCGCAAAACGCGGAGGCCACAACTGACGTCCCATACGACGCCGTTCAGTACCTCAAGAAAGCATACGACGACCTCCAGCAGCCCCTCGCCCAGTTTCTAGAATCTTCCAACGCCGATTGGATCTTCTACGACTTCGTTCCTTACTGGCTCCCTTCTATTGCCTCCAAATTAGGTATCAAAACCGTCTTCTACAGTATCTTCACCGCTCCGTTTGCGGGCTTCTTTGGACCCGCTTCGTATATGACGGGTAAGGACGCTGACCCGATCCGAACAAAGCCCGAAAACTACACGGTCCCTCCACCGTGGATCTCCTTCAAGTCCACCGTCGCATACCGTTACTTCGAGATCATGCGAATCTCCGATGGCTTGGTGGTGGCGCAGTGGTGTTGGTGGTGTGGTGGGTTGGTGGTGATGGTTTGGTGTGTGGCTTGAAATATTGTGTCTTTTTCCAAGAAAACAATAATAAATGAGAAGAATGAGTTAAATTTTAACTTGGTTTGGTTAACTTAAATTTATATGGGTCTCGTAGTTTATTTGGCTTAAAATAATTGGTGCAGAGCAAATGATAATTTCTCTATGAAATATATGTTATATATACTTATAATACACATTCTATATCATAAATAACACACATTAAATATTAATTATACGTATTTCTATTGAACGATAAACATTATTGCATTATTAATACGGAGTTGTTACGGGTTTGATGTTAGATGCCTTGAAGTGTAAGTTTATCTAAATATGGATAATATTTGCTCAAGTATTTTATTGCCATCGTTATATTTTACAAGTGAAATCATAAATTCAGCGATCATCAATCAGTTGAAACTAATAATTCAATTAATATATAATAATAAAAGTTGAATTACTAGTTTTAAAATAATTATTATATATGGGGAATGATAGTGACTGTTTTTATGATGTACATATAGCATTATTCATTTTATCATTAAGAGCTATCAAAATAATATTTTGATATAAAAAATAGGTGAGTTGATATTTAAGTATTTGAGAATCTTTGATGTTTAAAATTTAAATAGTATTTTCAATGCGACATTAAATTCAAAATTAAAATAAAATATATAAATAAAATGAATATCTAGTTTGACCATTTAATATAGAGTTTAATTTTGATGCAGACAGCGTAAAGATTTTTACACGGTCATCCAATCAAAACATTTCGTTTGTATGAAAGTTGTACATTATTGTCAGTGGATAAAAATTAAGGGCCAATTTGGGTAAATAAGTTATTTTGTACATAGATATAAAATAATAAAAAAATTTATTTCAATTATTTTGAAAAGTGCTTCTAGAAAAGTCAAATATTCTGACTTCTCCAAAAGCACTGAAATATGAAATAACTTCTGAAAAACTCATAAGTTATATAACTAAATAGGACAAATATAACTTTTGATAAGTCAAAAATTAAAAAAAGTCAGAAACACGATAATCCAAACGGACCCTAAATCCTTCTATGTATGATGTTAAACATGTTCTTTTAGTGCAATAATAAAGAGGACTTGATGAAAAATAATAAGAGTCTTGTACATGAAACAACTTATGTTAGTTATGTATAAGACATAGAAATACTAAAAGGGAAAGAAATGACTAAACTATTATTTTTATTCACTAGCTTTCCTCAAATTCTACTTTTAATTTGTTAATTTTCTTTCACATTATTATCACTTTTGGTTCACTTCCTTTCAAAATGTTATCATTTTTTGTTCATTATCTAAAAGTGGTTAGTAATTTTGGTCCACGTTAGCACGGTCAAAGTTCAAATCAATATGGTTAAAGTCCACATCAGCACAGTCAAAATCCACATCAGCATAGTCAAAGTCCACGTGAGTACAATCATCATCCATATCAGTACATTCAAATTTCATGTACACATAGTCAAAGTTCACATCAGCACCGTTAAGTCAATGTTAGCAGTGTTAAGTCTATGTTAGCTTTATATATTGTTACGTTCATATCAGCAAAACAGATCAAAATTATTATTTTTTGAAAGGTATTGGATCAAAATTAACAAATTAAAAAAAAGTGGATCAAAATCAAAATTCGCAAAAAGCTAATTGATAGTTGACCGAAATAAAACTACACTTAGCTTGCATAGCATGATACACCACAGCCTAAAGTTGACAATTTAATCACTCCATATCATCAACATGCACGGAGACTATACACACACATCCACGTAAGTAGCATGCATCTGTAATTTTATTTTTCAATCACCAGAGAATATGAATAAAGAAAAATAATAATTATTGTATAATAAAAATACATTTAATTAGTATTAATGTGTATTGTATACTATACATGATATGTGTTATTTGTATCGTATTATATATATAACACACAATATGTATCATATATATTACGTTAAATAATAGTGTTAATTAGATGTATATTTCTATTGTAAAATAATTATTCCTAAAAGATGAGCTTTGCTAGGGGTTCAACATTATATCAGTTAAAACAAAAAAAAATAGAATTTTGGGCTTAAATTACTAATTTCATTAAGAAAAACACACATAATCAAGAATGTTATTTGAACTAAAAGTGTTGAAATGGACTTTATTATCGATTTTAATTGAAAAATGTTGTTATCAAAGAATTTGTAAAGAAAAATTAACATATATAACACTCATCAACTTAATCATACTACATGTACATCAATATATAATCCATCAACTATCCATCAAACATAATATCATTTTGGGCCCACCATTTTAAATGAAAAATAAAAAAACGCACACATCTCTCTCACTCTCCTAAAATGCACGTGACACACTCTCCCTAAAATCTCTCCCAAATCTTTAACCTAAATTATTTGGAAACCCAAACCGAAAGCAGGAATTTTGGAAAGAGCAAAGCAAAACTCTAACACACAAAAAGGGGAAACTTTGTTTCAGTAGATGCACGAAAACCTTACATGGATTCAATCATGGAGCACTAGCCAAACAAAAAAAATAAATAACTCGTACATGAATGTATGCGTGTCATTCTCTTAGTATAGAATGTGTGCTATTACTTCTATCAGAATGTGTGCTATAAGATATATTAAACATGATATATTTTAAATAAAAAAAACCATTTTAATATACCATTTATCCGTGACTTATTATTATTAGCATTTTGAAAATAAAAAAAATTATAAGAATGTGTGTCATTCCCTTAGTGTATGATGTGTGCTCTTACTTATATGAGTATGTGTGCTATATGATATATTAAACATGATATATTTAAATAAAAAAAAAACCATTGTGATATACCATTTACCGTGACATATTATCATTTATGGAGCATGTAAAACAAAATACATGTATGCATATAATGTGTTCCATATATCAATGTTGAATGTGTGCTACTATATATATATACATAAGTATGTGTGCTATAAATAATGAACATTATTAACTATCGAAGCAAAATTACCATTGTGTAATACTATTTACCTGCTTCATATTATCAGTTATCGAGTCGTCCATGTCAACCTTTTTCTTCATTAAACGTCTTTTTTTTTTTTGTGTAACATAAAAATTTGGAAGATGAAATCGTGTGATACAGAAATAATTGTGGATGATTTATAAAGTTTTAAATCTGTGCGCCTATGCCCATTTAAATTAAACAAAATAAAAAATAAATAATAACGGTAATATCTCCTGACTATTTTGCAAACATCTCGTATTCATATCTTTGATTTGGTCAAAGAAATAAAACTAGCATTATTAACAGTCGCTGCTTGTGTTATACGCGCGGAACTATAATTTAGAATACTTATCGATGGATACGTTATGGATAATATCTTGATGTACCGCCATCTTTTCTCCAACTTAATTGCTAATGCATGTCTCACCGTTCCAGTTGCCTCCGAAGGTGGCTTAACAACTTATCGATGTACCTCCCTTGTCTTTCTGTGTTTACAAACAAGTCCTTCACCTCTTTAATCTTTTCCCTATAAACCCTTCCTCCATCCTCAGCCACAACCAGCCTCACCGAGTCAGCCACCGAGTCACTGGTGAATGACCCGTCCAACTCGTTCCTGGGGATAGAATATCCCATCATCTTCTCCTCAAGCACCCTCGCGTTAATAGCTTGATCAGCAAGAAACGTCAGAAGAATCAAAGGCTTCTCGTTCTGAACAGCCTCCACCACCGAAGTCCACCCAGAGTGAGTCAAGAACCCACCCACTGCTTCGTGACCCAATATCTTCATCTGTGGGGCCCACTCCGTGTACACCATGCCCCGCCCCTTCGTCCGCTTCTCGAACCCCTCCGGCAGCCGCAGCACCGCCGTGTCGGAATCCCCACGGCGTACCCTCAGCACCCAGAAAAACGGAAGCCCCGACTTCTCCAACCCGAGAGCAATCTCCCTCACTTCCTCTTCGTTCGGCTTCGCTTCGCTCCCGAACGCCACGTACACAACCTTACCACGTGGCTGATTGTCAAGCCACCCTTTCATCCACCGCCACGTGTCGGTCTCCTCGCCACCGTCAAACCCTGTACTAGGGAGTTGACCCACTGGTAGAACCGGTTTCCTGTAAATGTCTTTAAGTACTTGGAACCACTCGGGTTCAAAGTCGGTGCAGCCTCTAACCGCCACGAGATCGCAGTTCTCGATGCTGGCGCCAAGACGGTACAGGTCGGAGACGCCGGAGTCGTTGTCGGAGAGGCCATCGGAGATTCGCATGATCTCGAAGTAACGGTATGCGACGGTGGACTTGAAGGAGATCCACGGTGGAGGGACCGTGTAGTTTTCGGGCTTTGTTCGGATCGGGTCAGCGTCCTTACCCGTCATATACGAAGCGGGTCCAAAGAAGCCCGCAAACGGAGCGGTGAAGATACTGTAGAAGACGGTTTTGATACCTAATTTGGAGGCAATAGAAGGGAGCCAGTAAGGAACGAAGTCGTAGAAGATCCAATCGGCGTTGGAAGATTCTAGAAACTGGGCGAGGGGCTGCTGGAGGTCGTCGTATGCTTTCTTGAGGTACTGAACGGCGTCGTATGGGACGTCAGTTGTGGCCTCCGCGTTTTGCGGGAGGTTGTTAACTGGTGGCAGTTGGAGGTTGACGAAGTGTATGAGGGAAGTTAAGTTTGGCGGTAGGTTTGGAAGGCGGTGTATGTTTCGTGGAGTGGATACGAAGCTGATATGGTGGCCCTTTAGAGCAATGAGCTTGGCCAGCTCCAGAAATGGGATCATGTGTCCAAAGGCCAGCCATGGGAACATTACTATGTGAAGCTGCTTTTCTTCCTTCTCTCCTGCCATGGTTCGCAATCAATAGGCCAGAGGTGGAGGGAAAGTAGAAGTATTTGTTGTTGTTATTGTAGCGTGTCGTGTTCATTTTATGGTCAGTTGATGAATGAGTATATAACAGTAGAGAGAGAGAGATTGTATGATCTCTAGATCTTTGTGTATTGCGTAGTCGGGGTGGCGCATGATGTTTTACCATTTTTAGTTAGCTTGGTATATAAAAATTACAATTGTTGCGTTCCAATATTTTAATATATAGCATCACTATTATTCAAATGCAGCGTTTGCGTTCTGAAACCATGTGATTTCTGAAGAGGATGGGAGCACTTGCCATACTTATGCAAGTGGGGGCTCATGCCCCGGCGGCAAGTATTCATTTTCTCTTAATAATAATATGGTAATAATGTTAACCCAAATCAATCTTTAAATGAATTTTTTTATCATAATTATTCAGTCTATTATCATTTTAATTATTATTTGGATAAAAAATAAAGTTAAAATAGGTTCACCAAATATTATTGTAATAATAATGATAATTATATCAGCCATTACATTCGCTATTTGAATCTTACTTATAAAAGAAGTATATTTTAATTATTTTATAGTTTATTTTTGGTAAATACTTGGTGCATAATAAAAATAATAGTCAAAATAATTAATATGTTGTACATAACATATATCACATATACAATATATATCACATATTGTAATATCATTTTTTTTGCAACATGTGATACATATTGTGCACATCATATGATATATAATGTGCATGACATGTATTATTCATTGTGCAATTTATATTATATATATTATGAACTATTTTGATTGATTTTTTGTTGTATATGTAGCAATGCTCCGCTAGGGGTACAAAACTATAACAGGCCCAAAACAGCTAAAAATAAGAGTTTGGATCACGATAATTCAGCCCATTAAAAATATACACATAATTAAAAATGTTAAAATGAATTTTTTTTTGTTATTTTAGCTGAAAAAATGTTATTATCCAAGACTACGGTGTAAATGTATATATCCAAACAAATATAAAAAAAGCATTTTCCTAATAATGTTGATATGTCAAATTTTAATTTGTACGTATAAGTTACTGTATTTTTTTTATAATTTTAAGAAATATTTAATTTTTTTGTACCCTTTTATAATAAAAGAGATAATATCAATAGAAATTAAAAAAAAAATTGAGTTGATTAAGAATTAAAGATAAAAATGATAGAATATCGAGTACTTTTATCTTTTTACTTTTATTATTTATATTTTTCATAAAATCTAACTATTATCTTAATTAGTATGCATATGTGAAAAGACATAATTAATATAATATGTAATTAAAGGATGTTTATATTATATATACATTAAAAAGTATTTTTATAAATCAATTAAGTTGCTTCCTTATAGAAGTTTTGAACAAGAAGTCATTTTATTATGAAGAGTTTTATCATTTAAATATTTAAAAATTGGCTTGCAAATAGATACTTATATTATTGTTTTTAAGTGAGATGATAAAGTACATCATCTCATCCAAGACCTGCCATGTGTGCCTAGTTAAGATGTCAGTTTTTAGGTATTAAAATGATTTTAGAGTTTAATTATAATCCTATATTATTGTAAACTATATTTACATAATCAATCAATAAATATTTGTCATATTATACACTTTATTAAACTTTTAAAAATTTGAATTTGATATGATATTATAATGAATTATATGATGACATGTTTTTATTACATGACAATGTATGAGAATTAAATCTATAATTTCATTATATTTGAAGTGAAGACGAGTAGAAAGAATAGCATATTGAGCAATGCTATCTAGAGACCCAAAGATCATATTTTTCTTAATGTAAGAGTTTAAAAGAATCAATATAAAAAAAATATCATAAGACTATAATAAAAAATGAAAAAATAAATTGAATTTTTATATAAAAGAAAAAAATATTAAAATAAAATATGTATAAATTGCCGTCCACACTCGAATACGTAGTCAAGAGAAATGATATTCGTACATATCTTTTTCATACACCTCATTCTACACCCACTTTTTTACCTTTAGATTTTGATGTGACATTTATTTAAACATTTAAAGTCACAATATCAACCATTGGATTGAAAATGTATGTACATACATATACTCATGTGTATGCATGTACATATATCATTCCTCCGTAGTCAATGTGGCTTAGCCCACTTGAGCCACTTGAATCTTATTAATATTGAGTTATTTAAATTCAACTTTGCCTAACAAATTTTTTTGTTGAAGTGAAAAATTAATTAAAATACTCAATCAATAATGCACAATATATAAATCACATGTGGTAACATTATTCTTTTTATAACATGTGATATATATCATGCATAATATACTATATATTATGCACAATATATAATATATATTGTACATATTGTATTGACTGTTTTGACTATTTTTTCACTGTAAATATTTTTTTTTTCAAATTGTATAAATGTTTGAATATTTCATTTATTGATACATAGCGTGGATTACTATTTACTATTAGAATGAAGCTCAGACTTTATTCAATAGTAGGTAAAATATTTATGATATAGAAATTGAGAAACTTTTGTACGTATACCACTATTATTATTTTAAACGGTATAAAAAGTTCAGTTAGATTCATCCAGGTATATCATTATAAAATTTAATTAATTTTAAAATAGAGTTTAATTTTGATGCACTGACAGTGTAAATATCTATACACTGTCGTCCAATCAAAACATTCTGTTTATATAACTTTTAAAGTAATGGAAGAGAAAACATAATTATGACTAACATGATAGACTGACAGTACATAATTGAATGACTCGTGGATGAAAATTAAATCCTTTAAAATAATTAACTCCTTCTTATAGAATATTATTGTCAATAAAGACGGAGAAGAGAGATTGAACAAAATCGTGAATGCGGCGTAAAATCCTGTTGAAGATGTCAAAGTTCAATATTGTACAACTTAAGAGTGGACGAAAGTTAACAGGAGAATGCTCTACTAAGGAAATGTTTGAAGATCCATGCCCAACAAAATTTTCAGGGCAAGTTATACAACCTCGTATTTTTGTTTTGATTAATACAACCTAGCATTTTTATATGGTTAAATGGGACTTATAAAGTATTTTAGTCTGGACACTTAGTTTTAAAATAAATTCTAATTGGACATTTTGTTTTTATTATGCATGAATTATATCTTTATATATTTTTTAGTGTTCCTAAAGCTATATAAATTTATCTTATATGAAAGTTATACATTTAATATAATACTAAAAGTAAAATAAAAATTTATTATAACCCGTGCTTTGCATGGGTGCACGTACTAGTATTAAAAAAAAAATTCATTAAATTATAAAAAATCAATCAAATTAGTTAATAAGTTTATTTAATAATTTTTTTTTCAAAAAAAAAGCTTTTTTTGGATAATTAGTTTTTAATTCACTGTATGATCCAACATCTATATTAATGAATTTTAACTAATTTTTTATTGTATAAATAAAAATATTAAAAAATAAAATTGCCTGAGTACCCACAAATGAATCGATAATAGTATAGGTACAACATAAATATCATTCAACTTGTAATTATATAATGATGAAATCCATAAAAAACAAATTATACAATTATATTTAATAAGTTGGATACTAATAAGATTAATTTTAGTTGGCAAAGATGGTTCTGGCTCTTATTTGGATCTATTGATGGAGGCCTTATCATTTGCTACCAAACCTATTCAATATTAGCCAACCCTCTCTATCACAGTGCACATGCAGCCT
This sequence comes from Aeschynomene evenia, assembly GCA_013621005.1. Taxonomy (NCBI): domain Eukaryota; kingdom Viridiplantae; phylum Streptophyta; class Magnoliopsida; order Fabales; family Fabaceae; genus Aeschynomene; species Aeschynomene evenia. The sequence goes on along the minus strand of CM024265.1, from coordinate 4,731,484 downwards.
AGAGCCCGGATATATATATTGCAAGCAAGTAGTGAATCATAAAGGGGTGAAATAAACTGCAAGCAAATATTAAATATACATATATATTACATAGCAATAAATATATTAAATATTTTATGTGTATACATATATTTACCAAAAAAAAGATTATGTAGCAATAAATATTGTCACATATTTTATATTTATTAAATTTGACAGTAAATCAGTCACTGAGTTTAACTATAATATAATAAAATATTTACAATTACTTAATTTAATTTATATCATACTTAATACAATTTTATATTCTAATTTTTATATTAAGATAATAATAACTTTTATACTCACACAATACAACATTCATACTTACTCAATCAAACTTTTTGTATTGATGATTAATTTAGTGTCACTTTTAATATACACATAACATTATCTTATATTTAAATGTATAATATTAAATCTATTCATCATATATACATTCATTGTATATGCACTCTTCTTATTTATTGTTTCACTTACTTGCTTACCCACTCTAGTCTTCTTCCCTTTCTTTTTATTTTTTTCTTTCTCATTCTCATCCACCACTTTACTCCTCTTCTTCTTCTTCTTTCATCATTGCAACACAAAATATTTCTTTCTCTCATATGAATTTTCTTTATCATTTATTTCATTTTTATTATCCACCTATTCTGGTTCTGTTTTTTCATGACAAGGAATGTGTAGCGAGGGTTCTTTTTTTTTTTTGGTCATCCACATAATGGCTGGGTATTAGGTGCAATATGGGCCAGATTGGAACTAGGCTCACCAACCTCTTCCTGACTTAAGGGATGTGACCTCCCTCTCATACACGTTACTTATTCGACTTCCTCTCTCTATTGACCACTGTTTAAAAACTCATAACCTCCATATATTACCATTAACCTTTAGACAAAGCCTCCACCTACTAACCTCTCTAAATTAGATGGAGTGTAAGTCTAGCTTTTATGATTGACAACTTATGATAAGACACATAGATCTTGTGAGATATTCTTCTAATCTTAGGCTACCTTCAATCTCTAAACTACATAACAAAAACTCTTTGGTTAAACAAACTATAAGGAAGCGTAATTAAACCACTAAAACACTAAGTTACAATAACCAAGGTTACAAGGCAACTCTCTTTACTCCTCTCACTCTTAACTTAGACTCTAGGGGGAAGTCATAGGGCTCCTCACGGATTCGACCATTTAAGCCACAAAGAGATGTCCCTCTTCTAGAGTATAGTGGGCTCCAATAGCTTTTCAGTCCACATGTCAAATAGTTCACCATAAAGGCAAAATGGGCCAAGGAAGTGCATTACTGTATCACACGACATCCCGACCCCGTGCCCAAAACAACTCTCAAAGCCCATCTAAACCCCCACACTCTTGGATTTACTTACCTGTGGGCCTCTTTCTTTCTAAAGAGGCTTGGTCTCGCCCTCCTTGAAAGTCTCCCTTGCACGATCCAAATCTTCCCATGGTTACTTCTCATCCGTAATGGGCTTCCAAAACCTCTTGTGGGCCTAGGTCCTAAACACCACCTCACATTTCTTTTCTTTTTTTCTTCTTTTTTCCTTTCCACTCACTTTTATTTTATTATCAAGTTTTATTTTCTCTCTTTATTCATATTTTTAGTTCTTTTTCTATTTTTTATTCATAAAATCCTTTATAATTATCATTTTAATTAGTTTTAACATAATGACATTTGCAAACACTATTTATCATTGAAAATATTTTTTATTCATTAGTGAACATATTTTTTATTTATCAGTGAATACATTATTGTTCACATGTCAACACATTTAGTCTTCATCAATAAACGCATAACTTATTTATCGTGAACACATTTTATATTCAATGAACATATTATTATTTACCAATTAACATATTATTTAGTCATGAATGAACACATAACTTATTCAAGAAAGGGGTTACCGATATTGCGTTTCCAAATGTATCTTCTTGGATTCTCAATTGCGTTTCCAAAGTGACTAATATCACTGTCAAATCAAAGGCAGTGATCCTGAATATATTCGAACAGCAAGAAAGGGGTTATTGTAGTATAGCTTGTTGGAAGGGCCCTGCAAGAGGAGCTTCTGGCCCATTGGGCCAATTGAGGGTTTTTGACCACTTTTTGGTTACTCTTACAATAATGTTGAACATTTGCTCCCCTACAATAAATTTATCTACCCGTCAATTAAATTAGGTATAATTGGTTTTTAACTTTTATGTTCTTATAATATTATCAAAATTTTAATTGAATTTCTATTATTTAAAAAATTTTAATTGAGCTTGTATACTTGAAAAAAAAATCAATTAGGTCATGGAACCTATTTACCATTAAAAAAAATTCAAACAAAATATTTTTAACGCTAAGCTAGAGTTTTTTAAATGGTAAATAGTTTACACACCAGATTAAATTTGTTTTAACATATATCGACGTAATTGAAAATATTTAAATTATAGAGACTCAATAGAAAATTTTTGTAAAATTACATGTTCTTATAAATTAGTTAAACTATTAAATTATTGATTGTATTAACGCCCATGGCAATTCTTACTAGGTTCATACTTATTTGGGTTTGTAGAGTTTTGTATAATTGTTGGACCTTGGCACTAAATTGTGATATTTTTTGGTCATTTTGATGCTTTTTTTCTTCATATTTGTTCGGTTTTTTTTTAATAAAGACATTACTTATGGCTAGAAATGGTGGAGGGAATAATAATTAGATAATGACTTGAGTTGGTTTGATTTGAACTTGGATGACCTCATTTGAATTCAGTTAAGCTCTCTTCTCTTCACTAATTAACTGAAGTGACATACATGGTTGACTTGGTGAGGTTGGTGGGATCTTATATTAACGGGTTCTGTTCACCAACTTCACTATCTGTGCTCCCCTCTACCAACATTTTTCTTAATTTTATTCCACATGATTATGACTGGTTAAGGAGGGAATTTAACTAATTAAAATTGATGACATACTTTGAATTTTAGAATTGACGATGACAAATTAATGTGACACCACAACATAAACATATGTCATAAATTTAATTACAAAAAATCTTTCCACTCATTCATCCATCTATTTGTAATTCATCTTACATATATTTTTAAATATTATACACACAAAATATATATAATATACATGTTTATATATATATATATATATATATTTATTTGATATTATACATACAAAATATACATATTTACACATATTTTTTGATAAATTATATATATAATATTTATTATAATATTCTTTCTTTAACGTGAATGGATAAATAGATAGATAAAAAATGAGTGTAAACGTAGTCAGATTGATAATCTCTTCAAATATTAGACACTTCTAGACTTTTGCTTCCAATTCCATGTTTTAACATATTTTTATTTACACATTCATTTTAGCATAAAGTTTTTATTTTGAGTCATTTCATATGTCAAATAGGGAAAACAAAAGAAGGTTGTTAGTACTTGATCAATTTCAATCCCCAAAATGTTTTACATATAAGACATGATTAGCTTAGTTTAGCATATTGCCCCTTGGCCTTGGGTGCATGTTAATTATAAACCAAAGGCAGTTATTAGTTAATAATTGCATCAGTTAAGCTAAGCTATGCTTCATGTAACACTGTTCTGTAACCATACAATAAATGAAACAAACTCAAAACATTTTTTTATCAAAAAGAAAATAAAAAAGCAAAAAACATAAGAGAAAATGAGAAAGTGTATAAATATAGGTAAGATTCCAATCATCCCTGAGCTGGTATTCATTCATTCATTCATTCATTCTCTTCTCTGCTAAGAATAACCACCATCCAAAGATATACCAATTTTGAAACATCATTCTCTCTTGTTTCTCCTCTGTTACCATCACCCTCATACTTTTCTCTTTTCCTCCTTCTCTTCTCTGTTTTGTTTCATACCCAACAAACACCAAATGTAAAAAAGGAGGAACCCCATTTTTCCAACCATGTCAATGAGTTAGAAAAACAAAGAAAAATCTGAACTTTCCTCCTTTTTTACATTCCCATTTGGTGTTTAATTAGTAGGCAGAATCTTTAGAATAAACCCTCCCCAAACCAATATCATGTCTCGTTAAAAGCAAAAAAAAAAACGTTTCCTTTACTTCACTACCATGTAAGCTAGCTTCCTAATCATACATTTATAGGAAAACATAACCCACAAAATTGATTAGACACAAAAAGTCACACAAGAAAATCGAACAGAGGAAGCAAAAATGCAAGGTAGCTTCCTGTTATGTACTTCCTCTGCTTTTTTTGGTCCAAAACAGAGATTCTGAAACAGGGGAAACAGGGTATATAATAAATGAGGCTGTTTTAACTTTTATTGAGGTTTTGTGTTTTTGTGGTGCAGAGATAATAGAGATGACTATGAGGCAGAGAGGAAAAAAGAGAGAGAACAAAATATTGGAAATTGCAGGAAACAACAATAGCAGCAGCAGAAAAGAGATTGCTCCATATCCTCATGCATATGATGATGAGTATGTGACATCACCAAGAGGCGTCTTCGAGGTTCCGATTTCATGCACAGATTCTGACAGCACAGGGAGCATTGGGTGGTCGTCATCGCCGCCGCAGCCGAGGCTGAGCGGGAAGGACAGCGGGCAGCAATGGAAGGCAATGATCGATGCTCTGAGGTTCAAGAATGTTAGGAGATTCTCTACCATTCCTCTGCTTGCGGCGAGCTATGAGATTTCGAGGAGGAACCTCAGGAAGAAGCTTGCACGCTTGAAAGCCGGCGAAGATGATGAGGATTTCGGGATTGATCTTGATGGCATTCCTACCAAGCCTTCTTGGAAGAACTTCTCCTATGTTGACCTCGCTGCTGCTACCGACAATTTCAACCCTGGTAATACATATCAACTTGGACCATATTTTCTTTTGAAAAGTTCTAGATCTTTTTCTTCCAATAGATTTAAACATAAATTCGTCAAAATCCATTAAGAAATCAATAAAATTAGCATTATGATCTTGTTAGACTGTTTACAGCAACCGTGCGATCAAATTGCATAAAACACCAAACTTCAAAGTTGTAGGTAATTGAATTATCTTCAATTTGGGTACTTATGAGCGGGAAATGGTTAAGAATTGAGTGAGATATGATCATTTAAAATTAGCATGACATCTTGAGCTGGAAATTCAATGATGAGAACTTGACATATTTGATTATGTATTTTCACCAAGTAGATGCCCGATTTATTTCTCCATACAAACATCAAAGAGTTATGTTATTTGTACATATTGTTCATGTTGTAATCCATTACCTTCATAATCTAATTGCAGATCATTCTTTGAAGTTAAAAGTGTGAATTCAATGAGCTGAACCTACCCCTATCCAAATTGTAGATAGGGAAGTTACCATGTTTACAAATTACAATAATCTTTATGAAAATAATACAGATAGTATAATATTCATGAGACTAGGATAAAACTATACCAGAACTTTTTGGTTCTAACACTTTCCCCCATTTGAGATATTGTTCTAATCTTAGCATTTCTGGTTTTGCAGATAACATGATTGGAAAAGGTGGCCATGCTGAAGTCTACAAAGGGCAATTACCAGATGGACAAATTGTAGCAGTGAAGAGGCTGATGAAGAATGAAAAGGAAGCTGAAGACAGAGTTGGTGACTTCTTATCAGAACTTGGGATCATTGCTCACATAAACCACCCAAATGCGACACGCCTTATGGGTTTCGGCATTGACCGTGGCCTCTTCTTTGTCCTCAAATACGCCCCGCGCGGCAGCCTTGCCTCTATGCTCTTTGGTGCAGTTCTACATCCATCTCTTGCTTCTCTTCCTTATTATATCCTTTGGTTAGTAATAATAAGAAGAAACATGCATCTTGTGTTTTTAGGCCCTGGTTGCTTGGAGTGGAAGATAAGGTTCAAGGTAGCTATCGCGGTAGCGAAAGGATTGTCATATCTCCATCATGATTGCCCAAGAAGAATCATTCACAGAGACATGAAAGCCTCAAACATATTACTCAACCATAACCTTGAAGCTGAGGTACTTTTGTAACACCCTATTATAGTACATAACATAGCACAACATTGTGAACTTCTCCATCTCTTTCTGATCAATGTAAGTAATTCATTCATTCTATACTAAACTGCAGATTTCGGATTTTGGATTGGCGAAATGGCTTCCGGATAAGTGGGATCATCATGTTGTCTTCCCAATCGAAGGCACATTCGGGTTAGCATATATATTGCAGCATCTCTGCCTCAAATTTTGTGTGTATTCATAATGTAACTCCATATTCTAAACAGCCTCTTGCTTCAATTGCTGCAGGTATTTGGCTCCAGAGTACTTTATGCATGGACTTGTGGATGAGAAGACTGATGTTTTCGCATTCGGGGTTCTGCTACTGGAACTCATCACAGGTCGCCGAGCAGTCGATTCAAATAGCAGGGAAAGTCTTGTGATTTGGGTATGTATTCATAACCTACCAACCAAGAAAAAAAAATTTGTTACTAAGAAATACTTTTAACATTATCTTAGTTGGTAGTTATAGGATTGAACTTAGAATACATATCATATGGTATGTATAAGTGAAATTCCTTTCTATATGAGTGTAATGTAATCAACTTCTCTAATAACACTAATCAATGAGATGTTCATAGCTTACTAAAATTCTATCAAGATTACTAATAATGATTTGACTCTGGCCAGGCGAAACCACTGCTGGATGCAAAGAAGGTGAAGGAACTAACAGACCCAAGATTAGGAAACGATTATGATCCCACAGAAATGGAGAATGCCATGGCAACAGCTTCCATGTGTATCCATCATATGTCAGCGAAGCGGCCATATATGAATAAGGTAATAAAATGAGGATTAAATGCCTAAAATAGTCCCTTAGAAATATATCAATAGACAAATTAGTCTCTCAGTATATAATGTCTTATTAATTGGACGAAAACCCTAAATTTCATTGGGACATCCATTTGAACACCATTGAATTTCATAGATAAGTGTGCTAGATGGGGACCACTGCAAAATTCAAGAGTTGTCAAGTGGATGGTCAAATGGAACATCTACTTTTGGATGTCAATTTAGTATTTTTTCGAACTTTTAAATCCTTAGGAATCCTATGATATATTTCTGAGTTACGATTATAAATGATCATTCTTTCACCATGTCAAACAAAGAAATGACTTGCCCCATTGGTTCTTCTTTGTGGACTAATAGGTTGTGCAGCTGCTGAGAGGGGAAGAGGTGCCTATTGACCTCAACCAAAAGTCAATAGCACCAAGATCACTATTGATAGATGCATGTGACTTGGAAGATTATACATGCTCTAACTATCTGAATGACCTCAATCGCCACAAGCAATTAATCATGGAATGATGAGGATCGATTAATCATGTGACTTGGCTTTGTTTGTCTCTCTCTCTGTCTTGTATATCTCTTGAAAACATACATTTATATTTGTAGCTGGTTTGTGTGGGGGTGAAGCTAATGAAACAAAACAAGCTTGTTCTTTTTATTTACTTTCAAGCTTGGCAAGATAATGTTCTTAGGCTTGTAATGCATAACCATATATAGTTTGTTTGTTATTGTTTAATTCAATGACATAGTTATTAAGAAGAAACTTGAGAAACGAATTTTCAAGCAACAATCACAAAGTGTTATTTCATAGAGCATTTTCATAGGTTCAGCAGCCTAATTCAAACTGTTCATAGATTAAGCCTTTATCGCATACTATGTCTACATACTTACAATAACAATTCAAAGGACACATTTCGAAATAAATTTATGAGACAACCATAATATGAATACAATAATATTTATTGTACAATAAAATACGTTCAATTAATATTTAATATGTGTTATATATAATACGTAATGTGTGCTATATATATATATATAATACACGTATGTATAACACATGTATGTATAGTACGTGTTAAATACTAATAAAGAGACGTATTTCTGTTTGTACAACAAAAATTAATGTAATTATAAATAATAAATATTAAACAATATCCAAATCTTCCGAAACACTTGAAACTCAAAAACCAAAGCAAGGAGCTGGTAGCAGAAAATAAGGATGGCACCGGAGGTTATTCTCCAATTAGGGTTATTAATCCTAACCCTATCCCTCTTCTTCGTTATCTACAATCTCCGTAGCCAAACAGCTCACGTCAGGCCCCGAACCCGAAACAGGGCCCGCAAGCCCGAGCCCAACCGCAACCTAGCCCAAGCATCCCGCCACCTAATTCGACCCAAAAACGCAAGGGCGGCCCTCGAAGAAGCCCAACGGGTCCTCTCCATCGAGCCCAGGGAACCCTCCGCTCACATCCTACGGGCCCGTGCACTCCGCCTCATGGGTCATAAGGCCGCCGCGCTCAAGTCGCTCGACTCCGCGCTGTCATCGCCCGCGGTGAGGCTGCTCTCCGCAGCGGAGCGCGCGGAGGCGCTTGTGGAGAGGGCGGAGCTGAAGCTAGAGGTGAATCGGAAGAGGCGGATGGACTCCGCGGTGGAGGACCTGGTTGCGGCGGTGGAAGTGAGTGATGGTGAACGAGTTGACTCGGAGGCGCTGTGTTTGTTGGGAAAGTGTTACGAATGGAAAGGAATGAAGAGCGAGGCCAAGGAAACGTTCCAGAAGGTTCTTGATGTTGAGCCCGATTCGATTGAGGCCCGTAAAGGGTTGGCCCGATTAGGCCCATGAAACTATTTTCTAGTTTGTAGATTAGGCAAATGAAATTTGTTGACAAGAAAAAGGCAAATAATTTTATGCCTTTCGGAATTGTGTTGATTCTTTTAAAAAACATTTGCGTGTAATTATTTTTCTGTCGATAAATATAATGTGTAATATTTACTTTTGTAGGAAAAGTAATTTAAGAAATCAACAGATGATATTTCTGTCTCCAAAAGTATTATTATTCAATAGCTGCAGCAATTTATGAAGCAACTAGAATTTTTGTTCAGAGCTATATAATATATGCCCAATTCAAATCAAAACGTTCCTCATCAACTCTGAGATGAGTAAATTACTTACATAATCCAGATTCCTAAAGTAACTAAGATTCCTATGCTTTAGGAAACACAAAATCCTTTCCAATTTCACAAAAAGACTAAGCTCCAAAGTTTTTTCCATTTGATCAATGCATGATGCACTGTCAATAGGATTGATGAGGCCATATATAGAACTCAGGTGCAGCTGGAACATCACTCAGTGCGGCCGCATTCGCCGCAGGAACTGATTTTGCTGGGCCATCGGCGACAACGGTGTTGGTAGGGTGAAACTGGTGGAAGTGGTTGTGGTTGTAAAATGCTGTTGCAGGATTAAACTGTGTAGTAGGAGTAGGAGCCACTGGCTGAATAGTTGAGATGCCAACGGTGCTGCTACTGGCATCATTTGTACTCTGGGGTTGCTGATGAGGAGCATCAGTGCTGCTTATGGGAGCTTCCTTCTCTGATTCGAGGGAAAGCTTCAAGCGTTTCGCCGTGCCGCCGACGGGGAGAGAATTGTTCAGGATGGCTTCCACATCGTATCGGCTCATCTCGAAGTTGGTTACAGCATTCAAGCCTCTAAACTTTATGGCTGCTATATCATAAGCCTCTGCTGCTTCCTCTTCAGTTGCTGTTAACAAAAAAATATGCAGAATGTTTAGTCATGAAAGAAATTGGAATTGAACTACCATGTATTAGGATGGCTTATTAATTGCCATAAACCATTGAAAAGATTCCAATCATGTTGTATAAGCTTCAAACTTACTAAATGTTCCAAGGTATAGATCCTTGTTTCCGGCAACTCGGCCAATCCTCGCTTGCCATCTACCCTGTTGGTGATGCCTGCTGGATCCAAAAGTATGAAACTTACAGTGATGAGGAACTTAAATTACAGCGAAGCGCATCAATAATATTAATATGTTGAATTAATTAGAATTACAAACCTAGTAACACCCCTGTATATGGAAGCTCCCCTAGAAAAACCACTACTTTTCCTGCAAGAAGTATGATTTTAGTTCCTGCATTGAAGTGAATGCATGCATTGATAAAGATAAGATGATAGGCAAAACCTTCTCAATGATGCAATGAATTCTTGCTTTCCTGCATTTCTCATCTGCTCCAATTCCTGTGTGTAATTGGAAACCTGACAAATTAAAGGATAAAAAGTATTCTTAGTGATGCATGGTTCCAATTCAGGTCCATTCAAAATCTTCAACTCCTTTCTCTACTCACTAAATTAATCATTGCCATTAGATCAGATCCATGTTACTTGCTTGCTCAAAAATAACTCCTAGATGCAATAATTTCCTTGCAACTTGGCCAAAATATTTTATGTAAAGTGAAGCAAATTCATGCACTCAAAGATAAAGTCATAAAACTAAAAAGAAATGATTTTTGTATTAGATATACTGTATCGACGAACACTTCATTCATCGTTAAATGATGCATGAATTCGACTTGAATATAGTTCACATTTCATCAGATATTGAATATAAACTAAATACAAATAGCATGACTCAAAACATAACAGAAGACAAGTGAGTGAAAATTACAGGGAAGTTGGTAGTAGCAGTGGGTCCCCAGTACTTTAGAGCTGCCAAATCATAAGCTCTTGCGGCCTTTTCTTCCTTGTCATATCCACCTGACAACAATGACATTTTACTATTTACTATAACGTTACAGAAACCATATCTAAAACAGTATATAGGACATAGTAAAATTGAGTAGAAATGTTTCTTACCCAAATACACTGCACCAACAGTGAAAATGATCAGTGATAGAACCATGAAGTGCAACCAGCCACATTCCATGCAAAAGGAAATATAAATTAAATAAATATAAATAAAAGAGAGAGATCAAATTTCACCCAATGGAATGGTCAAAAACTCTGGTAACAACTACTTTTCTATCATGAAAATGTAAATGACCAAAAGAAAAGTGATCCAATGCATGCAAACCTTTTATTACCTTCTCTTTTCTTTTTCCTTTTTTTCACTTTCCCATTTTAGTCGATAAAAAAAAAACAGTACATGAGATCATTGAGATGCCACAACCTTGTACCCCACTCTCTTTTTTCTCCTTTTTAGTACAAGTACAAATGACTAATCAAAATACTAATTGTTACATAAAGTTGTAATAACTTATTGCATCTAATAGTGAAGAATTTTCATTATAGAGTCGTCCAGAAATATCATTGCAAAAAAAATTGGTCCCTCAGAATTGGAAAGTCCAACATTGATCTTCACGTTTCAAAAAAAAGGATAAATTCGTCATTCCGTACATGTCCGTACCACAAAGAAGTCATTGTACGAACATGTAAGGAATGACAAATTTGTCTCTTTTTTAAATGTGAAGACCCAATATTAAACTTTCAAATTCTGAGAGACTAATTTGTCCCACGATATATTTCTGGACGACCATTTTTTGAGTATTTAGTCTTCATTATATATAGTCAAATAGGTTTCAAACTCAACCACCTAAAACCAGGCGAAAAATTGGCCCTATTTTCACAATGGAGAGATTAAGGCATTAAGGACAAAACGCCTTTCTTACCTTTTTATTAAAACCAAAAAAAGTGATTAATACAAATTTTATTGCGTTATATATATCAGACTGCAAAACAACTATAAGATCCAAGAAATCCCGTGAGTTAGTTTCAGAGAGAAAATTATTATGAGTGAGAGGGGCCACAAACACTGCCAAAAAAAACGTTTTACCCAAAACCAAAAAAAGACGCTCCCACCACTATGTAAGTACAAATTTTGGACAAACAGAACAAGAGTAGTAGTGACGAATTGTTTATGGTCAAAGCCAGCTTTCCTGGCGAATGGAAAGCAAAAGCAAAAGTTAAAGCCAAACTCAGAAACTGAACCCCCATTTTGTGCATATGTGAGAAAGAGACTGAGTGCTGGATATTATTATTATTCTTATTATTATTATTATCATTCTTAGATTAGATTAATAGATTATTAGATATAGGTAGGTGTTTACTTATAGTTTTGGATGTGAAATAGTACGGAATAGGAAGATGCAGGGGTAGGTAGGTAGGTGCAGAGAAGAGAGGCTATAACAACAAAAATGGCGGCATATTTGGATCAAATCAGCTGCTGCATAATATTTCAGACCCCACTCCCACATGGACACAATGGCGGCACATCGGATCAAAATCAATTCAAAGAATGTGAAATGAAATCACATTACCATCAATTCAATTCAATTCAAGCAGCAGCAACAAGTACTATGTACTTACAAATTTGGTCCATTTATATAAAATGTGAATATAAAATGTTATCTAGGAGAGAAAAATAATTAAAAAAAATTATGGGTACCCTACCAACCAGCATCAGAGTAATCCATAAAAAAATGTTGAGAGAGAAATCCAGGTGTCCTACCACCCATAACTATGTGAGCTCACTTTTCAAATGCATGCAAGCCACTTTTCACTGCTACAATGTCTCTATTATTATTATTTATTATTCCTTCCTTTTTTTTATGGATTATTCTTATTATTATTATTATTATTATTATTATTATTATTATTATTTTCTTAATTATAAAAATAAAGAAGAAGAGAGAAATAATGAACCTTGACGCCCTTTTCTTGCTTGTCCCTCTCTTCTGCAGCTATTATCCCATAGATGTGCTTCATATCTACCTGTCCATCTATGCCTGCAAAAAAACAATAATAATAAAAAATAATAACAATAAAACAAAAAAAATAAGAGATTGAAAGCAACCCCAAATCTATGACCTTGAATTTGTTCACACTATAATAAGACTATATATAGTACACATGTTATTTTTGGAAATAATTGTACATATCCAAATCCAAATATCATATTAATAAAAACAGAGGAACAACATAACATGATACTAAATTGCAATTAAAAGGGGGAAAAAAAAAGAAAAATCTAACCTTGTGACACCTCTGTAGATTGAAGTTCTCTGGCCAAAGGTATCAACAACCTTCTTGGAGGCATCAGAATCAGCAACAACAATGGCAGCTTTATCAGAATCTTCAGCTACAGCAACAACACCAAGAGACAGAGCACCCTTGGAGTTGTTGCTTCCTCCACCAGCCGTAGACTCAACCGAGTTAGAACCACCGGACACAGCCCGAGTCTTGGAAGCCGAGTCATCCACCACCTCAGAGCCAGAGTTAGTGTTGGAGAAAGCTTCGAACCCAGCAATGGCTTTCAGATCTTGCTGGTCATTGAAGTAGAGTTGGGTGAGGGATGAAGAATCCTGCTGCGGCGTCTCTGTTTCGAAGAAATCTTCGAGCTTTGGCACCGCCAATGGTGGCTGGTTCCTGTTCAAGCTCGAGAGAAAATTGTTATTGGAATTTTCACCCATCATCATCATCATCATCATGTGTTGTGCTTGATGGGTTTCTCTGTTCTGGTTGTTCTGTTCCATTTCGGTGGTGTTGTTCAGTACTACCTCAGATTTGGGGTGAGTCCACCCTGGAAAAAACCAAACGGAACCCATGAAAAAAAAAAAAAATTGAAACTTTAGAACAATGCAGTGATTATTAATATCTATCTACGACTTGGGGCTGTTTGGTTTGACTAGAAAATGAGAGAAAACGCGAGAAATAATCGGGTTTTATGGAAGATATTTTTCACGTTAAACAGGGATCAAATTTCTTTTTCTTTTTTTTTTTATTACCGTTGGGAAAGAAATTATTGTCGAGGAAGTAGAGAGGAGGAGGAGGAGAAGTATCAGCAGAAGAGGGTGGATCATCGTAGTGAAGGAAGTGAGAGTTTGTGGAGCTAAGCATTTCCATAGGAGACAGAGAGAACGAAAGCCAGTTTGTAGGAGGAGCCATATCTATCTGATCACAGACAAAAACACAAAAGCACCCCAGATTATTTATTTATGAAACAAACAAACAAATGAGGACGCACACGCAACAGAAAAAAAAAAACTCAGGACTGAAAAAGTTACTGGGTTATTCTCTGAGAGGTAATGGAAGTAGTTCAGAGAAAAGGGGGAAACAGAGTGAAGAGTGCATGCAAGGTTAGTAGGTGATGGTTGGCAATGAAGAGGGGTTGTATGTGTTAAATTAAAGAGAGAGAGAGAGAGAATTTGTGTTGAAAAGAAGAGAAGAGAGAGTTATGACTTATGAGATGGGGATATAGTGGAAGAAGAGGTGAGGAGTTTCAGTACCAACCGGCGTAAAACCAGCGCGGTTCAGTTTTATTACATAATACTAATAATCAATGGGGTCAAATATTGATCCTCAAAATAATATGAGTGGGTCTTTATTTGTTTGAATATCATTATAAGAAACAAGATATTATTCATTCAAATATTTATGGTATATTATAATTATATATGTCAAAAATTTAATTCAATAGTATTGTGTTTTGAATGTCTTGCCAAAAAAGAATTAAACAATTTAATTAATATTTAACATGAATAAACTAAGAGTTTAATTTGATGCACTAAAAGTATTTTAAATTGTCATCCAATCAAAAGACTTTATTTGTATGACTTTTCAGATAGTGAGAGAGAGAAAACACAATTATGATTAATGTAGCAACACATAATTAGATGATTGTGTAAAAAAGTTATATACTATCAGTGGATATGAAAATTAAATTCATAGTTTCAATCTTTACAATTAATTTAAGGATTTATTTTTACTCCACTAACAGTGTATAACTTTTTTACATAGTCATCCAATTATGTATTGTCACGTCAGTCATTATTGTATTTTTTCTCTCCCATTATCTCAAAAGTCATACAAACATAGTATTTTTATTGGATGATAATATAAAATATCTTTATAACGTCAACCGTTAGTGCAATAAAATTAAACTCCTCAGACTAAATCATTTGTAAAATATTTTCATGGATGAGGTTCAAACCCCTCACCATTAAGAGACTCAACATGAACTTCTAATATATTATACGGATATTAAATTCTTGAGTTAACTCTTAAATTTGTATGAATTTAGGTCTCTAAATTGAATTAACTCACTCATAAATTTTAACTTGGATAAACTTGATGAGAGTTAACTTAGTTAAACTCTTATAAACTCTTGAGTTTATTCTTTTGGTTAGATTTTGAACTCTCAAGTAACAACATGAAATTTCATAGTATAGACTCATAATTAAATATTTCAAAATTGAAATTAACACAAATTAGAAAAATTTTTAAGGTTGTTAAGTTCATATCTATCAAATTTCTTATGAGTTTAATTAATTTTTTATATTTAAATATTAATATTGATTTTATTACGTTGTAATTACTGAAATTTTTATATTTTTTATTTTTATCACAAACTTATTTTATTATATTTAGATATTATAAATATTTTTTAATGATAATAAACTCGTATGAGTTTACTATTCGAGTTTATCTTCACTCATGAATTTAGTCAAACTCTCAACTTTAATAACATTTATTGTATGTTATGGTTAATAGTGAAACTTTATGAATTAACCAAAAATTTTAGAACAAAATAAAATTGCATATACAAAAATATTAAGAAACATAACTTAAAAAATATTAAATTATAAAAATATATTCTTATGAATAATATTTAAAAAGATCCTTTGATATTGTTAAGGGAAATGAAAATAGAAATGAAGACAAATCAAAATTCTGGAGATGAAGACTGAATATCTATATATCCTCTTAATATCTACTCCCTCCGTCCACTTTTATTTGTCTTTCTAGGAAATTTATTTGTCCACTATTATTTGTCATTTTAGATTTTCAAGGAAACATTTATAATTTTTTTTCAGTTTTATCCATACATACACTCTCTTTTTTATCTCTTACAATTATTATTGCACAAAAAACTATAAGGATAATTTTGTCATTATATATTTACTTCTATAGAAATTTACTGTGTGTTTTAATCACCTCCTTAATAAGAAGTGTGCAATACTTTAAAACGTCAATTAATATTGGACGGAGGGAGTATTATCATCCTAATAATCATGGTCATTATTAAGTTTACCAACAAGTGGTGGATAGGATTATACTCTAATATTTCTTGATATCATCATGAATTGCTCATGAATTTTAGGCCAAAAATGGTAATTAGATTATGAGTTTAATTTTAATTTATTGTCAGTATAAAGTAATTTTACACATACATTTAATTATTGATTGACACATCAGTAAAAGTTTTTAATTTAACTACCCACTAACTAAAAGGTCACATAAATTAATGAATATAATTTATTAATATTGTATAATTTTTTACAGTATTAGTGCATCATTCTCTTCAAAAATAGCAAATCTTCATGATTCAAATTCTTTGAAATTATTAGATAATTTTCAGCCATATATATATAGTTTGAGACAAAATGGTTAAAAGAAGAAAAATGCATTGCTTTGGGAGACAAATTATAATCACTTTTAGAGAAAAGGTGGAGTAGATACATGATTACATTATTATCACTTTTGGTTAAATGGACCATTGGTAGAATTAATAATCAAAGCTTCTTCTGTTTTCTTTGACTGAATCGTTAATCAAAGTTGAAATGAATATAAGTACATGTTGCTGCTCAATGAAAGCAACTTCTCTTGCCTCGTGCGTGCCTTATGTCACCTATACAAATATATGTTACACTACTCAACTATCAAATGAGAACCTAATGATGACTACTATATTCAGTCAAAGAGAAGAAACAAAAACAACATTCAAAAACAATAAAAGCACATCATATGATCATAAATATGAAAATTATTAAGGTAATGTTTGGATTGTGTCCAGACACAAATGAGTGGGAGTATCCATTTGAGAGATTATTAGGTGCATCAAGAACAAGAGATTTATTTATTTTATAGCATTTATATTTTGATACATCAACTATTCTATCTTTTTGTTTGAAATTTAATCCTCTTTTTTCTTATTATAATTGACCTTTTAAATTATGTGTCATGCAATGAATGTGTAGAGCAAATAAATTTTTTTTTGCTCTTCATGCACCTAATAATTTTTCGTGTCTATTGTTTAAATTGTAAGACATAAAATAGTGGAATACATATACATGAAATGGAGGAACACAGTGTCTCCATATTGTAATATTGTATTGTCCATTTAATAAGGTGGCACATTACATTATATTTCATGGGCACAATATAAAATGACAAAAATACCCTTCAAAATATTAATAATAATTATAAATTAGGGATAAAATTGACAGTAAACAACATACTATATTAATGTTATGTTGTCATATATTCAAATACAATATTCATATCCATTCGGTGATGAGAAGAACATTTGCATAATTAAACTTAGCTTGTTACTCTCTAATTAAATGTCCCTCTGACTTTAATTTTACCAATTAAGATATGGATTATCATAAGATTTAATGTGTGTGTATGTATATAATATATTAACAAGTTTTTACTGCTAGAGTAGATGGTGAAATGAAAATGAATGCGCCGACATTATTTACTTGTTTTGTTTTTACAAAGAGGTACACAGTAGTACATAGGTTGGTGTTTCTTATACACACAGAAGAGAACAGAGCAGAACGTATGATAATAGTACAAGTTGCGCAATAAACTGCGATGTTCCACGAACATAGCTTTGATCCCCTGAAACTCCAATTGTGTTGGTTGGTTCTGCATGAGAGAAAGCACTGCATGTGTACACGTGGACCAAGATCAACACCTGTGCTTCACTCGTTTGTTGCATCATCGGTACCATTACATCAACGCTACCTATTATTATTGCCAAATGTTTCTTTAATATCTCTGAAAATGTAGGTAGACAATTATCAATATTGGACAAATTTTTGGATCATTATATTCTTTTATAATATTTTAAATTTATATAAAAATATAGAGCATCGCTAGAGACATACAAAACAACCAGTCAAAACAGCCAACAAATAGGAATTTGGGCCACAATCACCCAACCCATTAAAAATATACTCATGATAAAAAATGTTATTTATGCCATAAAGTATTAAATGAGCTTTGTTGGCTATTTTGGCTGATTTTTTGTTATGTCCCAAGTATTTGTGAAAAATATAAAATATATAATTATAAATATTTTTTAACCATACATGTGATTTACGTAAAAAAAATTCTAAAAATGTGAAAAAGAGCTATACATATCACTTATCAGCTTCTCTACACCTAACCTTAATGGCTTAATCTGTTGTTTCGAAAAGAGAGAGAGATGTGAATGAGATAGTTTGGATTGTGTGTTTGTGCTCCGGGTAATATGGGATAAAGAAATGTTTGTATAATTGTTAAAATCACATTAAAATATTTGTTAAGGATATTAAAAATAGGATGTTTTAAAAAAATTTAAAATAATATGATGAATTTAAGATATAAAAAATCTAAAAATAAATATTTCTAATATAAAACTTTCTTTTATATTATGTAGAACTCTTGTTAGTAAAATTCTAAAATGGGTTTACTTCCTAGAGAAAAGTTAAATTAAATGGATTAAATGGATTAAATTTTAATGTATTTTTAAATTAATTGATAAAACATTATTAAAATGAGAAAGACTAATTAAAAGGATAGTACTTATAACATCATCAATATTATAAATATAAGCAATATTTGGGACATAATAAAAATCATTTAAAGCAGTTAATATTTGTGCATAATTACATTACATACATGAGTTATCTATTGTGCATAACATATATCATATGTTGTGGTATTATTTTTCTTAGCAATATATGATATATGTTATACACATTATGTGATACATGATATATATAATATGTAATATTTATTGTGCAATTTATATATTATATATATTGGACATAATTTGTTAACTTTTTTCAATTGATTTTTTTTTTGTTATACTTATATTTATATCTATAAACATGGCATAGATATAGTTTAAGAAATGTGAACATTGAGGCCAGCGAAGTAACCAAACATAGTAATGATTGAGACAAGCAATGAACCAAGCGTTGTGAATATTCTCCAAAGTTCGATCATCAGTTCATTAAAAAATTCATCATTGTGTCAAAAATTGACTCATTAAATAAATAATTTGACTTTGAGAGCTCCCAATTTTTCAGCTCTATTATTTATTAGCTCAATTTCCCCTTAATTAGTATCTTCATTGGCCTTCAATGCTGGACTTACTTCACAGGGCCTACAAATTTGAACCAAAACAAAATTGTTTCTTGGTAGAGCCGAGGAAATTGTCCTGCGATGCAAAAAATGCAAACATTAGAAGATATATACTATATTCATCTATTATATTACTTTTACATTCCTTCATTTTTTCTAGTTATATATATATGTAGTGATGATACTCATTTATTAAATTTATCAACAATATGTAAAAAAAAAAAGAGTGGATAAACATACAACTTTTTATATTTAAATAATTCAATCTTATATCCGAGTGATGCATAGTATTAAACAATTCATAAATAAAAATATTTATATTATAAATGAGAATATGTTATTTATAAAATTTCATTTGTAAATTTAACAAAAAAAACACATAATGAAATTATTTTTATATTGATAAATACAGATAAAATCAGGGGCGAAGCTAGGATTTTCTTTTAAGGGGACCAACATTCACAAAATAAAAAATTTTATTTGAGAATTAATATTAAATAATTATACACAAAATTTAAAAAAAAAAAGATATAATATAAAAAATATATAGTTGATAATCAAAATTCAAAAATGTATGTATTGAACTACATATATCAAATACATGCTAATATATTACAAAAAAAAAATATATGCTAATATTTTGCTACACATTTAATTAAATTAATATTTCATTTGAACTAAAAACTCTGGTAGATAGTTACGTGGAATGTGAGTATGTATAGGTCAATGGGTCCATTTTGACTTTGATTTTGATCCAAATAATCATTGAGATTGTAATGAGCTGAGTAATTATGGCCCACAATCTTATTTATTGGCTGATTTGACTAATTTTTCATTGTACATTTAACATCACTCCTTATATAATTCTATTAGTTCTACTAGAATTTAGACGACAATACAGTTATAACTACTAATACTAACTATTAATACCAGAGAGTGTATAGGATTACTAGATTAATTGGGCTTGATAATTTTTTTTTAAATTTTTTTGAAAAATTCAGGGGGGCCATCGCCCCCTAAGAATGTACGTGGCTTCGCCCCTGGATAAAATTAAAATAAGATTTTAGTAAATTATTTAAGAACTACTTATCATATAATATGAACATGTAATTTTTATTTTTTAGATTATTTTTATAAATAAATCATATATATTGAATTATCATATACTAAATATATAAAGTAACTTTGTATTTGTATTAATTTAGAATAACAAATAAATTTAGAAGAATCAATAAATAGATTTATCGGTAGATAGCTATTTTTTAACGTTTTAAAATAAGAAATTGATTTTGTAAATTAATTAAAGATCGCAATGAAGGTTCCAAAATTATCATGTATGGCACAATATTTTAGGAGGGTGTAAATTAGTTTATTGATATATAATTATTATTGTGTTTTAATATACTAATAGGGATTATTAGTTAAAGTACTAGAAATTCTTGGGTGACAAAAAAATTAACAGTGAAAACTAGTTAAAAAGTCCTATTTGAGTTTCTCAGAATGTGGTAATATTTATTAGATTTAATGATCCAATTTGAATTTTGATCTATAAATCCTATTTTAACTGGTTTGACTAAATCTAACACTTATGGTTAAAGTACCATTGAAAATGACGATTAGCCTAATTTTAGACTTGCCTTATTGCATGCACTTCAATACCTTGAAACTCCAAGTTCTCTTGTCATGGATATGTTACTATGAAATATTTTGCTTCTTCTTATTCTTGATTTTGATGGAGCAACCTAAGAAGGCATAGCTCAGAGTAGCTTGATTGAAACATGGAAATGGAAGCAACAACAGAAACAGAAAAAATCTATGTTGCCCTTGGCAATAATGTCATAGATGGATTCAATACTCTGGCTTGGACCCTTAGTAAATGGCACTCTCACCCAAATATTTCCATTGTCATTCTTCATGTCAAATACAACACTTCCAAACATCTTTCAACATTGCGTATGTACTATGTTCCAAACATTGTTTTTGTAAGTTCAATTGGTTTTCACTTTTCATCACTTGCTTTTCTGATGTATTGTTTATTTATTTGTTTCAGTTGGGAAATTCCCTGAAGGTATTGCTTGTGATGTGAAACTGGACACTGTGAGGAAATATGAACAAGAGATAATCGACAAGCTGCTTTCAAAGTACATAGCTTTCTGTGACAATGTGAGGAAATAACTATTGATTTTACTTTCCATGTCCTGTTTTCTATTTTAAGATGTTAGAGGATATTTTTGATATTACACTTAGTTAGATTTTATCTATATAAAAGCTTGATATGTTATATTTTGTATGTCGGATCATTATTTAATATGTAAAATTAGTTTTCTCTCAAATCTTGTCGTGATACTATGAGTTTCTACATGGTATCAGAGCCATATGATCCTCTCTAATTTATTTATTTCTTACCGTCTAAAATAAAAATTCTACAAAATGAAATATTGAAGACACTAAATAAAAACTAATTTATTTGTTTCCTTCATCAAATTCTGAAGAATCCTATCTTAGCTAAATTGATAAGCTTATCTTAAATGATGAAATGAATTAGGCTCAAATTGATTTCTTGCAATTCTTGTGCTCAGTTAATTATATATCTGCACATTATTATTACAGGTTCCAGCTGAAATACTAGAAATTGAGAAATTTGATGAACCTATCCAGAAGAGAATCATAGACTTAATTTATGGCCTTGGCATAACCAAATTGGTCATGGGATTTTCATTCATGAAGGCTTCCTTGTACTCTCTCTATCTCTCCCTCTCTCTTTTTCCATGCTTCAATGTTTTCTGTTTCTTTATTTTTCCTTTTCTTCTGATTTAGGAAACCAAAAGATGCCATCAATGCATTGTTCTATGTTCACAAGAACAAACCTGCATTCTGTGAAGTGTTCTTTGTTTGTGATGGGAAACAAGTGTTGGCAATAGAGAAGGATGATGAGGTAATCATGGAGGATAATGATAATGGGGTCACTGTTGCAAGAATGAAAAAGGACAAGATATGCATCAAAGATTGTCTAGAAAGAATAATGTTTGATAAAACCCCTGATTCCCAACCAAGAAGTTCTTTTGGATCAAGTTCTTCCTCTTCAGCAAATTTGGAGTCACCTCTAAGCCAAAACCAGTGGGAATTTTATCTCCAAGAGATTGAAAATTATTTGCAGGAATTGTTGTCTTTGAACTTGGATGAAGGAAGCTTTGTAGAGGACAGTGACATATCTCAGATTAGTCCATTGGTTGAATCATATGTCAAAGATCCTAGCAGCTCTGATGATAATATGGTAACTAAAACAATGATAAATAATGCTTCTTATTTTTTGTGTTAGTTATATAGTGACATTTACAAATCAATAATGTTATTTGAACATTTATTATAGATGTTCCAAATAGAAATCCAAATTTACATAATTGAATGTCATTGAAAAACGTGTTAAGTGAGAACTATCACCACATCCAATGATATATAAGTTGATATATATTTGTTACATCCAATTGTGGATGTCAAAATATAATTTTTGTTTAGAAAGTGAGAGAATTTTTGGAAGAAATTAAAGAAAATGATTAGATAGAATAAAGTATTCACTTACTCATTTCTAATTAGGATCAATAACATTTTACACAAGGAATAAATTTTGAACAAAAAGAATATGACAATGGCAGTGTATTCTTTTTTTCCAATCTATCTGCAATTCTGCATCCTTTGGTTTCTCTTAATTTGTTGCATTTTTTGGACTTCTATTCCCTTTAATTATGACACATATGTTGCATAAATTGGCCACTCACTCAGAGAGATGCAGAAAAATATGAGATCCTCAGAGATAAACTGAATGAAGCTTACAGTATCATCCAAATGAAGAGAAAAAAAGCCAAGGAAAATTTACAGAGGCATGAGAAAGCTGAATGGGCTATTTGGTTATGCAACCGTCGGGTAACAATGACTAATGTTTTTTGCATTTAGAATTTATAATATGTTAGAAACTGTATCATATACTCTCATCCACTTTTGTAAGTATGTATTAATGCGAAGTTTCACATATTGTAAGTAGCTAGGAAGCACGTGTCCGATCCACGTGGGACACCGACACCCAGTGGACAAGCGTTGGACACATGTCCAACACGCGTCGTACGTATCCGAAAAAAATCACCCTTTTTAGGTCGAACTCGGATACGCGTTGGACACTCTATGACACACACCAGATACGTTGTGAGATACCATAGACACAAGTCGGAGAGTATTATGCTATGTATCAATAGCACTCCCCTAATATTTATAAGAATTTGGATTCTTTGTTGAATTCCAACCAGCCTAGTTCTTATCACAAGTCACAACTTCATCTCATTTTCTATTTTACAGGAAGAAGAACTTGAATCTCTAATAAAGGAAGAAGTGGCTGCAAGGGAAGAACTGAAGAAGGAACTTGAAGCAAACAAGGAACAACTCCTCCAAATTATTGCTGAAATTGAAGAGAGCAAGAAGAGGCTAAGTTCACTGACAGAGCAGAAACCAGAGCTACTAAACAAGCTTCAAATCTCAATATTGGAGATGTCACAATGTGAAAGCCAAGTAGAGAAGGCAATGGGTGAGAGAGAAGAGATTCTTAGGGATATAGAGGAGTTGAGGAGGCAGAGAGATGTGATGAACCAAAGGGTATTGTTCTTGAAACAGAAAAATGATGGAACAAGAATGAATGGAAAAAGGGTGGTGATGATAGACAAGGCTTGTTGTGGATTCAGGGAGTACAGAGAGGAGGAGATCATCATGGCTACACACAATTTCTGGGAAGAGTTGAGGCTGAGATGTGGTGGTGGAGGTTGGAGCAATGTGTATAGAGGAAGGATCAACCACTCCACTGTTGCAATCAAGATGCTCAATTCTGTTCCTGGTTTGTCCCAAGTGGATTTCCTTGCTAAGGTAAGCAAGTAAAACAAGAATTTATTTAGCCTTGTCTACTTGTAACACTTTCCTTAATTCTGTGTTGAAACATCATTGACAGAAATTTCTTTTATAACAGTGGAGGGTGATCCTCAAAATGAAAGAAACTCTCAGAGATCATTGGGATTCCAGTAGGGTCAAATTGAATTAGTCAGATTCTTAGTAACAGGATTTAGATATCAATGATTTTCTTGAGGCTAAAAAAGAGTGGAGGATGATGCCAAAAACATATACTAGTGTGAATGAAGAATTGGAAGTTAAAACTCATTTAGTATGGTAAAACAATAATGCTATTTGAACATTCATTTATGGATGTCCCAACCAGACATCCACATCTATATCATCGGATATTATTGAAAACTGTATTAAGTGAGGACCACCATCACATTTAATAATATATAATTGGATATACATTTGGTACATCCAATGGTAAATGTCAAAATATCATTTTTGATGTTCAAAATAGAGAATTGTTACTTTAACACATGAAAAGAAACACAAACAAACTAATTAAATTAATAACATAAAAACATGGGCTTTGGAAATTTATTTGTTTTACCATTCTATTTTTATGGATGGTGAAAAAAGAAGGTGAACTTTTTATGTATAAAATTTCTCGTAGAACTCAATAATGAAAAATTTTAACCAAAGTATCAAACATAATCTAGAGAATTTGTACTGAAGCTGAAATTCAAATATTTTCAGGTGAGGCTTCTTGGTGGTATTCGGCAACCTCATCTGGTTGCAATGTTGGGCTTCTGCTCTAAGCCCAAATCCCTAATCATGGAATACATGCACAATGGCAGCTTAGAAGACATTCTATTTTGTAAAAGAAAAAGCCTGGGCTTCAGATGGCAAGACCGCATAAGGATTGCAACAGAAGTTTGCTCGGGCCTTGGTTTTCTCAATTCAGCCCAGTCCAGGCCCACCATTCACTGTCACATAAGCCCATCCAGAATCCTGCTAGACCAAAATCTTGTTGCAAAGATCACAGGGTTTGGGCTTTATCATGGGTGTGGTGAGGAATGCAACTCTGAGTCAGATGTTAAGGCCATAGGGGTTTTGTTGATGCAACTTTTGATTGGAAGAAGAAATTGGAAGGAAATGGATAGAGAGGGTTTTTTGAATGACACAAATTTGATATGGCCATTGGATTTAGCAATAGAAATTGAGGACTTAGCAATGAGGTGCTTGTCTATGAATAGTAATAGGCTTAATGAAGACATGGTGAGCATTGCAAGGGTCATGGAGGAACTCAATGAAATCAGAAGAAAAGGTGATAGTATTGTATGATGCTAGCCCTAATTAAGGACAAGCAAAGTAATACTTCAGCCAAATCTGCAAATTAGGGAATGGATTGCATATCGATTTACTATATCATAAGGTCGTTGCGATTGTTTTATTTTGTCTTATATGAATCTTACTTTTAAAATCAATTATGATAGATTACACATAACAATATCACGTGAAAAATCAACATAAGAGGATTCATTCTCTCTGTAAAATTAAACCAAATACAGGTTTAAACATACTTAACCTCTTACTAAATAATAAAGAATTTTGTCAACAAGAGTCTTGAATGGTCTAAAAAATGGAAACTACCAATTAAAGTTCTTCCATTGCCCGTCACTTAATTTTATTACAACACAAAATATCAAACTGAAATTACAAAGTTAATTATCAATTTGATAAAAAAAATTATAAATGTACAAGTATAATAAGTTTTTTTACATGCAAAATTAGATGAGCTAATCCTATTAAGTGTATATGCTGCTAAATCAATGTATTATACTTTATACTTATTCCTCTTCATGAGCTGAAATATTCTTCTATGCCATGACTTTCTGCTTTAGTTTTTCTTCCCCAAGCTGGTCCCCACAAGAGAAGAAAAGTCTATAGAGAAATCAGCATTGAATGTTAACATGTACATAAAGATAAAAAATGCTTTTGGTACATACAATAGTACCATCCACCTCTTTTCCACCCAATAAAATGTTGACAATTTTGATGAAAATGTCGGCAAGTACGTACCAATAGCACCCCTCAAGATATCATATAACACATAGAACCTAGTAAGTAAATTTCAGACTACCAAACATTTTGCCCAACAGAAGCACTGAGCAACTTTCCTTGGCAGAGAATATGCAGATGTGAGTGAGGGATCAGTGGCAATGTCTTCAGGTCTTGACCATATGTACAGACCTCTTTCTTGTGCACTTCCAGGGACAGTGTTGTCTAGTATGAATGCCACCAATAGTGTAACCACCATGTTTAAGGACATAATACCATTGATTGCAAAATCAAGCTGAAACAACATTTGGGACAGCTAAAAAGTGATTAAACTCATCCTCAGATAAACAAAGTTGCTAGTAAAATTTGTGAACAATGTATATATGATTGTCTTGGATGAAAGGGAAGTGCTTACTTGTTTAATGCCTGAATGAAAGGGTCCACCAGATGCAGCACCATAAGGAACAAGATAAATGGGAAGAATGAGACTGGATTCAGGTTGGTATTGCTGAAAATAGGCAGGGATGGAAAGACCAAGGAACAATGAAATTCCAATTATTGTTATGTTCCTAAAGCTAGCTGATTGACCATACTGTAATGTTGACAGGCCCAATGCTACAATAAGAGCCCACATAAAACACAGTACAGAAGCTGCCAAAGCCTGTGGAATTGAAGCAAGAAGAGCACCAACTTTTCCTACAAAAGAAAAGGCAAAGATTAGAGCAAACATCAGGTCTGTTGCAGCATGAAGCTCTGATACCATATCAAAGAATCCGAGGCAGAGAGAAAATGGAGAGTGTTCTCTTTGGAGAATTTTGAGTAGCTTGCAGTGCAAGCAATCACTAAGGCTAACTTCTGTAACTAACTTTGATGACCAGGATAACTAACAACTATTAACTTAACAGAGTTTGAAAATTTATTTGGAAATCAATCATGATGGTATTTAATTTGTCAGAGTTTTGCTACTTTACCCAAAAATGAGAACAGGATCATGAAAGCTGCTCCAAGCTGGACTACCCTCCGACTCGCCACCTTTGTGGCGTCAATTGTGTGCACATTTTCTGTCAGAGTTGTTGAGCCAGTACCTGAACCCCAAAGACCAGCCAATATACTACAGAAACCTTCCAATGCGATTCCTCGGCTCACAACACCCGGTGTTGGAGGCCTCAAATTAACTCGCAGAGACGAAGTATGATAAGTTCCAACCTTCAAAAAAAGAAAAAAGAAACTCATGTAGTCACAATTGTGATTTCATCTGTGAGTCATGAAGGTTTGAGAAAGGTTGTAGTACATTCATAACAATAACATGCATTCTATTCTAATCTAAGAAAGTCCATCATATTCAGAAGGTGCTTTTCCTTGAGCTTTCATAACAAGTGAGGATGGTTCTGTTTATTGTTTGTGAAATTCTCAGTCAAAAGTAGATTATATTTTGCATTTTGAAAGGAAGCAATTAGGAAATGTGCTTACTGAATCCACTGAGGCAACAAGTGACACTATGAACATGATTAGGCAAGTCCTGAGATGGAAAACAGGAAGACCCCATTGTAATGGGTAAGGAATTCTAAGCCATGAAGAAGTTGACAATGCATTTGATATATCAGTCCTGCAATGCTTCATGGTATATGCATGCTTTCTGCATGCATCATTCAGAATGTTTGAACTTGGAATATTGGGATTGCATCCTTTGTAACTGTATGCTCCACCAGCTGTCAAAAATGATGCATATATCCAAATTATTGTAGCACTCAGGGGAACCTGTTGTGTTAATAACAAAATTTGTTAGTATCTAAACAATTCTCTGATTTTTCCTATAATTAAAAAAGGGTGGCCCAGTGCACGAGGCTCCCACCAAGTGGGGTCTGGGGAGGGTAGATGTACGCAGTCTTAACCATGCTTTTTGCGAAGAGGCAGTTTTCAGAATTCGAATCCGTGACCTCCAGGTCACAAGACAACAACCTTACCGTTGCGCCAAGACTCATTAATATGAAACCAAAGAGTAACATCTTAATTGGAGATATACTTACAGCATAAATTCGAAATATGTGGTGTCCAAAGATAGATATTCCTCTAAGATGCTTTAAATAAGAAAAAAGAAACAATGATAAGAGTCAGAACAAGAGTCAACTTTACTGCCATGAATTAAGGAACTTTCAAAAACCATATTCTGTTCTGCTTGAAATGCTTTGTTAAGGACTTACCAGTGAGAACATTATAATCAATGCTATCTGTGGAATGCTAATTTCCATGCAAGTGCCAGCTTGTGGAAAGCCATAGCTGAAGAATGCTAAACCTACAGCAGCAATAGTTGGAGCCACTACAATGGGGTTGATTATCCTATAACAAATTGTTTGTAAAATTGTAAAGAATTAACATTTAACACATTAGAAGTTAAGTCTAAAACAACTTCGTTTTGAAATTATTTCAGTTCTGTTCTGGTTCAAATCATTCACCAATATAAAACCCTCAGATTGTGTGGTTTAAATTGCATATGAAAGGCTCAATGTCTTTCTAATTTATTCTTTTCTTGATGTATAAACTCTGTTTACATTTTCATATTTGACAAGGTAGAATACTAACAAAAATAACAAAATAAAGAAATTAAATGACTAAATTCAACATGAAAAGATGAAAGATATTTCTTTACATGCAGATTCTTGTTACCTGAGAAGAAGAGACATTAAACCACTAAACCCCAGGATACATTGGAACACAGAACCAACAATTATAGCTCCTTGTAGTTCCCTCATTATGTGTCTGAATTTCTGCAGTTATAAGCAGATATTAGGATCCAAGCTAGGAACAATTCTCTTCACTGGGTTGATATCAAACAAACAACTAATAATTCTGATAAAAAAAATTCATCATAGCAGAGAGAATTGGAAAGGAAAAAGTAAAAAAACTATTCTATCGATTCGAATTTAACATGTCCTAACATTTGTATTTAACAGGATTTGGATTACATGATGTAATTATATAAGATTGAAAGAGGTTAATTAAGAGTGATGAATTAGCAGTGAACTTACATGTTCTGTAAGGTTTCGAAACTCTTGAGCATTTATGATAACTAATGCCGGTGCCAAATACACAAATGAGCTCCCTTGAACTAAAGGCAGTCTGGTACCAAAGTAGGAATGCAGTATTGTTGTGATGCCAGAAAGAAACATCATTGTAGAAATTACATTACCAGTGTCCTTCTGCCATCATTGTTCATGCAAAAGTGAGTACTTATCAAAAACCATACAAAATTCTCATAAGGCATAATAAGAGCATCAACCATAACATAACAACATGTTCTTACATCTGATCCACCCATGGCTGGTACCATGATTAATGGGATTAAT
The DNA here is from genome assembly GCA_013621005.1 of Aeschynomene evenia. Taxonomy (NCBI): domain Eukaryota; kingdom Viridiplantae; phylum Streptophyta; class Magnoliopsida; order Fabales; family Fabaceae; genus Aeschynomene; species Aeschynomene evenia. The sequence continues at coordinate 4,702,145 of CM024265.1, read as the reverse complement.
ACTAATGAGCCAGCCAATGATAAGTAGTGCTGCAAGCTGTAATATATAAGAGGTACTGCAATTGAAGATGCTAAGATGTAAGTCAAAGTCAAAGATAGTACTGAATTTTGGCAAGTTAAAGGATTTACTCTCTTTGTCCAAGAATAACTGTTGATTTAGCAATGTATCTACTAGGCGCCAGATACATTGCTAAAAAGACGGTTATTATTAGACGGAGGTAGTAGCTAATTAACCAGGCTATTTTCTGAACTATCCAAAATTGGCATTCTAACTATTATGCTTATAAGATCCAAGCAATGTAAAGAAATGGAATGATGAATATAAACTGACCAAGACCGGGATTTTCTGTGAGGCCATACTTCAATCTAGATTGTCCTTGCCACCCTCTATCAGAATGTTCCTGCCCCTCAGGAAACAGATTAACCTTAACATCTCCATCAGCTACACCACCCTCCTCCTTCTTCTGCTTCGGCAAAGGCGCAATCACTGAGACTCCATGGCCACTTCTATCCCAATTCAGATTCAACATTCCATTAGCATCACCATTTCCTCTGAACTCAACTTTCTTGTCACCATCAGCAGCAGTAGCAGCAGATAAAGCCAAAGCAGGCTCATCACCCTTTCTTCTTCTCCCACTCTCTCTCACAAATGTGCCCTCCCACGCATCCTTTGGCCTCAAAACTCTCAAATTCTCACCCTTCATGGCTCCAAGCGCCGACCCTGAATCCGGTTCAATCTCATTGTCCCTATTAGGCTTTGCCACCCCAAGAATCGGATCGATCTCAATCTTGGGAGAGGACCCTTCTCCTCTCTGATCATGAAAACTCTTCTCCACATCAAAACCAACACTATCAAACTTCTCACTTGCACTAGTCCCAGCATCACCAGAGTAATCAGACACAAACCCTGTTCTCTTTGCCCATGACCTTAACTCCTTTGGATTGTGCTCACTTCTTGGCACAAAGGGCTCAACTTTGACAATACTAGGACCCTGTCTCTTGCCATTGCCACTCCTCATAGCCTTTCCCATGTCCAAGGATTCTGAACTAATTAGCCCAGTTTCCATTGAGAAGTTTTCTTTCACTTTTATAGTTATCTATCTCAAAACTTGCACTTATAATGAAAACAAATTCAACCCAATATAGTGCAAGGAACAAAGTTGAAAACTTTGTTATGAGAAGGAACCAAAGGCTTCACATCTCAGAAAAAGAGAGAGAGAGAGAGTAGAAGCAAAGATACAGTGAGATGAGTAAATAATGATGAGACAATGAGAAAGTGACTGCTAAAACTAAAATGTACTTTTCTGTGAAAAGATGAACGGTTTAGAGTGAACTCTCTGACTCTTGAGACATGTCTTATCTTAATTTCAAATTAGGTTAAACTCATTGTTGCTCGAAAGTTGCAGTCACTCATTGTTAGTGTGACTGTGACATTAAAATTGCAGAGAAAATTCCTGTCTCATGGCTCTGTTGATGTTGACAGAGGAACAAGCTAGGAGCTGAATCCTCAAATGGCAGAAGCCAAGAATTCTCTTCTCTCTCCCATCTTCACTTTGTCTTTTTTTTCTTTTCTTTCTTTATTCCAAGTTTATATTTAAATACTTTCTTTTTTACTTCTGTGTGTGTCTCATTTCTGTTTGTTAGCTTTTTTGAGGGGAGCTACGTGTGAGTCTTTGCTTCTAATTGAAGTTTCTTATTCTCATCATTCTCTGCTGGATCTCAGGGAGAGTCACCGAGTGAAAACGATTAAGATGATGATGATTTTATGGTTGAAAAAATTAGAGCTTTATTGCGGTAGCATTTATGGAGAAGAGAATATGGAAGCCAAGCTCATTTTTGTCACATTCATATTAGTATCTTTAGTTATTGATAAATTGATTAGAATGATTTAGTGGCCCAATTAAAAGTGGATTAATTGGATATAAACAGTTCCATTTGAAGACTGTGGAGCTTCAACGATAAGTTTGTCTCTATGTAAAGTGCTCATCCAAAAGAAGAAAAAGATTGAAATTTTACTCTTTTCTTTTTCTTTTGGTTGGAATACTGCAAAGTGTTTCTGTTTAGTTTTATCATCAACCAACTGCATGTGAGACTTTGTCCTTCATTATATATATATATATATATATATGATATGATATGATGATAATGTTAAGTTATGGTGGTATAGGAAGGAAAAGTTTTCTTTTTTCTCATGTTTTAGATTAATCCTTACGCCAAAGCAATGCTATTAGTAAATGGCAGCTCTGACAAAGCTTGAGTGAGAGTCCAGTAATGAGGCATCAATCAACCACTTTGTTGTAAGTAAATGTAGTTAAATACTACTAGTTTGCTACATTATTTCATATTAACTATATCTAAATGAATTAATTAATTCACTTAAACAATTGATTAACTATGTAACGTAAGGTAGGGTGGTGCAACTTTTCTTTATTATTTTCTCTCCTGCGAAAAGCAAGCACCAAAAGGGTGACTCAGTGGCTCAGACTACCATAAACATGGTAGGCAGAATTTGTCTTCCATTATTTTACTATGTGCAGAATGATGATATTATATTACATTCATTTCCACACAAAAGCACCTGCAGCAGAAACAGTTGCATGTTGAAGGAAAGGTTGCCATATTATTATTAGGTTGTAGGATTAGTAAATCCAACAACATATGGGTTCCTTCAATACTGATCCAAAGCTCCCTCAAGGATCAAAGTTTGCTTATGTTTCTAGCTCATTAAACCCTGACTATACCATTAAAATCATCAATGTTTACCTCTTATTAATTGAAAAGAAAATAACATTATCTATCTCTCAGGCAACTAGTATCTGGTTCAATTCTAGTTTTTAATGACAGCCAAATCCAATTCACATAACTCATATATTATTATCAAAGTAAATTAAAGCAATCCAACTGTGTTTTACAAAATGCTTCACAATGGCAGAATATACACCATCATTTTTTTTTCTCTCTGTAGTATGGTATTCTTATTTGATTTAACTGTGAACAATCTCATTTTTCCATTTCAATTGTTTGAATCCAAGGAACCCTAAGCCAATACTTATTAAAGGGAAATCAAGCCGTGATTGCATAATACTTATTAGTTATCACAACAAACAGATCATGAAAAACACTGTTGCATGCTAATTTGCTACAAATAAAAATTCTTGATATAACTCTAAACTCAGTTAAACACTGGCCATCTCTTCCAGCGCAATAGGCATAATAGACCCTTCCAACAAGCAAAAGGTTGGTTGGATTGAACAATATACTTCAATTGGTAAAAGGGGTCAAGGCAACAATGCAAAAGGGAAGGGATATGTGTCCTTCAAATCAGGCTTTTTTTTTTTCCATATCCTCAAAATGGCAAGCAAAGCAATATAAGATGAGAAAGCATTCAAGTTGCAACACCATACAGGATTCCATATTCAGATCATGATCATCAACCCTCCCTAGGAAGAAGTGGGTTTTGATAAAAGAAAGGTATCAAAACATTTTGCAAACTCACCATGACTCAGTAAACAACAGTCAGCAACACATAGACATTGCACTAAAGCATAGAATACAACGCAATTCATCAACTAGCTAAACTTTACATAGATACATCTTCTAACCTAGTAGTGTAAAAAGAAACAACAAATTATAATTATGAACTTGTGATGCATATAGCAAAAACCCCAACTACCCACACTACAAACTACTTGCTAAACAAGGCAAGACCTGCAACAGGATTAAAAAATTGCTAAATTGATACCACTTAGCTCTGCTGATACCTGAGATTAATCAAAAGGAAAACTTTGCATTTGCAACTTGCAACTCAAAATCTAACATAGTAAACTACAATTTCCTAAAAATTAAACCCAACTAATTTCATTCAGAACAGAAAAATATTCGTCAAATTTTTAAGCTTTTGATGAAAATGAAATCAAGCCCCAAAAAATGGTAGTAGAAAATGAAATGCAAAGTAGCACGAGATTTAAAATACATCGAGCATCCTCAGTGATCAACATAATCAACATCACAAGCAGCATTTACATAGCAAACTTTTAAAAAATTTAAAAGAAGAAAAAAACTTAATTTTGTAACATGATATAGACATAGAAATTTAGGGTTTGTTCTTTAGAATGCGGAAGGGGTTGGAGACAAGAGGCGAGCGAGGTGTCCCTGTTGCTCACGGAATCGGCGCTTGAGGTAGTTTTCGAGGATCCCCATGACCGACACGAACCGCTTCATCTGCTCCAGCTGCCGGCTCAGCTCGGCTTCACGGGCCCTGGCGCGGGCGAGCCGAGCCTCCGTCTCCGCAAGCCGACCGCGGAGATTCTGCACTGCCGACGCGTTGTCGGCGCCTCCGAAGCGGCGCGTCGGTTGTGACTCGTTGCGGAGAGTGTCTCTGGATAAGGATCGGTGCTGCCCGCAACACATGGTGATGTGATTTTGTGGGTCGATAATTTGGGGATTAGGGATTTGGGGATTGAGGGTTTGACTTGACGCAATTTACTCGTTTGTTTGTGGTACGTACGCTGATGATCAGAGACACGGAGGCAGAAAGAAGCTAACCTAGTACTCTTTGAAGGGTTGGTGATTGTTCCTTTCGGCAGTGAAACGACGTCGTATTCCGAGGGTGAGAAATTGAAGTATATATATGTCTTGGAAAATATATATGATTGAATTTTCATTCAATTTATATATAAAAGTCGTACAAACAAAATATTTCACTATATTACATTGTCAGTGTATTAAAATTAAATTTAAATATATAAATTAGTTTTTAATTTTTATGCTAGTATTGAATAAATTATATAAGTTTTAAGGATTTAATTTCAATTCATTCACAACGTAAAATACTTTAGATAGAGATTCAATTATAGATTGACATATTAATAAAAGTTTATAACTCAAGTACCACTAACTAAAAAGTTGCATAAAACAATAGATTTAGCTGACAGTGTAAAATTTTTTATACTGTCAGTGTATCATAATTAAAATCTGAGTTTAATTATAATATATTATTATAGTTTAATTTTAATCCAATGTCATTGTAAAGTAATTTTACACAGACATCCAATCATGGATTGACACATGAGCAAAAGTCTTTACCTTAACCACCTACTAACTAAAAAGTCACACAAATAAATGGATGTGAACTGTCCGTGCATCATAATTAAACTCATATTATTAATATAATTTTATTTATACGATCAACTAATTATATGTATAATTTTATAATATTTTTAATTTTTTAGTTAAATATTTTTATCAAATTATTAATATGTGATTGAATTTATACTGATAAAGATTATAATTATACTCATTATAATTTATATATTAGAATATGAGATTATTAAAAATTTATTTAAATATGATGTGAAATTTAGTTTATGATTGACGAGTTTACTTTTATATTTTTTTTTATTAAGTGTATAGATGACAAGTTTTGAAAAGAATTATTATTTAATTAAAATTGTCATTGACTAGCTCCGGAAAGATATATTTCTCATATTTTTTTGTTCAACTTGTTCACGTGGTATACAAGTTTGAATTGAAGATTGCTTCACGAATCACCACTCTTCCGAATCCCATTTTCCAGGTCAAGGTTCCCTTCTTCTTCTTCTTCAATTCCAACAACAAGCTTTTGCCTCGAATCAAATCAATGGTTTCTCAGACGGTTGATCTTTTGAGGGAGGAACTCCCCGTCGAACAACAACCTCTGCACTTGTCCCCTCACATCAAAACTGGCCTCGTCATCGTTGATGTTGTCAATGGCTTCTGCACCGTTGGAGCTGGCAATTTGGTAATTACCCTCTTCTTAATATATAGTAGGAACATCACAGGCTATGATTTGTTTTTGATCCACCCTTTGTCTTTTTCCTTGACCTTTTGTGGTCTTAACTTTTATCTTGATATTTATTATTGGCTTTGTCTTTGTCTTTGGTCATGGGGATACTTGTTTTTTACTGTTACATTGTTACCCAATTGGCAAAATTTGGTTTTTATGACTGATCCTTCATCTAATTTGATGTTGTATACTGGTATAGGCCCCAAGGCAACCTGATAAACAGATTTCTAGCATGGTGGATGAAGTAGTGAGGCTTTCCAAAGTGTTCTGTGAGAAGAATTGGCCTATTTTTGCTTTCCTTGATTCCCATCACCCTGACATTCCCGAGCCTCCCTATCCTCCTCATTGCATTGCAGGAACAGATGAATCAAAGTTGGTTCCTGGTAATTTGATTTACGATGTTGTTGTTGTTGTTCTTGTTATTATTGTTGTAGTAGTAGTAATAGACTAATAGAAGTTACTGTGATATGGCTTGAACTCAATGAGATTATTACTTGGTGTTGAGGATGTGTGCTTATTGGTTTGGTTTCTTATGAATTGCAGAGCTCTTGTGGTTGGAGAATGAACCAAATGTAACTCTCAGGTGCAAAGATTGCATTGATGGATTCGTTGGTTCAATTGAGAAAGACGGCTCTAATGTTTTCGTAGATTGGGTGAAAAATAATCAGATAAAACAAGTAAGCATTTCCCATAGCCTTTGAATTTGATTCTCTCCTACTATTTCTGTAAATGTTTTTACACAAGATTGGGTGTAAATGTTTTCTGTAAATGCTTCTCTAGTACCATGGTATGTTTATCATAAACGAAAATGCTGCATTATTGCAGTATGTTAAGGTTGGTGTAGAAACTTCTAATAGTTTTAAAATCGATTGCATCATATATTAATCGACCCCACCTAGTGGAACAAAACATAGTTGTTGTTGTTGATGTCTCCTCTACAAACCTATCCACCCTTATTCAGTGATTATGGTTGTTGAATGATTTTGGAATCCTGAGATTTTTTCTGAAATCTGAACATTGTGTTCATTTAACTCAGGTGTTTTTGTTGGGTTATCTGAGGCTCTTGCTTTCTCATGTCACAGGTGTTGGTTGTTGGGATATGCACGGATATATGCGTGCTGGATTTTGTCAGTTCAGCTATAGCCGCAAGGAATCGGCGTTTCCTTTCTCCTCTGGAGAATGTCATTGTGTATTCCCAAGCTTGTGCTACTTATGATATTCCAGTACATGTAGCCAGAACTAACAAGGATGTGATATCCCATCCACAGGTACTTTCTCCAAATCTGCTTGTGTGCTGAAATTTGTGTTGCATCTAGATAAGTTTAAACTTTCCTATCTATCTGTATCTGCACTACTTTCATGCATACCAATCATAAACTGTGGGGATAGACATCTGAGGCTATAAGGATCTTGAGATATATGTTTCTGTCACACTTTTAGATGTTTTCTGTTACTATGACTACATTTTCTTTTTTTGACTTTCAATTGGTAAGGTGTCTTCAGAGGATTTTGTGGTTTCTTTATGACCTTTTTGTTCTTTATGTTGATCTTGATTTTGTTTTAAAGTAATTTTAAACCCTTAAAATGAAGTGATCAAATGGATGCTTTTTTTTAATGCTTTACTTTTTTTCATGTATTTTTCTCTTTGTTGCTGCAGGAGCTGATGCATCACATTGGTCTTTACATTGCCAGGGGAAGAGGAGCCAAGATAGCATCAGAGGTGTTATTTGATTAACTGAAAGAGCATTAAGTGTTAATATGTTAATGATTTGATTATTGTTTTAAATTAAAAGTCTTTTATGTGAAGAATGATATTAGACTGACCTTTACTAGTTGTTTTTGTCTAGTCATTGTCATGATAAAATTATTATTTGTATAGAATATACATAAGAGTATCAGTGTATCATTCAAAGCCTATTTCACTCTCTTCTCTGTTTCATGTTATCATAGTGAGTCCAGCAGCTCAATTTTTGTGTTGTATTCAAACTTTTATTTTCACTTCTTTTTCTGTTTTATCAAACAATTATTGTTCTTGTTGACTGAATTTTGACATGACATTGTAACAAATTTAACAAGTTTCTCAAGGAATAGTAAAAAAAGTAAAAATAGAGAAATCAAACCTCTTACTGATGTATAAATACTATATAGTTTTAGTGGTTTCAATTTTTGGAATGGACCAATCAACCCCACGAACCATTATGATGTAAAAGATATGAAAAAATTCTTATATTACATTTAGATTAATGTAAAAATAATGGTTTCTATCTCATTCCGCTTAATTTTGTATCTCATTTGTCCATATTTTTAAGGAATATATGGAAAATACACTCATTTTTTGTTCGAGAAGCAAATTTTTTGTTCTATCTCCATAATTAAACACTTCTTTTATGTATTTCTGACTTTATATTTTTGGCTTGTATAGCTTGTCCTATTGATTAATTGATATTTTCTACTAGATCAAGTGAAGGACGGGTTGATATCAATGCTTAAAACTCATCTATGCAAAACTAAACATACCCTTATTTTGTCTTGCTAGTTTATGTTCACCTTATTTAAGTGAAAAGAAATGATATTGAATGCCATTAGTTTACTTCATAGTTCAGAATAAGGTTTGGTTTGGTAATGTTGTGGCTCTCAAAAAGCTGCTGAGCTCTTTGAGCTCTCAAAAAACTGCTTTCAATGAGCCACATTATGACCGTTTGGTAAAATAGTTCAAAATTTGCTCTTAATAAGCAGGAGCCATAAGTGTGAGTTTGGTAAATACATTTTACAAGTGCTCTCAAAGTATAAAATTACTATAATAGACATAAATATTAAAAAATATTATTTTTACTTTTATTTTAATTAATATTTATAATAATTAATAACATAAAAATTAAAACAAAAATTATTATAATTAGGGGTGAGTTAAAGTACAAAATGAATAATAAAAAACACTATGAAAAAGATGAAGCAAACAAAGAGAGAGAGAGCAAATTCTTACCATATTCGGTCCTACCCATAAGCTGCAAAAGCATGAGAAAATTAAGTTTATGTTTTCATTTTATAGACAACACGATGAGGAAAAAATAAGGGTAAGAATGATGTTAAAAAGAACGGCAACAAAAGAGAGAGGTATATTTTGTTAAAAAGAGAGCAGAAAAAAATAGAGAGAAAATTGTGTAAAATTGGATGTAATTAATTAGGGATAAAATTGGATATTTATTAAAATTTAAGGTTAATTGGTTATTTTACTTTTGGAGGAGCTAGAGCCAACTTTGAAAAGCCACTCTCAATGGCTCCTAGAGCACCCTTGGCTCTCAAAAGCTAAGAGCAAAAGCTTCTTGGCTTTTTGAGTTACCAAACACTAAAAAGGAGTTTATGCTTTTTGAGAACAGGAGCACGAGCAGTTGTTCAAAAAGCTTTACCAAACTCACATCCTCCTATACTAGATTTTATTCACAGCAATTTGGTGTTTAGATGACATTTCTAACCAAAAATGTAATCATTGATATTATGTTGACATAAACAAAGGGCAACAGAACCCTACATTTGCTCATACTTTTGTCACTTTATAGACAAGCACAAAAATGAATAATCTCTTCCCTTCATGAAAAAAAAGGAAATCTAAATTCTCAACACTATCTAATGAAACCAGTGAAAGAGTTTTGAAGAAGTGGTTTTAAAAATGGAAGATTGCACTATCTAATGGCTAAGTGCTTTTAAAGCACGGTATTTTTTATGCATTGGGGTCATGACAGAGAAGATTGATTGTTTTTGTTTCTTTGCTTTGACACCAAAGATAAATGACCTCAGAGGAACCTTGTTCTTAGTCTCTGAAGATCTTGCCTGGATTCTCTTTGAAGTCGAGAGCCCGAATTTATCATTCAACTTTGCAAGAGCCTTCTCAACATCAACTTGGAGAGATGTTACAAGATCAAGACCTGACTGAAGCTCATCACCAACTTTGTTGTTCTCTTGCTTCATGTTTAAGACTTCTCCTTGAAACTTGGCTGCTTGATAGCTTGTGAACTTGAAGTCGTAGTCCTCGGCGCTGGCTTTCAATGCTGCCATTATCTCTTCTTGGATTTCACACAAGGATGCGAATCTGCATTGAAGTTCTTCTTTCAGCATTACAATGTTTTCCAACCACGGTGTTAGCTCATTTTGGATCTCTGAAAGGTGCTTGTAAAGTGGTCTTGCATCTGATTTCAAATTGTACTTTATGTTTGAACTTCCCTCTGATGATTTCCATTTTTCCTCAATTTTGTGCTCCTCTAGCAGCAAATCTTTGATTGTAGTTTCAAATTTCTGTATCTCACTGAAAGAAGTACAGAATCTTAGCCAGAAATATAAGTTCTCCTCTAGAAGTTCGTCAATGCTTGTTCGGAATCTCTCTTCAATAGCTGATGAAGATTCAGGTTCTTCAATTTTTATAATTTCTTCAATGTCATGATTTTCTGGTGTCTTCACTGAATTCAACTCTTCCATATCCTCCTTTCCTTCTAAGTTTTGCTGCAGGACACCGAGTTTCTGACGTAGGAGTCTGATCTCTTCATCTTTCAAGGCATTTGTAGTCTTCAGTTCATTAAGTTGCAAAGACGAATCGAAGAGTGCATCTTGAGTTCTCTTCTCTAAATCGGCGAGCTTGTTCTTCACTTCTTTGTAATTCCTAAGAGTATTGGTATATTCTGTCAGCAAAACTTTTTCTTTGTTCTCCATTCCATTCATGAACAATTGCTGCCAATCAGGGTTATCTCCTAGTGCCATTGCATTCAACTGTGTTTCAACTTCACTAGTAGTCTCAGTCTCAGAGTCACTTTCTCTATGTTGTACAGAACTCTCTGAAGAACTATCTTCCTTGTTACTAGAATGTAAATACTTCCCTAGTGCTCGGTACTTCAATGGAATTTTCTTTTTCACTGTAACTTCATTCTTCGATGAACCGGAGGCCTTAGACTTATTATCTGTCATATGATCAGCTTTGATCTTATCAGCGGCCCGATGCTTCTTATTAGACTTATGACTAACACCTTCTGCTACACTTGATGAAATCATTTCTGTTTGTGATATGTCAGTCACCACATCCTCCTCATCAGGCTTCACATTTTGGACTTTGTCCGAGAGATGATCTATGTTACATATTGCTTCGGTGAAATGAGTTTGGAGGTTGCTATTCTGGTCTTCAACAATGTGGTTAAGATCCTGTACTCTATGCAGCTTTTCTTCCATTTCTTTCAGTTGCTCATTCAATTTAACTTTGTCATCTATCAAACTTTCCTTATCACTTTCTAGAGTTTGAACAAGGGAATTGAGATCATGAGTTTCTGTTTTCAATCTAGTCACCAGAGCCGACTGCGACAAAACTGCAGTTTCTAAGCTGACCACTTTGCTCACGAGCTCATCGATCTTCTCTGCCATTTCTGTCACAGTTAGAGGTGATTGTGAGCTGGCCTCAAAGTGTTCTTTAATCTTCTCCTGTAATGACTGCAACTCCTGTCTTTGTTGGGCCATCATGTCCTCATCTTCTCCTGAGTCTTTTGCTTCTACAACTTCTTTTACATCTCTTTTGGTCCTTGGCTGTTTTGGATCGGTTTGTTCAAAATGGAACTTATCCATCATAGACATTAACTTTCCCTTGATTTCCTTTACCCTTTTCGACTCGATTATGGTTTCATTTTGTGATGCAACCTGTTTCTCTTGCAAGTTTAACAATGTCTCTTGGCATGATTTAAGAGCCGCTTCTGCCATCAAACGGCGAGCCTCCTCGTCATCGATGGCAACACCTTCACCAAGCTCATCTTGCAAATTGGAAACTTTCTCTTGAAGTTCCTTGATCTGATCCTCAGTTTCCCAGTACCTAGCAATGGCGTTATCATAAGAGCTTTTCACAAACTCTTTAACGGTTTGTAATGACAGAATCTGTTTCTGCAGCTTGTCAACCTCTTCAAGCGCCTCCTTTCTGCTCAAACCAGACAAGGGAGGTTTGTTAGGTGCGGCTTTTTTATAAACTACCTTCTTAGGATTGAGTTTCTTTGTGGCTGTTGATAGGACACTTTTTAAATCCTTGATTGGAAGCTTTGGAACCTTTGGAATATTGGCCTTGAATCCTTCTGCCATCTTTTTGGGGGGTTTTGGTGATCCATCATCCTCGTCGTCATCCATATATGGAACTTGATCTGGACAGTATGAAGCAATGGTATTGTTGGCATTTTGCAACTCTTTCGATACGAGGTCATACCGATCAGCTAAAGATCGGTAAGCGCGGAACGATTCTTCCACAAAGCTTATCAGCTCTGGTCTCCTTTTATAGTACATTTCTGCTCTCTTGGCAAAGGAATCTCCCTCTTCTTCTAGCAGCTTCAGAACAGCTTGCACTTTCTCCTCCATATCTGCATTTTTTTTCTTACATTAGTTTGACAGGTAAATGAATAAGTCACAGCTACATTTGGTGAAGCTATTTTCATCTTATTCCTAGCTTCACTCATGAGCAAGTGAATCTTTATTTTGCAGTCAAATAAATATATACTATTCTGTTTGCATGTTAGGCTAACATGATTTGAAGGTTTAATTCAGAAACTAATCAATTGATCATCTAAAGCTTGTTATCTTATTCATTGTTGCAAACTGAAAACAGAACAAGCCATTTAACTTTTGAAGCAATCCAATATTGTACCTTTGTCATACCAAATACTTGTATCATAATCTATACAAACATGGCATCCTTTGTTTGAATACATAGGAGAAAGAACATAAAGAAAAGCTCACCTTGGAGGTTCTGTTCCATCCATTTTGATTGCTTTGTTCTGATGTGGCTGGCCCACCACCATGAATAAGCATTGCTTGCAGCTCTATGCAACATATTTGGCTATTTCTTCTTGCTCTTCTTTGTTGTTATATAAATATATATAAATATCCCTTAGCTTTAATATAATCTATCCCCTTATAGTTGCTTACATTGGGATCATGAAGATAAGGATCACAAAAGATGCAAAGTTTGAATCTCTTTGTACTCTCACTATGTGAATAGAGAGGCAAGAGAGGGCATGAGTTTCTTCATTGCAAGACCAAACATAACTGAAAAAAGAAGGGAAAAAGAAAAGATTGGTTCAACATAGAGAAACAAGATTAAGGTGTGAGAGAGAATTTGGAACCAAGTTCTATTTATGGAATCATGGAAGAGAGTATTCCTCGCCCGATCTTGATGTCCCAACCCTCCTTTTACTACAACAATAGCTAATCATGATTTTTAATTAATTAATACTCACCAAATTAGCTAGTGACATGATCAAGTTTTGATTTGATCATTAATTTCTAACAAAGTTTTAATAAGATATAGCCAGGTTTATTGTTAAGAGGACCATATCTTGATTTTATAATCGTTTATTGAATATCCTAAAGTTTAAATTGTCTATATGTTTATTAAATTTGTTTTATAGTTTATACTTTTATAGAATTATATCATTACTTATTATTACTTGTCATCTATTACTTATTTATTTTATTAATCTATAATATAAAAAAAGTTATGAAAGAAAAACACCGAACACAACCTTAATGAAATAGTGATGAGTGTAAATTTTCTAACATTCACGATGAAGTATTATTTCTTGAAATTTAAAAAAGAGTTGATATATTCTAGAGTATGGTAAGGGGTACAACAAAAAAAACCAGCCAAAACAGCTAATAAATAGGAATTTGGACCACAATCATCCAACCCAATAAAAATATATTCATAATTAAAATGTTATTTGCACCATAAAATGCTAAATGGGCTTTGTTGGTTGTTTTGACTAATTTTTTGTTATTTCCTAAGCATTTGTGTATATTCTAACATGTTTAGTATTTACAATTAACTTTAATTTTAAACATAAAAATAGCACATCCCAATATAGTATATTAGAACTAGTGTATGTAATATTCTTCGATTATATGCACACTACAAAATTAGTTATCATCATCAATCACTAGATGTAATAATTTAACTTTTTAAAATTATTAAACTAATTTTTAAAAATGTTATACTAATATATAATATTAAAAATTTGATTAATAATTTTAAAAGGTTAAATTATTATCATTTCGCTTTTACTTCAAATTTACCTTTCTTATTCATCAAACTTCACCTTGTAAGCCACTGCCACTCCATCCAATTCCAAATTACTTAGCTTCATCTCCTTAGAAACTCTTGAGCATAAAGCAAGTGTCATTTTCTAATCTCATCCATTTGAGTGAAGATATTTATTTTTCTACTGTTCTTTTTTCTGTTTCATCTTATCAGAGTTTACATGCACCAAAAATGTGATATTCAACCAAATGCCGAAGAATCAAAACCACTAGGCACCATGTGAATGAGACTGTTTGTGGGGGGCAAGCATGACAATTGAAAGTACCTAATGAAACAAACACCTTCAGTTACAAATCACTTTCAGCCGGCAAAAGTGCCACCAATCTTACATGTGATCACTACATAGCCTTGGTCTCACTAAAGCTTCATGTGGTCCTCTACATCATAATGCTGCAGAATTGGGATATGTTTGGATGCAGGGTAAAATTAGAGATTCATTTTTCTTGATTCAGTAAAATTTTCCTCATTTTTACCACCAATCAAACATACCCTTATTGTGAATAGAAAAAGGGAAAGGAAAGGCAAAATAAGCTTGTAAGACTTAGCTATGAGGCAACAACAAACAAAATTTTATTAGCAGTTTAATGGTTTTGACTTTTGAGTTGCAACAGTGGAAAATCCACTTCTTTATCATGTGCCAACTCCAGATTATGAACAAGTTCATCAGAGCAATATTAATGAAGTCTTAATAAAATATAACATGTCTAAGAATATACATCAGTCTGTCCTCATAATAGAGACAGATAGAGAAAGATCAAAGAGTTCACCTCCATTAGGCTCAGAAAAACTTAACTGCCTGTAGGGTGTAAAACTAGAACTTCTGTTTTTTTTTTTTCAATCACATTTTATTTTGCTACCTTTATTTTTTTTAATTTCTACATATAGACAAGAGAAATGGTATATCTACAATGAAGAGACTAGGCATTCGAGCGTCGAGCGTCTCTACCGGCGTTGGCTGGAGTAGCATGCGCCGGGGAGAACGGCTCTAGCGCTTATTATTTTACTCTTCATCAACTTTCATTACCGGTGATTCGTTCATTAGAACGGTTCACAGTCATAAAAGATGAGGTAGTTTTCTTTCTATGCTCCGAAATTCTGAAGAGAAGCTAGCCATTGTTCCATGTAATTCTTCCCAGCTGCATATTCAATCAGAATAGCAAAAATTAGTTGTTGGTTTGGATGAAATGTTTATTCTTTAGATAGCAGGTGCAAATATTCTAGCAAATGCATCAAATCATAATAAGGCAAATTCAGTTTCAAGCTGAAAAATGTAGCAAAAAGTATCCCTATCATCCATTACAAGACAAAAATAGTATAATACTATAGAAACAGTTCAGTTGAAAATTAATTGCTTCAGCATATAAATTTTCATCTATCATAAAAACATATCAGTAAATATTTATCCTGAGGTCTTTATGGATATAATAATACTTTCACTAACAGAGAAAAGGGATAGAAACTATAAAGCTGATGATCAGAGAACCTCATAGTCCTAGAACAGAGAAAGAGACAACATAGAAACAAAAGAGAAGAAAGAAAGAGAAACTAAGCTTAAAAAAGCAATTGCTAAAAAAATTATACAATAAAAAAGAAAAGCATTTTGAACTATTTTTTATTTCAAATTTCCTACCTCAATTAAATAGAACTCACAAGTAATGAACAAATGAGTTATTTATTGATACAAAAGTTAAAAAACTAAAATAATACAGATGGAGCCTTCTAGATCAAGCATATATTGACAAAAACAAGTCTTGGAAAAATAGGAAGACTTCGTCTCATGCATTTGGATTTACTAACAGGTTAATAACTAATTGCCAAACATCAATATGACAGAAAACAAATCAAATCAAATGTATATGAACATGGCATATTTCTTCATCACAATCAACAACAACAAGGCCAAACCAATTCAAAGATTACAAAGACTATGCTAAACATAATTTATAACCAAAAAAAAATGGTGAAACAAAAGGCAAATGGAATTTAAAATTACATATTCTAGGAGTTAACAAAAAAAAAAAATTATACCAGAAGAAAACTCATTGGAGAGATTCTGGATGGCACTTAACACATTGTTTGAACCTTCCACCTCCTTGCAGCCATGTCTGTAGCAAGGAACCAACACTGCAAAACTATTATCTGACCCATCATCATCATCATCAATACTATCACCACTCTGAAAATCAGAGCCAAGAGGCTCTAACCACCCAATGGACCAGTCAGAGTCATCAGATTCAGAACCTGACAAGCAGCCACCACAGCCATCAGATGGAACCAACACAACATCCTCGTATTCCCTTTCAACCTTCCTCCTCTCTTCCCTGCTCTGCCATTTTCTTCTGAACTTCCTGTGAGATGGTGGTGCCATCTTTGTTTCCTTCACCAAAGGGAACTTCACAACCATCTCAGAAGATGATGGTGATGAATTCAGAGTAGAGCCATTAGAAGAAATTGGCTCTTTCTGCTTCCCACCACTCCACAAGGACCATGAGAAACGGGTCAAAGAGAAAGCCATGATTTTTAAACTCTAATAGCAACAACAATTCAAATCTCTTTCTATGAAGCAAAAATTATGTGGAAGAATGAAGAAAAAGCCACTAACTTTGTGATTGTGGCCAAATAAAAACAAAAAAAAACAAAAAACTAAGAGCTGAAAGTGATTCCTGCCATTTTCAGCAGTTATCACTATATTAGGGAATGATCAATTGAACCTAACAAAACTGGGACATGAATGAATTCAACCGAGCAAGAACAAACCCATTTAATATGAATCAACCAATAAATGCCTAACTCTGAGAAAAAGGAAAGAGCGTAAATGAACAGGTGCTGTAAAATCTTTCAAGGTTTAATTTTCCCTCAAATATCAAAACCGATTCAGCAAGTTCATTATGCGAGTAGGCCAACCTCCAGAAAACTACAAGGTTTATCAATCAAACTATGCTTAATCCAAAAATCACTGGTCCATTTCCCAAAACTGAGACATAAAATTGGGGGATAATAAAGCCTTGAACTTTCTGCAGAATCAGCTGACCCAATTTCATAAAACTTCCAAAAACTGTCTCTTCAGACATATAACATCCTCAGAAAGCCCCAGAAATGAACCAGAAAGTTCATTATCAGAACTCCAAAACAATCATTTTCATCAATTTTTTTGTTTTATTTTGTTATAAAAAAACAAAAAATTGAAAATTGAAAACGAAAAGACGGACTGAATCAAATGTAGTTGAGGAATAAGTGTTTTTTTTGTTGAGTCAAGATCTTTTTTAGGGGTCAAAATCAAGTCTGGTGAAACAGAGAACTAAATTCTGTTCCTCTGTTCCTGTCACCTGAAAACAGAGAACAAAACCAGAGGGGGGGAATCGGAATGAGAAATTGTGGTGACAATGTGCAAATGACTCAGTGAGCTGAGTTTCTGAACCCTAACTCGGTATCTCACTATCACTCCATGATCGTCTTCCCCAACAATGAAGAAAGCTCTACCAAAAAGTGACTCTTATTTTCTTTCGAATTTATAGAGAGATATTTATTTGTTTATTATTATTCGTTTATTTTGTTATTTTTTACTCTTTCGTCTCGCTTAATCGAACGGTTGAGATTGCTTCGTTGGTTGTGATTGTGAGTGGAGAGACGCAGGGTCTTACTGTGAACCCTCAACCAATTTCCGAAGTTGCTGACGTGGCTAACAATACCCAATCGCACGATGAATTCGTGGCCCAGTTAGTCGACACGTGTAAACGAGTCAGAGTCTTTTTTATTCTTGTTGTTGACGGGGTCAAGTTAGAGATAATCTTAATTACTATTATTGATTAATGAAATTTGAAAATTAGGGTAAATGAAACACAAAAGATAAACGTCAATTAAAGTGTATCAGAAAAGTAAAAGATGTCAACAAAAGGGATGTTAATATAGAGAAGTACCGGAAAACAATTATTAATAGGATATTAACATACAATATATATTATTATATTTATGTATTTAATTTTGGATCTAATTTTCATCACATTATATAATATTTTTTACACGGTCATTCAATTATGAATTATATATTGTCATGTCAATTATAATTATGTTTTTTTTTCTCTCACTACATAAAAAATCATATTTTAATTGAATGACGATGTAAAATACTTTGACATTGTTCGTGTATCAAAATTAAACTCTTTAATTTTTACAGGTCAACGATATAAAGTTTTTTTAGCGCACTTATATTATAACATTTAATAGTATGAAAAATGTTATCTTCCTCATATTCATGTGAATTGTGAATGTGAAAGTTAGTCATGTCTACATTTTGTTTTGTAGAGAGAGTTTAATATTCAAAACAAAATGTGTAAATTGCTTTCCTCTACATGAACAATAATAGAATTTTCCTATATAATTGACTTAATTACTTAAAACTTAAAAAATTATACAAATGAATAAAGAATTATGATTTTTTTATATCAAAATAAAGGATTCTGATTTAATCATAGTATCAATTTATCAAAATTAAATTTTATATTATTAAAGACTTTTGTTTTAATTTTTAAATATAAAGGTGCATGTTTCAAATTGAGTATAGTGTTATAAAAGGATGAAGTGTTCTGACGGGATAGAGTCTTACAGAAGAAAAAAATGTTACAAAGAGAATATAATAAATAACAGCTTCTTCCATAACACTTATTAATAAAACAATAAACAAAATGCATTATTTTTTCTAAGGATAGAACCTTTATTAATAAAAAAAATCAACTAATAATCATGAAAAATACAACTAAATTTACAGAAAAAAAATTCAAACTAATAACAAATAAAATTTATTCAAATAACATAAAAAATCCACCTAAAATAGTAAAAAAAACTCATTCAAACAAATGCTAAAAATCACATTCTATGTACATTGTAAACAACATAAAATCTTTAAATGTACGTAGCACACTTATCAATATAAGCATTGTGAAAATGAAAAATAATACAAAATGTATTGTTTTTTTCCCCAAAAATTTCAGTTTTATTATTAAAGATAACACATTTATAACTAAAGTTAGTATATTTATCATTATAATGGATAAAATATATTATTTATTTCTAAATGTAGAACATTTATCTATAAAAAATAATCTTGTAACCTCAGAAAAATAACCAAACATACAGAAAAACTCATTCTAAAAACAAAGAAAATTCATTTAAACAATTAGAAAAAACTCACTTAAGCAATAGTTAGAAATCTCGTTCAAGACATAAAAAAATAATTCAAAACAAAGAAAAAGATAAAGAGCGAGTAAAATAAAGAAAAAGATAAAAAAAAAAAAACATATGATGATGAAAAATATGAAGTAGAAGATAAAGGTGGTGAATAAATCTCAACGGTTGATACATCAAAGAATGGAGGTCACCGATTTTAGTTTATCTACAAAAGGATGTACCATAGAGGGCACCCTAAACAGTATTGAAATGCAGTATCAAATACGGTATATGTCATATGTCTAAAGACATGGAATTTTCCAAAAGAAAGTTGTTTTAATTGACTTTTGCTTGTTTGCCTCACTTCTTTTTCCTTTCTTTCTTTCGAAATTGAAATCATTGCAGTTTGGCTATTTAATACGATGATAATGGCATTTTAATCTTTGATTTTAATAATTCATGTTAACTTTGTTAGATATATTAGTGTTAAAAGGTATGATTATATTTTAGATAAGTATGATTAGTAGTTAGTTATTAGTTTTGTAGTCTATATAAAATATTGGTAATTGTAATCATTGATCATCGAATTCAATTCCATTTCATTTTCACATTTCTATCTTTTTCTCTTCTTGACCTTGGGGTCTAATACCATGGATTTTCACATGGTATCAGAGCCATTGGTCCTAATTATTTTTCAAAATTCTCTTCCGCTGCAATTTCAATTGGTTTCAAGAAATCATATTCTTGCATTCCATGATTCAAGAGCATTCTTGAACCATCAATTTCGGCTACCAATAGAGTTCAAAAGAAGTCTGAGTTTACACATATATTCAAGAGTATTTTGTTTTCCCAATATGGTCATCCACACTTCTGACTCCATTCTTGCAAGTCTCAAGAAATTGCAAGATTAAATATTTTCATAAGATAGAGAAAACCATCACCACCAACAAGAACCAATATCTGATCTCAAATCAATAATGGATCTATGGTAGCTTCTATATCTTAGATGCATCTCATCTCCAACACGCGTGATCATTGCTCTGTTTGCCAAAGATGTGTTCTTAACCATTGAAACAAGATCTTCCATAGCATGCCAAGTAGTTTCCAAGGATATGGCCTCAACAACGTGTCCATGATCAGAATTCCAAAGCTTGGTGCAGCACAATCAAAATGATCAAGCTAGTGATGGATTTTCATTCTAATAATGTATAAGAATCCTAAGATTAGCTTCATATTTGCTACTGCCATATTAAAAAAAAAAAATGGTAGATGCACGTTAACATTTTTTACAATGAGTGCTGTGGAGACGTCGTAGCTGAATATCAAAGGCTACAATTGGAACTAGGAACCACTATCGTTGCCCGATCCCGAGATGGGATCGTTATCTCGACCGATGGTTATCCCGGCGACACGACTCCTACATCATCATATTCTCCGAGGAGCGGCATTTGACCGAAGATCATCCCGGCAAACCGACTCACTTCATTCTCATCATTGATTGATATATCATTGTATTTCATTTGGATTGTAATTCATCTTTTAGTTGTATTACACTTTATTCCCAAGCTAGACATAGTCGAAATTCTCCAATGCCTAGCTTGAGGGGGGTGTTAGATATATTAGTGTTAAAAGGTATGATTGTATTTTAGATAAGCATGATTAGTAGTTAATTATTAGTTTTGTAGTCTATATAAGACATTGGTAATTGTAATCATTGATCATCGAATTCAATTCCATTTCATTTTCACATTTCTATCTTTTGATCATCGAATTCAAGTCCAAACCCAACCACCACACAATGCTTATTATACTTTTTACATACATTGCCTGCTGAAATTGAAATAAATTAGTGTTAGAGTAAAATTATATTAGAATCATAAAATAAGTATAGTATATTCTAAAATATCGTTATTTATTCTAAAGTAGCTTAATCCTAAAGGATGTTCCTCTGTATTAATCTCGCACTTCTCATTTAATTATGGAACGATTATGCTTTTTCCTCCAAATACTGGTCCTGTACACTTTCCTTCATCCACTGAGATTGCATCTTTTAATCATATCCTATGTATTGATTTTGCTGCTTAGTTTGCATGTAAAGTAGCTTTTACAACATTAATTAAACCATTTATTTTTTGAAGTACCTTTAGACTTATTAGAGAATATTCTATACCTTCTATATATAGAGATGTATATTTCATATCAATAGTATCTCACTTTTTATCATCAATATTAAATCTTCCTTTAATTTTACTCTTAATCATTTCTATCTTCCATTTTTGCTCTATTCTACCATGAATTTCAACGTGGTATCAGAGTCATGAATTTTCGCTGCAACGTTTCTTTCCGAGTTCTAAGAACTCCTGATTTTCTTCTATGTCCTTTTTCTTTTATTTTCTCTACTTCCAAACACATTATTCCATTTCATTCATTCAGAATTTTATTTTTGTTTTATTACTATAGAAATCGATTTCCTCTTTGCAAGAGCTTTTGATTTTCTTCTCCAAAATCAACTGAGATTCTACCTAAGATCATCAATTTCTCTTTGTTAGTTTGCTGACTTTTTTCTTTAAAAAAAAAAAAAATCGCAGAAATATCATGTGGTTCCAGATCTGAACAATATTTCCCCAATCTTGCAATATGCATTTGTTCTTCCTTATTTTGATTTGTGTTTCAAGCTCTGAAGTCTTTGCTCACGTTCTTGGCTCCGGCGGTGTTCGCGGTTTTCTTCTTCGACGTGCGGCGGTGCTCCGATGAGTTCTTGATTGGCTCAGATTGGAGTTTGCATCCGTTCAATCTCTGGTGATTTTCTTGGTCGGTTCTTCTGCTCTGATCTGTGACTTCACAGTACAGTTCGTGTTCATCTTCTCTGATCAGATAAGTTCTTGCTCGTTTTTGACGTTATGGCCGCTTTCCTTCCATCTTCTTCTCCGATCGCGTTCAGATTTGTCGCGGTGGTTCTTTTGCGAGCTGCAATCCCTGTTCGATCGTCGTTCTTGCAGCATCCAACATTTGGTTTGAAGGTTTGCTCTCTTTAAGCTCACCTTGGGTACGGTGCTCCGGGCTTGTTTGTGCTCTGCGCTGTGTATCACATCAGTTCAGATCTGGTTCACCGCTCTGTTTTGCTTCCCGTTTGCGACTTCTTCTGAGATTGAGCAGTCTCAGGTTCTAGCTATGCTACAATGATTTGGTTTGCTGAATTGATATGTGGCTCTATCTACTGGATTTATATGGCATCAGGTTTCTTGATTTATTTTCAAGATTCAGTTTGATATTTGTGTTTGAAATTGCTATTGCCATGCTATGGAGTTCTTGTTTCACTACTATTGATGATTTGGTTGGAGCTTTTGTTTAGGCTTTATTCTTGATCAAGTTTGGTATTCATTCTTGCTCATTTCAAATGGAGGTGTTTGATGTTTTGACAATAGTGTGGTTTAGCACATTGCTTAATTCTGGCTGCAATTGGTTTCTGATTCAAGATTTGGTGATTAACCAATTTGATTTTGTTGCTGATTTGTTAATTCCTGATTTGGCGTTGAAGTTTCTTGAAGAATAATTGTTCTAGCTGTTGATTCACTGCTGCTGAGATTAATTTCTTGGATTTAATTTCCTTTCCTTTTATCTTCCGGTTCAAGATTTAGTGATTAGCCAATCTGAAAGTGGTTGATATGTTCTTCTCTGCTCAAGACTGAAACATTTTGGTTCAATCTGAGTTTGCTGCTGCGTGCTTCTGATATTTGGACTGTTTGTCCAATCTATTTCCTTTGTTTTGCTTCTGTCATGAGTGGATAAATAATCAATTTGGAACTTCTGCTCTTGATGGTTAAGCTCTTATTTTCTTCAGCCAAGTGGCCGTCCTACGACGTTAACCTCATTTTGCAATGAGCGCCGTGGAGACGTCGATAGATTGATCGAAGAAGCCCGACAGAAGGTTGAAGACTTCATCGAACTAGGAACCACCGCCGTTGCTCAATCCCGAGTTGGGACATCATCACATTTGGAGCGTTCTTTGGACCGATGTTATTCCGGCGAGACGACTCCCATCATTTTCACTTTAGAATCTTATTTTCTTTTCTTTAATATTTCATTGTATTTCATCTTGGTTGTAATGTTAGTCTTGTTCAAGCTGAAAGGGGTTGATTTCCACCACATTTCAGCTTGAGGGGGGCTATTAGAGAATATAGTAGGGTTAAATTTTTTAGGCAAATATAAGTTTGTTATTATTAGTTGTCATTTCATATTTCTAGAATATTCTATAACTTCTATATATAGAGGTGTATATTTCATATCAATAGTATCTCACTTTTCATCATCAATACTAAATCTTACTTTGATTTTACTCTCAATCATTCCTATCTTCCATTTTTCTCTACTCTACCATGAATTTCAACAATACTACTTAGTAATGAATGGAAAATAAAACCATATATATGCGGCCACAAAGTTGTTATATGAAAATATTTATAATTTCTATCTAAGCAAATATCTATTATGTTATTTCAATATAAAAAGTAGGTGATTAAGTGATATACTAACTTTACGTGTGATAGATAAATGAAATGTGTATGAATCATCACCACATTCAACGGAGATATAATGAGAGTTTTACTTAGACACTCACCTTTTGATGTTGAAATAGTATTTTTTAATAAATAGTTTTTCTTTTTAGGCCTTAGAACTTAAGACAAAAAAAATGCACATATTGAGTGAGAATATAGGATAATTAGAAATATAGACTTAAGTTTATGATAAATTATATATATGACAATATATCAATTAAATATTTTATAATATTAGTATAATTATAATTTTTAATTATGTATTGAATGAGCAATATATTGTCACTTATAAGATTAATCATAAACCCGAATTTATATTACATTATTATTTTCTAAATAAGCCTCAAGGCATAAACTACAAAATTAAACTTAGGCTTAGTGGTTTTGCATATTGAGCTAATCTAATTGGCCGCAAAGTGCAATGTTTAAATAAATTAAATTTGTGTGGCGATTTGCATTTTGTTAAATTAAAGATGGGTGTTGAACTTTACCTCATTTGTTAACTTGCTGGTGAAGCTCTTACCTTCCCCACTTGGCTACTCTCCATCACCCTAAGAATAAGATCAATCACACAACATGATAAGATATTTTATTTTTCTCATTTTTTTTTAAAACTATTTTTTTTTTTATTAAACGCTTAGTACTATATATGTTAAAAGTTATAATCAATGGTTAGCATAACTTTTTTTTTCTGAATTTTTCAGAAATACATCTAATTTGATATTGACTAGAGAAAGGTTATATAAAATAATAAATGTAATGAGTTGGGTTATTAAAGGTAGTGTTTGGTAGCTGTCCCAGGACACAAAAGACAGAGATTGATAGGGACTAATCATGTTTGGTTTATGAGACAGAGACACAGATGGACAAAAATTTGTGTCCATGGATAGAAAAGACACAAAATTTGTGTCCACTAAAGAAATGAAGGACTGAGATGGACTGGTCCTTTTAATGAAATTTTTATGACCAATATACCCTCTATCACTTCACATAATTCACATTATGTATATCCAAGATCATTTTTACATGTCTTTATATCATTTTCACTATTATCAAACACAATATAAAAATATTTTTTGTGTCCTGTCCACTGTTACCAAACACCATATAGAGACACAGTCCCTTTGTGTCTCTGTCCATTTGTGTCTCTGTGTCTCTGTCTTCACTGACTTGGGACAGCTACCAAACGCTACCCAAATGTATTGATATTAGCTAATAATGTATATTTTTTTATATAATAATTTGCTTAATACTCCAACAAAGTTTTGAAAAATTCAATGGGAATTTAGCCTACGTAGGCTTAGGCATTGTTTGCGCTAGATTTATAAAATAAATATAAAGTAAATCTACATCAAATATGAATCATAGACCATGCCTATATACAATATACAAAAAGAGTTCTAAACAAGTGGAGATCAGAGTACATATTCACATAATAAAAATATTTTTTATAATCACAAAATTAATCATTATATATAATAATTAAATTTTTTAAAACTATTGGTTCAATATTTAATATTATTATTAATTTAATATTTTAAAAATTAAATTAATAATAATTTTAAAAAATTAAATTATATTATCTATAATGCCTAATTTTATAATGTACATGTAACATTATTCTACATATAAATATTAATTATATAAGAAAGTAAAAACGATCAGACAAGGCCTTGCTGTCTAATATGGTTTTGTCTTGTAGAAAAATAATTAGGTTAGATCTGAAAATCCTATAATATTGACTATTAATGAGGATATATTAAAGATCACAAGTGGGAGAAAATCGCAATTCATGTGCGACCTATAATAATTGGATCAATCAATTCACATTAATTTGTCTTATAGGATTTTTTATACTACGACTTTAGCTATAGTTTATAGGTTATGAAGAAGCTATCAACTATTAAAATATGGTAAATTATTACTCCCTAGTTGAGGGGGTGCCATGATTGGTTTCAAAGAGGGATTCTATAATCATAAACATCAAACATGTCTTTGTTTTCATGATCAATAATGCTTGTCGTATAATAGAAATACGTCCAACAAATATTTAACATGTGATATACATGACATAAAATAATAGCACACGTATGTATAATATGTATCATGTATCATGTATAGTACACATTGAATATTTATTAAACGTATTTCTATTATACAATAAATATTGTTGTTTTCGTGATTATGCTTTCACTGCTGGGAGAGGAGTGATATAGTGGAGACAACTTAGTTTAACATTTTATATTAATTCAAAGGTGAAAAGTAATTTGGTAATAGAAACAAGATGTTAAATTTTTGTCTTGCTACAAAAATTTTGTATATTTTTTTACTTTTAAAAAATAGAAATAAAAAAACATATAATTAAGTAGAATGACATAAATAATTATTGTTATATTAATTTAAACAAAATACAAATACTTTAGAGTTTAATTTTTATGCACCGATAGTGTAAAGGTATTTTACACAATCATTCAATCGAAACACTCCGTTTGTATGATTTTTCAGGTGAGAGAAATAAAACACAATCATGACTAATGTGACAACACATAATTGAATAAATGTGTAAAAGAACTGTACACTGTAAATTAAATTCAATACTTTATACTTTTATGTCTATATTTTTATTATCTTTATATATCCTATAGAAACAATGATAATAGAGACATAAAAATTTTCTACTGTCTCCCATAACCAAATACTTTTCTTCTTTATTTATCTCCTTTTATTTATTTAACACAATTTAAGTTTCTAATTAATATTTTTGGTCGAAAGTGTATAATTAATTCATAAAGGATTTTTGCGCTGTCCATAAAAAATTTACATAGAGCCCAACAAGGTACAATCTTTAAAGCCCAGCCCAAAACCCAAAAAAAAAGAACACAGAATATTTTCAACGGCTAGTTTTTCCGGTTTTCAAAATAGGATAATAGCCTTACCATAACCTAACTTGTTTCCTTTTCTTCTTTTGTCTCTCATGAAAAGCGGTTGGTCCATTATTATAACGGTAAAACTTTGTGATTTCTTTCTCTCCTTCTTCTCTGTTTTGGTTTCTGTTTCAGATTCACCATCTTCACTACCACTTTCATTCTGCAAATGCTGCATCTTTGATCTCTAAGGTCAGTTTCTTAATTACTTGGTTCCACCTCTTTTTGCTCTTCAAACTTGTCTTTCTTTCTTTCTTTTTCCACTTGGTATTATTATTATTTAATTATTTAATATTTGGGTGTATTGGGAAGTTTCTGAATGATCTTGATCTTCTTGTTCAATACTAGGAACAGGGGATGGTACATATTTGAGTGCCAAAGTTGCAATCTTTATTATCTCCTGCCTTGAAAATACTAACTTTTTGCATTTAGATGTCTGGTTTATATATAGTAATAGCATAGTGTTTCTAGAAATTGTTGATGTAGTTGTTTAGGGTTATGTAGTAGTCACTGTTTCTGAAATTTCTTTCAATTTGGGTACCCTTCAACTTTAAGTCTCATGGGGTGTCTTTCTTGAACTGATATATTTGTTTATTTTTTTCATATTTATTGGATGATAGGTCATAGAGTTTTTCCTCATAAGTACTCTCAAATGATGATATTTGCAGAGAAGTGATATAAAAGTTAACTGAAATGTTAAATTTGTGTTTCTACTCCAACATAAGCATGTTTGAGAAAAACTATTCTGATTTTGGCTAATTCAAATATTTCTTGATGTGCAATGCTTTTAGATTTTATGTCCTTTTTTACTGATATCATTAATGAAAATTCAGAGAAATGGACAAAGTTTATGAAGAGCTTGATGAAGCTAAAGCTGAAGTAGATAAACTCAAGGCAGAACTAAGAGCCAAGACAGATTCACTTGAGAACTTGAAGAAATCTCATTATGCACAGGTCAACCAGATTCAAGAAGCAAAGCTCAAAGCTGAGAAGCTGGAGCAAGCACTACTTCAAAAGGAGGATGAACTCACTGAGGCAAAGCAATTGTGTGATGATCTCAAGGGGAATTTGAATAAAAAGGATTCCATCATTAAACATCTAAGTGCTGCAAATGATAAACTGCGAGTGGATTGCGATGAGAAGCTTAAGAGCTGGGAGGATGAGAAGAGAGAGTTGGTATTAGCCTTAGAGGAGGCAAATGAGAAGGCAGAGAACCATGAACAACAATTTAATCTATACAAACAAGAGATTGAAGGCCTTAAAGGTTGCCTTTCGGTTTCTAAGAAGAAGAGTTCAGAAACACAGAAGAACTCGAAAGCTTCCAAAGAGCTAAGAGAAAGAGATGGCTTGTTGGAGAAGTTAGAGGAGGAGAAAGGAGGGGAAGATCAATAAAATGGAAGAAGGAACAGTTTAAGCATCTGGAAGAAGCACATGAAAAGCTTAAAGACAAGTTCAGGTCTAACAAGAAGGAGTGGGAGATGGAAAAATCTGAATTGCTTGATGAGATTTCTTCACTGCAAGATAAGTTAGAGTCTGAGATCAGAGTATCAAATGATCTACGACATCAATTGCAGACATGCCACCAAGCCCTTTCTCATGTAGAGAGCCAGAAAAAGCGTTTGGAAGTTGAAGTTTCTGATTATAAGGAGAAGCTTGATAATGCTAGCAGTGAGAGCCAAGGTGCTAAATCACAACTTGATTGCTTAAACTCGCAGCGTGACCAAGATATCGGAGAGTTGAGATATGCTTTGAAAGCAAAAGAGGCATATCTTAAGGAATCAAAGTATAGAATTGAGAAGCTGGAGCAAGAGAATCAAGAGTTGAGAAAGTCACTAAGAGAACTCCAGGAGGCTCAGATTCAAGAAGCAGGAGCTACATATTCGCAGTCAAAGCTGCGGTCTAGGCTCAGGAATTTGGAGCAAGCTCATAAAGAGTGTGAATCAACTCTTGAGGCTAAAGAAGCTGAATGGAAGTCTCAGGTGGAAAAATTGACCGGGGACCTGAATAGCTGCCGGCTTGATTTGGAAACTAAAGTTGCAGCCGTGGAAGAGCTTGAGTTGGAGTTGGAAGGCTCTCATTCTTTGAATATTGAGATGGAGTTGCTGAATGAGGAGATGTCTGTGATGCTGCTGGTGTTAAGACAAGGGATTTCGGAGGCTCAATTGAACCTTGACAAGTGCAAAGTGGAGATGGAACTAATGAACAAAGAGAGGGAAGAGAAGGTTTCTAAATTGATGAAGCAGTTGGAGATGAAAGAAGCTGCTTTGATCAGTGTCCAGAAAGTGATGAATGAAGCGCGTGAGAGAGCAGTGTGTTTAACCAAGCAGGTTGAGTCCTATCAATTCGCCAAGGGACAGCAGCATTCTTTGCAAAATGAACTTGATAGGCTCTTGGAAATGCTGGAGGAATCTAATATATGCCAGCTGATCCTCAAGGAAAAGCTTTTGGAGATGGAATATGATTTGAATGAACAGCTTAAAGAAGTCCATGTTGCTCTAGACAATGCTAACATTGAATTGTCTGAGACAATCAGTGAAAGAAATGAAATGGAATTCGAATTGCAGATATGGAAGTCGGTTGTCGAGCGATTGGAGAATGATCTTGAAGAGAATCAAGCAACACGTAGAGAACTTGAAACTTCTCTACTCACACAAGTAGATGTTGGTGAAAGCCTCAAACAAGAGAAAGATACCTTGGTCTGCAAGTTAGAAGAGCAAGAGAGGAGAATATGCCATCTTCAAGGACATGTTTACAAGTTGGAACAAGAGCTGAAAGCTATGGGAGAATCAAGCATGTCGTCCGATGTAGCTGCATTGGATGTTGATGCAGAAATGGATGCAAAGCTCAAAGAATCAGATGATGTGCTTCAAAAACACATGATGGAGAATCGAAGCTTAATCGAAAATGTCACAAGATTGTCATCAGAAAGGGAGAATTTACTGGAGTTTGTTCAGGGATTGAGTGATAAAATCAATGAGTTCTCCAATGCAGACACTAGATTAATGGATATGTTGAGAGGCATGGTGCAATCTTTTGAGAATTCTGCTTGTCCTGGGGGAATAAATCTGAAAAAGGATGATGGTTTCTCTGTAAAGAAGAATGTGTTGATTCATTCTCCTACAAGGATGAAGAAACTTGAAGTCATTTCTGATACAAGATCACCATTTAAAGAGGTCAACAATTAGCTGCACTAGGTGAAACAATTGCTAGAGGAAAAGGATGTTTTGCTCTTGTATTTTTCAGCATTAACATCCTGAAGTTTGAAGCATTTTCCCCACATGTAGCTAGCTGTTCCACAAAATATTGTAATGCTATTGTGTTTTTTTAATTATATGTATAGTTAATGAATGTTTTTTACCACTAGTTGTGTCACTTTGTGTTCTTAGTGGTTAATTCATTTGTTATCACATCTGCTAACTGATGATTTGAACAAAAAAGTGAAGTGGTCACCTATCCACTATTTGTATATTTTAACTTCTCCTTTTTGCAATTCTGATCTGTCTCAATATGCTTGATTCAGTCCTACTGAACTGGATTGCAGAAAATAGTGTCACAGCACAATTTTTGTAGTGATTTATTTATTTGTCAAAACTCTCAAGTCTTTAACTAGTAAAAGCTGTGAAATAAATAAATATATAACTAATGAAACAGTGCACTATCTAATTTATCATTGATCTGTAGGCATTTAATTATTTCTACCAGAGAAGAGAGCAATTTATTCTCTCTTTGTTAATGCTGCTTAACAAGCATTCTAAAAGGAAAAATGAGATTCAACTTTGTTTCAGCTTTTTACATGTGAAAATAACTTGGGTACAATTGCAAGCAAGGGTGTTTAACTAAATAACTAAAATTAAATTAGATTGAACAACTAAACAATTTCATATTAATATGCTATTTGCATGATAATAAACCAGCTAATATAGGAATTTTGAGTCATAACTACTCAATCCCTTAAAAACTAGCTTTTAAAGTAGTATTTTTGGACAAATGGATTCATTGGCCGGTTTGACTATTTTTCTATTGTAGGTTCCCAAATATATTATTACTAATCAGCACTTAAATACTTAACTCGATCATTTGATTAGTTAAGATTGTGTTCAAATAACAGTAAGTACTAATTTTTAAACAGTAACTCACACATCAGTTCCTAATCCTAAATTCCTAATTGTGATTACTGATTACTGACACATCATGGTGGTTGAGAAGTTGAGCTTCCAACTGAACCATTTAATTTCTGGTGCCACACACGCCCCCTTCATAATTAATTCCTTTATTTCCCTTAATTATATTATCATTCATTATCAAAGTAGAGAGTTTTTCACTCTTTAGTCTTCTGTGTTTCTCGTTCTCCCATACAGAACACAGGTCTC
This sequence comes from Aeschynomene evenia, assembly GCA_013621005.1. NCBI lineage: Eukaryota > Viridiplantae > Streptophyta > Magnoliopsida > Fabales > Fabaceae > Aeschynomene > Aeschynomene evenia. Next base: position 4,671,202 of record CM024265.1, on the reverse strand, counting down.
TCTCTGTTTTCATCACTCTCTTTCAATGGCTGGATTCTTTTCACTTCTGAGGCGCATGTACCTCTCTGTTTACAATTGGACCGTTTTCTTTGGATGGTATACTTATACTCACACTTCGTTAATTGTTATTCTCATGCTAAGTTGACTCAGATCCTTTTTCCAAGGAAAGTGCCCATTGCTCAATTTTGTTTTGTTTTTTTCTTTCAATTTTTTGTAGGGTTCAAGTTCTGTATCTTGTTTTGAAGACACTGAAGGATTCGGGTCATGAACATGTTTACAATGCAGCAGAAAAACCTCTGCTTTTTGCTCAAACCGCTGCTGCATTAGAGGTACTTGCTTCAAAAAAGATTTGATTTTTATGAACTCTGGACACACCCTTTTGTTTGTTTTCTCGCAAAAGTTACAAATTCCCTTGGGAAATTATCTCAATTTTGTTCTTTTTTCTTTTGGTGGGGTTTTTGTGTGGCTTTGGATTACATGGTGTGCTAGATTCTTCATGGTTTGGTAGGTGAGTAGTATTCAACCTTGTTCAATATATGTGCTTAATGAAGATGAAATTTGATATTAGAGCCAATTTAATCATGAATTTGCTCTTTGTGTTATTTTGTTTTAGGGTTGGTGAGGTCTCCAGTGTCAGCAACACTGCCACAGATAGGTTCAAGGTTGTACCTGACTTGGGGTATCTTATGGAGTTTCCCTGAGGTGAAGACAAATTGGAAATTTTTGTTTTATTTTCTTTTCTTTTGATTTCATTTAATTTATTAATTTAGGGTTTCAATTAATTATTTTATTTAAAAGTTGCCACATATTTGGAATGACAGACTCAGACTCATGTACTTGTTAGCTCCCTACTAATCAGCTGGTCCATCACAGAGGTAAGTCTTTCATGTGTGATTGTTTATTTAGTTTTATAATAGCTGAATGCCTGAAAACAAATAAGTTAGCTCTAACTGTCACTGAATGGTTAGGAATTATTAAACATTTCCGGCATGAAGATGATCTAATCATTATTATATTCTTGAGCATTGTTATATGTATAATAAAAAATCAGCTAAAATAGTCAACATGTTATGCACAAAATATACAATATAATATGCATAATGTATATCACATGTTGTGCACACCATATATTATATGATGTGCACAACATATATCGCATTTTGCAAAGAAAAATAATATTGCAACATGTGATATATGGTGAAAGCTATGAGCCCAATTATCTTTTTGAATCATATCATTTTGGAGTTTGATTAGCCCATGCTAGTGTTTAACAAAGCCAAAAACTTCCACAAATTGGATCCAATCTGAACTGATTTTCATTTTCTAATACATGAATTGCTGGTGGTCTCTGCTTTTATTACTGACCTTGGAATCAAATTATACAAATCACAAACTTTCTCTTTCTCTTGCCAAAATTGCAAAGGCAATAATCTTTGGAATGTCATGTCACAAAAAGCCAGATGTGAAAGAAATAACAATAGTGCAATACTGCAACTAGAGATTGACTATCTCAGTAATAAGCTACTTTACTGTGTCTGTATTGCATAAAAAATTAATTTGTAGATTTGATGGTTATAACAGATCAGAACCTGCTAGTCTGTAACTAAGTGCAGTATCTCCATCTTCCTTCTCCTGGTTTTGGTAACCATACCCTTTTGTTTCCATGGTTTTTCTGTTGTGGTATTACTGCAGATCATTCGCTACTCTTTCTTCGGCATGAAAGAGGCTTTTGGATTCACTCCATTATGGCTGTTGTGGCTAAGGTATGAAGTTTGAATGTTAGATCTGCTTTATGGAGTATAATTTTGCTGTTATATTGACCACAATTTTGTTTTCTTGCAGATATAGCACCTTCTTACTTATGTATCCAACAGGCATTAGCAGTGAAGTTGGTCTAATATACATTGCCTTGCCATTCATCAAGGTAAAGAATTTGAACAGAAAGTATCTACATTACTTCAATAGTTCAATGCATTGCCCTTACCATTTTCAATTTCATGGGCATTACTTTTGCTAAATTCATGCATCTCAAATTACTGACTTGGGATATTTTTTTCTTCAGGCATCTGAGAAATATTGCATAAGGATGCCCAACAAATGGAACCAATCATTTGATTACTTCTATGCTGCAATTGTTGCATTGGGAATATACGTTCCAGGCATGAAATCCAACATCTTTCTTTATGAAAACAAATTCTCATATGCTCCAAGAACACATTTAATGCATGTGTTTACGAATATGCACAACAATTACTTGAGTTTGGAGAAAATTTTATGTGGTTTTGGAAACCATTTGATGTGTGCTCCATAAACATTCACTTTTGAATGTTATAAATCAAAATATGCAGTTTTGAACGTTTCTGGAGTTCACGTTAAATGTGGTTTAAGACTACACAAGAGTTCATACTATTTCAAAGTTAAACAAAAAAAACTAAAATGAGGGTCTGTGGATACTTGCTAGCATGCATTAAATGTGCTCCATGATCTAATAAAGATTTTTCTGTAATGAAACTTGTGCTGTAGCTGATTCGATGGCATAACAATTTGTTATATGCAGGTACTCCTCATTTGTATAGTTACATGCTTGCACAGAGGAAGAAAGCCCTCTCAAAATCGAAGAGGGAGTAGTATACTAATAGTCTAATACTATATAACAACAGCTCTAGTTTTTATTGATTTTACTTGGGCCAAAAATGACATGCCTTGATTTGGATCCATAAATATGTATCATTAGAAGACAAAAGAAGAAAAAATAAATACTTGAGATAAGATAAATAAACTATATTATTTTGTTATTCGGTAACACATGATGCAAAAACATTGTTTCAGTGTAGTTTAATGTTGTTTAGCTGCTATATGTGAGTTCAACATGACATATTTATAGATCAGAATTATTTTTGTTATGTTTAGAACTCCAAAACTATGGTTTTGGAGAAGTTACAAAAGTAATGCCTTTTTGACCAAAATTGCAAATATATCAAACAAGTAGCAGGTGAATTGACCTGTAATATTATCACAAGTAATTAAGATGAAAATAGTATATTTCACAAGATATTTTTAAATAATTATTGGAATTTCTAAGCAATCATTATTAAGATTTTACAAAAGAAAAGTTTTACAAAGATAGAGATGCTGTGGGGTAAGAATTCTCAGATCACAAAAGAAAGAACATGAATTCTCAAACAGTGCTCAAATTGTGTTTCTTTTTCAATTTTATAGGACCACCACCTCTTTCATCACACACACTCTTTTTCAATTTTTCTTGAATTCACAAAAGAATAACTGATGTTTATATTCAAAAGTCACTCATCACCATAAAAGTAGATTACAATTTGGGATAAAAACTTTTAAGTAATATCAAGAGTTTAAACTTTGAAAATTGCTTTCTGAAAATGTCTTTTTCCAAATCCTAAGCATCATTCTGAATTTCCTGCTAAAATAAACTTATAGCATGTATGCAAGGTCCTTTATTCATTTTTCTTCTTTTAAAAACATTATCATACAAGATACCATATCATCAAAAAAGAAATAAAAAATCAAATAAGAAACCATACAAATTATGAAGGGGTAACACTACAATTAAGTTTCTTATATCAATTTTCACCGATTCTCAAATCAAATTTATGTTTTTTTTTTTCATTATGAACCCAACAGCACAAGCTTAGTGGCTTTAATTTTCAAATTTTGGAAATTGTTAACAAAAGTTTCCCTTTCAAATAAAATAGAAAACGAAAAGAGGATTTGGGAAAGAGAATTGAACGTGAAGGCGAAGGCAAAAAAAGAAGGAATTCCATTTTCCATTTTTCCAAGTTCAGAAATCACACTTGTTCCTTCACACCTCACGTGAATTTGCCTTATCCTTAAATAAAATGCCCCTACACCAAAAAATGGCACAACAATAAATACAGAAATTTTTGTTGCTCAGAAGAACCGACCAAATATGCATAATGTATATTATATATTATGCAAAACATATATTATATCATAAATACTTAGGGCACAATAAAAAATCAGTCAACAAAGTCCATTTAACACTTTATGGCCCAAATAACACTTTTAATCATGAGTATATTTTTAATGGGTTTGGTGATTGTGGCCCAAATTTCTATTTGTTGGCTGTTTTGGCTGATTTTTTGTTGTGCCCCTAGCAATGCTCATATTATATTATATGTTGTGGATAATATATATGATGCATAATATATAATGTCTATATTATATTAATTATTTTAACTATTTTTTAATAATGTTTGTTGTACAACAGAAATATGTTTAACAAGTATTTAACGTGTGCTATACACGATATAGAATCTGTGCTATTTACATAACATACATACGTAAAACACACATCTCATATAATGTATAACACACGTTGAATACTTGTATGTACCATGAATACTATTTATTTTTTTGAGTGTGTATATTAGTATATAGCAATACTCAAATAAATAAATAAGTGAGAGCGAAGCGTGAAGACACATGAAACGCAGAATATTATGTGAGCCACAAAAGCCCAACACCACTCATCATCATCATCATCACTCACCTTCCCCAAAACGACGCCGTTTCCGTCCTTCCCAATACCTCAAACCAAACTCACCCTTCTCCCTCCATTTATTATCACTCACTCACCCAAAAAAGTACTACTAAAAGCTCATCTTATTTAAATTATTATTCTTTTTTTTCAAAAAGAAAATTAATAATAATAATATTGCATTTGGTTCCACTTTATTGTTGTTTCAAATTTGAAGCCACGAAATCTGAAAAAGAAAGAAAGGACGAAAGCTTAGAGTGAGCAATGGCGGAGCAAAGGAACCGCTGGAGCTGGGACGTCACCGGATTCGAGCCGTGGAAGTCGTCCTCGTCTTCACCGTCGTCACCGCGGGCCTCGGCGGAGCAACTCGATCGGAAACCTAGCGCGCCGCTGGTTAGGCGCTACTCCGTTTCGGCGTCGTCGGTTCTTCCTCCGCAGTCAAAGCAGTCCACGGTTTCCAAGCTTCAGCGTTTGCAGGAAAAAGTTAAGGTGATAATGCACTTTCACTTCCATCTCTAACCACAATTTCTCTTCTTCGTCTTCTTCATCTTCTTGTTCTGCTCAATTTGTTAGCTGAGTTTTTTTAGGTTCCTTTAGTTTCGGTGGTTTATTGTTCTTGGATGCGAGTGTTGATAACGGCGATGTTAAAGTTTGGCTCTCTGTGCTACGATTTATAGCTGGTTTCAGCAGTTGCGTTGTTGCTTTGATTGTGCATGAGGTATTGAGGTGCATCGTGTGATGTGAAAGGGCTAAGTGTTCTGTGACTTCTGTATTTTTTATGAGTAATTTCATTTGAGTGTGGAAATTCGAAGCAAAAGGAAGGTAACCTATGCTATAATTTGTTCATCGACATGGTTAGTTGTTTGTGCGCGCGTCTTGAGGCTTTTGTTTGAATCTCAGCATATTATTGCTGTACCTTGGCCATCAGAAACTGTAAAGTAGATAATATGTTGAAATATCTTCTTCTCGGTTGAATGGGCGTGGTGATCTGTTCTGTTTGATTGAGGATTTGGCGTCGTCGTTCTTTATGGTGTCAGCGTGGGTGCGAACTCTCTATAGCCCTTGTGGTTGAACTCCAATTTGTGGGAATGATGTTGCCAATTGTATTGATTTTAGTGCTTGCTGATCCTGCGATGAAAATGGACAAAATGGAGGTGGTCTTGCTTCATCAAAATTTGTGTGAGTTTAGGCGTAGGTGTGTTGTGGCAGCTGTTAGAATGATATGGTTGAGGAGAATTTGGGGAAGGAAGAATTTAGGATCAAACAAAGTGTGATTTGGACAGTTTGAAGATGTGATACCACATGTGTATAATTTGTGATGTGAAAGCAGAGCATTTACTGCCCCCATTTGGAAAATATTTACCAGTTTTAATTGATTTGTGCCCCATATATGGTTTATAATAAATGTTAGCAAAATGACTGAATTCTTGTCCAATCAAATATTCAAATAATTGATTTTTACAAAATAAATTATTGAATATCTCTTTTGTAGAGGGACAGACTGGGTTGATGATGTTTTTCAGTAGTTTGCATTAGTTTGAAGCTCAGTACAAAGATTTATCTTGTAAAGAAATAAGATTTTTAGAAGATTATTATTTAGGAAATATGTTTTATAATTTATACTAAGTAGTACTGGCATATTCTTTCAGGCCAGTTTTGCTGTTTTTTTTTTCTTTTTGGTAGATAGTCTTGCTGGGTTGAGTTATCATTTTATGTGGTATCCTAGGCAATTTATTGTGGTTCATGTGATTGTTTGGTTGAAGACGTGGTAATGATCACATCAGATATTCTGCACAGCTTGCTAGAGAAGACTATTTGCAGCTCAGACAAGAAGCAAATGAACTTCAAGAATATTCAAATGCAAAACTCGACCGGGTTACACGATATCTTGGTGTTCTTGCTGAGAAAACACGCAAGCTAGGTAAGAAAATACTTGTTTTGACTCTTGGATTATTCTAGATTAGCAGAAGGATTTTGGGATTTGTCTTTGTTATTTTTCTTTATTATTATATAAGGTCTTTTGCCAGATTGGATAACTTAATTCCAGTGACTGCATGCTACTTATTATCTATACTCATGTTGGGAATTGGGAATCATGTTTGTCAAATGGTTAGAATGGCTGGTTGCTCTGAGATGTGTTTAGTCTCATAAAGTACACAAAATTGGAAATGGAAAAACTTTATCTGTTTTTTTTAATTCTTATTTTGGTAACTTGAAGTTCTTTTTCTTTTTTTTATGGGGTTGGGGGGGAGGGGGGCGGGGGGGCTTGTAACGATATTCACAAGTTTGGTACACTGACTTTATCCTTGTGGTGTTTAATGCCCTGCCCTGTTGGTTCTCTGTAATTAAATTTTGAATTAGTTGGTCCACTTGGGAATTTCAGATCAAGCTGCACTTGAAACTGAAGCAAGAATATCTCCATTGATCAACGAGAAAAGAAGATTGTTCAATGATTTATTGACATCTAAAGGTGATTGCTATGAATAATTTTTTTTTTAGTATTGGGTAGTTTCTTCATATTCACTTTGGGTTTTGTCTCCCAAATACATTTGTTTATTTTTTGACTGGAACTTAAGCTTAGTTGGATACATAACCCTCCTTTTGTTTAAGCATATTCAACCATAGTCTTTGCTGAGCTGAAACATCCATCTGGCTACTGATATTTTCACAGGAAATATTCGAGTATTCTGCCGTGCAAGGCCATCATTTGAAGATGAAGGCCCCTCAGTTGTTGAATTTCCAGATGACTATACCATCCGTGTAAATACTGGCGATGAATCTTTGTCAAATGCCAAGAAAGATTTTGAATTTGATCGAGTCTATGGACCTCACATTGGACAAGGTAAAATATTCTTTTATGTTGTTTTTTTGTTTTTTAAGTTCAAACCCTTGTAATGGTGTTTGATAAACAACTTATTTATCGTACTTTTTTATGTTTTGTTTGCAGCTGAGTTATTCAGTGATGTTCAACCACTGGTGCAGTCAGCTTTGGATGGATATAATGTTTCCATATTTGCATATGGACAAACCTATTCGGGAAAGACACACACTATGGTTGCTCTTTCTTTCTTTCAACCTGTCATCAGATCCCCTTATAAATTTGGCCAATCTTTTCAAATTCAGTGTCAACTTAATAACGAAATGGATATTCGATGGCTAAAACCATTGTTTACATGTTCTTTAATTGAGTCAACACCGTTTGGCCTGTTCAATTGCTTATTTCATTTTCAATCCTTGTTCTCAGGAAGGATCCAGCTATGATCGGGGTTTATATTCTCGATGTTTTGAGGAGTTGTTTGATTTAGCTAACTCAGATACAACCTCTACTTCTCGATATAAATTTGGTGTTACAGTTTGTGAGCTCTACAATGAACAGGTCTCTTTCTGTTCTCACTTACCATGTACATCCTTTCCGTTGTGTCTGTGGTTTGTATCCTGTTTACTGGTTCACTTAGGAATATTAATGTTTTCTTATAGTTTCCTTTATTTGCTTTCAGACAAGGGATTTGCTTTTGGAGTCGGGGAAAAACATGCCTAAAGTCTGCTTGGGATCACCTGAATATTATGTAGAACTGGTGCAGGAACAAGTTGATAACCCTTTGGACTTTTCTAGGGCTTTGAAAGCTGCATTTCAGAGTCGTGGAAAAGATTTATTAAAGATCAATGTATCTCATTTGTATGGTCTAAATTCTGTGAGCACAATTTACATGGTTATACTGTTATGTGGCTTTATTTATGCTGTTTTAAGTAGTATTATACTATTATAAATTATAAACTTCATTCATAGCATACTTTCAACCTAAAGCATTAACTTCATGTTGCATTTTTTATTCTGTAATATACTATGCTAAAGTTGTGTGTGTGTCTGTGTGTGTGTGTATGTTTTCTACTTCTATATGACTCATAAAATAACATTAGGAGGCACAAAGTGTTAACGACTGGATCTTATAAGACTAATATTTGTTCAAACATATCAATGTGATATTCATAAAGAAGTTTGTAACTGACCAAAAAAAATACAGATAGAAGTTTATGAAAAGATTTTTAGTTGTTAGTATTGTCAAAACCCATCTCTCTTAAAGCTTAAGTTGTTTGGTAAAAATAAATAAATAAATGACTTTATATCTTAACAGTCCCTTTACACGAGAGCCTTTTGGGATTTAAAGTGTGAGCTGTAGATAATGCTGACCTACCCTGTGCTGAAATTCAACTTATTTTATTTAGATGAATGAGATGGCAAGGATTGAAATCTTGACCACTTGGTCATAGAGGCTTTGATACCATGTTAAGACCATCTCATCCAAAAATTTAAAACTTTGAGTAGAGTCAAATGGATGACTTTTTGTCGTAACAATGATTTTGATACTTATGTGCATCTGTCATCTGTTGTTGTTTTCTGGGTTTTCTAAGAGTGCTTTATACTAATTCAGCACTGTGGATTTCATCTTTTACTGCATCAGGATTGTCACGATACACATATTCTATAGCAATATGATCACCAGTGAAAACTCATATAGCAAACTCTCTCTGGTTGACTTGGCTGGGAGTGAAGGTTTAATAACAGAAGATGATAGTGGGGAGCGTGTGACAGATTTGCTGCATGTTATGAAGTCACTTTCAGCGTACGTAATTTCAATGCAATACTTACCCCTTTTGTAGCAGATTTCAATGTCTCTCTGTCTGTCCTTTTTTGTCAATATACAAATTTCCTTTTTCATTCATATTGATGTTTTGGGCAAATTGAGTGATCTGTTAGAAATTTCATTGTCTAACTTCTTGTGGCATTTTTTGGCAGATTGGGAGATGTTTTGTCTTCTTTAACATCAAAGAAGGATGTCGTTCCTTATGAAAATTCTGTGCTCACAAACCTGCTGGCTGATTCACTTGGTATTGATTCTTTTTTCCCACTCTGTTTTGAACTTATGGTGGCATCTATTTGGCCTTTGAGTTGTTAAACTTAATGGAATCGTGATGAAATAGTGATAGAAAATTGGTGTCTCTGCCCATTAAGTTGTGATAAACTTTTACGAGTTGGGGTGTGGTTTTATCATGCTCAGAGCTATCTTGTTTAATAGTTATATATTTTGCATGTCACTGCTCATAATGTCATTTTTTACAGTGAATGTTCTCTGATTTTTGTAGGTGGGAGTTCAAAAACTCTGATGATTGTTAATGTGTGTCCAAATGTTTCAAATTTATCTGAGACATTATCATCTCTCAATTTCTCTGCCAGAGCACGAAATGCTGTATTAAGCCTTGGAAACCGAGATACAATAAAGAAGTGGAAAGATGTTGTAAGTTCCCATTCCTTCTTGGGAAATGATAATGTATTCTGTTTTGATCTTCTTTATTCATTAATGGTTTTTTGTTGGAAAGATTTTAAAATCATTATTGTTACTATTGCATATTAAATCTGATAAAATTGTATGTGGATAGAACCATTTTGGTTTCGACATCAATCTCCTCCTGCCACTTATTTGATTTGAACTGGGATTTCCTATTCTAAAGGGAAAATCCATATACTGCAGGGTTGGTTCATATTTGTTGTAGTAGATAAATTAGTTGAACTGCAAAATGTTTTTCACTTTTATAATCTTGATGAGCATGTTTATCTATTTTTGGAAAAATATACGATGCTGAGTGCATCTAGGACTTGATGATTACAATTTTTTTGTAGGCAAATGATGCACGTAAAGAGTTGTATGAGAAGGAAAAAGAAATCCATGATCTAAGGCAAGAGGGTCTGGGTCTCAAGCAAGCACTTAAAGATGCAAATGATCAGTGTGTTCTGCTCTTCAATGAAGTACAGAAGGCATGGAAAGTTTCTTCTGCATTGCAGACAGATTTGAAGGTTTGGCAATTTAATTTGTTGATCATAGTTTTCCAGTTCTATGTAGTGACAGGTTATTTGGTGGTTTGACAATTTTGTTTTCTCCATATGTGTAGTTGAATTAAGTCAATCTACTTAGTAATTCTATTCATTTCATGCTGCAAAATGTATTGAGCATTAAGCAAGTTTCTTGAGTAAATAATTCTATTCTTTGACCATTTTCATTCTTCTTATGCTAACATGATGCTATTCTTTTTGTTTTTAACTATTATGTCAGTTGTACAAAAAATTAGTGACATATGTACTTTGTTTAGTTGAGAGAAGAACATTCATACTGTTTTGTCAACACTTGATTGTTGGCATTGAACATGAAGGCTTTAGGCTTTTCAGTTAGCATATTATTGCTTTTTATTTGCTGCAGTCAGAGCATATTTTGCTGTCAGATAAACATAAGATAGAGAAAGAACAAAATGCTCAGCTTCGAAGTCAAATTTCTCAGCTGTTACAGTTAGAGCAAGATCAGAAGTTGCAGATACAACAGCAAGATTCAACCATCCAAAGTTTGCAGGTTGGTCCTATTTTATTCTATTTCACATAAAATATTCGCCAGGAATTTCTTGAATGGTTTTCAAGTCCAATTTCTTAGTATTTAAATGACAGTTTAATTAAATACAAATTGTTTTTTTTTCCAGTGGAGGGCAGGATATTTGCCTTTCATATTTATAAATTGTAATTGAACTTTAAATTCTTAATTGGTGATTCTTTCCCTTACACCTCTCATGGATTGGGTTTAAATTTGGTTCCATGTGGCTTCTTTCTTTTCTTTTTTGTTGGGATGGAGTGGGAATCTCTGAGAGATTATTGATATGAAGGGATTGGCAAATGATTTTCTACTAATATTTTTTGCTTGTAGTATGTTGTTCTCTACTTTTAAAGTTCTTATCCTGTTATCTTCTTAATCTTCTATTTATGGTAATATAACAAAAATTCTTTATAGACATCTTGAATTATAGTTGGTGCTTAAATATTGTTTGTCCTTCTAGGTTTCATTTCTGAAGTTGTTGCGCTCTGAATTGTAGGGAATTAATTATGAAAGATTATTTATTTACCTTTTGTTGTAATTAGTATATTGATCTAAATGCTCAAGCCTTAGTTTATGATAGGATATAATGATTTTGTTTGATCTGCATTGCCAATCTCGCCTGGTGGGGAAAAGCTTTTGTTAATTTTTTTTTTATTGTCCTTTGTTCTCGTTCACTCTCTCCTTCATGGAGTTTTGATTTGCTCCTTATTGGATTCATCCAAAACTTTTGCATGTACAGTTGCTTCTATGGCATACTAACTAGTGCTGAGTATATTCAGAATTACACGTGTTTGTTGTCCCTCTAGTACAAAGCTGTCGCCTGTCAGAGAGACACTTTGTCACAATTTTTCACTACTATTTACATATTTGTCTTTTCTTTTAAGTTTTTTGTTCATAATCAATTATGTCATTTTCTGGATTATCTGAATTTAATGCCATTAAGTTCAGTTAATCCTTAGTCCTAGATGGATGTGATTATCTTTCTTCATGCTTGCAAGATAATTTACTATGTATTCTTCTGATACAGGAAAAAATTAGAACCCTGGAAACTCAACTCAGTGAGGCTGATAGATTGAGAAAAACTAGGTCAACGTTTGTCTCGGAGTCAGAGCCTGAAGCTCTGTCCAATTCCAGGCCAGCTACAGATGCTGTGGATTCTTCTGCAGTGACCAAAAAACTAGAAGAGGAACTCAAGAAACGTGATGCTCTGATTGAGGTTTGTTGTACTTGACAATTTTGTGTCTGTCCAGTTGTTGCTTCCAGTTGAATTGTGGTTATTGCTCGACTTCTCTGATCTTAATAATTTGTATTTTGTAATTTTTTAATAAAGCGGAGCAAAAGTTCTCATAAAAGCCATTTATGGAGGTCGTGCTGTTTACATCTTATAGAGACAAAATTGTTTAGCGAATGGCTTCTTGTTGTGCAGCACCATTAATATATGCACTGAAACAGCAAAAATAAAAGCTACAACTGAACTTAATAATCCTTAGCTTAAAGTTTTGGTTTGTATATTCTGGTAACCTTTCTAGGTTGTAGAAGATATACTCAGTTTCAAATGTTTCAATGCCATAAGTTCTGAATGTTATATTGTTGAATTCTTTAGTTGTACTGCGTTTTATGTGCCTGCTGCAGTCTTATTTTGTTCTGTCCAGAAGCTCAATTTGATGTTTGATGTTTTACAGAGGTTGCATGAGGAAAATGAGAAACTGTTTGATAGATTAACTGAGAAAGCATCACTGGCTGCGTCACCTCAGGTAGTAAAGTTTCACTGAATAATAGCTCGACTGTTTACAATCATTATGAAGTGTTATTTATTGAAGGAAGTTTTGTTATCAAACTTTTTTAAATATGGATCAATATTGTACTATTTGAACTTTTATGTATCAAACTATGCTATTTTATTAAATTACTTCCACAGTTCCACTGTATACCACCCTGTTTTATTTTTATGATTGTGATTGCATCACAAAGAGCTGCAATTTATGACTTCCTTGTTCCATCTAAAGAGTTTCTTATTATTTCTCCACGGTTTGATTTCTTTTGAACAAAGAAAATCAACAACATATGATAGTACATATAAGGTATCAATATCTCGGAAAACAACCAAATGGTAATCTGATCATTAGTTGTATTGATGATCAATGATCATGCTTCTGTGCTGTCAATGCTGTTTTTCTGGCTCTCGAGTTGACATTTAAATTTTTCAGCTGTCAAGTCCAATATCCCGGGGATCAGTTAATGTTCAGCCTCAAGATATGGGGAGGTACAACTTATTTTATTTCTTGCAGCTTTTGTATTTTTATATTTAAACATATGATTATTGGCTTTGTTATTCTCATTGACTTGAATAGGAAAGGCACCACCAACAACATAACAGCTCGTTCTAAGGAACTTCCTTCACCTTTGGCTACTGATAGAAATGATGGCACAGTTGCTTTAGTTAAATCTGGCTCTGAAATGGTTAAGACTACGCCTGCGGGTGAATATCTTACTGCTGCCCTGAATGACTTTGATCCAGATCAATATGATGGGCATGCTGCAATTTCTGATGGTGCAAACAAGCTTTTGATGCTGGTATGCATGGGTGATTTATTCACGGCTTATTATGTTGCCAAAAAAAGCTGCACTGTCATGTGCAGATATGGTTTTCCTAGTTTAATGTTGAGTCAAATCTTTCTGTGAAGGAATATCAATATCCTGATTGTACTTGTAAAATTGCAAGTTTCAGTATGCTCTACCTCTTGCTAATTATTGACTGGAGAGTAAAGAGCCTTGTATGCATTAACAAGTTTTTTGCAGGTTCAGTGTGTGCGTTTGACTTTCAGTTGCCCTAATATGGACATTTGACAATGCATCGATCTCAATTTAGTTTGAAAGTGAATTTAAGCTTTATTAGTTAGTGTTTGGAAGCTTACTTCTCCAGCAGAATCTTTCCTTTTAGTTATTTAAGAAAAGAATGTATTTCTGCTGAGAAAGAACATCTTGTAGGATGATAAAAATCCTTATGAAAAAGAATAACAAGTTAACAGCAGGCTAAAATGGTTCAGAGATGCTATCAATATGTCAAATTACTCTGCCTATATTAGTAATAGGAATTCCATTGAAAGAACCAAGTAATGAGCTTCAAAGTGAGGCTTTAAATGCACTTTTATCCTTAATCAGGGCAAAGTTTCAGCAGTGTTGATTGCTCTGCATCTTGATAAAAGAATCTATATTTCTATACAATTCAAATACATACAGCATAAAATATTCATTTCAGGATAGAAATTTACAAGACCTTTAAAACTATTGCAGGTTCTGGCTGCTGTAATCAAAGCTGGTGCCTCTCGAGAACATGAGATACTTGCTGAAATTAGGGATGCTGTTTTCTCTTTTATCAGGAAAATGGAACCAAAGCGAGTAATGGACACCATGCTTGTTTCCCGTGTTAGAATCCTGTATATAAGATCTTTGCTTGCTAGATCTCCAGAGTTACAATCAATTAAGGTAACACGAAGTTGAGGCTATTGGGTTTCTCTTTTTATTATAATGTTCTATAAAGGCTTTGAATCTAGTGGACATAAATTTTGTTAATTTGGTGAGTCTTGCATGTCGAAACGGCAGGTCTTGCCAGTCGAGTGCTTTCTTGAGAAGCCTAATACTGGACGCAGTACAAGCTCCAGCCGGGGGAATAGCCCTGGAAGGTCTCCTGTAAAATATGCTGATGAGCAGATCCAGGGATTTAAAGTGAATTTAAAGCCAGATAAGAAATCCAAATTTTCATCTGTTGTGCTGAAGATACGTGGGATTGATGAGGTAGCTTCTGTTACCTATTATTATCTAATCTTTCTTTATGCTGTTTTTCAGTTACAAACAGAAGTGATCAGTTACAGAGGAGCAACAACTATTTAACTTCCTTTAAACCTTAGGATGTTATTAAAAAAATATCTATCATCTTGCAGTGTTCTTATCTTATATTATCATGATAACTGGTTGAGGAATGAAGGCTGTGCAAGTTAATCTTTATTAAACTCCATAATTCCATGAAGACATGCCATTCATCCTTTTAGACTTTTGGTTTACTTGTGTATTGCTCAGGACATCTGGAGACAACAGGTTACTGGTGGAAAGCTTAGAGAAATTACAGAGGATGCTAAAAGTTTTGCAATTGGGAACAAGGCTCTTGCTGCACTCTTTGTACATACTCCAGCAGGTGAGCTGCAGCGCCAAATTAGGTCTTGGCTAGCAGAAAACTTTGACTTTCTGTCCGTTACTGCAAATGATGGGTCGGGGGGATCAACTGGTCAGTTGGAACTTCTTTCAACTGCAATTATGGATGGATGGACAGCTGGGCTTGGTGCTGCTCTGCCTCCCCAGACGGATGCACTTGGCCAGCTATTATTTATATATTCAAAACGTGTCTATACTTCTCAGCTACAGCACTTGAAGGTATCCCTCATGTTAGATCTGTATAGTGTGTAATAAATGAATTCCTCTGACATACTTGATTAATGGACATCGCTTTTTTCATACTTTTTCCCCTTATACATCCTTAAAATATTTTCTTCTCTAATGTTTCGGTTTTCTTCAGTTCTCTCATATTAAACTCTAGATCTGAACCCAGTATTAGCCAAAATAATGTCTGCTTAGAATTTCACAATATTGTTTTCACTAACTTTCTGCATACATTTTGAAATCTTGCTTTCAAGTAGCCTTACTGCTTTGTAGAGAGCTGCAGCTGCCCTTCCTTACCATCCAGGGCTACTTACATTTGTATGATTTGTTTAATTGGATTGCATGCTGCAGAAGTTTGATGTAAAATGTAAGCATCTTCTTATGTAATCCATAGATAATGTGTTGGCCCTGTGTTTGTTGACATTTGGTTATCAGGATATTGCTGGTACCTTGGCAACAGAAGAGGCTGAAGAAGAAGCACAAGTAGCAAAGCTGCGTTCAGCTCTGGAGTCTGTTGACCACAAAAGAAGAAAGGTCCTTTATTTGTTCAAAAGTTGTATTTGTATGTGTGTACCTGTAATTGTGTTACATCATCACCTTATGCTTCTAGGTTTAAAGAGATTTCTGTTGCCAAGTGGATGTTCTATATTTGATAAGCTGTGATTAATAATGTGACTTTTTTATTGATTTAGTTTGTAATCAATAATCATTGGTTCATGTTAATTAGTTGATTTAGTCTGAGTGATACTATTGCTTTGTTATTGGCAGTTAGAAATTGATCCTAATACATTTACTTATTGTCCTCTTGAATGAATTTCTACTTTTTCAGCTGTTTTTGACTTCTTTGTTCTTTTTGTCATCAGATTTTGCAACACATGAGAAGTGATGTGGCTTTATTGACACTGGAAAATGGCAGTTTGCCTATTCAAAATCCTTCTACCGCCGCTGAAGATGCACGATTAGCATCTCTCATTTCACTTGATAGCATATTGAAGCAAGTCAAGGTCCTATTTTCTGTCCAAATCTATTCTTTGAAATTCAGTATGCCATTTTTCAAATTATCAATAACTTAAGCTATTATATTAATAGGATGTAACAAGACTTTGTTCTGTGAACATCTTGAGCAAAAGTAAGAAAAGAACAATGCTGGCTTCTCTTGATGAACTAACACAGCAGATGCCTTCACTCCTTGAAATTGACCATCCATGTGCTCAAAGGCACATTGCAGAAGCCCGCCGCTTGGTTGAGGTATGCATAGTGTTATTTCTATTTCCTCTTGCCTTTTTAGGGTAATCATCCTATGTAGATGCATGAGCTGATGCAAATTAATTTGGAATGATGTCCTCTGTGATGCAGTCGATTCCGGAAGAAGATGATCGCATTCAAGATCTACATCATGCTCGTCGGCCATCAATGGATCCTGGCTCGGGACCTGAAATTGATGTAGCACAGTGGAATGTACTTCAATTTAATACAGGCACTAGCTCACCATTTATAATCAAATGTGGAGCAAATTCTAATTCAGAATTGGTCATTAAAGCTGATGCTAGAGTACAAGAACCTAAAGGTGGAGAGATTGTGAGGGTTGCTCCTAGACCAACCATTCTAGAAAACATGAACTTGGAAGAAATGAAACAGGTATTCGCCGAACTACCCGAGTCTCTAAGCTTGCTTGCCCTAGCAAGGACTGCAGATGGTACTCGAGCACGGTATTCTAGATTATACAGGACCTTGGCTTCGAAGGTTCCATCCCTTAGAGACCTGGTCAATGAGCTCGAAAAAGGGGGTGTGCTCAAAGATGTGAGAACATGAACTTCAAAAGGGTAGGTGTTTTTCAACTTATGTACATGCCTCCCTTTTGTTAGTTAAATTAAGTTGCCTTGCATAGGAATCGCGTTTGATTTATTCTTGGGAAGGCAGAGTCTATGTATGTACTCGTTACTCACTCTACTTTCTATTTTGCAGTAATTATTTTGGTCTAATTTTTTTGGGAAATGTCCATTCAAGTTTTACAATCTCTCTGCAAATGGTACTCACTGTCCCTATTATTACTACGTTAAAGTTTTAAGGATGTTGTAATAGATCCTTTGGGAATCTTGATGTGAATTAGAAGGAACACATTTGCTGTCCCAATATTATCTAAGTACACGTATTTGCTGTAATAATGTCATATATATATATGATATGAGCCACAATATAATTATCACAATTATTACTTAAAAATCATATATACAGTAGTATTATATAAAACTATCATTACACTAATTATCATTGTAACTATATTACATCAGTACTTCAGATAAAAAGAATCAAATTAACCCTAACTGAAAGGTTTACCTAGTCTGGAATGACTGGTGTATTTTTCTTGACTTATGCGTATTTATTTTTTGACTTATCGGATAAAAGTTAAGATTTGAACACAACAATATACTAGATAAAAACCAAAAAGAAAAGTAAATTTCTCTTTATATTGAATAATATTTATAATAAAAGTATTAAACATTAATATAGATATACTGAATATGAAAATATTTATGAACAATTAGTTAACTCTTCTTATTAATTTGACAGTATATAATTGAATATAGGATTTTGTTAATAAGTGTTCTAAGAATATTTTTAAGCAATTAAAAAGAAATTTTTTACATTAAAAAATAAAAATATGAAAACATTCAATACAATAAATATCTCACAATATCAAAAAATCTCTCCCCATTGTGCAAATCCCTCCAATATATCCGCAATTATGTTTTCTCTTTGGCTGTACCATTTAATTAAAATAAATTCTAATATAATTAACAAAGTAGAGTATAATTCATCATTTTTTTTTTGGATGGAAAAGTAATTCGTCTACATATCTACTTGAAAAAATTATTTGATGCACTCTGAGAGATGTTTTGGTCTTCACTATTTATTATATGATATGCAATTCAAAAGATTAACTATAATAAAAAGAAAATGAGTTAAGTTTTAAATAAAAAATAAAATAATTATTATATTAATTAAAATATAAGTGGTATAAAGGAAAAAAAAATCTCATACTCTAGTGCACCTAATATCTAATTGTTGTGTATAAAAACAGACAAACCTCGCCTTGTCTGTGAAAAACTGACCATCTCTTTCAGCTGCCCGAACCCCAACAACACCCTCACGACTCAACAATGCAAGCAAGATCCGGAGCCCCGGTCGGGTCCGGATCCGAACCCGAAAATATCCTCCGTACCTGCACCTCCCTCCTGTCGCGCCGCGACTTCACCGGCTGCCGCGAGTTCGCCCACCGTATCCCGAGATCCGACCCGAACGTTTCACTCCAGGTTGACCAGATCCTCGCCGTCGCCGACGTCCTCTCTGCCTCCGAACCCCCCGCTGGAACTTGCCACCCTGACTGGCTCGCTGTCCTGCAGCTCCACCGCAAGGACTCCGGCAACCGCGACCTGGCGCGGCGGCAGTTCAAGTCCCTCGTCCGCCTCCTCGACCCAAACAAGAACAAGCTCCCCTTCGCTGACGATGCGCTCATGCGCGTGCGGGAGGCCTGGCTCGTTCTATCTGATCCGTCTCGCACCAGCATGGACGCACATGGCGGTCCTTCGGTGGCGCGTGGTAGCGACGCGGCAACGTTTTGGACAATGTGCCCTTACTGCTGGTACCTTCATGAGTACGAGAAGAAGTACGAGGGATGCACGCTCCGGTGCGCGACATGCCAGAAGACGTTTCACGGCGTGGCGGTGAAGCCGCCGTCACCGGAGAGGATGGTGGAAGGGAAGGAACAGTACTATTGCTACGATGTGAGTTTGCCCTTGAGGTACCCAGTGGGTGGTGATGATGAACTACGTTTTGATCATGATGATGGAATTAGGGATTGGTGTGAGAAAGGGATTCTTGAAGGAAATGGAATAAAGGGGTTTCAAGGCAATAATGGGAATAGAAGGATTAGGATTAAAACTACTGCTAAAAGGGTGAAAATGAAGGCTTTCGATCCATATAGCGATTCGGAGTTGGAGGCTGAAAATGGGGTTTCAGGATTTGCATGATTAAATTAAGGAGAGTCTATTTTTGGGTGTATGATGGATTTGGAAAAAGGTTAGAACTTTGCTGGTTTTGTAGGGTATTTTGTTCACTTGTTTTTTCTAGTACAGTATGTACTATGTAGTTCTTGACTTGTTGTTGACTATGTTCTTTTACCTATCTATCTGTTGGGAAAAGAGGTGTGCATTGCTTTTGTAGTTTACAGATTTTGTGCAATGCCCCAATCAACTGTAACTTTGTGCATAATATGAAAGAATGAATTGGTTTTTGTTTCTGTGATATGGGTTTTGTGGTGCCAAGACTATTTTTTTAATTGAAATTTCAGAGGAATGATTGGTGAATGTTCCAAATCTTGTTCAAACTGAGCTTCTCTCAAAAAAGTTTGAATCTCAAATTGTTTGGATCATTTAGTTGTTGCTAGGATATAATAGAATATTAGTATTTAGTTACTTGTTTTTATTTGCTTACTGTAACTCCTCAATTAGTGATTAGCCCTTGATTAATGTTTTTGGAAGAGTGGTACACATGAACTCTACTATTTTGTATAGCCTTTCACACAAACACAATTTCTGTATGTAAGTCTTCCACAATCCATTAATCAAGGAGCAAATAACAAGCTAATTTATACATTAAGCAAATAATGCAGCTGAAAAAGACATGAGGCATGAACATAGAATACTGATACACATTTGGAACTCAAGAGCTGCATGGTTTATACAATAAAAGCAACACATAGCTAATTGTAGCTATGATTAAAAAAAAAAATAGTGGTCATCCTTATCATAATTGCTATAATCAAACACAGTAAGGAAAATGTAGCTATGAAAATGCCTTTTATCATAATTTGTTTTGAGAATTCAGGAAAGAGATGTGGAAAAGCACTAATGGCTATGAAAATGCCTTTATACATAGAACAACAGCTGAGGTGAGTGAAGCAAGAATGGCCAATGCTCCATTCCTAGAAAGCACAAACTCAGTCCATGTCAAGGGTCTTGACACCTCAATCAAAACCTTCTGAAACTGTTGATTCAAGTCATCCAATGAACCACTGTTATCTATTACTATATCTGCTTTACCCCTTTTCACATCCAGTGGCATCTGAGCATTGATTCTGTTCCCAGCATCCTCCTCAGTTGATTTGTCCCTCCCCATGAGCCTTTTCACCTGTGTTTCAGGATCAACCCACACAACAATTATGGGTTTTGTGAACTTGTCCATCTTGGCCTCAAACAGCAAGGGAACATCAAGAACAATGACCTTGTAACCCTTCAGCCACAGCTTCACAACCTCCCAAAAGATTCCAGAGGATATATGAGGAGCCAGCAATCTAAATCAAACATCAAAACCGAAACTCAAAATAATTCAAATGCAATTCCTGAAACAAACTAATCCCTAAACACAATACATTGCAGGATGGATTGGATTTTAGGACCAGGGAACACATAAAAAACCAGAAACAATGCCTAAAAAAAAGCAGCTTTTGATAATTCACATCTGCAAAAACGTTATGAAATTGCAAAAAGATAAAAATTTGAGTACCGATTGAGATATTGGCGCTTATCGGGATCCGAGAAAACGATCTGGCCAAGCATGGGTCTATTGACTTGTCCATTTTCGAGCAGAATTTCCTCTCCAAAAGCTGCAACAACTTTTTTGTACCCACCACTTCCTTTCTTCAACGCGTCCTGCAGCAAATTCCAACAATTTCCAGCTCACTATCACAAAGCGCGAAAATTTTTATTTTCTAATTTACCCAATTCGAAAGCAAAACCCTGAATACACACACAAGAAGGAGAAGAACTAGTACAATGAACTTACACGAGCGACGACATCGGCGTCCACAACGGGAATCCCGTGGGAATTGAACTGATTGGAAACAGTGCTTTTCCCAGATGCGATTCCGCCGGTGAGCCCAACTATCCTCATTTTCCGTTTTGATGAAAAAAATGCGATTACGAAGCTTTCACGTTTGAACAACTCCTTCCTCTGTCGTATGTAACTCAGTATTTTATAAAATCACGTAAGCATCATGCACCAAAAGCGCATCTGGTGTAGTTAACTTCAAGAAGTAGAACCGGGAGGCCGGAGGTGATGGCGGAGACTTGGCACCGGCGGAGGCGGAGACGGCAGAATCGTGAGGCCAGAACCGCGGAGAACCAGAAGAAGCTGAGCGCGCGACGGTAACGGAGAATACTTGGCGGTCGGAGGTGAGCGGCGCGGCGGCTCCAGCAGCTGGTAGGAGAAGAATGAGAGATTTAGGATTTCCAATGGTAGGTAGGTGGCTATAACTTTGTGCTTTCAATTTTATTTTTTTATTCTTAATTTTAATTTATTTTAAAATTTAATTAAATATATAATGTCTTAGAATTCAATATGAAGTCATGAAGGTAGTTGATAAGAGCATGAGGGGTTAGTTTTTACAAATGTAAAAATTAAAAAAAAAAAAAACTGTAAAAATAACTGTTTTTTTTTTCTATATCTCTTTATACAACTAATAGATTAATTATGAGTTGTACATCAACATTTGAATATTACTTTCCCAGCAAAGTAAGTAGTAAACACATATGCTGTTTGTACATGTACTTACAATTACATGATTCTTTCATACTAATGAATACCAATAACTTTTTTCAACCAAAAAAAAATTATTGGTGATATGCCCTGGCCTGCATGGGGTGTGTCTCCCCTGATCTAAATTTTTTTCAACCAAAAAAAATGAATACCAATAACTTAGATCAGATTTGAACTGATTTATGATCAAGTTTCATACAAGAGAGTGTCAATCAGTGATGGGCGTGATTAAGCCAAGAACTTTGAATTGAGCTTCAAGAATGCAGGTATCCCCAAGTAAGTAGCCACTTTTAGGGTCTCTGAATTTAGCCAAGGCCACAAGCTGTCTGGACCCCCACCCTGAACTCGAGCTACTGAATTTGCAACATGCTGTCATTCAAATATATAAAGCCCCAACTTCAGATTACTAATCCTACCTAGCTAGGCAACAACAAGATTACATGTGTGCAAAACAATTTATGAATTGCATATTTTGTTTCATGTGAAATTTGGCATATATTATTACAATATTTTTATATTGTTGCTTAACTTGTGTCAAAAGAATATCAGTATGGGCTACAGATAAATATTCCCAATGTGAGATGTGGGCTGCAGCTGCAGTAAAACTGTAAAAGTAAGTTTCTTCAATTTTTTATTTATTTTTGGTCAAGAGGTTTGTTTATTTCAAGTGACATTTTTGTTTCTCAATTCAACTTCCAATATAAATGTGTCTATTATCAATCATGGTTTGGTCTGGTGGAAGCTAGTCAGGTCTGGTGAAAGCTAGTCAGGTCTCAGACCTCTCGATTATCCAATGGATGAAGGATCAAATCCTGGAGTCGACATGAATGAAAGAGGAATATCGATTATAACTTTATCCCCGGAGTGATGTGTCCACTTGCCCACCATTTTATTACCAACAAAAAATAAATGTGTCTATTATCATAAACTCGACTAATTCCGTCTCACTCATCTATGGAGTAAAGATCTCTTAGCGATAATTTTATTCTATTCACATGACTTGTGTTAGAGTCATCAATTATCGATGACAACACCCTAAAGTTAACAATAACAACACCTAACAAACCTCACAGTTCAGCAAAGACAACCTCACCAACCCACTCCAGACAGATAAGCCTTCATCTGCATCTTGTTTTCACATTAACAAGCTTTGACAGTCTTCTACATTAGATCTCTTAAATAGCTCAGATTATTTCTTGTTATAACACATTCAGATATATATCAATTTCATCATTTTCTCTCTTAGTGCAATTGTTGTATTCATGAACATTTTTTGTTGGAATATCAAAATTTAGAGACTTGAGCCTGTGAATTGAACATGGTCTCACCTTTTGATTCAGCATGATGGCCACCAATTTGGTCTCTTGCACGCACAGTGTAATCAACAAATAGTTTAGTGTTGGGTGGGAGAGTTGACACCTCCAAATTTAAAAATAATGAGATGCTATTGCCCTTCCCATCAAGGGTTCCATTAGGATATAAACGGATCGGATTTTCCTAAAAAGAGAGAAAAAAAAAAACAACACAAATAGGTTTGAATAATGAAACTACTATTCCACTTTCATTTACATTAAGAATATAATAACAATTAATTATCCAAATAACTTAGAAAACATATTTTATGTACCATATATAGTTTCCAGCAACAAATGGTTGAGATTCATACTTTTCCTGATATGCTGAGGAAAAGTTGTTAAACTGCCAACTATATGAAAGAGGATCTGGTTCATGAACCAAGGATAAACAATCCCCTTTATTCAATGGCTTCACAATGAAAATCTCAGCTCCAAAGACACATGTATCATCAATCAGATATCCATTTGAAGGGTCATTAAATGTGTCAAGATCAATGAACTTTGCAATACCCAATTCAGTCTTTAGAATATGGAATCGTTGTACACTTACATCTGAAGACAAATAAATCTATTAATTAGTGTGCAAGATATCACATAAGTGAGGTTATTAAACTCAAGAGTGTATACCTAACTCCGTGGAACTTTCACGAGTTTAGGTAAACTTGAATTGTAAAATCAAACTTGTAAACTCGTTGACTCGATTAAGATTCTAATTTTATGAACTCGTAAGAGTTTAAAAGTTAACTCAATAGTTTGATAACCTTGCATAATTGTATTGATATTTTTGTACCTTGAGCTGTAATATACTCGTCATCCACAAAATTATATACAGAAAAAATCACAATTGCATTGGCCTCCTAACCAATAGGTAATGAATTTAGGTCCATGATTGCCAAATAAATAGAAATATGGTTTTGGCCATCCCTTTTTTTGTTCCCAGTTGGATATATAAAGAGACTCCTGCAATCAAATCCATTGAGCATCAAATTAGAAAAAGAGGACAGTTTGAAGAAAAAAGATGAAGGAAAAGCATGTTTTACCATTTGTAACCCCCTGCTTCAAACTCTTCTGAGGCAATTTTTTCTACCAAGGACTTTGAAAGCATTGAGAAAGATTGGATTTTGAAAGAGTATTGACTTGGTGGAGCTTTTCTTCCTAAAAGAAAAGGATAACACCAGATATTAGTTTGTTATTAATTTTGATACACGGACAGTATAAAAATATTTTGCAATATTATCTAATCAAAATACTTTTTTATATGACTTTTCAAATAATTGAAGGAAAAAAACACAATTATAATTGGCATGACAGTATATGATTTGATAACGGTATAAAAAATTTATACACTATCAGTGGATCAAAATCAAATTCTATATTAAAAGGTGTTAGTTAATAAGGATCCTTTCTATATGTATTCTATAAAAGTTAGCACAATATATTCTATATCCCAATGGAATAATGCTAAAGCTACCCTTTAGAGTTTTTGTTGTATAACTAAATCTTAGTCTTTTAGAAGTTAAGAGTAATAATTTTTTGTTTGACAATATAACTTGTCATTTTTTAAGAAGTTATCATAGTATTTTTTAAAATTTTGAAATATTTTATTTCTCAGAAAACTCTTTTCGAATGTCTAATGTAAATAATTTTATTATTATATTTATTTAAATATAAAATAATTTATATATAAGCTAGTTTTTAAAAATTACTTCTACATATAAATTTAAATAAGTAAAGAAAAGGACCCTAAATTACAAGTAAAATACACATATCTCCTTAGCTTCTCTAATTTGTTAAAGAAATTACAGAAGAAATAAAAATGATGAGTGAATAGAATTTATACCTTTCATGCGTCTAATCGACAATATTGGATTAGCAGGTTTCATATCCATGATTATTGGTGCAGACATTATTCTATGATAATTAGGACTAAGGGGTCGTTTGGTTCGCAGATTGAAATTTTATTCCCGGGAATAGGATTCCCAGGAATGATAAACCTAGGAATCATTTTCCCAGGAATGTATTTTCATGTGCTTGGTTTGTACACTAAATTCCCGGGAATCTTGTACAATATTCCTGGGAATGATTTATTCCCATGTTTGGTTCGTAGTAATATTCCCGAGATAAAACTTGTAATTTACTAAAGTAACCATGCATAATAAAACAAATATAACATCAAGATAATAAATGAGGTTATAAATGTATTTTTACACATTTAATAGGATTCCCATGATTGAGGATGAGAATAGAAATGGAGGAAAATGTTTCCCGAAAATGCAATTTTCTCAGGAATCTTTGAAACTAATGTTGAACCAATCGTGAAAAAATAACTTTTCCATAAAAGTTTTTCGGGAATCTTGCAGCATTCCTCCCAACCAAACAACCCAAAGGAGTGTAGTTAGGATGCTTCTCAATTTATGGTTTTTCATAGGTTCTAACTTCAGGTGTAGGTGTTGGTTTTCTACTTTTCTTACTAGTTCAATATGATCTCTTCACAATTCATACATTTCTATCGCAACAAGGAATGAATTGTGTGAGAATTTGATTATACCTAAGGTGAGGCAAACTTTGAAAAAGGTTCTTTTAATGTGTTCGGTATTAAAATATGGAATATATATATAGTTAAGAAGATTATAAAGATAGGCTACTTTTGATTTGATTCATAAATTAATGTCTAAAGTATAGAAGAAATAAAATGATTGACGAAAAGAATGAGCCATACAAATACATACATATGATTTTATTTAATATTTAAAATATGGGAAATACTTGGAGCACGATAAAAATTCAGTCAAAATAGTTAATATATTATGCACAACATATATCACATATTGTACACAACATATATCATATGTTACAGTATGATCTTTCTTTGTAACATGTGATATATGTTGTACATACATGTGATATATGATGTGCACAACATGTAATATTCGTTGTGCAATTTATATTATATATGTTGTGCAAGTGGATTGTTTTGGCTGGTTTTTGCTGTATCTATATTGCTCTTGAATTATATTAACGACTAAACTAACAACAAGTCGTTGTAGTATAGTGGTGAGTATTCCCGCCTGTCACGCGGGTGACCCGGGTTCGATCCCCGGCAACGGCGATTTCCATTTTCTAAACTATTTTGCATTCCTTCTTACGCCACACACTCACGATGTTGGTTGAAAATCTGTTGGTCACCTAGCATTACCGATTATTATGTGTGCATGAGAGCTGTGGTATTTTTATTTATTCATCATGGCAAATATCTTTCTTTTGCTAAATTATCATTAGAATCATAAAACACTGTAAAAATGTGATCTACCAGCTTCAGAACTTGTGATTGAATATAAGAATATGCTCTCCATTGATGACTTTCTCATTTGTGATTGAGATTACAGTAAAATCTGAGGGAAATGTATAACAATATAGTGTATGCAATGAGTTCCAAATGAAGTTACTCAAGGATATCTAGGGAAACAACATGACTGGGATATGATAGCTGTGGTATGTTAGGCATAATGAAATGCACTAAATCTTACATCCCTATGTAAACTTCAAGATTCTTACTTATATTGGGGAAGAATGAGAAGAATATACCAGTCCGAATGGTCCCCAAGTCTAGCCTGCAATGGTTGTTATCTAATCATTTATCTGATCAGAAGACAAAGCAAGAAGTTCACACAGCCAGTTAATCTGCAGGTAGTAGATCAAGTACAAATAATGCAGTATATGGATTATCATCTCAAGTGTTGTTAAACTGTATATCATGTAGCAAGATGGTAGCACATTCTGATCAGCAATGGCGAGAGTTGATTTAGCGGTCGTAGCGATGGTAGGTTTGTTAACTAATACATGCTCAGCGACGACGCCAAGGGCAACAGTAGCTTCACTGCTGTAGGTTATCTCCAATAACACTGAACCACATATCGTTACTTTCTCAGAAGATGATGGTAAATTCAATCAATAGGAGGCTTTTGGAAACAAACACATCTGAATTTCATCAGCATTCTTTGGGAGAGAGAGTACTATGCAAGAAGTTGGTTAACATATCCTTGACATTCAAGCTCTACAGAACTGCGACCAAGGTCCTTGTTCAGTTGTCTGTCTTTCATCATTCCCCTTACTTTCTCAACATCAGCCCATCTTCCCATCTCTGCATACACATTAGACAGATGAACATAATAGGCAGTGTTATATGGCTCCAATTCAACCAGTTTTCTGGCTGCAAACTCACTGAATTCCAAGTCACCCTGAGATTTTGAACTAACCAACAAGGATCCCCACATAGCTTTCGTTGGTTCAAAAGGCATTCGTCTCATGAATTCAAAAGCCTCTTGCGGCCGTCCAGAACGCGCTAAGAGGTCAACCATACAAGCATAGTGTTTAACATTAGGATAAAATCCATACTTCCCATTTACCAGAAAACCGAAGATCCGTCTACCAGTCTCTACCAAGCCTGAGTGACTACAAGCAGAAAGAACTGCAATCAAAGTCACCTCATCTGGTCTAAGTCCATCCTTCTCCATTCTGTCAAACCACCAAATTGCCTCCATCCCACTCTTTGCTAAAGCTAGCCCTTTGATAACAGCATTCCAAGTATACAAATTCTTCTCCTTCATGCTCTTGAAAATACTTAACCCCTCTTCAATTCTCCCGCATTTCGCATACATCTCGATCAACGCTGTCCCCAAAATGACATCCAATTCCCAACCATTCCTCCTTATGATATCATGTATCCAAGTCCCCATCTCAATGGCACCAAAATTAGCACAAGCAGCCAATGCATTCACCATTGTCACCCTGTTAGGATCCACACCAGCATACTGCATCTGTTCAAACACAAACAAAGCATCATCGTACTTCCCAATATTCCTGTACCCCATTATCATTACTGTCCAAGAAACAACATCCCTCTGAGGCATTTCATCGAACAGTTGCTGACACAACCCCATGTACCCACAAGAAGCATACACATCAAGAACCGAGTTTTGAACATAAACATCATTCAAATGACCAAGTTTCACGACATGGGTGTACACGCACTGTGCATGGACGAAGTCACGCGAGTCAGATAAGGACTTGAAGAGGAAGGTGAAGGTGAAGTTGTTTGCGATGATGGAATTTTGGTGCATGTGGGTGTAAATGGAAAAAGGGGTGTGAGGGATTTGGGAGTGGGAGAAGGCCTTGATGAGGGAGTTGCAGATGAAGACGTGGGGTCTTGGAAGAAGGAGTGTGAAGAGGATGACTGCAGAGTTGAGGAGGCCATTGCCATGGGATTGGCATGCAGAGATGAAGTGTTGAGCGATGGTGGTGTGTGAATGGAGCTTGTGGACGATGAGTTGTGCTTGAATCTGCTGAATCTGAACCTTACAGTGACAACGATTCAGCAAAGTCACAATCTTTTCAGCGAAAGCATTCACCTTCGACATTGCTCATTGTCTTTGTCACAAGTTCTTCGTAAGCATCATTCACCAAGAAGCGCATCTGGTGTAGTTAAATTCAAGAAGCAGAACCGCGAGGTCGGAGGTGATGGAGGAGACTTGGTGCCGGCGGAGGCGGACACGGCAGAAGACAGAACCGCGATGATGATGATGATGGAATGAATCTCTGATTTGGGTATATGATGGATTAGGGAAAAGGTTAGAACTTTGCTGGTTTTGTAGGGTAGTTTGTTCAGCAGTTGTTTTTTCTAGTACATTATGTAGTTGCTGACTTGTTATTGACTATGTTCTTTTACCTATCTATCTGTTGGGAAAAGAGGTGTGCATTGCTTTTGTAGTTTATAGATTTTGTGCATAGTATGAAAGAATAAATTGGTTTTTGTTTCTGTGTTATGGGTTTTGTGATGCAAAGACTATTGTTTTAGTTGAACTTTCAGAGGAATGATTGGTGAATGTTCCAAATCTTGTTCATACTGAGCTTCTCTCAAAAAAATTTGGATCTCAAAAGGTTTGGACTTTGGATCTTTTAGTTGTTACTAGGGTATAATAGAATATTAGTATTTAGTCACTAATATTCTAACCACAGCTCTAGCTGCAAGCAAGGCTGTGTTTTTCAACAATTCATTCTCTCCTCATTTCCATAAAATTAAATTGAAACCATCGGATTTTAAACCTCATAACACTACAAAGAAAATGTATTCTCTATGTAGATATGTAAATATTTTTATTTAAGTTTACAAATACATTCTGAACCATTTCTATAAACCAGTTAGGCAAATTAGTCCTACTTGCAGCACGGATCAAAAAATTTATACTGAGCCTATAGCTTTCACATCTTCAGAGAACATTTGTCTTCAATTGAATCATTGTTAGCAAGTCTCATCGATTATAAAACTTCAATTCTCGGCTACAATTGGCTTTCACTGCCTCCTCCAATTTTTCAGCTTGGTCAAAATCAACTTTAAAAGTAACCATTGATATGCCATCTTTACCAGTATCATAATCCTGCTTGATGCCTTCAACGTGAAAAGACTGCAGCTGAAAAAAGACATGAGGCCTGAATATGAAATACTGATACATTTGGAACTCAATAACTGTATGGTTCATACTTCATAGTTCATACAATAAAAGCAACACATAAGAGATGATAAGTACAATGGTGGAGCGCGTGTGTGTGTGTGTATATATATATATATCTTAGTTTATACAGTTACACTCCTCACCATCTAAAACAACCATTAGCACCAAGTAGCAGCAACTAGATTGTACTATTCAGAAAACAAGGCAAGGCAAAAGTAGCAAGAAAAATAGGGAAGTATAATAGAAATAAAAAATGCTCCAAAAAAAATGAGGCACAATTCCTTTCATTAGGGGGGTGACTATGATAAATAAATAAGAGCTATCCAAATAAAGTTTGATGAGAAATTCATCCGCAAGAACTAACCTGATGGTATAGAACTCCCAGAAGGTCGAAAGGGACCTCCACACCCATTGGCACCTACATTTTTCATCAATTGACACACCATGTACATAGTGAGTTGGTAAAATTTTCAGTGAGACAGGGGAACTCTAGAAATGTCAAAAAAGCAAGAAACTAAACTAATCGTGCATTAGAGCCTGTCTAAGAAAAGAACCACCTTCGTTTTCACAAGGCATCTTGGGGCATTTCTCAGGCATTCTGATGCAACTCCTCCATAAGCCCTGACCAATCCTCCGGTGCCTAATTTGATACCTCCAAAATGTCTGAAATTCAAAGACCATAATACAGATCATATTCCTTATCCAACACCCCAAAACAAAACAGCTCAACAGCACATATACTGTGTTTTGTCAAGTAACTGAAGATAGCAGACAATAATAATATACATGTGTGAAATGTCAAAATAATGCTGTGAAGTATTAACTGATCACAAACCACCATCACTCTATCTATTCCTGAAGAACCAATAGCAGACTGTATCGGTTTCCCGGCCGTACCTGAAGGTTCGCCGTCATCATTGGACCGGTACTGATCCCCCACCTGCTATACAAGATGGGAAAACTGATGAACAATAGATATGCATTTCGCATACCTTCACTTATCTTATCCCTTATCTGTGTTCCAATCAACACACACCTAATTTAACTATACACCACACCGACATCTAAAAGCTCAACGCATATCCAAAGGAGTAGAAAGTAGCAACCTTCAACTCTTAGGCAAAAGAGAAATCACCTGAAGCATTTAACTATATACCCTACACACACCCTTCCTTTGAGTGAATATTGAATATTTATACAAAATGGCAATAAAATTAACTAAAATTTCTGGTTGAAAAAACAAAGCAGTGGCAATTACAGCACTCAATCAAGTGTTTAATACAAGTAAAAAAATCAACCTTTATGGTACCTTATAAGCCCAGCAATTGTGGGTGGCACGAGGATCCCGGACCTAATAATCAAATATGTAAAATTAGTCTCCTCAAAAATAAAAATCCCATCAACAAAACAAAGAAAGTAGAGGGAAAATGAAGTAATTGGAAGTAAAAGGGGAAGCAGAACAAATGGGAAAGAAAAGGAACCTGGGAAAGGAAAGACATGGCGGATTTCTCATCGGAGATGGGGCCAGCGATGGCGATGAACTTGCTCTTCTTAATCTCCTTCTCGAAAGTGACCCTCTCTTCGATTGTGGTGAATGCCCCAGAACTATTGCTGGTGCTGGCCATGGCGGTTTTCCTCCTCGCGAAGATTGAAGCGTAGATGCGGTGGCAGTGATTGTGATAGCAAAGGTGGTGGTGATGATAACTGGGTATTGTTATTGCCACACGCATCTGTGAACTGAGGAACTTTTCTTCCCAAATATTGATTAACGTATCTCTGTTTCTCAAAATCTTTCTTATAAATGACAGAAAATTGTGAGCTGTGGTTTTTATTTAGTTTATTTTATTTTATTTCTTCTTTTCTTTTTTCAGCTTACCATTGTTGTAGGCTTCTTCTATTCACCCCTACTCCACTTGATTTATTATAGATAATGATATTTTAACATCATTTTATTTTATTTAAACACATATTCTATCACCATCGATGAGATGATGAATTCCTCTTATTCCACATATTCATCGATAATGATATGTAGGTCTTAGATGAGATACTAAAATTTGAGTGTTTGAATAACATTGATAGTTGATTATTATCATGAATTTTTTGGGGGTTTTTTCCAAACTATCATTGTTTGGAAGTGTATGTAATGGCCGGATAAGTGTAATAATAGGGAAGTTCATAACGACCGAACTAACTGAGTTAGTTATATAGGTGGGCTGGATGTCACATCTTCACTCAAAAATTATAAAGTAACTGGTATATTTTGCCCGTGGATGCACAAGTTTAATTTGCTTTTAATTTTTCAGTTAAAAAATATATATTATGATATTTTGCATAACTTAATAACTTAATGCTTAAATTACTTTAACATACTAAATTATTATTCCGTAAAAGTTCATTACGAATAATAATTATTTTAAATAATATAAACATCATAAATAGTTTAGTAGCTCACGAAACAATTCCATTATAGATTTATGCTATGACAAAAATGTTTCCTATATAATTCAAACTCCAATTAAACTTTGATGTTCAAGAGTATAATTGTTAAATAATAAAGTCAAATTACTTAACATAGAAAAATATAATTGTGACAATTTCTATTGATTTATATTTCTAAAATCATATCTTATTAGAATATGATTCCATTATAAAAGATGAAATCACCCTTTCTCATATGTGTAAAGTGATAAAAAAAAATCAACATCAAGAATATTAATTTGACATATACTTAATAACTTATCTTGAAAATATAATCTAATTATACAAACAAAAAATATTGTTTAATTTTATATCTTAAAAAATACTTATTATTATTATTATTATATTATGATCTCATTAATTTATGAATAAATACAATTAAAGTACATTATGATGATATGATCTATTAGGGACAATACATATGATGAAACACTTTGATGTAAATTGCAGTGCAAATATATAATGATAATTCGGAATTCATATATTCAATAAAACACTTGCATGAAGATTACAGTGAAAATAAAACTCGAATATAATTGTACAATATATAATTAAACTGCTCAAATAATTCGATCCCATCACTAAATGCAACTTTGTCTAAAACTAAGCAACATAAATTTTCAATAAAAAGATCATCACACCTCCACCGTAAAAAATTTACATAAAGCATATAATAGAACCCTCATAAAATCATTCTCACTACACTTGTTGTCATTTGTCCCGTTGCATTCATCTTCAAAAGAAACTACTCCTCCCCTCAATCCTCTACAACACATCCTAAAGTTGCCTGAGCCAAAAAATTAAATCAGCACACACATAGAAATTCTCAAATACAAACGTAAGCAATAATGATTATATATGTTCAATCCTGATCTTTTGCATTGCTAGGTCCATTTTCATGAATGAACATGCAATTATCAACAATTAGAAAACTAATATGAAAGAGAAAAAAAATTACATTCCTACTTCACATTCTGCAATTCTTACGAAAAGAGATGAAGTTAACAACACATCAACATTTTTTTGACTCAAAAGCATTTTTTTAACAGAATCTACACATATCAGCTTCTAATTAAATTGTATAAGCATTTTTGTGTTGTTTTCAGCTTTTAATTATAAGCCAATGCGAAAAGTTTCTATAAGAAAGTGTGATCGTTTAGCTGATTTTTGAAAGAAAAAGAAACAGAGATAAACAAATACTAACTCTACTCATGTGACTACACTAAGCTATGTTTCAATGAAGACTTTTATCAAACATTTGGTGTTCACAAATAAAAGCATATGGAACCCGAATTGAACTGAACATGAGAAAAAGATCACCTTTGAGCTATTATTATTTCCAAAAAATCTCACTTCCACCAGTTTCACACATGAGTCCTCCTAGATGGTGAAACATCCTTTGTGATAGTTGAAACCTAGGAAATAAAAAAATATTGGGTTAAAAATTCGATTTTTCGGTAACAAAGAGACCCAAAAAATGAAATATGATTGAAGAAGCCAGGATACTAACCATTTCATCAAGTAGACCCATCTTCATGGTTTTCCATAGCTTGAACTCCGTTTAAGTGACCGTTGTTGAGCTCCATGACGTGAACTCCCTTAGTCTCGCTCCCAACTCAGCCACGGTCCTTTGTCTATGAATCGGTTGACTCGATTTCTCGCATGGCAGGGGGGTCACTAAGAAGAAGAAGGATGCATAGAATGAAAATAGGGTTAATATACAAAATAGAATAAATAAGGAAAGAGAGATTTCAGGAAAAAAAACAATTGAATAAGAGAGAAGATGGAAGAAGATAGAAGATAGAAGATGGAATAAGGGATCAAATGAAAAGAAGAGGGAGGACTTCCAGAGGGAATCATCGAATAAGGTATTAATATTCACCTCCTTCCCAACATGAGATTGAATGAGGATGAGAGTACCAAGATGAAAATTTCATTTGGCTGTTTTCATCTCCATGTGGGAAAAAAATTGAAAATGAAAATAGAGGAAGGGTCTGAGAGACATGAAGCTCCATTGGGAAGGCAAAAAAATTCAAATTAGTATTGACTACATCGATTAAAGCATCTTTTAAATTTAAGTGTGAAAATAAAATAAAATGAATTAGTAAACGGAAAAGGTAGTAGTGTAAATAAACAATATAGAGATGTATGATCACATTTAATTAGTAGTTGATTTCAATTTTTTCATTTAAAATCTAGAAACTCCAAATATTAACTATGAGAGTATTTGTTTATAATTTAAATTAATAATTAAATTAATTTTTAATATTTCTAAATTTAGTAAATTTTTGTTTAACATTACTTAGTAGCTGACACTTGTCAAATTTCAGTGAAAAGTTTTCAAATAATATCTCCGAAGTTTTTATATTATAGATAAGTTGATGAGTCTTTCAACTTAAAAATACATTACTTAATTTATTATTAACCAATGTGAAACATCACCTCTCACACTTGAAATTCAACTATATATTATACCCAAATAAAACATATATTAAGCTAGGTTAGCCCCATGACAGAGCGAGTGCCTGTGATTTGTTCATTCTATTGTATTTATAACTTTCCTTCACCAAGTTACAAATAATAACTCAGCACAATAGGCAATTACACTGCTTAACGTTTTCAAAGGTGGCCAAAGACGCTTCATATCTCGAACTCAATATTGGTCATCTAAATTTCAATAGGCAGTGATATCAACCGACGCTTTGGCCGAGTGGTTAAGGCGTGTGCCTGCTAAGTACATGGGGTTTCCCCGCGAGAGTTCGAATCTCTCAGGCGTCGAAAAATCTTTTTTACATTTTTAATTTATTCTTTTTCATTATTATATAGGAGGGCCCTGTGGATGTAGGAATTTGGTTGGTTCTGTTGTTGTTGGTTGTTATCATCTTAGGACACGTGCAATGATACTGTATTGATGTGTTGAAAAATATTTCTATTGGGTAAAGCCCAATTTCAGCTGATGTTATGCAGACTTGTTCAAATTATAAATATGAAACAAAAAGCGTGTGAGGAGCCCACAATGAGGTATTCAATAATGATTGTTGAAAGTTATATGTGTCGTGTCCAAAATTGTTGAGCTCATGCTCTAAAGTCTAAACTCTGATTACATATGACTTAGCTCAAAACAAAAAGGTACTTGACCATAAAAATCTCTTCTATGTGACAAACTGACAATGATAGGCAGGGGAAAGCCTAATTTTCTTCTCAAACAATCTTAGAATATTTTTAAATTTGCACTAATACTTAATTAGTGTGTAGTTAAGTCTCTATTAAGTTCCCAATAGTTCAAGATTAAAGTAGGGTATATATTTGGATCAATAAAAGATATATAATTTAAAGATGTGTACATATGAATTTTATATAATTTAAAGATGTGTACATATGAATTTTATATAATTTAAAATATTCAATATTGTTAACTTATATTTTAAATGATTTTTATCCTAGGATAATATATAATTTTTTTATTAATTCATCCAATCATGTGTTAACATATCAATCGTGATTGTATTTTTTATTTCCTACTACCTGAAAAGTCATACAAACGAAGTATTTTAATTAGATGACAGTGTAAATACATCAAAATTAAAATCTTAAAAAATAATATATATATTTGAGAAATGATATTGGTACATATTTTTTTCATACACCTACTTTTCTACCTTTAGATTTTGATGTGACGGGGATGTATCTAGTGAGAATGCTAAAGTTATATGAGAGTAAAAGGAGTAAATCTTGACCATAAAATCATCCATGGATGGTCAAGATTAAAAGATTTTAAAATGTCACTTGACCATTTAAAAAAGCCACATGACTCTATGATTTAATCTTGACCATCCAAATAAGATCCAATAGTTCATATTTATTCCTCTCACTGTCAACCCTCTACCTTTGACGTGACATCTATTTAATTATTTAAATTTATAATATCCACTGGATTGAAAATAAATGTTCATGCATATACACATATATAGATATATCATTCCTCTATATATTTTTGTTTCCCAAATTGTTGTCTTTGTGCTTGCGTGAGATGTTTTCACTTTTCAGTGCAAAAAAGATCCACCTCCCATATACACAAACACAACAAAGTTCTACCAAAAACGCCTTCCTATAAATTCCCTTACACCCCCATAAACCTCAATGCCGTGTCCATCCACAACAAAACCATATTCGTGAGTTTTCACTTTCAAACAAACAAAGAAAGATTACACAGTTTCATCAAACTAATTAACTAGCATATGTATGTCTCAATCTCAAAGGCCCAACGTTCCTCACTATTGTTCCATACCCTTCAGCCTCCGATCCACTCCCATCTTGTGCTCTCCACAAACATCAACACATATCACTCCCTTTACTACAACACATACACTTTGATCCCGTCCAATTCCGTTACAGTTTTAAGAATTTTCCCGGAAAATTCTCTGACAAAATCAAACTAACACCCCCACCTCCTTAATTCCATTGATTCTTTCAAAGCTCGAAACTTTTTCGCATAACACCAAATGGGTATCAAAGGTTTCGTCGAAGGAGGCATCGCTTCCGTCGTTGCAGGCTGCACCACTCACCCTCTCGACCTCATCAAGGTCCGAATGCAGCTCCAGGGCGAGGCCCAGGCCCACAACCCCACCTCCGCCCACGCGCCGCCGCATTCTCCGTCGGCCAAGCCGGGTCCAATTGCCGTAGGAGTCAAGTTAGTCAAGCAAGAAGGAGTCACCGCCCTTTTCTCCGGCGTCTCTGCTACCGTCCTCCGGCAACTCCTCTACTCCACCACCCGTATGGGCCTCTACGACGCGTTCAAGAATAATTGGTCCGATCCAAACTCCGGCTACATGCCGCTCTCGAGGAAGATCGCGGCGGGGCTGATTGCCGGCGGAATTGGCGCCGCCGTAGGTAACCCCGCCGATGTGGCAATGGTCCGCATGCAAGCTGACGGGAGGCTCCCGTCGGAACAACAGCGAAATTATAAGTCCGTCGTGGACGCCATCACAAAGATGGCTAAGAGTGAGGGTGTCACCACCTTATGGCGCGGCTCATCACTCACAATGAGTCGCGCCATGTTGGTGACAGCCTCGCAATTGGCCTCATACGATGAGTTCAAGGAGATGATATTGGCAAGGGGGTTGATGCGTGATGGGCTTGGGACCCACGCAACGGCGAGTTTTGCGGCGGGGTTCGTGGCGGCGGTGACCTCGAATCCCGTCGACGTGATCAAAACAAGGGTAATGAATATGAAGGTGGAGCCAGGGGCGGCGCCACCATATTCCGGCGCATTGGATTGCGCTGTGAAGACGGTGCGCGCGGAGGGGCCTATGGCTCTATACAAGGGGTTCATTCCTACAATTACAAGGCAAGGACCCTTCACGGTGGTTCTGTTCGTGACATTAGAACAAGTTCGGAAGTTGCTAAAGGATTTTAAATTTTGAGGTGTAGGATGATGAGGAAGAACACATGTTACGTACAAGATTAATAATGTTTCTTTTTAGAGAGTTTTGTTTAGGAGAAATTATTAGGTACACCATGAGCGCAAAAGAACTTTTTGGTCTGCACCATTTATTGCATGACACATTAATAATTTTATCCCCTTATGGGAAACTTAACCCCTTCTTTTCCCATTATAGTTGACCTTTTGGATTATGTGTCACTCAATGAATGGTACAGAACAAAAAAATCCTCTTACTCTTAGTGCACCTAATAATTTTTCTTTGTTTAGTTTTAAGGCCTGTGTCGTGTAGTACTCTTTAATGCTAATTTGCATTAATTATGTTGCAAAATTGCAATTTATGAATGAGAATTGAGAACCTAGTTAGCTAGCTAGTTATGGTATTGGAATCGAATTTGGGTTGTGGAATATCGTTCTTGAATTTCATTCATTAATTGGTAGTTACGTGGGTGAGATTAGGAACTTTCCACCTTCATGCCACCAAATGGCTATGCTAAAATATTGAGGTGTAATAATTTTATGATAATACTTGATGACGTAGAACAGAAATACGTCTAACTAGTATCCAATGTGTGTTATACGCTATATGAAATAATGTATGCTTTACATACATGTAACATGTGTTATACATACAACACACGTTCCATATAGCGTATAACATATATTGAATACTAGTTGGACGTATTTCTGTTTTATGATAAGTATTATTGTAGTTTTACACGTTAATTTCTTGTACATTTGTACACTACATTCATAAAATATTTATAACCTATCTTTTTTTCTCTCTTCATTTTTTAGTTAGTAAATATATATTAAATAAAATATTTTAAACTTATATTTAAAATAAATAAAATATTATGTAGTATAGGATACAATATCTTATACACAGTTTTGTGTCAACTACTATATAATATTAAAATTTTATTATGTCTAATACAATCAAATCTAATACTAGATGTCCTTATCATATACGATTTGTCAAATGACCTCTATATATATTTCAAAGGTATTGCTCCTTTTGATTTGAAAATGATTAATGAATTAGAATTTTTTACATTAAATTGCATAGATTGAAATCATCTCGATATTTTATTAATTATTACTCCCTCCGTCCACTTTTATTTGTCTTTCTAGGAAATTTATTTGTCCACTGTTATTTGTCATTTTAAATTTTCAATGAAACATTTACAATCTTTTTCCAGTTTTATCCATACATACATTCTCTTTTTATCTCTTACAATTATTATTGCACAAAAAATTATAAGGATAATTTTGTCATTGTACATTTACTTCTATAGAATTTTTTTTTTCATCACCTTCTTAATAAATGTACAATACTCTAAAACGTCAATTAAAAGTGGACGGAGGGAGTATATAATAATAATTATTATTATATAGTTATATTGTAATTTTAGAAGTTTTAGAAAAATGTTTTTGTTATTTTATATTTGTATCCATGAGATACAGTACAGTGTGTCACCTTCTCAAGTGGACAACATTGTCCTACAATAATAAGACACGGTGTCCGATCATTTTGTGTCTTTTATGTCTTGTTATTTTAATATCTTGCAATGTCCACTTATTTGTGTCAAATGGACATAGTCCAAAGGCTGCCTAACTTCCACTAATTTCCATTCATTCTCAATTAGAATAACATGTATATATATGGCAGCAAAACCACGAATATTGCAATTCTCTTTCAGTACTATTTGTACATTTAAAATATCGTATACTATGTCAATATTCAATACTATTTTTGATATTAATAGATGTTTTATAAATATTCAATTTTATAAGAATAACATTACTTTTTTCGGTAGATAGAATAACATTACTTACTCTTGTAAA
Source organism: Aeschynomene evenia (assembly GCA_013621005.1). Taxonomy (NCBI): domain Eukaryota; kingdom Viridiplantae; phylum Streptophyta; class Magnoliopsida; order Fabales; family Fabaceae; genus Aeschynomene; species Aeschynomene evenia. The sequence continues at coordinate 4,631,594 of CM024265.1, read as the reverse complement.
TATTCTTCATATCCTTGAGAATTGGAAAGCCTCATAATTGTTACAAGCCCATACACAATCGCACTAATTAAATAATCCAGTGGCAGTGGACTAGCTTCTTCAAACAGTACTAGGTAACGATGTATCAATACAATAGCTTAGTTACCCAAAGTTGGGGTAACAAATTAGTATACACACTAGCTTATTAATATATATGACAAAAATACATACCTTCTCCATTGATTAGAAAAAAAAAAACACTCGTCAAAACTCAAAAGTACCGTGGACCTCAAGCAGGTGATGAGCATAGCTAAAGAGTATGACCGTATATAACCTTAAACAACAATGACCAAAAAAAAATGGTAATTACTACATTATATTTTCTCTTATTGATTAAGTGGTACATATAAACAAGATTGAGTTCAGCTGATGGAGTTAATATCAAGAATTTGAGTATCATATCAAAAACTTAAGTTTAGCAATGAAATTAATAATCTTTGTTATATATACATAAAAAACCTAAACATACATACAGAAAAATATTTCACAACACTGCTATTAGAAAAGTGAATATTTTCAATATTAAATGTGTCAGTAAAAGTATCGTTAATAAAAGTAATATTTATAATTAGTGATCATTGAAAATACTTAAAACTAGTTTATAAATATTTTTAACTGTCGTTAATTGTCAAAAACTTGTTTATGACTATTTTAGTATTTTTAATAATCAACGAATGTCAATATATTTTTGTCGACAATACCTTTATTAACATTTTTCAATAGTTACATGTTGAAAATACTGAAGTGAGACTAGTTGTGCATATATAAAATATTCTCTTACGTGATATATATTTTCTATTTTTTTCACTATTTGTAATTAAATAATAATTATTTTAAATTGTCATTCTTTAATAATCCAAAGAGTGGCTTAAATTATTACACTATTAACAATCAAGCTACAGCACTTAATTCTCTTTCAAACCCAAATCAATAAGAAGTCCTCCCTGGCGTGAAGCACGTTTGATTTCTAATTAGTAGCTAGAGCAATATTGATCTCTTATTTCTTTTTCTTTTCTTTTCGTTATTTTGTTAATTTTTTCCTTTTTTCACAATTTAAATTAAACTTGAGTGAAAATAGAGGAGTGATGGTCAAAAATTGAAATGGGATTATTAAGTCATACTCTGCTGCCTGGCTCATCAGTTACCTTACCACCATTGTCCCTGGAACTTTGTTTCCCTTTGGTGGGACACTTTATTATCGCTAACACCAATGCAAACACAATACAACAAACCTACCTCATCATTTTCTCTAAGAACTCTAAGCAACCCAAATTTCAAGAAGATGGATGGTACTAAATCCCACACATGGATCCATTGATGTAACCCAATGTGCCCAAAAGCTTCTTTTTTAGTATTATTCAACCCAATCTGTTTTCCAACTCATCCCCTCACCAAAAAGCTCACATAATATGTCTTATGTGCCATGTGATTTATAAAGAAACAAAACTAATGATGATTGCTGATATTTACAATCATCATTTTAATTGCGGTCCACAATATCGTTCTAGTAGTATTTTGTATTGAAATTGTTTTGGTAACATTAATCGTTCATTCTTTGAATGACGTACTTTGTTTTTTATTAGGTTAGTTTTATTTTAAATTAAGAGAATTTTTAATGAAGCACATTTCATTTGAATTATAAAAGTATGTTTTGACCTTAAAATTAAGGTCCTTTAATTTAATGCCAATGCATTAGGAATGGTGAAATAAAAGAAGAATAATGTTGCAACAATATTAATGTTCAAGCAATAACCAATTAAACAACATGAATTGCTGACAATAGCATCTGATAGAGTAGTCTCATTGAGTGTCATTATATTTATATATGATGAATTATAAATTTCAAGAACCTCATCAAATCATGATATGTGGTTGGTTGGGTTGGTTACTTGAATTGCACATTTCCCATCATCACAATTCATCTCAGTCCATAATTAGCTAGCAACATACATATATGATCAATCCATCAGAGGAGGATTTAATTGTTCTATGTTATCTTTCTCTTCTCCCATGGGTTTCCAAATTAAATTGCAACTACTCTTTTTTTAATCCAAGATTCTGTGTGCATGTACAATTTTATTTTTATTTTTACTACTTCTTTTTGAGTTTTTATAGAGCATTACTACATGTGAAAAAATAGTCAAAACAGTCAATATGTTATGTACAATATGTATCATATGTTGTAAAAAAATATAATAATGCAATATGTAATATATGTTAATTGTGCACAATATGTCATATATGATATACATAATATGTAATATGTGTTATGCATTTTACATATTATATATTGTACACAGTTTATTGACTATTTTTTTTTATTGAGCACCAAGATTTTGCAGTTTTTATATTAAGAGTGCCAAAGTACAAGGGGCACACATGGAGGCAGCAATATTAATTAGTCTCTACAAAGACATAGAGATTCTGTTTTTTAATTTATGGAGTTGCTCAGAGGAACTATGGCGTATGCTCTGGCTAATTTCAATGTCGACGCATCATATATATACAATTTGTAGGATTAATTGAATCACTCTCAAGAGATTGGATCTACTAAAGTATACTTTTGGACCATGCAAATATAATCAAATACTACTACAAACTCTACTTTTTGGACCACACCATGCTTGCTTAAGCCTTATATATTTATATGATCTAAATCTAAGAAGATTCATATTTATTATGTATTTAATTCGATTGAGCTAGCAAGCATATATCACTAATCAAAAACATTATTTATACATGACTCGATCCCTTTGTTCTATGTAAATTTTTATTATCTACCATTAATTTTGATGGATGTTTCATGTACATCCAATTTTAAATGTCAATACACCATTATCTACTTCTAAGAGGAGTTATGCATACCATTTGAACATAAAAAATGAATGTCATTGGAAATGGAATTGATGGTCTTGAATGTGATATTAAAGTGTGATGAGATGAATATAATTAAGGTTCATTATTTTTAGAGCAATGCTAGAGGCACAACAAAAAACCAGTTAACACAGCCAACAAATAGGAATTTGGGTCACAATCACCAAGCCCATTAAAAGTGCTATTTGGGCCCTAAAGTGTTAAATGGACTTTGTTGGCTTTTTGACTAGTTTTTTGTTATGTCCCAAGTATTTGTGATATTTTTAATGTTAAAATAGTATCTTTTTCTTTCTCTAATAACAACCAAAAAGGATTGATAACACACGTGATTTGGGTTATGGCGTAAAGTGTTGTTATATTTGGGGATTTTTTGGGGGACAACCCCATTAGTGGATGGAAAGGTAGAAGAGTATCTTATAAGAGAGAGGGCAAAAGAAGGAGCATCTCTAGGTGAAGAAAAAAGGGTTAGGAATTTGTGTTAATTGCTAAAGGAATATAAAGGGAAGATGGCATGCATGCTTCTTTTAGAGATTTCATTTTGAAAGTAACCTTATCAAAGTAGGATTCGATTAAAGAAGTATGTATGTATGTAGGAATCTATTTCATGGGAGGGAGGTATCAATTTGGCCAATTGACATAAGTTTTGGTTTAATTACAAGTTTTATTTAATGGGAGTGCTATTGGTACATAGTATAGTACCTCTCCATCTATTTTCCACATATTCAAATGTTGGCAACTTTGATGAATATGTTGACAAGTTGTAAACGTATTTATCAAAATTGTCAATATTTAAATGAAGTAAAAAATTGATGAAGATGTACTGTACTATGTACATCTAATATTTTCCTTAATTTAATTTGAAAGTCTTTGTAACCAAAGTCCATTGACATAAATGTTCATAAACATGATGTAAACAGCTTCAATAAAATTATAATGTGAAGAACGAACCTGTTTATTCAAACGTTATTGCTTGTCTTTTGTTTTCTCAATGCATTTACTTCCTTTAATTACTAGATCTTTTCTTTTCTGGTATCATTTATAAAAACAAAAGTTTGTTAAAGTTATGCTTGCAAAAAGCTAGCGACATTATAGCAGTACTAAAAATATTATTAAATTTTATTAAAATATTGATAAAGTTTTATATTAAAATTGTAACAACCCTATAGTTTAATTTGAATGCATTATTCATGTAAACTAATTTTATATAGATATGTAATCATGTATTAACGCATTAGCAAATGTTCACTAATTAGAATATCTCATCAATTAACCTTATAACTTTTTTACATCATTGTCATATAAAAATTAAACTATTTTGAATTTTGATTACTACTACAACATTTTTTATTAATTAGTGTTACGCTACTAAGGATTTAAAAAATAGAAAAATGTAAGATAGCCCTGAGAACAGGAAAGTCTAAACTACAAAACAGTGGACTGTGATTCTTTGAACACCAATGTTTTATCAGCTAGATCCCTAGCTAGCTATTCGACGCTAAGCTTGTTAATGAGTTTTTGACTTTTTGCTTCTTATTATTTTTTTCGTATATATATATATATATATGAAACATTGAAGCTTGGAAAGTTAATTGATTGTTAAATAAGAGTATAATTTAGTTGATACCGTTAAATGAGTATAATAGAGTCAAACTTTTAAGTTTTAACAAAAGTTTTCCCGCGATTAAAAGTATGGGGCCGCGAACTGGACCTTTTTTTTCAACATTTTTTTATTGTGGCTAAATGTTTTTAAAGTGTAATGGATAATATTAGCCACACTTTTACTAATTATATTAACATCTACCAGCACCTTAGCCACACTAATTGCGTGTGGTTAAGCATTCTGATGCATGATTCAATATACACAAAGTCATTTTTACTCTACATTATAGAAAATTAGAAATAGTCTTCACATTTCTCTTTTCCAATCACACTCAATATTAATATATATATATATATATATTGATAATTGCTGAACAACATCATTGCAAGATTATAGTACTACATTTTTATCATTACATAACTATACACCCAGGGCTCACACCAATACCTAATTGCCCTGTTAACACACTAGGGGCTCAACACTATTTGTACATAATCACTATACAATTTGGACACCCAAGTTCTAGAACCCCTGACCTCATTAAAAAACCTCATAGCCTATAAAATAACTAACCTAATGAGGAAAAAAAAGTACCGATGAGTAATAAAACAATGAGATCCAAGCTTATATATATATATATATATATATATATATATATATGAGTTTAATTATGATACACTGTCAACCAATCACATCCGTTGATTTGTTTAACTTTTTAGTTAGTGGGTGGTTGAGTTAAAGACTTTTACTGATGTGTCAATCAATGATTGAATGTCTGTGTAAAATTAGTTTTAAATGATAACGGAGTGAAATTAATAAACTCTATATATATATATATATATATATATATGAAATAATTTCTCTAAAACAATGTAAAAACGTGTACACTATCAAAGAATCAACGTTGAGCTCTTAATGGTACTTATATTAATAGCATGAGCGCATTTCGTTGCAAACTATGAAAACAAATAAGGCGATATTCTCATATTCGAGTGCCTTTGAAAAAAAAAACACAATACAAAACCACCTATAAGTTTATAAATTTCGTGCCATTTCAATGAGAAAAACTTGTTTGCAATAAAAGTAACATTATATTGTCATGTGTTATCATATTAAATATAGAGTGAAGTACCAAATTAACCCCCGAAAGATTTTATCGCTGACAAAATCACCCCCAAAACATTTTAACGACAAAATAGCCCCCAATGATGTTTAACGTTTGATAAAAGACATCCACCGTGAACTTTCTTCAACGGACGTTAACTACAGTGATGAGGTAGAATACACAGTGCCACCTTGGATATTTCTATACAATCAAAATCCCTAATTAGTGTCTCTTTCCACAAATTTATGAATTGAAACCCTAAATCATCTTCTACTCTCTCCCTCATTCTCCCTAAAAAAGACACTAATTAGGGTTTCAATTCATAAATTTGGGGAAAGAGACACTAATTATGGATTTTGATTGTATAGAAATATCCACAGTGGCACTGTGTGTTCCATCTCATCACTGTAGTTAACGTCCGTTGAAGAAAGTTCACGGTGGTTGTCTTTTGTCAAACGTTAAACATCATTGGGGGCTATTTTATCGTTAAAATGTTTTGGGGGTGATTTTGTCAGCGACAAAATCTTTCGGGGGTTAATTTGGTACTTTACTCTTAAATATAATATAATTTATTTACACCCTCACGATTTATAAAAACATACAAATCAAATAATTTCATTAAATAATAATACAAACCTTTTACATTATCGATGAATCAAGGTTAACTATTAATTGTACTCAATAGCATGAACACATTTTCATTGCAAAATATGAAAACACAACACACAAACACCCATAAGTATCTAACACGTTATTTCATGAAGAAGAGTAGGTGCTATAAATCATTTTTTAAAACTATTTTATTAATTTATATGAGAAAAATATGAATATTTATTTGGTACACAATATTTGTGTTAGGTACAAGTACCAAATTATGTATTTAATCTACTATTACATGTTTAGGTAAATCTAATTCGATGCCGGTGAAGCACGGTGGCCGTGGTCGTAGCTTCCTGGTCGAGCCATGTTCCCGATCGCACATTCTCTTCACATTCCCCTCGCGTGGTGCACTCTCTCTTTCTCTAATAGCAAGTTATGAGTTAGGTTTTTCATGAATTGATAAAGTTATATAATATCAATATAAATTAAATTAATTTTTAAAGATTACATGTCAAACATATTACTAGTTATTTAAATTTTAAAAATTTAAATTAATTTTATATATAAACTAATTTCTATTTAATAAATACTCCCTCCGTCCACTTTTATTTGTCTTTCTAGGAAATTTATTTGTCCACTATTATTTGCCATTTTAGATTTTCAATGAAACATTTACAATATTTTTCCAGTTTTATCCATACATACACTCTCCTTTTATCTCTTACAATTATTATTGCACAAAAAACTATAAGGATAATTTTGTCATTGTACATTTACTTCTATAGAAATTTTTTTGTTTTCATCACCTTCTTAATAAATGTGCAATACTCTAAAACGTCAATTAAAAGTGGACGGAGGGAGTACATCAATTGGATATCGGTACTCTACGTACATTTTTGTTGGGTACCGAATCAAAATTCGAAAAATATTCATGTGTTTGAGAAAAAAATTTGTGGTAGACATAAAAAACATGTGATATAGTACCACTACTAAAAAAGTGTGTATTAGCTGCGAATTTTTTTGCAGCACTTTTGCTGCGAGAATCACATAAAAATTAAAATTTCTGAAAAATTTGCTGCGACTTTAAAAATTCAAAGCAAATTTCGCAGCAAAATTTCCCTCACTACTCTCTTGTTCCATCCTATTTCTCACACCTCTTTGCAAAAAAAAAAACTTTGGTGGAAGACAGTTACGTTACGAAACTGGTGAGTTTATTTGTTTTATTACTTCAATTTAAACACAACTCATAAATTTCTAAATCGCACGTTATTTTATGAAGATGAGTAGGTTCTATATATCATTTTTCTAAACTATTTTCATAATTTATTTGAGAGAAATATTAATGTGTTTGAAAAAAAAAACTTTTGTGGAAGACATTCAAAAACACGTGTATAGTTTAGTTAATTTACGTTACAAACTGGTGAGTTCATCTCTTTTATGACTTCAATTTTGAAAACAGTCAGTTACGATTATACCGTTGTTTACAATAGTTTTGACCAAATTAATTTTCTAAAAAACATGAAATCAAAATCATGTTTTCTCCTAAAAAATATCTAAATTATTTCATGAATTGTTTATTTTTGCTTATGTTATTTCTACTATTTCTCTTGTTTTCTTTTTCATTTTTGTTATAATCTAAGGATTTTCACATTTTTCTCAACACTATTTCAACCATTTTATCCTAAATACATGTCAACGTTTCCTTACTACATAAACCTCACTCTTTTTCACCACACTATTGTTCCAACCTTCGGCTACGTATTTCTCACACCCCTTTGAGAAAAAAATAAAACTTTGGTGGGAGCAGGGGCGGATGTACATATAGAGTTATGGGGGCTCATGCCCCCACTGAATATTTTACTTTTTAATTTAAATATATATAAATGAATATATTTTGCCCCCATTGTATTAATAAAGTTGCCCCCATACTAATTTTTTTTTTAAAAAACACATTATCTTATATTTATATATATTAACGATGTAATATTTTCGCCCCCATTGTTAAAACTTTCTGGATCCGCCACTGAAGGCAATAAAAAACACGTGATGTAGTTTAATTAATTTACGTTGCGAAACTAGTGAGTTATCTCTTTTTTTACTTCAATTTAATTACAACTCAAAAATTTTTAAATCGCACGTTATTTCATGAAGATGAGTAGGTGCTATAAATCATTTTTCTAAACTATTTTCTTAATTTATTTGAGAGAAATATTCAAGTGTTTGAAAAGAAAATTTGGTGGAAGACATTCAAAAACACGTGATGTAGTTTAATTAATTTACGTTATGAAACTAGTAAGTTTATCTCTTTTCTGACTTCAATTTCAAAAAAGGTTCGTTACGATTATGCCGTTGTTCATAATAGTTTTGACCAAATTAATTTTCTCAAAAACTTAAAATCAAAATCATGTTTTCTCACAAAAAAATATCTAAATTGTTGCATGAATTGTTTATTTTTGCTTTTGTAATTTCTACTATTTCTCTTGTTTTCTGTTTCATTTTTTTATAATACAAGGATTTTGCAATTTTACTAACACTATTTCAACCATTTTATCCTAAATACATGTCAACGTTTCCTTACTACATAAACCTCACTATTTTCACCACACTATTGTTCCAACCTTTTGCTCCGTATTTCTCACACCCCTTTGAAAAAAAAATAAAACTTTGGTGGAAGGCAATAAAAAACACGTGATGTAGTTTAATTAATTTACGTTACGAAATTGGTGAGTTATCCCTTTTTTTACTTCAATTTAATTACAACTTAAAAATTTCTAAATCGCATGTTATTCATGAAAATGAGTAGGTGCTATAAATCTTTTTCTAAACTATTTTCTTAATTTATTTGAGAGAAATATTCAAGTGTTTAAAAAAAATGTTTGGTGGAAGACATTCAAAAACACGTGATGTAGTTTAATTAATTTATATTATGAAACTAGTGAGTTTATCTCTTTTCTGACTTCAATTTTAAAAAAAATGTCTGTTACGATTATGCCGTTGTTCATAATTGTTTTGACCAAATGAATTTTCTCAAAAACTTAAAATCAAAATCATGTTTTCTCCCATAAAATATCTAAATTGTTGCATGAATTGTTTATTTTTGCTTTTGTTATTTCTTCTATTTCTCTTGTTTTCTCTTTCATTTTTTTTATAATCCAAGGATTTTTCAATATTTTCTCAACACTATTATTTCAACCCTTTTATCCTAAATACAAGTCAACGTTTTCTTACACTACAACAAATCCTGGCTACGGCAACGTCAAATTTTGCAACGCCTAAAAAACCGTTGCGTCAAAGTATCTAAGGATTTTCAAATTTTTCTCAACACTCTTTCAACCATTTTATCCTAAATACATGTCAATGTTTCCTTACTACCTAAACCTCACTCTTTTTACCACACTATTGTTCCAACGTTCTGCTCCGTATTTCTTACACCCCTTTGAAAAAAAAATTAAAACATTGGTGGAAGGCAGTAAAAAACAAGTGATGTAATTTAATTAATTTACGTTGCGAAACTAGTGAGTTATCTCCCTTTTTACTTCAATTTAATTACAACTCAAAAATTTCTAAATCACACGTTATTTCTGAAGATGAGTAGGTGCTATAAATCATTTTTCTAAACTATTTTCTTCATTTATTTGAGAGAAATATTCAAGTGTTTGAAAAAGAATTTTGGTGGAAGACATTCAAAAACACGTGACGTAGTTTAATTAATTTATGTTATGAAACTAGTGAGTTTATCTTTTTTCTGACTTCAATTTTGAAAAAGGTTTGTTACGATCATGCCGTTGTTTATAATCGTTGACCAGATTAATTTATTCAAAAACTTAAAATCAAAATCAAGTTTTCTCCCAAAAATATCTAAATTGTTTCATGAATTGTTTATTTTTTCTTTTGTTGTTTCTATTATTTTCTTATTTTCTCTTTCGTTTTTATTATAATTTAAGGATTTTCCAACTTTTCTCGACACTATTTCAACCCCTTTACCCTAAATACATGTCAACGTTTCCTTACTACATAAACCTTACTCTTCTCACTACTCTCTTGTTCCATCCTATTTCTCACACCCCTTTGCAAAAAAAAAACTTTGGTGGAAGACACTTACGTTATGAAACTGGTGAGTTTATCTGTTTTATTACTTCAATTTAAACACAACTCATAAATTTCTAAATCGCACGTTATTTTATGAAGATGAGTAGGTTCTATATATCATTTTTCTAAACTATTTTCTTAATTTATTTGAAAGAAATATTAATGTGTTTGAAAAAAAAAACTTTTGTGGAAGACATTCAAAAACACGTGTATAGTTTAATTAATTTACGTTACAAACTGGTGAATTCATCTCTTTTATGACTTCAATTTTGAAAACGGTCAGTTACGATTATACCGTTGTTCATAATAGTTTTGACCAAATTAATTTTCTCAAAAACTTGAAATCAAAATCACGTTTTCTCCCATAAAATATCTAAATTGTTGTATGAATTGTTTATTTTTGCTTTTGTTATTTCTTCTATTTCTCTTGTTTTCTCTTTCATTTTTTTATAATCCAAGGATTTTCCAATTTTTCTCAACACTATTTCAACCCTTTTATCCTAAAACATGTCAACGTTTCCTTACTACATAAACCTCAATCTTTTAACCACACTATTGTTCCGACCTTCTGCTTCGTATTTCTCACACCCCAATGAAAAAAAAATAAAACTTTGGTGGAAGGCGTAAAAAACACATGATATAGTTTAATTAATTTACGTTGCGAAACTAGTGAGTTATCTCTTTTTTGACTTCAATTTAATTACAACTCAAAAATTTCAAAATAGCTTGTTATTTCATGAAGATGAGTATGTGCTATAAATCATTTTTCTATACTATTTTCTTAATTTATTTGAGAGAAATATTCAAGTGTTTGAAAAAGAACTTTGGTGGAAGACATTCAAAAACACGTGACGTAGTTTAATAAATTTATGTTATGAAACTAGTCATTTTATCTCTTTTCTGACTTCAATTTTGAAAAAGATTCGTTACGATCATGCCGTTTTTCATAATCGTTGACCAGATTAATTTTTTCAAAAACTTAAAATCAAAATCATGTTTTCTCCCAAAAATATCTAAATTGTTTCATGAATTGTTTATTTTTACTTTTGTTATTTTTACTATTTCTCTTTCATTTTTTTATAATCAAAGAATTTCCAATTTTTCTCAACACTATTTCAACCCTTTTATCCTAAATACATGTCAATGTTTCCTTACTACATAAACCTCAATCTTTTAACCACACTATTGTTCCAACCTTCTGCTCCGTATTTCTCACACCCCTTTGAAAAAAAAAAATAAAACTTTGGTGGAAGGCGTAAAAAACACGTGATGTAGTTTAATTAATTTACGTTGCGAAACTAGTGAGTTATCTCTTTTTTGACTTCAATTTAATTACAATTCAAAAATTTCTAAATCGCATGTTATTTCATGAAGATGAGTATGTGCTATAAATCATTTTTCTACACTATTTTCTTAATTTATTTGAGAGAAATATTTAAGTGTTTGAAAAAGAATTTTGGTGGAAGACATTCAAACACACGTGACGTAGTTTAATTAATTTATGTTATGAAACGAGTCAGTTTATCTCTTTTCTGACTTCAATTTTGAAAAAGATTCGTTACGACCATGCCGTTGTTCATAATCGTTGACCAAATTAATTTTTTCAAAAACTTAAAATCAAAATCATGTTTTTTTCCCAAAAATATCTAAATTGTTTATTTTTGCTTTTGTTATTTCTACTATTTGTCTTTCATTTTTTTATAATCCAAGGATTTTCCAATTTTTCTCAACACTATTTCAACCCTTTTATCCTAAATACATGTCAACGTTTCCTTACTACATAAACCTCAATCTTTTAACCACACTATTGTTCCAACCTTCTGCTCCGTATTTTTCACACCCCTTTGAAAAAAAATAATAAAACTTTGGTGGAAGGCGTAAAAAACACGTGATGTAGTTTAATTAATTTACGTTGCGAAACTAGTGAGTTATCTCTTTTTTGACTTCAATTTAATTACAACTCAAAAATTTCTAAATTGCATGGTATTTCATGAAGATGAGTATGTGCTATAAATCATTTTTCTACACTATTTTCTAAATTTATTAGAGAGAAATATTCAAGTGTTTGAAAAAGAACTTTGGTGGAAGACATTCAAAAACACGTGACGTAGTTTAATTAATTTATGTTATAAAACTAGTCAGTTTATCTCTTTTCTGACTTCAATTTTGAAAAAGATTCGTTACGACCATGCCGTTGTTCATAATCGTTGACCAAATTAATTTTTTAAAAAACTTAAAATCAAAATCATGTTTTTTCCCAAAAATATCTAAATTGTTTATTTTTGCTTTTGTTATTTCTACTATTTCTCTTTCATTTTTTTATTATCCAAGGATTTTCCAATTTTTCTCAACACTATTTCAACCCTTTTATCCTAAATACATGTCAATGTTTCCTTACTACATAAACCTGAATCTTTTAACCACACTATTGTTCCAACCTTTTGCTCTGTATTTTTCACACCCCTTTGAAAAAAAAAAAAAAACTTTGGTGGAAGGCGTAAAAAACACGTGATGTAGTTTAATTAATTTACGTTGCGAAACTAGTGAGTTATCTCTTTTTTTACTTCAATTTAATTACAACTCAAAAATTTCTAAATCGCATGGTATTTCATGAAGACGAGTATGTGCTATAAATCATTTTTCTACACTATTTTCTTAATTTATTTGAGAGAAATATTCAAGTGTTTGAAAAAGTATTTTGGTGGAAGACATTCAAAAACACGTGACGTAGTTTAATTAATTTATGTTATGAAACGAGTCAGTTTATCTCTTTTCTGACTTCAATTTTGAAAAAGATTCGTTACGATCATGTCGTTGTTCATAATCGTTGACCAGATTAATTTTTTCAAAAACTTAAAATCAAAATCATGTTTTTTCCCAAAAATATCTAAATTGTTTCATGAATTGTTTATTTTTGCTTTTGTTATTTCTACTATTTCTCTTTCATTTTTTTATAATCCAAGGATTTTTCAATTTTTCTCAACACTATTTCAAACCTTTTATCCTAAATACATGTCAACGTTTCCTTACTACATAAACCTCAATCTTTTAACCACACTATTGTTCCAACCTTCTACTCCGTATTTTTCACACCCCTTTGAAAAAAAATAATAAAACTTTGGTGGAAGGCGTAAAAAACACGTGATGTAGTTTAATTAATTTACGTTGTGAAACTAGTGAGTTATCTCTTTTTTGACTTCAATTTAATTACAACTCAAAAATTTCTAAATCGCATGGTATTTCATGAAGATGAGTATGTGCTATAAATCATTTTTCTACACTATTTTCTTAATTTATTTGAGAGAAATATTCAAGTGTTTGAAAAAGAATTTTGGTGGAAGACATTCAAAAACACGTGACGTAGTTTAATTAATTTATGTTATGAAACGAGTCAGTTTATCTCTTTTCTGACTTCAATTTTGAAAAAGATTCGTTACGATCATGTCGTTGTTCATAATCGTTGACCAGATTAATTTTTTCAAAAACTTAAAATCAAAATCATGTTTTTTCCCAAAAATATCTAAATTGTGTCATGAATTGTTTATTTTTGCTTTTCTTATTTCTACTATTTCTCTTTCATTTTTTTATAATCCAAGGATTTTCCAATTTTTCTGAACACTATTTCAACCCTTTTATCCTAAATACATGTCAACGTTTCCTTACTACATAAACCTCAATCTTTTAACCACACTATTGTTCCAACCTTCTGCTCCGTATTTTTCACACCCCTTTGAAAAAAAATAATAAAACTTTGGTGGAAGGCGTAAAAAACACGTGATGTAGTTTAATTAATTTACGTTGCGAAACTAGTGAGTTATCTCTTTTTTGACTTCAATTTAATTACAACTCAAAAATTTCTAAATCGCATGGTATTTCATGAAGATTAGTATGTGCTATAAATCATTTTTCTACACTATTTTCTTAATTTATTTGAGAGAAATATTCAAGTGTTTGAAAAAGAACTTGGTGGAAGATTAATTTTTTCTGACTTCAATTTTTAAAAAGATTCGTTACGATGATACCGTTACTCATACTCGTTGACCAGATTAATTTTTTCAAAAACTTAAAATCAAAATCATGTTTTCTCCCAAAAATATCTAAATTGTTTCATGAATTGTTTATTTTTGCTTTTGTTATTTCTACTATTTCTCTTGTTTTCTCTTTCATTTTTGTTATAATCCAAAGATTTTTCCAATTTTTCTCCACACTATTTCAACTCCTTTACCCTAAACACATGCCAACGTCTGCTTCCTACATAAATCTCACTCCTCTCACCACTCTCTTGGTTGTTCCCATTCCATCCCTCTACTCCGTATTTCTCACACCCCTTTCACTCTCCACACTGAATTCTCCAATGGTTTCTTCATTACATCACTAACTGCTTCATAAAGTTCTCTGCTTTTAATCCACCCTTTTCCTGCTCTTATTTATTTAATTTATTTTTTTATTTATTATTGATTTTTTTCCCCGTTAGTCTCTGTTCCAATGGAGAGCTTTGACCCTGCAAACTCAAGCCTCCTCTGTCTGGAGAACAATAACGCATGTTTTGATGATTTTGAACGTAGTCCTGCAGATAGGTCGGAGATTTTTCCCTCATGGGACCAAAAAAATCTTAACTTTAACGATCAATATCTGATGAGCGGGGACAACCATGGATCGGAACCACCATTCATCGGTTTCCTCGTGCAGGGTGATGAGATTTTTGGGCTTATGGTTGAGAGGGAGAAGGAGCATTTGCCAAGGGGTGATTACTTGATGAGGCTGCGTAGTGGGGACTTGGAATTGGATGTTGTTAGGAAGGAGGCTATTGATTGGATTTGGAAGGTTGGTTCTTTGTGGAGATTTTTGTTTTTTTATTTTTCCTCATATGTGGATTGATGGTTTTTGATTGCTCTGATTCAATGGACAATTCATTTGAACCAAGTTCCTCTTTCATTCCATTCAATGGAAGTGAAAAAATGAGATGATTTTTTTTTTTTGCTAATTCATGTGGATTCTTAATTTTGGTTGTTCAAGTGCATTTATTTGGATTGTAGCTGTTGAAAAGATTAGATTTTTCATTCAAATATCAATCTATTCACAATTTATGGATTGTTACTGTGTCTTAAATGGATTTTACAATCAAATTTGTTTGTTGCTACCTAGTTTTGCTGTAAATTGGCATCCTAATTTGATTTGAGATTATCTTGTTTCCTTGCTTCTCTATTTTTTACCATTCTGTTTTGATTTTGATCATGTTTCCTTTAATTTCCGGTTGAACTTGAACCTGTGTGATCAGAGTCTTTATCTTGGTTTTTGATTGGATAATTCAGTTATTGACTTACACTATGCATAATGTCTCCAACAGGCTCATGCTTTTTATGGGTTTGGACCCTCTAGCTTTTGCCTCTCTGTGAACTACTTGGATCGATTCCTATCAGTTTATGAATCGCCAGTAAGATCACATATCTAAAACCCCACTAATGATTTACATGGTTTATATTTGTTGATCCTATTTTTTATGTATAATTGGTTTTGCTGACCTTATTTTTTCTCTTGAAATGATTAGATAAGCAAAAGCTGGGCTGTGCAATTGTTAGCCTTAGCATGTTTCTCAATTGCTGCCAAAATGGAGGAGACTAAGATACCTCATATTGAAGAATTGCAGGTATTTACAACCTTACAATCTTCTATGATTGTTAAATATGTGTTCGATGCGTATGTTTTGCTCTAATTTTCTATCTGATATTTGTAATTGGTAGGTTGAAGAACCAAAGTTTGTATTTGCTGCGACATATATTCAAAGAATGGAACTGATGCTATTGAGCACATTGAAATGGAAAATGCAAGCTTTGAATCCATGTTCCTTCATAGACTACTTCCTTTGTAAGATCAACCGTGAGCAGCATCCGGCTCAGCCATCCATTTCAAGAGCCGCAGAGCTCATCCTTAGCGCAATTAAATGTATTCTCTTAACTTTGTTAGCATTTTAAGTCTTTGTGATATGTTCTGCGTTCTTGAGGATTAACTGTGTGCTCTTTGGGAAATCAATGCAGGCGCCGATTTCTTGGAATTCCGGCCTTCCGAAATCGCTGCAGCAGCTGCAATTTCTGTTTCAATGGAATTGCAATCAAAAGAGCTTGATAAAGCCTTGAATTGTGCTGTCATTGCAGACAAGGTAAGATGGTGGTTCCCAAACAACAAACATCATGAAAGACCAAATTTTCTTTTTTCCCTTTGCAAAATGTTTAGTTGTTCATTACAGGGTTTTCACTTTTGCAGGAGAGAGTTTCAAAGTGCCTTGACCTGATCAAAGATTTGCCCTTGATCAAAGATTCACCTAATTCGGCCCCCCGAAACTCAGGGCCATTCCTGATCATACCGCAAAGCCCTGTCGGGGTGCTGGATGCTACATGCTTGAGCTACAAAAGCGATGAATTGACCGTCGGATCGTTTACAAATTATTCCGACTACAGCCGGAATGCCAAGAGGTATAAAACAGATGGAGGTTTTGGTGGGACTTTCAAGTCATGAAATGTGAGTTTTCCTCCTTCACCAAACTAGCTCATTTTGTTTGGTTGAATGAGAGTTTTAGTGTGGTCTAATAGTAGTAGGTCATTGGTGACACACTCAATGAGAGTTTTTTTCAAATGAAAGAATAATAAGATAGAGATTCAAGCAATCTCACGCAGATTGCATGAGTTGCTAGTTATTTATAGTGAAGGATACAGAAAACAACAGCTGCAAATGTTGGCGAAGAAGGTGGATGGGAGAGATTTTTTTTATTTATGAAACAATTTATTGTTGAGATTATTTGGACACACCAAACTTTTTTTTTCAATCATGTCCAAATTTTTATCATTTTCGTGGAAAGAAAATGAAATACAAAGTGGGATTCTTTTCATTTTCCTGTTTTGTATACAAATTTTGAAGGATATAAATTCCATGTTGTGGCCAATTTATATTCTTACCCCCATAGATTTTCCTATGCTCTAGCCAATTTTATGACTTCAATTATTAGCATGCCTATAAGTTCTGCCTTTGATTCGGAGGCAAATACAAGACAGTGAAAATAGAGATATACAATTAAAGTTGTATTCTATTTCATATCTCCTCTGTCTTAACTTTAGAAAATTACATATATTAAGTGAAATTTATGTCCTAAGATATATAATAATATGAGTAATGTTATATGCACAATGAAAAAACAGTGAAAATAATCAATATGGTATCCATAACATATATTATGAAATGAGCACAACATATATTACATGTTGTGTACAACATTTATCATATGTTGTAAAGAAATATGATGTTATCACATGTTATATATGTTGTACATAATAAATTATATATGTTGCACATAATATATAATAAACATTGTGCATATTAGATATTATATATTTTGCACTATTTATTAATTTGATTTTTCATTGTGTATCGACAATTTCTGATAATATTTTATACATATCTTAGCACCAACCACATTATTATGTCTTTTCTGTCTCTATATTTATGTCTGTCTCGAGAACTAAATGAAACTTGAAGAGGCTGAGCTTACATGGCATTAGGAAGACATCTTAGATTATTAACAAAAAAAAAAATTGAATCCCATCACATGTCAAAAAATGTTTTTGAAATGAAATGGTGATTTTGGATAATAGAATTTAAGGCAACAAGAAGGGTAGTATGTTTGGTCCTAGTCAGCAATTGGGACCAAGATCTACTGCAACAAAGGAAACCAAAGATTTGTCTTTGTTGGATATTGGGATTGAAAACTGCTATATGTAATAGAAGGCCCACTAGTGTTTATTTTTGAGTTATTGACCAGTCAAAAAGCTTTAACTTCACTGCCAAAACCCAATACAAGACATAGTTTATGAATATTTTGGCATCAACTGACCTGAAAAATGATTATATATTCCTCGGCACTTGCATTGGTAGTCATGTCCTTTTCATAAATATATTGAATAAATTATAGAATTGATAGTGGCCACAAATAAATTAACAAATGGTGGGGTAAATAAACGAAGAGTTTTATCAATAACTCAAACCTATATAGCATAAAATTAGTTAAAGTTTAGCATATTTTAAATATTAATAATTAAACTAAGAAAAAAATATGATTAAATTTTTACACTATTTTATTTCCAAACACTTCGAATTAACATCATGTACCTAAACTACAGTAGATCATAAAATTTGAACCCTCAATATAAAGTAAAATATTTTGAAGTTATTTACTGAAATTGATTTTTATTATGAATCATCAATCTATAAAAATTATAAATATTTGCATATATATTATTACATTAATAAAACTATATTTAATTCAACTATTTTCTATCTCAAAAGTTTGACAATGTAAATTTTTTTATATTATTAATATATCAAAATGAAATTCTAACAAAATAAATATTATATATATATATATATATATATTTTGTATCATGGATCAAGGATTTTCTCTTCTATAATAGTTCTTTCTCGAAAAATTCAGTTACTATTTCTGGAAGAG
This sequence comes from Aeschynomene evenia, assembly GCA_013621005.1. Taxonomy (NCBI): domain Eukaryota; kingdom Viridiplantae; phylum Streptophyta; class Magnoliopsida; order Fabales; family Fabaceae; genus Aeschynomene; species Aeschynomene evenia. The sequence continues at coordinate 4,612,790 of CM024265.1, read as the reverse complement.
GATATACTTAAAAAATAAAGTGATTTATGTCGACAAATATTTAAACTATTGTTATATGGAATATGAGTCTTACTTAAAGATTTATACTTAGTCTAACAATAAATAAATCTTTTGCCGACACAGAAGTAAAAAAAAAATTGTATAAATATAATAACTAAAAAAACTTTATTACCAAAAGATTTTACATACTTAAAACAGCTAAGCTTGGTCAATTGGATTGGTCTACCCAAACATTACAAGTGGCTATATGTATAAATATAGGAAAATAGTATAATACAAATTTATAATGGATCCCAATATACAATAATACCCACATTATGCATAGCATATGAGAGGGACTAAACAAGTTATAGCAGACAATAATCTCGAAACTCTCAAGCTATTAGTTGATAAATCAAATTATATGAATATATAATAATACACCCAAAAATCTATTCGATCTTTTATAATACTCCTTGTATTTTATGATAGTTATAGTTTTTTTCTGGATAATCGTGACAGTTATAGTTTAAGATATAAGCAATAATGCTATACTTAAAAAATGATTTAATAAATTTATTTTTCTACATACTCCCTCCATTTTAAAAGATTTAAGATTTAAAGATTTATTTTATATTGATTGTTAGATTTAATTTTTTAATACATATTTAATGATGATATATTAATTTTATTTCTAATGAAATTTATTTAAATAATATATTAGTAAAAATATGAAGAATAATATAATTATTTTAATATTTTTTTACATAAATTAAAATTATTTATATATAAATCTTAAAAAATTATTATTTTAAAATAGAAAAAGTACACAAATTTGATTATCTGTTATGGTTTGGTAAGTTACACATTCTGTAAAATAAAAGGAGAGGGGGGAATGAGGTGAAGAGGGAGGGTGGATGAGAGAGGTGAAGAAAAGTTTGGGAATAATTGTCTGAGGTTTTTGGTTGTGTCAGTTATTGTGGGCTCATCTCAGTGAGTGACTCACTCTGTTGTGCATGTGTATTTCTGTGATGTGCTATGCAGTGGGACCCAACTATGGTTTTACACTGACCATAGTTGGTGCAAAGTTTTACACCAATGAGTTGATGTAGTGCCCAAGGTTTTAATTTAAATGGCAACTAATAATTTCATGTAATCAATGTTTATAATTTAATTACTAACTTAATAAAAGGTATAATACTCTCCATTTTATAGAAGTACATCAAGAAAATTTTCAATTTCATGTTATGTTTTTGGGTATAATATTATTATAACTCTGTTGCTCGGTGCAGTTATGGCTGGCGGGGCTGATGGGTGGTGGTGCTCGAGCTTGGTGCCTGTGCTAGTCGCCAGTGGGTGCGATTGGTGAGTGGTGAGGTAGAGAGAGAGAGAGTCGAGGCATGAGAGAGTGATTGAATGTGAGTCTTTTCCTTTCTTTTTTTCTCTTAAAACAGTGTCGTTTATGGCACTTAATCTCAAACTGCTCAAACCCGTGGGCCGTCGGTTTTTGACCGATTGTTCGGTTAACTGGCGATTCACTCACGACGAGTCTATTTCGGATCATACTTCAACGGGTTTTAGGCTGAAAACGGACCAGATATGGCGACGGTTCATGGCCCAACCGGTCCGACCGACCGATCCGGTCCGGTTTTCAGAACCATGAGTGAATCACATGAATTTTATACATATAGTTGAAATTGAAGACTATATCACAATTTATTTGGTAATATTATAAAATAAAGATTATAGCCTTAGAAATATTGAATTGTATGAATGTTTCACATATAGTAGAAATTGAAGGCTATATACTTTAAAATGAGAGAATTCACAAATTTTTTTGTTGTATTATAAAATAAAAACTATAGACATTAAAATAGTGAATTATATTAAACTTTTACATATGGTAGAAATTCTACTTTAAAATGTGAGATTTCACAAATTTTTTTATTTTATTATAAAATAAAGACTATAAGCTTTAAAATATTTAATTACTTGAATTTTCACATATAGTAGAAATTAAAGGTTATATATTTTAAAATGTGAGATTTCAATATATTTTTTTGATACACTACAAAATAAAGACTATAGCCTTTAAAATGTTGAATCACATAAATATTCACATATAGTAGAAATTGAAGGTTATATATTTCAAAATGTGAGATTTCACGTTTATTTCATTTTATTATAAAATACAGTCTATTGCCTTAAAAATATTAAATCACATGAATTTTTCATATATAGTAGACTTTGAAATAAATGTGAGAATTCACAATTTTTTTGGATACACTATAAAATAAAAACTATAGGCTTTAAAATATTGAATCACATAAATTTTTTAAATATAATAAAAATTGAAGGGTATATATTTTAAAATGTGAGATATCATAATTTTTTGGTTGTCTTATAAAATAAAGGCTACAAATTGACGGCTATATACTTTAAAATATGATAATTCACAATTTTTTGGTTGAATTATAAAATAAAGACTATAACCTATTAAATTTTGAATCAAATGAATTTTTTACATATATTAGAAATTGAAGACTATCTATTTTAAAATGTGAGATTTAACCATTTTTTTGTTGTACTATAAAACAAAGACTATATCTAATAAAATATTGAATTACATTCACTTTTCACATATAGTAAAAATTGAAGACTATATACTTTAAAATATGTGATTTCACCATTTTGTTTGTTTGTATTATAAAATAAAAATTATAGGCTTTAGAATAGTGAATTACATAATATAAGATTTCACTATATTTTTATTCACTATAAAATTAAGACTACAACCTTTAATATATTGAATTATATGAATTTTATACATATAGTTGAAATTAAAGGCTATATACTTTAAAATGTGAGATATCAGAATTTATTTGGTAGTATTATAAAATAAAGGTTATAGCCTTAGAAATATTGAATCACATGAATGTTTCACATATAGTAGAAATTGATGGCTATATACTTTAAAATTAGAGAAATCACAAATTTTTTGTTATATTATAAAATAAAGACTATAATAGGCTTTAAAATAGTGAATTACATTAAACTTTTACATATGGTAGAAATTGTACTTTAAAAAGTGAGATTTCACAATTTTTTTGATTTTATTATAAAATAAAGACTAGAGGCTTTAAAATATTGAATCACTTGAATTTTTCACATATAGTAGAAATTAAAGGTTATATACTTTAAAATGTGAGATTTCACTATTTTTTTTTTGGATAAACTACAAAATAAAGACTATAGCCTTTAAAATATTGAATCACATAAATATTCACATATAATAGAAATTGAAGGCTATATATTTAAAAATGTGAGATTTAACATTTTTTTTGTTTTATTATAAAATAAAGTCTATTGCCTCAGAATTATTGAAATACATGAATTTTTAACATATAGTAGAAATTGATGGCTTTATACTTTGAAATGTGAGAAATCACAATTTTTTTAATACACTATAAAATAAAGATTATAGGCTTTAAAATATTGAATTACATGAATTTTGTAAATATAGTAAAAATTGAAGGCTATATATTTTAAAATTTGAAATATCACAATTTTTTTTATTGTACTATAAAATATAGGCTATAGTCTTAAAAATATTGAATCACATGAATTTTTCACATATAGTATAAATTGTAGGTTATATACTTTAAAACAAGAAAATTGACAATTTTTATAGTTTTTTTATAAAATAAAGATTATAGGCTTTAAAATAGTGAACCACATGAAATTTTTATATATAGTAAAAATTGTACTTTAAAATATGAGATTTCACTATTTTTTTGGTTTTATTATAAAATAAAGAATATAGGCTTTAAAATATTGAATCACTTGAATTTTTCAGATATAGTAGAAATTGAAGGTTATATACTTTAAAATGTGAGATTTCACTGTTTTTTTTATACACTACAAAATAAAGACTATAGGTTTTAAAATATTATATTGAGTCACACAAATTTTCATATATATTAGAAATTGAAGACTATATACTTTTAAAATGTGAGGTTTCATTTTTTTCGTTTAATTATAAAATAAAAATTATAGCCTTTAAAATGTGAAGGCTAAACACTTTAAAATAAAAATTATAGTTTTTAAAATATTGAGTCACATGAATTTTTCACATATAGTATGAATTGAAGGCTAAACACTTTAAAATGTGAGTTTTCACAATTTTTTTTCGTTTAATTATAAATAAAAATCTATAACCTTAAAATATTGAATCAAATGAATATTTCACATATAGTAGAAATTGAAGGCTATATATTTTAAAATGTGAGAATTTACTATTTTTTTTAAATAGAATATAAAATAAAGACTATAGTCTTTAAAATATTGAGTCACATGAATTTTTTACATATAGTAGAAATTGAAGGCTATATATTTTAAAATGTGAGATATCTCAATTTTTTTTGTTGTCTTATAAAAAAAAGCTATTGTCTTAAAAATATTGAATCACATGTATTTTTTACATATAGTATAAATTGAATGCTATATAGTTTAAAAAGAGAGAATTCAAAATTTTTTTGATTGTATTATAAAATAAAGACTATAAGCTTTAAAATAGTGAATTACATAAAACTTTTACATATACTAGAAATTGTACTTTAAAATATGAGTTTTTCACAATTTTTTTGGTTTTATTATAAAATGAAGACTATAGGCTTTAAAATATTGAATCACTTTAATTTTTCACATATAGTATAAACTGAAGGCTATATACTTTAAAATGTGAGATTTCACAATTTTTTTTTGGATATACTACAAAATAAAGACTATAACCTTTAAAATATTATATTGAGTCCCATTAATTTTTCACATATATTAGAAATTGAAGACTATATACTTTAAAATGTGAGATTTCATATTTTTTCGTTTAATTATAAAATAAAAACTATAGTCTTTAAAACATTGAGTCACATGGATTTTTCACGGATAGTTTAAATTAAAGGTTATATACTTTAAAATATGAGTTTTCACAATTTTTTTCATTTAATTATAAAATAAAAATTATAGCATTTAAAATATTGAATCACATGACTATTTCACATATAGTAGAAATTGAAAGCTATATACTTTAAAATGTGAGAATTCACTATTTTTTTAAATAGAATATAAGATAAAGACTATAGCCTTTAAAATATTGAGTCACATGAATTTTTTACATATAGTATAAATTGAAGGCTATATATACTTTAAAATGTGAGATTTCAAAATTTTGTTGGTTGTATTATAAAATAATAACTATAGCCTATAAAATATTGAATCACATAAAATTTTCACATATATTAGAAATTGAAGGCTATATACTTTAAAATATGAGATTTTACAATTTTTTTGTTGTATTATAAAATAAAGACTATAGCCTATTAAATTTTGAATCAAATGAATTTTTCACATATAGTAGAAATTGAAGACTATTCTTTTAAATGTGAGATTTCATATTTTTTTGGTTGTACTATAAAACAAAGATTACAGCTTATAAAATATTGAATTGCATTAATTTTTCACATATAGTAGAAATTGAAGACTATATACTTTAAAATACGTGATTTCACCATTTTGTTTGGTTGTGTTATAAAATAAAGACTATGAGCTTTAAAGTAGTGAATTACATAAATTTTTTCATATAGCATAAATTGAAAACTATATACTTTAAAATGTGAGATTTCACTATTTTTTTATTCACTATAAAATTAAGACTACAACCTTTAATATATTGAATCAAATAAATTTTATACATATAGTTGAAATTGAAGACTATATATTTACTTTAAAATGTGAGATATCACAATTTATTTGGTAGTATTATAAAATAAAGGCTATAGTCTTAGAAATATTGAATTGCATTAATGTTTCACATATAGTAGAAATTGAAGGTTATATACTTTAAAATAAGAGAATTCATAATTTTTTTTTATTATAAAATAAAGACTATATAGGCTTTAAAATAGTGAATTACATGAAACTTTTACATATGGTAGAAAATAGTTATTGCACTTTAAAAAGTGAGATTTCATAATTTTTTTGATTTTATTATAAAATAAAGACTATATGCTTTAAAATATTGAACACTTGAATTTTTCACATATAATAGAAATTAAAGGTTATATACTTTAAAATGTGAGATTTCACTATTTTTTTTATACACTACAAAATAAATACTATAGTCTTTAAAATATTGAATCACATAAATATTCACATATAGTAGAAATTGAAGGCTATATATTTCAAAATGTAATATTTCACATTTTTTTCGTTTTATTATAAAATAAAGTCTATTTCCTTAGAAATATTGAATCACATGAAGGCTATATACTTTGAAATGTGAGAATTCACAATTTTTTTTGGATACACTATAAAATAAAGATTATAGGCTTTAAAATATTAAATCACATAAATTTTGTAAATATAGTAAAAATTGAAGGTTGTATATTTTAAAATGTGAGATATCACAATTTTATTGGTTGTTTTATAAAATAAAGGTTATATAGTCTTAAAAATACTGAATCACATGAATTTTTCACATATAGTAGAAATTGAAAGCTATATACTTTAAAATAAGAAAATTAACAATTTTTATGGTTGTATTATAAAATAAAGACTATAGCCTATTAAATTTTGAATGAAATAATTTTTTCACATATAGTAGAAATTGAAGACTATCTACTTTAATAGCTTATAAAGTATTAAATTACATTAATTTTTCACATATACTAGAAATTGAAGAATATATACTTTAAAATATGTGATTTCACCATTTTGTTTGGTTGTATTATAAAATAAAGACTATAGGTTTTAAAATAGTGAATTGCATAAATTTTTTTCATATAGTTTAAATTGAAAGTTATATACTTTAAAATGTGACATTTCACTATTTTTTTATTCACTATAAAATTAAGACTACAACCTTTAATATATTGAATCAGATGAATTTTATACATAGAGTTAAAATTGAAGGCTATATACTTTAAAATGTGAGATATTACAATTTACTTGGTAGTATTATAAAATAAAGGCTATAGCCTTAGAAATATTGAATTGCATGAATGTTTCACATATAGTAGCGAAATTGAATACTATATACTTTAAAATGAGAGAATTCACAAATTTTTTAATGTATATTAAAATAAAGACTGTAGACTTTAAAATAGTGAATTACATGAAACTTTTACATATGGTATAAATTTTACTTTAAAAAGTGAGATTTCACAAATTTTTTTATTTTATTATAAAATAAAGACTATAGAATTTAAAATTTTGAATCACTTGAATTTTTCACATATAGTAGAAATTAAAGGTTATATACTTTAAAATGTGAGATTTCACTATTTTTTTTATACACTACAAAATAAAGATTATAGCCTTTAAATTTGTTGAATCACATAAATATTCACGTATAGTAGAAATTGAAAGCTATATATTTCAAAATGTGAGATTTCACATTTTTTTCATTTTATTATAAAACAAAGTCTATTGCCTTAGAAATATTGAATCATATGAATTTTTCACATATAGTAGAAATTGAAGAATATATACTTTGAAATGTGAGAATTCACAGTTTTTTTGGATACACTATAAAATAAAGACTATATAGGCTTTAAAATATTAAATCACATGAATTTTGTAAATATAATAAAATTGAAGACTGTATATTTTTAAATGTGAGATATCACAATTTTTTTTGTTGTCTTATAAAATAAAGGCTACAGTTTTAAAAATATTGAATCACATGAATTTTTCACATATAGTAGAAATTAAAGGTTATATACTTTAAAATAAGAAAATTAACAATTTTATGGTTGTATTATAAAATAAAGACTATAGACTTTAAAATATTGAATCACTTGAATTTTTCACATATAGTAGAAATTGAAGGCTATATACTTTAAAATGTGAGAATTCATAATTTTTTTATACACTATAAAATAAATACTATAACCTTTAAACTATTGAATCACATGAATTTTTAAAATGTGCGATATCTCAATTTTTTTGTTATCTTATAAAATAAATGTTATAGTTTTAAAAATATTGAATCACGTGTGTGTGTGTGTGTGTGTGTGATGCTAGCTACCACAAGCCAAACAACATTTCACCACCTTCCTCCCATAAACAAAATTTCCAATTATGCCAAAAACATGCCACCATCAACCTTTCCACTGCCAATTCTTTACCATAAATAACTATATATGAGGCCACCTTTTATCCATCATGATTTCAGATTTGATGTCATTATTGGTGTCTACTACTTTTAACTGAATTAATACTTGACCGTGCTGATATATATGATTGTAGGCTATGAAATTTGTTACCAACAATCACACGGGATAAAGCTTTACATGTATAATCAATAAACATTCACCAAATATGCGAAAATAATGAAGATTAAAACATCAAAATATAAAACATTTGTATTTATATTTGAATTCATGTAAATACAATGTTTTCTATCTAACTAGGATCAATCTTATGTTCCTTTGTGACTTTGTCCCAACTTTATTATATTCCAATCACCAAACACTCATTGCATATATAATCTTTGTACTTCTGTTGTTTATATCTATCTCATTTAACACAATTTATTTTATCTCTTCAACCAAATTTCAAATTCTAGTCTTGTAAACAGGAAAATTTGATTCTATCAAAATGGTTTGATGCCTATTTTTTCTTTAGCTAAATTTCAAATCAAAATCTTGTACATGGAAAAAAAAAATTAACGCTAGAACAGTTCAACTACATAGTACTGATCAAATTTGGCCCTTGATAATAGTTAAATAAATGTTACAAAATCAAGCACAAAATGCTTGGTGATAATTCCTCTAAAAATTTTACTTAGAATGTATTTGGCAAACAAAACTATTATTATGCTGCCAGGCTATACAAAGAACCAATTTTTTTAATGAGGAGGAAATCTCATCCTTCGTATTATTTTCGCAAATGTTTGCTCGGTTGATTGAATAAACATGTTTTTGAAGTTGTCTCTTCCTATGATAATATCATATACTCCTCTGAAGCTTGAATTCCCAAGCCTCTTGAATTTTATCATCACAAAGTGGTAATAGTAATCAAATGAAGTCGGGTTGACCTGTCGAAGTTAAGCAACGATGCCACATTCGACTATTTGGATCGACCAACCTGGGATGAGAAATTACTTCCGGAATGGGAAAATATGCGTAGTGAGTGTTACATAAGCCTACTGTAATGCCGCTATATCCTGCGAATGCGCCGTGAACCTGCAATGCAAGAAACTACGAATCAGTATCAAGTATACACAAACTGGTATGCATTGTGCAATGGAGGAATATAATTTTACTAGTAGATAATCATAAACAAGAAAAAATGACCAAGACGGATGAGAGAGAGAGACTAACAGCATTTTGTCCGAGTACAGTGCACAGAATTCCATCTGATGCGTTTGCTCGACATGCACGGATCATGTATGTTGGATCGATATATTTAACGTCAGCATGAACGCCAATCTCCTTGAAATATTTTTTCGTCTGAAATAATGGTTGTTAGCAAAACATACCTTAATAAGAGTTTTAAATGATCGCATCTGCATTACATAAGAACTCAGTTCAACAATTACACAAACCTCTTGTTGAATAAATACACCAATATCTCCGAATACAACATTTCCTGATGCATCTGTAGCATTGGTCTTTTGAAGTAAATCCTGCATGAGAATACGTCAATGAGCAAGTTTCAGTTTCTATGTCAGAACTCCGGATGCCTTCTAAAGAAATTTCCGTAATATAATGCTCGTGCAAGTTTTACAAAGGCATAACGCAAAAGAGATTCCAATAATCAAAATCTTTCAAATTTGTTATATGTCAAATTAGTTACAAAAACCTAAATCACCTGTCCAGCTCCCTCTGCCACACAGACTACAGCTGATCCCTTTGTTTCCAAAAGGTACTTGAGATGACTTAATACTCCATGAGGACCATGAAATTCGAAAGGTACCTGAGAAACTCGGCCAAATTTTGCATTAGTTTATCGGTAGGACAGAGAAATGAAGATCATCCAACTAATTTATATCATATATACCTCAGGAATCAGACATATGTCAACTTGTCCACTAGATAGGGATGCTTGCATTGCTATGAATCCACTGCTACGACCCATCAATTTCACAATCCCAATTCCATGATATGCACTATGTGCCTAATAAAAGATAAGATAAATAAACATTTTAATATCTATTGACTAAAAATTATTATTGCAGCGGGTCAAAGTGACTCAGAACTACCTCAATGTATGCAGAATTTATTGCTCTTTGTGCTTCTTCAACCGCAGTATCAAAGCCAAAAGTTTTGTCCATCAATAGAATATCATTGTCTATAGTTTTAGGGACTCCAATTATAGATACCTTGAGCCGTCTTTTACGGCACTGCAAGAAACAAAAAATGTCAGTTCATGAAGAACAACACAAATTAGGACTACAAGCCTAGAAACTAAAATAGTGTAAAAAATAATTAAAGAAAGAAGATCCCTTCAATATCACACGTATTGCACTTTTGGGATAGCAGAACATTAACATCTATGCAAAAAGCAAAACTAGTTTAATATTTACACTGAGCTATGCCAAAAGAAAAGGAAAAGCAAGCCACACCACGTTGAGAATAACATTTTCATGAAAACCTTGAATGCTTTCGAAATATCAATTCCTCATACGAAAATCAACATAGATCACAAAATAATCCAAATTGAATGCAATCAATTGATAGAAGGCCAAAGGTTTAGCAACCTCATTGTGAATAGCATTTGCACCAGCATGTGTGCCATTTCCACCCAGTACAAAAAGCATGTTGATCCCTCTTTCCTGAAATCATTGATATTCATATTCAGACAAAATCAGTCACAAATATATCATATAACACTCAACATAACAAATATCTCTTTTCTGTAAATTCATCAATTAGTTTGTTAACAGAACAGGTCAATGAATCACCTCCAAACTGTCCACAATATTGCTGACTCCAGGTCCCCCTCGTGAAACACCCAATAGGCTCCCACCAGAAAGATGAATATTCTGAACCACTTTTCTTGAAAGCTGCAAGTGAAAGGTCAGTACAGTTAAGACTTGCTAGGTAGAAGAACTCGTGTTCTACAGACTTATAATATAACTTTGGATGAATGAACTGACATTACACCAAGTCAGCAAGAAGAGAAGCATGAGATTACCGGCACTTCTGTCAGATCTTTGTCAGAAAATCCCCTATAGCCAAAAGGAATCCCCACAATCCTTTTTACACCGTATATTTCAAGTGTGATTACAATCTGCAGCACATTCATTATTGAAGAAATTAAATTGAGAAACAATTTATTGGCCTTAAAAACTAGGTTCAAAAGGAAGTAGAATTAGGAGCATCCTAAACACAAGAAATGAAACAATTTAGAATTTTATACCTAAATGCAAAGGAGGCAGGATGCTAATGAGTAATGACATATTTAAGAAAGTTACGCAAAAGCAAAGAATGCATTACAGGCCAATTAATCAATAGCTTAGGCACAGAAAAAGCATTTTATTTCACAGGAAACAATGTGACCACAAGCTAACCTGTCTAATGACATCATTAAGACCAGGACAGAGCCCTCCACAAGTAACAATTGCAGCCTTTACTTCTTCTGGTTTAAAGTATATCTTTTCCCGAGGCCCAGCTCGATGAACCCTAAAAGGATTTCAGCACCTCTTAACATACAAGCTAATTTTATAAAACAATATTGCATGCATCAAGGCTTAAAAAGATATTGAAACAAGCAATTAGAACTAAACAAATATTTGGTAACAAAGAAGAAAGGGTAATCAGTAAAAATTACAATGAAATTTATCATACATCTCTCTCTCTCTCCTCACTGACACTAAATAACTAAGCACTAAGGTGATTGTGATATTCACACCCTAATATTTAACTGACTGCTATATGTTTAATCAGTCATTATATTCCTGTTCAAAGTTGGGAATTCAAATGCTTTACCATTGTTCCACCCAAGTACAGTTGGGATCAATGCACTCAGCCCCAGCAGATGTAGGTGAAGAGTAGTAAATTGTCTGAAATATCAAAGCAAACAGAAAATCAATTCAGAACCACCTCAACCTGTTTTAACTCAATCGAACGAGAACACCATTCAAAATCCAAGAGTAGCATTTCACTGCAATTTGGTTGTATCTACAGCAGGCATATCAATGCAAACATAAGTAGAAAAGTGCACAAAAAAACTACATAAATATTGATCCAATTGTGACTTTAAGCAAGTCTCTTGATGACATAGGGAAACAGCTTTTCAGTCAGCTAACCAACTAGCACAAATTAAGGTCTCAATTCATGCCAGTTAAACAGTAGCAACATCACAATATATGCCTAGTGCCTACACAGAGAACTAATTCAATTCAACCTTAGGGTAAGCAACACAAAAACCCCAAATATCATGAATAAAGAAATTGAATCAAAAATTGACAAGCAGGTACTACTTAAGCAACTAATTAAGCTACCATTTCCCAATGAGTTTAATTTCAAACAACATTAAGGATGCAATATAAACTTTACTACTAAAAACTCACACCTTGAGAAGCACTCTGTCTTTGTTATTAATGTATCCATGCCACTCCTCATCAGATGAATAATGGCCAGGAAAATCCTTATCAACCGGAGTTCTGCCACATACTCAAACCCATTAACAAAAAAATAAATAATAAAATGACAGTTTCCATATCAAAATGAGTCTGATTTTTGCACAGAACAAGAGAAACAAACCACCAAACCTCATTTTGAGACAAAAAGTGGAAGGAATAGGGGCAGCATCAGGGAGCATATCAGTGATATGGGGTAGCCTAAAACGTTCCTCGAAATCCTGCTGGAACTTAATCTTCCAATCAGGATCACTGAAATCAATGTTGCTGGTGGTGGACCTAGTAGTAGTGGTGGCGGTTTCAGTGTTGAATTGTGCAAAGACACGAACTTTATTGGAAGCTCTAGTGGGTTTCAGAGGGAGGAAACGAGAACCGGAGTTGGGGAGTGGGAATCCATAGGAACGAGAAGGAGTTAGGTGGGAAAAAGTGGGGTTGGTGGAGGTGATCACATGCGACATGGAACCCATCAAAAAAATTGATTTTTGAGGGTTCTGGGGTCTCAGAGAGGGAGAGTGATCAAATCAAAGGGGGAAGAAGATGAAGGAACCAATGGGGAAAGGAAAGGGATCGGAGAAAACGAGGATGGAATAGGAAACAGCAGAGACAGACAAGCAAAAATGTGGGGTTTGACTATGAAATCTATGGCAACGTTTTTCTCTGCTTCAACTTCCTAACTCACTGGTTTTGTTGACTCTTCTGCGACATTTTTCCACATGGAAGGAACAACGCTTGTGAGCTACAGTAATTTAGTAGAGGAATCCTGAAATCCTGACACCTTAACTATATATTTTATTTGTTTATTGAACCTTAACAGTAATTATCATGTTAATTACAGAAACGTATTTCTAACTACGAACATAAAAAAAGAGGAAAAAAAAACACGGTTATATATTTAGAGTAGTATGTTTAAAGTAAAAGTTTAATTTGCATTATTTTTTTTATAATACAGTCATTCAATTATGTGTTGCCATGTTAATTATGATAATATTTTCTTCTTTTTATTTATGCAAATTATTTTGGATTTTGATTGGATGATAGTATAAAATATTTTAACACTATTATTTATCAAAATTAAACTCTTAAAGTAATTAGAAATATTACTAAATTAATATAAAATTTCTAATTATTAGTGGATATGATAGTTGGCCTAGGTTGAGTTTGTTTTGCATCTGCATACAGTATTGTAAAAAAGGTACTAGTATGATAAATATGAAAATTTCATTAAAGTTTGTGCATTGTATATTGTGTATATATATATTTGTATGTCTATGTTTTTTTGGGGACAAAAAATATAAATTTGTTTTATATTGTACAAACAAACACAAACCTAATGTGCTTCACCATCTATGTGTAAATCTGGACAAATTTTCTTTTTCGCCAAACAAGTGGTATTTCCAATTCTCTTTCCAATTCTGCCAACCTCAAGCTGCTCTGCTTGGTAATTTCTTTTCATTTTTTCCCATATATTTTTATAAAATCATGTAAATATATTTAGTATAAAGATCGTTGGTATACATTTCTAGGCCCATGAAAATGCTAAGAAAGCCCAGCTAGATACATCATAAACTATTAGCCCGTGGTAGCCCAGCACAGGGTCTACTCACTTCTAATTATCAGCACGACCTAACCAAAAAAATTTAATTATCAGCAGACATTAGAAAAGTATAAAATAAATAGAAAACTTTTTTAAAAATTTAATTTCGGTGCAAGGAGTATTATTCAATAATATTAATTATCCCGCTTATATGAATTTTTCAAAGAGCATACTAGATGCACAACAAAAAAACCAGCCAAAACAGTCAACAAATAGGAATTTGGGCCACAATCACCTAACACATTAAAAATATACTCATGATTAAAAGTGTTATTTGGACCATAAAATGTTAAATGAGCTTTGTTGGTTGTTTTGGCTAGTTTTTATTGTGTCCCAAAACATTTGTGTTTTTAAAATAACGAGATAGAAATCAACCATATTTACTAATTTGTCAATACATAATTTCACATTTATATAATTTTTTTTAACTCCTTGATCGTGTTAAAATTAAATAATCTTTTCATTATTTTTTCTCATTGTGGAGCAAATAGTGTACTACAGTAAGAAAATAAAACAAATTACATAAATACAATAAATAAAACCTTCATTTTATCATTATTAAATATGAGAATGGTCCTTATATATTTTATCTATTCATCACGTTTATTGATCTTCAATTCATGAATTGAACACCGAATTGTAATGTTTAAATAACAAAAACTTACAAGATCATTGGTGCGTTGAAGAATCATTGTGACTGAAAGGTGAATTGGATTGGTTGGATATAAGGAAGCAGTAGGGACAGGGCAGAATTTGAAGGTCAGCTCTCACACTGAGCAGTACTAGTTGGTGAGGCAGGCATAGGCATTCTTCCTGCAGGGCAAGATGACAAACATAAGTTGCTCGGAGACTTTCCCCCTTTTCCTTCTCAATCCTGAATTTTGCCTTCCACTTTGTAAAAAGAATGTAAATCCAAAAGAATCTACATACATGACTTGAGGCCCCCTAGCTCCCTCATCATCTTATTTTTGCAACTGCACCTTTGAGTTGACTCCTCATATAGACAATCATATATATAGATTCTGTCACTTTTTCAACTTTTTACCTTTTTCATACTCTCCATTATTTTCCCTCAATAAATATATATAACCTCTATTTAATTTGAAAAAAAATGAATTAATTAAAGTAATTATTAGGTAGTGTATATTTTTATTGATTCTGAGGATAAAATGAAATGAGTCATAAAGTCAGTGTCACAGACAAACACTCTAAAATTGACTCATACACACTTTCACATATTAGTATCTCTCATCCAACGTACATATCTTTGTTCTTATTATTCACTGTAATTCACGTATCAAACACTTAACAAATCATTTTTTCATTGATTTACTGTGTATCATGAGAGCTAATGAAAATAAACACTATTTTAGGGTAGTGCCATAGGTGACTCAAACAACATTCAGAGTTTGAATCATGGAGTAGTTGCCAATTGAGAAAATTGAGTTCCCCATAATAAGTTTTAGCAGTATCAAAGTAGTTAATCAATAAATCTGCTCTAATTTTAGTGGACAGATAAAAAATAAAAAAAAGTCTTAATCGGCTCACTATTTATTAACTTTTCTTTTTCATTCTGAGAAGATACTAGTTTTTTCACCATGTTCTTAGACTAAAGATAAGCAATTGAATTTTCTTTCTTTTTTTACTCAATATTTATGTAGTAATCGTAGTTTAGATAATTGTATGATAATAATCTAAAGTTTAATCTTTTTTTTTTTTTTGGTAAGAAAGTTTAATCTAATTGATTACAGCATGATAATAATTTAGATGTTAAAAACACAAAATAAAATAAAATAAAACTAATGTTGTGATGTGCAAACTAAGATCAGCACCATAGTAGGTAGGACTGAGAGCAGAGCATTCTGAGCTTCATGATTCCCAAACAGACAGGTACGTACGTATAGTTTTCATAAATAATAATCTGCTAAGTGTTAAAATTTAAAAAACATGTGCAAACTTAAAACTCCTTAATAATTACAACATTTCATTTTTAAATAATAATTATTTTGAACTTTTTGTATATTAAAAAAATTAATACTCCCATATTTAAATACAAATTAATTTTTCAATATATAAAAAAAAGTCAAAGTATCCGTTATTTTAAAATTAAGGGAATAATTAACACGCAATATATATATATATATATATATATATATATATATATATTCACAGAAGATAAATATATGATCTTGTATGTTAGCATGAAACATCAGAACCAACCTAGCTAGCTAATTAATGCATGTAAAAAAGTACTTTAATTAAGTTGATCAAGGAATTAACACATCTAATTAGTTATTCAAGTTGAATTACGCATGGTTACATTACATGTATATATGCATGGGGGGAAACCGGAAAAGGACACAAGAAAGATATTGTGGGGGATCTTGATAGATTATATATATATATATATATATATATTTCCAATAATGCTTGACGTACAACAGAAATACGTTCAACTTGTGTCCAACGTGTGCTATCAATGTTATAACATATACGTATAGCACACATCTTGTAACATGGATAGCACACATTGGACACAAGTTGGACGTATTTCTGTTGTACGTCAAACATTGCTGTAAATATTTCCCATTACCAGGACTCTGAATCTCCCACTGATGGTAGTAGTTGGAGAGTTGCAGAAAGAAAAAAAAAGTTGTATCTGCGCCTCTATTAGTACTGATCTCTGCTTATATACACATCACATGTTCTTCGAAGCTTTTTGATTTATTTATTTTAAAGAATTTAATTCATTTATATATAATGTGTTTAATTCCGATAAAATGCTAGTGTATGTAACACCAAGCTTCGGACCGATAGGATCCATACAAATTGAATTATATATATCCCTCCAGTATACTCTATTGATTTATTTGTCCACTTTTTATTTTTACAATAATATTTTAGATAATAATTAATTTTATTTAAAATTTAGAAAAAAAACTAATACTCCTATATTTTATTATATTACTTTTAATTAAAGTGGGTACATTGTTTTAAGTAATATAGTCACTTAGTATGAAAGAATGAATTAAATAGGTTTAAATATCATTTTAGTCCACTAACTTCATGTAAATTCTGATTTTGGTCCACTATTTTTAAATATATCACATTTAATCGACTAGTTTTTAAACTGTGAACACTTTTGGTCCACTATTAGTCAACTGATAAGTCAACGGACACATCAGCAAAACTCAACAGTAATGTCAGCAAAGTCAACGATATGTCAGCAAAGTCGATGGTCATGGTTATGTCAGCTAAGTCAACGTCCACGTCAACAAAGTCAACGTCCACATCAATATCAACAGAGTCAACGACTATGTCAGCAAAATCAATTATCATGTCAGCATCGTTAAGTTCACATACATCATCACAGTGAACTAAAATTATTGAAAATTTTTTAAAGCTAGAAATGTTACAAATTAAATCTAAAGATAGTAGACTAAAATCAGAATTTGTATAAAGCTAATGGACCAAAATGATATTTAAGTCAATTAAATAAGGATAAAACAAAAAATATATTAAATATTTTCTAGAACTACTACTAAGTGAACAAATAAAAAAGAAACAAGTCTAAATTATAAAGTGTACAAATTAAAAAAAATAATGGAGGGAGTATATATATATATATATATAGACACGATATTATCTTTCTTGCTTCCCTAGATTCTAAAATAATTATCAAATATATGTTATTTACTTATTTCATGTGAATTAATATGGATATACTTGAATTTCTCGAAGAGAAACAACAAAACAACTTATAATGTTATATGCATCAATTACTTTATTTATAATTATATACATATTAAATTTAGTATTATAAATGTTTCCTTCAAATAATTTACATATTCAATTTTTTACGAAACATACTAAACTTATATTTATTCATATGAATTCAAAAAGTTATTTGTGTAAAAAATTGACTCTATTATTGATCTTATAATAATTTTAAATTGGATTAAGTTGTTTTTCACTTAAGGTTTTTTAACTATAATAATTTTGTTAAATTTATTTACTTTTAATATTCTATAAGGATAATACAAAATAAAATTAAGTTAGTAAAATAAAAGATAATAAATTATATGTAAAATGAAAAATTATCTATAATAACTTTAAATTATAATTGGTTAATTGTCAACATAAAAAAAAAAAATCTATCATATAGTGTCATGTTCTCATTTTATTTAATTAATTCAATACGTTGTATACTTATAACCTTAATTAAGTTATGTTAATGTATATCATTAAAATGTCTATATACAATAAAAAAGTACATAATATTATAAAATATGTAAGCGATGAATACAATGGAAATATATAATTTTTATGGTGCATAAAAGTATTCTTTTAGGTACATAATTAACACGTTGTGTATAAGTTTAAGTTTATAGTCATCCGATTCATTAAAAAAATTTATTTGAAGTGTTTTATTTAATTTATTTTGGAAAAATCATTTAATTTGATTAAAAATGAAGATCAATTCCTCAATTTTTTTATGAGATTTATGATGAAATTAAAATTGACAAAGTCAAAGAATGCAATAATACAATTATACAATATGTTAATTACAATAAATTCAAATAGAATAAAGTAATAACAGGTTTTAATTAATTATAAATACTGATGAGAGGTATTTTAGAACAATCAAAGAAAAACTCATTTATTAGGAAGTGATGACAAATGACAAGGAGTGGTAATAGCACTCCCTAAAAAACACAGTGTTTAAGTACCATTATTATTTATGATAATAATAATTATGATTTGTTTTATAAATTCTAATGGGCATTCACTCCCAAGAAAGCACTATTGGGTTCTTTTTGTTAAAATTGTCACAAAAAGTCTCATATATTTTAAACCAAACAAGTAGTACTAGTAATTAATACTCCCTCCGTTTTTTTTTAATTGTCCAGTTTTAAATGCACGCGAGAATTTAGATAATAATTGATATAGAATTAAAATTAACAAAATGTATACATGTTTTACTACATTACCCTTATTTCTTTGTTATTCTTTCTCTTCAATTAATAGAGATAGTAAGTATTAAATAATGAAAAGAGTGGAAAAAAATATTAAATATTTTCTTAAAATTTGAAATGGACAATTTAAAAAAAGTGTCTCTAAATTGGACAATAAAAAAAATGGAAGAAGTAATAATTATGTTTAACTCCTTACAATAAGGATGAGAGTTTGGTTCATTGTACATATAACATTTATGTTTTGATAAATGATAGTGACGTTGGTTCCTTAAAATGAGTTTGAATCTCATCATACTAGGTTCATGCATGCATTAATATATAGTTGAACGAAAATTAATTTTGCAAGCAGAAAGCAATTCAAGTAATTAAACCCCACTCACATAAGTGATAAACCCAAAGCTAGCTGATGAAAATAACGGAAAAATATGAACCCAAGTTGTAATGATAGTAATGTAAAAACGGAGATTCTTTCATGTACAAGTACAACAAAAAAGTTATCAATACACTGTAAATAAATAAATAAATAAAAAGTAAAGATTACACATACATAAAATTTCGTAAATCATAAACAACAAATTATATTTTCATTCACTCTCACACAAGAGAATAAGTTCTTCAAAATTAAGTCTTGATACTGATTTATCTGAAAATTTACGGATTAAGTTAAAAAAAAAAATTTAATTAATAATGATTTTTTGATCAAATGTATCTATTTTCTCTTCAAATTCTCTAAAATTTTGATTCCTATTAATAAGGAGAGTATGAATCTTATTTTCTCAGAGATTCACCCACAAATTTATTTATCTTAATATAAACAAAAATATTATTTAATTTAAAGTTTAATTTCTGTAAAATAATTTTACGCATACATTTAATTTATGGATTGACATATCAGCAAATGTCTTTAACTCAACCACCTACTAACTAAAGTTTTTTACATTCTCATTCTCAGTATACATAATTAAACTCTTTAACTTATATCATTTGTGTAATCTTAAACTTACTTTTTATCGGCATTGGTACATTTTGGTTTAAGCCCTCTAGCGGTGAGGGAGAGGGGCAAATGAGGGAGTACAGGACATAGAAATCGCGCCCACTACTGCACCCCAATTTTCAGTGCGTCGGAGGATGGAGCTCAAAAAAGTTTAGCGGAAGGAAGAGCCTAGGTAGCTAGAGACAAGCACAGAACATGAAAAACGGAAAATGCAGTTTTCAGGTTTGATTGAGAGAAGGCATTGCTTATAATTGTTGGTTCCGAGAAAAGCCAACTTTCTTAGCGACACAAAATCAAATCAAATCAAATCAAGCCACATCCATTTTCTTCTACCTTCCTCATCCTCCTACTCTCCTTTCCTCATGCACTCAAACAAAAATAAAGCATTGCAAATCCAGCACCATTATTTTTAATTTTACTGCAACACTAAAATAAATTAAAATGCTGATACATGCATATAGAAATTAAACATTTACAAAAATTAAAAAAAAGAAAGACTGGTTCTGGGCACTGACACATATAAAATTAAGCTAGTTCATCGACAATAATTAAAGAAACTCAACCATTATTATTGTTATTTGTTTGATTGATTGAAATTATTATGATTCTAGGGCTTCTTACCGAGGGTGTGCTTGTTGTTATGCATCCAAACCTTGAACACACTACGCTTCACCCCAGTCTCTTGGCAGAATTCCTGCACCGCAACGTCGTCATGCTTCTGAATCCTCCACCCAAGCTTCTCCGCCAAATCCAGCATCTTATCCTTCTGCTCCTGCGTGAACTTCGTCCTGAACCTCTTCTTCGACGACGACGATCCTCCACCCCCACCTCCACTCGGTTCTGAAACTTCCTCATGCTCGTCCTTCGTGCTCTGGGTCCCGCCGCCAGCACCGGAGATCGACGGCAGTGCCAGCGTGGCGGGTGGTGGTGCTCCGCTGCCTCCTCTCTGCTGTCCCGCCACGTGAAGGTACCCCGCACCTTGGGCCCGATAACACGCCGCGAATTGCGGAAACGGTTGCTGGTGGTGACGGTTATGGTAAGGGTTGTTGTGTGGGTGATGAGGAGGGAGGAGGTAAGGGTCTGCGCCTACGGCTGGGGGTGCGGTGTCGGTGATTTCCTTGCGGTGGAAGTTGCGGTGGCAGTTACAGGCGGCGCATTTGAGTGCGTCGAGTGTGCCGTCAGCTCCGGCGGGCATGAACTCGCAGCAGCCGTCAAGCGCGTGGCCTCCGATGGAGAGCGCGTGGTTCTTGAGGCACTCTCTGTACCTTCCCTTGCCGCTGTTGCGCGTAGGGAGCGCCACGGAAGGTAGTTCTCCTCCTTGTCCATGATGAGTCGGCATTTTGACTCGGGAGGGGTTGGATGAGTCGTCGTAACTCGGTGGGAGCATGAGCTCTTCGTCCTGCTCTTCTTCGAAATCCATTATATGCTGATGGATGAGTAAGAGAGAAAGAAGAGAAAAACAAAGGAAATGAGAAGAATCGGAATCTCTCTCTCTGTGTGTTGTCGTTGAGCAAAAACTTGGGTGGAAAGGAGTGATGATATAATCAACTCTGTATGTAACGTTGCTCTGATTTTTCTCCTTAATCTCTCTCTCTTTCTCCCTCAAATCCTTTGTCTTGCTCCCTGGTCTTATGCTTTCACTAATATACAGATGTCGAATTCTTATTACACGCACTAGTAAGAAGTGATGATATTAAATTAGATATAGAAAAAAGAAAAATGGAAGTATTTAATGGTTGTGTAATTATAATTACTGTGGGTAAAGTAAAAAATGTAAGAAACATATATTATTATTATTGTAATATTGAACAGTAACATAAGTAGTACTGTGCAGGGGGGTGGGTACTGTGTGCAGGGGTAGCAGGATTGGGGGGTGAGGTGAAGACAAATGAGAGAAACGGAAAAGAGGAAATGAAAGGTTGTTTGGGGCGACGCGCTGGCGAGTGGACTGAAACGGAAGTGACGTAAGGAATGGTGGGACCCATGGAGGTAGGGAGGAAGATGGGCGGCGCGTGGATGAGGGACCTGGCCCGGCACATGAGAATATTATATTATATACTAACAACAAGTGGAGAATGATGATGGGTTTGGTGGAAGGACCCTGGCTGGCTGGCTGGGTATTAGTTGTAGTACTGAGCAGAAAAAGGGCTCAGCTCAGGCCTCACCCGAGGGTCATGAGAGAGAATGTGTGGCTTGTAGAGTAGTCATGGTACTACTACTCAATACTCAGTGGGTTAGGAGGAAGGATGAGACAGAGAGAGGATTATGGTAAGAAAAGTTTTTGATATACAATTAAAAATAAGTTAAATAAATTATGTATAATATATATTATATATTATAATATTATTATTTTTTTCATAATATAATAGTTGTTTTATTATTTTTATAATAATATTTATTATATAACATAAATACGTCTAACTAGTATTCAATATATATTAAATATAACATGTGATATGTATCATATATAATATATGTATGTATAATATACATTACATATTATATATAATACATGTTAAATATTAATTAAATATATTTCTATTATATAATTAATTATTATAGATATAGCAGTGCTTCTACTGTAATTGCCATTGGCGAAACAATAAAATTTGAGCATTGTATTCCCATAGTACATACATTATATTTACTTTCACTAAAACATAGAGAAAAATGAAAAGAAGTAAAAAGAATGAGAAGAAGTAAAAAAATGAATACTTAATTAATTAGTTACTTACTTATTTATATATATATATATGGAGTACATAGGAATTTCTAGTGTACATAGGAAATTATTGAGTTAATTGGGCATTAATGTTGCTGCTGGTCTTACGTGCGATCTTCTCCCTGACGCCTTATTTACGTCATTGCTCCTTCTTTGAGTTCTATATTATTATTATTGCGTACAAGATTTGTACTCCTTCCCTCCAAAAACTACCATTAATCTCTACAATTTTAAATATAAATTATTTTTTAATTTCTCTCTTTCAGTTGTTATTTATCCAATTAAAAATTATTTAATACAAAAGATAGAAATAGATATAATAAATACTCTAATTAAGAGGAGAGCTAATTAGTAGATATTATAAAACTCATCTTAAATAATATTTATGCACAAACTAAACTGAAAAATAAAAAATAAAATAAAATAGGTATTAATCATATTAATTCTTTCTAGTATTTCATTAATAAATGAAATAATTAAAAATATTGCCGAGGAGTTTTATATATACAATTACATATTAAAAACAAAAATTTAGAAGTGAATAATTAAAAAATAGAGAGAATATTTTATAATGTTTTTAGACTTAAATTAAGAACAAGTTAAAGATATATAATTGTTAATAAAATTTTGTTGATATTATAAAATTTGTTCTTAAATATTCAATAATTATTATGAAGAATGTGGAATGTAAGATATGTAAGAATTAATATAAAAAGTAAAATTGTAATTTTCTTGAAATTCTGAACTAAAACACTTTTCCTCTGAAACAGTTAATTAACGTTAAACAGCGAGAGTAATATAACAATCTTAATTAATTCTTTAAATGGAGGCTTATAACTAAATCAGCATGCACTTGTATTATAAACTGTCATTACACATAAGCTCTCTCTGTTTAACGTTTATTGACGTTTTAACTGTTTTATAATACAAGTGCATGTTGATATAATTAATTTCCTAATAATTAATTTTTAAAATAGTAATGTTTATTATACCACATGAATATATCCAACTAGTATCCAATATGTGTTATGTGTCATACGTAATGTGTGCCATAAATAATGTTGACACATAACACACGTTAGATACTAGTTGGATGTATTTTTGTTGTACAACAAACATGATTGGTTTTTAAAATATTATTAAACCTAAAATTCCATGAATAATATACAGGGTATATCAGTTCCTATTAATTTACACAGTATCTAAACAAAGTTAAAACTAGATAAAAACTTGTCTATCTCTTCCAGTATCCTATCTAGCTAGTCTTTAATCAGACGTCCATTACCCTCTGTGAAGTCTAAACTTCTCTACAAAACTGGACTACAATTTATGCATCATAGTTAAAATTAACCATCCAGGTTCATATCTCTATGAAATTAATATGAACTCATTAATTATTTCTTACCCTAGCTAGTAAGAAATGTACAGCAGTACAAGGAGAGTGTAATTTATGAAAAACTATTGAGTGAATAAATGAGCATGCACGCAGAACAATAAGAAAACAAGAGACAAGGATATATGAATGGAATTGAAAAAGAAAGACAAAAGTTTTTGAGGATTTAAGCGGTCTGGTCTATTTCTATTTTTGTTCCTAGTACGTGTAGTAATTGTCTGTGAGTAAGACGTGTTTTTCTTTTGGAAAAGGAAAAGGAAAATGGAAGCAAGTGATGGCACTCCAATCACATCACAATGTTATTATGCAAACCGCCCCAACAATTAACCGACCTCCCATCTTTCTCTCCTCACTCTCTTACTTCATCAGCTATTGAACTGCAATTTGCTATCACTGCACTTCAATGATAGTGCGTGTGAGTTTAATATAGATTTTAGTTAATGATAAATTTTACATATAATAATATATTAATTATTTAAAATATAATTAAATATTATAACTCCTTTTAATTTTTCTTTATCCATCCACTTTAGCAAAACATATTCTTTTATTTATTTATTTAAAAATTCTAAGTAATTGTTATTATTTTTTTAATTATATCCTTAATTAATATAAGAACGATAACAAATTTAGTGAATAATTAAAAAGAAAAATAATGAGTGATAACAATAATATTGTAAAATATTCTTAAAATTTTTAAGTTTAAGACATTATAAAATGCATCTTTAATTTATGTGTACAATTAAAATTGGACAGATAAAAAAATGAAAAAAATATATGTTTATCTATTTAGAATTATCTATCATTTAAAAAATATAAATTATCTTCTAGTTACTAATTTTTAAGATTTATTTATTTTTCTTTCATCTTCACTTTTTTATCTCACGCATATCATATAATACTTGAAGTTTCTTAAAATGTGAAAAATAAAAAGAATAATCTTTTCATTGCATATGGAAATTTGTATGTTTTAAATATCTTTATATATAATATGTGTTTAAAATCATAAAATGTCTATTAATCATGGACAGAAGGACTAAATACTTAAAATGAATATTTCATTAAAATATTTACTTCTATATATATTTTTAAAATATGATTGTTGATAAATGTTATAATTAGGACCATTACCTAGCTATATCTAAAAATTGAAGAAGGGAATGCTCTAAAGATATTTAAATATCATTTCTGGCCTTGATGATAGTACTCTACGATTACATTTTCTTTTCTTTTCTGAAAGAAATAATACATTATATTGTAATATTAATTAGAAATTACAATATTATAATATAGAAAATAATGTTTATACTTTATACTATAGTGCAAAAAATTGAACATTAGAATCTTAGGAATATTTATTAATTATTTTGTAATATATGTTGAAGAATAAATGATGAGATACAAATACAATTCACTAATCTCACAAAAGGTGTTTCTCTTTTTTCTGTTTTAGTGTTTTATGGATAAAAAAGGACAATTGAAAGAAATTTTATTATTTAAATGTTAATAAATAAATTAATATTATATTAATATAATTTATAGAATGATCGGAAATTAAATAAAATATTAATAGTTGGTATTTATTTCGATTAATATATAATTGCGATAAAGAAATGTGTTTTGGACGCATTATGGAGAGACTTTTTCAGTCAAAAGGGTGTTTTTTCAAAGATAATGGTTGTCACCTCAAAGGCTCATGTCAGTCGTTTCATATAATTGCAGTCAAATTAAACTATATATATAAGAGTCTTTTTAATTATCAATTAAAATGGATTGGGATAAAAATAATTAATGAGAAAAAAATTTAAAAAATATATATTTTATATTTTTATCTTTTAGATACGTGATCAAGTTTTAAAATAATTAATTTTATTAGAAATTAAATTATTAACTTTTTATTTTTATTATCGCATAATAATATTTTAAATTAATAACTTTTTTAATATTAATTATTTTAAAATCTGAAACAAACGAAGAGTTTGAATAATAGAGCAGTGTGACTTTAGCTAAACTAAGTAAATAAAGTATAAAACACTCAGAATTCAGCACACTCGATAATTACTAAACAAGGAAGTGAATTCCTAACCCGTAATGTGCTAAAAACGTGAGACAAGGTTAATAAATCACACAACACACAAATAAGAGTGAAATTAAACGTCTTGTCCTAAATTTATATATATATATATATATATATATATATATATATATATGAAAAATTCTGTTAAAAAAAAATCAGTCAAAATAGTCAATAAATTATGCACAACATATATTATATAAAATACACAACGTATATTACATATTATATACAATATATATGACATATTATACACAACATATATCACAAGTTACAATATCATCTTTTTTTATAACATGTAATATATGTTATGTATATAATATAGTATGCACAATATATAATCTAAATTGTACATATTATATTATATATTATGTATAATATATTAATTATTTTGACTAATTTTTTATTATATATAATTATTTTCGATAAAAATTCTAGTTGGCTTTACTAAAATCAAATGGCGGTGGCACTCTGAAATGATGATGGTGATACTATAAAAAAATGTTTGGTTTTAAGCTAAAGTAGTGGTGTGCTATGGTATTAGTAGGCAATAATTCCAAAATCTAATACTAACAGTGTGTTGTGCTGTGCAAATCAAAACAAAGATTAACGTGATAATGAAAAGAACGAAAATCATCAATCATGAGAAAGCTAAGAAATAATAAAATGAAAGTTAGGGTTTGAAATTGCGGGCAGAGTCTATATATGTCTCATGTGATGGCGTGATGAGATGATGAGACGTGAATGACAATAATCACACGCAGCTAGAAACACATCCCTGCAATATCAGCTATAAATGTGGATCAAATCCAGTAAAGCATCCTATAAAAATATTATAATTTTTGTAATTACAAGCAGAAAGAATAATAGAAATGAATATTCAAATTAAATTTTGTTGTTGTATATAAAGAGAAAAGTTTTATGCAAGACAAGTACTTATAACAATTGTTATTTTTTTCGATTATTTACATGAGCATCAGAAACTACTTATAACAATTGTACCTGTAAGTATCATTGTTATAAGAGTGGTGTTACTCTTATATAATTATAGTTTTTGTATCATGCATCCTTTAAAATTTACTAATTTCCTCTCTACATGTTCACCAATAATGTTACGTGTACAAAATATAAAATAAAAAATTGTACTAATGATTTCGTATTAATTATAAGATAGAGTGTGAAATCTATCTTAAATAGCAATAATTATATGGTATATACTAATAACATTTTTCTTATTGTTGATACGTATGACTGTTGTGCATAATATATATCACATGTTATAATATCATTTTTTCGTTATATTAACAAGTGATACATTTTGTGCATAATAAGTGATATGTTATGTTATGTATATCATGTAATATATATTGTGCATATTACATAATACTTATTATGCATAACATATTAATTGTTTTGACTGTTTTTTAATTATATATATATATAACAATGTTTGTAATGAGAATCTCCAACGGAAAATCTTGGTGCAAAATAAAAAATAAGTCCATGCAAAACAGTTAATAGATTGTGCATAACATATAATACGTAATATACACAACGTATGTTACTTATTATACAAGTTATACATAACACATTATGCATAATATTAAATATATATTATTAATATATGTTACGTACATTATATAATATTTATTATGCATAATATATTAGCTATTTTTATTTTTTTTAATACAAATGCTTGAGGAACACTATTTTTTCAGTCAAAAACAGTCAACAAAGCTCATTTAACATTTTATGGTCCAAATAGCATTTTAATCATGAGTATATTTTTAATTGGCGGGGTGATTGTGGCCCAAATTATTATTTATTGGTTGTTTTGACTGGTTTTTTATTGTACCTCTAGCAATACTCTTTTTTTACTCACAAATGTTTGGGGCACAACAAAAAATCAGCCAAAACAGCCAACAAAGTCCATTTAACACTTTATGGTCCAAATAGCACTTTTAATCATGGATATATTTTTAATGAGCTAGGTGATTGTGGTCCAAATTCCTATTTGTTGACTATTTTGACTGATTTTTTCTTGTGTATCTGTCAATGCTCTTTTTTAATTGATAATAATATAGGTACAATATAAAATTATCCAACTTCCATCTAACTTGTAATTATATGTTGATGAAATCTATTAATAAACAAATCCTACAATTATGTTTAATAAGTTGGATGCTGGTTGAATCAATTTTAGTTGTACAATAAATAGTTCCCTTTTTTAATTGTATATATGAAGGAAAAACTCTCCATTAGGTTCGCGACTCGGACAGAGAGAGAATTGCGGGGAAAAGGAGAGTGGATCGTGACAACACGAGAAAAGACTCGAACCACCCTCTATCTTCTCCACTTCTATATTCTTTTCAACCTTTTTTTTCTCTTCCCATCTCACACCTATTTAATTTGCAGTTTATTGTAAAAATACGTTTAACTAGTATTTAATATGTACTATACATAACACGTAATATGTGTTATATATATGTGTTCCGTACATATTACATATTATATATAACACACATTGAATATACTAATTAAATATATTTTTATTGTATAACAAATTGATTATTTGTACATGTACACATACGATCTATGAGTTGAATGTACAAGTGTGGCCCCCAAAATCCAAGCTTGCTTGTTGCAGGCCATTACATTCATCCGCCAAAATGAAAAACGACCTTGTGCTTTGTTTGTTAGTTGTTGTTGCTTGTTGCTTTCCCTATCCTTGTAGGACTTAAGTCTTTTGTATATTTTTTTCTTGGTCTCTGTCTTAACAAACACACACTCAATTTATTATTGTTGATGAAATTAATACGTATCTTTCAAAAATAATTGATGAAATATTGGTGAATGCGGAATCCAAAAAATTGTACAATTAGCATTTCTGTTGTGGTTGTACCCTTTTGAGATGATTGTATGTCATATACTGCATGGATATACATATTCTAAATGAGATTCTACGTTAGCTTCTGAAACACATACGTACAGAGTCACGGATTCTTCCTCTTTATTTTCCTCTACGTCCACGCAATATAACCAACATGCATTTTCACATCCAACACTATGTATGCAATTAAATTTCAAATTAAAGCAATCAATATATATATATATATATATATATATATATATTTGTACAAAATATTTTTTTTATTGATCCAATTGTTGAATTATAATAACTAGTTATGATGATCATTCATATCAAATTTTATAAATATTGAATATCATTAAGAATACATTCATATATCTCTTATTCTTATTTATTTTGAATAAATATATTACGTTCATTTTTATGTTCATCAAAATTATGTACAATGATTTTATATTGTTTTAAAAATGTTTAAGTATGATCTATATGATGTGAATTTCTAATCCAATGGTTAACACTACACCATGAACATTCACCATCTTTATGTTTACACTTATATTCAATTTAGCAACATTTTGTTTGGATGCTAGAATCAATTCCTAGGCACTTCAAAGCAAGTTTGGTTATCAAGTATAATAAATATTTTGTCTTTAAAATCAATAGTTCTAATTAAATTAATTTTGACAGAACAAATCAATAATTCTAATTAATTCTACAAAAACAAACTTATATGTAATAGTCCCGCTGCTGTTTTCCTAATTGTCCAATTTATATATGCGTGTTTTTTTTTAATTGATCATTTCAAATTTTAAGATAAACTTTATTATTTTCTTTCCCATTTACCTTTATTTAATACTCACTATCTCTTTTACTATACCAAATTAAAGAAATAAAGGGTAATTTAGTAAAATAGATATACATTTTGTTAACTTTAATATTATACTAATCATTACTTATTAAATTCCAATGCGCATTTAAAACTGGACAATTAAACAAAATTGAGGAAGTATATTGTTGAACGTCATTCTCAACATTTTTTTCCTCATCGAAATAACTATATATCATCAACCTCTCCAACAATAATCCCTAACATAATAAATCTGGTCCAATCCCAACATAGTTAGGGAGATACTTGAAAAAGACAACACAGCAAATGAAATGAGCTTTTTTGAACAAAAGGGGAACATAGAATTAGATGAAGTAGTATACAATGTTGTTTGGTTTGCATGTGGTTGAAGATATATATATATATGTAAGTATTGGGGAGCAAAAAGGGTAGTGGGAGTATAGGGTTTAATAAGTGGGAATGTGTAGGTAGGTATGTTGTGTATAGGGGTGGTAATGAAATTAAAGCAAGCGTGGACCTTTCTGGTCTGTTATTCTTTCAATTGGTAATAAAGCCTAAAGAAAACATGGTTCTACATTTGGCCTGACATACATTCTTAAATGCTTATTCCACTAATATCTTTGTACCCAAATAAATGGACAAGTGAATAATTCATCAATTTCAAAATAATAATCATTTACTGAGTTTTAAAAAATAATCATTGTTTAAAAATTTATTTCATATGGATTGGCTTTTAATTAATTTTCAATACATATTTAATGATGATATGCTAATTTTATCCCTAATACTAGAGTATAATTTACTTGAAAAATATGATAGTAAAAATATGAACAATAATACAATTATTTTAATATTTTTTTACATAAATCAATATTATTCATATGTTTTTTTACTATGTATAAACCCTAAAAAACTATTATTTTAAAATGGAGTGACCATTAATCAGTCTTGAGTGTAATGGAAATTAAATCCTTATTTATGATAATTGCACCATGAATTTATGACAATTGCACAGTCATGCCCCCATAATTATCTTAAATGTTGATGTTTTCATGTGTTAAAACAAAGCATAACTGTAAGAAGATATATTAAGAGGAGGAAATTGATATGCATGGCTATTGGATCGCCAATACTCAAAAGTGCTCTTAATAACAAAATATATATTTCAAGTAAGGGCCCATAAATTATAGCAAGTTTAGATACAAACTGAAAGCTGAAACATAAGACTAATTATAATGGCCTATAAAGTTAAAGTTCCACATGCAACTGACCTACATACATGCTCTTACCATGGACTTGTTACTTAGACTGGCAGGAAAATTACAATAATAATAATAATATATAATCATTTAAGGAGGTGACTTTGGTGAAGTGTTATTTAATCGAACAGTGGAATTGCATACTTTTGGTGTATATGGCAATGCCATAATAATCGACTCATTTAATTTAAATTGTTCTGACTACTGTTTCATTAAAGATAAAAACACTATTCATGCTAGTGTTCAGCGCATAATCAATAATGTTTATTGTATAACAAAAATACGTCCAACTAGTATCCAACGTGTGTTATATATATAATACGGAATGCGTGCTATACATATATCACACAATACATATTAATACATATTATGTATAAGACACATTGAATACTAGTTGGACGTATTTCTGTTGTACGATAAACATTCTTGGAGCACAATAATATATAAGATAGATAGTAAAAAGAGACATTAATAATGGTAATTATGTGCTCATATGTGCTTTTGTTCCAAATAGGCAAATACTACTACTGTGAAAAAGAAGGGATATGATCGATCATTATATTAAAGAGCTTTATATATTACTACATACTTGGTTCACACAATAATATAACTTATAAATTCGATTGAAACAACAATATAATTGGATAGGATGTTAGATGTTAAACATTTTTTTCCACGTACACCAACAAATCGTAAGGCTAATAATTGAGTTTTGCGGACATTTATTAGAACATTACACTTGTTAAGAATATTTCAAATAGAAAAAATTGAGAAGATTAAATTTTTATGGTAGACTCTTTGCATAAAAAATACAAAAAATATTTTTTCTCAAGATGAATATTTATATTTTTATTGTCTTAATAAATGTTCTAAGGACAATTTTTTAGTAAAATCCTAATTTATTTATATGACATACATTAAATACTAACTTAAGACATCCTAACCCTCCTCACATATTTGAAAAGCAACAATAATATATAAATGAAATGAGTATTTTCTCTGTTTGTATACATAAAAGAAATTTAATTTTGATGTGCTGATAGTGTAAAGATATTTTATCATGTAGTTCAATCAAAACACTACGTTTATATCACTACTAGAAAATAGAGCATTTTCAACATTGAATGTGTCAATAAAAGTATTGTCAATAAAAGTAATATTGACAATTAGTGACCGTCGAAAATGCTTAAAACTAGTTTATGAGTATTTTCAACAGCCACTAATTGTCAAAGAATAGTTTATAACTATTTTCAACGGCCAACAAATGTCAACATATCTTTTTTTGACAATACTTTTTTCAACACTTTTCGACAATTACATGTTGAAAATGATCATTATTGTTGTAGTGTATGACTTTTCAGATAGTGAGAGAGAGAAAACACAATCATGACTGACGTGACAATATATGATTGGATAACTGTGTAAAAAAATTTTACATTGTCCGTGGATGAAAGTTAAATCCTAAAAATAGTATGTGAAACGATGATAAAATAAATGAGTTAAAACAACAAAGTAAATAAATAATAAAAATAGGCACTCACATTTTATGAATATGGTTGTTTAAATGTTAAAAGAAATTAGATGTACATAAATAGCATAGCTCAAATACTTTGAAGGTAGTCTATCATAAGCTAAGAATGGCTATTGCATGCATGCTTCTCTAAAATAATTGCATTGCTTTGGTTTCACTTTTGGGTCGCAGCTTTAATTTTACTTAAAGAAGGAAATGTGAATTAATTGTAATCTTAAGAAGTGACAATCCCGCGTGCAAATGAAAGAAATCTATGTGGGTCATCCAAGCATGCTTTATGAACAGTTAAGTGGATTATTCCTAACCTTGATTAAGACATTACAGGCTAAATAAGCATCGCAATCTAATTATTAATGATGATTAGAGCAAAACACTTTATGAATTGTTTTATATATTCCTCAATAACATTAAATGCATGGCTCAACAATTGGTACATTGTTATAGGTACACAAAAAAATCAGTCAAAACAGCCAATAAGTTGTGCACAACATATATAATATAAAATGCACAATGAATATTTCATGTCATGCACAACAAATATTACATGATATGTACAACATATATCACATGTTGCAAAGAAAGATGATGTCGCAACATGGGATATACGTTGTGCATTTTATATTATATATGTTGTGCACAACTTATTGACTGTTTTGACTGATTTTTTTGTTGTGCACCAAATATTTGCCAATTAAAAATAATAAATAACTCAACATAATACATGTTTCCCTTAAGGATATATTAGGAATGTAAGAAATTAATGCAATAAATAGGAAGTGACAATAGCCGATGTAATATATTGTTAAAGGGTATGTTATAATAGTGTTTGCAATAACTAAATCTCCAACACAACTAAAATTTTGCATTGATTTTATTTTGAGTTTTGCTAGGAATACAAAAATTGTACCAGCTAAAAATAGGAGTTTGTGCCTAAATTTCTCATCCCATTTAAAAAAATACACATGATTAAGAATATTATTTGGACAAAAAGTGTTAAAATGAGTTTTTTTTTACTATTATAGTTGAAAAAATGTTAACCAAGATTTTGTAATTTGATTTATCCCTGGTAAATGATAGTGAAGCAAGAGTCCTCCTATAATTTGTGATCATACTTCTTTGTTAGGCAAAAAATTAGAGTAATATGGGCAAATTGTCGGTGTAAAATTGTGAGAATATTGAGCCATAAAAATCATTTAATCTCTACTCTTAGACATAATAACCCTGCCAGAAATTTGATAAACTCATGAAATTGCTAGTGCTAACTCTAAGCATTTATATTTTCCAAAAATAAGAAACCAATCCATGCAGAGTTCAACAGAGGAAAAAGAAAATTGGTCTATAAAATAGAGCATGCAATATTACATGAAATAGAAAAGGTGAACATATACTTAACTTTTCTAGCCTACTCTATAATGAATTCCCTCAAGAGGGTCCAAAGAATGAACTATGAAGAACTCTACGCCCGGCAAATTCATCTACACAAAAATGCCGAAATTTCGCAAGGAACTGGATATTTTATCAACAATTCCATGACGTAGTGATCAAATCTAAAAATACCTGTAACAAAGCATGGCATATATATGAGGAATTGAGAATGTAGAACGTATAAACAGACTATGCTTCACATAGTAATGATTTTCCGGTCTGAAGAGCTTGTTGTAGGCAGGCCACAGCACCTTCATAGTTCAAGAATCCCATAAACCAAAATTCGTGATTGTCCACAGATATCACCTGGATGTACTTTTCAGCTGGATTGGCCGTGTTCGATGAAGGGTGCACCGCTTTTAGCTCGTGTAATGGAATAACTACCTGCACTCATCATAATACATGATTCATATCAACAGAGAAAAATAACACCTGTATAAAATATTAGTCTAGATCAGACAAATTAAACAAGAGATATGTGTATCATGTTCTTATGTAAAATAGTTTGGGAAAGTCTTTTCTGAAATGGCCTCAAAGGTTTCTCTCCCTGGAATAGTTAGCAATCAATAGCTTTCTCAGCGGCTTTTCACAGAACTGGATGTCATCATTGTGTGATAGTATCAAGAGGAATAAACATGATCGACGATGGTTAAAACAGCTGATAAGATTGCGCGTGCCAGATGATGAAAATGGTAGGTTAAGGGGATACATTTTGTTGACTATTACACAATCAGCGATTGCTAAAATAATCATTAAGACTTCAGACTATGTATTCAACTAATCCTAGATGCAACAAAAATCCTTCATATCATTCTCAATTTTAATCAGAATAAAAAACTTCCCTTGCAGTGCATATTCACTCCCAAAGTAAATGAAAAGGGATATCATTGAATTATTATATAAATCTCCTTGTTTTAAACAGTCAACTCTCTTAAGTCAACCCAAGATTGCAAATTCTAAAATTACAATTGACAATACAAATAGGATACACTTAAGGACCCTTCTCAGTTTAACAATTTCATGAACTACTCTGGCAGACAATTTAAAATAAAGCAACTCAAGTAAAATAAAGATAACTGAATGAGATACACTAAGGTTAAAAGTTTTTGAGAAAAATAGCAGTTCATGCCATGCCAAGACTTTCCTTTTTGAGTAGTGTTACTATGGATTCGGGTTCATAGTGAATTCTACAAGTGATAGCAGATCAACCATTCAAGATATAATTAAAGGTTATAACTATACTAATATCATGAAATCCTTGGTTGGTATATTGTCATGTGTAGGGTTCACCATAAACTTGAGTTTATATTATAATTTTCCTTCCTTTTCATAACTATTGAATATCTACCTTATAATAGCTCCATTCTGTTTGGCTGCCAGATTGATAGGAAATAGGATTGTCACTAGAATATGCAACCTTTGCCGTGGATATATACAGAACTCCCATTACCGGACCAGCTGATGTGGATAGATAACAAGCAAAAGAGTTCTGAAGCCGTTCCTCTGGAACAACCTGAAATGTTTGCATGAAAATCTTCTCATATCCACCTTCTGCCAGGACCTTTGTTCCCTGGGCGATTCTTCCCATAGCAGCTTCAGTAAAGCTAGGGCTTGTTTTCACTTAAAAAAAAATAATGTAACAAAACCGAGAACATATATATCAGTCACATAATGCAGAAGATTCAATTTCACATAATATGAGATAGAAAATCCATCAAATACACTGATAATTAGAATTAAAACATAAAGAGCAAATGATACTGCTCAATAGAAGTTAGAACCACGGGTTGATGCATGATAGATTAAGACTAAGGAAACGTTGGATAAACTATACAAGAAAACAACATGATCTAAGGTCAATATAATTTCCCAGAATGATCAAGTTGACAAATTCTTCACTTACATTTTAAGCATGTCAACAAACAAATACAGAAGAAAAGAAACATCTCTAAAATACAGAATGACCATGCAAATCAAGAATATTACTGAAATGATAATGTGATCATGTACACATGAGCAGATTGGGAAAATAACACAAAATATCATGGTCCCTCCAAAGTCCAATGGATATATGAAGAATGAATCACATTTTCAGAAGCAACAATCTTATCCCGCATACATACAAACATATATAAAAGACAATAATGTTTGTTGTGCAATAGAAATACGTCCAACGAGCATCCAACATGTGCTGTACATAAGACGTAATGTGTGCTATAAATACGTATGTCATACATATAGGACGCATTACGTCTTATGTATAGCACATATTGGATGCTCGTTGAACGTAATTCTGTTGTACGACATACATAATTGTATATAATAGGGACCCTTATGTTAACAGAGAGGAACAGAGTAACCTAAATAACTAATCTTGAGAATGATTCCCAAAGCCGCATAGTAATCTTCAGAACCATTCAACGTCCACATTACTTTATAATTTAGAAACAGAACAACAACAACAACAAAATAAAATAAAAAATCAATCTTTAAATAAACAAAAGAAAAAAATAAAACTTACAGTGTTGCCACGTGTTTCCGGCGAGACTCTCAGCTTTCCGAGTAGCCTCCCCAACCCTCTGCCCCCATCTGCCCAGCACATTCTTTACAGTCACCGCCGTCTCTGATGATCACAACAACAAAAATTCCATGAAAAATCACAACATCATATGTTCAGATGCATACATGAAACCGCGTAAAGGATGAATATAAATAAACAGAAAGGGAATACCCACCGAAGAAGGAGAATGGGGCTGCAGATTCAGAAGAAGGCGAAGAAGAAGGAGCAGAAGTAATGGAAGAGAAATAGGAGCGTGGATTCAAACGTGATCCCTGAGTCGAAGACACGAAGCTTGATTCGCTAACCAAATCGGGACTCCAATGCACCGACTTCTTCACGCTAGCGCTCGACGATACGGTGCGTTCCGCCGTCGGAACATGCAGTTGTCCCGATCCCTGTCCAATATACGGTACGCCACCGCCGCCGGAGTCTCCGTTCCGGAAGCGAGATTCGTGATTCGCTTGGAGCCTCGGCTGTTCCATGACGGTGGTGGAGGAAGGTGGCGCGTGAGAGCGCGTAGGTCAGCTTCAAAATTTTGAAGGCTTTACTGGTTCAGAGTATTTGAAATTTTTTATTGAGAGAGCTTGTGCTTCTTTTTCGGTTGGGAAGGGAAGAGTGAAGAGGAAGGAGAAGCAAGGGCAGTCTTGTAATTTCTCGGGGAGCTTAGCTTTTTTTAGCGCGAAGATGAAGGATCCTCGCTTTCCGTCCGTTCGCTTGAGGCTTCTAGCTATTGAGGGTACGAGAGGAATTTCGGTAGAAAGGGCGTTTTTTGTAATTTACTAAGTTTTAGTTTTTCTGTGCTGAGTATGGGCTTTTTTGTTAATACTCGGACTCTGTATTGAGATAATTGGGCCCTATGAACAGTTAGTAGTCTTAGGTTGTCCAAGAACAACATGAGTTCCTTTCAAATTTTAGAGTAAACCCCCAAGTCAGTCCCTGACAATTTCAGCGTCGAACAATCCGGTCCTTGACAATTGGAAAGTGGCAACCTGATCCCTAACAATGTCAAACGTCGAACACTTGTTGGTCATGGAGGAGATGTGGAGTTTTAGTTCAAGATTAAAAGGTAAGAGCATAAATTATATGATTTGATAATAGTAGTTGTGGTGGTGGTGGTGGCGGCGACAACAATGGATGGAGGTGGAGTAGGTGGTGGTGAGGTGGTGGACATAGATGAGATGTGGGTTGAGGATGAGAAGGTTGAAGATAGAGATTAATTTAGGGGAGTTTTGAGTAGTTACAAATTTTGAAAAAAATTAGGGACTAATTTGGGGTAGTTTTGATGCCACGTCAGCAAGTCCGTCAAAGTTAATAGTAGGGACCAACAAGTGTCCGACGTTAGGAATCAGGTTGTCACTTTCCAATTGTCAAGGACCGGATTGTTCGATGCTGAAATTGTCAGGGACTAACTTTAAGGTTTACTCTAAATTTTATGCTCTTCTGAAGTTCCCAGCCCTTTTTACAACCTTTTCTTTTAATTTTAAGAGTTTTGTTATATATAACAAAAAAAAATCAATTAAAACCGTCAATATATTATGCATAATACATATAATATAATATGCATAATGTATATCACATATTATGCACACCATATATCATATGATGTGCTTAACATATATCACATATTGTAAAGAAAGATAATGTTGCAATATGTTATATATGTTGTGCACAACAGATGATATATGGTATGCACCATATGATATACATTGTGCATATTATATTATACATATTGTGCACAAAATATTGACTATTTTGAATATTTTTTTATACATAAAGTATTTACCTAATTTTAAATTACACCTACTTCCTAGTTCCATGTATTATTGGTATTGGTGTTGCTTTGTTAATCTTTTTAAATTTTTGAAAAGTTGTAATAGCTATATTTAATAAAATAAAACCAAAATGACTATATTATAACTATAGTCTTTGGTGAAATTATTTCTAGAATTTAAAATGACTATATTTTAGATACTTTTATATAATATTTTTTATTTTTTAAAAGTATAAATTTATTTCTAAAAGTATTTTTATAGGTACTTTTTAAATGACATGTCTCTTTTAAAAATTAAAAGTACAACCACTTGAATATTTCAAAACGCAACTGTCATAAGCATTATAAATAAACCAATCCTAAGCATGATATATATTTTTTATTATTTACAAAACTATACATTGATGATCTGATAGAGGTTAGGTATATACACATCAATAAGTATGGCCGAAAGACTTGACCAAACCATAACCAAAAATGTTGCAATCGAAACAGCCCAACATCATAATATAGTTTAGAGAATGTAACCACCACTCTCGACTCAAAATTATTTCAATGTATTAGGATTCATAGAGCATGATAGGTTCGTTGCCAGTTAAATAGGGTGGATAAGATCTTGGATTGGGATTTTTATAAGATTAGGTGAAGATGACAACTGTTCAGTATATTTAAAAGGGATAATGAATTAATGAAACAGGATGAGAAATCAAAACTTGCATAGTAGTAGTATTATTTTACATGGCAATCATCACGGCACAAACATTAAAGAAACAATAATGTTTAAAATACAACAAAAATACGTCTAACTAGTATCCAACGTGTGTTATACATGACACAAAATATGTGTTATACGTACATGTATTATACATATAATACATATTTTATATTGTGTATAACACTCATTGGATACTAATCAAACGTATTTCTATTGTACGAGAAATATTATATTACACAAGTCTTACATTAGTAAAATCATCAAATGATTG
The DNA here is from genome assembly GCA_013621005.1 of Aeschynomene evenia. NCBI lineage: Eukaryota > Viridiplantae > Streptophyta > Magnoliopsida > Fabales > Fabaceae > Aeschynomene > Aeschynomene evenia. The sequence goes on along the minus strand of CM024265.1, from coordinate 4,573,164 downwards.
CCAGCTTTCGCCAACTCTTTATTTGTTCATCGTTCAATTAATTCAAGTTTTGGAAGAAACAAAAGAAAATAAAAATACTACTTACAACTCTCCACTCATGATGTTTAGAGCCCTAAATAATTTGCATGAAATTATTGTATATTTTCCGGACAGCGAAACATGCAATGCATTCACTATAATACGGAATTTAACTAAGAAAATGTTTTTGTTAGAAAGTCTTTCCAACTAAATAGCTAGTTGGGGATAAGAGAGATGGAATATCAGCATTTTAGTTGTTTTCACATGCAATAGTCAATTTTTACTATTATTCTTTGTTTCTCTCTCCGCAATCATCAAAGTATGTATTAAATTAAATAAATGTAAAAGATACAATTAAAAACAGCCTAAATGACATTACATTAGAAAAACAGAAAGAAAAGATTAGATCAAACTTATGTCACTTTGTACAAATAATTCACCAAAGTTAAAAATCAAAACTTAAAACAATTTTGAAATGGTCAAGTGTGATGTGAAGTACCCGCGTTTTGACTTGATCCATTTTAATTTTTGACTTGATCCAGAATGATACATCAGAAAAAAATCAACACATGTTATGATATGACTGCAACATGAGGGTAACAATAATTTTATGATTAATTTCAATCCGGTAAAGTAATTTTATATATATATCTAATTATAGATTGACATATTTATAAAAGTTTGTAATTCAATTGGCACAATAAAAAATCAGCTAAAACAGTCAACAAATAGGAATTTGGACTATAATCACCAAGCCCATTAAAAATATACTCATAATTAAAATACTATTTAGGCCATAAAATATTAAATGAACTTTGTTGACTGTTTTGACTGAAAAAGTGTTGTTCCCAAATATTTATATTGAATAATAGTATAAAAGTTAATACATCATGATTAAACTCATAATATTAATACTGTAGTAGCTAGAACCATTGTTCATGTTGAAAATTCGAAGTGAGAAATGGTTAACGCGTAATGACAGACAGGAAAATAGGGAATGAGGCTGGGAAACCGCCCTTGAGCGGTTACACTAAGAAAGTGACCTTTCACTCACCCATGAACCAACACATGTCATAGTTAACTTGTTCTAATTAAAATCATAATCATAAAGCAATGAATAAGAACAAATATTATCTATGGTATTTGAGTATTTGACGGCTCCTTATTGACCCATTAGTCATAAAGTCACCATCAAACATGCACCGCCTTTGGTACGGTAATGTTAATGTATAATATTAATAAGTAACCAATAGTTAGACTAACAGTTTAATTTCAATTGTTTGATAATATAAAATAATTTTACATATATATTTAATTATGAATTGACATATCGATAAAAGTTTTTAACTTAATTATTCACTAATTAAAATATCATATAAATTAATAGATATGATTAGTTGACGATGTAAATTTTTTTATTGCATCATAACTAAACTCCTAGTATTATTATAAAATACTCCAAAAATGTGTGTGAATTGAGGATCTGTCACATATAAACATACAATAATGCTAGTCGTACAACAGAAATACATCTAACGAGTATCCAACGAATGCTATACATGACATGAAATATGTGCTATACATAGAGTATTGTTCCTTGTACTCCAACAATACATATATTAGGCTTACTCCTACTAAAAGATAGAGAACGAGGAAAAGAAGCAAAAAAAAAAAATAATTAATTAGTTAGTTACTTGCCAATGTATATATGAAGTACATAGGAGTAAGTATTTATAGTGTACATGGAAAATTATTGCTATACATACGTGTGTTATACATATAGCACACATTTCATGTCATGTATAACACGCTTTATATACTCGTTGGACGTGCAACTAGTATTATTGAGAAATATATGATAGCATTACACAATCATATATAGAGGAGAAGAGTATTATTAAATTAAAGACATAAGTGGAATCTTAACCAATTATTGATCAAGTATAATTCGCTGTCACACCACCACTTTCTCTATATATATATATTCCCCTCTCCACCCTTTCATCTCTCATCACTCACAAATCAAACCTCCTCCCCTGTTTCCCAAAACAGAGCTCCTCTGTTTTCTACAGAAGGCCATTAAAACATTATTAACAACACCATGAGTTTCGCATCATTGCAAGTGTTTCTTTTCTTGGGTCTTTTGGCCACATCATGCATGGCACAAGCACCAGGAGCATCACCAACACAGGCACCAGCACCAGCACCAACCACAAAGAAACCATCAGCATCAGCACCAGCACCTGCTCCAACAACAACTCCTCCACCAACTTCTTCTTCTTCTCCACCATCACCATCACCTTCCTCAGGTTCTCCATCTGGAGCACCAACCCCTTCATCTTCTTCACCACCAGCACCGGGACCTAGCAGTCTTGCACCTGGACCCGGTGGCCCTGCCTCACCAGAGCCACAACCCACTGCCCCTGCACCCTCTGCTGCTTTCTCCATTGGCAACACCTTCTTTGCTGGTTCTGCCCTTGTTGGAACCTTGGTCGCCATCACTTTGGCTTAAATCAGATTTGATTTTTGTAATCATTAATTAATTAACTATTATATTGTTGTCTTGTTGGGGTAGCTTTATTTGTTTCTGTATGTATGTATTTATGTTGTCTTTTTGTTTGTGTTTGTTCATTATTGATGATTGATATGATGTATTTATTTGGAAGGGATGAGGTTGATGATGAGGGTTATGATGATTATTTTGGTGATGATTCTTTTTGTTTTCGATCCATTTGTGTATGAACACTTCTAAGTAGAAAAGAATAAATCAGTTTCTTTTTTTTTTTACTTGCTTGTATTTGTATGGTCTAATTAAATTAATTTCCCCCGTCAACCATGACCTAACCCACTTACATCTTTTTTGGAGGGAAAACTAACCACTTATAAATAAAACAAAATAATTGATGTCAAACACTGTTTTATTTTATTTATTTATTTTTTACGGTATAAAATCAGTTATAATTAATTATTATATACAATAATTTAATTTTTTAAAATTATTAATATAAAATTTAATATTATATATTAATAATTAAAAATTAAATTAATAATTTTAAAAAATTAAATTATTATATATCATGATTAATAATAATTGATTTTGTGACTTATATATAACATTACTTTAAAAAAATAGTCTACTTACATATATAATTCCGGTAATTATTTACAAATATTATATAACCTAGAGTACCAGCTTCAATGCGGCAACCACAAATTTTGCACATGGGGTTTTAATTGTCATAGCAATTATTTAAGATTTAATTTCAAAATAGAAAGATTTATATTGGGGTCTAATAATTTTTTTTCTGGTTTTTTACTCTGACATGTACAGTTAATCACGATATAATCATTTATTAACTTATAAGTATCTCAAAGAATAGAACAATTGGTATAAAGTTTAATACTCAATTTGGTCCTCCACTTTGTATACGCGAATCAATTTGGTCCTCCACTTTGTATACGCGAATCAATTTGGTCCTCCACTTTAATTTTTGCTCAAAATAGTCTTCCACTTTGCATTCCGTAACTCAAGTTAGTCCTTCCGTCCATATTACATCTTAACTCCGTTACATGGCTGCTGAGGTGTCCGTTAAATGCCATGGTGGCACATGACATGTACTCAGCAAAGTGCCACGGTACTAAAGTGGAGGACCAAAATGAGTTATTAACTTTGCTGAGTAACGTTATTTGCCACCATGACACTTAACGGACACCTCAGCAGTCATGTAACGGAGTTAAGATGTAATATGGACGGAAGGACTAACTTGAGTTACGGAATGCAAAGTGAAGAACTATTTTGAGCAAAAATTAAAGTGGATGATCAAATTGATTCGCGTGTGCAAAGTGGAGGACCAAATTGAATATTAACTCTTTTATTAATAGAGAATTAACTTCAACTGCTCAACCATATTTCTCGGTAAGTCTTAACTTATAAACTTTTAATTAGATGGGTTCCCAGCGAATATTAATTGATAATTTCAGTAATATTAATTGGCAATCTAATGGCCCAAGCACAAAACCAAATAAAATTATAATTGGGTTGGGCCATTCTTATATAGTTGGGTTAAAACTGACCGAACTCGAGTGTAATTGGTTCAGGCCTAATGTCTCAAACAAAGCCTTGTTCACTTTTTAGTATTTATCCTTATCCCATTTTGTTCATCCTTAATAGAAATATATCATCCGCGTATATGAATTATAGTAGTGAATCATGAACTAAACGTTTTATTATTTAAACTTTGTATTTAGTTTAATTTTTTTTAATAAATGAGTCTCAAATATTTATAGCAGGTTATATATATATTTAAATTATAATACACCGATGATATACATAATTTTATATTGTCAGTCAATTATATCTATTGATTTATGTAACTTTTTAATTAGTAAGTAATTAAGTTAAAAAATTTTATTGATATATCAATACATGAATTGAAATTAAACTTTTATATATATATATATATTAAGTGGTTGTTATGTTATGTAAGATAAGCATTCACAAGTATTGCGTGTACTTGCTGGCAGATCACAGACCGTACGTGTGCCGTGAAACTAAGTTGGTGTGTAATATAAGGTTTTGTTTGTCATTCTTGTCTCTCCAACTGTCCATTTGTTTTTTACTAGATAAATAAATAATGAATTCAGATTAAAAGCTAATACTATTAACAATATTCAATTATTTTTTGTTTTTCTATTTTCCGATACAATAGTCACAATTTTACATTATTGTTTTTCCTTATTGGTCAGGACAATTAACATATATACGTGGTGGTAGACTGGTAGCATCATAGCATGGACAATACTTTTTGTATTGTGGGCTCTGAATATGAAAGCCACAAACCATATTGTCATTATATGTTCCTACATGATTCCATTCTATGACATGTTCTTTGTTTGGGTTGGGCCCAGTGTTTTTTCATAGTCTTGTCCTCACGCTACCTAGTTTCTGGATATGTATGCCCAAATGTTTCAATGTTAATTAACCATTGATCTTAGTAGATACTTGATCGGCTTATAAAATAACCAACTATGATTGACACAGGTGGTAAGTGGCTTGTTGTCCCTTAAGCAATGTCTCGGATTCGAGCCTTGTGGATGGAAAAAATCATCGTTAGGAGTCTCATTTGTCATTCCTAGGTATGCGACCCGGGGCGACGGATTAATCGGAGCGAAACTCCGAACACCGTGGGCATAAAAAAAAAAATACTTGTACGGCTTAAGTAGTATTATATCCTATCCTTAAGGTGGTATAAATGTAAAAACTTTTGTGTGCATCTTTCTATTCATTGAAAGGTTATACATGTCACAATTAGGGATTAGTTGTAGGTTATTGACCTAACAGATAGTCAATGAGAAACTCATACAAAAATTAACAATAGATTTACACCATCGTTATTATGCTTATAATACATGTTAATTAGTTCATTTAGTACAAACTATTGAGGTTCGGAATTTGGTCATGGAGTATCATGTGCATTTCGAATTAATTAATGGTTAATATTGGTTGTCATCATCATTAAGATAATTATGAAAAAATGACGATTAAAAAACAGTCAAATGTGTTGGTATTTAGTTATATATAAAAATGTGTGCGGATATTAGGATGAAAAACAAAATCTCTTGTCAAACTTTGATAAATCCTTTTCAGATTTTTCTGCAATATAATAACATTTGTGGACGATGATGCCTGTTAAGAATGTAATGATAATGATAAAAAAGGGATATGTAATGAAAAGTAAAGGCAGAGTTGATTGTATATCCCGATCTTGATCTTGTCAATTAAGTTTGAGATTATCCGAATCACAGGCGTTTTGTTAAGATAAATTAATACTAATAAGTGATTTTCATATATTTTCATATTTTTAGTAGTAAATCATATACTATTCAAATACAAGTTGATATATACGCAAAAATATATGATTTTTATATTTACTATCTAAAAAATAAACTATTTTTACTAACATATGCAATATCAATGTAAAATTACTATATTTTATATCGAAAAGAAAAATTTTAGTTTATAATAAAAATTAGCTAAAATAGTCAATTCATAACCTATAATACGTAATATGCACAACGTATATTACATATTATGCATATCATATATGACATGTTGTGCACAACATATATCACATGTTGCAACATTATATTTCTTTACATCATGTGATATTGTTGTGCTGTGCATATTATGTGATATATGTTATGTGCAATGACGGATCCAAAAAATTTTAATAGTGGAAGCAAAAATATATATTATATCACTAATATATATAAATATAAGATGATATTTATTGAATTTTTTAGGGTGGGGCAAATTTAATAATACAATGCGGCAAAATATATACATTTATATATACTTTAACTAAAAGATTAAAAATCTAATGGGAGTATAAGCCCCCATAACTTAAAACATAGATTCGTCCCTGGTTATGTGCAAACATATAATATATGTCGTGCATATCTATACATATAATATTTACGAATCTTCTACATTAAATTCATTGCCATGTGTCATTTTTTTAGATTTTTCAATTTTTTATTTTTTAAAAAAATTCACTTAATTTCTATTCTTGATTTAATATATTCTATCATTAGATATAATAGTTATTATGGTAATTATTGATAGGAGATACTATATGATTGATCAATTATATTATGGTAATTAATGACAGAAGATATTATAGCAGAATATAACCATGATTTGTTTAAAAAAGAAATTTTTTTATCAAACCTTACTATTCTTTTTATTCTATTAATTCGCTTTTTTATTCTATTAATGTGTTATATTTGATGATTTAATATTATGTATATTTTAGATAGTATATTCATTTTAAAATCTTTCATAAAGAGGTAACTTTCAATCAATATTTTATTATCCGTTTTTTATTTCATCACTTTTATTACAAGATATACGCACTAATATATTCATCATTTTTGTTTCAAAATTATGTATAGATTGATATTATAAACTATACGGGTATAGAAATCAAAAGTGAAATAGCTAGATTACATGTCATTCTTATTGCAAAATCACTAAATATATAGATTATACGCATGAATTATAGATATAATGGATTGGATACTTATCTAAAATATACAATTTTTATTTTTTAAAAAAGTTCACTTAATTTCATGTCCTAATTTAATATATTCTATCATTAAATATAATAATTATTGATAGAGATATTATAAGCTTGATCATTATGATAATTATTGATAGGAGATATTATAGTTGAATATAATCATGATTTGTTAAAAAAAGGAAATATTTGTAGATATTATTGATAGGAGATATTATTGCCGTTTCAAAAGTCAAGACTAAAACTGATTTGAAGATTTTGATTTTAGATGAAAATGAAAATATTTGTACATCTACCAAGAATGTAGTTTATAAAGAGGTGTTAAAAAATTTACCATTAAGGTTAGATGTGTTTTATTTGTTTTAACTCACATTCGTGTTGAAAATATTTATACTTGACATATGATTTATCTTTGTTGTCCAATCATTCTGTCTTTTTTTGTTATTTATCACACATGTGTCTGACCGTGGATATTTGTAATTTAATTTATTCAACTTCTATAAAATTTTATTTTAATTATTTTTTATATAATTCATGCAATCTAAAGTTTAACTTAAAGATTGAATTATTAGTATCATTTCTTTTTATCTAGTGCATCGCACGGGTCAAAATATTAGTTACTTAATATTTATTATCTATAACATATTAACTGTTTTTTTTATTATTCATGTAATAATACTCATATCGAAAATGCATCACAATTAAATTATACATTAAAAAAAATATATTTTTATATTTTATACTCAGAAAATTCATCCTAATCTCTTATACTCTTTTTAAATATTAAGAGCAATGGTTAGAAAAACTCATGATAATAATATACAAACTTTTTGCTGTTTCTTGCTTTCCTTCCTTCTCTCCGTAAAGTTGATGCCTACATACACCAATAAATCAAAGAAGGGTCAAGGTAACGCCTTGTGTCTACATTGTACTCGTTGCTGAATTCTATTAGTATTAACCACTCTCATTAATTATATTCCTCCACATACTTATTTTTCGGTTATTAAATACAAAACTTATTTTTTGAATCAATTTAATTAAGTCAAATCAAATGATAAATAATTTTGAAAACAACGTAAATATTTACTCAAAAAGGGAAAAAAAATGTATCCATCATTGTAATGATATTTATCTTAGGAATTAAGAAAGGTTCGGCACTGCGTTATTCATCTGTATTAAAGATAAGAGCCCTGTCTAATTTAATACTAATCCTCATCATCTACAGGGTAGTTTGAATGGGGAAACAATTAAACAAACATATTAATTCGTGAAAGTCATTTCCACAATAGCTGCCCTCTGCCTACCGAAAAACAAAAAGAAAAGATTAAATACTGTCTTCCAATAAATATATTGCAAAATAAATTACTCTATAAATATTTAATATTAAAGGTGATTTTTTACACTTGAAAATAAATAAATTGATTATTTTGTACATATATTTTTATGATGTACATAATTATAAGTTCATCTTTTTTTAATGTAAAAATTTAATATTGAACTTTTAAATGCTAATGGATTAATTTATCCTGCAAGATACTCTCGAATAACTAAAATGAGTATTTAGTAAAAAAAAAAATGAGTTTTTCAAACCTAGCTAACTTTAGTATTTATGATGACAGCTTAGGTATAACATAAAATGTCAAACCATAAATTTTTTTAATTTCGGAAAATGCATATATATATATATATACATATACATGATAATTGCATTAGTGTACTGATCAAGTAATGACAGCATCATAGAGACACACAAGAATCCCTAAATAACCTTTTGTTATTGTGAGTCAATAATGATAATAATGATGATAAGATAAAGGTAAGGCATAATATTTGTGCAAGGTCACATTCCGCATCCATGGTGCCCAAATCCATGCGTCGCAGCGAATCTTTGACAAAAAGGAGCACATCAATGGTTGGTGGTGGGCTGGTGGCTAGCTACTTATTTGGGAGCCTCCACTTCAACATGTATATTCCTAGCTTATCATTTTAAACAACCAATTACCTACAATTAATTCTCATTTTCAACCTTTCCACCTTGTTTTTTCTTAGTTATTTGAGTTATATATATAAAGAAGTAATATTATATGTACATTATAAGATTAGTCACCATATGTAATAATTAAATTTTTTAAAATGTTTGATTAATGTATAATATTAAAAGTTGAATTAATAATTTTAAAATATTAAAATAATATATATAATGACTAATAGTAGCTGATTTTATGATATAAAAAATATTTTTAATATGAAATGTTATTTTTTAATTTCCCTTCCATGTTGTGTCTCAAACTACAGTTACCATTAAATTGGATAAATCTCGTTTAGGTAAGATTTATATTTCATTTATAATAAACAAAAGGAAACTTTTTGGTGTACCATAAAAAAATCAGTCAAAACAATCAACGAATTGTGCACAACATATCATATATAATATGCACGACGCATATTACATATTACACACAACATATATCACATATCGTAATATCATTTTAATTTTCTTTACAACATGTGATATATGTTGTGTAAATATATAATATGCATTATGCACATTATATAATATATGTTGTGCATAACATATTTACTCTTTTGGATATTTTTATTTTATGTATAACAATTCTCTAAATAAAATGTAAGTCAATATAAAATATAAAAAATATTTCAAATAACATATTTTGTTTAATTTTGACCGTTGTCATGTGTTATACAACTTTGCCATCACTTTGTCTCTTCCACACCAAGCTAACAAAACTAAAACTGAGGAGAGAGACCAAAAGATCGATGCTATTTCTATCAACAATTGTGTGTCTGCTTAATTACCATGCAAAATATCTTTGGATTGAAATAAAAAAAGTAAAGTTATTTATTTTATATTTTTACTATTGAAAAGACGTTTAATTTTACAAATAATCAATTCCAATAGAAATTTAAAATATTAGATTTATTTTTATTATCCCGTAATAATTTTTAAATTCACTTTAATTTTTAACATTTTTTTCTAAATACATATAAGTTTTTTCTATATCTATTATTTTAATTTTTTAAAATCAATGATTTTTAAAAAACATCTATTAAAATTAATCTAAACCAAAACATACTTTTGTAGTTATGATTCTTCTCCTAATAAATTTATTTGAATTAGGATTGAGGAAAGTTTTGGATGTGAGATAGCACCTTTTTGTGGTGGCTCTCTCTCCTTGCTTTTAGATGCTGAATTGGCCCCCAATTAACCTTAAATTAGTTCACATATGTGTATTTTCATGGGGTTGGGGTGCCCTAATCAAGAGTTCGACTCAATAAATAAACCTCATGAAGGTGATAGTGATCATTTAGCTGCTGGCAAGAGTACGTTGCTGTTTTAGATACTAATTATATTAATAATCCTATGATAACCTATATATATAGTCAATTAATAAAGTGATTTTTTATTTATTTATGCTTTTTGTGACTGATTGGCCCCATTCTAGCCTAGCTAGAAATGTAGAACCCAAGCAAGCTTAAAAATATAGAAATAGGCTTTTAGCTTTCATCAAGATCATTAAACTAAATAATAATATGGAAGCAGCTATAGAGCAAGTTATTAGCTGCAGTAGTACTCAAATTCATTGGAGCACATAAAGTGAATAGCATAAGCTTTATCCCAATTATATTCCACTTCAATATTCCATGCATCACAAAATTTCCGTCCCAAAAAATTCCTTTTTTTCATAGCAAGCAGTGTGAAATTGCTAATATTGTTTAGTGTTGACAATTAAATAAGGAGAATGCATGCTTTTAATTACATCCACTTGTAGACATTCAAAATTAATGAATAAAATGATGGAGTGAAAAAAAAATAAATAGTAAAGTGGTATGACCTACATGTTTTGTGAGTTAGATATTTTGATAATTAAAAGTGGCGAATGTTCAAATAATATTATTCTTCGTCAAGTAAATAGATTATGATAACCATATATACCCTAAATATATATTAAGAGGATGGTAGGGCATTGCTATTAGGCATTGCTATTTTTTATGTTTCTATTGCGATTTTTACTTTCAAGTATGGTGATCAATTTTACTGACATATAAAATACCTTGATGAATGATGAAATAATTTATTTGAAGTTTTAAAAATTTTTTCTGTACAAGACAATATTGAACTCGATCTTTAACACTTGATCAATGAAGTAAGTATTATGGTTATCTTGTTTGATGTTTTACTTTTATAGAAATTATTTTTAAAAAATACTAAAAACAAGTACACAAAATAAATATTTTATTATTATATATCTTAACAATAGATAGAAAATAATTTGTTGAGGTTTTTTAATGAGACTGCTCTAGTCTTTTCATTAATGAGTTTTCCTATTTTGGGATCTCATGCCAATAATAAAAAAAAAAGATAGAAAATAATTTATTGATAAGGTATTTCTATATAAAAATTTAAACAATTATTCATTTATCCAAATGGTATAAGTAAGTGGGCTCTATAGAACTAAACAATAATAATTATCTTGAATATGGACTAGTTGTTCTTGGACAAGCAAAAAAACACATCCCGAGTCACTTATCAAAACAAAAAAGTGATTCTGATATATCAACAGAAAGATGCAAAAAGAATACATAGATATATATCATACACCACTACTATCAAACAAAAGAGAAAAAGAAAGAAAACAAAAATTAAGGGGGGGTTGTAGTCCTTGCAACCCTACTATTGTGGCTAATTTAATTTGCTAATGGAATTGAAAACTTTGGGTCACCAACTTGGTACTGCTTTGTGTATTCTCTTTATCAACTTCTTGTCCGTTCATATGTGTCTATAACTATGGCAAGGGAAACACATTGACCCCACATGATGATGCATGGATAGAGAAAGAAAGAATTGTTTTTTTTTTTTTTCCAATTTTCACAAATCACAATTCAGCAATATATATAAAAGGAGAAGAGAAGGGGGCAATGGCAGCATCAATTGAGAGAGGAAAAAAAGAAAGATGAAAGAGACACTTAAAAAATTGATGCTTCATATATGATATATCCCTCTTTCAATGGCCTCAAGAATTTGGCCAGCACTACTAGCTGGTCCTTGTGATGCCCGCGAATGTTACAATTCATCCAATAGAATAAAGCTACTCTTTATAATTAGGCCGGACGGACTTTGATAAATTTAGTAAAATAATGCAAAAATTGCTCTCAATAAATAGGAATAATCATTATAATATTTAGTAAAATAGCGTAGAAGTAATTCTATAAAATAATCATAATAAATATAATATTAAAAGAGAGACTGTGTAAATGAGGATCATCTATAAAAATTTTATATTTAGAGAGTCAATTCACACTCAGAGAGGCTACTCATTATAGCTCCTAAGAGTACCTCCTCTCAAAAGTGAGGACCAAAATTTGTCCAACTTTTTCATTTATCAAACGTAAAATATGGACTCCAACCTTTTTAGAGCAGAAGACCCCAATAAAAAACTTTACCAAACTCAGTCTATCTCGTTCGATCGACCTTTTGTTCATATACCATTATAATTTGGGTTCGATTCTTAAGTCTCCTATATCTATAAATTTCAGTAATAATGCTTGTTGTAAATTGAAAATACATTCATCGAATATTCAACTTGTGCTATATGTCATACGTAATGTATTATACTTATAACACAGAGTACATATGACATATAGAACACATTTAATATTCGATGGATGTATTTTCAATGTACAACTAGCTTTACTCCTATAAATATACGTTAGTAAATGTTCGATATGTTAAGAGATATTTTTTATTCTAAATTGTTACAAGTTTTTCCTTCCATATAATCTAAACTTTTTGTATACAAAATAGTAAACTAAAAATAAAGAAGAAGAATAAAGGTGTTTGATTTGGTCAGTGTGGATGAGGTATGAGAAGAGAGACCACAAGCAGCACATGCATACACAGCCATGCATGCCATCACTGTTAGCTTTATGAAGCTTTTGTGTGGGGGGATCTAATTTGTTTGTTGTATCCTCTAATGCTTACAAAATTTAAAGTCACATAAAGGGAGGTTTTAGGAGACAAGAATAGTGATAACTCATAAGCCTCAAGCAGTGACAGTTTTTGATGCTTTCATTTAGGCTCCTTCTGTGTGTCCAACAACAACACAAGATCAGAGAAGAAGAGATTCTCCCTTGCTCTCTCGTTTTTTGTGGTACTTCTAAAATCCATTACTTCCAAGAGATGGCAATTCCATTGGTAGGCCTTATGTCGGGTGTAGTAACCCACCAAGTCATTTTAGTGCTTTCCAAAGGGGAAAATTAATCAAATTTGCACTTATATTTCATTTGAAATTTCAATCACTTGGTATCTTCATTGATTTATTTCCAACACAATTAAGCTTTCATTTTATTTGCATATATTGGCACGGACGATATATGAAGCTTCCTAACCACTCCAATTAGTAGCTTTAACTCTTTTTTATTTTTCAAAAAACTAAGTCTTTTTATTAAAATAATAATAATTTAATGCATATATTTGGGTAGTGTTGATTTTTAGTGACTCCGGAGTCAGAGTCAAGAGAATCATGAAGTCAGTGTCATAGGAGTTAGAGTCATAATGACTCCAAAATTGGCTCCGAATACACCATCGCATATTTGTGTCTCACTTTCAGCACATAGTGACTCTCTTCCAATACATAGTGACTTTAAAATTGAAGTGGATCAAAAATTGACAATTTTGTTCACTGAATCAATGTGACTCGCGCACCAAACAATTTACAGAGTCAATTTTTCACTAATTTTCTGTCTCTGACTCTAACCCAGAGCAGAAAAAATAAATGCAACTTTAATTATACGTTAATTCTTTAGTAAAAATTATCTTTAACCCACTCATTAAAAATATCTCTTCTTTAAACTCTTTTAAGTAAGGTAATAACTATCCATATATGTTAATAAACTCTTAAAAATAATAATTATTTTTGGACCAATAGTAAATAAACAAAGTTTGATTATTATAAAAAATACACAAATGCTCGGGAAAAAAAAAACCAGTCAAAACAGCCAACAAAGCTCATTTAACATTTTATGACCCAAATAACATTTTAATCATGAATATATTTTTAATGAGCTTAGTGATTATGACCCAAATTCCTACTTGTTGACTATTTTTGCTGATTTTTACCTCTAGCAATGCTCTAAAAAAAATAACTAGGCACATAATCTCACTCATCTTAAACCTTTCAATTAACAACATTAATCTAATCATCCTTATACACTAAACAACATTAATATATTCCGTCACACTCCCATGGATTTTGTCTGATCCAAGACATTTGGGGTCCGGTGTGTCCTCCTACAATGTTAAGCGCATTAGTATTTTTTATTTTTACTGTAAATCGAAGATTTGTTAAATGTTTTGCTTTTTAAATTTGCACGATCGCACTGTCTCTTTCATATCTCTCTTTAATAAATTTTTTGTTTTACACTAATTTGGTGCTATCATTTCAACCCTTTAATTAAACAAACGGGTAGCGTAACTTTATTGTGTTTTGCAATTTTTTGGTTCCTTTCACCTTTATGATTAGCACATTATCGAAGCAATATTGTCTCATCTTTTATTTGCTTTTTCCGAATCCGGTAATGTTTGTAGGTATATTTATCGAAAAAAATTCTTGGATGCATATTTGTCGCTGATCAATGAGTTGCTGCATACACAAGACGGAAATCGAACATCTGACCCTTGTTTAAGCGGATAAGTGAGCTAACCACTTAACCAATCCAAATTGGGTTTTGGATGCATATTTAATTGTATATATAGCGGTGTTCTTTGTTTTATATTTTATCTAAATTTTGTATCATTTTCTAATATAATTTCTCTTTCCTATTTTTTATATTTAATGACTAAAATCAATTACGGGGGAAATACTTGTTCCAAGAATTTTGATGTACCTATGATTGCATCAACCCGATATCGATTATTTCCACCAAGCAAAATATGTATCAATTGTCCAAAGAATCTTCCTGTGTTTTCCTCCCTTTCAGAAACAAGTCACTTTATTAGACTAAGCTTCCAAGTAACTTTGTAGAGGTGAAAAAGTACATATATATTCCTTAGTTTGCAATAAAATGGAGAATAATAAGGTAAGTTCAATAGTGAGTAAATGTTCACACCGGACGATGGTATGTAATCTTAAGTTATTTGTTTATCGCTGACGAGACGATATTAGTGAGACATATTTCTGTTATACAACAAATATTACTGATCACCATAACTATCAGCACCATTTTGTTACGAGTGTTATTATAAAATTTATTATATTTTCAATAAGGTAAATATTTGGTGCACAACAAAAAAATAACCAAAACAGTCAATATGTTATGAACAACTTATATAATATAAAATACACAACGTATATCATATGTTGCAACGTAACATTTCTTTCTTTGCAACATGTAATATATGTTGTGCACATCATCTGATATATATTGTGCACGATATGTAATATTTGTTGTGTATTTTATATTATATATGTTATACACAACTTATTGACTATTTTGACTGATTTTCATTGTACATATAACAATTATCTTTCAATAATATCTCTTAAAATTTAGTTTGCATATCAAATGTCTCTACATGGAAAATTCATTTGGAGTCATTTTGTGAACTACACACCCTCTTCTATGAGTTATATACATGAAGTTACTGAGGAGCGAAGATATTTTTAGACATGCGATTTAAAAAAGAGTTTAATTTTGATGTACTGATAGTGTAAAGGTATTTTATATCGTCGTCCAATCAAAACATTCTGTTTGTATGACTTTTTAGGTAGTGAGAGAGAGAAAACAGAATCATAACTGACGTGATAACACATAATTGGATAACTGTGTAAAAAAATAGTAGTCTGTCCTTTAAGAAGTGAACTGAGAATGAGAATGTGAATGTACTTTCTCTTATTTGTGCATTAATGCCTTCATATTTTGATTATTTGCCGCCTTCTACTTCTATGTTTAGGTCAATTTCTTCATCAACCAAATTAAATTTCTATTTCATGTGAGAAAAGCAATAAATTTCTAGTTGACAATTTTTCATAAAATTAAGTACACAAGGTAGGTCACATGGATGCATGGGTCTAAATTTCAAATGCAAGCAATCATGTGGAGCGTAATTGTGAGAGTTGTAATGAATTTCCATGTTATGATGAAATGTGCTTATCTATCTTCGTTTTTCTATCTGAAGTGCGTCGCCATATATAGGTGCAATAAATTCAGAGTCATTTATTTTTGAGAAGTAATGGTAGATACAAGGCAACAACAAGTAAAGATACTTGGATTCTCTTCTTTCTACCCGGTTACAATGAAAACAATAATATTTATTATACAACAGAAATACTTTAAACTAATGTTCAACATGTGTTATGTAATATATATAATATGTGTCATATATAAAAAATATTATATATGACATATATTACATATAACACATAACAAACTTTAAATATTAGTTGAATGTAATTAAATTTGAGTGGTTATTATATGGTCCCAATATAATACATACAAGATCATAATCGTATGAACAATGAAATAAGGAATAGAAGGGAATATAAGGCCCCACATGTCGGTTGGCTACCCCGTTGGGTGGCATCAATTGGGAGGGACCACTCACACCAACGTATGTGGTTCTCCTCTCTCACCACCACCATCCTCCGCTTCTTTTTTTCCTTTTCTTTTTTTTGTTCTTTTTACATAAAAAGTTTTTAGTGAATTTACTCATCAACCCATTAAAGGAAAAAATTTTACGTGTAACAAAATCAAATTAGAATTTTGCTATGTACCAATAAAAATTGACACCTAATTACATTACCAATTATAATGAAGAGAAGAAAGTGACTTATAAAGAGAGGGAAATTATTTCTTTCATGTTAAAATAATATCAATGACACACAAAAAATTTTAGTTTATTTTTTATCCACCTAACAATTTTCCAAATTGAAATCACTTCAGATTCAATATATGCATAGTTGCATCCATATCTATTTAAAAGTGTTTTACTTGTTGAGATATTTATTAAGAATATTTAAAATAATAAAGTTTTAAACAATTTTAAATATTAAAATAAGTTATTTTATATAAAAAAAAATATAATATTTTTTTAATTTTCAATAGATTTTAATAATTTATTTTTAATTTTATTCTTCATAAATTTTAATTTATACTGTTAAAATATTAATACAAATTAATTATCATCTTAATATGTGACAAATAAAAAGTGATTTATATCATAAAAGGAATAAAAGGAAGTAACATTTTTGTTTTCATTGTGAGTCCTAAAAGAAAGAAATTAGTAAGTCCGGTGTGTAGCCTCGTGGTTTGCATAAAATATCGAAAATACCATTGATGGAGCCAACACGGCGTTGGGTGTGTGTTTCGAGCAGACACTGAATGAGCCAAGACCTTGTGACTCTGTCGGGTTGTACTTTAACACTATTTAATTTTTTTGGAGTTTTGTTAGAATATAAAATTGTATCAATTAAAACAGTTAAAAATAAAAGTTTATGTTTAAATTATTCAATCCTTAAAAATATATATAATTAAGAATGTTATTTAAATAAAAAATATATATAAAAAAAGTATTTTTTGCTATTTTGACTAAATAAAAGTTGTTACGCAACATTTATGTTTAATTTTATTCTGGTGCTAAGTTTTTGTGGCTACATTACATTTGGAGATTTTGGCAAAACACAACATTTGGTGTGCAGCCATTGGAGTTATTCGAAGCAACTTATCGATCAAAAGTCCCCACCATGATCAATCTTATCTTCTAACTCCTCATCACATACTATAGAGCCTTTAATTTAATCTTGAATGTATGTATCACTAACTCACTCCTTTGCCTCAATTGTACATGCTATTAACATACATATACATGGAAATTCAACTGTCCTTTTCGGTGCCTTAATTTGTGACACATAATATATATAGGCCATGGCTAGATGCCTAGGCTTCATCATGTACATGTCTAGTAGAGGAAGAGCAATAGGGTGGGTGATTCACGTGCACAATAAAATCTATCTATATATATAATGTTATGATCTAGCTAATTTGCTTTATTGCTGTGACTCACAAGGAAGGAATAAAAGTACTTTTGCTAGATTGGAATATCCATAGTGCGTGCTTCAATTCTCACACTTAGGAACAATGCAAGAATCTTTTTCTTTTTTTATCTATAGGATGATTAATGAAGAATAAAAAGTGAAAAGGAAGAAATCAGAACATACTACAGATTTAGCTAGATATTCTCATAATCAAAGTTAAACGTACCTTAATAACTACTGGCATTGTGTCAATTATATGACATTTCCAATCAATAATGTTTATCGTACAATAACAATAAATCTAACTAGTATTCAACGTGTGCTATACATAATATGGATAAATTATGTATGTTGTACATATAACACACATTATGTATTATTATAGCAAAGATTAAATTGACGTAATATTTTTATCGGAGAAAAAGTATTATTGCTTTCCAATGCTGAAGGGTCTGGTCTATATATACATGAGACAACTCTACATGGTGTACTGTTTCCCTGTATATATTAGCCATGAAACTATTCAGAGATCCCACTGCATGTGCTATGTCAATTATATTCTAGGGCGAGGTAAAATTACCATTCTATATATTGATAGTCAACGATGATGATCATATATTTAATTATCACAATATTATTCTTAAGCTCCTAAAAAGATAACGTTATTGCTTTTTATTTTGATTAAAGCTACACATGTTTAGAACATATTGTTCAGTAGTGTTATATTGTAGGTAAAAATGTTCTAGTGGTACTTATCTCGAAAAACTATATACCATTTCTAGGCTAGAATTGTCACCGATCTATGTTGCACGTGTCGCTCTTCTCCAAGGTGTTTGAGGATGGTTTTATGTAAAAATTTCGAAATTTTTATTAGAGTTTTTATGATAATGAAAACTTAACTTAGAATTTTTGTATATATACCTAAACAGTGAAATTATATTATATCCACTATTTATAGTATTAAATTTGAAAATAAAACCTTGACAATTTACATTTGAGGATCTCAAGTATTTATGGCTAATCGTGGATGTATCACCTTAATAGTCTTTATTACCCACATACAAGGGTGCGAGTCCTTCCATTGTTAGAGCTCGGATCAGGTGTTGGGGTCATCTCCGGTTCTAACTGTATTCGTTTGGACCTCGATCAATCTTTTGTACATCTATCATTTCTCCAATCTTTTGTGGGTCCTCTGTCAAAAGTTTGACCTCGGACCGTTCTAGTTAAATCACCTAATTAAATGACTAGATTATAATGGGCTATAGTTAACTCCAAGTGTAAGGGGTACGAACACCCTCCCATAATATACGTATTGTAAATGAAGCACATATCCAAGTTCAATGAGCCAATCAAAATTTTTTTATTATTATTGGATATCAAGACATTCATACCTTACTCACTATACATTTATACTTATTTATCCAAATATAAATATTTAATTAAAATATCTATTTTGAAAAATGTTCAAATTACATTTATTGTGTAGTTGACTCCCTATGTGCTATAATAGAAGAAGAACTTATCTACCTCAATAGATTGTTGCATTATTTTCAATTGATATTTATTTTGAGATGATCTATATGTCCTTTTGTATCACTACTACAAAACTGAATTTACTTTTCAATTCTATTCTCACATTTTATCTAAAAATTATGATGACAGAAAAAAAATTGGTATATATAGCATTATTGAACAAACCACACTAAGACATAACAGTATGCAAATTAAATGAAACGACCAATCATGAATATTATCAATCGTACGCTCATATATATATATATATATATATATATATTGTCTATTACAATAATAATAGTAGATGAATAATGAAAAAAATAATCAAATATGTTAATAAGTTTATTTAATAAATTTTGGGGAAAAAATTCATTTAAAAATTTAAGAAATTAATTTTTATTGAAATGAGTGGTTATGTCTCCCACAATTCTTATATTAGCCCGTTTTTCCTAATTTTTCATTGTATAAATAACAATACTACTCCTAATAATTTCTGTCAGCAGCACTAAAATAAAATGGTAATACTATATTGACATCCAATGTTAGATGTTCATCCACTAAGATTAATTGTAGATGAGAAGAGTTCAAAAGTTGAAGTGTGTATAAGATAAAAAATTAATAGTGAGAGATTAAATGTCGATAACGAGAATATATAAATAGTATTATTATTTTTGAAAATAAAAGGGTCCACAACTTAACCATCGATCTCATTGCTCTTTAATTGTTGATATGAGAGATCATCGATCAAACTGAAAAATAACATGAACAAGCCACCATGCATTGCCTTTTGAAAATTATAAAAGGGCAAGCAATGTGTTCAAGACAATAACCCTCAACTGCCAGATTAACACATTTTAACCATTCCCATTTTCTTCATCAAACTATATCCTTAATCCTCCAACCAGAGAGAAAACTTATTTTCACCTAATAATCAAACACTTTGTGAGTATCTAACAAAAACTCTTATGCATTTTTAGAGCAAGTAGTTTCTCGAAAATAGAAAAAAGAAGTTGTATTAAAATAATTTTGTAAACTCTAAATAAAATATGAAAAATAAAACTTATTTATTTGGTATCTAATGTAAGAAGCGACCACCAAGCTTATAGCTAGGATTCTTAGCTGCACTCCAATAATAATATGCAAAGTTTCAATCCCCTGGACCATTTGCAATAAATGAAAATGAAGGGTCATAAATTTCAACTTGTTAAAACAGAGAAAGGAATGGCATTTTTGTTATTTGTTGCAAAACACAGGGGCAATCATTACCCTTGATGGTGATAGTATATCCTATGCTCCCTTTCAGCATTTTCTGTAACTTTTTGTTCTCTCTGTTTTTTTTAACTAAAATTATTTATGGAAATTTTTAAACATGTTATTGTAGGTAATTATATTTCTAAGATGCATATAAAATAAAATAGTGTTTGACTAAAATAATGAGAGGGTACTGCTTGATGGTTAAAAGAAAAGAAAAGAAAAGGAAATAAAAAAGAATTAAGAATTTGCAGTGGCAATGATGAGAAGGAAGGGCACTAGTGGGCGCAGGATAAGCACGTGGGAGTTGCTTTTAGAATTGCACGCTGGCAATGACATGTCTCTATACTAACAAAAACCCCCAAAAAAATAAAGGAAAAAAAAAACCCTACAACTATCATATTCTTCTAGGAAGTAATTAACATAAGCGAGAAAAATAAATAAGGAGACTAATATCTATGCGTATAGAAATTAATCTTATAAATAAATAAAATAAAAAGTAAATTACAATTACCTTCTTATAAGTTTGATAAAATTATATTCATCTCTCTTCTATTTTTTAAATTTTGCACATAAACTTCTGAACTAATAAAAAAATATACTCACATCTCCTGAAAATGATTAATTGTTATCAAACTAATGATTCTTATGATATATGAGAGATAATTTTTAATGACATATTTATAAACAATAACACTCTTTTAAAGTTAAAAGGAACAAATAACCATGTAGCGAATAATAAAACTAAGTATAAGAAGAAATAAGAGAATATATATTTTAATATACCTAATGAAACTTTTGATCATTTTAACTTATAAGTGTTTATTATTATAAATATATTGTTAAAAATAATTTATTACTCATATATTATATCATAAGAATAATTAGAGGTGTACAGTTTTTTCAGGTCAAAATTTCTTATAAATGATTGGCAGTTTCTGTACTGGTATAGTATGCAGATGTAAGATTAATCAATTTTTCTGAATTCCAATATAACACTGCATTGTTTAGTCTAAGTTATCCCACACTATTTTGACTGAGATGACATAAATATAATAAAAATATTATTAACTTTGATGAATATAATAATAACTTATCAATATATTTATCTAAGTTGCAGGTATTAATTATATTGGATGAAATAGAGGCTGATGATATTATTATATGTATGAATATCACCCTCTAAACATAACTCTGTTTTTATTATCACCTCTAACTTATTTAAGCTGCTATATATTTATTTGTTCCTTCAACAAAAACCTCTCATTTTTTCTTTTTCCTTTTCTTATTGGGACCTTTAACATCTTCTCTCCTCCAAGAAAACTCTATCTTTTCCTTTTCTCTTTTTTTCTTTTTTGTTTTCTGTCTGAGAATTCTTGAAGTTTGCTATTAAGGGCTCTGACACTGTTCGAGTTCTGTTGATTCAGTTTCCTTCCAGCCTTTGCTTAAGCGGGAAAAGAAGAACACTTTATTACAGGCAATAACCAAAGTGATAACATCATTCACTTTGGTATTCTCTATACACTTCTTCTGAAACCAGAGTTCCTGAGTAACAAACACATGATTTAGAGGAAAAGAAAAAAAATTGACAAAGCCATGAAGTTTATGAAACTGGGATCTCGTCCTGACACCTTCTACACTACAGATTCAATAAGGCATGGCATAATAATAATAATAAAACTGATCCAATTTTGATTACACTTGTATGTTCTCAGCAGAAGAAAAGAAAGAACTAACATGAGTTAGTTTTTGTTCTGTATGCAGGGCAGTGTCCTCTGAAGTTTCAAGTGACCTCATTATTCAAGTTAAAGGAACTAGATATCTTCTTCACAAGGTATGTTCATATAAAAAACTTTGAACTTTTAGTTTCTCTTGTTACTCATATATATATGTGTGTGTTATTTGATCTGAAGTTGATGGTGATTGTGTTCAGTTTCCCCTGCTTTCCAAATGTTTGAAGCTACAAAGGCTATGCTCAGAGTCCCCTGATTCATCTAATCACCAAATAGTACAACTCCCTGATTTCCCTGGTGGGGTTGAGGCATTTGAACTCTGTGCCAAGTTCTGCTATGGAATCACCATAACTCTGAGTGCTTACAACATTGTGGCGGCAAGATGCGCCGCCGAGTACCTTCAGATGAGTGAGGATGTAGAGAAGGGGAACTTGGTATACAAGCTTGAGGTTTTCTTCAACTCTTGCATTCTCCATGGATGGAAGGACTCAATTGTGACACTGAAAACCACAAAAGCAATGGCTTTTTGGTCTGAGGACTTGGCAATTACAAGCAGGTGCATTGAGGCTATTGCCTCAAAGGTCCTGAGTCACCCTTCAAAGGTGAGCTTGTCTCATAGCCATTCCAGAAGGGTGAGGGACGATGTTTCGAGCAACGGAACCGAAAGCATGAGGCACAGATCAACCACCACAAGTAAGGGATGGTGGGCAGAGGATTTGGCAGAATTGAGCATAGACCTGTACTGGAGAGCCATGATTGCAATCAAATCTGGGGGCAAGACTCCCTCAAATCTCATTGGTGATGCTCTCAAGATATATGCATATAGGTTGCTTCCAAATATCACAAAGAGAAGCAATGGTTATGGACATGTCAAGAAGGAAACAGAATCAGACTCCGACTCAGACCCAGACTCGGATTCAGCAAAGGAAATAACTTCGAAGCATCGGCTTCTTTTAGAGTCAATTGTGAGCCTTCTCCCAGCTGAGAAAGGTGCTGTGTCTTGCAGCTTCCTTCTCAAGCTCTTGAAAGCAGCAAGTATTGTCAATGCTTCTTGTTCTTCAAAATTGGAACTTGCTAGAAGGGTAGGACTTCAGTTGGAGGAAGCCACAGTGAATGATCTTTTGGTACCATCACTATGTAACAAAAATGATGTGATGGTGTATGATGTGGATATGGTGATGACTATATTGGATCAGTTTATGTCACAAGGGCAGAGTCCACCAACCAGCCCTCCAAGGTCTAGGCTTGCCATTGAGAGGAGGCGGTCTCGGTCGGCCGAGAACATCGATTTTGAGTTCCAGGAGAGTAGGAGGTCCTCCTCAGCATCTCATAGCTCAAAATTGAAGGTTGCTAAGCTTGTTGATAGGTACCTTCAAGAGGTTGCGAGGGATGTGAATTTGCCTTTGTCGAAATTCATTGCTCTTGCTGAGACCATACCAGATTTTGCTAGGCATGATCATGATGATCTCTACAGAGCTATTGACATTTATCTCAAGGTAAATATTGCAGCAAGAACTTTTCTCTTGTGTTTTTTTTTTAAAGAATTACTGCATTTTGTACACTTAAGAAATAAACAATTAATGGCAGAGAAAGAAACAGAATGGTTGAACACTGTTTTACATAAATAATTTCAGATGTGAGACAAAATTAGTGGATAACCAACTCTATTGACCTTTTACAATCTTGTCTTATTCTGTTATTCAACATTTATTCAGGGTTTAGGTGCAAAATTGACCCACTAGAAACCAGAAAATTAGCCTGAATATGGCCAAGTTCTGTATCAGATATACCAGTTGTTTCTGTTCTGGCATTTATGATTTCATTTGACTATGAACAAAGATATAAAGAACTTCCTAAGAAATCTGTGACAAAGTTACATTCTATATATATTAAGAAACAAATGTACTTCTTTAGTGTTTCTCACACATGATTAATTGTGTTTGTGTATCAATTGATTGGCTCTTCATAATGGAAAGCTCAAATTTCTGTGCTGCAGGCTCATCCAGAACTGAACAAGAGCGAAAGGAAACGGCTATGCCGAATCCTAGACTGCAAGAAACTGTCAATGGAAGCATGCATGCATGCAGCACAGAATGAATTGCTCCCTCTAAGAGTTGTAGTCCAAGTGCTGTTCTTTGAGCAAGCAAGAGCAGCAGCATCTGGTGGTGGAAAAGTCACTGACATGCCGAGCAATATCAAAGCATTACTCACAGCACATGGAATTGACCCTTCAAAGCATGCAGCCCCATTAAGCACCACCACAAGTATACATGCTGATGACAATTGGAGCAGTGTCTCTGGATTCAACAAGTCACCAAAGTCAACTACAACATCAGCAACAAGGAATCCAACTCTGAGGATGAAGCTAGCTGAGGATGATTACTTGGATGACAAGGAAGCAAATGGAAGAACAACTAATAGACTTAAAGGTCTTCGTGCCATTCCTACACAGCCTAAAAGGATGCTTAGTAAGTTGTGGCCTAGCAACAAAAGTACCACAGGGAAGAATTGAATTGACCCTAATGAAATCAAATGAGTTTTGTCAACATTTTCAAGTTGGGAATGGTAAATTTAGAGGGTAGTAAAATAGTATATACTCTATTTTTAGTGTTATTTCTTTTTGGAAAAAAAAAAGGCCTTGTATGTAAGTTGTAACTTCCTAGGGAGAATTAAAGGATATATTAAATGTGCATTGTTCATATAATCTATAATAAATAATACTAATAATAAGGAAATGAGATTTTTCTCATCAACATGAGAGGAACTCTCTATGGTAAAAGTTGAAAAGTGAAAAGGTGGATTCTTAGGTGCAATGTAATTGAACTAATCATGGGGTCAAATTAAATTGTGCTGTGTTTGTCTACAAATCTGCAACAGATTGATTCTTGGTATTTGCATGTGTATGACAATGTATATGACATGATAATGCAAATACTGTAATAATACATCAGATAATTGGTCTTTTCTATTTGTGTTCATGCACATAATCTCGTCCTTATTTGGAATAACATCCAATTATGGACTAGATTTGGAGTGTAGTGGCAAATAATTAAGGTCCAATCAACATTATTATTCTACATTTATTGTTCTGGATTTGTGGTTCCTTGTTAGCAGAGATTTGTCATTGATCCATTGTGCCTTTGGAACAATTTAGTGTTGTTTTATTGACAACGAATTTGATGTGCAATTGCATATATAGCCGACCAAAAAGTAGGACAAATAAACAAGAAAGAATAATAAGATATGTTTGTTTCTAAGTAGTGGTATTAAAACCAATATCAACAGAAAATTAAACCACTTGGTTTATTTTATCTGCAAAGACTCATAATTGTATAAACCTCTATTATGTATCTATCTGTATTGACTAACCTAAGCAAAAAGATCTACAAATTGAGATAACATTGTGGGTGTGTTCCATTTAAAGCAGAATCTTTTCAACATTAAATGAGAAAATATGCCTAACAAAAATATCTTATCTGATCTAGGCCTTGAATCTTGAATGTCATAGATATCATCTTGTTGACCTCTTAATTATAATAGTAGATATATCTATTGATGAATGTCATTTTCATCCTCCTTTATTTATACTCATGATTTATAATAATAATAATATTATTATTACTATCAGCAATTTGGAGTTTGGAGAATGTTGGGAGGAATTTTTGTCCCTAAACATACAAAGTTAGTTTCAATCTCACTAACTGAAACCGACCTCTTACTGTTTTGAAGGCGGTAAAAGAAACTTTACTTTTTTAGTTCAACAAAGGAACAATGCATTAATTTAAATAAGAAAGAAAAGAAAAGAATGAATGATATAGTGGAGGAATGGTTGTGGTGGCCATCATCATCATCATTGTAGCAATCATGACTATATCACTCATTATAGTTGTTTCTTTGGCCTTGACTAACTATTCTTAGAGCATGCCTGCATGAATCTTCACTCACTAACCACTTGGTTGCTATGATTATGATCATTGACCAATTTTGACACTACTCATTTTGCCATTTTACATTCCTATCGTTCTTTTCCAATACGGTTTATCGTACAATATAAATACGTCAAACTAGTATCCAATGTGTGTTATACATAATACGTAATGTATGTCAAATGTATAACATACGTACGTATAACATTTGTTCCATATTATGTATAGCACACGTTGAATACTAGTTGGACGTATTTCTGTTACATGATACAAACATTATTGATTCTTTTCAATCTTCATATTACAGTTATCTGTCCCTTTTAATTTCATGTCCCTCCAATTGAATCGGAACAAGCTAATTCAGTAATAATAAAGAAAAAGAAAAATCAATAAATAAAACTGTCTTTTTAATCTACAATATTATTTCTATTTATCTTTATGAGTTATCACAATTTTGGGAAAAAGAAAGGAAACATAAGATGGAGATCCAGCATCATGCTAATATTTCATATGGTAACATTAAATAATAAAAATAAAAGTATTCGATATTTTCTGTTGTTAGTGATTATGAAGATTGTTTGGAGAATCAAAAAACAATTGAGAGCTTATGAGATTTCTAGTCTCTATATCATATCATGTGTTTTTCTTTTTTTAACAATCTATATTTTTTAAAATTCACCTGATGAAGCCTCTCAAAATAATATTAAATCCATTTTGTTTCTTATGACACTAAATAATGCATAATTCACTGGTCAATAAATTGTGTCAATTCTGGCCGGTCATAACGCACAAGTCCACATGACATAACACACACCAAAAAACACACAAGTGCTTGTATAAATCAGTTGATTGTGATATTTTATTAATCAATCACCTGCAAGTAATCACGGAGACTCTGTTCTTTCTGTCTGATTTTGTGCTGTTTGAGGTCAAATAGCCTTAGGCCATGGTGTAAAAACCAGATTTAATTTCTTTCATTGTAAAATCCATATTGGTGGATGATATCAAACAAACAGAGCTTTGTTACCTAAGATTCAGATTTATGATAAATCTTATCAGCTTTAACTTGATAATTAAAAAGGGACAATACAACCAACCGGCATTTGCATGAGTTATAAGCAGTTCATTGTCTCTTAAGTAAAGTCTAGAGTTTGAGCTTTGTAGATGGAAAAGTCTTCGTTTGGAGCCTCATTTGTTATCGATACGCGACCCGGGCTGATGGATTAGTCACGACGAAGCCCTGGACAACAAAAGATTAAAAGAAAAAGGGAAATAACAAAAATGGGGAAAGTTTTTCTTTGCCAAATTTGAGATTCAAGGTCAATCAAGTAGCCTTATACATGATGCAGATACATCAAATGAATCTTGGAACCATCTCATGTAGTCATGGATGATTCAACTTTTAAGCATACAGATCTTCACAACCATTGAAGCTAAACTGCTTACACATATGATGCTGCTATCTTTTTCATTGAACACTACAAAGACAACATAAATGAGAAACAGAGTTCATAACTACACATAATGCATGGTAACAAATGTGACACATCTAATTAAGCACGTACTAGACAGAATAAGTAACTACAACATCTCAATCTTCCTTCATTCCATAATAATTCGATTTGAATATATTGATTTTGCAATGCATCAAAAAAACCAAAACGAGAACAAATGTCAATGCATCCGATCCTTGTTAGCATCGCCATCAACGACCGAAGCAAGAGGCTGATCATCACGGAGCGATTCAGCCTCCATGCTTTTGGTCCTGTGGAGGTTATTAGGTGCGCGATGAAGCCGGCAACGGAACGAGCCAGCATGTGTGGTTGGAGAGCAGAGGCAATTGTTGTTCTTTGTCATACTAGGTTGTCTTGTAAGACCACCCTGTTGTTGCTGCTGCTGTTGTTGTCCCATATTGTTATTAGGTGCACCATGAATCTGCTCCACCCCAGATGCAATAACAAATTTCATATCCCTGCTTGTTGTCATCACTTGGTGATCACTTTCCATGCTCTTGAATCTAAGGACCTCAAGTCTCAACAAAATTGGGTGAATTTTGTGTATTGAAAAGTTGATATAGGCATGTAAAGTACATGCAAAATGATATGGATCAATATGAAACACACACACACGAGTTTGCCTTTTCTTTTTTCTATGTGTCACGGGTATGATAATCTATTCCATTAACAACCCCACCTACATTTTGATCACTTTTTTTTATTTCTTTGCTTTGGTACTAATAAAAACTATGTATAATGGCTTCAACCACTGCCAAATATGAAATCATATCGGGATTTCCCCTTATCTTTCTCTTCTTTTTCATTAGTTGCAATGAATCATGATGCAAGATTTTTAGGCCTCTAAACAATGAACTCAAAAATGCTTTAGGGTCGTCCCCACAATTTTCTTATGATGGCAGACATTCGAGTAGGTGTCAGTTAAGTTTACCTTTGTTGTGGGACTTAGCTTGCAATTTAGTATGATATGATTCCTCCATCTTGACGGAGAAGATTTTGTTTTTCGTTTTATAGAATTAAAATTCAATACCATAGAGTATAAGACTAAGAACAATAATATTATTTCTTCTCCTGAAGAGAGTTAAAAATATTAAAATCCGCCGTCCGTGGGGATCGAACCCACGACCACGTGGTTAAAAGCCACGCGCTCTACCACTGAGCTAGGACGGCTTGGACGTTAGTGATGGGACCATTTATTTATTTATTAAATATATATTTAATGTTTAGTGAAGTTCGGCCTTTTCCAACATTTTTGCTAATTCCATTTTTTCAGACCCAAAGAATAAGGCCTTTTCTTTGCCAGCCCATCTGCAGAATATCTTCTTACTCTTGAAAAGTTTCCTTCTTGACCCAAAATATATATTTATAAACATCACAACCAAATTGTAATTAAATATAAATGTTTAGAGAACAACAATTTTTCAGCCAAAACAGCTAACAAAGTTCATTTAACATTTTATGGTCCAAATAGCATTTTAATCATGAGTATATTTTTAATGGGCTGAGTGATTGTGGCCTAAATTCCTATTTGTTGGTTGTTTTGGCTGGTTTTTTTTGTTGTACCTCTAACGATGCTCGTAATTAAATAAACAATAATACTTGATGAATAATAATTTTCAGTTAATACCAATAATCAATATAGAATGTGTATTTTGCATATAATAGGATGTGTATTATACACATGAATAGTTGAATATATATATATATATTATAGGATACAATTTTTTTTTTATTAATTGCATAGATTCTATGTTGATGTTATATTTTACGTGTAATGTGATTACATTATAGTACTAATGACTTTGTATCTATATTGACTGATATAGGTTAATTTTTTACCATTCGTCATCATTTTGGTTAGAGAAAATCGTATTCCTGTATATTGTAACTAGAAAGTAACAATATCTTGTACAATTAACACGCTAAGATGTGAATAATATACTTCGCCTTTTTATTTATCCCGAAAGCACATGAAATTTGAAAGGAGTGAACCATATATGTTTGGCCGACAATACTTGTAATACAATAAAAATACGTCGTCCAACTAGTAAATACAATTTAATAAAATAAATTTCATATATAAGTACTTGTGCATATCTCACTCTTCTTTTTTTTCAAAATAATATTTGAATATTAACTCTCAAGTGGATATCCAATTATTGAAACATCCACTTCTACAATCTTCAATGTGGTGACAATTAAGTGTGATGGGTAAGCTCATCACCCACATCTACAAACGATAAAAATGCATGTTCCCATCCACTTTTAGGAAGTGTTTTGTTATTGATAATAGAGATAAAATTTACTTTTTAATTAGAAAATGTGTATGTGTATTTTAGATATTCTTAAAATATAAAGATGAAGGGAATATAAAATTAAACAGAATAAGATATAAATTAGTGACCTTACATTAGTTTAAATATGATTATAAAAAATACGCTATTTGATTATGAAAAAAGTCTTTATATCATATTTAAATTAATGTAAGATCAATAATTAGTTTAAATATAAGAGGTTATATGCTAGTTGAATAATACATTGGTTGTACATACAGTATTAAAAGAGCATTGCTAGAGGTATAACAAAAAATCAGCCAAAACAGTCAACAAATAGGAATTTGGATCACAATCATCCAGCCCATTAATTAAAAATGGAAAATACTTGGGTCACAACAAAAAACCAGCCAACAAGTTGTGCATAACATATATAATATAAATGCATAACGTATATCATCT
Source organism: Aeschynomene evenia (assembly GCA_013621005.1). Lineage (NCBI taxonomy): Eukaryota > Viridiplantae > Streptophyta > Magnoliopsida > Fabales > Fabaceae > Aeschynomene > Aeschynomene evenia. The sequence continues at coordinate 4,542,342 of CM024265.1, read as the reverse complement.
ATTATGCACAACATATATCACATATTGCAATATCATTTTTCTTTGTAACATGTTATATATGGTGTGCACATCATGTGCTATATGGTGTGCGCAACATGTAATATTCGTTATGCAATTTAAATTATATACGTTGTGTACAATTTATTGGCTGTGTTGGCTGTTTTTTTGTTGTGCATCTAGCATTGCTCATAAAAAAATATACTCATAATTAAAATGCTATTTGATCCATAAAATGTTATATGAGTTTTATTGGTTATTTTGGCTGAAAAGTGTTATTTCTAAAAGACATTTGTGTTATTAAAAATAAATGAAAAAACTATTTGAGTTGCATTTAAGTTTGCCTATAGCTGGTGGGATCGTTTGATAGAATATATATATTTCTGAAACCAAACCACACGAGTGGAGAACTGGAAGAATACGGATTACCGACTAGTTTTTTCTTTTTACTTTTAATTTGTTGTATTTATAAAAAGTTAGTAAAAGAAAAGGCAGTGAGTCCCATCTATCTAGCTATATATCTATTGTATTGTATTGTATTCTATCTTTGACATTGAGACTTACTTGTTCATGTTTCAAGAAAAGCAATATAGTATAATTGATCTCTGAATCCGACAACATAAGGGATACTAGTCTCATCCCAAAGATTTCCATTCTCTCCCTCCCTTCCTCCCATGATGTTTGTTTAATTACGTACTGCAGGCATCATTAGTACGTACCACTTTTTAATTTTATGCATATTATATTATTAATTATTGCCAAATTAAAGCTCTTAGAAAACCAACCCTAAGACAAATTATTAAATTAATTAAATAAAGCGTTTTAGAGAGAGAGGTAGGAAGGAATGGAATGGTTGTGAAAGAGAGAGGAGACAGAAATTAAATGAATGTTTGGAAGAGGTTAAGATAGGTGACAGTGATAGTACCACGCGTTGCACAAAGCAGAGACGACCAAACACATACACACCCAGGATACATACACTTACTTTGCTGATGGCGGCATATATATAATAATAATAATAGTCCTATATATATGTATTCTACTATACTATACTATACTACTCTATATGTCTATATCTGTTGAGAATGAGATTGATGAGAGAGAGAGAGTAGGATGATTTAGACCCATAGGCTTTGCCTGCCCATTCTTGGATCTGGAAGAGGTATATAGCTCACCTCTCTATGCAATGCCCAGCTACTACTCTCTCTCTCTCTCTCTACCTTTGCATCGAAAACGTCCCCATTTACCTCCCTGACCCTATAGATCACTTATTTTTAATTAATATTATTAATTGTTTCTGGGTGATTCGATTGGGTTCATTTCATTGCAGCCTGCCCTGGCTACTCTGATCTATCTTTGTGATATGATGATATGATATCATTTTGTTTCCTATGTGTTCTTCTAGGTACCTTCCTCACCTTATATATATATATGTTCGCTACACACACGCCTTATTAGTTATTAGCTCTCTCCTCTCTTCCACACGCTCACATTCTTTTTTTTTTTTTTTTTTTAAATTTAATCAAAACCGTTTTCATGTTAAGTAGTGAGTACATACTCTACTCCATAATTTAAGAATCATATCGTTAAATGAAAGTATACGGACTATATATAATAACAAGAGGAACAATATTTTTCCAGTCAAAACAGTCAATAAAGCTCATTTAATATTTTATAGTCTAAATAATATTTTAATCATGAGTATATTTTTAATGGACTGAGTAATTGTTGCCCAAACTATTATTTATTGATTTTTTGGCTGATTTTTCGTTGTGCATCTAACCATACTCATATATAAAAACAATTTTGATACATAATTAAATGAGTATAAAGTGTATAACTGTACAAGGTAGTAGAGTTTAACACCTCCTTCGTTATGAAATTAGTTTTCTATGAGATTATTTTTTGTCTTAACAAATACTATATTTATTATTGGATCTTGCTTAAATAAAATTGATATTCATCTAACAATAAATAAAATATTGAACGATATAAAAAATGAAAAAAAAATATACAAATAATAATATAATTTTGCTTTGAGACGATGAAACTAGCTTCACGTTCTTTTAACGATTTAAAAAATCTATCCCATAATTAATATAACATCAGCAGTTAATTATTGAATAAATTAATTATTTTTGTGTGACTTCAAAATTTTCGAGTACCACCATTTTGAATAAATAAATTTAAAAAATTAATTTATCTCATTAATGATATATTATAAATATATTTAAATATTTGAATATTCTTTTCTTTTCTTTCCTTTTTCTCTAATATGTTAACTAAAAGAGTTATAAATATAATATAATTTAATTATAATATAGGAAGATTTATAAATTAATATAGTAGTGTACTGTTGGACAGTAGATTGTTATTACTAAAGTTTAAGTTTAAATGTAATTTATCTTAATTTTAAATTTGCAGTTTTAGTTTAGCAATATTTTCACCGTGTAAAAAGATTATTCAAGAAATTTATTGTAGGTAGATAGATAGAAAAGATGAATGCAGAAACTAGAGGAAAGGAAGAAGACAAGATCATGGAATCCCGGGCAATCTGCGAAAGGAGAATTGAACCGGGATATGCTGGTGCGTATATATATATATATATATTCAAATCAGCTAATAGATTTATTTGATAATTTTTTTACCTAAAATATTTTTTAAAAAAAATTTAATTTTTAATAAATTAAATAATTATGATATAAAATTATTATTATATTAATTAATTTTGACTAATTTTTTATTATATAATATTACCTTTCCATATGTACATGCTGTAATATAATAATTAAAGAAAAAATAATGATGTTATATATAGTTAAAATTGAATATTTATAAAATATTTATTATAATGAGTAATAGATAAAAATAGTTAAAATATTATAATAATATTATATTAAAATTTATAAATAGAAAAAAAAGTAAATATTAACACAAAATATGAAAGATGTAGGTTTAATTAATTAGTATTTTGAAGAAAAAAAGAGCATCCATCATATCATGTATGTATATATGTCCGTCGTCAAAATTGCATGTTTGTCTTTCTATACTATATATACTATATATGATCGAAGGAAAAAAAGTGGCAGAGTTTCACAGAAAGGATCAATCACTTAGCAGAGAATTTTTATTATTTTTATTAAAAGCTGCATGCATGCCTCTGATCGATGATCTGATGATACAGCACCTTGATAGACATTATTTATTTATGTCAATTAAATAATTAATTAATTAAGATGACAACACTTTTATATATATATATATATATATATACAGTTTGCCCTGAGTGTAAAACGTGTGCTCACAGTCACACCACCACAGAGAATTTATGAGAAAGAGAGGAAAAAGTTTGTTCATAAGAAGTACTTTCATAAAATTTCACTCGCTTTACACTTATTCCATGTTATTTATGTTTCCATTCTGCGTGCTTTTATTATAATAAGATTATTGATATATGTATATCTAAAAGTGAATTTTGTATTTATAATACTTCAATTTTATGAACAAATGTGATATGTAGTAATTATTAATAATTCAAAAATTATAAAATAAACATTTTATTATTAGGACATTTATTTTGGGAGGCACGATTAATTATATTTTATACTTAGGTTGTGTTTGTTTTTTATGTCATTGAGTTCAAAGTTAGGAAAAAAGTGACTTTATAGAAGTATAGACGGTTTTATTTAGGGGTCATAGTCAAAGAGATATCCAGAGTTATTATAACAGGGAAACAACTTTTTTCAATTTGGTCACTCTAAAAGTAGAGTTGTTGACTGATGGACACCATGTTAGGTGATGAATTAATTAATTTTCATTCTAATTATGTTCTTATTCATTTTTTAAAATTCAAATGCATCCTTTTCAATCCTAACTATAATTTATTTTATCAAAATAAATATGATATAAATAACTAATAAAATTAATGTAACACGGTATCATTAACTCCAATAATAGTAATTTTGGTAACTCTACTGACTCTTCATCCGAAATCAATAAAAACAAGCATAGCCATATATATAGATGGAATTGGTAATGCCTCCATATCTCTCTTATTATTATATTTGGATTGAAGAATGAATAAGATGAAACATATAGAAAGATAATATATATATTATGAAAAAATATGTTTGTCTTCATGTTTGTATGGATGAATATAATAACGAGCAATGCTATATATATATATATATATATATATATATATATATATGGTAAAATTATCATTAGTAATCGTATATAATAATTTAATATTTTAAAATTAGTAATTTAATTTTTATTATTATATACTAATCTAATATTTTTAAAAATTGAATTACTAATTTTAAAATGTTGGATTATTATACATAATGACTAATTTTGTAGTGTATATAGAGCAATCTCTATAATAATCCATAAAAATATTACCATATGTATATTGAAAAATAGTCAAAACAGATAATATGCTATGTACAATAATATTATGTAATGTGCACAATATATATCATATATTACATATATCATATATCACATATTATAAAAAACAATCATATAATATGTGATATATATTATACATAATATGTCATATATGATGTACATAATATCTAATAAACATTGTGTACAATCTATTAACTATTTTGAGCGTGCATATCAGATTTCCGCAATCCATAAAAATTAAAAAGGTGGTATCTTGATGGGATTTTGTTGTGTCTACTGCTTCTGGATTTCATTTTCTTGTCTCGGAAAGTATGTCGTAATGACTCAATATACCCCTTCCCCTTCTTAATATATTCTTGTCTGCATGCATCACGCACCTTCATTCAGCCAGAAAACCGTCATTTTAATTCCCCTTCCTTTTTATCCTTTTCGCTCGTGGTCAATTTCAATAGTACCCATCACCGTTTTCCAAAAAAGGTTTCTCTCTCTCTCTCTCTATATATATATATAGTGAAATACAAGCAAGCAAGGAAGCAATGTTATTTGTTACAATTAATATAATTGATATGTATGCTGGTTTTATCACTACACCTCAAATATGGACATCAGGTAAAAGCAAGTTACATACGTTGCTTCATGGTCAGAGCCTTTAATAAATTCAAGATTGCAAATTAAATAAAAGCTGATGGATGGAGTTCATCAATATCATATTATGTCGAATGACTGAGATAGATAGATAGATAGATAGATAGCGTGCGCTTAGTTGTATGTGCTTGATGTTCAATATTTATTATTTATGGATGATGGCATTATATATATTTGTAGGATCTAATTAAAATGTGAGTAGTACATACATATTGGTTGATGCATGGTGACAGACAAAAAGGACCTGAACTTTTACAAACTCATGGGAACTCTCCACTACCACATTTGACTTTCTTATTCTTATAGAAACAATATGTGCACCCGGGGGCCCCCTCTTATTATGGAGTACTATACTATTCTTTAATGTCGAAATTAAAACTCCCACTACAAAACTAGCTACCTCACTTGGATCATGAATTCTTAATATATTCTTGAACTTTACTATGGGTGTCAAATTATACCAATCAAAATTGTAAAAAATATGCATTTAATTTTAAATTTTGCTAACGAATTCCTAGGATATTTATTAATATAGCAGAAATAAAAACATTAATTTTAAAAATTGATTTTTTTATGTTTTTTATTAAGTGATTTACTATAAAAATTTAAATCTTCTTATATATTTTTGTTTGAAGTAATCCAAAGATATAAATAACATTCTCCACCCACTTCATCACCTTTAGATTTTGATGTGACATCACTCCACCACTTACACTTCTTTTCTTCACCCTTGGATTAAAACATATGTATGATATACATATCATTTGGTATGTACCAACAGCATTACTCTAAATTTGATTGGTTGAACTAGAATTTTGAGTCCATTAAAATGTTAAAGCTCATTTAGCTTGCGAGTCAAGCTAAATTGGACAATGACGAGCTAATTAACTTAGCCTGTTAATTTAATTTATTTTTGTTCATTTTTATTTTGAGGTAAGTAAAGTGTTGAAAGCATATGAGAGAAGTCTTTTTACTTTTTGTTTTTTTTTATTAGCATTGCTAGAGACATAAAAAAAATCAACCAAAACAGTCAACAAATAGGAATTTGAGTCACAATCACTCAGCCCATTAAAAATATATTCATAATTAAAATATTATTTGGACAATAAAATGTTAAATGAACTTTGTTGGCTGATTTCTTTTTGTTACATAGCATTTGTGTTTTTTATTGGTAGAGATAAATGTGATTAAGAAGAGGTCGGTGGTTTCTTTAAAAAAAAGTGTTAGGTAATAATAAATTTTCAATTAAAACAGTTAAATGAAATTTATTTTAACACTTATTTTTCTAATAATATTTTTAATCATGTATATTTTTTTAATAAATCGAGTGATTTAAGTTAAAATTCTATTTTAAATTGGTTAATTTTATACCCTTTATAAAGCTCAATTATTTATCAATAATATTTGTTGTACAATATAAATACATTCAACTAATATTCAAAGTGTAATATATATCCTATGTAATATATAATATAAGTAACGTCTTATATATATATATAACACATATTAAATATAAGTAACGTCTTATATATATATAACACATATTACGTGTAATATATAACACACGTTAGATATAAGTAGAATGTATTTTTGTTTTAAAGTATCATTATTGATTCTTTATTATGTGAGAGATGGGTAATAGTAATATAAGTTGTGGCATAGATTGGGCAACCTCAATAATGTCTCGTGTGCATTAGTATTATTGTTCATTGGGAATGGGATGAAAAGGACCCTAGAATGAAAACAAGCGTAGTTTTAAGGGAATTAGTTAAAACTCAAAGATTAGTTAAGGAAATTTGTCTTATTAAGGCAAATCTTGAGGGACGAGCGTGTACGTGGAGTGGAGATTACTAGCTAGGGAGTACTATCTTATCTAATCTAATCTAATCTAATCTCCATGCCTTTCTAATGAAATACCCTTCCTCTGACTCCAAAGAGAGTACTACCTGTAACTAGCTAGCTAGTCACTTTCTACTATACTATTTATCTTTTCTCTAGCTACCAACCCTAGCTATAACACGAGACAAGTCCATGTGATCTCTTAAATCCTTGGTTTTCGCCCTCCACATTGCTGATTAAGTAATGCAAGATAAACAAGCAAGTCTATGCATAAATAAATTTTGATCAATTAATTACATAGTTTTATTTTATTTTTACATATTGTAAAATTCAAGAATATGGAGTAGTATTGTTTAGATGAGTCTAGTAATATGAATTTTTATTGAATATTAAGAAAAATAGTACTAATTAATTATGCAAGAAATAAATGAGGAGTTGGAAAATGAAAGTAGGAGTAGTAGCATAAAAGGAAAAAAGGAATGAGAAGCAATAGGTAGGTGATAGAAACCAAAGTGGGAGGAACAAGTTCTGAGCGCCGCCAGAGTAATCATTCAAAATGATCGATAATATCACAAACAGACCAGAAAAATCAACCCTACATTACATACTCTCCAACTTCTCTTCTCTTCAATAAAAAATTGGAAGACACACACAGCTAGCTAGAACCAGCTTTATCACTCTCTCCCCTGCCCCAAAATCTTCACTCTTTATTACATGCTGGGGGAAATATATAGATAGACACCCTGGAAGTCGAAATCAAATACTGTAACTATTTATAAGAAAATCTTTTGATCTTTGAGTCCTTCAAAATTTTGTCTACAAATATATATTTATTTAAATAAAATTTACGTTTCATTTAATTATAAAAAGAAAAAGAAAATTTTACGTGTATACTAAAAAAAATACAAAATTAGCTATTAATATAAAAAATTGGATTGAGTAAATATAAATATTATCTTGTCAGTATAAAAGTATTATTATTGTCTCAATATACAAGAAAATAGTCCAAAATCATTTCTCAATACACCTAACAATCAAAGAAAAAGTAAACTCTACTGCTCTCATATACATGCTCTCGAATTTAGTTTGAAGTTACTTATTCTCATAGATAGATCATAAAAAGAAGAGTTTTATTATAAATAGAAAGTTTTTGAGAATTCTTTTTTGTTATAAGTGTTAGAAAATTTTAAATAATATAATAGTTTCAATATATTAAAAATGAAAATTATAAATATTTTTTAGTATAAAACTTCCTTTTTTTCATTATACAAAAAAAGTTTTACTAATAAGTGTCATAGCAAAACTCATATAAAAATACTTATTAACAAAACTCTAAAAAGAATAGTTATTTAATTTCAATTTCACTAAAATCTCGAATCGTCCAAATTGAAGAGTAAAACTTTTCATTTATGGGTTTGTGAGCAAATAAAAAAGGAGAAGAGAAGTAAAGCATTAGAGGGTCCAAAAATGGCAACGTATCCTTGCAATATTCTCCCCACAATTGTGTGATATATACATACATACTCAATATCCTTATTAATTCCTTGTGTACGTATTAGCCTCGGAAATAGTCGAAGGCAATTACTATCTATCACGCTGTTTTGTGCGCCCTAGCTGTCACAATCCCACACCAATATCCCTTTACCACTCCCACAAATTCAAATTCACAGTGTCTACACAATTTCACATTTACATTAAGTGACACTTTTTGGTGGACTGAAATAAAGAAATTTATTTATTTTTCTAGGAAGCTTTTTTATTTAATATTATTTGTAATTTTAAAATATTTATTTATATTTTTTCAGTTTTATTTATGCACGTACTTTCTCTTATATTTTATAATAATTATTTTATAAAAAGTTATAAGGATATAACTATTATTATATATTCATTTATATATAAATTTATGTATTTTAACTCATTTTTATTAAATGTAAGCTCTATAAAATATCAATTAATATTGGATAAAAAAAGTATATATATCATTCATTTTTTAGCATATTAATTTAATTTTATTAATTCAACTTTAGTTATATTAATCTTAGTAGGATATAGTTGTCTTATATCCATAACAGAAACTTAATTAGACTCTCTATTATAGTTAACTCATACATGTTAAGAAATAAATGGTACTTCCTCCATTTTTTTTAATTGTCCAATTTAGAGATGCATGTATTTTTTTTTAATTGTTCATTTTAAATTTTGAGATAAAATTTATTATTTTCTCCCTCTTTTACCCCTATTTAATACTACCCACTAATCTCTTTTATTCTTTTACCAAGTAAAGTAATAAAAGGTAATTTAGTAAAGTAGGTGTATATTTTGATAATTTTTATATAATACCAATCATTTTCTAAATAACTGCGTGCATTTAAAACTGGACAATTTAAAAAAACGGAGGAAGTAAAAAATAAAGAAATCTCTTATCATCCGTTAACCTAAATTTTTTTCTTAGATTAGTTTTGCTTCATGGTCTACTTTAGGCTTAATAACAGTGTAGGTCTATACATAAGACTTATTAGACACATAATAAATACATGGAGAAAATGAACATATAGTACGGGAACAATCTAGAGGAAGATGAAGATGCGTAAAAGGTTCATCCTTGTACACAAAAAGAGGTTAGCAATGCTGACATGTTTAGAAAAAGGTAGATCTAAGGACATTAGCTATGTCCATGCATGCTCCATCAATAAATTTAATTTTAATTCATCCTGGCTGCATAATATTTTTACACGATCATTTAATTATATATTATTATATCAGTCAATAAAATATTTATATTTTATTAAAATTATACTATATATATAATAATATTTGTGTAAATTATAAATACGTTTAATAAATATAATATGTACTATGTATAATATGAAATGTTTATTATAATTACATGTGTTATATCAATAATATAAATTTTATATAATATATAATATACGTTGAAATATTTGTTGAATGTATTTTTGTTATACGATAAATATTATATATGTATATTAAAAAAGGACGGAGACAAAGAAAAATATTATCATGATGCCATGCATGCACAGTGTTCCTCATCAAACTTGAGTAATAGCAAGTTATTAAGAGTACATAGCATTGCCCTAGCTAGCTACAACATAGTAATACTAATTACCCCTAAAAAAAAGTAATAATGAGACATAACCACGTCACTTAATTGGATGTGCAGATGAGTACATGGTAAACAGTGAAATACGTTTACATTTTTAAAATGATTTAAATTACACAATAATTAAAAGCCAAAACCTATTAACCGGCAAAGCAAAAAGTAGAAATCAGTTTTGATCAGATTTGTCTGTTTCCCATTGATTTTGTTTCCTCTCGGTCATCATCGACTTGTGTGTAGCGATGGACATGTATAATTAAAATCAATCACATCTATCCCAGTATTAATATAAATAAATGTATATTTTATAGAGAAATAATTTAAGTTATTTTTAGTTAACTTTTTCTAATTTTATAAACTTACTATTTATTCAAATTTATTGTATTTATAATTAAATGGATAAAATTATACGGTTAATAAAAAGTTAAGTAAAAGAGTTAATTACATGTAACTTTTTTAATATGATATTGAAACACATTTTATATCTGATCCCTCTAATATTTACCCTATCCTCTAATAAGTAATAACTATAAGTGTCTGCTTAAGGCTTATTATGTTTTCAATTTTATTATCAAGTTTGTTAGACCAAGATAATAAAAAGATATTCATCATGAAAATTTGATTTTCTAGACAATGCACTCATCATTCTAATATTTTAATTTTTATTAAACTTTCATATATCAAGTATCTTTAACAAATATCTTAAGATAGGATCTAAAAGTTTTAGATATCATTAACTAGATTTTTTTAAAAAAATATCTTTTTACATCACAAAATCAGTCATCATCAACAATCATATATAATGATTTAATTTTTAAAATTATTAATCTAAATTTTAAAAATATTAGATTAATCTATAATATTAAAAGTTTGATTAATAATTTTAAAAAAATAGATTATTATATATAATAATTTATGGTAACTAATTTTATAATATATATGTATTATTACTTTTTTTTATACAATCTATTTTATTAGAAAAAGTAAGATTAGACAGATAATTAATAAGAGAGACATACAATGACTCACTGAGTAGGTTTGAACTTAAGAATAAGTTTCATATTAAAATTTAATGATATTGATGGATGCCGTATAATTTTTCACTATACATCTTATATATTTTTTAAGGATTTTGCTAAGACAGAAGAAAAGTAAAAAATTTATTTTAAAACTATGCATTTTGATATTTTCTATGAATTAAATCTATCATATTTTCTTTAATTTATTAAAACCTTACCTTTTTAGTATATTTTTTTAATATATGTTTCATCATTTTTTTTTAATTATTAAAGTGAATAATTAATAGTTTGATCAATCAATAAAAATCATAAATGCTTGGAAATAACATTTTTCCAGTTAAAACAGTTAACAAAGTCCATTTTGACACTTTTGACCCAAATAACATTATTAATCATGTGTATTTTTTTAATGGACTGAGTGATTTAGGCCTAATTTCCTATTGTTGGTTGTTTTTGCTGGTTTTTTGTTGTGCCTCTAGCAATATTCATAAAAAATTATCAAGTGTTCTTTTTTAACAATAACTACTCATAAATTCTAAAAAACTACTCCATCCGTTCTCTAGTAAGTGTCCATTTTTCACTTTTCACACTTATTAAGGAAGTGATTGAATGATCTTGAAAATAGGTAATATTTAGTAAAATTTACATCACTACCCTTATTAATATTATCTCTCATATTTAATTTATATCTTAATTTTCTCTCTCTTATAGGAGTATCAATGGAAAAAAAAATTAATGTTGTCTAGAATTTTTAAATGGACAAATGTTAATAAAAAACTAAAAGTATAAAATGGACACTTAGTAGAGAACGGAGGGAGCACCATTTAAAGCTAAATGTGTCACGATATAATTGACTAACAGTATAAAATATATTTACACTATAGTGTATTATCATTAATCTCATAATTTAATCATCATAATTATTAATTATATGAGAATACCTATAGTTTATAAAATATCAATGCAAAACTTTTAAGAATAATATAAAAATAAAAATAACCGTGAATAATATTTTATCACGCACATGTTAAAATTAATATTAATATTATGTGCACAATAGAAATTGTATAATAATTATATCTATCATTGGATTATAATATAAATTTATTTTTCTAGTCAAACTAATATAATTTAATGATATATGATTGTTGTACAAATATTATACAATTTTTATTATATATATACCCTTCTTATAAAATTAAATGTGGTTGAAGACAAAAAGAAATTTCTTTGGTTGTGGGTGCAATATTTATATTTATAATAAGATGATGATAAATGTACAATAAAAAATCAGCCAAACCAACTAATAAATGAGATTTTGGGTCACAATTATTCAATCAATTAAAATTTCAAAACTTATTTGAACTCAAACTAAAATTAAATTAGACCCATTATTTATATCGGCTGATTTTTCATTGTTGTTGTCGCATTATAATTATAATAAATCGTCTTAATATAGAACCTCCATGTCCATAAATAAGAACCAAACCTAGTGAATACTACACACACCAACAACTACAAGCTAAGCTAACTTAGTTCCTAAACACTCATTCTCCTATCATCATCATTATGGAAGAAGCACTGAGGCTTCTCAACGGCATGGCTCCAATCCAGGACCCCATCATCTCCGACCACCACCACCATAACAACAACCCCGGCAAGAAGTGCCCCACCAACAAGAGACCTGCCAGAGATAGCAACGGCGGCGGAACAACCATGAGGTACCGCGGTGTGAGGCGGAGGCCGTGGGGTCGTTACGCGGCGGAGATAAGGGACCCTCAGTCGAAGGAGCGGCGTTGGCTTGGAACCTTCGACACGGCGGAGGAAGCTGCCTGCGCGTACGACTGCGCCGCCAGAGCCATGAGAGGAAGCAAGGCTCGAACCAACTTCGTGTACCCTCCTGAGTCTCCTCAGAACACTACCAACAATCTTCATCATCATTACTCTTCACCCACAGACCATCTCTTTCGTTCCTTCAACACCAACAATAACTACTTCCCCAAGCAATCCCCCCCTCCCCCTCCTCCTCCTCCTCCTCCTCCTCCTCCTCAGTGCCACGTCAGCAGCAATAATAATAATTCTTCTTCATCATCATCATCACTTAACATGCTTCTGTTCCGTGATTTTCTCAACTCGAACCCCTCTCTTGTCTCTGTTCCTCCTCCTCCTCATCAGTTTTACAGCAACAAGGACAGTACTATTACTACTACTACAGGTTCTTGTTCTTCTTCTTCTTGCTGTTCGTGTTTCAATGGTGGTGGTGTCACGGAAGCTGTTATTGATCATGAAGACTCATCAGAGCTGTTCCCCAGAGAGTCTTCACACTCTGGTTTATTGCAAGAGATTGTTAGCAAGTTCTTGCCTAAATCAAAATCAACGCCAAAGCCAATACCGCCACCCATGGCCATGCCAGATCATCATCATCCTCAGCTCATTGCTGATCACAAATATCTTTCTTCTTCTTCTTCTTCCTCTGCCATAATGAGGGGTTATTCCAGGAACCAGGATGATTATTATTATCATGGCGTGTCTTCTTTTGATCCTCCTCCTCAAATCTTCCCCATGCAGCATCATCAGCAACAGTATGAATCCTTCAATGGTGGGTTTAACAGCATGCAGATGGCCCCTGTTGGAAACGAACAGTTCATGATGATGAATAATCATCAAGCACCAGCTCCTTGTCCTACTGCTGCTAATAATAGTATCATGGAAGATGTTTTTCAGTACCAAGAGCTTCTCAATGCATTTTCAGCCAGGATGCAGAATGCTTAATTAGATTTATATATATATGTTCGTTCTTGCATATGTTTTTAATTAATTCTAGTTTACATGTGTGTCTGTTCTTAACTTCAATTTAATTAATCTGCCAAGCCAATTAGAATCAGGGGATCCCTTTAGGGTTTTGTTTATATAAATAGTACTCTGCCTATTACTATGGTGTGATGAAATGAATGCAAATTTATTGATATGATGCCGAAATTGTTATGAATAATGGTGTGTTTGGTTGAATAAGCGTGCTGCGAGCCGTTACCCTTTTCAGTGTTGGTGGTCTGAGAAGTGGAAAGGGATGATTGATTCATGAGAGCGACATACATACTGAGATGAGTTTAGTAGTTGTTGTTGTTGTTGTTGTTTCCTTGTTTGAGAGAGAGAGAGATAGTGATGATGATAGAGTAGGTTCTCTGCGTTGACCTTGGAACTAGAAAAGTTGTGTGTATGATGTATCGATATCTTTTTGTTGTTATTCTGCGTGCGTGACTGTGTTGTGTTGTGCTGTGTTATACTCTTCCTTGGTTCTGTTTGGAGAACATACATGCTTGTCTGGATTGAGTAATCCCTGGTTGTCCTGTCCTTTTCTTCTTGGCTGTTTGTTGCCTTTGCCTCTTTCATTTCTCTCACTTTTATTTCAACTTTAACTAATGTGAGGGAAACAAATAAAGGATTTTTGTTTTACAATTATTCAAAATTTAAAATTGGATATCATCCTCATAATGAGTTGTGTGAAAAATGAATGTGACAAGCATGTCTTTGTTTAAATAATGATATTTAATTTATTGATATTTAGGGTATAAAAGAATTGCACAACTAATATTTTACTCAGATAATAACAAACCCTAGACATGGAAAAGGTTCTGGGAGTATATTTAATTTTTGGGTATGTGAGAGCATGGAAGTAGCTAATTGATGGAAGACGAAAAGGGAAGGGGATTCCAGGGTGAGGATTTTGAGTAAGACGACAAAAACTTAAATGAATGTACTGCTCTGCTACTGTAGTAGTAGTACTCCCTCGTGTTCACTTTTAATTGACATTTTAGAGTATTGCACATTTATTAAAAAGGTGATTAAAACACATAAATTTTTATAGAAGTAAATGTACAATGACAAAATTATCCTTATAGTTTTTTGTGCAATAATAATTACAAGAGATAAAAGAGAGAGTGTATGTATGGATAAAACTGAAAAAAAATTGTAAATGTTTCTTTGAAAATCTAAAATGACAAATAATAGTGAACAAAATTTTTTGGAAAGACAAATAAAAATGGATGGAGGGAGTATATTTTGGTTGCATATCCATTAAATGAAGTAACTGTTAGTTAGGCACGCACCATTTATTATCCTTTTTTTTAAATTATTACTATTTAATACTACTTCCTCAATTTTCTAATACGAGTATTTTATAATATTTAATTATTTAATATTTTAATTATAATAAATTTGTTATATTATAATAAATTAAATTTATTTTTAATAATTATATAATAGTAATTTTATTATATATATATATGTTATTTTTAAAGTTAAATTGTAATGTAGTATTAATAAATATTTCACTCTTTTTCAATTTATTTTCAATCAAATAAGAAAATTTAAATTATTTTCAACATTTTTTTCTTTTATTTTATTCTAACTAAACATATCAGTAAAAGTTAAATTTTTATTTCACTTCTTTTTTTTTAGTTTTTTTCCTTGTTCTCCACTTCCTTTATCTACCAAATGAACCCTAAAAATATTGTTCAAACAAGCTAGAAAGGTCTTCCATTCATTAGTTATTCAAAGAAGTTGATCAAATTTTAGAGTTAACATAATTGCAAAAGAATTACGGTTTATAGCTTTATTTTTGAAATGATGTGTCCCTTATCCACCATCTCATCTAGAAAGATTACAAGACTTTAATATTTTGTTTTTGTAATCTCATGTTTTGGAATAACAGGTTACGTTTTCATGTTTTGAGTTAATAAAATGTCTTTGCCAACTCATTAGTAGAATATATGCAAGTAAATAGGCCTATTGATGTTATTTGGGAAATTTAGGATGGAAACTGCTTGAATAGGCTTGGATAATTTGATAACATTATTTGGAAAATTTAGGATGGAAAAATGCTTGAAAGTCAGAAAATATGTCAAAACTAATTAGTTTCTAGATTAAGGTGAAGAAGTCCACTTCATATTTTAACCACCTATAATTTTCACCAAATCACTTAAATCATATCATATATGCTTTAACAATTTGCGATATAAATATTCTGATAGAAATTCTGAATAGCAACGCATATTGTTGAATTGTGGAAATTAATCTCTATGCTTCCATATTAACCACCTATTACCGTGCTTCCTACATTTTCTTCCAGTAAGTAACGACAATAGCAATGCATTGTGCTCTTACAACTAATTTGTTTCTATATAAAGAATGATCTGAAAGCAATAATATTTGAGATACAACATAAATGCATCCAACTTGTATTCAACATGTGTTATTCATGTTACAAGATGTGTACTATGCACACATCCTGTAATATGGATAGCACACGTTTAATACAAGTTGGACGTATTTCTGTTGTACGTCAAACATTATTCATCTGAAAGTTAGCATTTGTTTTGTTGCGGTGGATGTAACTTAAAAATTACTCACAAATATTTCATTGTCATAATCAAACATACAATAATCAGACATAAGCCAGGAAAGATAACTATTGCTCATAAAACCTTACCTACTCTTGTTTTTTATTTTCTCTCAATGCGGTTATTCTGTGGCAAAAAAGTTTGATGTACCAAACACATACGGTGCCATTCTACATCCTCACAAAATCTTTCTTTCTTTAATTTTTTTCCAGTTAATAAGGATTCAAAGTAAGTTCCAACTAACATTGAAGTATTAAGTGTAACATATAGGATCAATTGGTGGAAATTCCAAAGATACTCTCGTCAATAATGATCCAAACGCAAGCTCTTTCAACAACGGCCAATGTTCTTTTGTTTGATTACTGATTTTCATTTGTGATTCAACATATGCGTGTAGTTTGAGTTGTACACACCAAACATAAAAAAAAATATATACATTCATTAAATATAAAAAAATGCACACATCATACATAAGAAATTGCACATATAAAATATATACATATTAAATATAAAGAATTGCACACACCAAACATATAAATGCACACATCATACACACCCAATAGCACATACCAAAAATACACACACAAACATATTAAATGGTACACACCAAACATACAAAAATGCATAATAAACAATGTTTTTATATTAAAAACGTACGTATTAATTTTCGTGTCACGTCAACATTTTATATGATTGATATACAATGATAACGTATACATGATGTACGTGTAGTCGTGCTTTATTACACGGTAATAATTACTTCCATTTGTTTGGGTTCAGCTCAAAAGCTTCCTTGACCCTCCTCATTTTACCCTCTTGCCTATAAAATTCTTGCATGAATTCCTTGTACTTGTAGCTTCTATAAATTGGAGGGTGTTCTTCATCCATCAACTCTTCCATTGGCCCAATCATCGTCTCATCATTTGGTGCATAAAACATTGCCACTGACAACCGTGGGAACCTCATGTTAGTTACTGCCCTGTGAATAGGACTCTTATACCTTCCATTACTCAGCACCTAACCTTATCTCAAAATCCAAAACAAATCATGTTTGAAGGAACATTGTTACATTAACATCACAAATTTCTTGGATCATTATATTCAAAAGAAAATTAAAGAGGCATCAATATAATACTAGCATAGATACTTTATTAATTAATATTGTTCAATTAAAATCCAAATGTCTAGTGATCTCAATTCTAACATATATATATATATATATATATATCTTCCTTGCAGTTCATTTAATTATAAATGTTGGAATAGTAGTTGTTTGTATCACAATAATATGCTTGTCGTACAATAGAAATACGTCTAACTAGCATCTAAAGTGTGCTATACATAATATGTAATGTGCAACATATATATAGTACACATACATATAGTACGTTGGATACTAATTGGTCGTATTTATATTGTATGATAAATATTATTGATTATATCATATATATATATATATATATATATATATATATATATATATATATACCTGCATCTGATCTGCTAGAATGATGACAAATGATCCTGGGACAGGATCAACTGCTATCCAATTCCCATCATGGTTAACCTGCAAACCAGTGACTCCATCCGATTGATGCAGTATTGTGAGAGCAGTGATGTCATTATGTTCATTCAAACCCATGGTTAACTCTGGCTCTGGACAGGGTGGATAGTAATTTGCTTGTGAATACATATTAGGCCTCTTACCCAACCTTGTCACTAAGGAATCCTCTTCTAGGCCAAGCCCTTTGGACATTAACCCCATAACCTTATTCATTAGGGTACCTATCTCCTTTGCATATGCAACAAAGACCTCTCTAAAAAAAAAGGTAAGGAAGTGATTTTGAGGATAAAAAGTACACATATTTTTATAATTTAAGGCGGTCTTTGCTGGTTTCTATTTTTTTTTTAAATTTTCTGAAGAAAATACTAATGCGATTTTATTTTGAGTGTTGCTATTTACATAATAAAAAAATTAGCCAAAGTCGGCCAATTTAGAAATTTGTTACCACAATCACTCAGTCCACTAAAAATTAACTTCTTAAAAAGAATTTCTTTTTTACAAAAAAATTGTTAATTGGATTCATTAGCTGATTTGACTGTTTTTTATTATCTACTAAATATTATTATTTATTATTGGATTTTAATTCTGTACCCAGAAACATAGATACCGATACCCAACACATGTTATTGTCAAGTTGCGATTGATTTATAGATAAAATTAATTTAAATTTTTTAAATTTATATAACTGGTAACCTATTTTTTTTCGATAGTAAAACTGATAATATGTTAGGTAAGTAATCTTCAAAACTTAATTTAATTTATATTGATACTCTATAATTTTATCAATTTATATAAAAAAAATTAATCCATAATCTATCGCTAGAAAAAGAGCACATTATGCGAGAGAGATGAAGAAGAGGTGTGATCGGGAACGAGACGCGTCTAGTAAGGATGCGACCGTGACCACTATGCTATGTTGATACCGAATTGAATTTATTTTAGCATGGATTAATAGATTAAACACACAATTGGGTACTGGTATCTAATAAAAATATTGGATACTAAATAAATATTTATTATTTTTAGTATTTCATTCATCAAAATTTTAAGTGCAAAAGACCTACAATTTTGAGAGGAGATAAAGAGTTTATTTTATTTTATTTTAATTATAGCCTTTATTTGTTCATATATACCTGTATTGAGGAGGATTTGATGGCAAATGATGGGTGTAATCCTCTGTATGATGCCAAGGGTGAGAGAAAGTTTCACTCCACATTTGGACCTTCTTCTGGTCATCACCACCACCATTGAAGTAGTAGTTGAAGATTTTGACTGGCTGAGAGTGATCATTTGTCAAGAATTTGGCTCTTTCTTCAGAAGGGAGGTTAAAGAACTCAAGCAGAGCAACCAACACACTCTGGCATAGATCTTGTGGGACTCCATGGTTAATGACATGGAACACTCCAAATTGTTGGCATGCTTGTGACACATTCTGTACCAACAGATCCTCATTGCATGATGAATCATAACCTTTATTCATGTCAATGATGGGAATTGAATGCGTGGTGGAAACACCTGAAAGACATGGTCTTTTTCCCTCTGGGAGAATAAATTCAGGGGAAAGGGATAATGCAGTGTTATTTGCAAACCGAAATGGCTTCTTCTCCATTTCCATTGGGAGAATTGCTTAGTTACCATCTAGCATCTACATCTAATCGAATTAGTACGCTATTTATACTGGAGTTTAATTTTGATGCATTCATAGTGTAAAGGTATTTTACAATGTCATCTGATCAAAATAATTCATTCGTATGACTTTTTAGATAATGAGAGAGAGAAAAAACACAATCATGGCTGACGTGACAGAACATGATTGGATGACTGTGTAAAAAAATTATACACCGTCAGTGGATGAAAATTAAACACTTTATAATAATAGCAATAATACTTGTCGTACAACAGAAATACGTCCAACTAGCTAGTATCCAACGTGTGCTATACAATAAGACGTAATGTGTGTTATATGTATAACACACGTACGTATATCACACATTACATCTTATGTATAACACACGTTGGATATTAGTTGGACGTAACCGTTGTACAATAAATATTATTATAATAATAATAAGGTACAATTCATTAATTGGTGGTAATATTATTACTTTCTCTCATAAACAAAATTGTCATGTTGGCACATGCTTGATTAAATTACACAAAGCCTACCTCGTGACGAATTTCCCATTAATTAATTTGTCATCATTCGTGCATATGGTTTCTTATTAAATGGCCCTATCTCAATTTGAACATGAAGACTTTTTTTGTATGATTCAGTATAGCTAAAGCTACACGCAACCATCTACTTATATCCCATACAACTAAGCATTCTTTACATATTTGATTCATTAACTCGCTACGCCAATATATACATATAGTTCTTTTGCCACCACTTTCTATAGTCAACATTATTTTTTTATTGTCTACGGTATCTGAAGTTTCGTCCCGACTAACCAGTCGTCCCGAGTCGCGTATATGAGAATAACAAGTGAGACCCTCAGCGATGACTCTTTCTATCCATAAGGCTCGGATCTAAGATTCTGCTAAAGGGACAACAAAATGTTTATCACCTGTACCAACCCGGTTAGTATAGTCAACAATATCTTTTTGGTCAATATCAACCGCAATTTTCCAAAAAACTAAAGTGAATATTTTAGTACCTGGGCTGTGAGTATATAAGCGTGTTTTATACCAATCCCAATATGAGCCCAATCACGGGGAACACTTTTTTTGGACTATAAAATGAATTTGATTGGTAACAACCTTGTGGATGTATTAAGACCAAAACAATTCAAAAATAGCCTTTTTATACCAAACCCAATACGATATGGATAGTGCATCTAAATTGTTGGTACATCATTTTGCCACGAAAGTATCAAACTTTAGGCGGTATTATATTAAGACTAAATTCATAATTTTTTGAAAATATAAATTTTATTCACTTTTATATTGTTTAATAGTTAAGATATGGCATCTCTCTACCAACTCTGGCAGCCAAGGGAATCTAAAGCCCCATTTGATAGATAGAATAAAACTTTATCAAATCATATTTAGTATGAATTATATATATTATCATATCTTATCCTATAGAATTAGGTCTAATCTTTCAACATACTACTAGTACATGAATGAAAGATAATGAAGGTCGTCTTTCTCTTCCAATTACAATCCATGAATTTTTTTTTTTTTTTATGGTTTTCCTAGTAATCCATCGGTGGGTAGTGATGGGTAGTGATGATTAATTCTAAGCTCTAACAAATATCACCTTTCAATAGGTAGGGAGTTAATATATCGCTTTAATAATTGAACTCAGGACATGATACTTAAGCAGTCCAAATATTTATCACTTGTTTGGTTAGAATTCATGATATTCTGATTTGATGCATTGTTGGGAAAGAGTATACGAGGCATATATATCTTTGTATTTCCTTTTCCTTTTTTCAACTTTTTCCTTTTCGGTTCTTGTATGTTGCTTTTTCTTCTACTACACTTTTTCCCTTTTATCCTAGTTCAATCAATGGGTCTTAAATATGTTCAAGTTATTCGAGTGAACTTTCATGTGCCAGCTGTCATGAGATAGTTTTCCACTTTTCATCGGACCAGTTCATGAATCTCTTGCATTGTATGGGTTTTGGACTTTAATTTCGGTCCCCAAATTACATGCGATTTCCAACTTGCATTATTAGCATATCCTCTGTTTGGTTGGTTGGTTGGGTGTTCAATATTCATACGAAACTACGAATCCAACGTGATTGTCCAAGTGTTCACGGTTCAAAGCAGGCAGCAGCAACACTTCAATTCAATCTGATCCCAATCATCAAATACAATGAAACACACACCAATTACTTCAGGGGAATGCTATTGATACATAATACATTACTCCTTCATCCATTTTCCATCGATTTAAATGTTGACAACTTTGATAAATATATTGACAAGTTACAAACATATTGATCAAAGTTGGGAACTTAGAAATTTTCAATTGTAATGGAGAAATTGAACCACAGTAAAGTTAAATTGCTAAGCAAATAGTAAAAGAGTGATGATAGCTACAAAATCATGTAAATAGAAATAGAAAACTTACAGTGGAAGCGCTTCACAAAATGTAATCTTTGTAACAGTGAAATTCTGGTTGGTGTATCCTTCTGATTAACCTGGCTTCAGTTATATCACAAAACCTGCAACCCCAAAAATCGAACTATAATCAATCAAATGGCAATGACTGAACCAAGAAGAATTTTTTTAAGTAGTAAAAATTGTGATGACGAGGATCGGATGGACAAAAACAAAACCAATGAATGGAAAAGAAAAAGAACTCAAAACAGGACAACTCATACAGCGAGATCAAGAATTAAAAAAATAATAAAATAAAAAGCAACAGGAGAAAGAAAAGGACTCACCAAACACCATAAACTAATTTGGACGCAAATGAAATCTGACTGAAATTCATTAAAGCAAGGATCATAATCTAAAACTCCAATCCTTCTCAATCCTTTACATCACAAATATATACACAAATATATTATCTTAAAACCCCTTTCCCTTTCTATCTCTCTCTCTGTTTTTTTTTTTTTCAATTGAAATTAATTCCTAGTTGTTCTGTTTCACTGTTCAGTTCCATCATTCATGGATCAAACGAAACGACGCCAACATTAGTGCCAGTGATTGCCGTTGTTCACGAGGTAAACCACACCGCCGTTCCCTGCGACACGGTAACCGTAGCAGGGAAAATCGGTAGCATTATTCCTCCCAGTCCCACCGGATTTTTTAATCCCAATCGGAACCGGCGGTTTCGCCGCGTGCATTGGGCAGCGAAACGACGACGTCGTCGAGGACGATGGCGATGAGGAGGACGAAGAGGAACAAGATGATGAGGACGACGATGTCGTTTTGTAGGAGAGGAAGGCTCTGATCTTGGAATTGGAAACGCGGTCGTATTCCTCGAGGAGGTTAACGAGATCCTCGTCGGAGGTGATGGAAACCAAGGCGTCGAGATCCTCCGTGGGTAGTTGGCAGCGTAGGTGAGTCACCGGTGACCCGCAGAGCTCTCCCAGCTTCGTAAGCAGCTCTGAAACAAACAAAACGTAACTGAATTCCGTTAAATTAGGTGGAAAATGTAACCGAAAAAGGGGGGAAGTTAGTTATGAGTGTAAGTAACTAACCGGAGAAGGGAGTGGAACGAGGGAGGGAGAGGAGGCGGGTGTGGCCGCCGTGGTAGCGGAGCTTGCCGTCGGGGTAGCGGGGGAGGATTTTTCCGCCGTAGCTGCAGAGGAACTTGAGGTTGTCGCCGACCATGGTGTGTTACTACTGTTGGGGTTTTGGTCTGAGCTAAGAGAAGCTTAATGAGTCTGAGAGAGAGAGAAGAGGGCTTTGGAGGACAGGTGCTTCCTTCTAACCTCTTCTCTTCAGGCCTGCCTATGGAACCATTTCTCCCCTATTTATAGGGCTTTCAATCCTCTCTATTTTTTTTTTTTTTAACTATAAAAGAAAAAATTTGGAGGATTTAATATTTTAAACACTATATATTGAAATATTTATTAAAAGTACGAAAACAATACATTTTAAATTTTTTTATTATTTTAACAACCCTAAACATTTATCAGTAAAATTTTATATTTTAATTCACTTCATAACTAAAGTTGCGTCACTTAGCATATTTAATATTAGAGATTCAATTGAATAATTTTATTAGTCCCACAATATATCACTTAAGTATTATGTCATAAAAGTATTATATGATTAGGGAAGGGACCTAATATTCTAATGGTGGTGGAATTTAAATTTACTCTCACTTTTGGTCACACAGTATTTTAGATTAAAAATATTAATATTAAGATATAGTATTTTAAACATCAAAATTTATTATTTGATAAAATAAAGATATTATATAATCAAATATTACATAAAATAAATAGCATAATTAAAATATTATATAAATAAACATTATATAGCTTAAACACGTAGAAATTTAAAATATTATATAATTAAATTACATATTTGAAAATTAAATATAGAAAACATGATTAACAAGTGATAAATGAGTTGCATTTATAAAATAAGCTACTGATAAAATAGTAATAATATTATTATTCATAACAGTCAAATTTATAATGACTAAATTTTATATCAATAAAAATTTAAACTACAAAATATCTACACATTTTTTTACTAATAATAATTATTACTATTAAAATTAATTATATTATATATATAATATTAAGACAGTAAAAATAAAACATATTTATATTAAAAATATAAATAAGTATACTTTTAATATAAAAAATCTATTATAATATATTAAATTTGATTGAAATTTATATGTTCAACCAGTATCAAATAAACACGAGAGATTATTAGAAGCACAAAGAATAAGAGATTTATTTGCTCTGTATCATTTATATTTTGATACATCAACTATTTTATCCCCTTATTTAAAATTTAACTCCCTCTCATCTCATTATAATTGACCTTTTTAATTATGTGTCATACAATAAATAATATAGAATAAATAAACCTCTTATTACCTAATAATTTTTCTCAAAACACATATCCGTGAACAAGTGTGTATGAATAAAAGGGGCATCACAGGAGTTTATATGGCGTAAAAGCGCGCCAAAGTTTGCGGTCAATGGTAACCAGTACTACTACTTCTCATATCTAATCTAGCAAGATGGATTGGATGAGCATGCAATTTATGGGGTCCACACACCTGACACCTAATTGATGATATACTCAAGGGTATGCTAATGGTAAATACATTCTAAGCATACACCTATTTTTATACCCATTCAAATGTTGGCAAATTTGATGAATTTGTTGGCTGCTAACAAATTCATCAAATTTGCCAACATTTGAATGGGTGTAGAAATGGGTATATGTACCAAATGTATGTACTAGTTGCATATCTGATACTCCAAATATTTTAGGAAGACTCTATTATTATAAAATGACGAATTAGTTTAAAACTAAATAATGAGAATTTTATCTTGGCCAATGAAATATATAGTACATGGTGGTGGATTAGGGAGGACCAAAGATGATTGGGATTTGAATACCTTCTTTTTATTATTATTTATATTATTATTGGTTGTGCTATGAGTGCCACCATCTATTTATTATTTACTAATTTCTATGCAAATTAAAATTGAATTTCATATATTGTATATTCGTATTTATGTGGCTAATGCCACAAAAGTAGCTAATTTTAGTATATCCTATCTCATCCCAAGAGGTCACCAAGGTTAGCTAATTGAGTACCATAGCCCATGCTTTTGTTCATCATCATGTCATCGTGTTAATTTGGGTAACATCTATCACAAAGCTGGATGATTTGAGCATAATTATATTATGCATCAATTTGACAATTGATTATGTAAAATAGAGCATAATTATATTATGCATCAACTTGACAATTGGTTATGTTAAATATGAAAAAAAAATATATAGATAACTCATATTAATAGAATTATTCTCTCATACTTGAAGATATATATCCCTATCTCTATATAAGCAAAGGATGATCATGTATTTCAAGCTAATTGTTTCTTTTTTTTATTTGTTCACTTTCTATTTTCACAATATTTTAATTGATGATTGCTTTTATCTAAAAATTAACAAAAGACTAATATATTTTACTATATTATCTTTAATTAAAATGAACACATTATTTTAGGTAGTGTAATTTACTTTGTAGGAGATGATGAATTAAATAAGGGTAAAACGAGAAAAATATATTAAATATTACCTAGAATTGCTAATTGGATAAATAAAAAAAAGGTAAAGTACCGTAAAGGAACACGAAAAATTTTATTATTGATAAATTTAACCACGAAGATGTTTTTGACAAAATAATTCATGAATGACTGCTAAGGTGACAAATTGCACCAACCGTGAGATCAAGTCAAAAAAATATTTTGTTTCATTTTTGTCACATTTGAATACTTTTTTATTAGTTATTTTGTAAAACACATATTTGATAGTTGGATTTATCGGCTTCAAAATTTCATGTTCCTTTTTAATATTTTAGAGAAACTTAAAATGATAATTGATGTGGACAAATTTGTGATAATGATTGGCTCATCATTGAACTGGTCATATAATTGGACTGACATACGTGAACAACAAATTAACAATTACAAAATAATAATAATTCAGCATACAATAATTCTAAAGGTCATAATAATTATTAGTATGTGAGGAAATCTGTCTAAATAAAATACATCCAAACAATAATATAATGTAGGGAAAGAATTTAACTATTGAACTAAATCTCGATATACAGTTGAAAAATAGTCAAAATAATTAATGAACCTACTCTAATATTTTTTCATTAATGTAAGAGTAGAAAAGATAAAATAATTTTTAGTAAATTAAGTAATAAGTTAAAATTTTTATATTGGTTAATTTTTACTAATTTGTTATTGTATAAATAAAATACTGTTTAAAAGAATGAGTAGACAAATAATCAAATAATATAATATTGGGGTGAATATGGATGCAAACTTACATCAATTCTTAGCGAAGATCATCCATGTCATGTCATGGACATAATCTCTTCATTAATTAGAAGTGTTTGTCACAAAAGAACAACTTATATATCCAATAATGTATGATGTACAACAGAAATACGTCCAACTTATATTTAATGTGTGCTATCCATGTTACATGATATGTCCTATATGTATAGGTGCTATACGTATAGCACACATCCTGTAACATGAATAATATACATTGGATACAAATTGACGTATTTCTGTTGTACGTGTGAAATATTATTGCTTATATATCAATATATTTTCATCTCATATATTTTATTTTTATATATAACTAACAAGTAGTGTGATGATGAAATTAAAGTGGAGATATCCTAGCTACTTATATTCTTATCCATACATACATATCCACTTGCAGCTTGTACTAATAACCATATATGTTAGGGTCATAAACGAGAAAATAAAAAAATGGTTTCGTCGCCATATTGATTTTGGATACATTAAGACAATGGGACTAGTCTTGTCTAGTCTAGTAAGAGCCCATTAGATGCTACGAAAGCATTCAATTCGTCGTCAAATCCAGCTAGTGTTGTAAACATAATACTATGAAAATCATATATATAAGCGTTTTCAACTCTGTATGATATGCTTCCTTGCTTTTCTGTTAATAAAACATGATCTCTTAATTCTAAAGGTGATTAGTTTCTTTAATTTACTATTTTATTTATTTTTTGAATAATTGTCGTTATCGTCGACCCATGAATGACGGTGATGTCACTACGCAAATCAAAATAAAAGGGTACACCCAAATGAGCTTTTTATCCTCTGAAGAAGGAACATACATACATTAGCAAATTAAAAGGGTCCTACTATATACTCTTACGGTGTCACCTTCTCCAGCAATCATATCTATTTTTTTTTGTTTGTTTTTGGAGCATATCAGAGTCATTTTTAATGCTAACATGATAATTTGACATTAGACATTCAAATTATAAGAAAATAAAAGGAAAAAGAGAATGAGTTGAAAGAGAAAAAAAAAAGATAAAATAGTAATACGACTTATTTATTTTGTTAACAAAATATTTAAAAATTGAAAAAGGTTGAAGGTTCAAATAGCCTTATTTCCTCTATATTACATGCGATGTGTCTTGTTGGTTCCATTTAAGCTCATACTAACCTTCTCAATTCTCATGGTTCACTATTATTAATAGGTGATTTGTAATTAGCTCGCTTTGTAATAGTCAATAATTTTAGCTGTGCACAATGTAAAATTAGTTCAACAAGCCAACTTATGGCATGCGACTTGAAAAGAGAATCATATCTTAGTGGATGAATTTAGTTGTGCACATAAAAATCGGCCCAAAAATATGCATTAGCTGTTGTTGACTGGGAGCCCATTGTTCATATAAGAGTGCTGTGTAATAGTTGATAACATATATATGTAACGTGTGATCTTTAATTAATTGGGAAGAGTTTTTCCTATAATCTAAACCCCTCAATTTGTCAATTTGATTATGTATGTATGTGGTCATATTTTAGTGAGTGTACCTGTTTGGATGCGTGATGCTCTTTCTATTTTATCCCATTAATTCCGAATGGGAGAAGGAATATAACCTTTACATTATTAGACTTGGAGGTACTATGTATATGTTTTTGGCATAGGAACAATTGCTGACTATACATACAACTTTTACACGCAGGTTAGCCTCTGATATTCTATGAGCAATTATTGTAATAACGTTATTATAGACAACATACTTTTTATGAATCTATCTAATACATGAATATGCTGAATGAGTAAATGTGATAGTATTTCCATGTTTTAAAATAAAAAAAGTTGTGGTGAAAATGAATGATATACATATATATATATATATATAGAGTAAAGAATTATTTAATTTTCATTAGATTTTAAAAGTTTAGATTCAATGATGAAAAGAAAAAAAAAGTTATATTCAAGCATTCTAGCTAAAACTGGACCACTAGTATCAGCCCATAAACGATGGATATCATATGATGCAAGAGTGGCCTGAAAAAAAAATAAAAACAGAAACAAACAAATACTACCGTTGGGTTGGGATATTGTTCTTGACACCTTTGACTAATGTAAGGCGGACACATTTCATATTTTTAATGTGATTTTTCTTAATAACATACAACAACGTAACGTGATGCAAACAAAGAATGGTCTTCACGTTTTCTTGTTGAGATTGCTTACTTTGATTAGGGTTTCTCGTATGGACGAAATTAAATGAGAATATACTAATACTACTATATATTCTTCTCCTTTATTGCCACCTAATTAAAATTAAAGAGGACATTGTGGCGTGATGTGATGTCACACTCATGCTAAATATTCTTTGGATTTTGCTAACAAGGGCACTTAGAGCACTTGTTAAGAATACTTAAAATAGTAATTTTAGAACAAAATTTAAAATATAATGGTGGACCCCTTGCATAGAAAACATAAAAATACATGTTTTCAAGATGAATATTTCTATTTTTAATTCCTTAACAAGTTCCCTTAGAACACTTGTTAGCAAATCCCATATTCTTTCACTGAAATTGACTGAGTCTAGTGAAAAGCTGATTAATATTTTTGGTACTTTGGAAATATTGAACAAGCCCATTCGCAATTAGGCCCAAGAGAAGAGGAAGCCCATTACACGAAGATGCAATGCCATTTTCCATAACTAACACATTGATTTGAAGATGCGAGCATCGATAGAAATAGAAATAGAAATAGAGTTGGAATTGGAAAGGATATATATATAGGTGGAGGTAAAGGTAAATCTAAATTCAACCACCAATATCACTCAATAATAACAGCAACATCTAACCAACTTTAATATCGTTGCTTTACTGCATTCTATTGTATCTTTCTGGAAGAATCTCTAATTTCATGTTACTGTAACAAGTAAAACCTTCGTCTAGTACTAAAACAAAATACCAAACTCTTGTTGACGCTAGATTGAAGTTGCATGGCTCATTGGTTACTTGAAGATTTGAGAATTTCTCGATCTTCTCCTGCTAATCTCTATTATGATAATAAAAGTTTTATTTAAACGGCTCATAATAATACTTTTTTCTTGAATGTACTAAGAATGTTGAAATGAATTGTCATTTCATTCGCATTATTTTTTACTTCATCCATTTTCTCTCTATCAACATTCTTGACCAACCACTTGAACTTTTTACTAAATTTCATATCTCGATCAACTTTATATTTTAGTTTCCAAACTTAAGTAGCTATCAACACCAGGGGGTCAATAATAACAACACCTAACTAACCTCAACATTCAACTCTAGCTATGAAAGACATAACCATCATCACCGACTCTAGCTTTTGACATTATTGTCTATTGTAACTTTATAAATAACTTTGATTAATTTATATTATGCACATTTATAAATACAACAACATTTCAATATTAATCATTTACCCTTCTGAAATTCTCTTCAAAATCACATCTTGGTAGTACATATTTTTCTCCGAGTTTCTGAATGGGAAAAAAAGAACAAATTATTAATCTCACTCTATTAATAAAGATCTCAACCTAATATCCTCATCATCGACTACTTCAGTTAGATTGATTCCATTTTGGAACCAGAAAATTTATAGTATATCTATCTGTCATACCCAGGATTAAGGTTTCTGATAATAAATTGGAGCAGGGTAGAAACAATAGTATGTTTATTTAACAGACATAAGTATCCAACAAGTACTTTTGGAGACCAAGCTAATTTATTCATCAGATGCCAACACTTTTCCTAATTCTTCCATCTTTCTCGCTAGAAAGTGACAGTAATTGCCAATTGGCACATCATGGCCATCAATTAATCATATTGAACAACAAAAATACAATCAACTAATATACTGTTATATATCTTGCATAATGTGTCACACGTGATGTGTTATATATATATAGCACATATTATCTATGGTATATAACACACGTTGAAAAATAGTTGAATGTAATTCTGTTGTACAACAAATTATATAAACATTATTGTTAATCAATATCTGTCAATTGATCAAAGGTCCATGAAGCCAGTTTAACATGTATCAAAACAAAAAGGAAAAAAAGATTAGCCCAACATATCTTGACCTTAAAATTGAGATAACTTTTCCTACTTATATAAACAGTAAAATTAAAAAAAAAAAGAGTTTGAAAGAAAATCAAGACATGACAGACAACAAAAAGACAGAAACAGCACACCAGATGAGCAAGGCAAGTTGATATGAAGACGTGTAACTCAGACATACACTCACATTTTTCATACTCTCTTTTATCTGAGGATAATGGTGTGCTTAAATTCCCTTTCTTCTTCTGTATATATTTTTTCCAATTCCAACCATAAATAAGATCCATTTTTGAGTATTAATTAATTGATATGGATATATATGGTTGGTGAAGAGCAAGAGTACCACAATAAGAAGTACAATCACCACTCGTTTCCATCAACCAAAGCAAAGAATCCAAATCCCCATCATCCTTGAGAAAAAAATCTACCCTTCAAAAATCAAAATGTTCTCTTCCACATTCCCTTCTTTGTTTCTCCACCACCTAATAGTACTATTGCTACACTCCCTCCACATTCCCCCCATGGCCAAGAATCTTTCTGAATAATCCCATACAGATTCCAAGAACAAACACACACATACCCTTTTCTTTTCTTTCCTCTTTCACTGTTTTCTCCTCTATAAGGCATGAATCCCTCTTGTCGCCTCTCTTCAACAAAACACACAACTTATTCTCCTTTTCTTCCAAGAAACTCTCACACTTCCTCATTGTTTCATATTGAGACTAATAGTAACAATAGCAGTAACATTCTCCATGTCAAGCCTAGCACTCTGCCACAACCACCAATAAAAAAGGCTTCTTTCAACATTCTAAGATTCAAAGGCTCAAAACTCACACACCCTTTTGCCACTTTATCATCATTTGCAGAAGCTGAAGGAGAAGAAGAGCAGAAAGAGCAATTTCAGCTAAATGGGCATCACCAACATCATGAAACACCAAAGACTAATAATAATAATGAATTGCCTGGATTTGCAAAAGCTTTCAATATATCTTCAAGTACAGCTTCTGCTATATCAATATGCATGGCTTTAGCAGCACTCACTTTCCCATTTTTCATGACATCTTTGGGACAAGGTTTGGCCTTGAAGACCAAATTGTTGTCTTATGCAACTCTGCTTTTTGGGTTCTACATGGCTTGGAACATTGGTGCCAATGATGTTGCAAATGCCATGGGGACTTCAGTGGGCTCTGGTGCCTTGACACTGAGGCAGGCTGTGTTGACAGCAGCAGTCTTGGAATTCTCTGGGGCTCTGTTGATGGGCACCCATGTCACCAGCACAATGCAGAAAGGGATCCTTGTGGCTTCTGTGTTTCAGGGGAAGGATTCTCTGCTTTTTGCAGGGTTGCTCTCTTCACTTGCTGCTGCTGGTACTTGGTTACAGGTGATAATTGTTTCACAAATGTTTTCTTTCTCTAGATTGTGTAGTATAGATATTCGAATCTGCAATCTGCATGTGGTGATTTCTGTTTAAATAAGTCTGAATTTTATTTGTAAGGATATGTTTGGTTAGAGAGTAAAAATTCGGGTAATATTTCCATGGATGAACTTTAGGTGTAATTTTACTCAACTAAACATATCCTGACTATTGAAGCAATGTTTATTAAGAATGAGGTTATAAAGTCAGTTTATGAAGGTAGTATCTTGAAACTGAAATCCACATTTATTTAGTTGAGTGTCTAAAATCTGTGGACAAATTGATGAATCTGATATGTAGATTCTGGGGTTAGTTAGAATAAAAAGAGTTGGATTCGGTTAACATATAGTTCTTTTTTATTATTTCTTATGTTGTCATCAAATTATTGTTTATTTTGTTGGCAGAGGTGAAATTGGGGTAGGCAATGTGCAAGGTACAATGCAGCAAAAAAATGTTTTGTTGTGTTTGCTCTTTAGTGCTTGTTTTGGTGTTTGATGGGTCCAATTGTGTTGTGCCTAAGAGAGTGCACTGATTCTTGAGTCATTAAGAACCTTATAATAGACAAAAGGGGGAGCAAATAACAAGATGGCTTTGTGAGATTGGAATGATTCCTACGATCAATCCAAGAGAACTTCTTTTTGAAGGAATCAAGTTAGGATTAGAAAGACTATTACATTCAAACACTTGACACTATACACCTTAGAAAGACATTGGTGTGTGTGTGTCCCTTGAGTACAATTTTGTATCAATATATATAAGTGTCTGCGGCTACATGGAAATGGATCTAAAATATTTTATTTTAGGTGGGAAAGGGGGTAATATGATGTATGAGGTGTTGCACTTGTATGTAATGCAGTTTTTTACTCTCTTTCCAGCAATGTTGCTGAAATCAGAACAGAAAGTAAAAGGAAATATGTTATGCACAAGTATTATTTAATGTGCACAACATATATTACATGTTTCACAAAACATATATCACATATTATGCACAAAAATATGATATGTTGTAAAAAAAGATGATGTTGCATCATGTGATATATGTTGTGTACAACATGCCATATATGATGTGCATAATATGTAATATACGTTGTGCATATTACGTGTTATATGTTGTGCACAATCTATTGATTGTTTTAGTTGATTTTTTGTTATGCACCAAGATTTTCCCAAAGGGAATAAAAGAAGCATGATTAATATCAACGATTATATACACTTTTGAATCATAGATTTATTTATATGTTAGAAAATGTGCCCTTTTGAATGATTTGAGGGAAAAAATGGAATCATTTAACTCAGGCTTGTATCAGCAAAGACAGGGCAATGTGCTTATTAAGAGATCAAATTTTGAAGCTATAGGTGTCATGAAGCTTTATGAGTCAATAAGAAACAAATAATCATTTGCTAATAATAGACTTCTTCAAAAGGAAAGAAAAAAACAGAATTAACAAGCAATGAAACTCACTAGCTATATATAACTTTGTGCTGTGCAGTGTGCATCATATTATGGCTGGCCAGTATCTACAACTCATTGTAT
Organism: Aeschynomene evenia; assembly: GCA_013621005.1. Taxonomy (NCBI): domain Eukaryota; kingdom Viridiplantae; phylum Streptophyta; class Magnoliopsida; order Fabales; family Fabaceae; genus Aeschynomene; species Aeschynomene evenia. Next base: position 4,508,822 of record CM024265.1, on the reverse strand, counting down.
AGTTGGAGCAATGGTGGGGTTTGGTCTAGTCTATGGAGGTGCTGGAGCTGTTTTCTGGGGTTCACTAGCAAGAGTCATTTCTTCTTGGGTTATCTCACCATTAATGGGAGCGGCGGTGTCATTCCTTGTCTATAAATGTATCCGCAGGGTATGCTCTTTGATCCGAAACTTTCACGGTTTTTAACTTTTCTTGATTTTATTTCAATGATAATCCAGCAGAAGTTATTAAAAATGCATAATATAAGGACTTTGTAGTACATCATAAGTTTCATGCTCAAGTTTCCTATTGAAGCATAAGGTTTCTACTTTTGGATTTGGAATTATAATCAGTTATCAATGACACTACTTGGACACTGTTTCAGAAATTTTTGGCTTGAGGGCTTTTGAATCCCCTGAAAATATTGTGATCCTTTTTGTTCATTACATTTTGCAGTACAAAACAAGGTAGTCCATTCCTTTTCTCTAAACTCTTACACTCTAGTGAGATTAGAACCTAAAACCTTTGGGTTAAAGTTCTTCTCTTCAATTTGATAGTTAGCACAAAGTTATAAACAAACCTTAATGGTTGTGACTAGCAACATATAATTCTACCAATCATGGAAAACCTTTGAATTAGAGATGATAGGAAATTATGAAAACTGCTATGTTCTTATTATTTTTTCAAAATTTGTAACTGTTAAATTCCTGCAATTCAGTTTGTGTACAGTGCACCAAACCCCGGACAAGCAGCGGCTGCTGCAGCACCAATTGCTGTGTTCTTGGGTGTGACAGCAATATCTTTTGTTGCCTTCCCTCTTAGCAAGAGTTCTCCTTTAGCTCTGGCCCAGGCTTTAGCCTGCGGAACCGCCGGCGCTTTTCTTGTTGACAGAATCATCAGAAAACAACTTGGACATCTTCTTGCCAAGTCGAATACTCCATCACATCCTGAGCAAAAAGAAGATAATGTCCACCATAATATAGGATTCCTTTCTGATGTTGCAGGTCCAAAGGGTACTCAACTGGAAATAGTTTATGGGGTCTTCGGTTACATGCAGGTCCTCTCAGCATGTTTCATGTCATTTGCTCATGGTGGGAATGATGTCTCCAATGCCATAGGTCCATTGGCAGGTGCACTAGCTATTCTTCAAGGCACTGCAGGAGGAACCGAGATTGTTATTCCAATTGATGTTCTTGCCTGGGGAGGATTCGGGATCGTCGCGGGGCTAATGATGTGGGGTTATAGGGTGATAGCTACAATTGGAAAGAAGATAACAGAACTTACACCAACAAGAGGATTTGCAGCCGAGTTTGCTGCTGCCTCTGTGGTTCTGTTTGCTTCAAGGCTCGGTCTACCGATCTCGGCAACACATACTCTAGTTGGTGCAGTGATGGGTGTGGGATTCGCGAGGGGACTTAACAATGTTAGATCAGAAACTGTGAAGGAAATTGTGGCTTCTTGGGCAGTTACTATTCCGGTTGGTGCTATGCTATCAGTATTATACACTTGGATCTTGACAAAGATTTTGTCCTATATTTTATGAGTCTGCATTCCTACATGTGAAGAATTGCTTGTGGATATGTGATCAATTCATGTTATTAGCGCCGTTTTTCACATGATTATTCTTTTGTGGTACAAATTGGAGATGAGGATTGATGTGGAAGCAGAGTTATTAGGAAGTTCTTAACTCAGTTGGCAAGGGTTGAATCTTTTATGTTCGGATCCTATGCCAAACTCTCTGATTACCTATGTTCATTTCTTCTCGGAGGGGAGGAACTTATCAAGAAAATGTGAGTGACAAGTTGTCTTAATAGGTTCATGATTGATAGGTTGAAAATTGAAATCAAAGATTCAGCAAAAATGTTGGAAAATACTCAATATCTGTACTTAATAGATTCATGTTAACCTTTTTCTTTTTGTCTTATTTGTGTTTATTTGATTATGGTTCTTGACTTCTTGGCCAGTTTTTTGTGGAACAACATGACATTGTGAAAACTGTGTAAGAGCAGTAAATCACAGAGGTGAGCTTTAGGGGAAAAAAATGTTTAAGATGATTTGAAATGCATGATGGTAAATGGAAGTTCCTGTGGTTTCTAATAGACAAGGGAGCTTATGCCGAAAGCAGGAACATCTAAAAGATGTTAAGGTCCATATAGATGGCTCTGAACATATTTTGGTTTTCTTCTGTAATATACCAAAGTTTCTTATGCATTAGTAAACAATACTATTGGAAATAATGTAGAGATGATGTCTCAATTTTATTAGATCCATGAAGAGACATAAGAAATTCAGTGGTTGGCATAGTACTATACCAGAATAGGAGTTACACTGAAAGAAAACCATAGGAGTGGTGTTAACATGAACTCGAGTCAGAGTTCATGGTAAATCATACCCATGACACATATCAACCATTCAGAACATAATTTGAAGATATAATATATAGTACTATAAGAAATCAATGATTAATATGATGCCACATGTCAAGGAACATGTGAACCTGAAGCTATGTTATCGTCGTTCAAACCGTAAACAAAATCATGGAGAGAGCTCCTTCACAGTTGGGAGGCTGGGATGCCACCCGAGGATCCGATATGGTCTTCCCTTTGGGAGTGGCGGCACGAAAGGCTTCTTCCCTTTTATCCATTTTCGTCTCGATCTTGTCCACTTCTCCTTAGCGACATAGAAGTCCCTCGCAGCTACAAAAGGAGATTGCTCTATAACACCCTCACTCACAGATCCATCCACATCTGTGTCATCTTCTATCTCTTCAACTATCTCATTTGCCTCTTTGGTTTTGCAGTTCCCTTGGCCTTTGCATCCACATGGAGACAAATCTGTCATTTTTTCCAACATCTCTTGGCCTGCAACCCCATTTGACTCTTTCATTCTGCCATTCTCTTTGTGATGACTCTGTCCAATTGGAGACCTTGTGATCTCATCATGAGTTTCATGGCTTAAAACTCCATTCGGCATTTTGACTTTGCCATTCTCTCTGTGCTTGTGTCCTCTAGGAGACCTTGCCACCACCCCATTAGGCTCCTTGGTTCTGCCATGAACCGGATGCTTTCGTTTCAACCTCTCAACTTCTTTGGAGGGGATTAGGATGTACTTATGACCAGGCAGCAGAAGCTCTTCTCGGTTCAGCACCGAATGATGAGGGTCTTTGAAGACTTCCGGCCGGGCGACACACATTCCATGGTGCTTTGTCATCAACTTTGATGCTGGAACTGCATGTCTATACTGCTCCTTTTGCCCACCCACATGTCTAACCTTCACAAGAAAATCCTTTGATGATCGTGAGCTAAACTCTTGGGAATTCTTGCTTCCTTTCAACTTGTGCTTCCCTTTGGAATCCTTCTTAGTGTTCTCTACTAGGCCTAACGAATGAACTACGCGCTTCAGCATAGCCTGCAACTGTAAATTTTGCAGCCTAACAGTTTCACCATGGTCTTTCAGCTGTTAATGTTAGGTAGCGGAAGAACGAAAGGGATGCCGATACCATTTATAGGTGTCACCACCAAAGATGCTTCTTGTTTCCAATGGCCGGCCATCTCTAGTTTAATATTTCCACCCCATGAAGTAGTGATGAAACCAAGGCTTGGCACATTCACAAACAATAGTGAGTAATGGCTTTTGCTTCTGTCCTCTTTGTTGAGAACAAAGTATTTTCCTAGATAAGATAAGAAGGCATCAATATATTTCCTCAAAATTAACTTCATGGCTTTATAGTGTGCCAGCTCTGTAGACACATCCTTGTGCCGGTATCATACTCCCATAAACCCGACATTACTTGGCGCTCAAGCTTTTTCAGTCTCCCACTGATCCAGTTGTTATGGATAATGAAGCATCCCTTCTTCAAACAAGCAGCACTGACATTCTTCTTCTGCCATAGGTCATGGTAAGCACCATTTGGAAAAAGGTCTCTATCTAAGAAATGAACCGTCACGTTTGTTTCCGGCTCCACACATCTATTATTGCCGACACGATTGGATCCTCCTGTCCCACATAGTATGTCATAGAAGCTTGGCTGCTCAGATAAGCCTGAAGTTTCTGCATGCTTCACCACTTTCTCCATCGCAGCAGTAGTTTGAGGATCGGAATGAGCATAATAGAAGCCAGAGTTCAAGCGTCTTGGTAGGTTTATTGGGCCTGCACAAGTGACAATGAAAGGAGCATTTGAAAATAAATTTTGGAAAAAGGAGATAAATTGTACAGAATATTCACCTATGTCAAGGCTTTGATATGCATCCAAAATGGATATTTAATAATTAATTATAGTAGAAGCAGACAATTTATAGAGAAAAACCTTAAATTTCAAAGCTATTACTTGACTTGGTTTGTGGTTTACACTCTAAATAAGGAGAAAAGCATGAATTCAAGTGTGAGATAACAGAAGAATCACCTTGTTTCTTGTATTCATCAGATTGTGCAGCAAGAACAGCAGAGCCAAAAGATTGAAGGAAAGGAAGTGGGTTTTTGAACCAATATGTATCTACATCACTAAGAAGTACATTGTAGCCTAGCTTGAGTATCTTTAAAACAAGTCTTGACTTCACTTTCGTCACCCTTCGAAAGCACTCGGTTCCGAAGTGGCAGTCATCAAAACTGATGTTACTTGGAGCTAATGGATCCTTGAAAACCGGAATTCCCTACCATAGGAGAAAGAGTGACAAGGCAAAGAGAAAAATTGCTTTGAGATGCAAAAATTATGACAGTAACTACTTTGAAATAGTTAGATAAGATTTAAGAACACACTATTGGCATTGGCTACATTAACACAAAGTAGATCATTTTCCATGCCATGAATAATAAAACATGCTCAAGAAAGAAAATGCTTAATTGATTATAAACAAATGAGTAATATCGCAAATGAAGTTTCTTCAGAGAAAGCACAGCAAATACCTGCAAGATGGAGAACTGATAGGTTTCCTGATCAAGTGCACAAACAATAAAATTTTTAATCGATAGTTTTCGCAATCTGCAAACCCAACTCATGAGCATATCCTTGTAGCTATATCCAGCAGCAGTAAGCACAATCGTTTTCGTTTCGTCTGCAGCTATAGACAGAAGTGACTCTAAGGAGAATGGAAGCTCCAGAGTTGCTGAAATTTTCATCTGATCCTTGAAAGAACAATCCAACATTCTGTCCATTGATCTCAGACCACCAATGCAATGCATTGTGTTTCCCTTTAACCAAGTAGGAAAAATATTTCGCTTCAATGAGATCATCGCACCCCGGTGTCCAATTGGATAAACAATGCTACTCTTGGTGTCAACAATAATGTGTTGGTTATTACACTTCAAAATTTTGAGCAGGCTAGAATAGTTAGCTTCACTATAGAAGAATGAACCATAGTGTGTCCCTAAAAGAGAATTACCAATGTACTCCCATTTTCTATTTTCCATATCTGAAGAATTAGAGTTTCCATCAAAATCATCTTCACCATTCAGATGGAAACTTGTGATGGTCCAACTAGCATCAAACACAAATCTGAATTCCGATGACATGGCCTCATGAATTAACCAATTGTCGTGTGTTCCCTTACCGTACAAGAAAGGAGGAAGAACTCCATTATGTAGGGGTGTACCCTTGTTGTTCCATGCCATGAGCTTACTTGTATAACAATGATTCTGCTCCCAATTCTGTTTAAGTGTTCTCTGAATCTGAAGAACAAGGAAAAATCAATATAGTAATGTTGAAAAGCATTACTGAGGATTTGCTTTGGAAGATTTTTCATACCTCTTGGATCTTCACCTTTTTCCCATTATCTGCAAGCCAATGGTTCCCAGACATGTCCAAATGAAATGGGAAGTAAGAAACATTTTTAGATGAAGCAACTAGAAGCCAATCATGGTCAAGTTCATAAGCATGGCTTAGGGTTGAAATGAATCCCGAAAGGATAACGGTTTCAGGATCAACGATGACCGATATGTCTGATGTGAATGTGCCTGACTTTGCAATCATGGAATGGAAAAAGGGTGTACCAAGGAAGCTGCACACATAAAAAATTGACTTAAATGGAATAACTTTGGAATTTTCCAATTTCTTTTTTATTTTTTCAGAAGCAAAGAGATACCATAAAAACAATCTTTAACAAATTCTGATTTTGTTCTATTTTTTGCATTCAAATTCGAAATTGCTCAATCACATATATAATGCAAATCAATCCTTGCCAGCCACAGATAAAACTCCTTGCAATGACAAAATTAGTTTCATACTATACAAACAAATCAATGAACTTGAATAATGCAGTATACTAGCTACAATATCATCAATATGGCAAATCCTCTGATCAATATCAATTCTCATTACATGATACTATGCTTCAGTAAATCAAGGCCAAGTTGCTTACGTGAAATCGATGTCGGTATCAACCAAAACCCGGGAATCAAAAACAGCTGCAAAAGCAGCAACAGAAGAGTCATGGCTGAACAGAACAACTGTGACATGTGGAGATAGAGCCAGCCAAGATCGAATAGCCAGTGTCTGTCTTTCCCCAGTAGAGCCCTTAAAAGGTTTAGGAGCTGCGAATATTGTAATGCCGAGGCTTCTCGAATCCAAAGTAGCATTTTTGTTTGATCTGGTGTGATGATCCTTGAGCAGAGGTAACCTCTGTGTGGCATACAGAGAAAGAGAAATCAAGACAAACCCAGATAGCCAAATTGACCATAACTCATACTGAGATCCCTGCAAAATCAAAACGCAACATTTAAATGTTAAAAGGACACTCCAAGACACACAAGAATGCAATTCAGGGAACAGAAGAAGAACCTTCATGGTTTGTGCTACTAAGAAAATCCTGTTACTTCTGTCTTTTTTCCATCCAACTATTGCATGATTTATGAAAAGAGAATCAAAGTGATGCTTTAACTGAAAGAATTAAAAACAAAAATGCAGGAGTAACAAACCCACTAAGGCACTCACTACTAAGACATGTGAAGTTTGACGTGACAAACGCGTTATCTTCTTCATCCATGGTCTTTCATGCAAGTTGGAAGGAAAATAAGAATTTAATATAGGAAGAAAGAAACCGCACCCTTTTCTCCTTTCTTTTAGACGTTGAATTTGGATACAAGAGATTATAAAAGCTACTAGTCAAAAGTCAAAAGTTGCCTGCAGCTGCAATTTACAAGTGTTTTATATACCAAAAGAATATTATGAACAAGTTTCAAAGAATCAAGAATAATATTTAAGTTAATGGGGTTCAATGTTGTAGCAAGTTTTCTGCATCACGAGATCACAAATGGCATGCCAAGAATGCAATACGTAAAGGGTACACAAGTAGGAACGTGTTTTGCTATTCACTTGTGCTGATTTCATGGAGGGTGCTTCATGAACACAAAATCCAACGTATAAACAAGATACTTCTAAAAATTTATAATAAAATATGATCTTATTATAATTTTTTATGATTTGGAACAATCCAGTCACCTTATATTTCTAAGAAATTGTCATGTTCTACTCTGAAAAATTGAACATTGAAAATAAATTAGATTTTAAGAAATTGGATATTAAAAGCAAGTATGTGAGAGAGAAAAATGACAAATAATAGCAACAGGAAATGAACTGAATCATTCAGCTAACACATCCATCAAAATCTGGAATACATTCCCATCTAGAACAGAATATGTCATTAGGAATTAGGACATCGATGGGGGTTAAAGATACATACCAGAACTCAAATACAGAAGATAAAGGCATAAAGCTATGGATCTTCCTGTTATTTTCTTTTTACATCAAAGCACATTACAACACATATCCATTTCTTTCTATCCCAGTTTTGTACTACTACTTCCTTCAAAGAACAATAGCAAACCAGGAAGAAAAATAACAGTATCATATTGAACCTACAAAAAATGGGACAGGAAATATCCTTTCCCATACATCTTCATCGAGAGTCCTTGCAAAGGGCAGGCGTCACAGACTTTGCCCCCGTCTTCCAAATTTATGTCATCTTGTTTGAAACCTGTAGATATAAATGCCGATCATCTTGGGTCCTCGACATTCATCTTTGCCGCCGAACAGGTGATCTGGATCTTGACCTCCTTCCTCTGCAAGAAAAGCAAACACAGTAAGCAAACAGGACAGCATAGTATAGTAAAGATGAAGAAGCATCACAAATTCACCTGAGTTGCTTATTCTTATTCTTATAAGATGATCGAAGTTTTTGTCTCAAAAACATAAATCTTAATATTGAAAAACTTCTATGGCAACAAACCTGGAATTATCAAGAGAAGAGTAGGGAGAATGCCTGCGCTGAGAACGCTTGCTATGAGGAGACCGCGAAACTTGTCTAAAAATGAAACCACCGTACTGACTTGGTGAGTTAAAATTATAGAGTTTATTATAGAAAGAACTCAACCTGGCATAGAGTCAATACTCCACTGGGAGCAGCCTATTACCATAAATCTTTTTATGTATCTGATTAATAAGATTAGGATACACAGTCAAAAGTTTACCAGTTCTAAAAACACAAATCTATGGATGATATCCTTCTCTATCCTGGTTAAAATCAGGGGACAAAAATCCTTAATACCCTTGGGCAAACAAGTATCACACCATTGAAAACAAAACTAAAGGTTTCTTGTGTTTCTCTAATGTCTTGTCGGTGATTATAGATTGACAAGTTGGGATAACACCCAAAGAACACTAATTCATGACAATGTAAATTGCTACAACGTAACTTACACAGTAAAGAAAAGATTTCATTTAACAGACAATAAACAAACTGAATGCATGGCAATCAACATCAGGTTCAGATTCCTCAAACTTTCAAAATTTTAGCCTAAAGGTGTTAAAACATACAAATTAACAATCAATTTGTACATGACAGATTACAACATCTGTAATTCTATCTTCAATTTCAGAACTTCTGTAACAATAATCTCATAAGTTGCACTCAGATGCAATGGTAATCTGATAAATAATGGAAGCTATCCCAGCAGAGGTATAATGTATATACATGTATCCATAAAATTACCTTCCAACACAAAGTGGGTAACAATGTAGCATCATAGCAGCTCAAACACAAATGCACATAGAGTAAAGAGTGGCAATATAACTAATATCTATCTTAATGCGGTCATGGAGCTAAGACTAAATTTTAGCACCAATAAATAAGTTCAGAAAAGCAATTTGTTAAATCACCAAGGCTGTGTAAGTAACAAGGGAAGAAAAAAAATTGGTATACATAAAAAGATGCACTGTGAGAATTACCATGACTGTAGTGTATTATATATGAATATGAATATGAACAAGGAGAAATATATCGTTATAGACCATATGCAACAAACAGCTCATCTAAATATCTGCAAGACACTGTGAAACACCCAAACATTGATATTGTGAACCTGAACATAGTCAGGAATCTCTTAATACCTTCGCTTAGACCTGACTGGGGATGGTGATGAGTCCCGTTTTCTTGAATGCAGCTTCCTGCAGTACCAAAACTGAAATGAGGCAATATATATGATAGCAAGCCATACTAGACTTAAATGGAATCTATAATAGACCTTTTTGAGCCATCTGAGCCTTCTCCACTTGAATCACCAGAATGATTAACTGCATGGTCCTTGCTGGTTCTACCTCTACTGCCTACTGAAGATGAACGCCTTCTCCGGTGCCTATCCGGGTTACTTGCATCTTTTTTACTTGATTTATGTTCCCCCTTGTCCTTTGTATGTTCCTTTCTCCGGCTAGTATCTTCAATGGCACTACTTCTATGGGGTTTCTCTGCTTCCTTCTTATCATCCTTGACATCATGGGAGGACCTTTTCCTTGACTCTGATTCCTTTGACTTCTCTGACTTCTCCCCATGCCTTGAACTGTGCTCTTTCACTCTTTCTTTTGCCTCACTGCTGTAGTCTGTCTTTTCCTTTCTCTGATGTCTTTCATCCTTTCTTCTATGACTCTCATTACCTTTTTCATCTGTTCCAGCCTTATTAACTTGTACCTCCTTAACAAAGTCCTTCTCTGAACGCCTATCATGTCTATCAATTTTTTCTGACCTTCTTTTGCTTTCCCTACCTGGATGATCATCAGTTGCTTTTTCCTCACCAACACCCTTTCCAGGTAGTTCAGATTTTAGTATCCCTGAAGTATCTTTAGAACTAAAACCATTAAATCTATCATGACTTCGTTCAAAAGCATTAAGCTCATTCCCCCTATTATCCTTTGAAACAACCTGGGAAGAATTTGATTGATTTAATTCTTTTGTCACCTTATCATCATGCAACTGATCAATAGCAGCACCATTGCTAGTTTTGGATTGTAATGAGCTGGTTTTGACCACCTTATCCACCAAATTTGTTTGACTTCTTCCTTGCTCTTCAAGTTGAGAACTGCTATTAACAGGGAAATCATTAATATCTTCCACAGGCTTCTTAATCATCGACTGATAACTAGCGTCTTTAGAAGGAGCTAGAACACTGGAGCTCTCAATTTCATCATCTCCATCATCAGCATCAGAACCATAATTTCCAAGACCTAAAACATCTCCAGGAGAGCTGGAATTAGATTTTTCATTGGTACCATTGTTCTCTAATTCCTTTGCTTTGACTGGAACCAGAACCTTTGCAGATGCCTTGGGAACTGTAGCTGAGGGTGGAGATGTCGATGCCTTATGGTTTGAAGTGGTAGCATTATGACCCCCTGCATATAACAAATTTTTAGAACCTCCAGCATGTAATCATCTATCTATATAGATACATAAATTTAAGAAGAAAAAATAGATGTCATCAGACAATTACCTTCAGCAGTCATATCATCTTCGGTAAGAACTTTGGTTGCAATTTCATCAAACAATTCATCAGTAACCTAAGAAGAAGATATAATTAGAACAATAGTAAACTACTTTTATTCTGCTTCAGATGTAGACAGATCTCAGATATGACAATAATTCAAATATCAAACCAACCTTTAAAAGGACTTCAGTCAGAACTCTTTTTATTTCTTGGTTGATTGCTGCAGTTCTAGCTGCTTCAGCAAGATCCTACATATAGAATATGTCAGGTCAAATTTAAAGTGAATAAAGTATATTCAAACAACAAAACAAAAATATATAACAGGACTCATTTTGCAGAATCAGATTTCAATAGCAAAGAATGGAACCTCTTCATCCTCTTCATCCTCAGCTGATTTAGAAGAATCAATGCTTTTACTATCTGTCTCATCACCTTTCACATATGACTTATCAATGCCATCTTCCATAAAAGTATCCTCTTTAGGGTGCTCTACAGAAGGAGCAGCAATAACCGTTTTCTTTATTTCCTCTCTAAGCCAGTTAGGGACTGAAGCCTGAATAATAACTCCAAAATAAGATTTGATGAAGCATATCTATTCAAACCTTAATCTTTGCAATATAGTTAGTTACCTTCTTAGGACGTTCAGGAACACCTGAAACCCCAAATGGATCAGCAGAGAAAGCTGCAGTAGGATGAACTGCAGTTCCTGTGGTAAGGGCAAAGGGTGGACCAGTTGGTGGGAGGCCAGGTCCAGGAAACCTTCCAAATGGTGGTGCCGCATGACCAGGAGCGGCAATAGAAGGGTCATGCTGCAAAATTACCTAAGTGTCAAGCTACTTATATTTTTTATATATATACATATCTAAGTAGGGTAAAAAGTGTCAAAATTAAGACCTGTGACCCAGAGGCAAGAATTGAAGGTATTGGTGGATAACTAGCAGCAGGTGCTACTGGAGCACCCCAGTTATTCATTGAAGTATCATGGTGACTATAAGTTGCCTGCATTTGCAGGTCACTATCACGACTAAACCTAGGCACAAAGTCTAAAGGTTGATCAGCAAGATTGATAGCAGGGTCCACTGAATGGCTGGCAGATGCAAAGGTTGCTTGCATGGATGGTTGCACATGTCGTTGTTCTTGAGATGAGGAAATTTGTGGAGGGAACACTGGGTATGGTTGTTGAATCTGGTCAGCTGCCTCCTTACCTGTAAATCAAAATTCAGATTACAATAATGGCAAAAAAATAAAAAGCCTTTTGAAAGGCAGGGTCAGCTACAAATCAACCAACACCATTGTATAAAATCATAAACCATGGCTGAACATAAGCCATTTAAATCTAAATTCTTCTTAGTGGTTTTGTCTACATTTTTTTCTTGGCAACATCTACTGTATATAGATATTCAGATTGGATGTGGGAAATATACAAAGGAAGGCATGAAGCAAGTTAAAGTGTGCCTACAATCCTGCTTTTCAAGGGCTTGCATATATTAATCAGATTTTAAAAAATGATAAATTTTTACGAAACCCTTCCTCAGTGGTAGTTCCAACTAACAGCAGTTCTTTACATCCTGCCTTAAGGGAAAATAAACATTTAAGTATAATAAGTTAATAACTCTGTATACCTACTTATCATAAATGATACACAGCTAAAATGGTGGGGGAAGGGGTTTACACATTCCCTAGCACTAGCAGGTTCTCAACAAACATGTCAACATGAGTTAACAGGTTGAAAGGATCCTTACTTTGAACCAAAATGTAACAGGTTTACATCACAAATACTTAGTACAATGAAATTTTAGACAATTGATTTATGAACCATTTCGACAGACTACTTGAGCAAAGCTTCACTTGCAATTTCGATATACCAAATAAATAATTACCTGTAACAGAACTATAACTAGAAGGTACCTCCTGCTGGTGAACTGATGGATTTGTAGGCAAGTTTCCTTGTTCATATGAAACAGTTGAATCTCCAATGCTGGTCCCATCTGTAGCACCATATGAATGTCCATCTAAAGTATAAGATTTCTCCAAACTGACCGATGCAGCATCCTGGGAATGTCCTGAAAGTCGTTGTGCAGATGCATCCAAGTAGGAAAATTGTTGATAGGCTGTTGAAGGATGGGACTGGTTTTGAACATCAGTATAACGTGAGTCAACGGGTTGCTGATACTGATCATGATAATGGCTTTGCTCTTGCACCCTTCCAGCAGGTGAAAAATGTGATTGTTGATGCTGACTTTCCATGGCAGCCTTTGCATCAGCCCATGCTCTGGCCTTAGCAGCCCAATCTTCTTCATTCTTATTTGCTACGATTCCATAATTATGCCAAAAGTATTTACGAAAAGATATAGAAGTTGCAAATACAAAAACAAAAGAAAAAGAGGCAGCAAGTGCCCAAAAGGCCAAATGGAACTAAAAGAATGCAGTGACACACACAAGGCAATACAAATGACAAAACTGACATGCTATATCACTATTGTTCCAAATGACTGAATACCAAGCTAGTTATTAATTATTATTATCACTACAGTGGTAGCAAATTACAGATGAAAAGTGACATTTGAGTTTGATCATGACTTCCCTTACATGCACGCAAGTTGACTCTTGCTCAAAATTCAGTCTCATATCACAACTCAGTTATTTCGTGAATACAAACGAATGAAACACAAAGCAAATCGGATTTTTGAAAAATCACAAAACAATGTGATTGGGAAGATAAATCAATTCATAATAAACAAAAACCGAGAATGCATGCTTTTCCTTCCTTATTCTTCATTTTTCTATGCAAATTCTTGCCTCTCAAGTTCACAACTTTCAAATATCTACTGCTACAGTGAACCTAATGATAAGCATCAAAACCCTAGAAAATTTTTTGCTTTTCATGTAAGCATATAGCAACAACTAACCAGAGTAACCTTGGTTGGGAGGCCAGCTCGGGTTGCTCCATTCCTATAAAAATTTCAAGCAATCAGAAACCAAACAAAGTGTAAACAAACTACGAACTAATTGAGCTGTAAAATAATCAATCCAGGAAGAATAAAACCCTAATTAACAAACAAGAAGAAACAAAACACCAATGGAGAGAGAGAGAGACATTAGAGAGAATTTTCACCTGAGGATAGGGCTGCTGAGGAATGTGAGAGTGAGGGGTGAACTGATGTGAGGGCGCGTGAGGACGAGCGTGAGGAGGAGGAGCTGGAGGTGGAGGGGGATGGAACTGGTTGGGATGGTAGGGGTAAGGGTTCGCCGGAGGAGGAGGATACGAAGCTGCCGGAGGATAATGCTCGGCGTGCGGCGGTGGGGGTGGTGGAGGAGGCCACTGCGGCGGAGGGGAAGGTGTCTGGGAAGGGTGGTGGTACTGAAATTGGGTGGAGTACCATGGGCCTTGAGGAGGGGCGGGCTGACGAGGCGGCGGCGGAGGGGGAGGCATCTGGTGGAAGTGGTGGTGGGGATCAGGCGTATGGGGTGGCGGTGGCGGCGGCGGCCTCATGTAGCCGTGGGGCTGTTGGAAGGAGGAATCCATTGGATTGGGAGAATTGGTGTGCAGAGGAAGGTTCTAGAATATTGGATAAGTAATTTAGATTGTGAAGTGATTGGGGTTTTGGTTTCGATCGCAAGAGAAGGTGTCGCAACGTATGGTATCCCAATTGCAAAATGGGGGATTTTAGGAAGGAAGAAGAGGGTTCAGCTACTCGCCGTGAGGGCTACCGCTGAGGAACAAAATAACCTTTTTCTCACTCCTAGTGGGGACAAAATAGAAAAAAGAGTTAAACATAAAATTGGCACACCAGCCAGCATGACTCTAATTAGTTCTTCACTCTAATTTTATTTAAAACAGATCTCTATTTTACAATTGTAAATCAAGTTGGTTCTCCTTTTATTTTTTATGCTACAACTTTATTAATTCCTGCTGATATGAATAATTTGTTGCTTACTTAGCAAGAACATATAACCATATAAATTCATAATTCATTTAACCCTATAACTAATATGAGTTACATGTATTTTCAGGATTACATGTCACTTGTCAAGTTGATAATAAACAGACAACAACAACATAAGTTAACATAATTATTTAAAATTGATTATATAATTCATTGACAAATAACATTTAGTAGAACATATTTAGAGAGAAATGAGATTGGAGTATGCAGTGAGAATTAATTATAAGTATTATATATAATATATCTATAAAACATCAATTGAAGATAAAAAAACTCAAATAAGGTGTCTTGCTTAGCAACTTTGATAGTATAAATATAGAAGTTTTCATTTATACACTTAGGTTTATCACTTGTAAAATTGTGTTGAGATCAATTAGACAGAAATTTAAAGATAATTTTATTTTACTTACAAAGCAAAATCTATAACCTAGTGTCTATAAAATGGTTTACTAAAATATAAATAAAAAAAAACAATCAAACTTGAATACGAAGAATCACAATCTATAAAAAAAAATAAAGAGGATATAATGTAAATCATAACTGTGTAATATATGTAATTTAAATTATAAAGGTTTAAATTAATGAGAGAATAATACTTTAATTTATTAACAAAGAATTTTTTAAAAAATATAAAAATAAATACATTAAAAATGAGTGACAATTTTCAAATAGCGGATATATAGATTTATTTTGAATATCAAAAGTTGAATATGTCAATAAAGATGATAAAAAACATTTAAAAAATAGGGATAAATTTTTTTAAAATAAAATTGTCAAGGACTAAATTGTCTAAAAAAATAAATTGCAGTTAAGACTATTAATATTTTTCGTCGGTGGCCTTAATGTGGCCAACTTTTGACATTGTCTCGGACTAATTAGGATATTTTCGATAGTCAATGATCAACTTATCTGATACTAAAATTGTCAGCGATCAGTTTCGAGGATTAGTAAAAAAAATAAAACTTACACAAAATTTCAATTGTATTTATAAACCTTGACTAATAAGTGTCCTTAAATCTTATTAAAAATTATAAAATTATAAAGAAATAATAAATAATATACTCAATTTCTTATATAGAAAATATAAAGATATATTAAAAAAAGAATATTAAAATAAAATTTCTCATTCTCTTACTATCCACTCTGGTCTTTACTTTTTTTTCTTTAATTCATTAACAAGTCAGTTTTTTTGATTTTACTGACTCTAATGACAGGTGACAGAATAAAGGAGTAAACAGAAGAAAATGATTATGTTAGTTTTTGATGGCTTGGACTAGTAGTCACCATGGAGATCAGAATAGAGTCACACTGATTTTGGGAATAAAATTGTCAATTTTTTTCACTTCAATTTTTTAAGTCATTATATCTTAGAAGGGAAACACAAATTTATGAGAGTATGTTTCAAGGTAGTTAGGATCGAGATTTTATCTAAGATCGAAATAAACATACAAAATCATATAATGTGGAATCGTGATATGGATCGTAAGATCCTACCGAAATAAAAATATGTAAAATATACATGATAAATAAATAAAATTGGTCATAACAAAAGTAAAAAATTTCAAATCCACAATTATCAACCTTGAACTCCAATTTAAAATGCATAAAAATAATATAAAATAACAAATTCAACTGAAAATAATCTTAGATTATGAGACATGTCAATAAACAAATTAGAATTTTAAAATAATAGGTCGGGTTATACATGTTAAAATCGTATGATCACAGTGTTACTCGTAGATCCTACCAAGTTGAACACAGAAAAACACGGATGTGAGATCGAGATCGGGCAATAGTAGTAGGGTCGTAAAATCATGCGATTTTAAGAGTTAAATCGAGATCCTAGCTACCTTGGTATGTTTGGACTTAATTTTGAAGTCATTATATATTTGACTTGTGTGACACTAACCTCATGATCACGTGACTGTGTCCTTAGAATCAACGAAAATAAACAATATTTATACATAATAATCTAACTTTTTAAATATATTAATTCAACTTTTAATATGTATTATAAGTTGGATTAAAATTTTTTAAAAATTAATTTATTATATAAAATAGTTCATAGTGACTAATTTTATAGTATAAAAAAATCATTTATTAAACCTTTAACCTTATAATATAGTATATATGCCGAGGATAGAGTTGAGAGAAAAATGGAAATGATCCAACTATTTTAGTTAAATTTAATGAAGTTGATAAAAAGTTGATTTCAAATCACTACCAGAAAGAAAGTACCAAATTATAAGAATAAATATTATTGATGATAATCAATCTAATCAAAGTGATGAATAAATACATAATGACAAAGATTTTTAATAATTTATATAAGATTACATAATGTTCAAATTACATTGTCTCATAAAAAAAACACAAATATTCCATTCATTTCAAAATGTAAGTTTTTTAGTTTTTTTTATTATATTCCAAAATATAAGTCACTTTTTAATTTTCAATATACTCGTATCTTTTTTTTATTTTACCTTCATAATTTTCAATTATTATTCTTAATGTTATGTAAAATATGCACATTAGTAGGAATATTGTTATTATTCATTTTAATTTTTCAAAATATCAATACAATTCAATCATCATATTGATATGTGAAAAAAATTCAAAGTGATTTATATTTTAAAATGGAAAGAGATAATTTTTTATTGCAAAATGTTATGTTTACAATAAAAAGTATACAATATTTATACAATACTCATTTATATCATTAGATTATAATATGAGTTCACTCTTTTATTTAAATTGTTACAATCCAACTATAAAAATTATTATTATACAAATATCATATTTTTTTATTGTACATATAACACTCATATTTTTATTAGAAGGTTAGAATGTGTCGTGTGTCAATTGGAATTATTATTCCATTTATCTATTGATTTATTGTATAATAAATGAAGTGTAATGTGTATATATATCTATTACTAGTGATGGTTAGGTTCGTCGAGAATAAGAGATTTATTTATTATGTATCACTCATATTTTGACATATTAATTATTTTATATTCATTTGAAATTATTTATCTCTTTTATTATAATTGACTTATTTAATTATTTATCATACAATAAATAAATGATACAAATAAAATAAATTAGTACATAAAATTTCTCATATTATTATTATCCACCAAATTTGTTTATTTTTATTTGTGGTCAAACATAAATATCTCTTTTAAGTTGCCCGTACTCAACTCATCTTGACTTTAATTTTCCAAATAAGGATAAGAAAAAAAGAAAAGAAAAGAAGTGTTGTGATAGCAATTAGCAAGGCATGGACGAAGCACGTGTTTGTCCAAAACGACAGCGTTTGCTTGCAAAGAGATGCCACACGGCACTGGCCTACACAGCGCCACGTTCCAATCCAATTCCAGAACACGACAAGACTCACCACCATCATCATCACAAAATAAATATCTTCACCTCATTCTTTCTTCTTCCTTCCAATTTCAACCAAACCCCTTTTTTCCCTCTTTCTTCCGCCGCCATGGCCGTGAATCTAGGAAACTTGGCTCTTTTACTAGACATAACTTCCCCTAGAAGCTTAATTCTTGAGAGAAAGCTTCGCCCCGCAGGGATCGACGTCGTTTTGAGCATCCCGCCGAAGAGAGAGCCTCACTCATCGTCGTGCAGCTACTCCTCCGACGGAGAGGCTCGCAACAACCGTATGGTGGTGGCTAGGGGAAAATCGAACTCGGAGAAGAACGGTGTTGGATTCGACGCTGAATCGAGCGACGAAGAGAGTGATAAGTTTTGGGAGAGTGAAGATTGGGAGAAGGAAATGAGGAGGAGAGTGAGGGAGTTTGAAGATCGGAGGGAGCTTGAGAAGAAGGCTGAGGAATTGCAGAGCCGCGGTGGCGGTGATGATGAAGAAGGAGAAGAAGAAGAAGGTAAAGAGGAGACTGAGGAAGAGAAGAGGATGAGAGTGAGGAAAGAGCTCGAAAAGGTTTCATTCTCTTGCTTTCATGATCTGATTTTGATCCCATCGTTATTGGACTATGATACCGGTTTAATTAGTTTAATTAAGTAAGATTATTTTACTCTTAAACATTATTATTATTATATTTTATTAAGAGTGTTGATGCGCTTGATCCTTCAATTTTTTTTTTCTATTTTTTGTCCCTGCTTCTAATACATTCTATTCATATATTTTATAGTTGTCCTTTTAGGGAAAAAGAATGTTGCAACAAAATTGTCCTTCATATTGCATCAAGGGCGCGCTAATAGATATTGTTTTCCAAGGAGAGAAGCATGATTTAGTGAAATTAAGTCATATTTACTTAATGCCTAATTAGGTATGGTTTGTTTTCGGTGACCCGGAGTCGGAATCATGAGTCAGTGTCACAAGAGTGGCTCCAAACACAGTCTCACATATTTGAGTTTCCCTTCCAACTTCTAGTCCATACTGACTCTCCAATACACATTGATTACAAAATTGGGATGAACAAAAAATTAACAATTTTATTCACGAGTCAATGTGACTCTCTTCACTGAGCCAATGTGACCCTCCTACCACAAACATGATTTTTTTTTTAATTTTTTTAATTTTCAAACTTTCTGAACCGAGTAAACTTGTTTGTCTATTTTCATTATTTTCTTCGTGCCAGAAAAAAACAGAAAATGAAAACATAAATACATAAACTTAATTCTCAATTTTTGTTGGTCGTTCTTAATTTATGGTTTGATGAATCAGGTGGCTAAGGAACAGGCAGAGAGGAGGGCGACAGCGCAGTTGATGTTTGATTTGGGTCAGAAAGCTTATGGCAAAGGCATGTATGGACGTGCCATTGAGTTTCTTGAAGGTGCACTCACTATCATCCCAAGGCCTACTTTATTCGGTGGTGAGGTTAGTTCATTCTTATTGCCTCAAATCTCAATAACAATATCTCTGCAATTCTTCATTGCTTCTTGCTATTTTTTTCATGTCAAATTGTAGTGTGAGGGAAGTAAGTATTTTTTTTGGTTATCTATTGGTTGTGAATTTCAGATACAAATATGGCTTGCTATGGCTTATGAGGCCAATAACCGGCACAAAGATTGCATTGCTCTGTACCAGCAACTTGAAAAGACGCACCCAAGTATTAGCATCAGGCGCCAAGCTTCGGAGCTTCGTTACATTTTGCAGGCACCAAAGCTCAAGATTTCCCAAGAGGAGATGGTCACTATACCCTTGATTGGTTCTAGTTATGACAGGTAATTTTACTGTGCCTAATAAATGTGGATTTTGATCCTATCTCTGTTCATGTCTTTTTAGTTTTTTACTTCTTCCTTAGTCATATTTGACCCTTTTGAAAATCCATAAACTTTAGATACCTGACCAATATGAATGTTAGTATTAGTTCATCGTAGCCAATAACTAGCCCTATACCATTCAGCTATACAATAAGAATGATGGGATCAATAATGCAATCATGGATTCCACTGACATTGATTTTTTATTCCTTTTTATCGTTCCCATTATCATTTTCAGTGGATATATATCGACTTCTATAGGGTTTTTAGGGGGGACAAAAAGGATTAAATTTGCTGCAACTTGTTCAAGTTGTATACCATATTTTTGGTGTCAAATCTTCAGCCTGCAATATTCTATTCATGTCTTTTCTTCCTTTGAAAATCAGAATTTATTTAAGTGCTTCAGTTTCCCAATAAAAGGAACTGTCATTGGTAGTGGTTTTATCTTCTTTATGTTACATGTTGCTATGCTCAAATTAGATATTTAAGTGAAGTAGTATCCTATATGTATTATGAGAAATCTGATAATATTGTAGTTATGCGGGAACATGGAGTGATAAATTCAAGGACAAGGAAAAGGATGGAAGAATTGGATCAGTGACCAATCAGCTTCCATCATCTAGGGATTACCTTGGGGACTTTCTCGTATGGAAACCTCCAATTGGGTTAGGGAAAAGCAGAGCTTTCTGGACTGGTTTGACATTATGGTTGGGACTAGTTGGAGCTGCCCTCATTATTCAAAGATGAAATACCTATATATATATATATATACACATATATTTGAGTCCTTCCATTTGTGATATGTCCATTCTAATTATTAGTTGTTAGTTTTTCATTTCGATATATAATCTCTGATATGAAGCTCATGTTGCTGTAAAATGAATTGTATGTATGAAATATACTTGTAAAATTAATTTATGTATCAAATAGTAAATATGTAATTTTTATTATAACTCGCTGGTTGTCTTCTGCTATCCGCTGTGTAAAAGAACTTCGGACTTTTTTTTATTTCTTTTGTATTAACATAACTTTAAAAAAATAAATTATGTAAGAGAAATTAGGTGCCCTCCTAATTGAAGTTGTTTTCTATAATAAATTTTTAAGATGAAGGAAGATTAAATTTAGGTCAAGTGGGCGAGAATTAATTATTGGCTTGCCTTAAGTCCTTAACCATTTCTTTTCATTCACCTTAGATGATTATGACAGAAACTCCCCTTCATAATTAATATATTTCTTTAGTAATGTTCAACAGAAACTTCACAAATTATCAAATTCATGTTATGTTATAAGTTAGTAGCAGAAATACAAACTTAATACTAACAGACAGACAATTTTATATTATTATTCTATCATGTATTATCATTAACAAAAATAATTGATGCTTACCTCCATTATTTAAAATGCTCAAGCAAAAGAGTACCTTGTGTTTATTTATTGGTGATTTATTTAGTTTCCAATAAAGTTCATGGATATCGATGTTGATTAGTTTTCTCTTTAAAATATATCAAATTAATTATCAAATCACAACTATAGATTATACAATGGATATTGGTACTCATGTGTACGAAGGAAAAAAGCTTATTTATTTATTGTCGACATATTTTGTTTTCACATACATTTTTTTTACAACAAACTACATAGTTTTGGTCAATGAAGTATCTATTTAAGCCCAATCTAAGACAGAAACACAAGAAAGTGGAGGTTAGAGACTTAGAGCCCACAAGGCCCAAAATTCCAAAACCCTAGGGGCAAAACTGTAAACCTATCCCCATTCCTCTTCACACTTCCCACACCCCACTTATAAAATGCCCTCAAACCCTAATCCCAGTCTCGCTCCTTCAGCAGCCGAACCCTAACACAGACGCAGAGAGCGAGAGATCTCACCTCATCGAAGATGACAACCCGATTCAAGAAGAACCGTAAGAAGCGCGGCCACGTCAGCGCCGGTCACGGTCGTATCGGAAAGCACCGCAAGCACCCTGGAGGTCGCGGTAACGCCGGAGGCATGCACCACCACCGCATCCTCTTCGACAAGTACCATCCTGGTTACTTCGGTAAGGTCGGTATGAGGTACTTCCACAAGCTCCGTAACAAGTTCCATTGCCCAATCGTCAACATCGACAAGCTCTGGTCGCTCGTGCCGCAAGAGGTGAAGGACAAGGCATCCAAGGAGAAGAAGGCTCCATTGATCGATGTCTCTCAGTTCGGTTACTTCAAGGTCTTGGGGAAGGGTGTGTTGCCGGAGAACCAGCCTGTTGTTGTGAAGGCCAAGCTCATCTCCAAGATCGCCGAGAAGAAGATCAAGGAGAACGGTGGCGCCGTCGTTCTCTCCGCTTAGGTTTGTTTTGTTTCTAAAAAACAGTTTTTGATTTTTTTCTCTTGAGCAGTTTAAGGATTTTGATCTGTTGAGACTCGATTTTAAGGGTTTTGTATTCTGTTATGGATATTTTCAGAATTCTAATGGTATCTTATTTTATTAAGAAGCTTATGGTTTAATTTTGTTGAGCTGATTTCGATTAAGCTAAATCTATTAATTAATCAAATTAGATAATCAGGTACTGAAACCTAATGAAGCCGTATTGGATCAACATTGGGTCAATGTAGAAACTATGCATACTGTGATTCTAGCTTTGATTTAACCCTAAATTGGTCCCATTTCTTCGTTGTGCTCGTAATAAAGTTATAGCTGGGCGTATTTCTTTAGAAATGAGCTTGAACATTGATCTACCTTTGATTGGTCTGTGGTCTTTTTACTTGCATACGATACTTCATGAACAATTGTTGTTTACTTAATTCGATAGAATTCCTAATAACTGATTTGTAGTTACGTAATATAATGTGGGGTAATAATAATATTCTGAAACATGCATCTGTAAAGTAAATTAATCTTGAAAGAAAGAATTTGACAAAAAGATTTTTGTCCCCATAATTAGATTTTTGTTTTCCCCCACTAATCAAACTTTTTGGAACTGGAAGAACTTAATTGTATTGAACCTTGTCTGAAACTTGTTTCAATTTTGTGGATCCAGCTAGTTTAAGACACACACTCCCATTAGTGTTTCAAATTCGTTCATATAGCAATGAAACCTCGTGCGAGTATCCCATTCGACATTGACAAATTGCTTCGTAAAATGTAAGAAAGGGGATGCTTCAATGCCTGAATCAATAAACTGGCTTTATTTAAAGCCTTTTTTCTAGTAGAGAAAACAAGGCTTAGTAGTTCTTTGAACAAGTCGACACTGACCCATTTGATTTTAATCAACATAATGCATAGCTCAAAAGGATTTTTTTTTTTTTTTTGTTTTTTGGTTGGATAGAATAGATCAGAACAGTTTAAGTAATACAGCCATGACTCACAAGGCACAATAAAACTATACTTCCTGTGAGGACTGAGGAGAATGGAAAAAAAAAATACTTTCACTTCTCTTAGAATGAATTATAATTGTTAATTTTGTGAATGAGACATGAAATGTAAAAGGGTTTAGCTCAAAAGTAGGCCAGCTACATTCTTAAGGAGAGGATTAAGATTCAATCCTTGGGCGGTCTCTTACTTAATTACTCAAGGGTAAAAAATATGTTACAAGATGGAAATTAAAGTATCAGAATTCACTATGTGCTATTGTAAAAGCTTTTACTAACTCCATCCCAAAATAATAATAGTTCTGATTTTTTTTGGTTCATTAGAAAACTAATTAACTACTACCTATACACAAGAAGTAATCATTACAGATTTTTAACTGGTTTTCATATAAAAACAAATAAACATGTGTAATTAGATTTAGGTACGTGCAGGAAAACATAATCCTTCAAAATATCTTTTTTTTTTTTTAGTTTAAGTGTTCTACACTCGAACAACTAGTTATTGCAAGATGTTTGAGGTAGTTATAGTTAGATAAAAGTCATATTTATTCACCCAAAAAAATGTCTCATACTTCTGTTTGTCTGAAAACCAAAAAGAAGTGACGATAAACTATATGTGATTGAACAAATATGTGCAAAAAGTTTATATTGACATTACATCTAAATTAAATGCAATAAAAAATAAATAAATGGTTCAATTAAAACAAAGACTGATGTCAGAAACCCAAAGAAATTGTAGAAACCAATCCAAGTTATACCACAAGAAATTACAGCATCAAGACAATAAATAGTAATACCTATTGTACCGTTCTTTAGTATTATATGAAATTAAAGAAGATAGGCCACACTTTTGTACTACAGGAAACAACAAGATCTTTCTTTCTAAATCCTTAAGATTTACTTGGGCTATACCAATACAGTGTGATATTCAGAGGCCAATATTATTCATCAAGAGACATATTGATTATAGGGAAGACATGGGTGGGGGATGAAGCCATGAAGGTACAAGGGAGCTTTCATCTCTGATGCAAAGGTTACATTTTTTTATCCATCACAAATTAAGTAATTGGATTATTATATTTTAAAGCACACTAAATATTGGTCCAAACTCAAACATTTGCCAAGTAGCAAAAAATAAAAATAAAAATAAAATCAAACATTTGCCTATTTGAACCTTCAAATTTCTCCCTCGGTTAGTTTGATGTCTGGTCCAATTTGTAGAACCTTTCTAATATTATAAGCTTCTAAAAGTTTTTTGTAATAGTAACTTTGCTAAACAATCAATATTAAGCCTAAGCAATTTCTTCTAACGCAACAGGAAAATAACGAGTAACCAAACAAACACTTAATTCTTAATGATCTATATGATCGCAATATATTGAAATGTATGCAAGAAATATCAAATTATCATTGTGCCAATTTTGACAATAAATAAATCAATGAAAAAACTATTTTAACGAAAACTCCTAAAAAAACTTAATGTTCAGTTCTAAAATGTGAACAAAATAAACGCACAAATTTGCCACTAGAATTCTGCAGCAATTTCAGGTTTCACGACCATTACTTTCAATAGCTTTGGGTGTTGAATCATTATGCCCACCCCACTGCTTTATCCTATCTTCCGCAAGTGAGGCCTGCCATTTACACACAAAACTAAATTAGGCTTATAATTTAACATGTTTACTATACTTTATTATAAATTTATAATATAAGACCTCAATCATATATAAATAGGTAATAATATATGGACAACAATTATACATCCAAGTACTATCTAACGTGTGTTATGTATCATTCGTAATGTGTGTTATACGTAATGTTTGTTACGACGTATGACACACATTACGTATGACACATAGCGTACTAGTTGAATGTATTTCTGTTGTACAACAAACATTTTCTTGTATAAAACAAATCAAATGAGACTGTTTGTGTATGCAATGCATATATATACTCTGTACCAAAATCTTACCTCTCTGTTCCAATCAGTTTTATACACCATGAAGAACAGAACAATAGTTTGTAGTATGGTCCCTGACAGCATTCCAGACCAAATCCCCTGAAATTTATCCATCATATAAATACAAGCTCATTAATCAATCAAATATCACAACCAACAAGTCTTCTATTTTTCCCTAAATCCATAGCTATATACATCCCCAAGAATGAAAAACTACTGGCTCATTTAATTTAATCTTTCACTAATTCTGAATGGATTACTATGAAAAATACCTTATAAGTGTAAATATCACAACTCAATTAATAAAAAAGAAGACAAATACACTGATCTTTTTGAAAATAGGTGAAATGTACTTCCTCCTATATTCTCTATTTATAAAAGACTAAATACTTATTTAATCCTCCATAAATATATTGCAGGGTAAATTAGTCCCTCAGAATTTGAAAGTTCAATATTAATCGTTCACATTTCAAAAAAGGGACAAATTCGTCCTTCCGTACAGGTAAAAATCATTGTACGAACATGTACGGAAGGACAAATTTATCAAATTATTAAACTGTTTTTTCTGTTGGACAATGGAAAAATGTATTCAGGGGTCAGAGATAAGTATCCATACAAATATTCAGAATAAGTAAGGGTGGGTGAAATTTAGCAACTATGAGAGGAGATTAGTATAATTTATTTATGCTTAAAAGGAGAAGAGAAAGACTTACAATGACACCCAAATCAAAGGTGTATCCCAAAAGAAGGCCCAAAGGAACACCAAAGAGGTAGTAACAAGCAATGTTGACATAAGCAACAGCAGTTTGCCAGCCTGCTCCAATGGCAACACCAGACAGCACAGGCTGCACATTGTTGATCACAATGCAGCATGCCAACATGGGTGTCAGCTGCTTCACCAACTCTTTCACTTCTGAGTCATTTGAGAACAGTGCAGGGTACTGCTCCTTGAAGATTATCAGAACCATTGACATCATTATTCCTATTAGGAATGAAGTTATCACTGCAACCACTAGTGAGAATTTTGCTGTTCTTGGGTGTGCTGCTCCTAATTCATTTGACACTCTCACACTGCACATCAAATCAGAGGATTTCAGTACTCATAGAATCAATAATATTTGTCGCACATCAGAAATACGTCTAATTTGGATTCAACATGTGCTATATACAAGACATAATGTGTGCTATATGTATAACAGACGTACGTATAACATACATTACGTCTTATATATAACACACATTGAATACTAGTTGAACGTATTTCTATCGTACGATAAAGATTATTGTAAGAGAGTTAATCAATGTAGGAAGCATTTTTTGAAATGATGAAAATGTGTTGTTACCTTACTGCTGCGTTCATTCCAAAGGAAACCATGACAGTCCAACCCAATATGTTCATGCTGCAAATTCAATTTCAGAAATTAATAAGGTATGCTTATTTGACCAAACTCATCAAATCATGTGAAAATGAATGTTTGAGGAGAAATCATTTTCGTTTTCTTTATTCTCAAACTCAATTTATTCAAGTAAAAGTATATAATTTAAGTTTAATACGCTCTAATTTTACACTCTTATTAAATTTTTAATTTAATTTGTATAATATTGTAAGTAGTATGTGTGTCATACACATTTATGTTGTAATATATATATATATATATATATATATATGACTAAATCAATAATTTTTCTATGTCAATAATATTTTAGTAGTGTTATTTAAATATCTCAAACACCCAACACCACTACTATCACAAATTAAAATTACTGTCTCTATATCTTCTCTCATAAGGAATCATTTTTCATATATTTATAATTGAATAATATATATATATATTATAAAATCAATCACCACATGTAATAATTTAATATCTTAAAATTATTAATCAAACTTTAAAAATATTAAATTAATATAATTAGATTAATAATTTAAAAAAATTAAATTATTACATATAATAACTAATTTTTTAATATATATAAATTATTTCTCTTTATAATTAATGTTTATAAAGAAACAATAAATTTAAATTTAGTGATGACAGCTGCCTCTCTGCCTCACTTCTATTTTTCGTACGTTCTCTGTCGCTGTGTTAAAAAGGCAATTGCCTACAGATTTTATCTTTCTTTTTGAAGTCACTATCTATGCTTCCTCAACTAATAGGTACAACAGATGCAATAATGTTTTCTTTTTTGGTACAGTATAAAGACCGAAACATTCAAACCTAAAATTCTAATATTTGCTCAAGATATATATATATATTCTTAACTTTTAAAAATAAAGATTTAATTTATATATATTAATCGAGCATTGCTATATTCATAATTATCAAAAATCAAAAATCAGTTAAAACAGTCAACATATTATGCACAATATATATTACACATTATGCACACTATATATCATATTATATGCATATCATATATCACATGTTATAAAGAAAGATATGTTGCAACATGTGATATATTGTGCACAACAGATGATATATATTATACACAACATCCTGATCGTTTTGACTGATTTTTCTATTATGTATCAATATTTACCATATTAAATAGAAATATATATATATTAATTTATATTATATATTATATATGGATTTATTATCATATACTGATAAGTGGTATTATAAATATTTATACTTTAAAATAATAAAAAATTATCATATACTCTAATTTTAAGTCAACTTTATTATAGATGAGATATTAAACTGCTACCATATAAAATATATTTATATTATGAGTACATTGTAATTTATTTATTATATATATTATATTTAATTTATCAATAGAGATCTTTTATATAGTCGCTTGATTATGTGTATATATAGTTTTATATTACAATAATGCTAAGTGGACCATGAAAACCAGCCCATACAACCAATGAGCCTATTTTGGTTTTGGTTTTGGCCCAAATAAACATTGAGATTGTAATGGGCTGAGTAATTATGGCCCAAAATATCATTTATTAGCTGGTTGGGCTAATTTTGTATTGTTCATTTATACTATTACTTTTATAACAAATTCTTTATAAGCCGTAGAGTACGTAATACAAATAGGTCTGACATTAATATAGTAATTGTAATGCCAAATCTATATATTTATGTCCATATTATCATCATTATAAGATCTAATAATTGGCATGTGCCTATCATTTAATGGATTATTTATCATGTCCTGTACAGTTGCTATGATACATAAGATTCTAGAATTTATATACTAGTAGTAGTAGTAAATAGTCATGTTGAGATTTTTTCTTGATTTATTTGGTTATTAAAATAATGTGTTGTGGAAGTGGCAGTGTATAAAGTATTACAAAACAAACAAACAAAAAAATTGAATGGTCAACGAGATGTTACCGTTGACCAGTAAGTATCACTCACCAGATAGATAAGGCATCAACTGAGATTTCTGCGTTCTTGAGATATCCCGCGAACAGAATCAGAGCCATGAAATACCACACTTCCAAACTGCAATGCAATTCATAAACATGTTGGGACCAAAATAGTTAAAACTCCTTTTCTTTTACAGAAATAATTAAATACTAGACAACAATATTCAAGTGTCTACATGTGGAAGTACTCAACCACATAGCAAACAACATAAACCCGTAAAAGTAAAGGAAATTAGAGTAATTATATTAGTATATATCAAAATGTATGTAAATTATACATGTTTTATCCAATACTAGAGAAGAAAAATATAAGAGTATTGCTATACGTATAACAAAAAAAATAGTCATAATATTATATACAATAAGTATTATATAATGTGCACAATATATATTACAAGTTGCACATAATATATATCATATATTATATGTAAAACTGTATTTCATGTTGTAAAGAAAAATGATAGTATGATACGTAATATATGTTGTGCACAACATATCATTTATGACATGCATACTATGTAATATAAGTTGTTACGTATTATATGTTATGAACAATTTATTGATTGTTTTGGTTGATTTTTTAGTGTGCACCAAGATTTTTCTAACATCAAAAAATGATAAAATAAATATGTAAGAGAAAGTACATGTACAATAAAAATTATAAGTACGGTGTATACATATATACATTCGCAATTTTTCAAACATCTATACACCCCTCACAAAGATAAATGAGATTAATTATACTCATGTAACCATCAAAAAAAAGAAATAAATTAATTTTTAAATCAATTCTATTATTTAAAATATAATTATAAAAAAAATTAATTTATAATTATCATATAATTGATAATTGTGTATTTTTAAATCTATAAATTTTAAGAAAATTCAGATAGAAATAGTTTACAATCCAATTCATTTTTTTTATATTTAATCATTTCTTAAACATGACCATTATTATTTCTGAATTATTTCTCATTGTATTCATCTTCTGTGCTTCTATACACTAATCATGTATTCGAAGATTATTTGTCGCTAGCATCTACTTTTTCTGATATGCCAAATTAGTAAAAAAAACAAAATAGAAGAGTAAGTACGTGCTAACCAGAGCATAACAGCAGAGGCAAGTGACAAACGGACAAAACCCCAAAGATTGTGAAACGCCTCCAACGAGAACCCACTCCACGCCTCGCCGCACGTGCCACTCAGTATGTACACCACCTGCGCCACCACTATGAACCACCACGACCCGTTCAGCATAACCGCCGCTCCAACCAATCCCCACCCCAGCCTCAGCATCAGAACCCAGCTCATGAGCGCGTGAACTACAAGCGCCACCGCCGCGATCCACGCCATCACCATGATCTTGCTCTGCGACTGCAGGAACTTCTGGATCGGGAAATTCATGGCGTACGCGAACAGCTGCGGTATCATCCACACGGCGAATTCCCCCGCCGCCGCCGAAATGGCCGCCGTCTGACCAATCAGCCGCAGAAACTGCTTGGCGAAAACGTAGAGGAGGCAGAGCAGAAGCGCCGTCGCGTTGAGAATAACCCAGGATCGCTGCATGTAAATCCCTAACATGCTCAATTGTCCTGCTCCGAATGCTTGTCCGCATAGCGTCTCCAACGCGCTTCCCATCCCAAGCTGCGTTTTCAGATCAATCAAAAAGTTTCATGCCTCTCTATATGGAACCAACTTATTGGATAAATAACACTAATCTTATGCTTACACAATAATTGTTAGATTAAAATATAAATTTATAAATTAATATAATTATTGAACAATTTTTATTATACACACAGTATTTTTCGATAGATAATCATGAATTCAAAATATAAAGAGCTCGTTTGAAAATCATCCGATACTATATTTAAATTGTCTAGTTAAAAAATCTCTTAATATTAAATAAGAAGAAAGAGTACAATTTTAAAATAATAGCTGTATTCCAATTAAGAGGGAACACAAAGCCAGAAAATCTGTGCGAACAAACACTTTTTTTTGGGGAAAAGTTTATCAATTTGTATTGAGGAACTGTTCGTATAATTAAGTTTTGATATTATGATGATTGTAGTTATATTGAATGAAGACGTATTAATGAAAGGTTAATCATGATTAATGATTAATTAATTAATTACCATGACGCCGAAGCAGAAGCCGGCGATGACGGAATTCTCGACGGAGACGGCGGCGAGCTGGATGGTGCCGACGTGTCCGGCGAGAAGCTGAGTGACGGCGCCGAGGGAGTACTGGCAGACGGAGGTGAAGATGGCGGGTCCGGCAAGGTACCAGAGCTTCTTGGACTCGACGAAGAACTCTCTGGTGAAGATTTTAGGGCTGGTGATTGGAGGGATGTCATGGGACTCGGAGGTGAATACGGCGCCGCCGTGAGATTGCGGTTGGGAGCGGTGGTCATGTGGCGGTGTGAGAAGAGGGCGAGTGTGGTTATTATTATCCTCCTCCATGCTTCTCTGGATCGATTGCAATGGAATACAGGGAATAAAAAACTCTCAAACATATATATATAAACAAATCATAAATAATGGACCAGCAATTTCAATGACATTTTTAATAATAGATAATTTTTAAATGGGATGCTAAATGAACAATACAAAACCAGTCCAACCAGCCAATAAATGAGATTTTGGGTCATAATTATTCAGTCAATTACAATCTCAATGATTATTTGGGTCAAAACTAAAGCCAAAATAAGTCTATTGGACTGATTTTTTCATGGTCCACTTAGCATTATTATTTTTAAATTGTTATTATTAAAATTTTTCCGTTATACTTTTATTTTATAAATGGTCAGATTTGAATTCATTTTAATTTAGTACTTGTCTAGTCTTTTTTACTGTTTATTCGTCGCACTTGCATCTTTTACAATTCTATTATTTTAACTTTTCTTAATACTAGATGAATTATAAATTTTAAGTAAATAACAGATAATATAATGTCTATTTTATATGAAATGAGATATGTGTATAGAGTAATATATGTACATTATATAGTTCATAGTCATGTATCAATATGTACTATGTTGTAAAATTTTATTAATATTAATTATATGTGTTCTGTATTTATGTACATTTGAGATATAATATAATGTATTTTATATACAATGTTGTATGTATATAGATTCATTTTTGTTTAACTTATTCTAGTTTCATGCACTTTAATAAAATATGGAAACATATAAAAATATATTAATAGAGTTCCTTTATAAATATTATTCTTTACATTTGTATAAGTTACGCTATCTTTCAATAAGAGGAATATTTTACTGATGTAGTAATTTTCTGTAATTTCTAATAGTAAAAACAATAATAATAACAATGCAATGTATCTTTGTGAGAATGAATTTGTCTCGTGAGAGGTGAGAAATCCTTGAGATGGCATGTTATATAATCATGAACTTTATAAGGTC